>CM060941.1:975962877-978362877 GCA_030765085.1 Allium cepa | reverse complement strand
TTAAGGATTTTTCTATTCAATATATGTAAATTAAATAAATAACTAACATAACACGCTATGACTAAGTATATAACAGAAAGAAACAACACCTTCTATTTCGAGCGAGATTTTGTTATAGAATAAATAATTTACAGAACTGGCCTTAGGGCATACCCCTAACTCAATCATTTTCTCACTTGCACTTGGGGCCAATTATGGAATTTCAATCTTATCCCTTTAATCAGGTTAATGAGAACTGATCGAGCTAGTACCTTCATGAATGGATCTGCTATGTTGTTTTAATTGTCTACTTTGCTAATCAACTCTTTGATACGATAATATCATACGGAACCATTTGAAGTATGTTTATCGACTTTAAGTGAGCTCTTTTCATGACATTATTATCATATAACAATGGCGTAATATTCTCAATACTTGGAATCTGGCTTTGTTATAAATTGTGCATATATATTTATATATTGCTTTTATTATGGCACTATTTAAGGCGATTTACTTAGGCTTTTCTTTGAATCAACCACAACCTTTAGTATAGTATAAAGTCTAAAAGATCATACCATACGAAGCTGCCTTTGAATACTCCTTGATTAATGGGATCTCCCAGATTCACCTTGAATTGATCTCCGGTTGTTGTAACAGCCTAAGTACCACAATCTATATTTGACTTGATGCAATGGAGATTTAATCATTTTCAACAAAGAAAGGGAAGAAAGCGCTCTTGTTCATGAAGGGTTGAGGAGCAAGCGAGCGAACCCAAATACAAAGATTAAGGTGGAACATATAGAGAACGATAAGGAGAACTATTCTCCCTGTATTTCAAATTCCTTTGTTCAAATTCTAGACCTAACAATTTAAATCTGACACCACCCATCTCCTACGATGGTCAGCCAATATATAGATTGTATGGGACTTCTAATGGTCTAAACTCACTTAGTAAATAATTGTATTTAAATTTAATGTGAACGGGTATCAGTATCTTTTATCAATTTGCATATATAAATTTTATTTATGCATCCAATTAATTACTAGTGGCACGTAGAAAATAATTTATAGCACCCAATATAGCAACTAAATAACTAAATAATATTTCATATAAATATTAGTTAATTTATAATAATTTATAAATCAATTAAATCGTGTGTTATTTCGAAGAAATCGCCAATACGATTTTGTGGCCCATATGTGTAAATTAGGTCAATGATTAATATGAACTATTTGAATATTAATGTTCACTGGTCACCTTAGCTGGTAGGACGGTTTAGCCAATTTTATCACCTATACATTTTTACCAGTAAAAATATAATTTTATAATTTAAGCGATATCTTTTAATAACGATTGTTTACAATAATTCTCTTCATCAACACTATACAACTATATGACTTATGGATTCCGGTCAAAATTCCAGCATTACCCACATTCAACTTGATTAGTCCTTACACAAAGTCCTTGGTTTACTACTCTACCCGAAGACTTTGACTTTGAGTTAACTACGGTTGATTGTGATACTAACCTCATATAACTAACGGGATGAGTTCTCTATTGAATACTGTTTCACTTTTAATGCTTGAACTTAGACCCAACTGTAGTTGTTCAATGGACGCTATGCCATGATTTATATAATCAAAGTAGAGTATCCACATTGAAGTTTAATAATCCTCTTAATTCAAGAGGACTATGTAACACCACACTTCAAGGTTTCTTGTTTGACCTTGGTTATTACTAACCGACTTGAAACTCTAGAGTGAGTCATTCCATAGTTATCCAATAACTATCTTGATGTAATCCCTTGGTGCCCTTAGCAGCCACGAGTAATCCAATACTCAACATTGGGAAAGTGTTATGTACTCTTATTAAACAATATGTTACTTACATATTGTTATAATTTTCTTGTGGTTGCAATTCTTTATAACTATTATCACATAATGTATTATTTAAGGATTTTCTAAGTATATACTTTACATTAATTTATTTAATTTATTATATCACTATATAACAAAGTGTATAATAGAAAATAAATACCTTTATTATGAACAAGATTGGTTATAAAGTTGGGCCTATGTAAAAAATTACATAATTGCCCCTATGGAATATCCCTAACTCTTTCAAATCTCTCGCTTAACTTTGGATCAATTATGGAATCTTATTCCCATTCGTTTGATTGATTTTCTCAAAAATAATTGAGTTAGTCCCTTATTAAACAAATATGTTATATTGTCTTAGTTATCTGTTATGTCAATCATTTCTCTCCAACATTGATAAACTGCTTTTATCATATGAAACTTTCATAATATGTTTCTCAGCTTCTAATGAACTCTAGCTTATTTTGTGATTTTTTCACGACATTGATACCATATAATAATGTTATGGGACTCGCAACATTTGGAATCACCTCCTAGCTTAGATATAAATTAGTGCATACACACAGACACACACATTGCTTTTATTGTTGCGCTTGTTCATGGCGATGCACATAGCCTAATTGTTAGATTGACCTTTTTTTGGAATATATCCAACTTAAATCTTTTTAACTAAGGTTGATTATGAATTTAGGATTGACATATTATACTCGGTATCACTTGTAAAGTTATAGTATGAATCCACAATTCGTAAGGAGTTCATTGTTTCTATAAACAATCTCTATTATTTAATAAATACTTGAGAACACTTTTAATTATCATTTGGTGGTCTTAATATGGATTTCATATTATCTCCATGTATTTAATACATAAACGAAATATGTAGGCAATACAACATATACGATGATTTCTATTGCCAGCGCATAAGGAATCAATCTTAATGCTCCATATTAAACATTTTAATATGGTGTTTGTGTATATCATTTGGTACAATCCCATCATCCTTTTATACATAAGATATATTTCCGATTCCTATACTAATGATTAAACAACCAAATTGTAATGATTTTAGTATTGAGTCCATCGCCAACTATCATAAGTTTGTTGATTACTTATAGTTTAAGAAATATTTTTGTTCCTCTAGTATTATTTCTTATAAACACACGCCTCCTCTGCATTTTGATCGAAAATCAAAGTATTTGATATTTCTATAAAAGGTACTTGTTCAACTTTGATGCTCATCAAACGATATTTATAGATCGGTTCTTGGATCATATCTGAAACACACAAACTCGATATCGCTCCCGCCGACTTCGAAACACTTTGCTTGTTATGTAAAATAATTTAATCTAAATATTAATTTAGAATCTTATATTTCAACATATATGTACCAAAATACAAGGTGCCATTGGGCATTATTATTGCGAGTAAAATCCAAATTAACTTAAACATATTGTATGACAAATCTGTTATGCTAATTTCAACAATCTAAATTTACGATGTTATTCTTATTAATGTTGCTTACTATACTTCAACCGCATTGGTCATCTTGAAGACACATTTGTGGCCGGTGGTCTATAATCCTTCGGGTACAGCTATGCAATTAAAGCACTTATTGGTTTCATAGCATTGGAGGTCCGAAAGGTTATAGTAGGGATAAAGCAGGGATATATCGAAAAATAGCGGAGGCGTAAAACGATTCATTTGATATAAAACCAAATATTTAAAATTAATTTATTATCATTCTTACATTATTTGTGTAGGAAAGAGAAATATTTTTTAATCTTATATAACAAAACTAAAGAGTATCATGGTTTATGTAGTCCAGATTTGGTGGCTAGATAAATTTCTAACTTATATTGTGCATTTTAGCCTTAAAATTAGGCCTTTACCCTAACATTGTTGATTTAGTTTAAAAATAACCAGTCAAGTCAAAAAATTTATATTAATGTTGCTAAAGCAGATGCTTAAAACCCTTGATTTAGCGGAAATGGTGAAATATAGTGAGACTTAAAGCGGATCTACTATTTAATAGCGTTATGTTAAAAAACTATGGCGATCGAAGAGTGCTATGCGCTATAGCGGGTATTTTTCAAAGCTTTAACTCTATGGAGGTACAACTATCAAATTATATTTTAATACTGTATTTGGAATCTATTTAGGATTAGCACATCGCACCATATGGTAGAGACAATACCTTTAATGGCTTCATTGACCGTTGAAGAAATTATATTCTCAATATTGATAAGAAATTCATAGTTTCTCTTTAATGCATAAGAATACCATTAGACATTCAAATATGCTACGTCCATTTAGGCTTGGTTAATTTCATTTCATCTCTTGTAATTAGTTTTATCTTTAGATCATATGCAAATGTATTTTACTACCAATAATTTCTAAAGAAATTCCTTCATCACGAAGTTGGTATTTCCTAAAGTAACAATTGTTTCTAGATGTAACAGAATGGATACTCATAAATGTATTATGAAGCCTTATATATATAACGGGTTTGGTTTTTAGTTTATGAAACTTATATTCATAAAATAAATTGGTTGATGAATACTGATCGGTCCCAAACATCTTTTGGGCGGTTCACACAAGATCCCTCACGGATAATATTATGTGTAGTCTCTTAATTAAACAACATGTCAACTCCCTAACCTAGGATATGTAGGGGTTTCTTATAAACTCATATCTTGTATGATCTTATAAAGTATGCTTTAGATGAAATTAATTTTAACCTATGTGCTTACAATTAAGTACATGACCATATAGAAAGAGTTAACTCTACTTCACTCGTCATCAATCATACTTTATCCAACAAAATAAGATTACTTCTTATTGATACACTACGTATCATGGGAAGGAGTGTCTTTTGAGATTGAATTTTAATTGCTTTCCAATATACCTACATGTTCGATAAAATCAAGTCATCTATGTTATTGATTTATATTCTATGAACTTATCGTAGACTTACTTCATGTGTATAAGATACACATATTCGTATCCTTGATAATTCATCGGTGTATTTAAGGAATCATAAGGAATGATTTTCGTATTAATAGACTTACAACTGCAAACATCTACATGTATCAATCTGAAGAGTTCACCAACTATTAGTCGCTCCTATTGAATGTGTGATTTGCTATTAATCGTTTGAGAGATTCACTAGTACCATATGATTCATAGTCATATGATAAAATAATTATTTCTCAAAACTATCGTTTAGTCCATAGTTCTAAAATTATTGTAAATATTTTAGATATTTCTGTATTTTCCAATGCATCACTTTTGTTTCGAAAAAAAAGCACTATTATTGTAGTTTCATCTTATAAAGAATATTCATACTATTCATATTAGAATAAAACTTTGTCCATTTTTGGTCAATACTGAAAGTGTTATTATTTCAAAAACAATATTTGGTTTGTTTATGAAAATATTTTTTTGTTACTTGATGTGTCTACTAAGGAGTGTTATATGGTACACTCCTACTATTTTCGTCACTATTATAATAGCTTATAAAATATGAAGCTCCATCCAGTTACTTATCACGAAATTGTACTTCATACATTGTAACCGATTTACATTTGAGAGTTAAAGATCTAACATCTTGAACTTGAAGAAGTAACTTTCATAAAAAAGAAAATTTTCTACATGAAAATACATTTGAGATAGAAACCAGATTTCTCATTTTGTATTAAATATCTTTTAGTATTTTATACAGTTCTTGTTTCCAATATCTCTTCATGAAGTAGAGGTGACCATTCAGTATCTTCATCCCAGCTATGTCTAATTCACGTCCATTCTCATACATATGCTTCCATTTTTAAATGGTTGAACCATTTGAAATGAAAACCCTTACTACAAGATCATGATGAACTCTATACCAAATGCATTCAGTCATCCTTAATAGTTAAGGATATTGAATAAGTTGTGCTTTATGTAAACTAATCAAACTGATACATCAATGATCGAGTCTCTAGGTCCATCTTGTATCTTAATCTAGTGCTATGTCTAACATAACAAAATACTTACTATAATTAAGTGCAAGATCTCACATCATAGTTTACTAGCTCATTTTGATTGAATAAATTTCATGAAGTCTCGTACATTACGAATCATGACCATTCACTATATAAACATTTATATATGATCTAATATGGATTAAATGTCCATATTCTTGCATTGCTTTTAAAGTTCATAATTCATATAAGACAATTTACAGTCTTGGGTAAATAAAAACCTATGTGACCAAGGCATAAATATTTTAGTGGTTGTGTAAATTAGATCTTTCATTGGTCTTGAATTGATAATATACTAAAAGATTTATTGGTAAGTATATTTTATATTTCTATGTAACCACTTATTCCTTTTAGAGAGACTGGTCATTCTTATTACAGCTTATAAAAATGAGTCAGCTAATGAGAAAAGCTGCTAGTAATTCCGTTTATGGAGTTGAGGAGGGGGCAGGCTTAGAGGCTGCCAACCCCAACTTATAGAACATGTTTGTTGAGATGGTGTGAAACATGGTTCAAAATGCCCAAGTTACTCCTGCTGCGGCTATTGGTGATACTGCTCGAGTGCAAATGCCAAGGGTTGACTTTGCCAAACTGAATAAGAATTATTATGTTCTGGGTGGCACACTATTTCTTGGAACGAAATCAGCCATCAAAGTGAAGGAGTGGTTCAACACTTACGAATGCATCTTTGAGCATATGGAGTTAGAGGATGCGATGGAGAGGAAGTTGGCCTCTATACAACTTCAGGGATGAGCTATGAGGTGGTGGAATGCCATCATGATTACTATTTCTAAGGATCAGATTACCTAGGAGTAGTTTAAGAAGTTAAAGAGAAATATATACCAGCTGCTCAGAAGTCGATGCTCTTCCGAATGTTTGCTGACTTGAGATAGAGGAATATGTCTATACCGAAGTACGTGGCTGAGTTTGATGCGCTGTCTAAGTACGATCTATCTTTTATCGAAATTCTAATTAAGAAGAATTAGAAGTTTATTATGGGCTTAGACGATTATCTTGGAGAAAAACAAGTGAGTTATATCGATAAGGCCTGTGAGAGGCTAGTGGAGAAGGCTCTTCGATATGAGACTATAGCCTAAGCCTAGGTTGGTTATTGCTCCCAAGATGGGCCAAAGCAACCAGCTAGTGGGGGAAGAAAGAGGAAGTGGGACAACAATAGGAAGAAGCAACTTCTGAAGGGTGTTTAGAAGAAGGGTAAGTGGGAGCGTACTTGTTGTAATTCTGGAGAGAAGAGCCGTCTCAGCAAAGATCGCAGTAACGAGAAAAAAGGATTTTTTAACTGCAATAAGCCAAGGCATGTTAATAAGGATTGGCCAGAGCCATTGAAGAATAAGTAGGTTGTGCCTGCTTATGCTTTGAATGCTGTTCTAGCTTCATCGAGCGCTCCATCAGTGAAGGAGAAGGGGAAAAGCGTCATTATATAGGTTATGCTTTCTATTTCTAAGATACATGTACGTGTTTTAATCGATATCAGCGCTTTACATTCCTTTATATCTAGTGATTTGGTGGATAGATTAGGATTGAAACCCGAGATAGTTAACCAACCATTGATTGTCACAAACCCTGTTAAAGGATCGACAAGCCTTTGCACGGTTTGTTGAGACTTAGCCTAATCGAATCATGGATGTTTGTTTGTTTGTGATTACTTTATTTTAGGTTTTGTGGAGTTTGGTATTATTTTGAGGAAGGACTGGCTGTAGAAGTATGGAGTAGTGGTGTATTGTGAGAGGCCATTGGTGACTATAGGGATGGATAATGGACGTAGGTTAGAGATAGGCCGCCTGCCTAATGATGAGGTGATGGTTAGCTTTCTGTACTCACTTAAGATCGCTCACAACGAGTTGTCATCTATGCCTATAGCGAGAGAGTATCCGAACATATTTGATGAGGTGACAAGATTACCACCACACAGAGAGATAGAGTTTCAAATAGATTTAGTGAAGGATGTCAGATCATTAATTATGCTTTTGAGGCGTATGGCACCTAGGGAGCAAAAAGAGTTAGAGGTGCAAATGAGCAACCTATTGAGGCGAGGGTTTATTCGTAGGAGCATATCTGAGTGGGGTGCACCTATAGTATTTTCCACCAAGGTAGATGAATCTTTGAGATTGTGTGTAGGTTACCATGAGCTGAATAAGGTGATGAAGAATAACAAGTATCCACTTCCACGTATCAATGACTTGTTTGATCAAATCCATGATACTAGGGTCTTCTCTTAGTTCGACCTTGCGATGGGGTTTCATAAACTGAGAGTAGCGAAGGAATGTGTGACGATTATAGCATTTCATATGCCGTCTAGATTCTATAAGTGGTTGGTTATGTCGTTCGGGCTAACTAACATACTGTCATACTTTGTTAATCTTATGAACCGTCTTTTCTGGGATCAACTAAATAAATTTGTACTTATCTTCATGGACGATATCCTTGTTTATTCGAGGACAAAGAATAACACAAGGAGCATTTAAGCATTGTGCTCAAGGTGTTGAGGAAGCATAGATTAAAGGCGAAGTTTTCAAAGTGTCACTTCTGTAGGAGGGAAGTGCGATTTTTCGGTCATGTTTTTTCTAAGCAGGGAATTGCTGTAGATCCTATAAAGGCGGTAGCAGTACAGGATTGAGACTGACCCAAGACCATTATAGATGTGAGAAGTTTACTCAGACCGGCGGGATACTACAAACGTCTTATATAAGACTTCTCTAAGGTAGCGGTGTCGTTAACCAACTTGACGAAGAAGAATAAAACTTTTATTTGGGATGCGAGGTGCGAGCATGCGCTCGTTGGTCTAAAGGAGAGGTCAATGAGCGCACCAACGTTAGTCATTCTGAGAGGGAATGAGGAGTTGATAGTATACACAAAGACTTGTGACACTGATCAGGTGCAGTGTCGATGCAGAAGGAAAAGATTTTCGTCTAGGCTAGTCGACAATTGAAACTGTATGAGAAGAATTATCCTACTCATGATTTGGAGTTGGTGAGATAGTATTCACTTTGAAGATATGGACACATTATTTTCTCGAGGAGAGGTTTGAGTTGTATATATATCATAAGCCGTTGAAGTATATATTCATCCAAAAAGACCTTAACCTTCGTCAGCAACGATGGGTAGAGTTCCTAACCTTCTACAACTTTGGCATTTCCTATACACATGGTAAGGGAAATGCAATTGTTGTTGCTTTGAGTTGGAGACTTGCTAGTTTAGCAGCGATGTTCCTAAAGTGAAAGCGGTTGAAGTTAATTGCCGCCTATGATTTTGGACCTTGATGTGAGCTAGAGCCGGAAGTATTGGCTAGTCTTACGATCAGACCTACTTTAATTGAGTAGATTGGCACTAGTCAGAAGAGGGATTCTATACTAGCGTAGATCATGGAGAAGACAGAGGATATGGTAGAGTCCGAGGAGATGAAGCGATAGGGGATGCACCGTGACGGTTGGCTCCGTAAGGATGGAAGATTGTGTATTCCTGATGTCAATGGGTTGAGGATGAGATGCTACATAAGTGCCATATTCGAGATTGACTATACATCTTGGAAGCAATAAACTGTACTATGATATGAGGCAGATATTTTGTTGGAAATGGATGAAGGACATTGGGACATTCATCTCAAAGTGCATAAACTGTTAGTTTGTAAAGAAAGAGTAGAAGAAGCCAAGTGGTTTGCTGCAACCTCTTGAGATTCCCAAGTGGAAATGGAAAAAGGTTTCGATGAACTTTATCGATGAATTGCCAAGGACCAGAGGAGGGTACGATAGCATTTGGGTCGTAGTCGATAGATTGACGAAGAGTGCTAGATTTTAGCTCGCCAAGTCTAGTAGAACAACATCCAAATTGGCCGAGTTGTATGTGAAATAGGTTGTGTGATTCCATGGTGTGCCGAAGAGCATTATGACCGACCAAGAACCTTTGTTCACTTGTGGGTTTTGGAAGAGCTAACATGAGGCATTAGGAATAGAGCCGCATCTCAGTATAGATTATCACCCACAAACTGATGGGCAGATCGAGAGGATGAATTGTATCTTGGAGGATTGCTTGCGAGCTTGCATTCTCGATTTCAATGGTTCATAGGATGATCATTTACATTTTATAGAGTTTGCATACAACAACGATTATTAATCCCACATAAGTGTGGCACCATTTGAGGCGTTATATGGCCGGCAGTGCAACGCTCCTTCATGTTAGTGGGGAGTGGACGAGAAATTGATAATTGGACCAGATATAATTAGAGAGACTTCGAAGAAGATCGAAACTATTATACAATGAATGAAAACTGCTCAGGATAGACAGAAGAGCTATGCTGATAGGAAAAGACATGACTTTGAGTTCCCAGTTAGAGATATGGTGTTTCTTAAGATCTCTCTATTAGAAAATATTGTTCTATTTGGTACTAAGAGGAAGTAGGCGTCGATATTTGTTTGTCCTTTTTCGATACTTAAGAGGGCTGGGAACCTAGCTTATATGGTGATTTACCTCAGAAGATGGCAGGTGTACACAACATGGTCCATGTCTCTCGCTTACGGAATTCTATACATGTCCCAAGCATGATAATTGGACCAATCAATTTGATGATATTAAGATTAAACCAGATGCTTTGAGATCTAATAGGCATATTCGAATCATTAGACGTGATACGAAGCAGCTTAGGATGAAGACTGTAGAGCTGGTGAAGGTTTAGTGGAGTAAGAGCGAAGACGGTTGTACTTGGGAGACTGTGGAGCGCATGAGGACCGCTTATCTGGAGCTCTTTACTTGGTGAGACTTCTTTTTATCGCATTTACTTTCATTTTCGATATCATATAGGGTAGTATAGTATCATGCATGCTAGGTAGATGTAGATATCATTTCTTTCTTATATGTGAATGTTCGAAATGTTTGCTCATGGATGTTAGGAATGCACTGTATCTATGCTTAATTTTACCTTGTTTTCATGGGGAATTTCAAGGGAGAAATTCCTAAAGTAGGGAAGAATGTAACGATTCATATTTTACGTATCGGATGATCATAAAATATCGTTTTTAAATTCATATGACGTCGCATGGCTCTATAACTTTGGGAAATGCCTACTACTAACATTTCCTATGTTTAGAATTTGCCCTGATGATTTTACCCTTGAAAACTTGTAATTATTATATATTTTGATAAAAGCCAAACCATCATCCAAGGCCATTTTATTGGAAAGATATAATGGTTTCTCATTTTCTAAAGTGGTCATATTAGCGATTTGGACTTTCTGACTTGGAGAAATAGTTGTTTGAAGATTGGCAGTTTTTGGAGCAGCTTATTGGGTAATTTTTCAGTTTGGGGATAGGCCTATTAACCTATTTCGGGTTTTACACCTATATTGGCTAAAATAATCATCCCCAAATCATTTCTACCATCTTTCAAATAGATCTAATCCTCCATTAACACATTCACCACCCAAAATCTTCTCTTTTCTCCTCCAAATTAAGTGTAAATCATATGTTAAGGGTAGATTAGCAAAGGGATTTATTAGAGATCTTCAAATTTACATTTTTAAGGAAGAAAACTTGGGGATTGACTATTGCTTTTTGGATTTGCCACGGTTTGCATGGAAAACTAGGATTTTGGATGTTTTGGTGAGTGATTTATTATCCCTCGCCTTACAATATACGTATCTATGGGTTTTAAAATGTTTTGGATCCATTTTCAAAGTCAAAATTAATTTTTAATGTTGTTTAAAACTCAACATGTAGTAAAAACATGAATAAATGGATATTTAGTGTTCTATACATGCTATTTTGATACTTAATTAGTTTGATATATGTTAGGCTATGCTGTAATACCTTATATGATGATTGTTATGATTGATTGTGTGATTTTCATGGTTGAATGTTGTTTGGTGAAATGCATGATGTTTGTTTTTATGCTTATATGGTTGAAAACGCTCACTGGAGTGAACTAGAGGTAGGAACCATGGAATTGGACTTCGACGAATAGGCTTTGGAGTGTTTGGAGTCATATCATTGTATAGGTGATGCATGATCGAAGTATCGAGTTAGGGATGAAATCGGCACGATGTTGATTTACCGAAGGAGCTACAGCTTCGGGTTCGTTAGAGCTTGGTCTGGTATGAGATAGTTTGGTAGAGCTTGGTTCCGGTATTGGATGGCTCAACTGTTGACTTTAGGAGGAGAAGGCATTGGCTTGGGCCCATGGTAGTCTGGTGGTCGAAAACCATACGGCAATTTCTATCCGATAGGTGGTTGGCTCGGCATAGGAAAGATTAGAGAGGAAATCTTATCTAGTAGCTAGTTGGTTTGGCTAGTAAAGGACCAGACAGGAAATCTTTCGGTATTTTTGGTTCGGTGATGGAGCTGAATAGGAAATGTTGTTTGATGAATTTGGTTTGGTTACAGGAGAGGGACTAGACAGAACGTGGAATGGCGCTTTTCTGGACGTTTGCTTTGAGCTCGATGTGGAGGAGCTTAGGGATAATACTTAGGGTTTGCTTAGTGTTTTTGGGAGCTGTTTGGAGCTGGGATGGATGACTCCAATATAGCTCAAGATGACCTTAGAATAGCAACCAATGAAGTACGACGACTCGATGTGATGAGCAACTATCGCATTTGGTGATGGATCAAGGGGATGAGTTTTGCATAATAGCTCATAGAGTAGAACATGCAGTTGTGATACTCACGAGTAGGAAGGGTAGTCTGCGTGTACCTAGGGTAGTCTACATGTACCCATGTGTTTGGACATCTGCGTGTGTCTAGTCCTTGGCCATCTGCATGGGTATGAGTTGAGCATCTGTGGAGTAGTTCTACTACTGGTATGTGTGCTAAAGGATTGATGGATGACTCTATGATTATGATGCTCATTGGTGGGATAAGGTAGTCTGCATGTACCCAAGATAGTCTGCATATATGCATATTTTGGATAACTGTGTGTGTCCAGTCCTTTGCAATCTGCATGGGCAATGAGTTGAGCATTCACGAGAGCTATCGTATATCTGAAGCACTTAAGTGAGAGATGTGAGGCTGTGTAATGGATGCTAGATTTGGTGTGTGCTAGAGATGTTATGTGATACCTTTATATCCCATATTTTCCACTTGTGCTAGTAGTTTAGCATATACTTATTTATGTGCTAATGCAGGGATAGGTCAGGTATGGTTGTTCATACCATATACCCTATTTACTATATACGATTTTACAGTGTTTTGAGATGATGCATCACTCATACCAAACCGTTGTTTGACCTGAAGCTTTATGCTCTATTTCTTATTGTCTCGGGTATTCTTAAATGAATGGATTAGGGAAAACTAGTTTACATAGCGCATGGAGCTGTATGGAGTACGAGCGGGAGGCCATGCTTTTATATATCATACTATGGAACTTACATTGGCTTATATTCCTCTATGCAGTACTATGGAGCTATACCAATACTTGTATTACCTTAGAGGCAGTTGTAAAGTTTATTTTGGAGATTTGCAATGTATAAAGCTCTATTATTTTTGGTTTTGTATATTCTATGAACCTATTGCACTCTGTTATTCTTATTTATGGTTAATTTGATTATATCACTATCTCGAATGTTCTACATCTATGTTATTATATTATATTTCATCTGTGCGATGTGAGATGTTCTATAGGTTCCGTGTTTGGATTTTTCTCTGCTTTATACTCTTGGTGACCGTTCTGCATCGATTGGGTACCTCTGTAGCGCACTATGCATGTATATTGGGTACTGGTGACGTAGGGCGATCATCACACACCATACCTTCCATACTTTATTAAAACAACTAGCTCCATGAAGAGCATGATGCCGTTTTTGATTCCTTTGTAGATCATGTTTCTAAATTGCTTGGAGGAAGAGATTCCTAGATTTTCAACTCTAACGGTTTTGATTCTCTTCCTTTTCCTTCCTTAACTATAGACCAAAACAACATTCTCCATGCTAACATCACCAATGAAGAGATCAATGAAGCTCTATTTGCAATACCCAAATTTAGTGCAAGCAGTCCAAATGGCTTTAACTCGTGCTTTTACATTGTATGTTGGGAAATAGTAAAGAAAGATTTCCTGAAAGTTGTGGACAACTTCTTCAAAAGCAATAAGATAATAAACGGAATTAACTCCACCATCATATATTTGATCCCTAAAGTCGAGAATCCAGATTCAGTTAGCCAATTCAAACCAGTTGGCTGTTGCAATACCATATACAAATGCACCTCTAAAATTCTAGCTTGAAGACTTAAGCAGGTGCTACCTGATCTGATTTCTTACAATCAAAGTGCATTCCTTAGTGAGTAAAGCATAATAGACAACATTTTAATGTCCCGTGAATTGTTGGGAGGGTATGAGGGAAGTTACTTAAGTCCTAGATGTTGCTTAAAGGCTGACTTAAAGAAAGCTCATGACACGATCAGACGACAATCAATTTTCTATGCCCTGATCAAAATGGGCTTCTCTCCTAGATACATTAGATGGATAGAAGTTTATATATCTACTGCTAAATTTTCAGTGCAATTCAATGGACAAATGGATACTTGCAAGGCATTCAAGCCGTTCGGCTTCCTTTTAATTATGAAGATGCTCACAATATTGCTTAATGATAGATTCTCCAGAAGATTGATTGACTCTCACCCTAAATGTCGTGATCCCTCTATTACTTCCCTATGTCTTACAGATGATCTAATGATCTTCACCAAGCCTAATAACTAGTCTTTAGAAGATTTATTCCAGTCTCTTTACGAATTTAATACGCTCACTGAGCTCGGTATGAATCCCCACAAGTGCTCTATTGTTATCTCTAGTCTAAGCTTTGCAACCAAATATGAACTAGAAGCTTCTTATAATATTCCGTTACAGCAGCCTATAATTAATTATTTAGGGGTTCCCCTAACTTCTACTAGAATCCAATCTCATCATTGCTGGCACAGGTTTGAAAAAATAACAAGTATACTTACATTGTGGCACAACAAGTTTGCGTCATAAGCTGACAGCTTGACAATTATTAAATCAATTATATTCTCCATACAAGTGTATTATTCAAGGATATTCATTCTCCTAAAGAAGTTAATGCAAATGATAAATAAACAATGCTACCATTTCTTATGGCCTGGAAACCTGTACTCTGGGAAACCTGTACCCATTTCCTACACCAAATTGCAATAACCTATCAAGCATGGTGGGTTAGGAACTTAGGTGTTATAGATTTAATTAAATGGAATAAAGCAGCCTTCTCTACTCATCTCAATAACTTAATTAATGATAGGAAATACATATAGTCAAGTTGATGCAGGAAATATTATATATGATCTAAGTTTGTCTGGCTGGTTGAGAAGAAACAAAATGTGAGTGGGATTTGAGAGGGATACTAGACTCGAGGGACAACCTTAAGCCGCGTATACACCTTGCAATATCAAACATTTCGTTTGCATCCTTTTGGAATGCTCCTTGGGTCTTGAGAGGGATAGTGCTACGAGAATAATTAAGTTATAATGAAAGAGTACAAAGTGGAATACCGTTACAAGCCAAAAATTTGAGTACCTAACCGATGGCTAAATTTATCTGCCTCAGTCCAGCAATCCTAGAAGCAGAGATTTATGGCGATACATATGGTCAGCTAAACCTCTTATTGCAAACTCAAACACGATGCTTTGGGGAACTCTACCTAGCAAACATTCTATAAGCCTTGTGTATAAATTAACAGACTAAGATACCCTTCTAAATATTGGTCCATGGCACAGTAGAGTTTTGGGATAATTCAGGTAATCAAAAGCAAAACCTAGTCCTTCAGAGAGTCCTCAAAAATGCCATACTTACGCAATACAAGCTGTGTCATATAGGAATGAGGAATAATTCCCTTTGCGGTCTTTACCAGGAATATTAATGAAACAAAATATGCACATTTTCTTTCATTGTCAGTATGCGCATGGAATATGGAAATGAACTTGAGGTTAAGGATACCATCAACTGAGCATAAGTAGTCCCAATGAGTGGTAAACCATCTTCTCAGCGACGAGATAGAAGAATGGGAAAACAAGAGTGATGTTACAAACTTTGAAGACAATCCTTTGAGAGAACGAAGGGAATGGAATATCCGATTGTTTGAGAGCAAATCAAGAATAGCAAATGAAATAAACTTTAATTGCTTGCAGAACATTAAGAGGGAAGTCTTAACTTGGCAACAATCCTTATTACCTAGTGTAGATGATAAAGTAGTCCTCGATAGATAGCTTGGCTTTTGTATGTAAATGTATTTTATTTTACGTATAGTAAGAGGTAAGGGTCCTCTTTAAAACCCTGCTTAAATTGCAACACACACGTTTAGGTAGCAAATCAAATACAAGACGGGCTAACATGTCCATTGCAATATAAATCCCAGCTTCTATGCATGAATATATCAAACCATGTACACATTATTCTATTGCATGTGCACTTACACACATATATGTATCACATATATATAATATAATATAAATTATATAATATATATTCTTATTTATAAATTCAAATAAAATATTGATTTTATTTAATAGAAAATTTAGAAAAGTTCTAAATGAATTAGACTACATAGGCCCGTTAAAGATCAAATAATGAAAAAAAATAGAAATTTACTCATTTACCCGCTACGTGTCATCCCAGTTCCAACAGATAAGATCATGAAGAAGTATACTAAAGTTTCCACACTTTTGGCAAGATGCGTATGGATATGCATAATAATCCTACTAAAAAGCCCAAGAAGTTCGCAATAGAACTAAACCCACCTAAATCTTGTTCTTAATCATGTTCTTGTGAACGCTACTTCTAAGAATCTTGTCTAGTTCATGCTATTAAATACTATTTTCATAGATACCCCACTTGAAGAGGACACTAATGTTGAAACCAAGCCTAAATTTCAAGGGAAAAGGAAAGGTAAATGAGCCAAGAGTGATCAAGGCCAAGCTAAGAAGGCATGAGTGACTTGTAGTATGTATTATTTGAAGAGACATATTGCAAAAGTTTGCAAGGTCAACCTCTAGGAAATGAAATGCTTTTTTGTGACCAACCAGGCAATTTTAAGAAGGATTGGTTGTTTCTTCTAAAAGGTGGACAAGTGGTCAAAGCTTATGCTATTCATGCTACTCCGACATCGAGTGCTCTGCCTAAGTTGGATAAGGAAAAGAATATCATTTTGGAAGGAGCGCTTTCTATTTGTGATCTTTCGATATGTGTTTTATCTAATATAGGAGTTTCAAATTATTTTTATTACTAGTCATCTTGTACATAGTTTACACCTAGTGTCTTATATTGCTGGTGATTCCCTTCTAGTGTTGAATCCTATTAGGATGTGGACACATCCTCCTTTGATATGTAGAGATAATAAATTGTCATGGGGTTGATTAGGGTTTTCTTGTGATACTCATGTAGTCAATTTTTCGGGTTATGGACTTACTTTAGGATGGATTGGATGACACCTTTGATGCGACTAAGTAAGAAGAACCAAGTTTGACGTGAAGGAATACACATATTGAATACTATTTTATTAAAATAAAGTAATCGTTGACTAGTGCTCTGCTTCATGTTGTCTCGGAAGAAGCTAAAGTATTTACCAAATATACCGATGCTTGTGGTATAGAACTTGATGTGGTTCTTATGTAAGAAGGTAAGGTGCACTAAGCGAATATCAAATACAAGTTAAAATCACTTACTAATAATTAAGAATATTCTCAATTATTTAAGGAAAACTAGAGAATGGAAAAAACAAACTCCTTGTAAAGGACTGTTTGAACTCGAACTTCATAAATAACATTGAGAATAGCAAGTCAATCTTGAACTCATGTTTATTCTAACAAAGGGGATCTAAGTTGAAAATATTCAAAATGAGAGGTTATGGCAGATTTAACTATGAAAGATAAATACATCGCGTTGAATAAAGTTGTAATGAAAGCAGTATATATGCGCAAATTTTTTTTAGGAAGTTAGGAGTACTTCCTACCATTGAGAATCCAATATTATATTATGATAACAATGATGCTATAGAAATTGCAATAGGAACTGACAACTCAATAAAAGGTCAAGGTAAGTTTACCACATGATTAAGTAGTTTATTAATGATGGAGAAGTATAATCGAAAAGGTAAATGAAAAATAATAATACTACAGATCCACTTAGTAAGGGGCTTTCTTGGTTTAGTTTAGCGGTACTAATAGAGTGTATGGTTATGAGTCGTCGAAATTGTCTCTAAATGCAAGTGGAAGATAGATAGAGTTAAAGGTATACCTTAGGGGAAATTTTGTAATTTGATTGTACAACTTGATTCTTATAGAAAATCTTGTTTGAAGTAAACTAACCTTTTGGTGATATTTTCGATAACACATGTATTATTATATTGAGATAGACTTATGATCTAAACATATTAAATATATACAAGCAGAACATCTTTAGGAAAAAGTACTTATTCTATTGCGGTTACAAATATTTTCATTACCATGATTATTTAATCGTGTCGAATAAGTTTATGTCCTAAAAATGATCCTAGTCAAGATGCATCAACAATGAAATATCAATATATCTATTGGGAGTAGTGTAAATAACACCCTTCATATAGTGGACAATGAATTACACATGACCACTCGGGGAACCAAGGAGTTACATAAATGTATATATTTGGAACAGTTACAAGATAACTCATCAGGAGTCTTTTACAGGTTAAATATAATTTTAAATATAAGATCTTATATGAAGATGAGCAGTAGTCTTTTGACCTGAGAATACTATGAATCTTAAGTGTCTAAACAATACTTTAATTATGGTGGAATATGATAACGATGATCATGTTAAGGTCATAATTGGGTATGAGTTGAACCACTTGAAGTGAAATTCTATTCAAGAGAGGGCCATTAAGGTGAGTATCATCACAATCAGTAGCCAACTTAAAGTTAAAGTCCTTGGTCAAAACAACTTGGTTAATTGATAATTGTTATCGGATTGAACCATGAAATTTATTGTTAAACTTCGCAATTAACTATGGATATTATTAAAGTTTTAACCATTGAGTAAGTTCTAGATGTTTGTGTGATATAGTGATATCGAAGAGTTAAAGTGCACAACATATTAATGCTTAAGGGTGTCGTTTTAAAATATAATAAATTGGTACCTATATAATTTTGCAAGCAACCGAACACGTGTCCATTACTACGCTTCAGCAAAGTTCGTACAGGCACTATATTTAAATTATTTAAAATTACTAAGGGGTGGGTTCACATCTGAGAGTCACACAACGGCAACTATCAGCTTTTAACTAAAAATTATTTAATGAAATAATTAGTTAAGCTTTAAATTATTATGGAGAAATTAATATAATTCTAATCTTCACTTACTTTTACTTCATTAGTACTATTAAAAGGAAAAAAAATTAATGAATTAAATGTATAATTATCATATATTTATTCGGTTATTTATGTAAGCCAAAAATAATAACTTTTAAATAATAAATATAAAGGACTAGCCATATTAATAATAGTTAAATGGTCAACAATCTAATTGGATTGACGGAGCCGATTGATAAACAGTCTGGTAGGTGGAAATATATTAAGATATATATTTTCATAGCATCTAATATTATAAATATGCATGCAGAGCCTCCATAAACGCATACATTTCTTTCTTTAAGTTCAATTGATAAATTATATCTTAGTGGTGGACTTTGCAACTCTATCGTATAGTTAGAAAATTGTCCTCTCTTAGGCCAAGCTGATGGTTCGATGTACGATCGACTGATAGGATCACTAATGATTTCACACTAAATTATCTAAAAATTAAAATCATACATACATGCACATGAACACTCTTATCACCATGCATCATTATCATCTCTGTTATATCTCAATTACCTACCTCCGACAGACCGTAGTAACTAGAACATCAGCTATGTTTTGAAGGGAGAAACTCGCTGATGGCATTAATGGTTGCTCTGATGGTCAGTGGGGGAGTGCAACAGGAAGATCAGAGCGCAAATTAGGGTTTAGCTAAATTGACATTAGAGTTAACAAGAGAAGTAACGCACAACAAAGCTTGTTGAAAGAGAATGAGTAGTGGCATCAATAATGTGGAAAGAGGTCTCAAATTATGGTGAAAATTAGCCAAACTTCATGGGTAAAAGTTTCTAAGATTTCTGGAGTAGGAAGGTAATCTTATTTAAATATCCTTATTGTTTTAAATATTGTATTTTAAGCGTTGAATTCCTAAATACAAAAAACTTTTTTTAAGAAAAATGAGTGATCCTATATTAGTAGAGTAGAGCACTCATGTATTTTATTCTACATAAGAATATAGAGCTGTATGTTAGTCCGTGAGATGATGGTTTTGATGACAACAACCTTAGAATAGATTATAAAATATAAATACTAACATTATAAGTTTAGATATATATGTATATGCAGGATTTAACCATGCAGGTACTAAGAATGAAGACTGTACAGTATAGAGATTCAAGATATCAAGATAGAAGACTCATGAGTATCAAGATTATCAAGAGTTCAAGATTTCAAGGATAAGTATTTTTTATTATTAGGAATTTTTGTTAAAACTCATAGAAAAGCACTGGCATGTTAAAATCCAATTTATTCGTGGAATGGAATCCACTTCGAGCCCGTTAAAGGGATGGAACCCTAAGTAGGATGGAACCTACGAAAATCTAGTGGGACATTGTTTTGTATCCACTAATTTTAATTCAAAATATTTTACAAAATTATCTTGTTTTCAAAATGATTTCAAAACTTTCCTTTTAAAAAGATTCAAACCCCTCGATCCTGATTTTAAATAATTTTAGCCTCAACAACATCTTTATTTTCAAAGTCAAATTACTTCTGATTTTAAACTATCTTTTTAAATAATATATTTAACTTTTAAATATTTATACTTAAATTTAAATATAAAATTATAGTTAAAATCTATATATATTATTCTCTATATTTGCTTATGAATTTTAACTATAGTCAAGTATATTTATAAAGTTTAAAATAGTTTTTATATAAGATAAAGGTTATTTTCAAAGAAAATCAAAACACCAAAAAATCCTTTGGGATGTCGACATGCCTAGCATGACCATGTCGACATGGTGACAGTTTGATTCAAAAATTCAAATTTCAAAAGAAGTGTCTATTCATCATAACCCTTCATGAATGGCCATGGCTGTTGTTCTTCTATAAATAGGGGTCAGTTTCAACGAATTTTCAATCACTTTTTTCTGATTTTCACTCCTCTTCTTCTTCCTCATTTCTTAATACATATTCTTATCATTACTCTGCCGAAATCAACATTGAATCATACTCGGTTACTTCTAATTTGATTCTCTATCACTATCTGTACAAGATTCTCAGTGCTATTCAGAGTTATAGACTTCTTTGTAATCTATTAAGCGAGAAAGGGTGTGATTGTAGCCTTGGAAATCAATCAAAAGGGAAAAGGTGTGATTGTATCCTTGGTAAATCAATTGGGTAAACTTGTGGCCCGAAAATCAAGTACCTCTACCCAGAGGATCGAAATTCTGGAGGGTGTACCTCGTAGCCTTGAAACCGAGGGTGTAATTATACAATTTCTTTTGAAAGGAAATCCGTACTTGTGTTGCGGGACTGGATGTAGGGTAACTCCGAACCAGTATAAAATCCGGTGTGTTCTTTCCTTTACTGCTTCTATTTTATTTCTGCATCTGTGATTGTTTCTATGATCATATATGTGTCTGTATATTGCATACTTTTGTGTCTAATTAACATAAGTTAAAAAGATTTAGTAATTCTTTATTAACACTATTCAACCCCCCTCTAGTGTTAATCTTAGCCTTAAGATCCGTAATTCGCATTTCTAACAGTTGGTATTGGAGCAAGGTTTTCAAAGTTTTCATAATCTGAATTTTGAAAAAAGTTTCTAAAATGGCTATTTTTTGTGATTTTATTAACACTATTTTCATATGAATATGTCACAGAATCATCATGAAATTTTTGTTTAAAACTATATTTAGTTATTTTGAAAAGTCACTTGATTCTTTAAAAGGTTATTTTGTTTTGCAGGAGAAGAATTATGTCTAATGGCTGTTGGTTAAAAGATATCAGATAATCATTTATCGATCAAGAAGAATAAGTGGATATATATTGGAAATCGACAAAGAAATGGGTACCAAATCAATACAAAACTTTTAGTTCTCACCTACAACTTGATTTGATACAGTACTTCTCTCCATCTGCTTCGCAATGCCACTGGTTTCATGTGAATCCGTCAAGAAATGACCAAGTTATGGTCAAATGAAGTTTTGGTGAACAAAGAGAAAAAGAAGGCAAAACTGTCAAAGGTATTCTTCAAATTTCATCCAGAGATTTGAGTATTTTGTTCCCACTCCTTTTCAATATTGTAGTTCTTGTTCTCACGGTCGTTTTGATGGGTGGATCATCAGATTCCGATCAAAATTGAGTGAAATATGACAGTTTGAAGTTGGCTATCCAAAACTGAAAAACTGTGTACGGGATCTTCTATATTTCTTTTACTGTTTGGCTTGTTGCATCATAATACCATCCAAATTCGACACCAAACATTTACAGATCGTAGCCCTTGCCTTCCTCTTTGATTTTCCGCTGGTTTCATTCAATTCCGTTAAGAAACAAATGAGATATGCCCTCTAGAAGTTTGATAGTATATAGAAAAACGGGAAGAAGAAGAAAAAGAGCGATTAAAATAAAAAGTGGTGACCGTTGGGCCTATTTATAGTGGTTGAAGTGTCCATTCATTCAAAATTCAAATTCAAAGTTTCGGCGCCAAGTTGGTCGATCTACTAAATCATCTATATCTTTCTCACACGGTCTCCAAATTCAGCAAATGAATATACTACGATGATCAGAAAAACAAGCCCGTCGCAATAGAGCAGATCTCGTCATCAAATTCTAAAAGATATAAATGTGTGACTCATGACAATGAAAGAACAACAAAGTAAGAAAGATGGAGTGCAAAAATTGGTACGCTTTACTATTATTTCATCTTTATTGTTGCATTTAGGAATATGTGTGTGTGTGTGTATATATATATATATATATATATATATGCATTTAGTTAGGTATAGAAATTTATCTCTTTTATAAGTTTTGATATATTGGTCCATATATCAACACACCATAATATAAATATCGATGTACAAGTATAAATGTTTTTTAAGTCTTTTAAAATGTGTTTTCTTTCAAACAAAATCTACACTAATTTATTACAACTATACTAAGTAGAAAAGCATACCTTCATTCATGATTTCAACTTTTCTAATGTTATTTTTACTTCTCATACTCTATTTCTTTTAAGATACTAATTTTATATCTTTAAAAAATTAATAGAATGAATTTAGAATGTTAGAATAAGGTTCTATTTATATGTTTCTTCAATTAATAAGATTGCACCACATCACATGACCGGAATTTTAGATAGCATTTCTAAAATGCTTATTTTCTTCTGCAATATTTTGTTAAGTACTGCAAGTTCGTTTTTATACCATTTTTGTGCTTTGAAACGCTGTAGAGTTTCAGAAACTTTACACAGCATTTGGTAAAAGCTACAGTTTGAGTTTTATAAAGTTTCGAATATATTTTATTGCAAAAACTTTTTATAGCATTTTGTAAATGCTGTCTTTTCTGTTTGAGACTTTAGATTATGTAAAAATAATATTTAAATTAAGTATTTTTCTCTATTCTTTTTAAAAATTATTTTCTAACTTATATTAAAGATTTTAATTTCATGTTTACATTGTTTTAGTAATTAATTAAATTTTTTAAAAGTAAGAGGCCTTAATATAACACATGTTTATTTTAGTTTTTTTAATCTTTATTATTTTATTTCATTATGATATTTTATAAATTTAAAAGATGTTTAAACATGTTTCTAAATATTTAAACCAATAATAATTTCTTTTTTATTTCTTTTTTAAAAGAATTAAATAAGGAGAATATTAATCTTTATAAAAACCATATTTGATCATATATAGTATAAATCCTTATTCCTTAGCATTTGATTTTAATATTAAGTTTGATTACTACCTTTCACAATTATGTTATAGTTTTAATATCACTTATTACCTTCAAACTCTTACTTTACAACTCTTTCAGTCCCATTCATTAGTTTCCTTAACTTAAGTTTAGTAATTGGTGTGTTTTACCTTTGTATGGTTGAAGTATAATAAATAGTATGATATATGTATACATACATATATAGACACACACACACACACACACACGTATATATATATATATATATATGCTTGTCAATTAGATATTACTTATTACTCATGTTTATCTTATAATCTGGATGTCACTTACCGTAGTATATATATCATCATATCATTCTGCATATTATTATTTTTACTTAATTATCATTTTGTTTCATATTACATATCATTATGCATCCTATTTCATATCTTATTTTATTGCATATTACATCATAATTACAATGCATATCATAATTATTTGCATCACAAGTTGCACTTCATTCTGCATATTATCTCATGCTACATTGCATATGTCATACATTTCATACTGCATTATAAACTACATATTGCATACATGAATACATAACGAGTGTATTTTATTTAGGAGGAGTTTGTAGTATTGTTTTATAATATAGGATTATTAGTTTTTGATTTGTTTGGTATGTTTTGATTGACTTGATTGACTTGTTTGACTTGATTGATTTGTTTGACTTGTCTGACATGATTGGTTTTGATGAGTGTGTTGAAATATACTTAATAAATAATTTGTGTTCTTATATTTTTCTAACTATTATAAGTATTATAATAAATTCTTAGTTAGGATAGTTAGTAATTTAGGATTAAGTTTTAGTTTTTAGAGTTAAGTGTTGATTATTTATGATAACACTATCATTATAATCACATGTCATAGTATTAGATTAAGGGGGAGTAATATAGTTTGGAGTTAGTTTTTGTTGATGACAAAGGGGGAGAAATATAAAATAGGGTAGTTAGGTATAGATTAGGGGGGAGTTGTTAGTTTTAGGGGGAGTTATTAGGATAGAAATAATATTTTATAAACAAAGGTTGTCATCATCAAAAGGGGGGAGATTGTTAGTCCGTGAGATGATGGTTTGATGACAACACCCTTAGAATAGATTATAAAATATAAATACTAACATTATAAGTTTAGATATATATGCATATGCAGGATTTAACCATGCAGGTACTAAGAATGAAGACTGTACAGTATAGAGATTCAAGATATCAAGATAGAAGATTCATGAGTATCAAGATTATCAAGAGTTCAAGATTTCAAGGATAAGTATTTTTTATTATTAGGAATTTTTGTTAAAACCCATAGAAAAGCACTGGCATGTTAAAATCCAATTTATTCGTGGAATGGAATCCACTTCGAGCCCATTAAAGGGATGGAACCCTAAGTAGGATGGAACCTACGAAAATCTAGTTGGACATTGTTTTGTATCCACTGATTTTAATTCAAAAGATTTTACAAAATTATCTTGTTTTCAAAATGATTTCAAAACTTTCCTTTTAAAAAGATTCAAAACCCTCGATCTTGATTTTATATAATTTTAGCCTCAAAAACATCTTTATTTTCAAAGTCAAATTACTCCTGATTTTAAACTATCTTTTTAAATAATATATTTAACTTTTAAATATTTATACTTAAATTTAAATGTAAAATTATAGTTAAAATATATATATTATTCTCTATATTTGCTTATGAATTTTAACTATAGTCAAGTATATTTATAAAGTTTAAAATAGTTTTTATATAAGATAAAGGTTATTTTCAAAGAAAATCAAAACACCAAAAATTCCTTTGGGATGTCGACTTGCCTAGCATGACCATGTCGACATGGTAACAGTTTGATTCAAAAATTCAAATTTCAAAAGAAGTGTATATTCGCCATAACTCTTCATGAATGGTCATGGCTGTTGTTCTTCTATAAATAGGGCTCAGTTTCAACGAATTTTCAATCACTTTTTTCTGGTTTTCACTCCTCTTCTTCTTCCTCATTTCTTAATACATATTCTTATCATTACTCTGCCGAAATCAACATTGAATCATACTCGATTACTTCTAGTTTGATTCTCTATCACTATCTCTACAAGATTCTCAGTGCTATTCAGAGTTATAGACTTCTTTGTAATCTATTAAGCGAGAAAAGGTGTGATTGTAGCCTTGGAAATCAATCAAAAGGGAAAAGGTGTGATTGTAGCCTTGGTAAATCAATTGGGTAAACTTGTGGCCCGGAAATCAAGTATCTCTACCCAGAGAATCGAAATTCTGGAGGGTGTACCTCGTAGCCTTGAAACCGAGGGTGTGATTATACAATTTCTTTTGAAAGGAAATCCGTACTTGTGTTGCGGGACTGGATGTAGGGTAACTCCGAACCAGTATAAAATCCGGTGTGTTCTTTCCTTTACTGCTTTTATTTTTTCTACATCTGCGACTGTTTCTGTTATCATATCTGTGTCTGTATATTGCGTACTTTTGTATCTAAATTAACATAAGTTAAAAATATTTAGTAATTCTTTATTAACATTATTCACCCCCCCCCCCCCCCCCCCCGCTCTAGTGTTAATCTTAGCCTTAAGATCCGTAATTCGCATTTCTAACACTGTAAACATGCCAGACATATAGCAATACATACCACGTACATTGTGAAATAAAGATAAATAGAAACCTTGATCCTAGAAAGCTTAGGTCCATGATAAAATAATACAACACTATAATCCACTAAATGATGAGTGATCATGTCCTCAAAATCAGCTAAATCCATCCAATCCAACAAGCATATCTAAAGCTGCAAAGAAGACTGTCAAAATTGTAAGACCAATTATATATATACATATATACATATTTATATACATAAATACATACATACATACATACATATTTATACATATGAAAAATAAAAATATACTAATCCAACAAAAAAACAAGCAATATTAAGATTAAATCTAAGTAAGGATCAATAAAGGGTATAACAATAGATTGAAAACAAACAGGTAACGAGAATTCTAATTCAAGGTTAATATCCTAATAATAGAAAAGTATTAAATGTGCCCTTCTAAGGGTGTTTAAGGAAGCTAGATTTGATTTGAGATGAATGTTACATTCAAAATTACAACATTTTAAAATCTAACTAATTTCCTAAATATAATACATCGTCAAATTCATTGGCATACATATCAATTAAAAGGGTATTTAAGGCGTTATCACTATTTCTACTTTTGAATACAACATTTTTCTTAGCTACATTAAGAGGACATTTAACCTTTTTAGGTATTCATTGAACCTAATATTATTATCTTTATTTCACTAGGGTTTGAAATCCAAACTAAACAAAAAAAGAAGTTATATATGTTAAATTATCTATGGAGTATTTATATTATTAAAACCTATTTTCTTTCAAGCTATATGTGCCAACATATTATAGTAAAAATAGTATCGATTACTAATCTATGACATCTGTTATAATAACACCTAAGCCTATTCCAAAGTAGTTCACAATTATTATCATTATTAGTTAAATTAAAGTAAAAAAAAATATTAAGACAATTTATAAGAATATAATTAGTGATATGGTATTCAAAATATAAATGCAAAATATAATTCTAAACACAAATAACTCTCACATACAAACTTCATTTTGCATGCAATTTGGGTTATTGAGTTCATATTACAAACACATTAACATAATTAATGTTCATATTATACACTTGTATATGACATCCGAAGTAGGAATAATTATATTAAATTATTATTTAAATAATTGGGTGTTAACATCATCAATCTAAAATTTATATATATCTATAGTGATGTTACTTGTCATATCCAGACATTTATTATTCGAAGTTAAATATTTTATATATATATATATATACACCATTATATATGAAAATTATTTTATCATTAAGTTAATATTTGAATAAATGTTATTCGAATTGATAATAATCATTAAATAATTTGAAAAATAATAGCATTATATAATAAATAATATACTGATAACATGATTAAGTTGAATTAAAATCAAATTAAAACTATAAATATTAAATATGACTTAGTGTAAACTATATAATTCACGATAGCACATTATAAGATATACATTGCACAATGAATTAAAAGAATTTTTTTTCAAATTTTTCCATTTTACTCTGTTGTGTGATGTGTTTGATCTAGCACATATCACTGAGCTTCTACCTAGAAAATATAAGTCATCCTACTCGAATCAAACCCTAATATTATCCATCATATGTTATTCGACAATTCGGTTGTCCAACTAGCTCCGTAAAGAGAGAGATTGTCTTCAATCCCAAATAGCTTCCTAACACCAAGATTGGCTGTTCTAACATTCTCACGGTTACTAACAACTAACACATTTTGATTTCTAACCATAATCCTACTCTCGGTTACTAACCACTAAATACTCTCATTTACTATCCATTAAAATACTATTGGTTTATCTATCAATTTGACTATCTTTTATCATGCTATTCATTTTCTAAAAATTTCTATCAATCAAGCATAGCTTTACCATTTTCTTTATTATAGTATCATCCTCAACAATCATCAATTAACAAATTACTTCTTAGATCCCAACCATTTTAAATTAGCCAATATACATAATACACTAAGATTTGCTTCCGTTGAGAATTGTTGTCAAAATAGAAAGAAGCACCTTACTAAACATTACAACATATAACATGATCTAGACTTCATTTCTATCGATTTTGCATTCGAATCAATATTATTTTTTGCAAGTTCCGTCATATAAAAAAAATCTAACTTCAATGTAACTACATCATCACGAAATGGACATTGATGTGTTAAAACCAACCTCTAAAGCACAATTTGATTAATGATCTAGTCAAATCAAAAATGGAAACTAAATAGACCGTGTATAAACTTAGAAACTGCATCAAATCAAACTTAGGTTATCAAAATATAATAAGAAATCTAACTCAATCATAGGTGGATAAGAGGATTTAAGTGAAAACTATTAATCATCGTAATTTCATCCGCCTAGTTTGTGATAACCCTGATTTTCGACCCCTATTTGAAGCATCGAAAATCGAGAGCATCAGTCAAAAAAAACAACTCAATGCTCATAAATAGCGCAATATAACTACGAAATGTAATGTAACTTATATAGTAATCAAGAAAGATGTGATAAGATGAATGTAGTCAATAACATTAATAGTTATCAATGTGGTGTATAGTTATTGACTTAACCGATGTACTTTAATCATCTTGTGATATATAGTCATAATTAAAACTCATAGTGTAATCGTGCTTATTCTTTCCCAATACAGAACCAATATTCAACCATCATGCTATCTCATTATATGGAAATATGTGCAAATACAAGAATGGAAAGTGTATTATGTCACGATATTAATGCTATTGCATATGTACCCATTACAGGATCAAGCCTAACATAGTTCATTTACTACTAATTAACAAAGCCGTAAGGGTAGCAATATAAAATAGGTACCTACAATCACAAAGTTAGTATCCATAATATATATATATATAATATATATATATATATAATATATATATAACAAAATGAAACATGACATCTAAGTGGATAACGAACAATTGAGCTAGGAAGCTCGATATTGTATTATTTCCTTCCCTTCTCCTACATCTTAGAGTTAGCACATATACAATAATATAAATATAGAAGAGCACATATATAGCACATAATAATACATTATTGTCTTTTAACGATAATATTAATAAGCTAGTAAAACAACACTAATGCGTGGAAACAATTTTTTATCACGTGCCACTTGCACCCAACAAGTCAGCTAAACATAGTAAAATAATACAGTGACATCATGAGTTAAGGTCTCACTAAAAACATCTACTGGGTATAATCATAATACAGAAACACTATTCCATGATTAGGCCCTAAATGCATCCATTAACATGTGCATATGACCGAGCAGTAGAATCCTGGCTCGTATGTTGTAAGCATATGCAAACGACCGAGCCCGAAATCCCAGCTCAAATGTTGAAATGTTCAAAGTCCCAACTCGAATGTCGAAAATTTATACAAATGAATGAGCCCGAAGTCCCAGCTTGAATGCTGAAAACATATGCAAATGACCGAGCCCAAAGTCCCAGCCCGAATGTCAAAAACGTCATTAGTACAGCTAAGAACTAGTTTCCCATATTTGTACCAAAACATTGCAGATAATACCCTTGTATACTAGATCTACCAAATAAGGCACTTTTCAGATGTAAGACCCTACTCTGGCCCCTCATCTGGAATTAAGGATGCTAGATCGAAATCATAGTGCTATCATAATACTGTCACTACTGAATAAGAGTATATCGAAATATAAAATCGTTCAGAGTACATGATTCTAAGCAGAAGTAGTATCATACATTCATGCCTTCATACATCATGATTACATAAGATCCAAAAGTTTACTTGCTCTCCGATATGGGGACATGATCCTTGCATTCTGGTCCCATCTCTTCGAACCGGAATTTAAGTTAATTTCGGTCATCACATTTATGTGGATTACAATAATCAGGGATTCGTCTAATGGAATCGAATTCAAACATTAAAACATAAGTTCAAACGTCATAATAACTGCCTTGCCGGGCATCACAGCCTAGTATCCAGCTCAGATCGTGCCTAGGGGTCGATCGAGATTCCATACATAAGTGGCTAGACTATTACTGCATTCATTGTTGAAAGGGAAATAGAATGTGAGAACTGAACCTGATTCCCAGCCATCCCAATCAAGAGATGACTATCCTCGACCTTGATCCAAGGTTGTTTTCATTTGCTACGGTTGATGGTTGCTTCTATTCCACCAGCGCAGTTCGGCATCTCACATGTTGCTGTAATTGATTATTTTTGACCTGTTCCTCGATCAGGTCATGCAAGTATCTACAATCATTTACGTTATGCTCATCCATCTCATGGAATAGGCAATATTTTATAGACAACCTCTCACGATCCGTGGGTTCTCTCCTTATCGGTTTCTGATAGGGGATCTGTCATTTGGTTTCCAAGTAAATCCGCTCTGGGGTTTTGTTCAAATATGTATAAGAAGAGAATTTTGTTTCCCTTCTTTACCACTTTGATCCTTCAAAGCCATCATCCGTCTTTTCTTTTCCTTTGTCTCTGTTGGATCCTTCTCGGGATGGTCATCCGCCATCCACAACATTAACTTCTTCCTCTTCAACTTTAGCAACCTTCAGACGCAGAAACCTTTCAGCTTCACAATAAAATTCTACGAGGCGGTTGATCTCGCTCCAAAGCAACCATAAAATATGTCTTACTAGCCACTCCTGAAACTGCCTCCATCAAAACCAATGCTGGGTTCCGTCTATCTACCACAGCAGCTGCCATATTAAATCTCGTCAAAAAAACTCTCTAGGGACTTTCCGTTCATCTGTTTCACACTCAACAACATCATTACGTTCTTGGTCGTGTGATATGGACCTAAAACTGTCTCATTAATCCATCCACTAACTTGGTCCACGTGCTTATGGAACTGATTTCTAGTTGTCTAAACCATAATGCCACCAAATCCGTTAGATACAAAGGAAAATATCATCCCATTACCTCTTCAAAAGCACCTAATACCTCCATGTGCCGAATGTGCCTCATTAAATGAACCGTTGGATTCGTCTTTCCATTGTACGTTTCCAACGTTGGTAGCTTGAAATCGGATGGATTCCTAGCGTACCGAATGTTTGGACTGAATGGACTCATGTTCACATCTTGTGACAGCCCTGATTAACCAAGCATGTAGAAATTTAGGTCATTTGAATTTTTATTTTAAAAAATAAATAAACAAACTAATATATAAAAACAGTTTTCTGAAATATATATTTATACTGTGAAGATGTATGTAGTGGTGCATGTGCACATTGTTGCAGTGTACAAATTAGAGCAAGCAATTCAGTAAGAATCTTGCAAGAAAAAAATATACAATAATATAAATGAATACATAAATAAATCAGTGCATGACCATCAGGTATGTATGCATCATAGCTGAATGAAATGCATGAATATCCTGAGAAAATTTGAGCTCTAACTTTCATAGCATGAGTGCAAACATAGCAGTTTGTGTGGGTAGAGAAAATATACACACATAGGGATACACATGCATATACCCAGTAGTTAGCAGAAACACACACCTAGCTGGCCGTTCAAATAAAAATTATATGCATAAATAACACCCAGAAAAGACAAGGAATGCCTGAGCCAAAGAATTCATGCATGAAATGTGTGAAAGAACTTTGCCAAAAAGGGTTAAGACAAGGAAAAAGGAGAACTGCAGGGAGAGGGTAAACTGTTGGGTGAAATTAGGGAATAATGATGGAATTTCTGATGAAAATAAATTATCTAACTAACCTTAAAACCCTAACAACTCCACTATATACCATACTATCTCCTGTGGGTGCACATTGGAAGGCCAGAAATCAAAACACAGAAAAGGGAAGTAAGCAACAGATTAAGGAGAAACAATGGCAAACTTGAATCAAGACCTAGGAAGAAGAAACATGGTGAGTAAATCCTCACTTGGCAAGGCATTAAGACCTATGAAAGGCAGCCATAAAACCTTTAGCTTATCTTGATTTATCTGTGATGATTATATGCATTTTAGTTGACAATTTCCTGTTGTTTCTGGACTTTGTGTTTTACAGTGCTTTGTTACTATTTAAATTATGACTTGATTGTACATGTTAATTTAATGATGGTATGATAATAACTGACTTATTGGTGGAATTCTGAGTTTGAGAAAATATTTTTGGTTTAAGTATATACTAGCAAGAAAAGTAGGGTGCAAGGCAGTAAGGGGAAGGGAATCCTCTGGCTTATGTCTTGCATTTGAAAAGATGATTGAGATACAGTGGAAGTTCCACATGTTAAATCTTGATGCATCATAGGGTACCCTCTGGAAATAAGGTTATTGAGAAAATACATTATAATGCATGGGATGGCTACGAGGACCTTATTGCTAGAGAACCCTAGTAGCATTCCATTTGGAAATGCTCTGAGTTATGCCTCAACCAAAAATATGTTTCTGCAGGAAATTAACTTGAAATGACTTTCAAATATGAGTGATGGTTGAACACATGGGTTACTGAATGGTTGATGGATGTATAAAACTGCTTGTATGCATTGATTAGGGGTATACCAGGGTGGGGCATGACACTGCATAGGTAATAGGGGGTCATGGGAAGGAATTTAGTAATTAAATTCAAGGCATGAGTCACCTCTATCAGGTTGGATATGAGGGAAGGGGGTATGACATGGTAGTTGGCTTGCATCAAGGTTGGGGTGTAAGTTTGCACATGACATGTTTATGTCCAAAAGCTAGTAGTGCACTGGAAAATCAAACCGTAGCTTCCAGGCAGTGTGCACCAGTGCAACTACAAAATGTGATACTGGACTCTTAAAAAGATGTGTTATGGATTGATAAGCAAAGATGTATATGCTAAGAGTATGGTGAGTACTGGTATGCAGACCAGTTTTGATGCTTTAGCTAAATGGTAGGAGTTTTGCTTGTTCAATGGTTATGAAATGCCTGTGTGATTTGTATGATGGCTGCTATGAATGCTTGAAATAAGAATTTCTGCTAAGGAATTGGTTTAAGCACTTATACATGCATTTAACAATTCACTCATTTCACTGTAAAGACACAACAAAAATGTGTACCTGATGAAAGGGGTTAACAATTTGGTAAAACAGTTAGTATCTGAAATTAAGGTGATATGGAATCAGTTTCATAAATCTTATGTATTTGTCAATTGAACTTACTCATACCAGATTTCAATCTGACCTGTTTGTTGCTTGCATCAAATGGGTGTTTCACTTGCATTGTGAAGCAGACCCTGAGATGGTTGCAGGGAGAAAGGATGCTAAATAGTAAGATGCAGACATATGATGTTTGAAGGAATTGCAAACTAACTAAGCTAGGATTTTGTAGGAGAGTGGTTCTTCTGTTTTGTTTTCAGTAAAAGCTTTATGTAATGATGTTTCAAATTGTGCAAGAAAAACTTTATTACTATGTAAAGGATGAATTGGGAAAAGTATGTGGTAATGAACATTATTTTCAGTAAAAGATGATAAGGCCTTTAGCCTCATGTTAGAAACTGTGAACATACCTATTTCTTGAAAATAAGATAAGGAAATTGGTAGTGGGTCTGAAGCATAAGTAAACTAGTATGCTTATGTATTAATTTGTTTAGGAAAAACTAGAACCTGTTCATCTAGTCACTACTAACATCATGAGATAAGAAATACCATGGACAGAAAAGAAAAGAATAACATAGAAGGGGGAACACAGAAGTAAAATTGCATTTGGTAATTATTGGTATAAGGGAACTTTGTAGATTCAACTAATTCATTTCAGAATCATACCTAAACGAAATTAGTCCACTTAAGGGCCAAAGAGGAAGTAAACTGCAGTTGTGCATGATTATGTGCAAACAGTTGCACAGAAACATGCACCATCTCCATTTGGTCATGGAAAGGGAAAGTTTTGGTAAGTTGAAATGCTATGAGTTAGTTCCCACATTTCACTTAATACACCAATGATAAACACAAGGAAACAAGTAGGAATTAGTTGAATGAATGGCGTAGAGATTCAAATGGAAGGGATCTTCTTGGTTGTTTTTGTTGTGAATGACTCGGTTTGATTTGTTTAAAAATGGGCTGAGTTACTCAAAAAAAAAATATAAATAAAAACATACTCTGGTATAAAAACTATGTGAATAATCAAATAGTATTTACAATGAAGTATATCAATATTTTTATATTGATTGGAGTGGATCTTGGGAAATAAATAAAAAAAAAGGAAAAAAAAACAATAAAAAAATAGTTGGTCAGAAAAGAAGGCAACCCTAATTAGCCCAAACTAAATTGTGTCAAAAAAAAATGACAAGTAGGAAGGGGTTGTCTCAGTTGGTATCAGAGCTATGTTAATAAATACATAGCCGAAATAAATATTTGTTTGAATCTGTATGCCTTGTTTGCATTGTTTGCTGCATGTTTGAGTTAGTTTGCCTGTTATAAACAAATAAGTTCATTGTTAGTTTTAAAAAGCAAAAGTAGTGAATAAGAATCAGAACTAACTACATTAGAAATGTTCAATAGAGGCCCAGAGGAGTTAGAATCAACCCCCAAGCCACAGGAGAAAGAGAAAATGGTCAATCTTCTAATACTACTGAGCAAGCAACTAGAATGGCCGCTGGTCCCCCAATGATTAACATGCAAGATTTTGTTCAAATACTGAGGGATGAAATGGCACATAGGGTAGATAACCCATATGAGGAGCTGTCCAAATTGCTTAAAACATATACAAATCTAGGAGGCAGTAGCTTTGATGGCACAGAAAATGCCATAGGGGTCCAGGCATGGTTAAGAACAGTGGAAAGGATTTTTGGAGATATGCAAGTCAATGATCAAAGAAGAAGGCAAATAGCTTCAAGACAGCTGAAAGGCATAGCTTTGGACTGGTGGGAAGTGATTATTGCAGGCAGACAAGAACAAGAAATCACATGGAATCAGTTCAAAGAGATGTTAGAAGCCAGATTTGTCCCAGCATCAACAAAAGCTTCATTGCTTGAGGAATTTATCAAGTTGAGACAAGGATCTATGAGTGTTACTGAATACACTCAGAAGTTTGAAGGGTTGTCTAAATATGGGACAGTGTTAATTCCAGATGAAACATCAAGGAATGCTAGGTACATTCAAGGGTTGAATGCTGGATTGAGTAGAGCCATGTTGCCATATAAAGATAGAACATTTGACCAAGTCATGGATTTGACACTGTCATTTGAGCAACATGACAATGCCAGAGAAAAGTTCAAGAACTTCAGGAATAACAAGAAAGGAAAGAATAGAGCACATCCATATGAGAGGAAGAAGGGAGAAGCAATGAACAAGGAAGGAAGTAAAGTGGCAAACACTAACAACAAGAAATCTAAAGTGATTTGTTACAATTGTGGAAGGGAAGGCCATATTAAAACCAAATGCCAAGCACCCAAGTCAACTGTTCTTAGATGCTACAATTGTGGAAAAGAGGGGCACATGAAAAAGCAGTGTCCAGAGATGGCAAGAGTAGCTGTACTTGAGGGAAAAGGCAAGGCAATGGATGCACCAAGCCAAGTGGAAGGTATGTTATTTATAAAAGGCATACCCATATCAGTTGTTTTTGACACAGGAGCCACACATTCTTTTATTTCATATGATATAGTTCAGAAATTAGGGTTAATATGTATTCTTGTTGATAAGCCACTGCATATTGATAGTCCTTTAGGTAGCTCCTGCATTACCCACATGAAATGCATGCAAGTAGAAATAAGCATGGGTGGTCACACCTTTATTTCAGAATTATATGTGTTGAATTACCCCAAGCTGGGTGTCATACTGGGAATGGATTGGTTAAAAAGCTTTTGTGCTATTATTAATTTAGGAAATTCTACCCTTTCACTACAACTTCCTGATGGAAAGAGGGTTGTGGTTATGTATGAGGCAGCCAAGGATAGGGGTATGGGAAAGGTATTCAACTTGAACAGTGGTGAAGTTGAATTAAGTTTAAATAAGATACCCATAGTTAACGAATACCCTGATGTGTTTGGTGAAGTGAATGGCATTCCTCACAACAGACCAGTAGAATTTCAAATAAGACTTAAACCAGGAACAAGCCCTGTCATCAAGAGACCAAATAGGATGAGTCCTAAAGAACTGAGTGAGTTGAAGAAACAACTAGAGGAATTAGAACAAAAAGGTTTTATTAGGCCTAGCAGTTCAAATTGGGGATCACCAGTAGTGTTTGTTAAGAAACATGATGGTTCCTTAAGAATGTGTATAGACTATAGGGGACTGAACTCAGTCACTATCAAAAACAAATACCCTCTACCTAGGATTGATGATCTCTTTGATCAACTAAACGGTGCTAAAGTATTTTCTAGACTTGATTTAGCAACTGGTTTCCACCAAATGAAAGTAGAAGAGGAAAGCATCAAATATACAGCTTTCAACACTAGGTATGGCTTGTATGAATACTTGGTAATTCCATTTGGTTTGAGAAATGCACCATCCTATTTTGTAGATTTGATGAATAGAATTTTCAGAGATTATTTGGATAAATTTGTGCTGATTTTCATTGATGATATATTAGTGTATTCCAAGACAGATAATGAACATGAAGAGCATTTGCATATGGTACTGAGTAGACTAAGGCAACAAAACCTTAAAGCCAAGTTTGCAAAATGTTCTTTTTGGAAGAATGAAATAAAAATTTTGGGCCACATAATTTCTCAAGAAGGAATCTCAGTAGATCCAAGTAAAGTCATGGCATTGCAAGCATGGAAAAGACCCAGCAATGTCACTGAAATCAGATCATTCATGGGTATGGCTGGATACTACAGGAGATTCATAAAGGATTTTGCTAAAAAGGCAATTCCACTAACCAAGTTAACAAGGAAGGACCAGCCTTTTATGTGGACTGAGAAATGTGAAGAGGCATTTAACCAATTAAAGGAGGCATTGATGGAAGCACCAGTGCTGAAAATCCCAGAGGGCAATGATAATTTATTGGTATATACTGATGCATGTGGATCAGGTATAGGAGCTGTCCTTATGCAAGATGGTAGAGTAATAGCTTATGCATCAAGACAATTAAAACCCAGTGAAACCAAGTATGCAACACATGACTTGGAATTGGCAGCAGTGGTATACGCACTAAAGCTTTGGAGACACTACCTGTTAGGAGCAAAGTTTGAACTTTATACTGATCACAAGGCTTTAAAGTATTTATTTTCTCAAAAAGATTTAAATATGAGACAACATAGGTGGGTGGAATTTCTTGCTGCCTATGATTTGGACATTATGTACACTCCAGGAAAAGCAAATAAAGTGGCAGATGCATTAAGTAGACAACATGCCAAGTTGGCTACACTGTTGATACAGGAGTTTAAAGGGTTGTTAACACTGACAGATGTAGAGATAGAATACATGGGAGAACAAGCAATGGAGGTGGGTAAGGATGTGGAGCATTATGGTAAGCTCAGCCTTATCACAATAAGGTCAGATTTAGTGGAAGAAGTGAACCAGTCACAAGACACTGATGTGTTCTTGAGAGAAAAGAAGGAGTTGTTAAAAAGGGGTGTAAAGCTTGACAAGTTTGAACTGGATGAAAAAGGATGTGTGAGACATAAAGGAAGGTTATGTGTACCTGATACAGAAGCACTTAAAAGGAAAATCATGGATGTTCATCACAAATCAAAGTACACCATACATCCAGGTGGCACAAAAATGTATCATGACCTAAAAAGAAGCTATTGGTGGAAAGGAATGAAGAGAAGTGTGGGTGAATATGTGGCAAAATGTATGACTTGTCAACAAGTCAAGACTGAGTATCAAAGAACCAGTGGACTGCTGCAACCCTTGGAAGTTCCAAGATGGAAATGGGAAAGCATATCAATGGATTTCATTGATGGCTTGCCAAAATCAAAGAAAGGAAATGACAGTATTTGGGTGGTGGTGGACAGTGGTGGACAGACTAACCAAATCATCACACTTCATACCAGTAAAGAGTGATAGAAATGCACCAAAACTAGCACAAGTCTTCATGAAAGAGATAGTAAGGTTACATGGGGTACCTACCACCATTATTAGTGACAGAGATACTATATTTACATCTAAGTTCTGGATTAGCTTTCAACAGGCAATGGGGGTTGAGTTGTGCTTGAGCACAGCCTACCATCCCCAAACTGATGGTCAAACAGAGGTAGTTAATAAATTCTTGGAGGATCTGCTTAGAGCTTGTGTGCTGGATCATGGTGGGAATTGGGAAGACTACCTACATTTGGCAGAATTTGCCTACAACAACAGCTACCAAAGTAGTATAGGAATGGCACCCTATGAGGCTTTGTATGGAAGGCCTTGTTTGTCACCTGCTTGCTGGTTAGAGGTGGGTGATAGAGTAATGTTGGGACCAGATCATGTAAAAGAGACAAATGATAAAGTTTCACTGATCAGACAGAGAATGAAGGCAGCACAAGACAGAATGAAATCATATGCAGATAGGAGAAGGAAGCCACTTGAATTTGAGATAGGAGAATGTGTGTACTTAAAGGTTTCACCAATGAGGAAAGTGTTGAGATTTGGCAAGGCAGGGAAACTAACCCCAAGGTATATAGGACCATATGAGATTATTGCAAGGATAGGAAAGATGGCCTACAAGTTGAAATTGCCAGAGGAGATGAGTGGAATACACAATGTATTTCATGTATCACAATTGAGAAAATATGTGCATGATGAAGCTTCAGTGGTTCAGCCACCAAGTAAAGTGGAAGTTAGACCTGACCTGGTATATGAGAAGAAGCCAGTGGGCATTACAGCTAAGGAAGATAAGAGATTGAGAAACAAAATAATTAAACTGGTAAAGGTGCAGTGGAGTTTGGACCCTAATGACTGTATATGGGAGGTTGAAGACAAGATAAAGGCTCAATACCCTCAATTATTTGCAGCAGCTAGTTAAGGCAGAGGTATTTTTAATATTCATGCTTAAATTTTCTTAGTTGAACATGACATCCAATATTATGTGTGCTGGTTTGTTTTGGTTGAATTAAGAATATGTATTTATGTTTGACCCTTGATTTACATGGCAAGAAGTGTTAAATTGTGGGACACAATTTCTTAAAGAAGGGGTGTATGTGACAGCCCTGGTTAACCAAGCATGCAGAAATTTAGGTCATTTGAATTTTTATTTTAAAAAAAAATAAATAAATAAATAAACTAATATATAAAAACAGTTTTCTGAAATATATATTTATACTGTGAAGATGTATGTAGTGGTGCATGTGCACATTGTTGCAGTGTACAAATTAGAGCAAGCAATTCAGTAAGAATCTTGCAAGAAAAAAAAAATACAATAATATAAATGAATACATAAATAAATCAGTGCATGACCATCAGGTATGTATGCATCATAGCTGAATGAAATGCATGAATATCCTGAGAAAATTTTAGCTCTAACTTTCATAGCATGAGTGCAAACATAGCAGTTTGTGTGGGTAGAGAAAATATACACACATAGGGATACACATGCATATACCCAGTAGTTAGCAGAAACACACACCTAGCTGGCCGTTCAAATAAAAATTATATGCATAAATAACACCCAGAAAAGACAAGGAATGCCTGAGCCAAAGAATTCATGCATGAAATGTGTGAAAGAACTTTGCCAAAAAGGGTTAAGACAAGGAAAAAGGAGAACTGCAGGGAGAGGGTAAACTGTTGGGTGAAATTAGGGAATAATGATGGAATTTCTGATGAAAATAAATTACCTAACTAACCTTAAAACCCTAACAACTCCACTATATACCATACTATCTCCTGCGGGTGCACATTGGAAGGCTAGAAATCAAAACACAGAAAAGGGAAGTAAGCAACAGATTAAGGAGAAACAATGGCAAACTTGAATCAAGACCTAGGAAGAAGAAACATGGTGAGTAAATCCTCACTTGGCAAGGCATTAAGACCTATGAAAGGCAGCCATAAAACCTTCAGCTTATCTTGATTTATCTGTGATGATTATATGCATTTTAGTTGACAATTTCCTGTTGTTTCTGGACTTTGTGTTTTACAGTGCTTTGTTACTATTTAAATTATGACTTGATTGTACATGTTAATTTAATGATGGTATGATAATAACTGACATATTGGTGGAATTCTGAGTTTGAGAAAATATTTTTGGTTTAAGTATATACTAGCAAGAAAAGTAGGGTGCAAGGCAGTAAGGGGAAGGGAATCCTCTGGCTTATGTCTTGCATTTGAAAAGATGATTGAGATACAGTGGAAGTTCCACATGTTAAATCTTGATGCATCATAGGGTACCCTCTGGAAATAAGGTTATTGAGAAAATACATTATAATGCATGGGATGGCTACAAGGACCTTATTGCTAGAGAACCCTAGTAGCATTCCATTTGGAAATGCTCTGAGTTATGCCTCAACCAAAAATATGTTTCTGCAGGAAATTAACTTGAAATGACTTTCAAATATGAGTGATGGTTGAACACATGGGTTACTGAATGGTTGATGGATGTATAAAACTGCTTGTATGCATTGATTAGGGGTATACCAGGGTGGGGCATGACACTGCATAGGTAATAGGGGGTCACGGGAAGGAATTTAGTAATTAAATTCAAGGCATGAGTCACCTCTATCAGGTTGGATATGAGGGAAGGGGGTATGACATGGTAGTTGGCTTGCATCAAGGTTGGGGTGTAAGTTTGCACATGACATGTTTATGTCCAAAAGCTAGTAGTGCACTGGAAAATCAAACCATAGCTTCCAGGCAGTGTGCACCAGTGCAACTACAAAATGTGATACTGGACTCTTAAAAAGATGTGTTATGGATTGATAAGCAAAGATGTATATGCTAAGAGTATGGTGAGTACTGGTATGCAGACCAGTTTTGATGCTTTAGCTAAATGGTAGGAGTTTTGCTTGTTCAATGGTTATGAAATGCCTGTGTGATTTGTATGATGGCTGCTATGAATGCTTGAAATAAGAATTTCTGCTAAGGAATTGGTTTAAGCACTTATACATGCATTTAACAATTCACTCATTTCACTGTAAAGACACAACAAAAATGTGTACCTGATGAAAGGGGTTAACAATTTGGTAAAACAGTTAGTATCTGAAATTAAGGTGATATGGAATCAGTTTCATAAATCTTATGTATTTGTCAATTGAACTTACTCATACCAGATTTCAATCTGACCTGTTTGTTGCTTGCATCAAATGGGTGTTTCACTTGCATTGTGAAGCAGACCCTGAGATGGTTGCAGGGAGAAAGGATGCTAAATAGTAAGATGCAGACATATGATGTTTGAAGGAATTGCAAACTAACTAAGCTAGGATTTTGTAGGAGAGTGGTTCTTCTGTTTTGTTTTCAGTAAAAGCTTTATGTAATGATGTTTCAAATTGTGCAAGAAAAACTTTATTACTATGTAAAGGATGAATTGGGAAAAGTATGTGGTAATGAACATTATTTTCAGTAAAAGATGATAAGGCCTTTAGCTTCATGTTAGAAACTGTGAACATACCTATTTCTTGAAAATAAGATAAGGAAATTGGTAGTGGGTCTGAAGCATAAGTAAACTAGTATGCTTATGTATTAATTTGTTTAGGAAAAACTAGAGCCTGTTCATCTAGTCACTACTAACATCATGAGATAAGAAATACCATGGACAGAAAAGAAAAGAATAACATAGAAGGGGGAACACAGAAGTAAAATTGCATTTGGTAATTATTGGTAAGGGAAATTTGTAGATTCAACTAATTCATTTCAGAATCATACCTAAACGAAATTAGTCCACTTAAGGGCCAAAGAGGAAGTAAACTGTAGTTGTGCATGATTATGTGCAAACAGTTGCACAGAAACATGCACAGTCTCCATTTGGTCATGGAAAGGGAAAGTTTTGGTAAGTTGAAATGCTATGAGTTAGTTCCCACATTTCACTTAATACACCAATGATAAACACAAGGAAACAAGTAGGAATTAGTTGAATGAATGGCGCAGAGATTCAAATGGAAGGGATCTTCTTGGTTGTTTTTGTTGTGAATGACTCAGTTTGATTTGTTTAAAAATGGGCTGAGTTACTCAAAAAAAAAATATAAATAAAAACATACTCTGGTATAAAAACTATGTGAATAATCAAATAGTATTTACAATGAAGTATATCAATATTTTTATATTGATTGGAGTGGATCTTGGGAAATAAATATAAAAAAAAAGGAAAAAAAAACAATAAGAAAATAGTTGGTCAGAAAAGAAGGCAACCCTAATTAGCCCAAACTAAATTGTGTCAAAAAAAATGACAAGTAGGAAGGGGTTGTCTCACATCTTCAAGGCTCTGATTAGGCACTCCACCCCTCATGGCTCGTCTTACCATTTTTGTAAGTCTCTCATCATCATTCAAAGAAATTCTCATGTTCACATTCTCAGCTTGCCCCCTGATTCCACAAGGGAATTTTGGCACGTACTCCTCCGGTCATGCGTCAATGTTCTGATTCTTCACATCCACATTCTCGACATTATTCCTTGGATATGAACTATTTCCTTCTAAGCCAACCTTGGGCATGCCTTCGATTTCTTGGGATCGGTACCAAATGGTCCTTGGGGATCAGTATCGATCCATACAACTTCTTCGAGGGTTGGTCCACTCTACTTCCATGTGCCTACGCTCCAGCTTCATGTCTTCGATTTTGATTTGTCGCAACTTTGACTATTTTTGTTTGTTCCATCCTTCTGAAGAAATTTTCCATCATCTCTTCCTCGAAAGCAACCATCCTTCCCTACATCTCGTTCATCATGGTCTCTGTCTCATCCCTGGTTATGTAGATGGAAGAGGGGTTGGTTCCTAAGGATGCCTCCTATCTGCCTCGTTGTTGATTTCTTCCAACAGTGGTCTTTTTAACAGATTGTCTCGTCATCGTGAATTTTTTTAAGTCTTAAATCAGCTAATTCAAATGGTTGTCGATGGCATCAAAACGTTGCATCAAAAATGGCACAAACACCCAATAGTAGAGAAGAAAATTGAAGAAAAGTAAATGAAAATGAGTAAAAACAATACACGCAAGTTTTATAGTGGTTCGGTCGATCGATGCCTACATCCACTTCATGTTTCTTTTGATTATACTGCTGTTTTACAAGTACATTCCTTATGGTTCAGTATCACTAGATAATTAATTACAATGAACGTGTAAAACATTGCTAGAGATCTAAAAACATCCTCCAAAATGAGTCACAACCCCTTTATTTATAGCTGTAGACTGCCAGAATACGCTCTTTCATGATCTCCATCATTTCTTCCATGTTCCGACATTAATTCCCCACTAACAAACGTGGCCACATCATCATCTGATATGGATTGGTACCGATCCATAGGCATGGATCGGTACCGATCCATAAGACTTGTTTATGGATTGGTTTGAACTCTTTGTGATGAAGTGACTTGTTATTTGTTTCGTGGTTATAATCTTGCTTGTAGTGCTTGAAGCTTATTTCTTGGTCAAAGTGATGGATCTGTGATGAATGTAGTTGCTAATTTTAGGTAATGAGTTGTTCGATAACAAATTGCATGGGATCAATGGTTCAAAGCTTGGAGAGGGTTACTGGCATCATGATAGACAAGCATGGAGAGTTTGATGTGATTTATCCAAGATCCTATGGATGGATCAGTACCGAACCATCACTTTGATGGATCTCGATCCACATTTTCTTCAGGTGATTTTGTTTTAACTTTGTTATCCTGCTTTTACTTGGTTTTTAGGCTTTATAGCCATCCCTTCAGGCTCCTTGCCTTGATAACTTTTTGGGTTTTACTTGTCTGATCCATCCAAATATTGCCTGACAAAAAATGTTGTATAACTCTGTGCGTGTACGTATATGTGTACGTATGTATATATGTCATTGAGTTTTGACTTCTAATTTCTAGCTCGTTAAACCGATTCAATAAATTATACATGTTTTTTGACTGTAAACAACATTATCGGTGCAATGGAATAGGCCCTTTGACCTAATTCCAGCTTTTGTAAAAAGATTTTATTATTTTACCTTTTATATAAAATTACGATTTTGCCCCTTTATAATTCATTGTTTAACTTCAAAAAATTATGGGGTATTACATAGTTTGTCCTCGACTGCCGTTGTTGATGTTCCGATGAACATTGTCTTCACCCAAAATCTATTTGAATTGCAAAAATCCCAAAATGAAATGGATATGAGGTATTTATAACCATATTACCTCAAACATGGGTTACACATGCATTCAAATCTTAATTCCCTCCGAATGCTAAAGAGAGTAGCGTGCAGCGCATCCATGCTACACACAACCTCTGAATTTTGGTCAGCGCAACAAGAGTTAAACTCTAAGAGCTACTGTTTGTTTTGACCCAACCAACCTTCTCAGTGATGCCAATCCCTTAAGCGATTTCCAAATGCCATCCCTCTCTTTGGAAGATTTGCTGGCAATCATTTTGCAGTTTAGTAATCAACGGTAGAAGAAAATTGAATAGCACCAGTGAAGTAGCAGTAGGGTCGGTTTTGTTGAATATGCGCTTATATGACTTTTGTTTAATGATAATAAACATATATACATTCGTTTAAATGTATTTGTTAATGTACTATTTTATTTTTCATAGATTGATTAAATATTTGCTGAATAAAATTAAATAACACAGAATTTGAATTCAAACAGAATTTTTATTCAAAAAATATTTATTACAATTTTGAATAGTACAAATTCAAGCTCTCACTATACATATACAATTTTGATTCTAATTACATCACAATTTAATTTACATAAATTCCTCACTACATATCATTCACACTCGTATTTTATCTTCAACTTCATTCCAGTTAGAATCCAGCATTTGAGCAATCTGCAAAAATATTCACTAACGCAGTAAAATTGAAAAAGAAATATTTTACAATATAAAATAAAATATGGATTTTGAAAATATTATTTGCCTCAGTTTTTTGGGTTGTTCGTCATCATTTACATTTGAATTCATCACACACGAACAATGTGACATGCACAGTGTATCACTGTACATGCCACAAGGCTGTGCACACCGATATACACTTGATTGATTTACAGGAACAAGTGAGCATAGGTCAAACCCAAATGAAAAGCCGGGTTCAACTCACGTGCAATAAGATAAATGTCACGACTTTCAGCACAAGGTCAAACTCAAAATAAAAGGACGGGTTCAACTCAGGTGCAATATAAATAAAATATCGACTTCAGCACAAGGTCAAACCCGAGTTGTGAAACTTTATTCAACACAGGTGCAAATGGCCAAAACTCAAGAATCAAGTGTCGACTAATCCAATATAAACAAGACCAGAATAATTAACTAATGAAATCACAAATGAACAAAACTATTTGCAAACTGAATCGGACTATAATACCGGACCAAACTGCATTAAGAAACCAAAACCAGAAAAGTATACAAACATAACCACAGACATGGTCAGAACCAAGACGAACAAATGTGCAACCTGAACAATAAAATGTCCAGATCAGGCTACACAATATCAAAATGTAGACGACCAAATATAAGACCAAAGAATGATCAGACCATCAATACACAAAGAGGCACATTAATGTACAACAGCAAAATTCAAGCATCAGGATATACTACAGAGATGAACACACGAGAATGGAATGCACAGGTCAGGGAAGCAACAAAGTGCCAATGAAACATGTGCAGCCCAATGAACAGAGGCAACAAAGGTCAGGGAACAGGGCAACATCAAGTGATGCAACATCACATAATCAAAGTAATTAAGTCAATTTATGATACCAGATGAACAGATGCTTAATGCAAACAACAAAGTACACGACAACTACAAACTGCAAATATCCAAGTACTACAAGCCCAACACAGTGACACAGTACCAAAAACCATCAATGAACAAAATCAAGATGTATGCACCCGTAAACCAAGCTTCATAATGAACCAGTGGCCATAAACAGAGTGCATGCTACAACAACAAAGACCAAGGCTACAAATGTGCAAAGTGCAGACTTGAATGGACAGATCAAGTGAAGTATACACGAGAAGCCATATGTTGTAAACAACATGAAGAACATCAATCCAACAGACTCTCATTGACAACATCAAGTTTATATGGATATGCAATAGTGCAAAATTAAATGCCATCAGATGTATAAAATCATATCGAAGACAACTGCAGTGCAAAACCGTGAGCTATTGAGCAAGCACATGAATTCACAAATCAATTTCGAGATGATCAATGTAAACGTCGAAGTCGTAGAGGCATACCGAAGTCAACGAGAAATTCATGAAACCCAAAATGACCGAAATCAAAGTATGAACGACTCAAATTCAAAATACCGTGGTAGCCAAGGAATCAAGCCATGAAATATACGAATGTGACAAAGTAAAATTTCCCAAATTAAAGCCAAATTTAAGCCGTGGTCATCACGAAATGAATCAAAGCCGTGACCATCAAGCAACGAAAATATATACGATTATGAACAAGTCGTAAATCATCTCAAACATCCATACGAAAATCAACGACCAAGCTATGTCAGTTGACAAATTCAAATAAAGTATATACGACGAGATTTCAGGGGATCGAACCCTATAAATTGAAATTAACATCATTGGCAAAAAGGTATCGAGTTCAAGTAAGCATCAAACCAGCAAATCAAAAGGAGAAAAGTACATACCGAAATCATAAACGAACTCAATCAATTTCAAAGAGCCGTGAGCAATTCAGAGAAACAAGCGATCGACAAGGCAAAAGACGTGATAAATCTTCCATTCGATCGAGCATCCAAAGTCGGCATCGTTGAAATTTAAAAGCCCTAATTTAGATCGAACAAAGGAAACAACAGAGCCGCCATTATCAAAAAGAATTGGGCCGAAGAAATAAAAGGAGACGGTCGAGATAAATTACAAAAGGGGCCGGCCTTATTCTTCTTTTTATAAAAGGGATTTTTATTTTTAAATTAGGGTTATTTTAATTTAAATTATTTTTAATTTGTAATTCATTTTTAAACCGTTCAAATTTTTAGTTGTGTGACTAGGGGACAAACTACGTGGCGTAGTTTGAGAATTCGCAACTCAGTGGCTGAGTTGTGGCAGGGTTTTGAGCGTAGAGTTAGGTTTAGTCGATAGCGGGTGTCGCGAGTTTACGTGTGTAAGCGTCTGACTATCTAATTTCTAGTAGAAACCTTGGGGGCAGCACGTAGGCAGGGTTTTGCCGAAGTTGGGTAAATTCTGTGTCGTTCTATTTCTGCATTTTATTATTCTGCTATTATCTGTGCTGCAATTGTTATGTGATCTGTGTTGAAATTATTTTATAAGCTTCCGCAATTATTTTTTATAATTTATACCATCACCCTATTCACCCCCCCCCCTCTAGGGTGAAATCGATCCTACAGGTTTGGTGCAGTTTGAAGCCCAAACCACTTCTGCACCGCATCAAATGGTTAATCAAAAATACAAACCATCCTTCTAATTTTTTAAACGGTTTAGTTTCAATTCGATTTAATGTATTGGGGTTCGGTTTTGACCCGACCCTATTAATTTTAAACCATATTAAATATTAAATAAGAGAATTACTTCCATCAACAATTAATGTACGAATGCAGACGTATGAAGTTTTTACACTTAAAGGTTAAAATATCCAATGTTATAGTGAAATGAAAGATTAGTTCTTAATTGTATGAATATTTCAATTTGACATTTTGATACAAGTGAGATTTTTTTAGTAGATTAAACAATCATCAACATTAATCAATGCATAGTCATTAAGTAAAATGATTGGAATAAGATTATAGTTAGCATTTATCCTAAGAAATGAGATAAAAATATTATACTAAAACTATAATTTCTTCCTTTGTGACAAGCATTATTATTAATATAAGCTGAAATTATAATATACATCGTTAGAATATAAATGGGATAGTTGTTTGTATTTTTATCATAAGATTACTAGTATAAATATTCGGTTTAATCAGGTTTAATACGGTATATTCAATCATCCGAACCGCAACCGAACATTATCGATGCGGATCGGTCCAATTTAAGGTATTCGCTTTGATTAGAAGAATCAGTGTGGGTTTTCGCACTGTTTCTGTACGGTTTCCGTATAGCGGTGCGGCTTATGTCCAGCCCTAAGTAGTAGTATGCAACTATGTGGAGGTTCAAACCCTTCTAGCGCCAAAACGTTAGTGGTGTCATACCATCTTTCGCCTTAGAGTGAGTAGGAATATAAACGGATACTTTCACATACGAATTATGTCATATCAATATCCGTATCAAAAATCATTTTCGGATATCTGTATACGCGAATGTGGATGGATATCAGATATTTTTCAACCACTTCACAACAAATAAATATAAACAAATAAATAGAAAATTTTGATTTATGATAAATTCATTTTTATACTAAATATATAAAAATTAATAAATATACTCAGAAAAATAATTTTAAACAGTAAAAATTGATTTTTATATACATACTAATTTTTTTACCTGAAAAAAATAGTAAACGACAATCATTTTATGTCGTAAAATACATTAAAAAAAACTATAATCCTGATAAAAACCAAATGTATTAGTATCAGATACAGATACGAATATATTTTCACATCCGTTTTTTAAATATCGGATATATTTTTTTATTTCGGACAAAGATATGAATGGATTTTAAATTTTTTGAGTGCTCATTGACAGCCTTAAGTGGAGAAATTCAGCGAAGGCTCCTACAACCACTTATTTTTGAAATGTGTGTTGTAAATACATACAAGGACATTCCTTGAAGTCAGCTTTGATATTCGTTCGTATTAGATCTAAGAATCAAGAATATGTATCAATAATTTAAAAGATACACTTCAGCTAAAGTCGCTAGTTTTTAGTGTAGATCAGTGCCCGTATAATGGTACAATGACGTAAGTGAATACATGCAAAAATGTGTTTGTTGACGGTACTTGGACACTTGCCACATGGTCTAATTAGACGATCGTAATTCCATTTCTGAGGTATATGTGTGTTCGTACGAGATGTTTTCATTTACCAACACAATGTAGATTGGACGGTTGACGCAGCAGCAGCATAGTACTTCCGTAAAGATTGAAAACGACCATCACAGATCAGTCTATTTGTACAGGTACCTTATTGTTTGTACAAGATTTTATTTAGATATCTCCCGTTCATCAAGCCATTCAATCCTAAATTCAACTCATCACTTCAGAGGTACAGATGTTAAATGAATGTTTCACATCATACGTCTAAACGCACGCACCTCCCACACAATTTTACCTAGAAGACTTGAACGCTTATTTAATGGACGCCAGAAGCTCATTAAATAGATGTCAGGGTTTAGACGTCCAGTTAAAAGCCTAAACACGATCTTGAATTTTCAACTGAATATTCAGTACCGAATCATCGATTGGAGATTTTTAAAAAAAAAAAAGCTGAACACAATCTTGAATTTTCAACTGAATATTCCGTACCGAATCATCGATTGAAGATTTTTTTTCGATATTCAACGCTAAATACCAACCACTGGAGTTGCTCTTAGTTTCACTCGGTGTAACCATCCTTACGTACTAAGTGTAACTAACTAAATACGGTCTCATGTCTGAAGACAAACCATGATCTAGTTAGTTTGCAGGGTTTATGCGAAGGCTCTCCATACCGTCCAGATTGCTATAGATTACTTTTATGCATATACCCTAAACGTATAGTTGCAATTGTAGAATTCCCTCAACGAACAAGAATTCCTTAACGAGGAGAGACTGCGAAAGCCAAATATCTCAATTTGCACTTAAAAGAGCTGCAACAGTAATACTACTGCATGGATATGTAATTTTAACACAGGCAAAATAACATCCACAGATGCCCAAAGGAAATATAACTGATAAGTTGCCAATATTCAATATAAAATAAACATAAAAATAACTCAGCACCTTACAAACGCATACAACATGCAACCTCTCATTTTTCAAAAGAGGCAGCAGCTCAAGTTCTTTAGTTTTCTTTCCAAGCAGTTACAGATAAGATACAGTTTCAATGTTAAAAATACAAACTTATATATTAGATAACGATACATTTAGGGATACACTGGGTATAGGGAAGTAGCGAAGCAATGCATGACTTGCTAAAGGCTATTATACAGCATGCATGGGTTGTTAACCCATAGCATACTTCTGGGTCCAGCTTCTTGCTGTAGTTTCATACTTGTTCCTGTCTGTCTTGTACATATGTGCTATTTCCGGAACTAAAGGATCGTCTGGGTTGGGATCTGTTAGCAAAGAACATATCGACAGAAGCACCTGAAAATGTACATAAAATGCCCCTTCTGCCTTGATTAATAGCAAATTGGATAATAAAATTCTGAATTCTACCAGATTTTGAATCTATATTGGCCAAGGTATCATATATTTCATAATTTATGATATCATTTATAACCGATGTACTTAAATTATATGAACATAACTGAAACGACCTAGGCTAAGAAAAGCATTACATAATCAGCAAATCATGATTCAGTGTCCAATTAGTGGCCTAAGTTATTATGTTGAACGATGAATCAAAACAAGTATTTGGCATAAAAAGTATTTGACCTTGGAAATGGTTAACGCAGGACTCCACTGCTCCTTCAAGATGTCAAGGCATATGCTCCCGTTACTGTTAATATTTGGGTGGAATACCTTTGTCCTGAATGCTACCTGCCAGGTCAAGATACATGAACAAAACTTATATAGCCGACATTGCATTTAACAGCATGACATGCCCATTATATTATACTGCATATATATATATATATATATATATATATATATATATATATATATATATATATATATATATATATAGTCGTAAAACATGTTTCCTACTTGTGAAGACAGACCTTAGAACCAGAAACCTGCTACGTTTTCTAATAAGAATCACATTTTGACATCTCTTACTTTGAAACTAAACGGAAACACAATTTTGTGAAAACAACATATGTTTGGAAGTACATGAGAACGCATTCCAAATTGATGGAGTTGGGAAACATATTTCTTTTGCAATGGAAACCTTTTCAAATATCATGACTAAAAATTCTCAAGCGTACTACTTTTTTAGGGAAAATGGATGAATAATTTTGTGTAAATGTTTGTAAAGTCAAATGAAAAGGTCATTGTTTTATAGCATTTAAATACTTACATGATATATTAAAAATATTATCTTTTCATAACAATATCTGTAAACATTCTCCTTGTTCTTAAAATATATTCTCATTTCATTCTCCACTTTAGATATGTCTATGATTCAGGTTCTCTGCTTCCATTCCAATAGCGCATCCCTATGGGGTGTTCAGGGGAAACAGGGGAAATAGAGTACTTTGAAACTGAAAGAATATGAAAAGAACAAACTAACTGACAGATAAATTTTAAACACCGTCACTCTTGAACTTTCTATACTGACAAAGAAAGGTAAACTTTGATAACTGTTCCAGATATGTCTAAATTACCAAACTAATTGCTAATACAATATAATACATCCAAACAGGTACCAATGGCGAATTTATATTTTTGACAAATTCCCAAATTAACTTAATCAATAAGTATGAAAAAAATACAATGGTGCATAATTAAAAACTTAAGGGCAAATCATTTCAAACAAGGATAAAAATCACAAAGTAACACGCAAAGTAAATGTCTAAAAATATATATTGGAGGAAGTAAAGAAAATGTGCAGAGGCTCCAAAATGATTTTTCGCAATAACAAATTTGAAATTTCATAAACTAAATGTATACAGATCATCAAGTAATTTAGTGAATTCAAAACCAGCTAGAGTGCAATTATAAAGTTAGCCCAAAAGTAAGAATAAGATCAGAATGCGATAATAAAGTTTGCCCAAAGGTATGAATATAAAACACGTGTTTGCATAGTAATTTGGAGACGCACGAATTACAGTATATCCAAAACCTGCCAAATCAAACATATAACTCTCAATACAAGAACTGCAATAGAACACATGTAACCAATGAACCAATTTTCATACACACCCCTTAAAGTTAAAACAAATTAACGCTACAGAATACTTTCAAAACTTACTAGCAGAATTTGCTTATTTTCTAGTAAGTTGCCCAGCACCTGAGCATTACATGTTTCATTTTACGTTATGTTTTGACACAACAAAGAGTTGTGCAGACTACTGCATATATTTTACGGGTGCAACTATTAATTGCATCTATACAATAACAGTTAATAAAAATCAAGCATAACTCATTGCTGTTCCTATGCACCATTTGGCAGAAAATAGAAAACGCTGACATGGAAGGTCCTGTGGCAAAAAGCAGCAGGTATTGTTAATAAGTTTTTGAAACTATTATGAAGTGTTAGTCATTTTATGGGGCTTGTGTCAAAAATTCGTCCATAACCAATAATAATAATAATAAATTCATTGCACCATATGTGTGCAAACAATAAATACCGATTTATCGATGTGTGACACCCTCCTAACAAAACAAAACAGATTAAATAAGCGTTTGAAGAATGAAACAAGTTGGACTGATAAATACACAAAAGCACTATGAAACCAACAAACATATTCACAATACACAAAAGTACTATAGAAATCATTATATAGTGTTAAACCGCAGTAACAAATTATTACATATGGAAAGAAATAAAAAAGATCAAAACCTTGCAAATAAAAAAACCAAACGTAGATGCCTGTAATCAAATTGTTGATACCTTAGGTGGTTTGAATGGATAATCTGGAGGAAAGTGAATGGTAACTAGGAAAACTCCTCCTGCATAGGGACTGTCTTGTGGACCCATAATAGTAGCCTGCCAGTGGAACATATCTTCAGCTACAGGACCTGAAAATTAAAAAATAGAACTTAGCGACTAATAACTCATATCCTAACTCTCGTTGATACTTATCTTCAAAAAAGGCAAAATATATTTTTACAACTCTCTGTGCATCTACAATAAAATGGAATGGATTGAGAATGCAACTTCAATTTAGGAATCTATAGGAAATATCAACCATTTCTGACATCATACATGTGCTCGTGCACTTCAATAAGATCTTAGCTACAAGCAATACAAATATGTTACTGAACTTTGTCCTCGATAAAACACTAGGATAGTTGAAATAATAGTATTCCTTTTCATTTCGAGAAAATGTAAGAGGGGACATAAATTGAAAAAATGATTGTTTAGGGGTTTAAAAATTTCTTGATGCTTGGCAAAAACACAAAATACTCATTACGTTAATTGATTCAAATAATATCTGACCAAAGCATGCTAGAAATCTTTGTAATATTTAAATGTTTCTTGCATTACAAAAATAACAAATAAGCACAAAATTATACTGTAAACAACACTCTAAGACGGACCAACAATCAAATTTTTTAGTGAAATCGTACAACCTTACTAACTTCAAAAAAGATGAAGATAGCACTCATAATTTTCCATACTTATAGTTATTACTATAACTACAAAACCTTACAGGTATGCTCTTGCTCGAGTGCCAAAAATGAACACATATCCTCGTTACATGAAGAAGAAAAATGAAGAAAAAAAAAATGAGCCAATTGAAAAACACTTATATATTTTCCATGGCTAGACAATCAAGCCATTCACCATCATATATAAATGAAGGACAAACTTTTGAAAGATACCCAGCAAAAAACTTATTGGAAGAATAGGCCTCCCCCAAAGCTAATTGTAAAGATAGGCATGCTTCGTATAGTTTGCACATTAATGGAATGCGCAAGCTATGTTTTTTTATTAAAAAAAATTAACCTGTGCATTTTTGGAATGCGCAATCTATAATTTTTTTTTAAAATAATGCGCAAGTGTATAATTTGTATTGTGCATCTATGAAATGCGCGAATACAATTTTGGAATCGGCCTCATTTCTTCCTCATTTCCATTCTATAACTCGTGTGTTCCATAAATGTGCAAGCTATACGAAAGTAGACCTATTTCTGCAATTAGTTTTGAGGGATATCTTTTTGCAATTGATTTTTTTTGCTGGGTCTCTTTCAAAATTTGTCCATAAATGAATGATTCTTCAAAATCTACAACAAATAAATGTCGATGTTAAATAATGTTACTGGCACGCAAAGTATAGGCACAATAAATCTCAACCATTAGATTGTCCGTTGATTTCCACCTCCCACACAAGGACATAGAGATATAATGGTCAATACTTGCGTCAGATTTTGTGCTTAAATACACACGCAGTTATAGCCAATATACAAAGTAACTATAAAAAACACAGGAATACGCTACTTTATCATCAACCTAAAGATCTTGACAACTAGAATACAAACATATGCATGTATTGACTCTACAAATCTAATGGCATATGATAACAGTTCACTCAGTATATACAAATAGGTTCCAACAGTTTAGTACCAATGTCCTTGCATGATTAATCCTGTAAATCTATATATTCAATCTATGTACTACTGCGTAAAATGATGTTTAGCTGTACTTTTCGTACATTCACCCTAACTTTACGTGCTGGAAGCGTGACAAGTCCAAAGAACCCAACTTTTTCTGTCCTTCCTTGTAAGAACACATTATTAAAAGCACCTATAACTAATAACTTACCGTTATCATAAATTAAATTAAATAAAAAAGAAAAGAAGAAACAAATCTTCAATTCTATAAAACCTAACAAAATACAAATCAGAAAGCAAAAATATAACGGATCTACTGATAACCTGCGCTACAAGAAGTAGGCGGATCTTTCTGCAAATCCTTCAATTCTTTCAAGATCCGCTTTGACGCCATGGATTCAAATTCTTCAATCGGAAAAAACAAAGGTTATAGCATTATCCATGAAACAAAATACTAGCATCAACTCAAGAGATTTACTGACCAAAGACAGAAAAAATACCTCGTAATAATTTGCAGATCCCTTTCTTCCTTTTTCTTACCTACGTACAAAATAAGAAGCGCAGGAAGAAAGAAAAACAAGAAATGGCGAATACTTTTATGAATTGAATATAAGAATAATGGACGCGGTTCATTTTGGTTGGATGTGAATCTAGCAATTTTAAATGTCTGTCGACAAGCACCCAATTTTAGACCTACAAAATTGTGGGTCCATAAGTGAGAGGGTAGAGATAAGTATTAGAATTTGATGCTGGTAGAAAGGCTGAGTTGGTCTCGTCCACTCACGATATTCGTGTGACGATCCATTATTGTTGTATAATGACAACATGTACATCTTAGATATTAGCCAAAACTTCAGTCCAAACACTTCATATCATCTTTCATTCTTTTAACATTTGTCCAGTGTCCGCATGTTAACCACATTTAAAAGATATTTTACATCATATATCTTTTATCTTCTGCTTTTATACCTTTTAAATCACTGTTGTTGTATGTTTAATTAGCAAATGTTAATATTTACCCAGCATAATTATAATGTTTTAATGTTCATTCATGAGAATGTGATGCATAAATTAAGGATTTACTTTTAAATCAGTGTTGGTCGTTGTTAACATGTGCTCATCTTTCAAGAAATGATGATATGAACTCTGGACATATATTAAAGTCGTATAACTACCCTAATAAACCTTATAATTTTGCATATTTGTGTAATAAGCATGAATAGTTTACATTCATGAGAATATGCTTGGTGGACATACGTTAACAAAATTTTATTGTTGCTCGCTTTTTGCATAAATGTGTATATGGGCTGTCATCAAGCTCGTAGTCCAACAATAAAAGTCTGCAAAGCACATATCAATTAATATCCTCTCCGACGCAATAGCATGTCCGTATTCTATATTTCAACCTGTAAAGTCTAATAGTTTCGCCACCATCATTCAGAACCTTTGTCCCCTGCATTCTTTGGAATAGTGAAAAGCTTCAAACCTCGAGGACACATTTCCACGCCTCATCGTTTGTCGTTCAAACTGCGATAAGACAACAGGTTTACTTGGTAGTGTTGGATCTGATGCATCAGACGGTCGGTAAAAAAGGAAAATTTTTGAAGAAAAATCATTTTTATTCATGATGCATTATATCTTTTCTTTTAAAATTGGATATTTAGGTGGTAGTATTATAAATCTTAGGTAGTATATAACATATTATATGTTAATGTGTGCATAACAATTTGAACCACGCTACACAATTTTTGAACGTATGACATCCGAAATAATGTCGGGGTGTCTAACCATTGGGACAGTGATGCTGAACTAGGCACTTGAACTTTATAGTTGTATCATGAATAATGTTGTTAACATTAAATCTTCTTTGATGTTCTATTGGATGAATCTGATTCAAATTTAATTTTAGTTATGTTATAAATATTAATTTGATTTACAACGCTTTCGTTTATTTAACATAATATTTAATGAAATTGTTTATTATTAATTTGAACCACATTTGTTCAAATTTAAATATAAAATATAAGATAATTTTCATATACGATTATACATACATACATACATATACACACACGTGTGTGTAATTCTAACTTTAAGTATTAAATATTCGTATAGGGCAAATAATCAGGGATGTCAATGGATACCGTCGAAATCTGTTTGCATCCGTATCCAAAAAGCAGATAAATATCAAATATCCAGTAAAATGGATGCGCATGTAAATGTGAAGACATCCACATCCGAAAATTATCCATCCGGTTTTTTTCAAAATCGTAGTTTAAATTATGTGTATTTTAGTACAATGAAATATATTTATTTATTGTTTTATTAAGCTAGTAGTTTATATTATATGAACTTAATGCACATTAACTGTTCAAAATTATTTACTATCATCATATTTGTTTATTTTTAACACTTTAATAATCAATGAAATTGAAAAAAGTTTATGTTAAACTAATTTTTTATATATATATTTCTTGATTTATCAGTCGTTCGCGAATAGGATAATTATCTGATATGCATCTGTATCCGCGAATGTGGATCTACAATATCCGTAAACGATTTCGAATGTAGATATGGATATGACACTATTCGCATCCGAAAGTACCATTTGACAGTCCCACAAATAATATAGCAATATAAATAAATTTCATATTAACGTTGTTAATATACAATTGTTTAACTAATAATTTAATATATTCATATCCTATTTTTATATTAAGTACAAGTGTATGATGCACTATTTAATAACGCCGATGTGTTCAAAACCATAACACGAACTCAATGATCCAAATTGTATGCAAGACTGAGTTCGTATATAAGAGTTGTTTATGCTTGAGTTTGCGTTCAATAAAGACTTTTGAATAAATTACCTTGTATGAGTTGCATAGTGTTTTATGGGTGCCCCATCGGTCGCTTGGAGATAACCATCAAACTCTTATGAATTATAACTTCCAACTTAAGGTGAATGAACGGATCATTAAAGAGCTTCGAGAACATTTGGACCATCTGGGGGTTTATATGTCACCTGTTACAACAAAGAAATATTCAAAATGAAGAATACGATGGAAGAACTTTTCTTAAAACCCTCCAAGGATTTCTAGAATAGAGCACCCCTTTTACCCTTCCTTCTTCAGATGCACAACTAGCTAGGAAGAAGTTGCACTAAATCCCCTTGAAAACCCGACCATGGGCTCGACCAAAGACTGGAAGGAGGAGCTCATATTTTACAACCAATCAAATACAATGTGCCAATAGTCACATACGAGTCGAAGTTTAACACACCTCGCAACGAACATAAATGTCTTTAAGGTTATGTAAATTCCTGTTTAGGCTCACTTTCTCAATAAGATTCTATTGGGAGCTCATTCCAAAAGAAATATAGGAATGACTTTGGGCAAAGGTCAAGGATGTCAGGAAAGCTGTAGCAAAACGCATTCGTGCGCTTTCAAATGAAATTGACTTGTTGTGATCATAAAATTCAAGGAAAACCACTTCCATCGATATTGAACTATGGAAGGCTAAGGTTCAGAAGAAAATGGTATAGATTTGCATGCTCATTGTGTTGATGTAGTAATGACTTTATGCTTCAATGTAAACCTTTCATTCTTTAACAATCGAGTCGGCTTCTCTCTTTCTAGATTTATTAGAGTCATTGGGATGGTGCTTTGTCTGACCCTCAAATGCTCCTGAGTGCCACACACATCCTTTATCCATGGTTTTTTAAGAAACGACCGATGCAATGATACTTCTCAACATAATCCCTCAACCCCAGTGTCTGAGACGGAATAGTTTTCCTAGGCCGGTGATGAGAAGCATTTCTGACATACCTTCTATTAAGGTTTCAGATTAGGTAGGCAAGGAAAAAGGAATTCCATCCATCATTACCATCTTCATATTGTTGGTAGATTGAAGGTCGGCATAATGATACCAATGGTTATCATAATAAATTTCCAATTTGCATGGAAAAATCAAAATGTGTGGTACTTTTTATTATGCGGTTTTTCTTCATCGTATATTTTACCTTATCATGAGGTAAAAAATAGAAAATGAAACACGACCATTGAATTGAATTTAAAGAGTAATCACATCACTTGACTCCTTCCGAATAACAAAAACTAAAAATATTACAAATATAAATAGGCATGAAAGAAAAGTCATTTTTGACTTAAAAATATAATAGCGATGTTTTGCCATTCAAGTTGATAAGTTTACCATTGGTGCCTGTGTAGTTAATTCTCTGCTATTACCCCGCTATATCTCATAGCGGATTTCTACCGTTATGATTTTTTCATATAGCCCAAATATAGCCTTTCCGCTTTAAGCTCCGATACATAATGCTATATCTTCTTTAAAAGAAATGAATTGAAAAATGACATTTATACATTATAAAAAGTATGAAATTAAATTATTTAATTGAATTTTTAATATATTTTCAAATATGAAAATACTTTAATATTCTACTAAATTCAATTATGTTGTATAATAATTTTATGTTTATTTACAATATATTCACACATGTTGTTATTTAAAATTATTTAGGTATTAATTATAATTTAATTGTATATAAAATTTTCATTTAATTACCATTTATATATTCATAAAAATGTTAAGTATGAGTGTTATATCATATTTTATAGTCATCCGTTTTATCCTGCAATATCCTCGTTGTATCCCCGCTCTAACTTTTTGCACCTCCGCCGCATTGAATCTACCGAACGCTTTAACTGCACAAATTGGTACTAAGTACCTATGTAAAAATAAGACAATCAATGATCATAAGAAAATTTTGAAATATACCTACATCCGTGTCCAAAAAGCTGATAAATATCTGAGATTCAAAAAAAGAACAAGGATGATGTTGCTCAAATTTCTTGCAAGTATGATTAATCTGGCCAGTACATCAAGGCCCGACGCAAGTCCGGGTTGGGTAACACTCTGCCCGACCCAGTTCCAACCAGCTTGCATTTAACCTAGTTTCGTGTAATATTTAAAGATAGACTGTCCTAGATCCTCATGCCTAGCCCAACCTGACATGATTGGACATGACCACCTCATATGGCTTGACTTGGCTCAAAGCGACCCATCTATGGCTCATCTCTCTTAGCCCGCCTACGACCGATCCCAAATGGCCTATCTCGTCACTATATCTTGGCTCATCCCTTCATCCTCCAGCTTTAGCATTTTCGGTTTTGTTCTTATCAAGCTTCAGCAACAAATTACCAGGCGTTATTATTCATGGGAAGCTTCTCATCCGCTTAGCCACCTGGATAAGCAAAAGTTAACAACAAATTATACGGCTAGTTGTACTAGGTACTATAGCATATCTGTCAAAAGCACGCCTACTCCTATAGCACGCCGCCGCATTAAATGCATATTAAATGCAAAGGACGCTCCTGGTATAGAATGTCAATTGGCAAGCACGTAAGCCACGCTATCTCACCACCTTTACAGCTGTATTCCATCAACCTTAACGTCCAGTTCGACGAACAGAATTGTTTCCTTCCTATTTTCTATGCAATCACAACCATTCATTCATCTAAATCTGCCGCTATAAATACCATTTGCCATACAACATCAGTTAAGGTTGGAATTTAGCTAATCTATACGCTCATAATCCTTTTACAGCAATCAACTCCTCTTAAAGCTCTTAAGTTTGGCATCATTGTAAGTATAAGCGCTAAGTTTCTTATTATTCTATTGTTTTCCCAATGACCGTAAGAGATAAATATAATAAGAGAACTTTATAGTGGACGTAGGTAAATATTTGCCGAACTACTCTACATCCTTGTGTCATTTACATTATTTACTTATTTTATTCCTCATTTACATTTTTAAGCCTAATATTAGTAAGTGCATTTTGCTAATACAAAGTATTAGTCTAATTCTGAAGTTGACTGATTTATTATGGTGCTAGAAGGAAGGCCTCCCCTAAAAGCTCTTACATTTCTTCATTTTTTTCTCATTTACAAACATCTATTCCAGTTATCACCACGTCAAATCCTAACGGTGAAAATGAAGTGAATAATTCAATGACTGTAAAACTAACAGTAACACCGTTGCAGAGCTATCAATCCTAGCCTTGGGCTCACCAATGACATGCAGTGAAGTATGCTTCAAGGCCTAACCAACGTGGGAAAAGCCCGCAAGGTACTGGATCCGATGATGAGGTTAAACATTCAAACAATTGTGAACTTGGTTCCATTATACCCTTTAGTGGTTAACTAACTCCTCTTCATCCGGTTCTCCATCAATCTTATGATATCATTTAACATCATCGATGCCTCGGGCAGGGTGGTGCCTGGAACCCTGGTCATGGATGTTCATGCTCATCCAAGAAGACATGTTGCGTGTGGGCTAAGTTACGTTACAGACATCAACCTAGAGATGAACGTGCATGAGACCAAGGCTTTGCCGTTCTCCTTTAGTAAAATAATAGTCGGGTTTTGACCACCTTTGGACGATTAACGGAGCTCGAGACTTGAGGTTTGAGAATCTTAGCGATATTGCTCATGCAATCAGTGGAGAGCAAAGGACCCCATTGGTGTATTCCTGATCTCATAGAGGTGCAGCCAGGCCTCGATCAAGGAAGGGGTGGCCGGTCATTTATGGTCACCTTTTGCGCATAGGGAGAGGAGGTCTCCCACTCAATCTCACCATCATAACCATCATTGTCAATCATCTAATCATCACTGTTCTCCCACTCCATAAAGACATCGATTGAACCCACAGTCATCCATCAGCCAGATAATTCCATGGCAGGCCGATGCTGGCCTCCAAGAGGAAATGACATCCTTCACCAGCAACTCAATACAATTCAAGCCTGGAATGCGGAGGACAGAGCTTTTTATGATGATGAGAATGGAGAGCCATTTTGTGAAGAAACCCAAACACTTACATCCACCAGTGACATGCCCGTTTTCCTATTAACAATTATGATGAGAGAGTTGACCCATCAATCACATTACTGCACTTTAACTCCATCATTTGTGCCAGCCAATTTTTTGGTCCAGCAAAGTGTCTACTTTTCCCCGCCACTATCACAGGACCGGCTCCCCCTAATTCATACATCTTTGACCAAGCAACATCCATTCTTTGGCCCTACTATGTACATACTTCAAGACTGGGTTCTTCACCTCAAATACCCATGTTATGATGGCTAGTGATTTAAACAACATCAGATAGGGATTGATCGAGACTCTTCAGTCATATGTGAATTGCTTCAATAAGTAACCTATGCGGACTAGAGGTGCTAATAAGAATAGCTTGGTTATGGCCCTTTACTCAGGGTTAGGTATAGGTTGAGAATGTGAAAGGAACTCCAAAAGCAGCCGGCTACTTCCCTAACCGACTTCTATCAAGGGAAAATAAATTATGAGGACGGAGGACGATGATCTTTTCGATATCCATATTGAGATAAGGTGTACAAGCCAAGTCGATCCTTATGAAAATACCAATTTTTGACTAAATGGTCGACTGAACAATGCCAAACGATGAGCAAAAAATAACACCCAATACAGATCCAAGTACGCTAACTATGCTACTATGTATAGGGATATGAAAACAATAGGTCTTACAATCGGGAACCAGGTGCAATTCCAAAGACCGACTGCCACTAGAGGTAGGAGAAGGGAGGAATCTCGTGGCAATGACAAATATTGTCAGTTCTATCAAATCAACGACCACTCACCAATGGGTGTCAGGTACTTAAAGACAGCATTGAAAGACTAATCTGGAAAGGGATGCTTTCAGAGTTTATTTGGCATCGAGTGGAACAAAGGATAGCTTGCAACAACCAGTTGGCACATCCCAACAATAAAACAACAACATAGTTGCCATAACTGACATCCTGACCATATGTATGGGTCCGCATGTTGCAAAAACCAACGAGGGAGAAAATTCTCGATATCAGAGAGAAGTGGGCTCAACCATCCAGATTTATTCTCTAAAGTACTAAGCGTCCAAAGCACTTAAGTTGGAAACAGATCAGCCCATTGTGTTCACTTCCAAAGATAGGGAGGTCTTCGCTTACCACATCATGATCTTATGGTCATCATTCTTACAACAGCCAACATAAATGTGCATTGATCCTTCATAGATAGGGACATCTTAGTAAATACCATGTTTAAGCATGTTTACGAGGCTCTCAAGCTCCCTACCTCCAGCCTCACCCCTTATACCTTACCCATATACCGCATTGGGGGTGTGGGCATTGTTCTAATGGGTACAACCTCCTTCATGACCACATTGAGCAAAGAGCCCCTTGTTGCAAAAATTTAGGTAAACTTTTTTGTATTTGATTACCCTGTTACTTACAATCTCCTAATATGACGATCAGTGCTTGTAGAATTGGACACAATCGTCCCCTACAATTGGCTTGTCATTAGGTTCCTATCTAAGACGGGGCCAGTGAAATCCAGGGGAATTAGCAGAAAGCCAGGGAGTTCTATAGGACCTCCCCCATATAAGCCAAGAAGAGTTTCCTCATGTTTCAGTAGAAATTTGTGATTATCAATGGTGAGTCACTAAAGAGAACCTTCGAGCCGATCAACACTCAGGTTCGAGCTGAGACTGCCCTAACCCTAAAGTTAAGGCATCAACTTCAAAAACTCTCCCTATCGAAAATCGCTTACTTAATCAGGTCATGCTAGCTAGTGACGTGTCACCCAAGCTAGTGACGTGTCACCCAAAAGAGTGCTTGAATCGAACAACACTCAAACTCTTGCTAAGATCGTCCTTGCCCTTGAAGATGCAACGATCGACGATGTGTCACCTATGACAACTGTTATTTAGAAGAAAATTAATTAAACTTAATAATAGATATTTAAATAATCAATCAAGTTTTAAATAATAAATTTTTAGGGAATAAATAATGTATAAATGGGAATTGGAGAAGTTTTGAAAGTATAGAGGTGGAATGTTACATCACCCAAGAGTAACCTCAAGCCCATAAGCACTTTGGTTCATATTGGCACTACCCAAAATAGTAGAACTACAACTACTGGCTGCTTTTCATTTGAGAGTACTCTCGAGCGCAGCAACACTCAAGGTTGTGTTGAGACCGCCTACCATAACAAAGATTGTGATGACAGGGATTCAATCTCCATGGCTGCACCTCAAAGAATAAAGGAGCTCAACATAGCATGAATTAGCAAGTCAGACACCCATTGATAAGTGGGGACATCTGACATAACATCTCCTACCCTCCCAATGATGGCAGACTCATTTGTGAGACTAGGAGGCAACCTCAACCCCTCGACTCGAGCATAGACATTTGTCCCAGTCGAGGTTGCTATAGAGCTCATGATTTATGCATTGGATGTATGCAACTTGTAAACCAACTCAAATCGCGATGATGACCCCCTCGACTCCCGCATGTAGATTCAAACTTAGAAGGGGCCGGTTACTCCACTCGAATTGATATCCAAAGACAATGCCATCCCTAGCAAAATCGTTCAGATTGGCATTGAGCTCAGGCTAAAAGTTAGAAATGAGCTAATCGAATTCCTATAGTAGAGCAAAGACATATTTTCTTAGGGGCACACTGACGTGACCGACATTGATCCCAGGATCATTTGTTATTGATCCTAAAGCCACCCCCATCCATCAAAAATATCGACCACTCAACTCAAAAAAGTACCAAGATCCGAAGAAGAGGTAGAAAAGCTATTAACCAATAGTTAGATCCAGAAGGCAGAATATTCGGTCTAGGTAGCTAACCCAGTGTTGGTTAGAAAGACAAATAGGTTTTGGAGAACTTATATTGACTTCTCCGACCTCAACAAAGCTTGCCGTAAAGGCAACTTTTCATTGCCTCGCATTGATCAGTTGATAGACGCGACTAGTGGACAAGAGCTCCTCGCCTTCATGGATGCTTATCTGGGTAAAATTGGTCACCATGCATAGCCCAAACCAAGAGCATGCTTCATTTATCGTAGATGTTGGCATATATTACTATTGTGTTATGTAGTTTGGGTTACAGAATGCGAAAGCCACCCATTAATGGCTTGTTAATCGTATGTTTTCATAATAGATTGGCAGTTTATGGAAGTATATGTGGATGACACGCTGGTGAAGTTTGAGAATGTCAGGGGCATATACAAAACATGGATGAGAGTTTTAGCATTGCACTAGTACAACATGAAGCTAAACCCGATGAGATGGTCTTTTGTCATCCGATCTAGAAAATTTCTCAACTATGTTGTGAATGCCAAGGGAATTAGAGCTAACCCCAACAAAATCCAAAATATCCAAGATATGCAAGTCCCAAGAACTATGAAGCAAGTACAAAGGTTGAATGAGATGGTTGTAGCTTTGGATAGGTTCGTTTTTAAAGCAATAAACCAGTGTTTACCCCTCTTCGATCTCATCAAGAAGGGAAATTCATTTACTTGAAGCGACGAGTACACAAAAGCATTTTAAAAACTAAATCAGCACTTAGCAACCCCCTCCACTACCTAAGGCCATCGACGGAGAGGATATGTATCTTTATCTTGTAGTGTCTGACCATGCGATCAGGCTTCATTGATTAGAGAAAAAGAGAAGATTCATCGGTCGAACTACCATGTCAGCAAAAGGTATTCAGGCCACAAAACAAGACACATACGGCTGGAGAAGCATGCTTTTTGGCTTCTCATGGCAGCCTGGTGAGTTGTAGGCGTAACAGAAACTTACAAAGACTAAGATTGGTGAGATAAATATAGATAAAAATAGCAGAAACTTAAAATAATAACTTAATCAAAACAAAGCTTCATAATTGCTTCATAAATAAGTCAAATGGCAAGTACCACATCATGTCTAAAAATCCAATATGTCTCATGAAATAAAAACTCATAGTCTTAAAATCAGAGTACATAGTATCCCTCATAATAAGCCAGTACATAAAAAGAACTAAAGCTGAAATAAAAGAAATACATAGTAGAGAGCTCCTCCAAGAAACCTCCAAGCAGCATTAATTCTACTGACTTCTCCCTTGATTGCCTATGGGGGGAAACGGGGAAAATAGAGGAGTGGGTCAGACTAAAAGTCAAGTGGATGATAGTCATTACTAGAGTCTTTAAGCTAGATAAAAGTAATAGACTCTGCAAAAGTTCTAGCATAGATAAGTATAATAAAGGAAATAGGAAAGAGTTAAACTGGAAACAAGTACGATTAAATATTGCTCAATTTATAAGATAGGTTAACTTTGATTGCTTACACTTGTCCTAGATTTCTGCTTTGATTAGGCCGAATTCCTAATTATGTAATTAGGATGTAACCCTAATTCTACCCTTTTTTATGACCTGTTACTCCATAGACCTTACTGCGAACCGACCGCTATATAACTCCCTACACAACAGCCAATGGTATCTACGAAAGATGCACAGAGCAACTACTATGGATTGGAAGAAATATATAGCTCCCTACATAGAAGGCAATGATGTCTATGAAAGACACCCATACTAAGCGCTTGGAACTCATGGCTATTACTGAGCACCCGAATGGAAGTCGCACGCGTAACTGCCACCATGCCTCTTGTACCACTTCAGACTAATGTGATATCACCATGTGTCCATAGAATCTATAGGAAAAATGTTTTTGGTATTACTCCTTCATCCAGACAATATCTAGTTGCGTCTTTTATCCAAATCCCCCATGATTTGAATTTCTATTTGACCAATTACTACCATTCTTAGCATAAGCATACCCTAGGCTCACCGTTTTATCTAATAAGGAATGCTATTTGGTACAGGTCCTACTATCTTCTTTGCTTATTAACTTAGGTAAATTAATTAAATAAGCCTTTTTAGATTTTTTTTCTGCTATCTTTGCTTATTAATTTCTCTCAATTCTTAAAATAAGCCTTATTATGTTCTTTTTCTTATAATAACCTACGTTATAATCTTGCTTATTACTTAACCCAAGGTATAAGTGTGAAAATAATCTTCTGTCATCTTTTACTTTTTTTAGTTATAATTCTAAGTTATAACTAAGCCAATCTTTTTAATTTCAGTCCAATTGACGTCATAATTAGGTGTAATTTCAGTCCTATTCCATTTATATTACAGTCTTTGAAATTTACATCTTATATTCTGTTAATTCAGTTTTCTTATAGTTTAATTCGTATTCGTGTTAATCCTATTCTAATCCATATGCAATGAAGAAGGTGGAATAAAAGAAAACTGAAGAAAATTTATAGCATAGAAAGAAGATGTAAATAACGTATAAATAACAGTAAATAAACTAAAATACTGTAAATAAACGAAAAAGCTATAATTAACAGAAATGAATTAAAATTACTGAAAAGAATAGCTGAAATGAAATAAACTGAAAAATATTCTAAAAATTGTAAAACGGCTATTCCGAACATCATAGTAAAACTACAACTATTGGAAACCTTATTACTTTAAATTACTTAAAGAAATCTTAAAATAATTACAATCACTCAGCTCATATCCTAAGCTCTTCTTTTGGTCTTCCCGGATCCACTTGGAGTTTTAAAATAATTTAATTTATAAGTGATTTTCTCCTTTGGAAAAATTATTCCGTTTAGGGTCCTTCCTAGAAAGATGAACCCAATTGGAGAAAACCTAGAATGAGAAAAAGTGTTCGGTCTAGGGGTCTATTTATAGGTGTAGAAGTGGATCTCGGACCGTTGGATTTGGAGATTGAATAGGATGCAACCATGTCATAGGCTGAATAGGGGCCATCAGATGCAGAAACGGAGGGACCAGATCAGTTAAAACGATGCAAAATATGTGTTCAATCGCTGTTGATTCGTTTGAATGAACGAACTTCCGTTCGCTTGCCAAATGGCAAGGTGGGTCGACCGGCCTCTTGCCCAGGTCGACCGACCGGTTGACCTATGTGTGTGTGTATATTTATTTCGTTGATTATTTCGTTCTTAGCTCATATTAACTCGGATTCTAATGTTCGATATATGAAAATTGACTAGAAAATTACCATAGACACATTGGTGCAACTTCCGTGGCTTAATTCTAAAAATTTCACAAAGTCATTTTATTATCTATTAATTAGTGAATCAATTATTACAGGTTAAATTTCGGGTTGTTCCATTCTTCCCCCTTTAAGGAATTTCGTCCCCGGATAAGGATAAAAGAATGTACTAAATGTTTTCATCCAATTCTATAATCAACTACTCAACCATCAACCATTCATCCATTGTCCTTAAGTTTTTCTAATGAAATTTATGATACTTATGCAATTAGTGCAGTGTAAATGTCACTAATTAATGCAAAAGATTAGGCGGTCCACTGAATCAGCTGACCTCCTTTTATGCAATCATGTATGTGTCATGTATCCAAATAAATGCAAAAAAAATTGCTAATGATACTGATAATTCTATATACATGTTACAAACATCATCCAAATGCAATAATCATGTGGTAAACATCCATTTATAGCAATCATAGAAATACAATAAAAATGCACACACATCCGTATGCTCTGGTTTCCTAGTTAGGACGATCCCTAAGGAATTATAGTGCCTAGTGTACCTATATGCATCTATAGCATCCACTAGCAAACACTTGCGACCACTAGCATACATCATACATAACATGTTCTATTAACATGTTTACATCAAATCCTACCATCCATAGGTTAAATCCTAAGCTCTACCCTCCCAAAGGATAATAAAAGAAAGAACCTATTCAAATCTAATGATGGAAAAAGGAATACTAAAACTTACTATCAAAAAGATAAGGATAGGAAATACAAATCTTCTCTTCTGCTTCCCAAGCGGCATCTGCAATATCATCTTCCTATTGCACCTTCACTAGTGGAACCTCCTTATTCCTTAGTCGTTTGATGTCTCTTCCAACAATCTTCGTGGGGATATGCCGAACAGAAGCTTCCCTTTCTACCTCCACCTCCTCTAACTGACTAGGGTCTACGACCTTCGCCGAGTCATGTAAGCATTTTCGCAAGTGTGAAACATGAAAAACATTGTGCACTCCTGCGAGCCTCTCTTGTATCTTCACTCAGCAAGCCATCTTCCCAACTCTCTCCGTGAACAGAAATGTTCCAACAAATATAGGGGCTAACTTTCCATTAGATCTGAATCTTACCACCTTCCTAAGCGGGTATACTTTGACAAAAATTAAGTCTCCAACCTCAAACTCTAAGTCTCTCCTCCGCTTGTATGCATATGACTTCTGTCTGTCTTGAGCCGCCTTCATCCTTTCTGAATCAAATCCACTTTCTTAGAGGTCTTCCTAACCATATCGGGTCCAAGTAATAACTTCTCCGTAGACTCTACCCAACAAGATGGGGATTTGCAAGGTCTCCTATATAAAGCCTCAAATGGTTCCATTCTTATACTTGTTTGGTAACTATTATTGTGCGTGAACTCAACCAATGGAAGATGCTCCTCCCAAGTACCTCTAATGTCCAAAATGCACATCCACCGCAAAAACTCAAGCACCCTATTCACCCTCTCCATTTGGCCATCAGTTTAGAGGTGATAGGCCGTACTCAACCTAAGTTGTGTCCCTAGCGCCTCCTGTAAGCTTCTCCAAAAATCACTAGTGAAAATGGGATCTTTGTTACTAACAACGTTGGAAGGAGCTCCGTGCAGACGGACTTTCTTTCGAATGTACATGAATGCCAAATATGAAGTCGTACGCTTACTCTTAAATGGGATGAAGTGAGCACTCTTGGTCAATCTATCAAAAATCACCCAAATGCTAGTGTTCCCTTTCTGAGAACGGGGTAAACCATTAATGAAATCCTTAGAGATACTGTCCTATTTCCATATCTAAGGGCTGGAGGAATCCACCGGGTGTATGCTTCTCTGCCTTTACTCTTTGGCATGTGAGACACTTAGCTATGAATTCCGCCACATTTTTCTTCATATCACCCTAAAAAAACACCCTCTTCATATCCCGATACATTTTATCACCACCTGGATGAATAGTCATAGGGGAATGGTGCGCCTCTTCCAAAACTGCCCTCAATAAGTCATTGGCGCATGGAACAGAAAGCCTCCCATCTCTCCTAAGCCACCCTCTGCTATCAACAGAATAGCGTTGGAGATATTTCAAGACCTCTCCTCGGCTAATCCTATCAATAATATCCATGCTCCATATCCTCCCGCTGCCTCGAGCCAATCTAATCCATAAGGGTAGCCTTCACCTTTAATGTTGCCAACAATCCGGAAGTAACGTCCGTAAAGGGCTTAAAATCAAAAGTAGAAATAAACTCCAAGCTCCTCCACTCTACAAACAAAGGAATAAGGATTGTTTTTTTTCTACTTAATGCATTCGCAACCACATTACTCTTGCCAGAGGTATAAGCTATCTCAAAATCATACGAGGCTAAAAACTCCATCCACCTCTGTGGCCTCAAGTTCAAATCCTTCTGCGAGAATAGGTACGCTAATGACTTGTGGTCGGTAAAAAGCTCGAACCTTTCTCCAAGAAAATAGTGCCTCCAAGACATAAGTGCAAAAACTATGACAGCCAATTCCAAATCATAGGTAAGGTATTCTTCTCATGCATCCTCAGCGGCCTACTACTCGCTCCCTTCTTGCATCAACACCGCTCCTAGACCCGTTCCGCATGCATCAGTGTATACGGTGAAAGGCTTAGCTCCGTTGGGTAAAACTAACACTGCTGCACTAGTAAGGGCTCTCTTAAACTTCGTGAAGGAATCCTCACAATCCATGCCTCACATGAACTTTATTCTTCTTAGTAAGGCATGTGAGTGGCACCGAAATCTTGGCAAAGTCTCTAATAAACTTTCTATAGCAGCCTGCCAATCCTAGGAAGCTCCTAACCTCGATAACTTTCTTGGGGACCTTCCAATCTTACACTGTAGTGACATTGGCGGGGTCAATAGCTAAACCTTCCTTCGAGACTATGTGGCCCAAGAAACAAACTTCCTCTCTCTCCAAAAATGACACTTTGAAAACTTAGCTCTCAAATGATGACTACGAAGTGTGCGAATAACTTCTTCCAAATGGACAACATGGTCCTTTATATTATTGAAAAATACAAAGATATCAACAACGAATACCACCACAAACTTGTTTAGGACATCCCTAAAGACGCGGCTCATCAAATCAACAAAATAGGCTAGAGCATTGGTTAGCCCCAAAGGCATAACCAACCACTCAAAGAATCCATCCAGTGTTCTAAAGGCGGTCTTATTTATGCTGTCATTAACGAATCTAAGCTGATGGAATCCCATGGCTAGATCAAGCTGAGAGAAAACTGAAGAACCTACCAACTAGTCAAAAAGATCATCAATCCTAGGGAGTAGATATCGATTCTTCTTGGTGAGCCTATTTAATTCCCTATAAGCTATGAAAAGTCGTTGAGAACCATCCGCCTTAATGGGGAAGACGACTGGTGCTCCCCACTCCGATATGCTCCTTCTTATGAATCCCTTCTCCAAAAGTTCATGAATCTGCTTGCTCAATGCTTTCCTCTCCCTAGGTGCCATATGCCTCACAGGTAACGCTACTAGCTTAGCATTCCTGATCAAATAAATCCTGAAGTCAATCTCTCTTTTGGGGGGTAGTCCCATAACCTCCTCAAAGACGTCTACAAAATCTCTATTAATAGGAACCTAATACAACTCTAATGATGATTGATCGAGGAAATAGAGAAAACTCAACATGACTGATCCATGTGGGTTGCAGGATACCTCTAGGGTCCTTCCACTGCAATCTCAAGTGTAAGACTCTCCTTTCGCAGTCCAAGATAGCACCGTATGTGGATAGCCAATCCATCCCTAAGATCATCCCATATCCCAAGAATCCCATAACATAAGCATCGCAGTCAAATTCTACGCCTAGGATAAAGATTTTCAAACCTATATAAACCATAGATAAGTGTGTCGATCCTCCTATGGGGTTTGAAACAATAATGAGGTCAACTACTAATGAAATGTCCAAGTGTAAATAATCTACTAGAGAACTAGAGATAGAAGAATGTGATGCTCCAGAATCAAATAAAGTCCGAATGGGAAAATCAAATATAGAAATCAAACCTTCAACTGTGACTTTCCTACCTCTATCTGGAATGCTACTGGAGGTGCTGCATCTAACAACTAAATCTGCGTAACTGGTGCACTTTCTCCCTAGGGACAACTCCTACTCATATGACAAGGCTGCCAGCAAGTATAGCACTTACCCTTTATCTTCTCCTTCCAGCAATCCTTGGCCATATGTCCAACCTTTCCACAACTATGACACTTTATTCCTTTCTTAATCTGCTTCTAAGGACCATCACCTTTCTTCTTCTTCTTATTCTTTTCCCACCACTTCTTCTTTGAATCTTCTTAACCTCCCCTTTAGACTCTCCCTCCTTGACTGTATCCAACATCAGTGCCATCTTGACCACAGACTCATAAGTAGCTTTCATCGGTACATGAGTAAGCAATAATCTCTGAAGGTGTTGTGTTCAATCCCAACTTCATAGCTTTCTTGTGTTGTGTGTAAACTAAATCCATACTAAACTATGACAGCTCATTGAATTGATTGATGTATTTGTTAACAGAAAAAATCCCTTGCTTCCAATTGATAAACCTCTCCAGCTGAACATTCTCTTCCGCCTGAGATAGAAACTTCCTATCGAATCACTCCCGGAATCCATCCCAAGTGACATTTCTACCCTCCAACTCGATCACCTCCCACCAATAAGATGCCTCCTCCTTTAGTTGCCAAGCGGCTAGCTAAACTTGCTGCTGACCATCCAATCCCAAAGACCAAAAATCCTCTTCGTGTCCCTAAGCCATGCTCTCGCCTCCACACAAGTCTCCTTGCCAGAAAAAGTGTTCCCACCAAATTCACAAAATCTTTACAAAGCTTAGTGAAATTGATGGCGGCAGGTGGGTTGATGGGATTCCCACCCACTGGTGCAGGATTGGGCGTTGGCCCGTGCACCTCTGGAGTCGTGGCTTGTAAGTATCTATGAAACCAGGTTGAGACTGGAATACCCTTGGGAAGGTTCGAGGCATCAGCCATTTAAGTAAAATATAGTTTAGGAAAGAGTAAAGGGAGATTGAACTGGACTTATGAGGGGATTTTTATAAAAAATCTTTTATACTAAAAAAATCATTTCTAAAAGCTCTTTCCTAAAAAATACTTTTAAAACAGGTTATTTTGAAAAATACTTTACTTTCAAAAATGAATTTTTAGGAATCCCGTAACCTAGCTCTAATACCAAGTGAAACACCCCACACACCTTAATATACCCAAAAGGACACATTAAAAGGCATGGTGAGTTGTAGGTATAATTGAAACTAACAGAGACTAAGATTCACAAGATAAATATAGGTAAAAACAGTGGAAATTTAAAATAATAACTTAATTAAAACAAAGCTTCATAATTGCTTCATAAATAAGTCAAATGCCAAATACCATATACATGTCTAAAAATCCAATGTCTCATGAAACAAAACTCATGGTCTCAAAATCAGAATACGTAATATCCTCATAACAAGCAAGTACATAGAAAGAACTAAGCTGAAACAAAATAAATGCATAGTAGAGAGATCCTCTAAGAAATCTCCAAGCAGCAGCAATTCTACTAACTTCTCCCTTGATTGCCTATGGGGGAAAACAGGGAAAATATAGGAGTGGGTCAGACTAAAAGTCAAGTGGATGATAGTCATTACTAGAGTCTTTAAGCTAGATGAAAGTAATAAACTCTACAAAAGTTCTAGCATAGATAAGTATAATAAAGGAAATAGGAAAGAGGTAAACTGGAAATAAGTATGAATAAATATTGCTCAGTTTATAAGATAGGTTAACTTTGATTGCTTGCACTTGTCCTAGATTTCTGCTTTGATTAGGCCAAATTCCTAATTCTATAATTAGGATGTAACTCTAACTCTACCCTTTTTGATCAACATGTTACTCCATAGACCTTACTATGGACCGACCGCTATATACTTACTATGGACCGACCGCTATATATGTCCCTACACAACAGCCAATGGTCACTAAGAAAGATGCACAGAGCAAGCACTGTGGATCCGGACGACATATATCGCTCCCTATAGAGAAGGCAATGGTGTCTACGAAAGACACACATAGTAAGCGCTTGGAACTCATAGCTATTATTAAGCACCCGAATGGAAGTCGCATGCGTGCCCCTCATCCTACTTCAGGCTAACGTGAGATCACTATGTATCCATAGAATCTATAGGGGAAATGCTGTTGGTACTACCCCTTCGTCCAAACAATATCTAGTTGCTCCCCTTATCCAAATTCCCCATGATTTAGATTTCTATTTGACCAATTGCTATCATTCTTAGCATAAGCGTGCCATAGGCTCACCGTTTTGTCTAATAGAGAATGCTATTTGGTATAGGTCATACTTCATCTTTGCTTATTAACTTAGGTAAATTATTTAAATAAGCATTCACATTTTTCTTTGTTATCTATGCTTATTAATTTCTCCTAAGTCTTAAAATAAGCCTTATTCTGTTCTTTTTCTTATTAAAACCTACGTTATAATCATGCTTATTACTTAAACCAAGGTCTAAGTGTGAAAATAAGTTTCTTTCTTCTTTTACCTTTTTTAGTTATAATTTTAAGTTATAACTAGGCTAATCTTTTTAATTCAGTCTAATTGACGTCATAATTAGGCATAATTTTAGTCCAATTCCATTTATATTACAGTTTTTGAAATTTACATCTTATATTCCATTAATTCAGTTTTCTTATAATTTAATCCGTATTCGCGTTAATCCTATTTCAATCCATACGTGAAGAAAGAAGGCGGGATAAAAGAAAACCAAAGAAAATTCAAAGCGTAGAAAAGAGATGTAAATAACGTATAAATAATAGTAAATAAAAAAAATACTGTAAATAAAATGTAAATAAACGGAAAAGCTATAATTAAAAAAATGAATTAAAATTACTGAAAAGAATAACTGAAAGGAAATAGACTGAAAATAATTCTAAAAACTGTAAAAAGGCTATTCCAAAAATCGTAGTAAAACTACAACTATTGGAAACCCTATTGTTTTAAATTACTTAAAAAAAATCTTAAAATAATTTCAATCACTCACCTCCGGTGCTAAGCTCTTCCTTTGGTCTTCCCTGATCCAATTGGAGTTGTAAAATAACTTAATTTATAACGATTTTCTCCTTTGAAAAAATTATTCCGAGGGTCCTTTCTAGAAAGGTGAACCTAATTGGAGAAAACCTAGAATGAGAATAAGTGTTAGGACTAGGGGCCTATCTATAGGTGTAGAAGTGGATCTTGAATCTTTGGATTTCGAAGTTGAATAGGATGCAACCACGTCATAGGCTTAATAGGGGCCATAGGATGTAGAAACGGAGGGACCAGATCAATTAAAACGATGCAAAATACGTGTTCAATCGTTGCTGATTCGTTCGAACGAACGAACATCCGTTCGTATGCCAAAAGGCATGTAGGTCAACCGCCCCCTTATCCAGGTCCACTGGCCGGTCAACTTGTGTATGTATATATATATATCGTTTTGTTGATTATTTCGTTCTTAGCTCATATTAACTCAGATTCTGATATTATATATATGGAAATTGATCAGAAAATTACCATGGACGTAATGATGCAACTTCCATGGCTTAATTCTAATAATTTCACAAAGTTATTTTTTATCTAATTAATCAACGAATTATTATTACAGGTTAAATTTTGGGTTGTTACATATGAGATGTGTGATGGATAGTCCACATCATGCCAGAGATGGATAGTCTCTATATGGTTGATGATGGGTTCATAGTCATCCTAGGAATGTTATGGGAGGTGTGATGGATAGTCCATATCGTTTTAATTAAATGAAATATGTAAGATGGATATTCCATATAATTTTGATAATGTGTGATGGGTAATCCATATAGGAGGGGATAAATAATCCATAAAAATATTTATGTGTGAGACGTGTAGTCCATATAAGTTTACGATGGATGGTTAAATGAAAGTAAAACGGATAGTCAATAAACTGGGATGGATAATACAGGGTATGTTTGCATGATTGCATATGATTGTGTTAATATGATCTAAACCATTGTGGATGCGGGAGCACATTATATGGTTAACGTGTTTTGCTTAAGATGATGGTAAGGGAAAATCCGTTCCGCTTAGCGATGTGATCTCGATATCTATTTTTGGTTCGAGATAGTAGGTCATTATTCGCATCAAACTATTTATCTGACCCAAAGTTTTTGTTTTCCCCCTTAAACTTTCGAATACCTATTTGAGTAGGTCGGAAGTAAGGGTTCTCATATTTCCAATAAGAGGAATCAGCTTTCAGAGACATGTAGGAGGCAATCTTGCTATTTAGGTGTTCTTGTCTAATTCGCTGTGTTGTTTGATTTTGTGTGTATGAATGTAATGACAAGTATTATAATTGCCAAGTGTTAGACTCTCATCCACCAAGGGGGCATCTTCATATGTTGCTCTTGGAGTATTTTATAATAATTATATTTTCTTTGAATGTGGGATCGAATGGGATTATGTAATAAATATGAAATCTTAATTGTGAAATGAAATGTGAAAACCTTTTATTAAATTATGTTTGAAAATTTTCATGTGCATATGCTTCTGATTACTGATATGATTAACATAGCCACATTTTGTCATCAGAAATTAATACTATGGATGATTATAGTATTCCAGTGCTTAGTTTCAAGCCTCAAAATGGGGGATGTTGCAAATTGGTATCAGAGCATAGGTTTATGTAAAACTTAAAAGATTAAAAGATTTTAAAAATATAATCCTAATGAATCAGAAAATAAGATTGGGGTATGGGATAACGCTATGCTAACGTACTTATATTTGCTATATAGAAGTATTTATTCTCCCCTCTTTCTTATACCATTCTTCTATATCTTACTAAGGCTCATATACGGATTATGAGAAAGCAAGATATGGAAGTAGGAAATGAAAGAGTAAATCTAGGTGAAGGAAGTACTACAAACAATAGAAATGTTCGACCTAATACCAGAAGGAACCAAGGTCGATAGACGAATGATAATCAAAATTTAAATGCTAATGTAGGTGCTGCAACCTCACTAGTAGATATGAGGACTATGTATCAGTTCTTTGTCAACATGATGTAAGCTGGAGCAGCTGCAAGAGCAGTTGGAGAAATGCTGTTAATGTGGGAGGAGTTAATCTTATGGCGCCAGTTAGTAATAACTATGTTAAGCCGAACCGATATTATACTAGTCTTATAGGAAAGCCTTTTAGAGAACCGAGGATGTCCTTGAAGTGGAAAACTAGCTATTGCATCGTGAGAGGATTTTTGCTCATTTGGGGTAACCTATGGCATGCCAAAAAAGGAATTGACTTGGGCTGAGTTCGAATGAACATTTAAGGAGAGGTTCCTATAAGAGGTAGCCAAAGTCAACCCTGCTCTGGAAGTTTATTGAGTTGGAGCAAAGGAAAATGTCAGTGCTGGAATATGCTATGAAGTTTGGTGAGTTGTCTAGGTATGGATATGCTTCCATTGACACTATGATTAAGCATAATGAGAAGTTTATGCAGGGTTTGTAGTCAAAGATTGTTAAAGCAACCATGCCACATCTTCAAGATCCTAGTAATGTAGTGGTGGAGACGGCTATAAGAAACGAGGAGATATGACCATCTAGAATTTGAATTGCTAGGTTATACTTTTGCTTACAGTTTGTTTGTGTTTGATTTTGTAGGTTTCGAGATTATTTTGGGAATGTATTGATTAAGCAGATGTGATGCTAGGATATTTTTCCAAGATAGAAAAATATCATTTAAACACCCTGATAGTAGTGACCGAATTATATACTCAGTTGAGAATTCGAGTCCAGAAGTTTTTTCTTTACTGGATACCACAGAAATGGAAGATGAGTTAAATCAGGTCTTAGTTGTAAGAGAATTTGCATATGTTTTTGAGCTGGTTATAGGACTACCACAGAAACAAGTTGTTGAGTTTCAAATAGATCTTGTACTTAGAGACGAACACGTTAGTAGATCACCTAACAGGATGATACCTACTAAGATGAAAGATTTATGGGAGCAGCGAGTAAATTTAAAAGGAAAGAGTTTTAATAGACCAAGTAGTTCGCCTTGGAGAGCGGCCATGCTGTTCATGAAAAAATAGGATGGGTCATTGAGATTTTATATTAATTATCATAAGCTGAATGGGAAGACGATAAAGAATATATACCATTTGTCGAGAATTAATGATTTATTTGATCAGTTGAGTGGAGCCTAAGTATTTTCCCAGACTGGTTTGGTGATAGGGTTCCATCAGTTGAGGATAGCGGAGGACAGTGTTCCTTCGACGCGGTTTCATACGAGATATGATTCATATAAGTGGTTAGTGATGCCATTTAGATTGACTAATGCATCACTTTCTTTGCGGACTTGATGAACCGGATATTCCAAGAGCATTTGGATAGGTTTGTGTTGGCGTTTGTACATGACATATTGATATATTCTAAGAATGCAAAGGATCATGAGATTCATCTTAGAATAGTGCTTGAGATGTTGAGGCAGCATCAGCAAAGTTTTCAAAGTGTCACTTTTGGAAGAGAGAAGTGAAGTTTCTAGGTCATGTGGTTTCAGAGAAAGGGTTATCCGTGGATCCAACTAAGATTGAAGCTGTTAACAACTAGAAGAACCCCAGATGGTGACCCAAAAAAGGAGTTTCCTTGGATTAGCTGGCTATTACCTAAGTTCATTAAGAATTTCTCTAGGATAGTAGCACCTCTAGCTAAATTAGCTAGGAAGGACACAGGTTTTTCTAGTCCGATAAATGTGAGGTAGCACTCCTTAATTAAAGCTTTTGTTGACCAATATGCCTGTGTTAGTTATTCCGGATGGAAATCAGGATTTAGTGGTGTATACAGATGCATATAGAATAGGTTAGGAGCTGTGTTGATGCAAAGAGGTAAAGTAATTGCCTATGCTTCTCGATAGTTGAAACCACATGAAGTTAGATATCCGACTTATGATTTGGAGTTGACAACGGTGGTTTTTGCAATAAAAATGTGGAGATACTACTCTTAAGAGAGAGATTCGAGTTTTATACGGATCATAAGTCTTTGAGGTATTTATTCTCTCAAAAAGAGTTGAATATGAGACAGCAGAGGTGGCTGGAGTTTTTAACAACTTATGATTTTGGTATTGAGTATACGCTGGGGAAAGGAAACAAACTAGCAGATGCACTCAGCAGGAAACATCAGAATGCGGTGTTAGCTATGTTGGTAGAATGGAAAGATTTATAAGTGTTGACTACTTGTAGTATGCAGTTAAGATCGACTACTAGTTCTAGTCAAAGTACTGCCATGTTGTCTTGCTTGGAATTTCGACCGGTATTGATCGAAAGGATTGATTCTAAGCAAAGAGGTGATCTATGGTTAGCTGAATGGATTAGAAGGTTAGAAGGTGGGTCTGAGATTGATGATTATAGTCTTGACCATAGGGGATTGTTAAGAAAGAAAGGACGATTGTGTTTTTTGGATGTTGGTAACCTAAGGAAGTTCTTAGGGAGTGTCATTGATCGAAGTTTACTGTACATCCCGGAGGAACTAAGATGTATCAGGATATGAAAAGAAGTTTCTTTTGAGAAGGTATGAAAATGGATGTAGGCTTATGGACGAAGCAATGTGCGAATTGCCAACAAGTAAAAGCCAAACATCAGAAGCCAAGAATGTTGCTTCAGCCCTTAGATATACTATTTGGCAGTGTGATTCGATATCCATGGATTTTATTGACGGGTTGCCAATGTCGAATAGGGAAAATGAAAGTATTTGGATCATAGTGATTTGAGTGACCAAGAGTGCATATTTTATTCTCGCTAAGTCAACCAAGACGACATCTGTATTGGCTAAGTTGTTTATGAAGAATATTGTTAGACCGCATAGGATTTCTAGTAGTATAGTCAGTGATAGAGATGCTCTATTCACTAGTGAATTATGAAAGATTCTACAAGAAGTGTTAGGTACCAACCTCAAGATGAGTACTGCTTATCGCCCACATACGGGAGGGTAGACAGTGAGAGTCAATAAGGTACTTGAATATTTGTTGAGAGCTAATGCATTGATTTTAGTGGGTCATTGGAAGATCTTTTGCATTCAATTGAGTTTTACTATAATAATAATTAGCAAACTAGTATAGAGTGACGCCTTTCGAAGCTCTATATGGAAGGCCGTGCAAATCACCAGCATATTGGTAAGAGACTGTAGAGATTGGTTCTTGGTCCGGATATTCTAGAAGAAGCATAGAGAAGATTGAGTTAATCCGAGTTAGGATGAAGGAAGCTCAATCTAAGTAGAAAAGTTACACAAGTAAGAGGCATAAAGATATAGAGTTCTCAGTTGGAGATCATGTTTTTGTTAAAGTATCAGCAATGAAGGGTGTGGTACGATTTGAAAAGTCAAGAAAATCAACACCTAGATATGTAAGATCGTTCCCTATTTTAGAGAGGATCGGGAAACTCGCGTATCGTGTAGAATTACCAAGTAGTTTGACCAGTGTCCATAATGTTTTTCATTTTTCTCATCATAGGAAGTATGTATATGATTCTAAGACTACAATGATCCGACAACATTGAAAGATTTAGTAGTAAAACCAGATCTGACTTTTTTTAGGCAACTTGCTCGTGTTGTAGCAGGAGATGAGTAGAAGCTAAGGTGCAAGATGGTAGAATTAGGGATACTTATCCTAGGTTATTATGATGGCATGTTCTATACTTGTTGCATACAGACTTTGTAGCTGGTAGGATATAATAGCATTTTTTGCATGATTAACATGCTTATTATGTAGTCCTTACTGAATTTCAAGGACGAAATTCTTTAAAAAATGGATCCTGTAACACCCCGAATTTTGACTAACATTATTTAGGAGATTTAATTAGATAAATTAAATAGAATAATGTGATGTATAGTAAGATAAAGAGGATGAGATTTGATAAATAACATGGTCAAGCCTTAAATAATTAATTATTAAGAGTGTTTTATAACTTAAAATGTAAAAGATTATATGAGAGGGGCAAAGTAGGACTAGATCTACCTTTTATCCCTTAAACTGCAGTGATCTGGAATTTTATAGCCTTAATTTGTGAATATTTAATAAATTTTAAATATTAAAATAATAGGTTTTATAACTAAAATATAACTCTTTTAAATAATAACAAATGATGGTAAAATAGATTTGTAACGACCCAAGATTTTGCCGCTTTGAAATAGGTTATTTAAATATATTTTATATAATCAATAAATGGATTTTATTAGAAAATAAACCTATTTTAATTATTTTATAATGATGATAAAATAGTTTTCAAAATTTGTTTAACAATATAGATAGTTTATATAAAAATAGAAAATGTGGCCGAAGAACGTTTTTTCAAAATTCGACTTTTCGACACCCAAAAGTCGATGGGAACGTTGTGCACATTTGTTTTAAACATGCACATACTGATAAACTAGGGTTTGATCAAATTTTTAAATAATATATATGCATATACATGTATACATGCATGAATACTTAATAATATACACATATACATTCATGATATGACTAGTTATGCATATTTACACACACACACACACACACACACACACACACACACACACATATATATAATAACCTAAGTTAGTGTCTAAACATCACCTAAATCACCTAGGTTAGTGCACGAAGGCATGGAGTGGGGGAGAACGTGTGGAGAGGGGATGGTGATAAGGTATGGTGTTATATGAAATGTTTGCATTATTTAATGCAAAATAATGGGTTATTTACCTATTCTCCTTGCCTATATATACCACCATACATATTCATTCTCTTACTTTATATCTCCATTCCATATTCGTTTCCACCATCTTCATGTTCACATAATTTCGATGGATACTAATTCCATGTTAAAGGTTTAAAAAATAGTCATTCTTCACTTCTAAACTCACTACATTCCCTCACATACTCTTCTCTACCAAAAAAACCCACATCCACCTAACCCATGCATGGCCGAGCCCTTACTAGCCCAGACTGAGCCCAATTTTCCTCTTTTCTGAGCCATGTTGCACTCTATAAGTCCACACTAGGTCATATCTCGGAGCTAAGGCGGTTTTCTAGTGTTGTAGCCAAGTTCGGTAGAAGTTTTTTTGATTTGGATAAGTTACGGTAAGTAAAGTTAGCACTTTTAAAACCAAATTTATTTACTTTATAAATGTGTGTATTTATGGGTAAAAATGATGCTTGGTTGTGTAACATCGAAGTATGGTTTGGTTATACTTGAATATGCTTAGAAATGGATGTGATTTGGTTGTAGGTGAATGTACTTAATAGTCGGGATGTAGTTGATTATGATAGTTGATTAATCATATTCCATTGCAAGTTGAATCTTGTTGTATGTGTATCGTAAATATGTATATGTGATGTGGTAGTGAAATTTGTGATAATATTGGATTATGTTGTTTATAACATGAAAAGTTAGTGCCTTGCTAACTAAAGGCGAGCTTTTGAAATCCTTTTCAAAAGTTTTGAAATTGTTTTTATAAGTTGAATTTTACAAAGTTTTAATCTTTGTTTTGTTTTCAAAACTCTACTTGTATGTGTTAAAAGTGATAAGAGTTAAAGGTTTAGTTTTTATAGTTAGAAAAAGGAAAAAAATCAAGTTTTGAAATTACGGGTCGTATAACGATAGTCGCTATACGCACAGTTCGCAAAAACCAAACTATTTCCAAGTCCGAAACTTGTTTCTACCTAGAAACTTTTTGAAAGGTGTTTTATAACTTTGTTACAAGTTTTAAAGTGTAAAAATAGTTTTTTGAAGTTAATTTTCTTAAAAACCAAGTTTTGAAATCACAGGTCCGTGCAGCGATAGTCGCTATAAGTGCCGTTTGAAAATTTTAACTTTTTTTTAATTCAAACTTGTTTTCACTTAGAAATTCTTTTGGAGAAGTTTTCTAACTTTAATTAAGTAATTAGAGAACAACTAATTAATAATTTTTTAAAATTAATTAATTAAGGCAATTAGTACTTAATCGTTTGTTAATAATGGTTTTTAAAATTAAATGTTAATCAATTAAGATAATCATGATTTTTTATCTTAATAAAAGTCGATTATATTAATTACTAGTTAAGGATTAATTAATTATTATTTATTTAAGATAATTATTAAAATTGTTATTTTTAAAATGGGTTTTATTTAATTATTCTTTGAGTAAAGTAAATTATGTTTTAATAAAGTTTAATTAAGGTTTAATTACCTTTAATTAGAGTTTAATTACTATTAACCAGGAATTGATTCTCATCTACAACGGTTTTAATTTATTTTAAAATCGTTTTGAGTTTTAAGTAATCAGTTTTGCTTTAAACTGTTTTCATTTCAAATTTATTTTAAATCAAGAGATTTATGCGTCACTTACACTTAAGTAACCCCATATGATTAGGAAACCTAAATGACATTGATGTGCACGTAAAAGTACATATTTTTACTTCTATATTTAATCTACTTTTATTTATATAAATGAGCATATAATGGTATTTTACATGTTTAAACCAAAATTTAAATTATTTTCAAATTATCATTTATTCATCTTCATTTGGGGGGTATAATGTTAATTTTGTATATGATTTAATTTGAGAAATTTATTTGCACATTTTTATTTTTATTTGTAGGAAATGAAGTGCAAATATGAAGAGATGTCATTGATGTATGCATGCACATATGTTGAAGGCAAATGTGAGAATGGAAACAAATGAATTCATGCAATATGGAGGAGTCCACAAACCCACTACCATATGATCCATAATTAAAAGAATATGCACATATGTTAATGTAGGCTTAAATGCATATTAGTGGGGATTAATTAATTCTCTAATGACTACGTGGAGATTGCATTTTCTCAAGGGTATTTTAGGCAGTCGTCTAAAATATGAATTAGGGTTTTAAGCAGGTATAAATACCCCTTATGTCGCATGTAACTATCGTCTTCCTTTTATGCAAGTTGTTGCCACAAATCAAAGTTAAATAAAAATTTCTTTCATGGTTTCTTAGCCTTTTTTTTTACTTTCATGCAAATTGTTATTTATGCTTTCTTTTATGCTCTTTTATTATCTTATGCTCTTTTTTAATTCATGCAATTAGTTTAGACTTATTTTATGCAAGTAGTTAGTTCTCTTTTCTTTTAATTAGCACTTCTTTTCATTTATTTTTATTTTGAAATCACTTTATGTTAACATGTTTTCAAATATGAGTAGCTGAATATCTTCAATTTATGGGTAATGAAGCTCTCATGAAACATATTAAATTAACATAATGATTTCGTTTGTGATCTCTCTTATGCGCTTAATGAAATTATGAATGACTGGTGGTTAATGTGTATTTCTTTTGTGAATTTTGAAAGCCTATGTTGACATATCAAATAGGCTATGCTTAACTCCTTTTTAAAGATAAACTATTTGATCATTTGCCTAAGTGATTTTGATAATGAAAGTCAAACTAGAATCAAAATTTGATGGTCTATGTTACTAATTAATAGTAAATGGATCACGGTTAAAATAAATTTTATTTTTAATTTCATGTCAATTTCAAGAGTTTTGATAAGTGGATTTGAACGGTGTGTTAGAGTTTGGTGATTTAAGTTGTGCTAAGTATTAGCACAAATAAACCATACTTGTAATAAGCAGATATATCATTTTATACTTAATATTATAATGAGAGATTATAAGTAAATTTTTAGTTTATTTATATGAATGATTGGAAGTGGATTTGTCTCTAAATTGCTTCTTATTATTCACTTTTCTCTAACTCATTTTCTACAATTTCCCAGTTTAAAAATAATTTCAAAAACTTTGTGTTAATTTGATGGTGTATTATTAGAATTTAATTCTTTCCCTACGGATCGACCCAATACTCGCATACTTACTACAACGCCGTGCGCTTGCGGTTTTCAACGATATAATTTTTTGACGATTTTCTAATCGATAAAAAATTCACCGTCTAACAAGTTTTCGGCGCCATTGTCGGGGAATTGCAATTTAATTATAATTTTACTCTTTGAATTACTTTTGTTTTATTTCATTATGTGTTCATTTTTTGTTTTGTTCTTCTTAAAAAAATCATTGTACTGCATTTGGCATTTGCTGTTTTTATTGCTTAAAGCTTGTTCTATTTTCACTATTCACTGTTGTTTGTATTGAGAATTTGAGCTGTTTCCATTGCACTGATTCACTATTATTTTTGTTCAAATTCACATATGTTTCCATTTGTAGTTCTCTTCTTTGACCACAACATTGTTTGTTACAATCTCATATTTCCCTCTATATTCTTCTTGTTACATTTACTCTCTAATTTCTATCACCACTGAGCAAATCATCTCATTAATTTCTTGTTTTCTATCAGTACATTGGACTACATTTTTCATCTCAATATCCGCTGTTATATTCTCCATTACCCTGCCATCAACTTCCTCCATTACCCTACATCTCTAACCATACATACACTTCTCCATCCATCACCAAACATCCTCCTCTCTCAAATCCGATCGCCTCAAACTTCACTGCCGTAATTAATGCGCCTGCAACGCTTGCCTTTACTTGGACACTCAAACAACCGCAAATCACGACTATCTCTACAACAACACTTTACAACCTAGACATTGCTTAAACCTCCCACCTCACTACCACTCCTTTTCACAACCCTCCACTGCACACCCCTGCCATCCATAAACCACTGTCAACACTCCTACCAACATCCTTCTCTCCAGCCTCACTCATACTTCTCAAACCCATCAAAACTGCACATCAAAACCAACCAAGTTCAACTGCTCCTCTATCAACTGCCCTTAACCACTGCAATTCTGTTGTGCAACTACAACCAATCTCCTCCTAAACAACTACTTCACGATTTAACTACCTTCATCACAAACCACCCACTCCACTGCTATACCTACCAACCAACAAAACTATTGCCCATTGTACAAACTCCTATATCATAACCAACCAACCCACCAGAGAATCATCACATCCCCCCCAACTGCAAGCACCATGACATTTCACCACATACACCATCATTCACTACATACTTCATCAACCAAGCAAACAACAAACATCACTGCCTTAACTTGCTGCTGCCTTCAGTATCCACTCAACTCCTTTGTACTATTTCCTCACATAAATTGCAAGTTTCCAAAACACCCCACAGTCATTCACCTCACCAGCATATCTCTGTACCAACTGAACTTCAACCATCTCTCCAAAAAAATCATACCAACAAACTATTCTTTTACAACCATCTCCTGCAAATCACCCTCCTCTGTCAACCATTGCAAACCACTACATTTCTAACTACCATAACATCCCACCACCACATTCTATCAAACTACATTAAACCATCACATAAGATCGATTCACACTCCTCAAACACCAAACTGCAACCTTCATCTCCATCTACTGCAATCACATCTACTTCGCCTCCTTCGCCTCCTTGCCATCGACCTTTACAACTTTGTTCTTCCACCAATCAAATACTGCATACTCCTACAACCAACGACAGACAAACCCACCGCGACTTGCTTCACAAACTACCCACTGCAATTACCCTTCAACTCGTGGCCACAAGTACCCCTAATTTCACAAATTCACGACCAACTGAATCAAACCCAATCACGAGAATCGCCTGAACCTGCCACCACGCATTCAAACACCAAACCACGACCTGAATTAATCTTTTTTTCAAGCAAACAATTTCAAATTTGAGTTATTCTGATTCATTTTCATTTTGTTTCAATCATTGGGATTTAAGCTGCAATTTATTTGTTGAATTGTGAGATTGTAGAATATAAGTATAGTGTGTTTTAAAAGATTTTTGTTTGGGCCAGAGCTTGTTGGGCTTGGTCAAACTTTTAAAAGATTATTTTACAATTTATTTGTTGTAAAAAAACAAAAATAGAACTGTTTTCGTTAGTCATGATAAAAACCATAATTTTGCTTTCGTTTGTGTTTGTTTTCGTTGCAAAAGCAGAAGAAGACAAATTGCCCTACTCTACTTGCATGCTTATAAAATAATCGCCGCTTTTAGAATAATTTGCTAATATTTTTGCATGCTTTGTTATCGTGCTCTTATCCCTTGTTGTTATTTTCTTTGTATTGTTGGTTGCTTGCATTTAAAAAAAATAATTCAAAAACGAAAACAAAATAAAATTTCATTCGTAGATGCATCGTTAATTCACGTTTATTTTTAGTTTTACATTCATATCATCATATTTTCTTTTCTAAGAACAACATCCAAATCCATATAAGGTGAGAGATTTCATCACCACTTCCTTGGCCTACAAATTGTATTTCATCGTAGAATTTGACTAATAATAACGGTTATACGTTGGACTTAAGGGTGTCACGAGCCCGCCTATGGCATAATTGTATCTTGACAAGCTGTTTTCTTTTGACAATCTAACTTCTTAGCGTCTAGGCTAGGGCATAGCAATAATCATATATAAATATTATGGTGATTCATAAATATTATGGTGATTGTTTCTCCAAAGGTACTTAAACTTTCGGCTATATTGCTACGGTGATTCGTGATGCGCCGATAACTCATGTCCGCTACCTGGCGAAGAACTATTTTGTTGGATTAAGACAAAGTGTGATTATATAATTTTGGATTAGGAGCTACTAAGGACAGTAAATTTGTAATTAAGTCCTTGCATTCATTTATTTGCATTAGTTCATATACATATAAAAACAACTAAATCCAAAACAAAAAAAATTGTACATTTTACTTAGTTCTTTTTAAAAATAAAACAAATCTTTTTAAATCTTTTCCTTAGAAAAAAGAAAAAATTCAAAAAAAAAAATCAAAAATCTAAAAAACAAGCATTTTACTTGAGTTAGTTCTTGTAGAAAAACGAAAATCCAAAGAAAAAGAATCTTATCAAAAAATAAAAAATAAAACAAAACAAAAAATATCAAAAAAAAGAAGAAACAAAATTTGAAAATCCAAAAAACAAAACAAAAATTAAATCTCCCTTTTGAAAAATAAATTCCTTTTGGTAAACATTTTTCCTTAAAAAAATATTTTAACAAAGCAATTTTTACTTGATTTCATTTTCTAAACCTTGCTAAAACTTGATTCTCACTTCTTTCTCTCCTTGACCTTTCCACTTGTGCATGAGTACCTGGACTCGTGACATAACAACAAATCGTTTAACTTGGACGAACAACCCTCCAATGATGGTGAACGAAAACGCCCCTCGAACTCTCATGAATAGAATTTTTCCCGATAGAGTTTCTATTCCTTCTTGTATCACATTACCCGCCCCAACGGGTAACCACTTCAAAGTTCATTCCAATCATATTGTGACACTTCCAAAATTTAGCAATTTTAAACATAATGGCCCATTCATTTTCTTAATAAAATTCGAACAAATTTGTGCAACTATTAAACTCCAACAATTATGCGATGATGGAACTAAACTTTGGTTAATTTCATTCGCTCTTACCGATTATGCTGAAAAATGGTTGTATAGCTTACCGTCGAACTCAATCAAAACTTGGGAAGAATTTGTTAAAATTTTCTTAAAAAAGTTCTACCCCTTGGAAAAAACAACTAAAATCCGAAACGAAATCGTCAATTTTCATCAATTCAGACGTGAGCATTTCGAAATATACTTTGAGAGATTTAAAGAGCTTTTGATAAAATTTCCACACCGTAATTTCGAAAAATGGAAGCTTATACGATGGACTTGAAAATAACCCACGAAATATACTTGAATCGATGTGCCAAGACAATTTTCTTGCCCAACATCGCGACGATGCTTGGCAATTTCTTGAAAATTTGGCCGATCCCAGTAGGAACGTTCAAATGAAAAATCCATTTACTCATGATCTAGAGCACACTCGATAGGATCATCTTTGGCTTTGGAAGCTAAAATCAATACAATGATCAATAAATTTGACAACGTTTTCTTGTCCAACCAAATGAACCAAGCTTTCCAACCAATGTGTTATAAATGCAACGATTTGAATCATATAGTCGATTAGTGCCCTAATTCAGTTGAACAACTCAATGCGCTCAATAAGGTTAAGAATGACCCGTTTTCTCAAATGTACAACCTTGGTTGGAGAAATCATCCTAATTTTGCATGGAACCAAAATAATTCCAACACGAATTTGGTTCGTCCCAATTTTCAAGCATTTCCGAATAATGCTTCGAATCCACCCTTTCAACCTAATCATTTTCAACAAAATTTTGCGTGTCTGTCTCAAAGTCAACCGCAACAATCTTTTGCTTCTCAAAATGGCAAACGATTGACTTCACTTGAGAGAAGTCTTGAAACTTTGGCTAAAGCAACCATTCAAAGCCTCCAATAAAATAGTAATTTGCAAAATTTGCTGACTTCGTATATGCAGAATACGAGTCAATCGATTGCTAAACTTGAAATGCAAATGAATCAATTAACCACGTCCGTAAGCGAACGTGAACGAGGCACATTCCCAAGTCAGCCAGTTCTGAATCCTAGGAATCAAAATGCAAACTCAAATCAAGCCCATGTCATTTAAGGCAGCAACGTAAATCAAATGAGTGCTATCACGACTTTGTGTTCCGATAAACAAATCGATAATCAAGTTGTTAATCCAAACGATTTACCGAAAACTCCTCTTGATACTTCAAAAAAGACAAGTGAATCTGAAAAAAATATCGAGTCAAACAATTGAATCAAATTCCAATCCAAATTCTTCTTCTACTCAAGTAGACCGATCTACCGAGTATCGTATTTCATTTCCACACCGCCTTCGACCTAAGAAACAATCTGACCAAATGGAAAAGTTGTTGTAAGTTTTTAAACAAGTGAAAGTGAACATTCCTCTTCTTAATATCGTTCAACAAGTCCCAACTTACGCTAAGTTTCTCAAGGACTTGTGTACTTAAAAACGATACACTCATGTACCCAGGAAGTTTTCTTAGCTGCCGGTCTTAGCGAGGTCTTGTTCCAATCAATTCCCACAAAATATAAAGATCATGGATGTCAGACGATCTCGTGCACGGTAGGAGATGAGACAATTAATAAGTTCTTACTAGACTTGGGTGCGAGTGTCAATTTGATTCCTTATTCATTTTACCAGCAACTTGGCTTAAGTGAACTCAAACCGACGAAAGTAACTCTTCAATATGCTTATCGTAATAAAAAACCCTTGGGAGAAATCAAGGACCTACTCACCAAAATTATTCAATTCATATTCCCTGTCGATTTCATCGTTTTAGAGGCACAACCCATGAACAATTCGATGAGTAAAATTCCATTGACTTTAGGCCGATTTTCTTATCTACTTCAAATGCTTTAATCAACTGTCAAAATGGTTCGATGAAAATTTCTTTCGGAAACATGACTTTCACTACTCCAGAATTCCCATTTCGCAACGCCTTTGAGCCATTGCAAAATAATTTCGCAATGGCTTTGAGCTGTTGCGAAATGGGCAGTGGTAAAAATTTAGCAACGACTTTGTGCCGTTGCTAAATATATTTTTGCAACGGCTAAGGGCCGTTGCATAATATACTTTAGCAACGGCTTATAGCCGTTCCGGATTTTATTTTGCAATGGCTTTTATCCGTTGTTGAATATAGACGTATAATTGATGTTTTACATATTAGCAACGGCTTTAATCCGTTGCTAATTACTATTTTTTTTTAAATAAATTCGAAATTTCTTCTCTGCACCAGTGACAATCATTTCATTATCATAATTAATACAAAAATTTTGCAAATTTAACAATATCACAAAAGAAAGATTATTAAACCAAATATTTTTTATAGATTCAACACAAAAACCAAACATAACAAATGTTTGAATTATAATATTCAACATCAACACATACCACTATATAGTTCAACAACTATACATAACATACATAGTACAACAGCGGCATCATTACATAATACTACATGCATAGTACAATACATACGGTACATAACGTCTTCCTCCGATCGTCTAATGCTCCTGCCAGCATAAGTTTCATGCCTGCACAAAACAAGAAATTGATGTTTTTTTATAAAGAGGTCAAATATCATATGTTTGTTTAAACTTCTTATTTTTCTAAATAATGAAGTTCAGCTAAAATACCTATACAACAAACCACTTCAACCGTGCATCACTGTGCATTCTATCACCGTGCATTTTGTACATTATATGCACCCTACTCCATTTACTCCTCACCACTGTTACCCCATTACTCTACCCACTGCCTTGACCATCCACTTCATCACACAATACAATACTTCATTAAGTCAAGCCATAACAGCAACTACAACAACACCGTTTGTTCACCTCTGTATACAACATTACTGCCATCAGTCCTGCACACTTGCACAATCTGCCTTCCCTTACATCTACAACCACATCACACTTATCAACAGCCAACACTCCTCGGTTGCCGCTTCTGTCTACAGTTCAACTGCTACCACCATCTACAGTTCACTTCATCCCTCTTCCTTCCTCTTGCAACATCAACATTTCCATTAACCTGCACATATAACTAGTGCATATAAACACTGCTACAACCTCAACTACATATTGTCTGTAACATCCCGCCTTTTCTCACGATTTAAACAGACACACATGCCGATTCAATCCATACGGAAGGGCGGATTGTTATGGGGTAAATAAGAAAAACAAAGAAAGAAATAAAAGAAAACAGAATCTCGCAGCGGAAGGATAAAATATAATAATAAAATATACAGTTTATAAATCTGTTTACAAAACATTCATATAATACATATCAGAGTTACACATACCAACAACAATGCAGCGGAACAGTGTGTAGTGCACTAGTATAAGTAATAATAATATACATCTTTGTCTTCGTCCTCCAGAGCTAAATCTTCAAATCCTGAAATGCTCGGACTGACCCGAACGAATTGAAAAGACAAAACACTCGAGTCGGAACTAAAAGATCTTATGTAAGTTAAATTAACAGAAATAAATATGAGTGCAGTAACTCAAGAGATGTTCGGGATTTACATCTCCTAAGGATCCGTTAAACTATTTACTATATAGTATATTGCGCTATTATAATAGTGTCTATTTGTAAAATAAACTTAATTTTTAATAGCGTTAAGGGGTTACCCATATAACCCTTAACACAAATAATGCCAATAGTCTATACAGTACCGTAATACCTCCTGATCGGGAGGCTACCAAAGGACACTCCATAGGTACGACACAAATAGAAACTCGTAGTAAATGCGCGGTAGGGTAGGTGACACGGCACAACTAGGCAATGCCAGGGTAGATATACCAATTACGCTTCCGGGCCGATGGAAACGCGCAGTGCGCAGCTGCCGCCCACCTCGAACAAACTCCCCACATCAAAGAAATCAAAAATGAAGGTGGCCACCGAATCAATCCAAAATCAGAGTATAGAATCGAAGGGAAGTGTCCGATCAGAGGTGCTACCTCATTAACCCGTCAATCGCTCCTGTTTTAGCCACCTTATGCCAACTCACGGGAGTTGGGTCCACGTATTTACCTTACAAGAAACGTCGCCACCAACCTACTTCATTCTGGAATCTCCACCGCGTACACGGTTAGTCAAAGTGGTTTTCGATATCGACAGAGGGTATGCCCATATCCGATCCCGGTCTCTTTGCCAACCAATCGTTATTATAACACCGCGGTCATTTAAAATAATTATACTTTGAAACCAGAATAAAATATCCATTTCAAATCCATATAAATATGATATCATTTCCTTTTAAAACCCGAATTAATACGATATCATTTTATTCCAATATATATACTTTCCAAAGTCATAGGGTTTTCAAAGTAAATATTTAGAGGTCAAAACTCTTGAATATAAAATTTCAAATTATATTACCTTGAAAATCATAACTTTGAAACAAGTTTCCATCTCTTAAATGGTCAAATATTAGATTACTTTTATAAAACAAAATAGCTTCTTTACATTTCACAAATCAATTCCAAATATCGATTTAAACTTCCAAATACCATTTTAATTCTTATGTTTCAAAACTTTAAATATTTCACCATTTCAAAAACAACTCATTTGACAAACCCATATATATCAAATTCAATTACTTATTATTTAGACTTGAAATGTTTACTTAATGAATTCAATATAATCTAAGTAAAACCTTTATCTTCACATAACTGGATATTCTTTCAATTTATTATATATTCATTTAAATCAACCTGATATTCATTTGAATCACTCTACACAAAATCAAGTTGTAAATCATATCCTTTAAAAATTCTAACTTTTTATTAAATTCCAATTTAACTTAATATTCATCTTCAACCTTATTCTCTTTTAAGTCATTAAAACTCTAGAATTTAAATTTCCAACAAATGCTTGATCTCAAAAATCAAACTTTATTTTATACTTCAAATCCATTTTATGTAAAGTTTAAAAACCGAAAATTACTATATATATATATATATATATATATATATAAATAACCAATTCGATATCCCATAAACCATATATATATAGCTTTACAAAACCATAAAACATTTCAAAATATATTATATATATATATACCGCGGTGCCTGTATAAATTTTCTACCCTATGGTCAAGTGATACAGATGTTTATCATTTCAATCCGCAATTTAAAATAAAAAAAATGCGATTATATATCATTTCAAACCGCAATCCCGAATGAATGAAATGCATAACAACTTGCAATAAATAAAATAAATCATCCATTCATCCATCGAATCATACATCCAATTATCACGGTCATCATCCAATTTCAAACAATCATCAATATATAACAGGTGATAAATAATGGTATTAATTATCAGTTTATACTCAAAATAAATTTAATAACTGTTAATTGGCAGTTTATATGCAAAAATGAACGTAAACTTAACTGGCGGTTAATATGAAATAAAATTTAACATAACTATGCCTTGCAGTTAATATGCAATAAATAAATTCTAACTGTCAAATTTATATGCAATAAATAAATAAATTTACAGTTATATTAAATGAATGCGATTTATCAGAGATAATGAATAAAATATGCCAAACAGTCATAAATAAATTTCTACTCATATCTAAAATTAATTTAACAAACACAAGAAATTTTAGAAATTGTGAGTGGGTTAAAACACTCACCTTTTGAATTTAAATCGAATTTAAATCCGATTTAAACCCAAAAATTCGACGGTCTCCAAATCTGTCCAAACTAGCGTCAACGCGTCTGGAATTTTATTACGATCCTAACAAAAAAAATCTCGCGTGAAACGGAATTTGTGCGGAAAAGTTATTAAGATTTATATCGCTTGAAAATGAAAATAAATTTTAAAACAAATCTAAAAGATAGCCACGTCACAGAACACGTCTCCCACCACGCAACAGTGGTTTCTTCCTGAAACCCTACTCATGCAATTATCACGCGGCCGCCACCTACTCATCTTTGACCGGACATCGAAGCCGCCCTCTGCCTCCATTCAACGCGCCGCTACCACCATCGCACTCCCCATCTCCTGCCGCTCCGGAGGCCAAGGTCCGACCACCCCATTCGCTGCCGGCCGTCGTCCCCCTTCGAACCCTAAATCGCAATTTTATGCGTCCATGTCCAACCATCTGCGACACGACCACCTCCAAACCACTCGGCATCACGATCTCTCCAGAACCCAGAACCTAATTTCTCAATCTTTGCCCCAATCGGAAACGCCCAATTTGCCCTAGGGTTTCGAAATTTGTGACCTTTGACTGCAATTTCCCGCTAATCAAAGCGCAATCTCGAAAAACAGTCAGCGGACGTTGATTCGTATCGTTAAAATCTACAACATATATTTTTTTGGAATTTTTCTGAGAACTTTTAATTTTTAGCTTTGGATCTGATTTGAATTTTGAATTTGGATCTAGAATTGTTTGTTGCCATTGAAGAAGAGGAGAACAGAGGTTCCTATACGTATAGAGGTGAGGAATAGAGGCTGCTAGGGTTTATAACAGCCTATTTATAGACAAACTGCAATAGAATAGGTGAACACGAATTTCTAAACGTGCTAAACGATAGTTGGCCCAAAAAGCCCGTTCTGACCCCGGAACGAAATTAGGTAAACCCATATATCAAAACAGGTATTTTAAAATATTCTGAACGCGATGCAAAAGGTCTCACGTCCAAATTTGATCGTATGAAGAAGTTATGCTGAAAACAATATTTCGAAATTGATTTCAAATTTATTTTAATTAAATCGATTTCAGGGCGTTTCGCGTTCGTATGATCAAACGACATGTCCGATCGATACGAAACTTGAAACCCTACAATAATTCACTGTTACGGATCCGATGAAACTAGTTTCGTCGAAATCCGAGTCCGTTACCAAAATGGCTATTTTTATAAAAATTAGATAAATTTAAAATTAGTAAATAAATCCAATTTTTATAAATTCAGTTTTAGAATTGGAAATGTTTATCACTTAAAATTCTCAAACATTTAAAAGGATTTAACAAATTTTAAATGTCAATTTATCCAAGATTAAATCAATATAAATATTCAATTCCATAAAATTCAAAATTGTTGATAAATTTCCAAAACTTCCCTTTTTGTTGAATCAACCTATATTTATTCGTTTCATTAATCTCAAATATAAGGGTTTACCCTTTGGATTAAAAATTATCACATAAATATCCTATTTCAACGTAATTCTTAAATTAACGTAATAAATAAAAATTTGATTTCATTTATCTCAATAAGTCCTACTATTATAAATTAGCCAGTTGACTCACTATTCAAATTCACATTCTATAATTCAAAATTTTTCTATCACCTTGATTTACTTAACTTTATAATTCCTTAGACAAATCTCTATCTCAAGTCTTAAATGTAAATCATTCTACTAATTATAGTACTTAATATTTTCTTAAAATAATCTTTCTATTACGCTTGAATCCAATTTATTAAATAAGTTTCCAATTAGATCCAATTTCAACCTTGCACATAAGTTTAGGTTATAATTGACTTATAACGTATACTTCCCTAGTTATTTCTTTATATTTTCCCGTGCAAATTTCACAATTTATCATAATTATTAAAGTGACGCTTAATAATAAATATGATCCTATAATTTCTCAACTCTTAATTCTTTCATTTACCATTAGTGTAACATTCCTTTATCTTATTATTACTTATTACCCATTCTAATTCCATTAATTAGTAATCAAGTAATTGATGATATATGTTAAAAAAAATTAATTTATTACTATTCATTATTATTATCAACCTAAATTTTGCATTACTTACATTGCATTAACATTGCTACTTAACATCTCTATCCAATTATAATTAATACTCTAAATAATCTCATTTATTCCTTCCGTTATTTTCTTAATTAAAATTAAGGCACATCAAATTATCTATATTGGTAAATGACTGAATTTACTAGTAGTCCCACTATTTTAACCTTAATTATACTTGTATATGATTATTTTACCCTTTTATATTCCATTATATATATACACCCATACCAATTAAGATTCTAGATCTAATTAATTATTCCATCAAATCCATTAATTACTAACTTAAATTATTGAAATTTGATTGTCTAACATACAATTTGAACCTATTTCCAAATTTTCATAATTAATTAACCCTTACAATAGTTTACAAATAAAAGGGATTGTATTAAATAAATTATTTATTGTCCTGCATTTCTTTATTCACCCCATCTACATTCAATACCCATAATCAATATTTTATTTCATTGTTAAATCCAATACTTGCATTACTTTACTTATTCTAACTTTATATCCCATGTAACAATTTCCACTATTACTATAAATTACAATATATAGTTAAATTTGTAAATTCTAATTTCCCTTGGTACATCAAATTTCACATTCTGTTTCATATAAATAAATAAGATTTTTATTCCTTTCTAAATTTAAATTAAAATCTTATTAATTAAATCCATTTTGAACATCGAATTTACATGAGTCGTTACACTCTCCCCCACTCAAAACTTTTCGTCCTCGAAAATGAAAGAAGGGAAAAGAAGAATTAGATAACAATACATATTATTCAAAATATTTAACTTATAAACAATAATTTTCAAAATTTATTACTTTAAACAAAATATACCCGTTTTATAATCATTATATCTTAAATAAATAAAGTTTGGAAAAAAAACATTTCAATAATTTTATAAAATCCAAAATTTACGGAAAATTTTGGCAGAGTCTCCTTTGTACGGAGAGGCTCGGAAGAAAATATAATATAATTATAACAATATACATAAATATTTCCCAAATAATATATATCCCTACACGGGAAAATATATAAAATAACGCTATAAACCGAAATCCAAAAACGTACCTATTTGTCGGGCAATTTACGCTAAATTTATGGAACCAAAAGCAGTAGCAATTGCTTCCATATCTGCATTTCACTTATAAAATCTAAAGGGTTAACAATTTGTATAAAGTGAAATATATTAAGTGGTTTCAATCACCAACAACCAATCAATATAACAACCATCAATTTCAACAACAGTATACACAGCAAATACAAAACAACCATTCAATCAAACAAACGAATAGTTGTTCGGGTTCAACTTTTAAATTGTACGGAATGAAGAATAACCATCAAGTGCTTCATTTACTCAACAGTCTTAGATAAAACTAAATAGATTATTCATTCAACCCAAATCCAATTTTAAAGTATTTTACCCAAACACCCATAACCAAACAACAACAATCCAACAACAATCAACTTAACTTTTTATTAATTTCATTACATACCTTTGTCGTTTGATTTTCTTCTTACTTATATAGTGATTTATCCTTTAGATTTACATTTACTCATTAAATGTTTGCTTCATTTAATTTTTCTTATTACTTACAATTATTCAATCCCATTAACTCAGGTCATTTCAGTTCCCTTTTTGTTTCGTTATAACTATTTATTCATTTATTATTGCATGATCCTTTTTATTCCCACTTTAATTACTTAAGTTTATAATCATCCATTTGTCATATTTACCTTTAATTATATTTACTTGGTAAAATTTAAATTATAACTTAAGTTTATAACATTAAATTCCATTTATAACAGCAAATTCATTGAATACTTCATTTTCTACTTTTACTTGTACAATTTTCATTACACATCCTATTTAACATTTCAACTTTTATTATTTGGTAAGTTATACATTTTTTAAAGATGTACTTGAAAGTTATACAAGTTTTCTCATTACGATTAATTTAAAGTTCAATAATAATATTCTTTATTTCACAGGTTATAATTTCAAATTTCATTTAATACCATTTATAACCTATCATTAACTCTCTTATTTCTTTTATAGGTTTTAATTTATTAATTACGTATGTTTCAATTCACTACAATAATTGAAACAATTTATTAATGGTTCATTAATTATATATTCGTTTTATAAGTTACAATTTCAACTTACTTTTAATTTCATTCATTTATTTAATGCTAATATTTAATAATAGTAACATTTTAATTACACCAGATTTGTAACCTTATAACATCAATTCTTATAAATAAAGGATTTCCTTTATCCATTTACTAAGGTTTACAATCGTTTATTTACATTACTTCTCTTCCTATTGTATTAAATTTTTACTTTAATTAATGGTTCAAATTGGCTACACTCATTTGTACTATTAATTAACTGGAACTTATGAACCAATTTCTGGGCTTAATTTTAAATCATTTAAAATAATAGATAGATATCTACACTTAACATATATATCCAATTATAATTAAAACGATAAAAATTTCTTAACAATTCTGCAATAAATTACTACAATGGCCTTCCCACTTTGAAACTCGAAAATGAATGTCGATGACGCGTGCACTCATCACCGAAATTATTTTCCAGCGACAGAGAGGAAAGTACAAAACTTATTTTTTTCAAAAATCTTTTTAAAACAATTTCCTTTAAATTATATTAAATATTTATATCAGAAAATACTTATAACAATATTATTATATTCCAAATCATTTGAAAGAAGTTTTCAAAAACCCCGGAACTTAAGTTCTAGATTCCCAAGTTACATTTATTTATTTTTAATCTTATTTACCTATGACTTATAAATTTTATTCCTAACAACCAATATATTGGAACCAAACATAGATATCATTTGAAAATTTTATTTTATATATAGAAAATATAATAGGCAAATTATTTCACACCTATATTAAAAACAAATATTATGTCGGTCTATCCTATTAAGTGTTTAGAAATCCCTATTGATGTCATAGCGTCCCATGCATCAACTAGAATTTATAAATTCAAAACGGAACAGATTAACACAATATTAAAATCCTTTTATAACACTAACAAATACGCTCTCTCATCTATATACACTCAGCGACTCCCATAGGGTATTACTACCATATTAGTAAAGAGTCAAACCCCACAAAGCTAAGGTTTATCGCAAAACCAAAGCTCCGATACCAGATGTAACATCCCGCCTTTTCGCACGATTTAAACAGACACACATGCCGATTCAATCCATACGGAAGGGCGGATTGTTATGGGGTAAATAAGAAAAACAAAGAAAGAAATAAAAGAAAACAGAATCTCGCAGCGGAAGGATAAAATATAATAATAAAATATACAGTTTATAAATCTGTTTACAAAACATTCATATAATACATATCAGAGTTACACATACCAACAACAATGCAGCGGAACAGTGTGTAGTGCACTAGTATAAATAATAATAATATACATCTTCGTCTTCGTCCTCCAGAGCTAAATCTTCAAATCCTGAAATGCTCGGACTGACCCGAGCGAATTGAAAAGACAAAACACTCGAGTCAGAACTAAAAGATCTTATGTAAGTTAAATTAACAGAAATAAATATGAGTGCAGTAACTCAAGAGATGCTCGGGATTTACATCTCCTAAGGATCCGTTAAACTATTTACTATATAGTATATTGCGCTATTATAATAGTGTCTATTTGTAAAATAAACTTACTTTTTAATAGCGTTAAGGGGTTACCCATATAGCCCTTAACACAAATAATGCCAATAGTCTATACAGCACCGTAATACCTCCTGATCGGGAGGCTACCAGAGGATACTCCATAGGTACGACACAAATAGAAACTTGTAGTAAAGGCGCGGTAGGGTAGGTGACACGACACAACTAGGCAACGCTAGGGTAGATATACCAATTACGCTTCCGGGCCGATGGAAACGCGCAGCGCGCAGCTGCCGCCCACCTCGAACACTGTGTAGTTAATGCCCCGCTATTACCCTGCTACAACCCCGTTATATCTCATAGCGGATTTCTACCGCTACGATTTTTCCATATAGCCCCAGAATATAGCCTTTCCGCTTTAATCCCCGTTATTTCCGCTATATCCCGTTATTTCTGCAATATTCCGCTATTCCCGCTATATCTTTTTTAATAAAATGAATTGAAAAATAGCATTAATACATAAAATTATGAAACTAATTAATTTGATTTAATTTTTAGTATATTTTAAGAAATGAAAATACTCTAATATTCTACCAAATTCAATTATGTTATATAACAGTTTTTCGTTTATTTAAAGTATATTCGCACATGTTTTTATTTAAAATTATTTATGTATTATTTATAATTTAATTGAATGGTAATTTTTCATTTAATTACCATTTATATATTTGTAAAAACATTTAGTACGAGTTTTATATGCTATTTTAGAGTCATCCGGCATATCCCGCTATATCCTCGCTGTATCCCCGCTATGACTTTTTGCACCTCCACCGCTTTGAATCTACCGAGCGCATTAACTGCACAGCTCGAACAAACTCCCCACATCAAAGAAATCAAAAATGAAGGTGGCCACCGAATCAATCCAAAATCAGAGTATACTATCGAAGGGAAGTGTCCGATCAGAGGTGCTACCTCATTAACCCGTCAATCGCTCCTGTTTTAGCCACCTTATGCCAACTCACGGGAGTTGAGTCCACGTATTTACCTTACAGGAAATGTCGCCACCAACCTACTTCATTCTGGAATCTCCACCGCGTACACGGTTAGTCAAAGTGGTTTTTGGTATCGACAGAGAGTATGCCCACATCCGATCCCGGTCTTTTTGCTAACCAATCGTTATTATAACACCGCGGTCATTTAAAATAATTATACTTTGAAACCAAAATAAAATATCCATTTCAAAACCATATAAATATGATATCATTTCCTTTTAAAACCCGAATTAATACGATATCATTTTATTCCAATATATATACTTTCCAAAATCATAGGGTTTTCAAAGTAAATATTTAGAGGTCAAAACTCTTGAATATAAAATTTCAAATTATACTACCTTGAAAATCATAACTTTGAAACAAGTTTCCATCTCTTAAATGGTCAAATATTAGATTACTTTTATAAAACAAAATAGCTTCTTTACATTTCACAAATCAATTCCAAATATCGATTTAAACTTCCAAATACCATTTTAATTCTTATGTTTCAAAGCTTTAAATATTTCACCATTTCAAAAACAACTCATTTGACAAACCCATATATATCAAATTCAATTACTTATTATTTAGACTTGAAATGTTTACTTAATGAATTCAATATAATCTAAGTAAAACCTTTATCTTCACATAACTGGATATTCTTTCAATTTATTATATATTCATTTAAATCAACCTGATATTCATTTGAATCACTCTACACAAAATCAAGTTGTAAATCATATCCTTTAAAAATTCTAACTTTTTATTAAATTCCAATTTAACTTAATATTCATCTTCAACCTTATTCTCTTTTAAGTCATTAAAACTCTAGAATTTAAATTTCCAATAAATGCTTGATCTCAAAAATCAAACTTTATTTTATACTTCAAATCCATTTTATACAAAGTTTAAAAACCGAAAATTACTATATATATATATATATATAACCAATTCGATATCCCATAAACAATATATATATATAGCTTTACAAAACCATAAAACATTTCAAAATATATTATATATATATATACCGCGGTGCCTGCATAAATTTTCTACCCTATGGTCAAGTGATACAGATGTTTATCATTTCAATCCGCAATTTAAAATAAAAAAAATGCGGTTATATATCATTTCAAACCGCAATCCCGAATGAATGAAATGCATAGCAACTTGCAATAAATAAAATAAATCATCCATTCATCCATCGAATCATACATCCATTTATCACGGTCATCATCCAATTTCAAACAATCATCAATATATAACAGGTGATAAATAATGGTATTAATTATTAGTTTATACTCAAAATAAATCTAATAACTGTTAATTGGCAGTTTATATGCAAAAATGAACGTAAACTTAACTGGCAGTTAATATGAAATAAAATTTAACATAACTATGCCTGGCAGTTAATATGCAATAAATAAATTCTAACTGTCAAATTTATATGCAATAAATAAATAAATTTACAGTTATATTAAATGAATGCGATTTATCAGAGATAATGAATAAAATATGCCAAACAGTCATAAATAAATTTCTACTCATATCTAAAATTAATTTAACAAACACAAGAAATTTTAGAAATTGTGAGTGGGTTAAAACACTCACCTTTTGAATTTAAATCGAATTTAAATCCGATTTAAACCCAAAAATTCGACGGTCTCCAAATCTGTCCAAACTAGCGTCAACGCGTTTGGAATTTTATTACGATCCTAACAAAAAAAATCTCGCGTGAAACGGAATTTGTACGAAAAAGTTATTAAGATTTATATCGCTTGAAAATGAAAATAAATTTTAAAACAAACCTAAAAGATAGTCACGTCACAGAACACGTCTCCCACCACGCAACAGTGGTTTCTTCCTGAAACCCTACTCACGCAATTATCACGCGGCCGCCACCTACTCATCTTTGACCGGACATCGAAGCCGCCCTCTGCCTGCATTCAACGCGCCGCTACCACCATCGCACTCCCCACCTCCGGCCGCTCCTGAGGCCAAGGTCCGGCCACCCCATTCGCTGCCGGCCGCCGTCCCCCTTCGAACCCTAAATCGCAATTTTATGCATCCACGTCCAACCATCTGCGACACGACCACCTCCAAACCACTCGGCATCACGATCTCTCCAGAACCCAGAACCTAATTTCTCAATCGTTGCCCCAATCGGAAACGCCCAATTTGCCCTAGGGTTTCGAAATTTGTGACCTTTGACTGCAATTTCCCGCTAATCGAAGCGCAATCTCGAAAAACAGTCAGCAGACGTGATTCGTATCGTTGAAATCTACAACATATATTTTTTTGGAATTTTTCTGAGAACTTTTAATTTTTAGCTTTGGATCTGATTTGAATTTTGAATTTGGATCTAGAATTGTTTGTTGCCATTGAAGAAGAGGAGTACAGAGGTTCCTATACGTATAGAGGTGAGGAATAGAGGCTGCTAGGGTTTATAACAGCCTATTTATAAACAAACTGCAATAGAATAGGTGAACACGAATTTCTAAACGTGTTAAACGATAGTTGGCCCAAAAAGCCTGTTCTGACCCCGGAACGAAATTTGGTAAACCCATATATCGAAACAGGTATTTTAAAATATTCTGAACGCGATGCAAAAAGTCTCACGTCCAAATTTGATCGTACGAAGAAGTTATGCTGAAAACAATATTTCCAAATTGATTTCAAATTTATTTTAATTAAATCGATTTCAGGGCGTTTCGCGTTCGTATGATCAAACGACATGTCCGATCGATACGAAACTTGAAACCCTACAATAATTCATTGTTACGGATCTGATGAAACTAGTTTCGTCGAAATCCGAGTCCGTGACCAAAATGGCTATTTTTATAAAAATTAGATAAATTTAAAATTAGTAAATAAATCCAATTTTTATAAATTCAGTTTTAGAATTGGAAATCTTTATCACTTAAAATTCTCAAACATTTAAAAGGATTTAACAAATTTTAAATGTCAATTTATCCAAGATTAAATCAATATAAATATTCAATTCCATAAAATTCAAAATTGTTGATAAATTTCCAAAACTTCCCTTTTTGTTGAATCAACCTATATTTATTCGTTTCATTAATCTCAAATATAAGGGTTTACCCTTTGGATTAAAAATTATCACATAAATATCCTATTTCAACGTAATTCTTAAATTAACGTAATAAATAAAAATTTGATTTCATTTATCTCAATAAGTCCTACTATTATAAATTAGCCAGTTGACTCACTATTCAAATTCACATTCTATAATTTAAAATTTTTCTATCACCTTGATTTACTTAACTTTATAATTCCTTAGACAAATCTCTATCTCAAGTCTTAAATGTAAATCATTCTACTAATTATAGTACTTAATATTTTCTTAAAATAATCTTTCTATTACGCTTGAATCCAATTTATTAAATAAGTTTCCAATTAGATCCAATTTCAACCTTGCACATAAGTTTAGGTTATAATTGACTTATAACGTATACTTCCCTAGTTATTTCTTTATATCTTCCCGTGTAAATTTCACAATTTATCATAATTATTAAAGTGACGCTTAATAATAAATACGATCCTATAATTTCTCAACCCTTAATTCTTTCATTTACCATTAGTGTAACATTCCTTTATCTTATTATTACTTATTACCCATTCTAATTCCATTAACAAGTAATCAAGTAATTGATGATATATGTTACAAATTTTTAATTTATTACTATTCATTATTATTATCAACCTAAATTTTGCATTACTTACATTGCATTAACATTGCTACTTAACATCTCTATCCAATTATAATTAATACTCTAAATAATCTCATTTATTCCTTCCGTTATTTTCTTAATTAAAATTAAGGCACATCAAATTATCTATATTGGTAAATGACTGAATTTACTAGTAGTCCCACTATTTTAACCTTAATTATACTTGTATATGAATATTTTACCCTTTTATATTCCATTATATATATACACCCATACCAATTAAGATTCTAGATCTAATTAATTATTCCATCAAATCCATTAATTACTAACTTAAATTATTGAAATTTGATTGTCTAACATACAATTTGAACCTATTTCCAAATTTTCATAATTAATTAACCCTTACAATAGTTTACAAATAAAAGGGATTGTATTAAATAAATTATTTATTGTCCTGCATTTCTTTATTCACCCCATCTACATTCAATACCCATAATCAATATTTTATTTCATTGTTAAATCCAATACTTGCATTACTTTACTTATTCTAACTTTATATCCCATGTAACAATTTCCACTATTAGTATAAATTACAATATATAGTTAAATTTGTAAATTCTAATTTCCCTTGGTACATCAAATTTCACATTCTGTTTCATATAAATAAATAAGATTTTTATTCCTTTCTAAATTTAAATTAAAATCTTATTAATTAAATCCATTTTGAACATCGAATTTACACGGGTCGTTACATTGCCCTTAGCGGCTTTCTCTTCTGACCTCCATGATCATTGCACAGTGCCCCATTTCCAGCAAATTCCCTGCATCCAAACTCTCTATTGTAGTACATCTATACACCACATTGTGCACATTTCAGTGCACTACCACCACAAAACCATCAAAATTCGCTGTCTATTAAGACATCAACTCCTCCCTCAACCATAGTACATACAAATTCCCACTGCTTGCTATATTCATCTGCTTGCTCACTTCACTTACTTACCTCTGTCACCATCAGCCATATCATAATTCATAGTGCCTGAAACAAAGCCCACCGTCATCATTTCACTTCTATGAAATGCCAAGCACAGCCAGCCACTGTATGCATCCCCTTGCACTTTTGCATTCACTTTTACTTCACCTTGCCCACTATGCCTCACAACATTGCTCCAATTGCCACTCAACTCCAATTGCCAATTCAAAACTATGCACCACAACAGTCACCACCCTCATATTAACTGCCATCAAATTCCACCGCATCACTACTTCTCCAACCCAAGCTGTCACGAATCTAAATCATTAACTTTACCTGTACATACATTTCAACCAACAGCTACCATCAGCAAAATCACCCATCTCTCAACCAGCACATTACCCATCAAACATACATTTCAATTTTCAACACATCTCTAACTTTTCCATCTCCCCTACATCCATCTCCACTAACTTCCTTTTCAACTGAATCAATCATCAGCCTTGTGACATTCACTGCCTTACATACATTTGCACCTTCCTTCAACACCAGCAACACCTTCCTTCATCTCTCAACCAGCCTCTTCCTTCATCAGCCATCCTTCAACCATCCACACAGCTCCATCAACCAACCACTGAATCAATTACCTTTCAACGCCAGTAGCTACCATCAGCAAACCACTGCTGCTCTACCAAAAAACTGAATATATCAATCCCCTCTTCCACAACATACACTTCATTTTTTCACCACTGCACATATACACACAACCCATAAATCGTCCCCTCTGACCATCACGCTACATTTCCTCCTGCACACCACCCTACAACCAACTCTCTGCAATTACAGTCATTACAACCCATCACCCAGAGCAACCCACCCATCCAATCAACCTAGCTACTCCTCTACTTCATCAATCGCAAATACCACTGATCAAAACCATTCAACCAAGCATACCACTTCATTTCTTCCATCACATACTTCAATAGTCTACCTTTACTTCACAAAAACATCTCACAACAACAACGTATGCATACAAGCTGCCTACACATCTTCCTTGCCTCTGCAATTCCTTCTCTGACCAACATCTCATCACAACAACCTGTATCAATATCTACCATACTATCCCCTACACCCTTGCATACTATCAACATACTTCATAACATGACTGTTGCACATCAAACCATTCACTAACATCACCAATCCTCTTCAAACCTCTCCCTGAACCTCTCTGCCATCATTGAGCAGCATCAACTCCACATACCTTCCTTGAACCTTAACCCTCAAACCAATTCAATCACCAAAACACTACCGACCAGAGCAGCAACCCAAACCTGAATTAACAAATCAAATTGCAACTCAACTCCTACATCCATCTACTTTGGGTTTTCTTGGCCCAATAGATTTCCAGAAACCACAACTAAATACCCAAATTAATAACCAACCCAGCCCACAGTCTAACACTGGTTTTATTAATTCTACAACCTATTTTCAACAGTAATGTGAACAAAAAAATATAGTGCAATAGGAAAGAAAACTGTGATGTAAATATGTGATGTAAATGCAATGTGCAAATGTATTTTTTATAATGTTATAGAAATGCACGAGTTATAAACAAATGCAGCAAAGAACTGAGATTACAAAGAGTGATGAAAAATGCAAACTGAGGAATGCAGTTCAAATTTTTTTAATGGTGAAGAACAGTGCAATCTTCAAATGAGTTAAAGAATAGTGCAAATGACATAACAAAGGAAATCAACAGAACCTCTTAACTGGAAGAATAAGAGTCAGCTATTATTCTAATATATATGTTATTGCTTTACTTTTTGCATTTCAATTGTTTTTCTTTGAAACATTTGTATCGTCTGTACGTAATAGCCCTATATATGTTTGTTCAAAATGTTCAATGTTAAGCATTTGCCAGTATTAAATAACAAGAACTTGTTTATTTCACAGTTTTATGATTATCTTGTTATTTTACCAATAGCAAGTGCACAACTTGAGTTGAAAACCCTAAAACATATCGTATTAAAGCAAGGTGATGATTACTCATTTGCAGTTAAATGGTAAATTTAGTGCTTTTGGACAAATATCAGAGTTTACATAGCATAATGAAGACTCGAGTTCTCTACTGTCCACAATTTCATGCATATCTACAGCCAGGTTTAAAGTTTAAAACGGTCTGAAATAAACAAACAAATATGCAAAAGGATTACTTGTAAAAATCAAAATTAAACGTTATATCAAAACTTACATAGCTCTGCTCCCCTTAGGCAATCCATCATGCATAAACACAAATTAAACAATACTCTTACCAGTTGGCTATGTTTCTTAAATTCATAATTAATTGGATTGTGAAGATATTACCTATGTTAGTTTTATCAACATTTTTTTTACTATAGATGCAGCATGAGGTCTGTATCAACACAAAGAGGAGTAAACAAGCCCGCAACGAAATATCTGAGAATGGGAAGCAAAGTAAATTTTGTGTTACCTCACGGATCAAGCTTTTCTAAATCAGAAAGGTACACAGAGAAAGCATCTTCAACCTGAAACAAATGTTAAAAACCTAAAACAAAGAATAGATCAGAGAATTATCCGATTTTGTAGAATTTTCAGTTTTGATATTAAGATAGGAGGATTCTGATATTAAGAACAGATCAGAGAACATATATAGGTTTCCATTCAGATTGAATTTATTGGATAATAATAATATATACCTGCTCCTGTATCTAAAGATATCGAATTTAACTCTTTGGATGACACACATAACCACCGATTCCAACATCATCAAAGGTCATAGAAAGAGGATGATTTTGTTTGGCTGTGGTCTCATCTGGTAATAGTATATTGTCCACAATCAACTTCTCATGTACAGGAGGTACAGATTTTCCATGTATGATGGATGCCGTTGAATCTCTGCATACAAAACCTATTGCAATGACTTCTAGATCAAAGTTCAACACTTCACATTTTTGATTTTCCTGAACATGCGAAATAAGCGGGTTAGCAGCATCGTCATTGTTCGACGTTTTTCCAACACTTTCATGTGTCCCACCACTTCCTCCTTCATTGGAAGCAATGTTTGGCATCTATTTCACATATCCCACATTCTCCAATGAACCCTCCACCTTCTCCATCCTTGTTTCCAATCTATTTGAGTTTTTTTACTCCTTCTGAGTTATTTACGTGGAATGGTAGATGCTTTAACTTGTGTCTTTGGTATTATAGTTCCAACACTTCGAGTCCAGCCCCTTTTATCTTTGTCGAACGCTTGTGACAAGATGTCTTCATCCAATGACATATCTTCTTCCTCGTCGTCATTGATTGTTTCCCTTGCTTTTGCAATTTTACCCTAAAATATGATAATACTTGAGATATTACGTGCATATATGTTATAGGCCGATAAACCATGTAAACATATATGTCATAATAGTAAATCATTTTTAATTTATCATCTAAAACAATATATTGTTTAACTTACAAAGTACGAAGAATTTGAATCCAATATGGTGCCATCCTTTTTTGTATGAGTTTTCTCCCACACTTCACGGCGTATGATTTCTTTTCCTGGATTTTCAATTGCCTGCAACCGAAACATCGATTTTTCTTAACAGCAAAACGTTAATATGAAGTTTTAAATAGCCTATGTTTTAAATGGAGGCGGGCAATTGCCTCATAACTGAGGCAACATGGCCTCAGTTTTAAACTGAGGCACAACGTCCTCAGTTTAAACTGAGGCAGTCTCAATTTAAAAACGAGGCACAATGGCCTTAGTTTAAAACTGAGGCTGCAGTTGCCTTAGTTTAAAACTGAGGCAGGCATGGCTTATGTCCTTGTAAACAGCCGAAGTTATCAACTTGCTTGAAGCCATTTAGAAACAATTTAAAGAATTTTGTCATATGTAAACAATTTTGTCATTTCTAGTGCTAAAAGCTTGCTCATGCCATATAAAAGATTACTTAAAGGGGAGAACTTGCAGAATTTAATAAAAAATGGTTGTAAATGCTTTAACTTATTTTGTGTAACTCGGTTTTAATTTGAGGCCAACATAGCCTAGTTATCTCATAGGCAACAAATATGAACAACGTACAATAACACTGCAATAATTGATGAACATGACAGTACTAAGTCCGTAAATTTACATATATTCTAGTCTACACAAGAAAACTAATGATGCAACGAAATGGTAAAATGCAACGAAATAAAAAAAAATTAAAAATGCACCACTTTATGTTCTACTATGGCATGACTTGTACGACTACTGTGATGAGTATAATTGTATTGTGATCTATTTTTTTTGCCTAGCTCTCTTCTTTCGCGTGCGCCAGGTTTTGCTTCATTTTTCAAGAATCCATCCCAATCTTCTATGCTAACTTTTGGCGGACAGTTTTTCCTTCTAGCTTCATCATTATCAAATTTGTCGTAGTACCCTGTCCTCAATTCACTTTTGTATCTTCTAAATGATTCACACATTTTTTTAAAATACAACTCTTTTATATCCGACTCCAGCTCATAAAACGTATATATATATTGAAGATAAAAAATACGTTAAAAAGAAAATATACAAAAACTCCTACTCTACCAGCCATTTATGGTAAAAGCTCCTGATTTTCGATTGGGACACTAGCAACATGTTGTTGAGGTGCCAGAGGACTATATACTTGAAACATCAAAAAAAAAATTCATTTCCATTTTTTCCTTATGTATGAATACACCGTATTGGTTAGTTATATTTTTAAATGTTAATGCACATTCATGTATAAAATTTCCTTAAGTTTTTTGATGAAATAACTTATCTACATTTTTTAATTCAATTTTCAAGGAAACACAAATATTGGTTGTTTTGTAATTACCAAACCATCTTAACAGTTACTGCATAAATGAAGTAAATCCCCATATTAAAAAAGTAATAAGTATGAAGAAGAAGAAAAATAGTAAGCATAACAATGAGTAGTCCTGAGCATGATGAAAAGTAAAGTCATAAATACAAAATGTGGACAACCACATGATTGTAAATAGTCTACTAAAATCAGCAACATGCAAGTAGAAGAAGAAAAAAGTCATAAAAGAATTCACCTAAAATGGTATAAATAGATAGTGTGAGACATTTTATTTGTCCTCACCTTTTAAACGTTGATTTCTATCATATTGCATAGAAAAGAATGGCAACATACGTATGCACGATAAAAAAACCCATGTCAAATCACATGCTCATACATATATGATGAATTTATCAGTTCATATCAAGTTCATATCATGTCTTCATATGTATATATTGTTTGATTAGAGTTAAAAATGTAACAAAAATATCAGCTAATAAATAACTTAACTAAATTCATACATAAAACCAAATGACGTTAAGGAAATAACATTAAGGATAGGAAAAAATTAACAGATGGTGATTTTTTGCTTAAATACCAAAAAGAGAATAATTGCAAAAAAGGAACAGAAGGCAGTCCATTTTTAGTAAGTATTGGAAAAGGAAAAATAAAATGAAGATATTTTCTTCAATGGGAAATAGTCCTATGTTAACAATCTTGAAAAAATACGTACGATTATTGTATAGACAGTACATGTTCAATCGTATCAAATTTAGGGTAAGTTCAATTAAAGTCAAGAATGGTTAAACTAATCAAAAGGCATAATTTTCCAAACAATCACTGAATTATTTACGGTACACGATATCGGTATATGTAATTCAATAAGTGATTTAATAGTGAAATTAATCCCCATCGAAGTGAAAGCACGTCCAACTTATTGGTTGGAATAAATGGTAGTCCACACCATGAAAAATAGAAACAAGCATCACATGTGCAGAACCCAATGATTGTCAACAAATAAATGAAATAGTTAAGTGCAAATGTAAAATGCAAAGCCATGGAAGGATTCGTCAAAAAAAACAACCAAAGAAATGGCATAAATAAATGGTCTATCATGGTATTTGACCAAACTAGGTACTTAACATGGATAGTTGTGTATCAAGTTACTAATCTATATTAATCCTATAAGGATATAGATCACAATACCTAACTAATGAACAATATCTATTGTCATTAGGTTGAAATTTATACTTTCAACGATCAGGTCATATGTTTACATAGTCACCGTGGGTTGCGGAATAATGGATCTTAAGGCTAATTAAACACTAGAAAGGGGATGGATAGTGTTTTCTAACTTTTGTAATTTTTTTTATATTTCTTTTAAGTTTAATATTGAATCACATATTTTCAACAGAGAATTATATCACCAATCAATCAAAATATGTATCAGTATAGTCTAAAAAGTAAATAAAAACATGCTTTGTAGGTAGCTGGATCATATCATGTTGTAGTCTAAAAAGTAAATAGAAACATGCTTTGTTATATTTAAAAAAAAAATTATTTGTAGTGTTTAAAATATAGTAAAAAGTTTAAAAGTTGTTTAAAAGTTAAACTCTATAATTTACATATGTGTGATTATTTATTTAAAATATAATTAGATTTTTGAAAATCAATTCCTTGAAAATATAAATATATACATTAGTATTAAATCGTTCCCTTTTAAAAAAGTTGTGCAAATGTAAAAATATATAAGAAGATAAAAACATAAACATTTAAAAATAAAAAGCATATGTTGAGATATGAAAATATAAATTCATAAAGGTTTAAAAAAAATTATAAGATAATTTAAATAAAGGATTTAAACACAATTTTAATTACATGTAACAAGTGTAAAGAAATAGACACCCATTTTTACAAGTGTTAAGTAAGAATGTTATGTGAAAACAAGTGGCATAAATTTTGTTCAAAATGAATTAAATTTTTATTTTGGAAAATGAAAACTAAACTACATTCATTTTTTTCTCATATCTTCAAATCTGAAATCAGTAAATAAAAGAAAAAGAAAAGAAAACAAAATCATCTTAAATTTAAAACAAAACATAGATCAAAACTTCAACTAACAAAGGCCTGGAAAATTAAGTTTTCAAACCTGAAGATCACCAGATTAAAAAGAAGGAAGAAATCAGAAATCAAAAGGCATTCAAGTTTTGGGTCAAAAACTGGTTGCTGTAATCAAGCAACTTGGAAATGAAATCAAGTTGCAAATGCAAATCCAAAGTCTGGAAATGTAGCTTGTAATCAAGCAAACCTGGAACAAAATTAAGTTGCAAATCAATTTACAAGCCTGGGATTTAATCGAAGCAACTCCAACTCTGTTTTGAAAGCAAACTCAAAAAAAAATCAAACATCAAATGAAAAGAGATGTGCATGTCTGTGTTATGGATATGCACATCTGTTGTTCTGTAGGCAAGTATAATTCATAGAAAGAAAATCATACCTCAAAATATAAAACGATTTAGGCTTTGATCTCTAAATGAAAAGAGATGAGAACTATGTAATACAAATTATAAATGAAAAGAGATGAGAACTATGATTAACTTATTATGTATCTTTATATAATTGTTATTTATGGATAAGTTAAATATCAGTTTGCAGTAAAGAATTATTGGAAAAAGAGAGAGAATGGCTTACCTGCAATTCAGCCCAAGCGTCATCTTTACATTTGTTGGGTACTTTATCCCAACTTTCATATGATATCGGCACATGAATTCGTACCAATTTACCAAGTCTACTGCCTATTTTCCCAACATTATCAGAAACTGGAACACCATATGCATTTGTCTCAACTTTCTCGGGTTGTGAAGATGACGAATGCGCGACTGAATGAATCGACGTTTCTGTGGCTTCTGACATTGTTGCTGCAAGTATTCAGAAAGAAACATATATGAGTTCACAGCATAATAGTTCACAGCATATGTTATGCAAATAATATTTTCTAACATACAAGGTTGTTAGATGCCTCTCAAAGTCGAGTAGGATGCTGCATAAATTATCACTTAAAGATATGACGTCAGAATAAATTTAGAAATGTAAGTTACTAATGAACAAGTAAAACAATTACAAAATAATTTTTGTTTTGCCGATCTCCTGGCTCATTACAAATTACAAATTTAGAAATCTTAGCGGAAGCATACTGTATATAATATTTGTTGAGTCACAAGTTTTATGAAGCTTTTGATTTCTGACAAATAACTAAAGGCGATCGACAAAACAAGGTCATTATGGCTGTAAAGAGCTACATATGGTACTCTAGATTGTAGATTGATTATTTGATATTATATTAGTGATAAACTTGTTAAAATCTATCCTCAAATAATCATGCATTTTCAAGAAAATTAATATATATACGATTAGAATGTAGTTGCACATTCAGTGTGCAACTTTACAGGGACCGGTCGACCGGTCACAATATAGGCGGTCGACCGTTCCTGCATAATTTGCACACTGAACGTGCACACATGCACATAACGTATATATATTTAAATTCCTGTCTACTGGTCACTTTTTAACCTGTCGACCGTTTTTAAACAGAAAGCAATTTTTCCAAAAGACACTTCTCTTCTCCAAAGGTTGCATCTCTTACCTTTCACCAAAGATCATATCTCTTAATGGCAACTGCTCACAAAGAGTTACAATCATTCTTATCTATATAAACTCATCTAATTCGTTGATTAACACAACATGATTATATATGCTTTTTAATCTAATCTCTGAACTTACTACATACTCCTGCATTCTAAAAGCTCTCGATTATTTATTGAATTATTGAAACTATTTCATATCTTTTGATTCAATAAGTAATATACTTTTCTTAATCTTTTCAAAACATCATTCGCATACTTTGAGGATAAGATTATAGGAAGGGTGTACTACTAGTGACAAATCCGTGTTTTCAAGAACACAAGTTGTCAACAACAATTGTATTTGTTCTTGTGTTGAAGTTCTCTGTGTTGTAAGAGGCAAGTGTTGAAGTCCTCAGTGTATTAGAGGCGTGAAATCCCGTTCGGATTGTTCGGGTGTTGTAAACCTGTTCCTCCGGGTGAAGCGAGGCAGTTAATAGTGAAAATCCAGATAGAAGTCTGGGACTGGACGTAGGACGGTGCTCCGAACCAGTATAAAAATCTCTGGTGTGATTTTTCTATTTTTTATTTACTATGCTATTATCATCTATTTCCACATTTATATTGTAGTCCATATTACACGATCCGTGTGTACTATATTAGCACATATAATTGTATACACGCCGTACTTTCATTTGTTATCAGAGCATAGCGACTTTCAATATTTGCCAAGTTACTAATGTAAGTTACTAATGAACAAGTGAAAGAATTACAATTACAAATTTAGAAATCTTAGCAGAAGCATACTGTACATAATATTTGCTCAGAAGTGCTTGCATTTCAGCAGTGGATATTTTAGCCAGTTACCGTAGCCCGGTCTAAAGAGCATACAAGGCATAATCTTTACATATTGTTATCTAAAGCCACGTATTGATATGCATCGGTCTCATTACAGTATCTCAAGCAACCGTATAACTACAAGGCTATAAACATGAGGAACAACAAAATATGCAGATAGAGAGGCAATAAAGATTTCTTTAATATAAATTATAGTCAATCGCCCGAATATTCTGAAATAAGATGTTGATCATGATATTGTGAGCGTGATGGTTGAAGTTTTAGAGAGTTTAGCTTAGGCAGATCTCGTGTGGTGTTATGAGATTGGGGCAAACTAAATGGTTTTATATCTCTTAGGTCTATCCGAGATGTTTGGACTTTTGGGGGTTGAAATATGAGCTGAAGCAAGAGATTGGGATGATGGGATAGCTGACTCTCTGGCCAATGGGGAAGAGTAGGTGATAGTACTTCTCTGATTAATCGATGTAGGGATCAGCTGAGCATAATGCCAAGGGGGTGACCGAGAGAAAGAGGCAAGTGTACAAGTGTAATAGTGTCATGATAGATCGGATATCATATGATACATCTTTACTATAATTATTAAGTGAAGAGACAGTAAATAGCTTAACGGGCTATGGTTCCCCAACACTAACCGAGGTGATAAATTATTCATTAGACATTGCAAGGCTATTAAATCATTGAGAGAGTCAGATTCCAAAGATCACAAGATTATTCTTGGAGTTGGATTTAGCACCAATAGAGGCTGGAATTGTAAGCCCAACATTGATTTCTGCATTGTCAAGAAGGTGGTCATCATCACAGTAAGTGGTTGGATCCTCGCTCTTTTAAGAGGGATCGGAGATCAAACAAGAGGCAAGAAACTTCAAATGTGTTGCTAGTAGAGTTGATGCACTATTGATCTTGCAGGCTTACCTCTCCGGTGATTGGACGAAGATGAAGATGCAACCGGTTGTAGCCCAGAATGTGCCTGGAGACCAGATTTAATGGAACTAGTTTTCAGCGACTACTGGGAAGGATGTCAAGTGTGCTAAAGTTAAGGGACATTCGGGGTATGATGAGGTAGGAAGAATTGGGTCGCAGGATTCAGGACGTCGCTGTTTTTGCCCAAAAGAGAGACAAGTCCCATGTGCTTCAGTTAAATGCAGGTGCGGAAATCTTGTTGGTAGGCTAATTAAAAAGATAATTGTGTTAGAAGCTGGACTTACATGTGAGGAAAGTGGGAGAATATTAGTTTGAGGCGAATTGAAAACTGTGGTAAGGCATGACAGGATAAGTTGAAGCGGGCATCTGCACTGGAACTACAATAATATTTCATACCAACTCCATATATATTCCCATTCACATGACAATTGATTAAGCAGATGCAGAAAGGGGGAATATCAGAATATCTTATCACAAATGTACCAAATTGACATGTCTTAATATAAAATATCATAAATGTAAAATTTATATACACATGCGTGCGCACACAACACATACCCACATATATCCAAGCAACACACATTCAGTATCCCATTTAATTCCATAAGTTTACATAATATATTAGGTGCAGTTCCACTTTGCATTATAAAAATATAAATAGTACAAGTTGCTTCAATTTATAGTATAATTTAACTTAAAAGTGAAAATAATAACAGCAGAGGCAAATAAGGAAGATAGAAAAGAAACACAAAAACCAAACTACTATGACCTTGCATGAAAATATAACAACTCACACATAACCTCCACACACGCACAAGTTGAAACAAACATGTGCACACACAAAGATGTACATACTATATTCACAGCTAAGTTAAGATTAATGGAAACGAATTTAACCAATTTGGTTGGTATAAGAAATAAAATGAGCATGTGAACTAAAGTCAAAGTTTCTGTTTATGATCTTTAGCTTTATGAGCTGAAGTATGAAACTTTTGCAAGTCACAAAAGTAAATATAGAATAGATTAAGTATTCAAACATTACCCGTAACAATATGTGACTATTGCAGTATCATTATATTCTTATCAATTAGCTCGCCTGAATGATAATGAAAATGAAAATGCTATATGATGCAATGATAGAATTAATAAGATTATCGACATATTCCGTTGTCCATCACCACATGCAACACCATGTCTTTAAGTCATTTTATAGCCCCAAGCAAACAAATTTCTAAAATTTAGAATAATAATTAAATAGAGATACATGAAAAGTTCTAAATTCATAATCAAAAAATTCTAAATTCAGCCACATTTGAAATTCAACTCAATTCAATTAAGAAATACATGTTATATTGACATATGCATTTGGTAAGATCTTCTAATTTTTTGTTATCTTCAAAGGCTGATTGATAGACGGTAGGAAACTCAAGATCATCCACGATTGTAGTCAACCGCTTAGGTGTGTGTAAAACCACAAACCATCCGCTATTTTTTAAATCTTTTGAGTAGAACACTTGACTCATTTCTGACAAGAATAAACGGCTCATCGTTCCTCCTATCTTTGGTCTTCAATTTCCCTAAATTAAATGTAATCAAGTTTGAAACATGATCAATCTTGCAACCATTAACCTTGTCTTCGACCTTTACCCAATCACAATAAAAAACCATTTGTTTGAAGTCTATATACTCCAACTCGGTTATCTCCTGAATAATTCCATAATACTGTGTTTCAGCTTCTGTATAATTTTTATCTTTCCCACTGGCTCTAAATTTTGTGATTGATCTCATGCATACACCGCTATCTTGTGTTACCATCTGCTCTTCATAATTTTTCGGGGAAAATGTAAACTCATTTACTTGGTACTTCATATTACTGTGCGCCTTGAACTTCGGTCCATTCACAAGGCGCCAAAGAGTTGAATCAACATCGTTTGTTTACACCAAATAAAAAAATATATATGTGAAAAGTATGATTAATAAGGTGTATGATACCTTTAAGTACGTGTGAAATATTAAATAAGCTTTAATATATACCTCCCCACGTAACCATAGAGTAAAAATTTGACAATCTTCCACGGATGAAACCCCATTTCGAGATTGAGATTTAGTACTTTTCACATAGATGTTATACCTCCTGCAAAAAACACATTTCAAAACATTTATATACTTACAATGGTGGAGATTTAGGAGTTATTTGTGAACTTAATTCTCTCATTCATCCAATCCATCATACTTATTGAGGACCCATCTACGAACTTGTTCAAATTGCACCAAGGTTAAAGTTACGACTTTACCATTATCTAGAGGCATCTTACTAGCAAAATCATCATCCTCGTCTAGGAAAGCCTCATGAGTATGTTTATGTGTGCCATTTCCACCTTTTGGCATATACTCCATGCAGTAAAGACTAGCTTCATGTACGATATATCCTTCTGCAATACATCCTTCAATATATCTTTTATTGCGGACGTATCCTTTATATGTTTTCATCAACCTATGAATATAAATCGATTACAAATAACTAGTAACTATTTAAATCGAATGATGATGAACAAAACTAAGATTAGTAAATTACCGTTCAAAAGGATACATCCACCTATATATAACAGGACCGCATATCAATGCTTCATCGGCTAAATGAACCATAAGGTGGATGCTGATGTCAAAAAATGCAGGTGAAAATTATTTTTCAAACATACAAATTGCTTCTACCAAACTAATCTTTGCTTTTAAAAGATGTTCTCTGTTGATCATCTTTGAGCATAAAATGTTAAAAAATAGACTTATACGATGTACAACATTACGTACATCCTTATGTTGTAGATAAGAATGCTGAAGCAATACCGGAAGTAATTGCAGCATTATGACGTGGTAATCATGAGACTTCATATTTGTTAGTTCAGGAGGATTGATGTTCACATTGTCATTGAAGTTGGAAGAGAATTTGCTAGGCACTTTTAGGTTTTTCAAAATGGTGCAAAATCGTAGCCTTTCGTCTTTGCTCAAGGTGAAAGTTGCATCTGGTATGATTACTTTACTTCTTTCAGGATCTTCACTCACCCATAATTTTTGTTTTATACCCACGTTTTTCAAATCCTTACGTGCATTGACGCCGTCTTTTGACTTGTCTTTATGACCCATAATTGAGCTAATGAGATGCTAAGTGACATTCTTCTCTGTATGCATAACAGCAATATTATGTCGGACCAAATTTTCTTTCCAATATGGCAAATCAAAGAGGATGGACCTCCTATACCATGTAGGAACATTCTCAACTTCGTCTTCATCGGTTTTCTTTTTTCATTTTCGACCGATATCTAGTTTGTCTTTACAAACTTTCATCTTGATATTAGCTACCTTCTCTTCAACTTGATAACCAGTCAATGGCCGTGGAGGACGACAATATTCTTGTTTGTTATCAAAGTTTGTTTTTTCGTCTCGAAACTTATGTTTGAAAGGAAGAAATCTTCGATGTCCCATGTAACACATCGTCTTACTTGCACGAAGATAGTAAGAACAAGTGTCTTCCCCACATGTAGGACGTGCAAAATAGCCATGAGTTGTGCATCCCGATAAAGTCCCAAGTGCAGGATGATCATGAATTTCCCACAACAACCTAGCTCTCATTGTAAACTCGGAATTATTAAATGAGTCAAGTGCAACGAATCCTTCCCATAACAGTTGTAACTCGTCTATCAACGGTTGCAAATAAACATCAATATCCTTTCCTGGTTGTTTTGGTCCAGAAATCAACAATGTCAACATTGAAAACTCTCTTTTCATGCACATGGATGGAGGAAGATTATAGGGTGCTATAACTACTGGCCAACAACTATAACGGTTACTTAGAGATGCATGTGGATTGAAACCATCTGTTGCAAATCCAAGCGTGACATTTCATGATTCAACAGCAAATGTTTTGTCAAAAGAATCTACAGCTCGCCGTTGAGAAGTATCGCATGGGTGACATATTACGTCTTAATTAGACTTGGCACGACCATGCCAAGTCATAGCATCTGTTATCCATGGTATAGTATACAACCTCCTCAGCCTAGGAATTAGAGGGAAATGTCTCAACGTCTTTTGAGGTACTTTGGCAGCTCTTTTCTCTTCGTTGAATGTTGTTTTATATCTTGATTGTTTGCAAATTGGACAAAAAACTCTATTTGCATCATCCTTCCAATACAAAATGCAGTCATTAATGCACGCATCATAAGTTTTGTAATCCATACCATCTTGCTTAGTCATCTTCTTCATGTCGTGATACTTTGTTGGTAGTGTGTTACCTTCAGGAAGTAATTCCTTTATGAATTCTAGGAGTGCAGTCACCCATTATCGGAAAAGCCATACTGGGTTTTCAAGTTATTCAGCTTGATGACGAAATACAATTTTGTTATCCCTTTTGGACAAGAAGGATACAATGGCTCTTTTGCATTATCAAAAAGTGATTTATACTTCTTACTTTGATTAGCCTGCCAATCAACATCAACCGCAGGCGAATCCCCAATATTATCTGGCAACAAACTTGTAGGTTGAAATTGATGAAATCTATCAGCATCATTGACCAGATCTTCCATCCTAGGAAGTTCAGAGTCATCGGTACTTATGGCTTGACTAACATGTTGTTTTTGGTTCATTGCTGACTCTTCCCCATGAAAATGCCAAACTGTACATGATTGGACAATTCCCCATCTAAGCAGATGAAAATGAATTTCATCTAATTTAATTTTCATTTTCATATTTTTGCACCGTGTGCAAGGACAAGAATAGATTTCCTTATTGCCACCATTTTCTACAACAAAATCAATAACCTTCTACATTCCTTCCATATATCGTGGGGTTTTTTGATCGGCTTCTTTCATCCACTCTTTATCTATACTTGAAGACATATTGATCTGCCAACTAAAATATATATAACATTTTATAAACTTGAAAGTACGAGCAACTTAAAGAATATTTATACCTCTTACAGAACATGAGTCATTGTTTAAGTATATTAAGTCAGCTGAACATATTTTCTACTATTGTGTTCGCTGGTTTTACAAATCGAACGGTGATAAACCCTAGTAAAAATTAAGAAGCTAAAATATCAATTGTCTAAAATGTCAAACGCTGAATGTTGAATACCAAATATTGATTGGTTATTTCTGACTAATTGAAATATTGTTTATTTCGTTATGTTAGAAATTTGTTTTGTGAACATAAATTACAATTTTGATAACATTACCCCTCGATATTAAAACTAATTGTTATTCGGTGCACCTACCATACAAAACGCACTTAGTCATTTGATCTTATGTCTTATATACAAACCAAAAAACAAACATTCACGTGTTTAAGCAATGCTAGATTTACAAAATAGGACGAAAATAGAAAGTTTGATGATGAAAAAATATTTTATAAAAGCTTTGGTCAAGATGAAAATACTTCATTATGGTAGCTAAAACTTGTGATGCTTCTAAGTTACCAATTTATGTTTTCAGTATTATTAGTATGCCCAATGTGTTGAAATAAGTTATTCTAAAAATATCACACGTTCTTGTCCAAATTTTCATAGTTATTTAATATATTAATTTTCACATATCTATTGCATATATCGTTTTAGTTTTCATTTGAACTTAAAATAAATCTACATTATTCACTTGTCCAGATTATTTATTTAATTATAATTTTTCGCACATGCATCACATATATTTTAATTATTTGTGAATCAAAATATATCATAAAAAGGATCGAGTGATCCACAAACTGAAAATTGCATGATCCACAAATTGAAGGGAGCATTGGTAAAATTTATATTTATTTCATTTTCATTCTTATTAATCAATTTATAAATTCACTTATTTAACTTTTAAATTTTATTCAAACATTACGGTACATTTTCATCATTTTTTTAATTTTTAAATTGCGTTGGTTGATAGTATTTACGCTTTTGATGATTGTAACCTGCAATAGAAAAGTAAAATAAAATTAAAAATAATCACCTTAACATACAAAAAGATAAAACTAAAAACTACATTGATGCTAGGTTTGAATTTTTCTAATTGTCTAATATAAAAAATCTTAATAAAACATTGAGAAAATGATAAATTTTATGTTACACGTTGGTAAACTTCAGAATAATAAAAAATCTTTCTAATTGGACTATGCGTATTAAGTGATCAACACTAATAATAATTACTGAAAGTCTACTTGTTCATTTCACTAAATAAAAAAGTTAACAAGGGCGTTTTTTTTTAATGAGGGCATTTATTTGAAAATAAACGAGCATCTTGTCACTATGTCTCTTCTAACAAGCAGAGCCAGTACACCTTTGCGTCATTTATTAGAAGATGCCCTTTCCTTTGTCAAAGCGGTGCACAAGTAAACGTCCAATTTCAGTACAAAAGCGAATAATTCTTACTTTGACAAGGGAAGTCTGTCATATTTAATTTTTTTGCCATGAATAGAGATCAATCCAGCCTCAAGTTGGTTTACTAAACATATTTTGGACAAAACATGTCCGGTAATTATGTAAAGATACATGTACAATTAAGCAAAATGTTCAATAATTATATCTGAGAAAAATCGTATTTCTAATTTGGTTTACACAAAAAAGATTTCAAACCAGTTTTCTTTCTTCTTCCTTATCACACAAAAAGATTATTTACAAATATACAACTAAACAATCATGAAATCATTCATAACAAACCATTTCTAACGAATAAAAATAAAAATCGAATCCTATTGTATACCTTGACTGGATCGATTGCAAATTTCGATATTATGAGAGGAGCCGATTTGCAAATTTCGATACAAAGAGATAAGCCGATTCTTCTAGAACTGGATCGATTGTGAAACCAGATGCCAGAATTTGCTCAAGGATCTGATCGATAGATTAGATGAAACTAGATCTGGTTTGGGAATAAGAAATTGGATTAGGGCTGGCGGTACTTTTTTGTTGGAAAAGTTAATTGTCACAGGAGCGTATTAGTTTAGGAACGAGAGGACTATGCAACTAAGTCATAAAAAAATAGGGAAACTTGGTAACGGTTTAGAGCCTGCAGTAAAAACATTTTTACCAAAAACATTTGCTGTTTAATCCTTATTTCGCAACGGCTTTAAGCCGTTGTTAATAGTTTTGCAACGACTCAAAACCGTTGCTATTTAGCAACGGCTCAGAGCCGCTGCGAATCTTCCGCATTTGGGGGTTGCAAAACTGCTAATATGGTGTAGTGTTTGGATCTTAAAATTTTCAATCACAAAAATCAATCGAATGAACCACATGACCAAACGTTGGAAGTTAGCTCCATTCATGAAAATTTTGATAATGAAATAGTTAACCTAAAAAACAAACGTGAGACCGAATATGAACAATTGTTTCAAGACGAGCCTCAAGAGATTAAAAATGCGCTTCTGTTTGAACTCCTTACTATTAAGTCGGATCTTCAACCAACTTCTTTGATTGAGAAATCCCCAAGATTGAACCTCAAACCTCTTCTCAATCACCTTAAATACGCATATTTAGGTGACAATGAAACATTTCCTGTCATAATTTCTTTAACTCTCTCTCTCTCTCGATCAAGAAGTTTCCCTTCTTTCAATTTTGTCAAAAAACAAAAAAGCAATTGGATGGTCTATTATCGATATAAAGGGAATTAGTCTCAATCTTTTTAAACATCGTATACATTTAGTTGACGATGCCAAGCTTATTCGTGACACTCAATGAAGGCTTAACCCAAAAATAAAGGATGCGGTTCGTGGAGAAATTCTTAAACTCCTCGATAACGGAATCATATACCCCATTTCTAATAGTTCGTAGGTTAGCCCAATTTGTGTCATGCCAAAAATATATGAACTTACCGTTGTAAAAAACGACTCTAACGAACTCATTCCAACTCGTACTCATACGGGTTGGCTTATTTGCATTGATTATCGAAAACTAAATGCTTCGATACGTAAAGATCGCTTCCCTCTTCCTTTCCTCGACCAAATGCTTGAATGTTTAGCTAGCCACGTTTGACTCGGAGTTTATTTTTCCTAAACCCTTGGGTGCTCAAATTTGAATAGGCGGCCAAGTAGTTAGGTTTTCCACAGATATATTTTGGAGGATCTTGGAGTAGATGGCTTCATCGAAAGCTAGTTATTTTCTTGTTTCTGCCGTGTTATATATATGTTGTATCAGTTAGGTAGGGATAGACTGTTATAACTGTCCAAGGGTGGAATTTGTATTAGTATACTCTGAACATTTTTTTCAAATGAATTTGTAATATATTATGCTGAGCAATATATATTATTCTGTTGCATTATGAGATTCTATGTTGTTTAGTTTCTTTTGCTCTACCTTTCTTTCTTTCACCCCTATAGACCTGTCTTTCGACAACAAAATGATTGGCACATGAATACCGAGGATGTATTTAGTGTGGTCTTTGGTAGTAAGAAAGGTGGATCGTTACATAAACCCTCACCATCATTCATTCTTATTTTTTGAAAATCCACTAAGTAAGAACCAAGAACAAGGCCAACCATTAACAAGTTAGAGAACTGGAAATCTGATGGGGATCCAAGAGGCAAAGCCAAGGAAAAACATTCTCCATCAAATCTTAACTCCATTATTCAATCTAAGGTGAAAAATAATAGACCATCTCATTTTTATACTTGTTTATTTCGAATCTTGATTGATTTTGATTCATAATGATGCAATGATGTGTCATGTTTGATTTTATCATTGTTTCGATTGAATAATTATTAACTGGAATTTTTATGAAATTATTTTAATAGGTTTTAAGGATAATACTTAATTTTTGATCTCTAAACGATTTGATTTTTTAATATGATATGTAAAACATAATTTTGAAGATGGTTTTTAATTTCATAATTTTCTAAATTAATAGAAACATTTTATGAATTTCCTAAGAGAGAAAAGACCATTTATTTTGATTTTTAATTATTGAAAATAATACAATAATGTATTTGGCTCCAAAAATTTTATATGGTAAAGAACATGATATTTCTGAATTTTTGTAATTTTTGGGGATTTTTCCAAGGTGATTATGATTTATTATGAATTTATCATGCTAGATAAGCATCTAAATTAATAATTAATTAATTAAAGTTGATATATGTTTTGGGAAAGTAAAGACTGGTTGTGGCAGTTTTCTGAATAGATTTGGACAAAAATATATTGTTATCCAATAGAAATTTAGATAAATGTTAAGAGTTGGTGAAAAAAATGCTTTTAATAGAAATAAAATAGTTTATATATTAACTATGGGATTGTTTTCATCGTTATTAATGTCGCAATCATCTATGCCACAACAATGCTTTTCGACATTAGCTATAGTGGATGCACATGATATCAATCTGACTTGGTATGGAATGAATCCCCTTGGTTAAACTAAGAAGTATGAGTAAGATCGACATTCATTCCTTCGGTATCAATGATGCTACATGTATTAATGCACATATCTATGCCACAAGATTTCACCGTAGTCTTAAATGACGTCGCATACAACTATTTCAATACCAACTATATTAAGGCGGCGATGCCGCATGTTTTCTATATCGACGATATAGCTCTAGGCAGTGATGCCACAAGAAATATTTTCATTATTAACCGTTTTACGGTGATGGTGCGACTATTACTTGACTTGGATGTAAAGGAAATTTAAATCGTGGGTTGTCAATGCCGACACCCTATGTTTTACGGCATAGAGCCGAAGTACTGTGTTTTTTGACATTATATTATTAATGCCGCAAGCGACTGATTTCAGCAATAATGCCACTACTCTTTATTTCAATACGGACGAGGTTTTGTCTTATGCTAACTAAAATTATGTTTAAAAAGGTGAAATAGCCTATGTTTTTATGAAGGTCGAAAACCTTGTGATTTTGACAGCTAGCCATATAACTATAAATCAAAAAATTTGTTTTCCAACCTTGGATAGAGATTCTATATTGATACTGCAACATGAATGCCGTAAGTCTTTTACATTGCTATAAATAGTGGAAAGCCATATGTATGATGATTTTGACATTGTACAGTGCGACATGAATGCCGCATATTTTCTATATTAACGGCGACGAGCCATAATTTTATTTCACATTGTTCATTGGGGATACCAATGTAGATTAACTTCGACACGCTATATGCTTTAGAAATTTGACATTGTTCATTGGGGATACTAATGTATATCATATTGACACTATTGTTTTATGAATCGACATTAATCATTAGGGATACCAACGTATTTCATTTTGAAATTTCGACATAGATCATTGGGGATACCAATGCATATCATTTTGAGATGTATAAGTTTAAGGGGTATACAACCTAATTGGGGATACCAATAGACATAGGTTGAACATTTGGGTTAAACATGAATCGAATTGATAAGTTATGGGTTCATGGTTAGCCTAGAAAGACTATAGGATGTGTGATGGATAGTCTATATCATGCCAGAGATGGACAGTCTCTATATGGTTGATGAAGGGTTTATAGTTATTCTAAGAAAACTATGGGATGTGTGATGGATACTCCACATCATTTTAATTAAATGAAATATGTGAGATGGATAGTCCACATAACTTTGATTATGAAACCATGTGCGATGGTCGATAAAAATGTTTATATGCAAGATGGGTAGTTCACATATGTTTAAGATGGATAATTAAAGGAAATTTAGATGGATAGTCTAATAAATTGAGAACGGTAATCCGAGCTATGTTTGCATCACTGCATATGATTATGCTAATATGTTCTAACCATTGTGGATGCAGAAGCAAAATATATGGTTAATGTCTTTTGGTTAAGATAATGGAAAACCAGTTCCACTTAGTGGTATGGTCTCACTAGACATCTATTTTTGGTTCGAGATGGTAGGTTATTATTCACACTAGACTGTTTGTTTGACCTGAAGTTTTTGTTCTTAAACTTTCAGATACTCATTTGAGTACGTCGGAAGTAAAGGTTCTTAGGTTTCTAGTAAGACGAATAGGCTTTCGATGACGTGCAGGAGGCAATCTAGCTATTTAGAAGTTTTAATCTAATCCACCGTGTTGCTTGATTTTGTCTGTAAGGATGTAATGGCAAGTATTATAATTGCCAAGTGTTAGACTTTGATCTACCAAAGGGGCATCTTCGTATGTCGCTCTTGGAGTATTTTGTAATAATTATTTTTTTATTAATGTGGGATCAAATGAGATTATGTAATGAATATGAAATCTTAATTGTGAAATGAAATGTGAAAACTTGTTATTAAATTGTGTTTGAAATTTTTTATGTTCATGTGATTTTGATTATTGATATGATTAACATAGCCGTATTCTGTCACCGGAAATAAATACAATGGATGGCCGCAACATTCATAGCGCTTAGTTTCGGACCTTAAAATGGAAGATGTTACACCGTCCCAAAATATCGAACTTCATCATCAAAACATTGTTATATTTTGGCATGCCAAAGATGATTATCACTAATAATGACACTCAGTTCGTGTGCAGCCTCTTTCAAGATTTTCACGCAAGGAATGGGATCAAGAAATGCTTCTCATCCATTGCCCAGATTTTAAGCGAGTGGACAAGGAGAGGCTATCAACAAGACCATCAAATCAGGACATAAGAAGCGCCTCACAAAAGAAAAGGGAATTTGAGCCGAGGAACTATTGCTCGTTCTTTGGTCCTATCGCACTTTCAATCGCACTTCAATTGGCCATACACCCTTCTCACTTTCCTATGGGTACGAAGCCATGCTCATTCCCTCTCTGGCATCTCACCTATGAGCCTGAGCAAAATGGTGAGCCACTCAAGCTTGGGCTTGACAACCTTGAAGAACAAAGAGCAAAAGTCGAACTTCGTGCTGAACCAGCATGAGTAAGATAGACAAGCACTACAACTCTAAAGTGAAGCTCTGAGTTTGTTGTCAATTACCTAGTCTTGCACCATGTATTTGAAAAAAAAAACCTGATTGAAGGAGTGCTTGGCCTGAATCAGGAGGACAATATGTCATCATCAACGTTCCCTTGACAAATGGCGCCTACCGTCTCTCTCGCTCGAACGGGTTGCACGTTTCTCGCACTTGCAACCCAAAACATCATGGGGCCTATCATACATAATGAGATGTAATTATAAGGCTAAAATGGTGACAATCTTTTAAGAAGAATACAATGGATACTTCAGAGTCAACCGTTTGATGCAATCACTAAGGCTATCTATAACAATCTGCAATTTTAATGCATGAATATTTAAATAATTAATCATTAATTGATGGTATGTTCATTATACTCGATTTTTCAGAGATAGATGAATTAGAACTCGAGGCACCCACCGTTTGAACCGCTGTTTCATCATGAAAAGAATGAGCATAAACTTAAAGTTGATGAGTTTTTGAAGTAAACAGTGATTTCATGTAGATGAAATGAATTTGGGGCTAAGGCCCATTGGTTTGCCTATAAGTGGCTAACCCCTTTCATTTCTCTCATTCACTTTTCATTCTCATTTCCTAATCTTTCCTAATCCTCTCTTAATCTCTAAGCTCTAATCCAAGCTCAAATTAAATCCAATAAATCCTGAAATAATCACCATAATTTATGCCTACTCATTCCTCATAAAATTCATCAGTGAATTAGCTTGAAGTTATGTCTAGAGTTTCATCTCAAATTTCAAGAGAAGGAAATGTTGGGTTTTGGTGATTAGAGCTTGATTTAGTGAAGATGAAGGTGTGTGGGATGATTCTCTTATTCTATTTATATGTTATACTTATATATTTATTTGTTTATGGATATGGAGTGTGTGAAGTAATTTGTTGAATTATATAGTTTGAGTTAGGCTTACGTTCATGTTGCAAACATGAATATATTAGCTCATTATTAGTTAGAACCCTTAATTGCTAATTCTAGAAAAGATAATAAGCCCTAGAATGGATTTTGGGCTAATGAAATGATTTTTGTAATGTTATAGTCTGATGTGTGACTGATTAAATGATATAATGACATGCATGTTGTTAATTTGTAATAATTAAACCATTTGAATTGATTTTAGAAAAGTTAGTAAGCTCATTAAGTAAGTTATGAGCTCTACATTTATTATTAAAGTGATTAGAGGCTTAATGAAGCTTAACTGATACTTAAAATATTATTTAAGAGAAGGAAGATTTTATAAGTAGATGAAATATTTTCTAAAATGAACTTAGTAAGCTGATTAAGTGAGTTATGGGCTCTATACTTATCACTAAAGTGATCAGAGGCTAAAGAAGCTTAATTAGTATTTATAAATATTATTTAATTTTAGAAATAATTTCATAAGTGAATGATATTTTATAAAACAATGAGATTTATAAAATAGAATAAATGATAAATTTTATAAAATAGAATGAGATTTTATAAAATAATATAAATGATATATTTTATAAAAGAGAGCAAGATTTTATAAAATGGTATAAATGATGTATTTTATAAAATGGAATGAGATTGTATAAAATAGTGTAAAAGAGATATTTTATAAAGTATGAGAATTTATAAAATAGGATGAGGGAATTACTTTATAAAAAGGTTATAAGGTTTTATACAGTAATTATGAGGTGAAGATATAATTTTAATGAAGAAACTAAATGTTATGAAGGCTTAAGATGATTAATAACTAGTATTATATTTATAAAATAATATGATGATTTTGTAAAATATTAGGAAATGAGATTTGACTTTAATTACAAAGATTTAGTAAATAAAAGTAAGATTTGATTTAGTTGAGATATTTATTTAAATATACAGTATGTATGTATATGGGTAAGTATATATATATATATACATATATTTAAAGTTATATAATAATCAATTCAATTCTTGTATTGTAATTAGAATTGTTGAATGTGGTTGTGTGTATATAAAATTATATTTTGGTGAATAATTATATATGTGTGTAGCAATATCCATACGTACATATAAGCAAGTTACGAGCAATCTCATATAGCCATAACGACTATCGAGTGTGCTAAGTTGCGTGAGAGAATACCGCATCGAGTAGTCACTTAGGTAAAGCTCGAATTGTGAAGTTTATATGTGGTTGCATGTTCGTGTGTGCATATGCATGCATAAGTAGGTGCACCGCATATGTGTGAGCATCACATGAGGTAAGAAAGTCGGTGGAGTTCATATTGGCATGCTAGAGGAGGTTGGGTCGAAAGAAACACCTTGAGAAACTCTTTGCGAAAAAGAGTGGGATTCATATCGAAATCGTTTTTAGAATACAAAAGAAACTACTTCCAAAATATCAACCAATAGACTTCGAAAGAGGTCCAATGTGGTGGAAGCAGGGTAGAGGAGCTAGGTGACTCATTTGGTGAAGCGATGGTGGAAACAACGAGTGAATCCATGATCACAGTGGCATGGAGGTTACCTGCCCATTACTGCCTAGTGCAGGCTACCACCAGCGGCTATAGCACCAGTCCACCGATGGCTATACCACCGTTGTATCGGTGGGGTGTACACCTAGACAGTAAGCCTAGGCAATGAGCAAGAAGACAAGTGTTTCTCTTTGGTTTCAGATGAGGTTTAATGCGAGGCTATGGCATAATTTTAGGAAGACTTTGGGCTACTCGGAAGCATGGAATGCAAGGCGAATCTCAGGATTTAAATGCTAATATAATTGACTCTTATGTGATTAATAATGATCGAACATGCAATCGGTAAGATTAGTTAACTGATCATGCCTGATGAATGTGTGTGATCTAACGGAGTTAATCTATGCCTTTTGGTATAAACCCTGAGGGTAGATATCTTTCAATGAGTGACATGACTCTTAATTTATGGTCGTGTTTGGTATTGACCTTATATTAGTGACCATACATGTTATTGGTCTTTTAGTAGTGACAATACGTATAGATAGACGATGATGATATAGTGGTCTTCATTCGTAATAGGCATATATGATTACATGGCATATATTTTGATGTGTATATATCTACATGACATCGATGCTCTTTTGTAGCTCCCGATAGCATTGTATACGTGTCACATCTATCATTTTTTTTTGAAGACATTATGTGAATTTGTTAAGAAATTCATTATTGGCCAAGGAGGAGATAATGACTATCATCTACAAGTGGGTTAGATATTACCTATTCTTGACGAGGGACGCAGTAAGATCCACATAGGTTTCAAATATCTAGAGCAAGCCATATATCACCCATGCTCTTTGAGGGATACAGTGAGATCTATACAAGCTCCATTAAGAGGATGTAGCAAGGGGTTTATGGTATAATTCGGTACCAACTCTATTTATTTTGGACACTCGAAAGGAATCATTGGATCGTGATTGATGTCTATAGTGCAATTTTGTACCGATTCTAATTATTTTAGATCTTTCATAGGGATCATTGAATCGCAATTTATGTCCATTGCAGACTCAACCCATCAACAATGATAGGTATAAATTAGTATTCTCTACTTGATGTATATCGTTATGTCAGTGACGATGCATGGTATAGTAGTTGGTTGATATTATTATTGTGTATTCTAGGATAAGCTTATATTATGATATTTATATTACCCTTGCATTGGTATACTGGGTTACCTTATCATGGTATACTGTTACATATTAGTCACGTTGTATTAGTTGTGCTGCTTTGTTGATTACAGAAGAAGAGCAGGTTATATTATGACACTCACTTTTGTGATGGGTGTATTACTTATTTATAGGAAGTCTAGGTTATCGATGAGTCACCTTTGTGGAGAGGACCGGATGTGCCTCAGTAGCCTTTTGTTTTATATATGTATATAGTTTTGATATACAGTATTATGAGATATTCACCCTCATAGAAGGTTTTACGTCTAACCTGCATTTTGTCTCTATCTTTTTATGTTATGACAACTCTCGGGTACTCGATTAAGTAACTTGAGAGTCGGTCCTTTTGGGGATACGCTATTAGAGTGGCGCATCTAGAGCATGTTGGAGGCGTGATGTCGATACTTTGGATATTACTTGATATTGTAGAAGCACGTGGCAGGCATGTTATCTATATATGTGACTTATTGTACTATATATCATATTCTGACTTTCTGTATTGATATATATTTATCATTTACTTCGATCAGTGCAGTCTCTTATATATTGTTCATCTAGTCATACATATCTAGTATATTATATGTTTTCATTCCACTATGAGATTCTTTTTATGTGCCTTGGTATAGTGTTTTATTTTAACTTTTCTCCGACAAACTATCTTTTGTGGTATTCGAAATTTAGACGTAGCCATCTACGTTGGGTTTGGGGTTATGAAGGATGGGTTGTTACTTTTGGAATTTGAACTTAGGTTCAACACTAAGGACTAAGTATATCGGCTTGAGTTAAAACAACCTGGTAGAAGGAGATATGTAGAGAGATTGCACTTATGTTTTTCTACTACATAATATATATTGCATACACCACTTGTCTTATTAACTTTGATTTATTTCTATCGCTAGTTGTTAGGGTATCTTCATTTAGGCTATCAACATGAGTAGACGGGATAAACAAGTAACCGTGGATAGGGAGTTTGAGAAGCCTGATGGGTTCAAAGGCTATTTGAATACTACATAGGATGTTCCGCTTCCCGTGAACATTCCAATAGCCACGGTAGCTATTGGAGGTGGTGTAAAAACGAAGAGTACTGCAATTCGGACTTGATACGCGAGCTTTATAGTTGAGTGGGGTCGGTCGATGAAGTGTAACTTAGATTTGAGTCCTAAAAGGATTAGGTAGATGCCCAGTAAAGAGCAAAGGCTGAGCAAATGACTTATATGCATTCTGTGCAGTGTCATTCAAGTTGTTTATCCTTGTATCAATTAACCTTTGTTTGGTAAGGTAATCCCACATGCTGAAGAGAAACTTTCGAAGGATCATCCCATTGGCATACCAGTTCCTAATCACTAGTTCAAGTGTATGGTTTCTAAGTGATTTACACCGGTAATGCAAGGGTTTTTCACTTGGCTCCTAAAGACGAACACTTGAGTTGGATTATTGAGGTAACTAAGATATTTCAGAAGCACAATTTAGTCCCGTGAGGAGATTTTAGTGATCTAACCAAGGAATTAGATCGAAGTTCGCATGAGAGGAGTTATGTGGCCGACTTTAATTTAACAAAGAAATCATGTGAGTGAACAAAGGATTGGAACAACCATCGTATATTATTTTAGATGATCTTTATTCATTATAAAATTATTTATAGTATAGTTTATATTACTTATGATAGTTCGGGAAAGGACTTCTTGACTATTTTGTGAAGATTCAGATAATCTTCTAAGTGGCAGTATGATACTTGCCTAAGCAAGTATCGAGGTACACTTAGTATACAATCCTTATTAACATTGTGCGGTTGAGGCGAGTTTGAACCCAAGCGAGCTTAACAATTTGTAGATGGTAATGGTTCAATCGGTAAAGTTTTCTCCTTTGGAGAATGAGTTCTATTAAGAAGGAAAGGAAAGTTGAGACTTAAATTGCTAGGTTAATTCGATAATTATGCAGATCGGTGATCCTGCATATCATATAAGTTTTCCTTTCATAACGGGAGATGTAATAGTCTTTCATGTATTATATCTATGAAATGGATTGCACCAGTCGAGCATTATGTTGATCTTGAATGTCGAACATACTCAAGGAAGTTTATAGTTTAACACGTACGTTTCAACCATTTTTAGATACCGTGCATGTTGGTATAGATTCTTTTTATGTGTTTGGTTGCTTGAGTGCTAGTTATTGTTGCTTGTTAATTGTTTATTATTGTTTGTTTATGTTTGTTATTGCTTATTGCTGCTTATTTTTGCTTGATGATTGATTGTTGTTATTTGTTGTTGATTGATTGATTAACGATTATTGGTTGACTGATTAACGATGGTGTTGCTTGTTGATTTATTTTTATTGATTTTTGTTGCTTATTTTCGCATCTTATTACTTGTTGTTAATTGTTGTTAGTTATTATTGTTTGCCAATGGTTATTATTGCTTATTGATTGCTTATTGTTGCTTGCATAATTGATTAAATGTTGTTGATATGTTGCTTTTTGATTTTCTGTTGATTGTTGTTGCTTGTTGTTGCTTATTTTTTGTGTTGTTTGCTAGTTATAGTTTCCTATTATAGCATGTTCAGAGAAAGATGGCAATAGCTATTTAGGATAAATCATATATCATCCGTAGCCATTGTAGAGGTTGAGGTGAGATCAATATAGGTCTATTACCTTTTGATGTGACCAGGAGTCTGGTATATTTAGATACTGGCTTATTTTAGCTTAATCTCCAATAGATAGTCATGTATGATTGTGGTAGTATTGGCTAAGCTAAAATTATACATGTTTAAATTATGATTTATTGTTGTGTTGGTGCATAATCCTCTTTGTATAGTACAATAAGTTACTTGAGAACATAAGCATAGCTATTTAGATGCTTATTAGTTAAGATTTGCATTTAAATGGTGAGAAGATTTCTTAAAAAGGGATATGTACTTCTGGAAATGTGAGATAACGTAGGTTATCACGTATTTCTTAGTTGCATGATGCATTCTAATTTGGGAGTTTCCTTAATACTAGCAGCGTAAATGAAGTACTGCTAAAAATTTCCAAAGTCAAGGCTCAAGAATTTTGGTTAATCCTGTTATTTTCTCGTACTCGTAGTAATGTCGAGGACAAAATTCTTTTAAGGAGGGGAGAATGTAGAAATCCGCAATTTTAACAACTGAATATTTAAATAATTAATTTTTAATTAATGGAACGCCCTTTATACCCGATTTTTCAGAGATGGATGAATTGGAACTCGAGGCACCTGCCGTTGGAATCGCAATTCCATGGCTAGAAGAATGAGTATGAACTTGGTTGTGATTTGGGGTCGATAAGTTTATGAATGAATAGCGATCTCATGTAAATGAAATAAAATTGCGTCTAAGACCCATTATTTTGCCTATAAGTGCTTAATCCCTTTCATTTCTCTCACTCATTCCGTGTTACTTTACGTTCTTATTTCTTTATATTTCCTAATCCTCTCTTAATCCCTCAGCCCTAATCCACTAATCCAACATCAAATAAAATTCAATAAATTTTGAAAAATTCCCATAATTCTTCTCTACTCATTCCTTACAAGATCCATCAAAGGAGTTAGCTTGAATTTATGTTTGGAGCTTCATCTCAAATTTCAAGGGAAGGAAATGTTCAATTTTGGTGATTAGAGCTTGATTTGGTGAAGAAGAAGGTGAGTGGGATAATTCCTTTATTATATTTATATGTTATACTTCATATGTTCATATGTTTATGATTGTGGATTATGTGAAATAATTTACAGAGTTTGATTTAGGTTTATGTTCATGTCGCAAACTTGATTATATTAGCTCATTATTAGTTAGAATTCTTAATTACTACTTTCAAAAAAGTTAGTAAGTCCTATAATGAATGTTGGGCCGATTGAATGATTTTGTGTGAAGTTATGGTTTGACTTGTGACTAATTAAATGGTATAACATGTGCATGTTATCAGTTAGTAATAATTAAACTATTTGAATTGATTTTTGGAAAGTTAATAAGATAACCAAGTAAATTATGAGCTCTACAGTTAATATTAAAGTGATTAGAGACTTAATGAAGCTCAATTGGTGCTTATAAATATTACTTAAGAGAAGGATTAATTTTATAAGTAGATAGAATATTTTACAAAATGAAGCCAGTATGCTAATTAAGTGAGTTATGGGTTCTACACTTATTATTAAAGTGAGTAGAGGCTAATAAAGCTTAATTAGTATTTATAAATATTATTTAAGTGGAGAAATAATTTTATAAGTGAATGATATATTTTATAAAATAGAGTGAGATTTCATCAAATAGCATAAATGATATATTTTATAAAATAGAATGAGGTTTTATAAAATAGTATAAATGATGTATTTTATAATATGCGATGAGATTTTATAAAATAATATAAAATATATATTTTATAAAAGTATGAGATTTAATAAAATAGTATGAGGGAATTATTTTATAAAATGGTCATAAGGTTTTATAAAATAATTACGAGGTGAATACCTAATTTTAATGAAGAAATCAAGTGTTATAAAGGCTAAAAATGATTGATAAGCTAGTATTATATTTTATAAAATAATGGGATGATTTTATAAAATAGTTGATAATGAGATTGAACTCTTTTTGAAAATATTTAATAAATAAAAGTAAGATTTTTTTGAGAAACTTATTTCAATATAGATGTATGTATATGCAAATGGGTAAGTATAAGTATACGTGTTTGTAGTTATATAACAATCAATACAATTCTTGCATTATAGTTAGAATTGTTGAATGTAATTGTGCATATGTATAAATATATTTGGGTGAATAATTTTATATGTGTATGAGAATATCCATATGTGTATACAAGCAAGTTATGAGTGATAGAGTTACAAGCATGCCCAAGGCGAAACTATGTAACTATATATATACATACATATATACATATATGTACACACACATATACATACATACATACATACATACATACATACATATATATATATATATAAACTAGATAACCAATCTTGTTCGAAATAAAAGGAATTTTCTTTCTATTATATACTTGATATAATGTGTTATATTAATTTATTAATTTAATTAAAAGTATAATTAATAGGAAATCCAAAAATGATTTTTTTTCTGATAGTAGTTACAATGTGTTGTAATTATAAGTGATTTTTTGCAATAAAATAAACATATTGTTCTAAATATTTCTTGTCAAGATGCATCGAGATTGGATATTGATACATCCGTTGAAACAAGAGTATGTAACATTCACTAAATGTTGGACCGTATATTACTTATGACTACTGGGGGCACTAAGGAGCTATGCACTGATAGTTATTAGATAACCATGGAATGACCCACTAAGTAGTTTTATGTTGGTTAATATAACTAGGGTTAAATGAAAAATATCGATGTGACAAAATTACACAATTCTCTCGACTTGAGAATACCACCGAGCTTCAATGTGGAAACCCCACTTTAATTATAGTCAATTATGTCATGACGTCCATCAAACGACTATAGTTAGGTCGAGTGTAATCATTGAAAGTTGAACACTATTCAAAGGGGAATTCAGCTCCTCGGTTATATAGGGTTACTATCAGGGTCAACTAAAGTCAACTCAAAGTCAAAGTCTCTGGCCTAAGCAATTTAGTTAATAATAATTGTTATTACAAAACAAATGACTTTGTGTTTGGATTATAAAGTTGAATATGGGCAATATTGGAATTTTCACCATTACCAAATTCCATAAGTTCTAATGTGGTATAGTTTTGACGAATAAAATTTATGTAAAAAATTATCACTACTATGTAATGCTTAAATAAGTAAATTAGATTTCACCAAAGCCATATAAGTAATAAATTTGGTCATAATGTCATCCCAGTTGCTAAGTGATGTATGAACGTTAATGTTTAAATTATTCGATATTAATCACCGACCAAATTTGCACACAAGTGTCGCACAACCGAAACGTTAAATACTCCTATTACCACCTGATTTAATTAAATATAATTATTACAAATTAATTAAACTAATTAATATTTATGAAATATTAATTATAAAATTTTATTTAATTTTGTTGATCAATACTAAATATTGTGTACATAATAGTTATAAACACAAGTATCGATATAAGATATTGAAGTTCATTTCAATTAGATTTAAATGCATTTTTTATTGATTAGGCTTGTAGTGGTTTTGAGGCTTGGGTTGGATCTTACAATTGTCGGTATATCAAGGACAAACGAGGTGGATTTTGATTCAAAAAGAAGGTCATTTAGCAAGGGTAAAAGGCGGATCTTGATCCCCTTTTCCACTTCTTGAGGTATTGTCTATTTATTCATCACTAAACCTCACTTTAGTGCTATACTCTTTCTAGACCAGCAAGGCCGGTCATAGTTTTGCCTCCCTCCTCTAAATTTTCTAGTCGTTAAATCTTAAACTAAATATAAATCAAAGATTGGTGATAGCTGCATTCAGATTGGTAGCACGTTCTGGATTTTAGGCTTGTTTCGAGGAGATCTCGACTCAAGGTTTCAAGGTGTTTCATATAAGCATTAAGTAAAGGTAAATTCTCTATTTACAATCATATATATATAGTTTACCATGTCGGTTGTGTGCTATGACTATTGTACCAATTATCACGTATACATACATACATACATATATATATCGGTGTTGTCGTCATTGGATGATAGTGTATATATGAACACATTTAAAAAAAAATTGTACATATATTTATATACTAAATGCTCAAGTGCATAAAAATATTCGAATAGAATAATTTACAAAATGATTATTCAATAAAATCAATTTTGATATAAACACATTTATATAATATATATACACACGTTTATAAATTTCAGTAATTCATAAATACATTTTATACGCCAGAAAAAAAATTATATATAAATTTTTATAAAATACAAATACGATACACACACATTTTACTTTAATGATTGTTTTAAATTATGCATATATATTAAAGACATGTGTAAATATTATAAATCAAATATATAAATATTTTATAAAATATGTACAAGTTTATAATGGTTTTCAAAAATTTTAAAAAAATTATTGATTTTCGTATGAAAATCGATAAAAACATTGTTTTAATAAAAAAATTCAAGCTAAATTTTTATTTTTATTTTTTAAGTGTCGAATATGCATAAGTGTGTGTATATATAATGATTAATTTACACTCAAACATATTTTTATGTATATATATTATATATATATAGTATTCATAGATATTAATTTAACATGTCATATAAATTTATAAAAAAATTATTTTTATTTCGAAATGTGTGTATATGTGTTATGTATTTATTTATTTAAAATTTAATGTATTAATTTTGAAATTTGAAATTACAAGATATTTTATTATGCCAGTCTTGATCTAAAATTTAAAATTAAATTTAAAATTTGAATTTAAAATTATAACAATTTTGTTAATGCTTACAATCATTTTATATTATGATAAACTGTATATATAAATACATTTGTATAAATATTTACAATATATATATATAAATTATTTAAAATCTATAAAATCATATAAATGTATTTTATCAATATATTTATATGTGTGTATATAATAGACAGTACACATGTATATAGAGGGCCTAGTATACCTGTTGTAGTGTAAATTCCAACACTTATACATGGGCATGTTAAACCATGTACACCATTCATGTTGCACGTGCACATAGACACATGTTATATAATATATAAAATAAACTTAACTATAAATAAAACTATATTTATAAATAAAATAAAATATTAATTTTATATAAAATAAATTTAGATGAGATCTAAATAAACTTAGACTTCATATGGCTAATAAGATTCAAATTGAATAAAATTTGAGATATACCCATCTATCCCACTGATTACTAGCATAGTTCCAACGATGATATTAGAGCCAAATAGCCTATGCGGCCTAATTAGCAGTAATAGGGCTAACTTACTAAGTCTACCCATATAGTAGGGTCAAGGTTGGGTTTGGGTAATCAAGTATTCTTGCCTACCTTGCTAATTGCTTGGCCCAAAAGGACGAGGTAAGCCCAACAATTATCCCTAATGCAAATACCAAAATTAAATTGGGTTAAGTTTCAAAATCTATTTTGAAATTAAAATAAAATTTTAAATTTAAAAGGTTACATTTAAAATAAGTAATGACTTTATAAATGTTATAAAATTATTTTCAAAATCATTTCAAAAATAAAATAATTAGTTTAAAAATTGTTAATTATTAATTGGATTAATAAATTGAATAACTAATTAAATTAAATAACATATATATTAATATATGTAACATTATCGTAAGATGTTAATGTAATATATATACACACGCATCTAATTTTCAAAATTAATTGAAATTGTTTTAGCGAAATAAATAAATTAAATGTTTTAATAAATAATATAACACACATACATATAAGATATATGTGTGAAACTTTATAGTCCACAAATTCAGTATAAAAAGATTAAATTAAATAATTAAATGTGAATTAATTAATATAATTGATTAGATAGGGTTTAATTAATAAAATTAACTTAAGATTATTACATAAGAAGATTAAATTATAAAATGTAATACAAAATTAGACTTGCATACTGTAAATGTATAATAAAAGGTAGAACGGTAAGAAAGCCAAATAGACTTAAGGGATAAATACAAATGTATAGTACAGAAACCATGATTTCTAATCTGACTGGCACTTGAATTATAGAGGTATTTCATAAGTGACACACGTTATTCCATAAGTCGATGTCACTTGATTAAATATATTAATGATTATACATCTAATATAAGAGTTGACATCTACCATTTATATATTAATCAATTACTTGCATATTCTCTTGTTATTGAGCAAACTCAAGCTAGGGATGTTATGTATAGTATTATTAATATACTAAATAGACAAGGTAAGATAACTAGTTGAGAAAACCCAATATACATATAATATACTTATGCCATCGTGAAATGGTAGGGATGAGTGAATAATTTCTTTCGATTCGTTGAACATACTTAAAGTAAAAATGGGATTAGGACAAAGAACCATGGGTTAGGAGTAGTAAATGATACAACAGATAAGGAGTTATCCATCGTTTGTGTGGCTATTACTTGTTAAAAAAAATTCAAGGTCAGAATGCTAAGACAAACAAGTTTTAACACCCACTAGTGAAGCCGAAAGATATCTATGTTTCGTCTTAGGGTTTGCAGAAACATAAAAGAAAAGTAGAAGCGGTATTAGAAAAATGAAATGGTAACATTTAACCTTTTTAATTTTTTAAGAATATCTGTTGTGTATAAATTAAACAAACTGTATCGATAAATTTACACAATTAATATAATTGGTGAATTGTTTATCAACTAAAAGATATAAAAAAACTAAATTAAATTGACAAATGGAAATATATAAATACTTACCCATAAATTTTTACATGTTTGACCCACGTAAGAGCCTAACTTTACACTATCAAATACGTTCATAACATAGTCACTTACATGTTTACTTGTCCGAGACTTCATATTGTCTTCAATGAGTTCCGAACTATAAAAGCAATACAAAGATATGAATATTTGATTCATTTCCAATCATAGATAAATGTTATACGATGTCATAATTCATAATGTACGAAAACTCGATGAAATTAGTTCGATCGAAATAAGCAAGTAAACCATATCGTGAGATCATGTATTCAATATGATTGATTACAGTCATGATCTAGTCGTGTTAAATGTAACACTATACCAAAAAATACAAGATAAATCTAAGAATTTGATCACTAAAATTCCTATTGATCCATTTTCATAAAGTGTAGTTTATTTGATATACTTAAATGTTGATGATAACCAAATGCATTTTTGTAAAGAGTTCGTTATATTATTGTAGTAAGGGTTTCCTTTGAATGGTTCGACCATATAGAAAGGAAAGTGAATATACAAGAGTAGATGTAACATAAGGCATAGTTGGAATGAAGAGAGTGAATGATCACTTTTACTTCATGAAGAAACATCGAAAAGAGAATCGTAAATTAATAATAGATACCTAACATTGGAATGAGAAATATGATTTCTATTCCAAATTTTATTTTCAAATAGAAAATTGTTTCCATGAGATTTATTTCTTTGAATTTAAGGTATTTAGTCTTAAAAATCCTGCCTGTAAACTAATTACAGTAGATGGAATAAATAGCCTCTATTAGGTGATTAAACAGTGCTTTATATTTCATACGATATTATAGTAATGGTGGAAATAGTGCTTTATATTTCATACGATATTATAGTAATGGTGGAAACAGTGGGAGCATGCCATATAATACTTATTAAGTTACTAAATCGTTCTCGTTAAACACACCAAATATTATTTATGAAATAATAATTGTTTTTCGGTGTTGATTGAATAACAGACATAATTTTATTTCAATATGAATATTCATTACAAAATAAACTATAATAGCGATTCTGTGATGCATTGGAAAATATAGAATTGTTAAATTACTTTGGAATCATGGATTACGTCGCGGTATGGAGAAATAATTATTTAATTATATGATTATGAATCTACGGTTCAGTGAATTATATCTCAAATAATAAATCGCAAAGCACCCATTGAGTGGGAGCAGTTAGAACTGGGTCAGCCCGTAGGGGAAGGAATAAGCGAATTTCAAAAAAAATACCATTTTGGATCTTTATTGGGCCTATGAAGTCTAAGTCATTTAGAACTTTAACTATGTTATAAATAAAATCATTATTTTATTAAATTTTATAAATAAAGTTTTACTTTATATTATTTTGTATTTTTGAATATGTGTATCATATACACATATATGTGCACATGCATCTACAACATAATAAAGTATGCATGGTTTGACATGCCTATGTATGGGCGTTGGGATCAACGGTGCAATGATTTGCCCCTCTAGTAATCTAATTATTGTCTAAATAAATATATATGTGTGCACCAAATGTTATGTATATATTTATATAAAATAATACATATGTAAAATACAATTATATATATATATGTGTGTGTGTGTGTGTGTGAGACAATAATAATTGTAATAATTTATACATAAAATACTTTAGATGTATTTGTACAAATGTTTATTTATATTATTCAAAATCATTTAATAATTAACATAAACCAATTTTAAACAATTTATTTTTAATTGCTACTACAAACTCCAGAATAAAATTAATTTTTTATATTTAATTATAAATATTTATAAATATACTAACACATGTACACATACATAAATATAAATAATTTTTTTATAAAATTAATGCAAAATGACTTTAGGCTCACGATATAATTTTCTACTTCAGATTTATTAATTTTCAAACAAACTATTAATAAATAATTTAAAAACCTATCAAAATAGTTTTTAAAAAATAATTTTCAAATCTAAAAATTTTTGTAATGTTATTATACAAAATTTCATACTTATTTAAAAATTATATTAAATTTATTTATTTATATATATAATCAATTTCTAGTTAAATAAATAATTATATTGATATTAACATATATAATAAATATAATATATATTAAAATAAAGTAATCTTTGTTGCCGAATCATTATTGTGCAAAAACAAAATTTTATAAATTTTAAAATGTTTGTTATATGATTTTAATCTTTAAGATATAACTTTATAATTAATATATAATTTCATTAAAAAAATAATTTTTTTAGCCGTGAGTTTATAACTAGTATGTATACAAAATGAATTTTTTTAATTAACATATATGTGTATGCACTAATATATTCAACCATCTAATATGTAACAGAATATCAATACACTAGATTCCTGATATAATATAACAACCTACAATATAATGCAATAATGGATAATAATACTAAATAAGTCAGTAAATAAGTTATGTACCTAAGCCTAGGATTCAATATTGAAATAAATTCCTTGAATCTTATCACAATCTAGAAGATGCTAGCTTTGAATTGCTGACTACCGACTATCATGTAGCTTTGATTTTATTTGATTTGATGCTTAAAATTTTGGAGGAGGGATGGGTATGGTTTCGACCAGTAAAAAGGAAAGAATAGAGGCTCTAAAAATTCTTTTAGAATGAAGGTTATGATGCTTAAATAAAGGAGATACTGGGGAGAAAATGTAATTTCTAGATCGTATTTTCTCTTTCTCATTTTTTACCTTTTAACATATAAAAACCATACCCTTAATACCATCATATGGCCGACCATATCATAATCTAATCATGGCCGAATATCTCAATCGTCATATGGGCTTCAAACTTGGGGTGGGCATAAACTGCGTTGCTATATGGAAACCGTTCACACCGCAAAATTGGTGCAGAAATCGTATTGAATATTCTAACCAAAGCAAATACCCCAAATCAGACCGAAATGCATCGGTACGGTTGCAGTTTGGACGATTGAACTGATTATATTGAACTGGGTCGAACCGAATATTTACATTAGTAATATTATGATAAAAATAAGCAGCTTCCATCTCATTTTATATTCTAACGATAAATATTCTATTTCCAGCATATATTAATAATAATTGTTTTCATAAAGGAAGAAGTTATAGTTTTAGTATAATATTTTTCATATCATTTTTTTGCATAAATGCTAATTATAATCTTATTCTAGTCATTTTACTTAATGATTATGCATTGATTAACGTTGATGATTGGTTAATCTACTAAAAATGCACGACACGTAATTTTCGATAATTAAAAATTGTAAATTTAATAAGGTTTTGTGACTTACTGTTGGAAGAAATAAAAATTTGTGATTTAATAATAAGAATATAACTGGAATAAAATGAAATTGTATTAATTTAAGGTAATTGATAACTGCTTTAAATGTAATTCCAATTAGTTAGAATAATTAAAGAATTATAATTGATATAGGTTGTAAATAAATTATTGTAATGTATGTATTAATGGATAATTAGATCAAAAGACCAATTGATAATTCAAATGCTGATTAATTAATGAAATAATGTGTAATAAATTGTAATTGAATAAAATTTGTGTAGTATAAATTATAACACTTGTTGTGGATAATAAACTTATAAAATGTGACTAAATGTAGTAATGGCGACGGTTGTCGTTTATGACCAATATATTCAATCAATTGCAATTACATGTAAGTAAATGTTGCATTAATGTGAGTTAAGACAATAACTGCAAAAATGTAAGTGTAATAAAAGGTATAGAAATGTTAATTTTATTCATAAGGAAATAATTGATGTAATAAAAAGAGTGAAACAAAGATAAATAAACTTATTAATATTCTAAATTATAATATAATCGACAAAATTTCAATATAATGGAAATGTAGTAACTAATACAAATAAAAGGATGAAATTGGAGAATATTAATGTAATAAATAGTGAACTAATGTAATTATATCTATAGATCAATAAAGAATTGCATAATACGATAAAAAGGCAAAATAATGGAATTATTGGAAATTTAATTTATAATTGCTTAGTTTATTGAAATTGAAATTGAAATTAAACACTGTGAATTATGCAATATTCAACATTGAATTGATATAATTTTTTTAGAAGGATTATAAATATCTTAATAATCTAAAGAGATAGAAAATGTAAATGATTAAATTTGAATTGAAAAGGGTGATTTAATTAATTTAATATTTATTTATTTAATTAACATGAAAATTGCAATTTTGACCACTGTCTCGGATTTCGACGAAACCAGTTTCATCAGATCTATAACAGTGAATTATTGTAAGGTTTCAAGTTTTGTAGCGATCAGACTTGTCGTTTGATTGTACGGACACAAAACGTATAGAAATCAATTTAATTAAATTTAGCTGAAATTAATTTGAAATAAGCTTAACTTCTTCATATGATGGAATTTGGACTTGAAACCTGTTCCATTGAGTTTAAAATTATCGAAAACATATATTTTGATATATGGGATGACCAGTTTTCGATTCGGAGTCAGAACGGGATTTTTGGGTCGCATAGCCATTTCAAATCAATCGATCTGGTCCATTCATTTTATTTTTCAGCTTTGTCTATAAATAACCTGTTACAAACCCTAGTTGTTTCTCATGGTATGATTTCAATACGTACAACTCCATCTATCCGCTTCTTACTCCTTCTAATGGCTGCAAATCCTAATTCACTTTCAAATTCAAAATCAAAACAAAATCCAAAATCAAACTTCTCCAAACCCTAACAAATTATATACCGTTTCAAAGCTCTCAACGAGCGCAAATCAGAGATGCAATTCATTTTTTCCATTGACTCATCGTTTGTCTAGAAATAGAGGATGAACCTTGGCTGTTCGTTTTAGGGTTTTGAAAATCCAACGATGGATCGTCGTCCAATCGATGATCAGGAGGCGGCGTTGGGAGGGTGGTGTTGTGAAGGCCCTAGATCTACCACTCGTTCGTCTCATGGGGGTCATGATTGGCCATGGTTGGGTGATTTTCGTGGTGGCGGCGCTGGGCTCCAGGGACAATCGAGGTCAACGGCGAGGCCATAGGGGAGGGGGTCGGCTTGGAGTGGGGAGCACGATGGTGGCTTCAGATCTTGTCAAAAGCGAGCGTAGTGGATGAAAAATCTTATTGAACGGTTGCAGCTTCAACCTGGTTTGCACGTGCTCGGATCTGGGTAGGGTTACGGTCGTGTGGCGGGAAGGTGACGTGTAAAACTATAGTAGTATTTTAATTATTTTCAAATTCAAATTGTATAATCTTCTAACCCGAATAACTTTTACATACGAGCTTAGATTTGGACGTGGTTTCTTGCATTGGGATCGTATCGAAATTTCGGACGACATGGAACTAGTTTGGTAAAATTCCGAGATAGTTTGAATTTTGGGCCTAATTTGGATTTTATTCGATTTAAAATCAGAGGTGAGTGTTTTTATCCACTCACGGTTACTAAACTATCTTATGTTAGTTAAATTAAATTTATGATGCGATTAGAAAGTAAATGATTGATGTTTGGTAAGTCTAAATTTTCATTCTAGTTAAATTTGACTTTTATTGCATTTAATCATCGTCAAATTTGATATTGAATATAAATTTTTAGTTTAATACCTGTTATTGATTATCAGTTATCTATTGATATTTATTGATTGATTTGGATGATGATTGTGATGGGCATCTGATTTTTGATATTGGATGACTGATGTTGTGATTTTATATTGTTATAACACTGCAAGTTCCTTGTGGGTTGAAATGATACATACCCAAACGATCTATAGATTAGGAAAAAATCATTATGAGTTGATATGATAGAATCAAGCGATTTTATGGATTTTTATTTAATTCGGGATTGTGGTTTGAAATGATATATAACCGTAAATTTTTAAATTGTAGATTGAAATGATAAATATCTGTATCACTTGACCCTAGGGTAGAAAATTATGTACGGACACCGGATTTGGTTAAATTAAATGATTTTTGAATCTTTAAATTTTGAGTTCAATTAACCAGCATTTTGAAATAGAAATTGGATTTATATAAACTGAATTATTTTGATAAGCCAAGCGAAAAAGGTTGAATTTGGAATTGATTTAATGAATTGTTCAAAGGATTCAAATTGAAATTGTTTCAAGTATGAATGAATTTATCGGAATTGAGTTATTGATGTGTTTGAACATAACTTTGAAAGCTATTTAATAAATTTAAACTATTGTTAATTAAATTAAATGCTTTAATCAAATTAAAACCGTTTTAATTTATTTAATCTATTATAACCTATTTAATCTATTTTTGCCTATTTTAAACTAATTTAATTTATTTAATCTACTTTAAATCTATTTAATATTAATTAAATCTATTCAATCCATTTTAAATTTATTTTATCTATTTAAAATCTACTTAATATAATTTAAATCTATTTAGTCTATAATAAATCTATTTAAACATTTTAAACCTAATTAATCTATTTAATCTATATATAATCAATTTAAATTTAGTTAAATCTAATTTAAATCTATTTAAACTATTTTACTATTTAAAGTATTTTAATTTATTTAAACTATTTAATTGTTTATGACTATCTAAACTATTTTCAAAAAACGCAAACTGTGTAAAGTTGAAGTGTTTATATTGAATCCTTGATTATGATACAATTTAAGTTGGAATTTGGAATTGATACCTTTTTGTGAAATGACATATTTGAGTAAATATGATTTCAAAAGTGATATGGTTTGAAATCGAATATGATATTTTGATATTAAGTATGAATTGACTTTTGAATTGTAAAAGAATCATCCGATGCGAAATAAGCATTTGGTTGTTAAAGAGACCAGGATTGGATATTATCATACTCTCTGCCAATACCGAAAACCACTTTAACAACTATGTATGTGGTGGAGATTCCAGAAATGAAGTAGGATGGTTTGGTGTATGATTATGTATGAGGTATTTCCGTGACTCTGACTCCCGTGAGTCAGCTTGATGTGGCTAAAACAGGAGCTACGTCGGGACAAGTGAGATCATTCCTCCCATCGAGCACATTTCTTCGATGCCATTCTATTACTTTGTGATTAATTTGGTAGCCACCCCTTCATTTGATTTGGGAGTTTGTTTCGAGGTGGGCGGTACCACCAGTCCAAATCCGTAATTGGTATATCTATCATGGGCACTGCCTCGAGTGCCTTGTCACATGCCTTATCGCGCATTCTACAGGTTTGTTTTGTACCATACTTATAGAGTGCATTTTGGGTAAACCTCACGGAGGAGCGTACGGTACTGTATAGACTATGGGAATATATAAAATATGTTAAGGGGGACATGGGTAACGCCTTAAACATTATTTTAATACTTTTACTTTACTATAAATATATTATAATAGCGTATTGTACTACATAGTAGATATTTTAACGGATCCTTAGGAGATGTAAATCCCGAACATCTCTTAAGTTATTGCACCCATATTAGACATTGGATAAGAGATGTCAAACCCCGTAAATATCTCTGATGTCGTTACACGCATATTTATTTACTGTTGATTTAACTTACATAAGATATTTTAGTTCTGACTCGAGTGTTTTGTCTTTTCAATTTGCTCGAGTCAGTCTGAGCTTTTCAATTTATCGAAGACTGCTTTCTGGAGGACGAAGACGAAGAATTTGTACTAATATTATTTATTTTATTTATTTATTCCGCTGCATCATGATGCTCTGCTGCATTAATTATTTATTACTACTGTAATAACTCTAATTTTTGTATTGTAAAGGAATAATCAAATGCATTTATAAAATAGCTTCATGAACTGTTATTTGATTATTATATTTTGTCATTTCGCTACAAGATTCTGTATATGTTTTCTTTCCTTCTCAGCCTTTTCTTGTTTACCCCATAACAATCTACCCTTTTGTCTAGTTTGAGTCTAACGTGTGTAGTTTATCGTCGACTTTAAACCATCCAAACAGGCATGTCGTTTCAGTTGGTATCAGAGCTTTGGTTTAGTGATAGCCTTAACTTTATGGGGTATGACCCATATTAAATAGGGTAGTAATACCCTAGAATGAGTCGCAAAGTGTATATATACGAGAGAGCGTATTTGTTAGCGTTATAAAAGGTTTTTGTATTGTGTTAATTTGTCCATTTTGTATTTATAAATTCTGGTCGGTGCATAGGACACTATGACATCGATAGGGATTTCTAAACACAGAATAGTATAGACCGACATAATATTGTTTTGAAATATAGGTGAATGAAATAATTTTGCCTATTATATATTTTTTATATATAAAATAATAAAATTTTATAAATGATATAGTTGGATGTAATATGTTATTTGTCAGGTAGTGAAATTTATAAATATTGATTGAAAAGTAAGATTTGCAAATGAAATGGATATAAATTGGAATTTTAGAACAGAAGTTCCGAGATTTTTGAAAATTTCTTTTGAAAGATTCTAAAATATAATATTGCTAGTATTTAATAGTATTTTCTGATAAAAATTTCAGTATGATTTGAAAGAAATGTTTAAAAGAATTTTGGAATGAAATAAATTTGTACTCCCCTTCAAGTCGCTGGAAAATAATTTCGGTGATGAGTGCACGCATCATCGACATTCATTTTCAAGTTTCGAAGTGGGAAGACTGCTGTAGTAGTTTTACTGCACTCCAATGTTGACAAATGAATTTTAATTTTTATTTCTAAATATGATTTGATATATGTATATAGAAGTTATGAATATATATATTATTTTCTAAGTGGCTAAAATGAACCCGGAGTTTAGTTCTTAGATTTTTTTTTGATAATTAGTAGTTTCAACTATTATAATGAATGAAATCCTGACTACATTAATAATTGGAAACTTCTAAAAGGAAAATAAGAAATTTGATGTTAAAATGATTAATGAAATAGATAAGAAACGGAAAATTTGTAAACTGTAAATAAAAAGGAAATGAAAATAAGAAATGGTATCTATTGAACATTTTGTTAACTAAATAAATAAGAGAAACTTGTCTAACTTTCTATTGCACTCTAAAAGACATTTATATATATAACTTGCCAAAATGTAAAAGTTGTAATGTTAATTAGAATATGTAATAGAATATTGTTCAAGTAAACTTTAGTCAATAAAAGTGTTCAATGGACTTACTTATATAAATGAGAATTGTAATGTTATAAATTGTTATAAACTGAAATTAATAGTTGAAATACTACTAATTAAATGTAATTAAAGTGAATATTGTAAGAAAAGTGATTATAAATTTGAGCGATATATAATCAGATTGAATGGAAAAGGTGAATACTACAAGTAAATAATTATAAACTTGAACTAATATTGAAGCCATTTATAATTAAAATGAGTACTATATTAATTGAATGATTATAACGTATTAAAACTTTGAAATGACTTAGAAATAAATTTAACATCCTATAATACTATATATGAAGAATGAATGTGAAAAGAAAAATAACCTATAAATGGTAAATTGAATTATAAAGAAACTTACATAGTATTGTATAGTCCAATAATTGACATAAAGATAACTTGTTTAAGCAGTGAATGTGAAGTAATAAAATGAAAGGAAATGGCACTATATGAATAAAGGAGAAAAGAAATTTTGTAAGTAATAAAGAATGTAAATTAATGAAAATAACATTATATGAATGAGAAAAGAAAAGTAAATGATGGAAAGAAAAAAAGGGAAAATCAAGCTAAATTGAAAATGTGAAGAAAACTAAAATAAAATGTGTAAAATACTTCAATAGTGAATTCATTTATGATCCAAATAATTTAAATGGAAATAACTAATGTAAGCGATGAATGTAAGTAATGCAAAGAAAAGTGGTATTGTATAAATGAATGGAAAATGGATTTTGTAAGTGGTAAATGAAAAAGTATCTAAACAAGCATTGTATGCATAAATGAAAATGAACAGTAAATAATGTGAAAAAAAGAGTAATAAGAATAAAACATAAATATTATTTGAAAGTATTGTTTGTTTGACTTATGGATTAGTTGGGGAAGGATGCTTCTATTGTGTAGGACGTATAAATAATCTACAAAAGTTTATCTACGACTGTCGAGTATATGATTTACTTCATATTTTATTTATCATTTTATACGATTAGAAGTTCTGAACCCGAACAAACCAATTATTTTAGTTGCTATGGATGGTCAATTAATTTCGTTGTTGAAATGATGTTTGTACTGTTGTTGCAAGTGATTGTTGTTATGTTGTATAGATTTATTTTGTTATCTAGTTGAAAACAACTTAAATATTTCTCTTTTATATATAGTTATTAACTCTTTTGGATTATATAAGTGAAATACAGGTTTATGGAAGCAATAACTAATGCTTTTGGTTTCATAAATAAGTGTTATTTGCCCGACAAATAGGTACGTTCTAGGATTTCGATTTTCTAGCGATATTATATTGTTTTTCCCGTGATTTGGGATATATTATTTTGAAAAATATGATATATGTTGTTAATTTTTATATTATTATTTCTTCCGGACCTCTCCGTACAAAGGAGATTCTGCCGAAATTTTCAGTGAATTTTGGAGTTTGAAAAATTTATGAATTGTTTCCAAACTTTTGTTAATTTGAATATTAAAGGATTTAATTATTTTTAATTGATATATTTTGTTTAAATTATTTAATTATGTAAATTAATTGCTATAAATTTAATATTTTGAATAAGATATATTGATCTCTTAATTCCTTCTTTTCCCACTTTTTTTCTTTTCGAGGATAAAAAGTTTTGAGTGTAAGAGAGTGTAACGACCCGTAATCTTCGATAATTAAAAATTGTAAATTTAATAAGATTTTGTGACTTAATGTTGGAGGAAATAAAAATTTGTGATTTAATAATAAGAATATAAGTGGAATAAAATGAAATTGTATTAATTTAAGGTAACTGATAACTGCTTTAAATGTAATTCCAATTAATTATAAGAATTAAAGAATTATAATCAATATAGGTTGTAAATAAATTATTGTAATGTATGTATTAATGGACAATTGGATTAAAAGAGCAATTGAAAATTCGAATGTTGATTAATTAATGAAATAATGTGTAATAAATTGTAACTGAATAAAATTTGTGTTGTAGTAGAAATTATAACAATTGTTGTGGATAATAAACTTATAGAATGTGACTAAATGTAGTAATGGCGACGATTGTTGTTTGTTACCAATATATTTAATCAATTGCAATTAAATGTAAGTAAATGTTACATTAACGTGAGTTAAGACAATAACTGCAAAAATGTGAATGTAATAGAAGGTATAGAAATGTTAATTTTATTCATAAGGAAATAATTGATGTAATAAAAAGAGTGAAACAAAGATAAATTAATTTATTAATATTCTAAATTATAATATAATTGAAAAAGTTTCAGTATAATGGAAATATAGTAACTAATACAAATAAAAGGATGAAATTGGAGAACATTAATGTAATAAATAGTGAACCAATGTAATTATATCTATACAGTAATAATGGATTGCATAATAGAATAAAAGGAAAACAAATGGAATTATTGGAAATTTAATTTATAATTACCGAATTTATTGAAATTTAAATTAAACACTGTGAAGCTTGCAATATTCAACATTGAATTAATATAGAAATTTGTTTTAAAGTATAAATTTCTTAGTAATCTAAAGTGATAGAAATTGTAAATGATTAAATTTGAATTAAAAAGGGCGATTTAATCAATTTAATATTTATTTAATTAACGTGAAAATAGCCATTTTGGCCACTATCTCGAATTTCGACGAAACTTGTTTCATCGGATCCGTAATAGTGAATTATTGTAAGGTTTCAAGTTTCGAAGTGATCGGACTTGTCGTTTGATCGTACGGACACGAAACGCGTAGAAATCAATTTAATTAAATTCAATTGAAATCAATTTGAAATAAGCTGATTTTAAGCTAACTTCTTCATATGATGCAATTTGTACTTGAAACCTGTTCCATTGAGTTTAAAATTATCGAAAACATATATTTTGATATATGGGCTGATCAATTTTCGTTTCGGAGTCCAAACGGGCTTTTTGGGTCGTGTAGCCATTTCAAATCAATCGATCTGGTCCATTTATTCTATTTTACAGCTTTGCCTATAAATAACCTGTTATAAACCCTAGTTGTTTCTCATGGTCTGATTTTAGTATGTACAACTCCATCTATCTGCTTCTTATTCCTTCCAATGGATGCAAACCCTAATTCAATTTCAAATTCAAAATCAAAGCCAAATCCATAATCAAACTCCTCCAAACCCTAACAAATTATAAACCTTTTCGAAGCTCTCGGCGAGCAAAACCCAGATCTGCAATTTGTTTTTTCCATTGAATCATCATTTGTCTAGAAATGGAGGATGAACCTCGACTGTTCGTTTTAGGGTTTTGACGATCCAACGGTGGATCGTCGTCCAATCGATGATCGGGAGGCGACGTTGGGTGGGTGGTGTCGTGCAGGTCTTAGATCTACTACTCATTCGTCTCATGAAGGCCGCGATTGGCCGTGGTTGGGCGATTTTCGAGGTTGCGGCGCTAGGCTCAAGGGGCGATCGGAGTCAACTGCGAGGTCATGGGGGAGACCGGCCTGGAGTGGGGAGCACGATGGTGGCTTCAGATCTTGTTGAAAGCGAGTATAGTGGATGAGAAATCTTGATGAACGGCGGCGGCTTCAACCTAGTTCGCGCATGCTCAGGTCTAGGTAGGGTTACGGTCACATGGGGGGATGGTGACGTTTAAAACTATATTATTATTTTAGTTATTTTCAAATTCAAATTGTATAATTTTCTAACTCGAATTACTTTTACATACGAGCTCGGATTCGGACGTTGTTTCTTGCATTGGGATCATATCGAAATTTCGGACAACATGGAGCTCGTTTGGTAAAATTCTAAGATAGTTTGAATTTTGGGCATAATTTGGATTTTTATTAGATTTAAAATCAAAGGTGAGTGTTTTTACCCACTCACAATTACTAAACTATCTTATGTTAGTTAAATTAAATTTGTGATGTGATTAGAAAGTAAATGATTGATGTTTGGTAAGTCTAAATTATCATTGTAGTTAAATTTGATTTTTATTGCATTTAATCATCATTAAATTTGATATTGAATTTAAAATGTCGGTTTAATACCTATTATTGATTATCAGTTATCTATTGATATTTATTGATTGATTTGGATGATGATTGTAATGGATGTCTGATTGTTGATATTGGATGACTAGATGTTGTATTTCTATATTTGTATAACATTGGAAGTTCCCTATGGGTTGAAATGATACACATGGAATGATCTATAGATTAGGAAAAAATCATTATGAGTTGAAATGATAGACTCAAGCGATTTTATGGATTTTCATCTAATTTGGGCTTATGGTTTGAAATGATATATAACCGTAAAATGTTAAATTACAGATTGAAATGATAAATATCCGTACCACTTGACCCTAGGGTAGAAAATTATATACGGGCATCGGATTTGGTTAAATTAAATGATTTTTGAATTTTTAAATTTTGAATTCAGTTAACCAGCATTTTGAAATAGAATTTGGATTTATATAAACTGAATTATTTTGACAATCCAAGTGTTAAAGGTTGAATTTGGAATTGATTTGATGAATTGTTCAAAGGATTCAAATGAAAATTGTGTCAAATATGAACGAATTTATCGGAATTGAGTTATTGAAGTGTTTGGATATAATTTTGAAATCTACTTAAACAAATTTAAACTATTTTTAAATAAATTAACTATTTTTAATTAAATTTACTATTTAATCAAATTAAAACTGTTTTAATTTATTTAATCTATTATAACCTATTTAATCTATTTTTACCTATTTTAAACTAATTAAATTTATTTAATCTACTTTAATCTATTTAATATAAATTAAATCTATTTTAAATTTATTTAATCGATTTAAAAACCTACGTAATATAATTTAAATCTATTTAATCTGTAATAAATCTATTTAAACATTTTAAACCTAATTAATCTATTTAATCTATATATAATCTATTTAAATCAATTTGAATCTATATAAACTATTTTAATTTATTTAAACTATTTTTAAACTATTAAACTATTTATGACTATCTAAACTATTTTCTAAAATTGCAAACTATGTAAAGTTGAAGTATTTAAATTAAATCCTTGATGATGATACAACTTCAGTTGGAATTTGGAATTGATACATTTTTGTGAAATGACATATTTGGATAAATTTGATTTCGAAAGTGATATGGTTTGAAATAGAATATGATATTTTGATATTAAGTATGAAATTGACTTTTGAAATGTAAAAGAACCATCTGGTGTGAATTTAGCATTTGGTTATTAAGGAGACCAGGATCATATATTGTCATACTCTCTGCCAATACCGAAAACCACTTTAACAACTGTGTACGCGGTGGAGATTCCAAAAATGAAGTAGGATGGTTTGGTGTAGGATTATGTATGAGGTATTTACGTGACCCTGACTCCCGTGAGTCAGCTTGATGTTGCTAAAATAAGAGCTACGTCGGGCCAAGCGAGGTCATTCCTCCTATCGGGCACATTTCTTCGATATCATTCTATTACTTTATGATTAATTTGGTGGCCACCCCTTGATTTGATTTGGGAATGTGTTCTGAGGTGGGCGGTAGTAGCTGCTATGCATTATCACCAGTCCGGATCCGCAATTGGTATATCTACCCTGGGCATTGCCTCGAGTACCTTGTTGCATGCCTTATCACACCTTCGACGAGTTTGTTTTGTACCATACCAATGGAGTGCCCTCTGGGTAAACCATACGGAAGAGCGTACGGTACTGCATGGACTATGGGAATATATAAAACGTGTTAAGGGGGATATGGGTAACGCCTTAACGCTATTTTAATACTTTTACTTTACTGTAAACATATTATAATAGCGCATTGTACTACATAGTAGATAGTTTAACGGATCCTTATGGCATGTAACTCCCGAATATCTCTTAAGTTATTGCACCCATGTTAGACACTGGATAGGAGATGTCAAACCTCATCAAAATTGTACCACATTAGGACTTACAGAATTTGGTAATGGTCAATATTGTCCATATTCAACTTTGTAGTCCCAATACAAAGTCCTTGGTCCAATAATAACAATTATTATTAATCGAATTACTCTGGCCAAAAGACGTTGAATTTGAGTTGACTTCAGTTTACCTTGATACTTACCCCATATAACCGAGGAGACGAATTCTCTCTTGAATAGTGTTTCACTTGTAATGCTTATACTTGACACAACTACAGTCGTTCGATGGACATCATGCCATAATTTGACCATAATCAAAGTGGGGTTTCTACATTAAAGCTCGATGGTATTTTCAAGTTGAAGGAATTGTGTTATTTTGTCACACTGATTTTTTCTGTTTGATCTTCATTATATTAACCAACAGAAAACTAACTAGTTGGTCATTCCATAGTTATAGTACATAACTCCTTAGTGCCCCAGCATTCATGAGTAATACACTGTCCAACATTTGGAGGGCATTAGTACTCTAGCCTCATACGGTGTGTCGAAATCCCATCTCGATACATCTTGACTGGAAATATTTAAAATGGTATGTTTATTTCATTGTGATAAATCTCTCATGGTTGCAACGCATGGTAACTACTATCACAAAACATACCATTTATGAATTTCTTATTAAACATACTGTTGATTAAATTAATTATTTAATATAACATATTATATCAAGTATATAATAGAAAGATTTTTTATTTGAAACAAGATTGGCTGTCGAGTTAGATATATATAATAAATTACATAATTGCCCCTAGGGCATACTCCAAACCCTATCAGTCTACCTCTTGCACTTGGGGTCAATTATGGAATCTCTCTCACATCCCTTCAATCTGTTCGAAGAGAACTGATCGAGTTAGATCTTCGTGAATGGATCTGCTATGCTAGTTTAATTGACTACAATGTGAGTCAACTATCTCTGATGTTGATAAACTACCTTTATCACATGGAACTATTCATAGTATGTTTCTCAACTTCTATTGAGCTCTTATTATTACATTGTTATCATATAACAATGATGCAGTATTCTTAATTCTTGAAATCACTCCCAGCTTGGTTGTAAATTTGTACATTTATATTTAAATACATTTTCTTTTATTGCGTCGCTATTCAAGGTAATGTACTTGACCTTTTGTTGACTCACCACAACCTTTCATTTGGAATATTTCCAACTTAAAGCTTCTTAATTAAGGTTTGAACATGAATTCAATATCAACATATTTTACTCGATAACGCTTGCTGGTGAAGTTTTCCGCTTCACCACACTCAACAGGATCGTGGAGCAATCCAGCGACTAATTGCTTTCGTGAATTGGAATCGAAAATTTTAACCTATATTAAATTCACCTTTAAGAAGTGACTGTGTTGCTGAATGATTGCACAGTCAAATTGTCGTACTTCAACAATTTATTGAAATGTCGAAATGGTTTGTGATCAAATAGGAAAGTGAAATTGGATAATAGAATAATAGAAGTAAATGACACAGAGATTTTTATGTGGTCCAGATTTAGACCTGTCAAAATATGACCCAACCCATTAACCCAACCCTTTTATCCTACTTTTAAGTGGGTTGGGTCAACCCATTTATGAATTTTATTAAATGGGTTATGGGTTGGGTTGACCCATTTTTAAAAGGGTTATAAGTGGGTAACCCATTTACCCATTTATTAAAAACATTAAATTTTAATATAAATTTGAAAAATAAGAATTTTAAACATACAATGTAGTTTTCATGAAAATTGACAGTTGTACTTAAAAATAACAGGACACTGCATCTTCATATTTGAACTTCACCTACTGTAGAAGCCTCTATTTTTTCTGTTCAAACTACAATTAAAATTTCTAATTCCAAATTATAAATTCGAAATTTCCAAAAATTTCAAAATTTAAATTTCAAATTTCAAATTTTCATATTCCAAATTTCAAATTCGATATTTCCAAAAATTCGAAAATTTAAATATCAAAATTTCAAATTTAAAAATTCGAAATTTCCAAAAATTTCAAAATTAAATTTTCAAAATCCGAAATTTCCAAAAAATTAAAAATCCAAAATTTCCAAAAATTTCAAAATTTAAAATTTTAAAATTTTCGAATTTCAAAATTTGAAATTTCCAAAAATTTCAAAGTTCGAAATTACCAAATTTAAATTTCGAAATTTCAAATTTTAAACTTCGAATTTCAAAATTTAAATTTTAAAATTTTCAATTTTTAAATTCAAATTTTAAAATTTTCAATTTTTAAATTCAAATTTTCAAAATTCGAAATTTCAAAATTCAAAATTTCAAATTTTAACAAATTTCAAAATTCGAATTTTGAAATTTGAAATTTTAATTTGAAAATTTAAATTTGAAATTGGAATTTGAATTTTTAAAGTTCAAAATTTTGAAATTTCAAATTTTAAAATTCAAAATTCTAAATTTTGAAATTTGAAAATTTGAAATTTGAAAGTTTGATATTTGAAATTTGAATTTTAAAATTTTGTACTGTGAAATTTTGAATTTTCGAAATTTGAAATTTTTAAATTTGAATTTTGAAAATGTGAAAATTTTAAATTTGAAAATACATTTTTTTAGAATTTTTTCATATAAAAAATCGACTTATGTGAGTCGAAAATCAAAAAAATTGCTTTTGCAATAAGTTGAAAAATGACTTTTAAAAGTCGGTAGATTTTGTTTATCCATATTGACTTTTTAATTTTTTCATTTTATAAGCAAATAACAACTTATTTATTGTAATCCAAACGGTCCCTAAATCTTTAAATGGGTTAAATGGGTAACCCGCTTATTAAACGGGTTGGGTCATATATGGCTAGGGTCATAAGTGGGTAAAAAAGAATGAGTCATAAATGGGTTGGGTCAAACTCGACCCAACCCATTTTGACCCAACTCAACCCATTTGACAGGCCTATCCAGATTATTGTTAAACCTACATCCATGGGATATTCGACTATTTCTTAGTTGTTTTTGTATAAAAAAAATTATAACATCCTCACAGGCATATAATATTTGATTTTGGTTTATGGAAGGAGAAGAAGTTTTTCTGAAAGAAGATCCCTTTTTTCATCCTCCTGTTTTTTCCTTTTATAGTATCAAAAGTTCCTTGTTGGTTGTTTGCAATCGTCTTTGATCCTTTCTCTTCAATATTCACCTTTTGATCTTGCTACTTGTCATCTATTTACACTGCCTATTTTTTGTGCTTGGATTGGTAATGGGTTTTTAGTGAGAAATTATGATATTGGTGGGATCTTGGAAATTCAAAGCAGGATGCCTGAAAAATAGGGCGGGAATCCTGAGTCTACATAGGTCGGTCCCTTCTTCTCGGAATGGCAAATGTTTTAAGATGAACGGTAGGGGAGCGCCCAGATGCTTCGCTATGGTGATGATGCATATGAAGAGGTGTAGTGGTGAATATTGTCTGGCATTCAAATCACATTGCCCTGCCGATACCCCTGCAACCTCTGCTTGATTTATTAAGGTGTCAAGTGGGAATGGAGTAATGTTTCCTCATTCTTCTTTGAGGGTTGACTTAGCACATGCCTGGAACGTGTCTGAGGCTATTAATGATTTGGACTACCCTTTATGCATGTGTGCTTTCACTGTCGATAAGGGGAATATGGGACCTCACATTTTTAATTTGCTTATAAGTTCGTTTCTACATTGAAGCATGTTTCGAGTGGCCTTGTATATGGCCCCTTTGGAGTGTTTTTGGCTTTGTGTGTCGCTGTTTTGGTTGCCCTCGGTATGTGCTAGAGCAGACCTATTTCTATAGGCATCAACAAAGTGTGAATTTTAGAGGTCTGGTTAGCTCAGTATACCATGTACTGCTTCTTATGCCTCGGTCCACTTATCATCTTTGGTGTTGGATATAGCCGTTATGGCCTGCCCGGTTCTTGGAAACTTGCAATATTTGTCTCATTTTTCTCCATCGCAGTTCATGGTAAGAATGAATATAACACTTACTCCCCAAGTCTGAGGTGGCTGTAGGTCAAGGTAGAGTTGTTGTCTTAAACACCCGTTTTGTATGTCAATCAGTTTTGACTAATCTATCTTTTCTATGTTAGGAAAAAGTCTTTTCAGCTATCCTTGCATTTAATGCTTTTTAACACGCATCAATTTCTTACTAGACCATCTTCAAATAGCTGAATATTTTAGCCTTTTGCTTTTCAAGGTGGATTTTTTTAAATTTTTGTGCTCATTATTTCTACATCAAATCCATGTTTCACAAAATCTTTGATCACCTCAATCATGCGCTCGTTATTCAAACTAACATATTTTCTTTCTTTATCTTTCCTATATTTTCTTTTATCCTTTTTGCTCGTGAAGAATTATTAGCGGATTAGTTTATGAATTTGAGGGTAATTTGGAAAATTGAAAGTGGAAAAATCATTTTGATTCTTGATCTTTCCTGGAAGTAACCTCTAGGATTTTAACATGACTTCTTCTTCATCTTCCTCTATGCTTCCTCCTTCCAAAATCACTTATCTGGGAGATGCTATTAGGGTTCTTAAATTATTTGGGTTTCATAGCTATGCAGCTAAGGTTCTGAAATCTGATGAACGCATTAATACACCACCGGAGGAGTATATCGCAATCACTCCTAAGCATATTTGATGTGCTTTATTCCTTCTGATGCATCCAATAATCCATCGATGGCTTGCAATCCAAGATGTTGCTCTAGTTCAACTTCCTCTTCATTCTTATAGTCTTTTTAACCACTTTCGTCCTTTACACTAAAAATGGTATTAATCTCACTAGTGAGGAACTTTGATTTCTTTTTGAGATTAGAAAGAGTCCTGCAAATAAAGGCGATGGCTACTTTTATATTCAAGCTAGGGAATCGTTTTTTCATTTGTCTCAAGTAGAACTGAAAAATGGACTGAATTCTATTTCTTTATTTCGAACTTTCATATATTTCCTTCTTTCTCTCGCCATTATTCTGTCAACACCATCTCTTCAGAGGAGAATAGACAATTATATAAGTCTCATAGGTAGTAGATTTTAAGATTATCAGTGAAGGCCAGAAAAGTAAAAGGGTTTTTTGTTGAGTCATTGCTAAAGGATTACAGTTTATTGCATCCTGGTCATGCACTTTCTCGTAATATATTCAAGCTTGCTCCTTCCTCAACTGGATTTAGGGGTATAAGTTGCATGTAATGGATTTTAGGAATTGCCGTATTGGTGATTCTAATTTTTCCAGTTTTCTTCCTTTATAGATAGTATGGATGATGATGTAGCAGTTAAGATCCATAGAGCTGTAAAGGAGAATAAAAATAAGAACGCTTTGAAAGGATTACGTGGAGGGTTTGGTGATTCTCTTACTATTTCCAAAAGATTGACTATTCCTCCCCCCTCGGATCTTCCACTTCCTCCAGATGCAAGTGTCTTTCCTCCTTCAACCTCCATACCAGTTAGATTTGCTGCTTCTTCTTCTTCTCAGAGTGATCCTCCTCCTCCTGTGGGTAGCTTGAAAACATCTGAGATTGCTATGCCTTCTTTATAAGTAAAAGTAGGAAGAGCTACACAAGTTCCTTCTCTTTTTTCTGATCTGGCTTCCAAGACACCTTCCTTTGCGCTTCTGTCTGAATTTGTGAAGCTTTGGTCTTATGTGAGTGATCTTCCCTCCTCTTTTCTTCTTCCTTTTATTGCCAATTTGTTACTTACGTTGTTTGAACTTCACATTTCTTATAGTTGGCGGTCTTGATAGTGAAGGTGCATGAATCAGGAAGTGCACATGCCTTGCTTTCAAACCAGGTGGCTAAACTTGAGGTGACCTTGCTTTAGCTAATTCGGAAAAAGCAGTGTAGACCTCTACCAGGGTCAAGGTCGAGAAGTAGGATAGACAGCTTCATGAGAAGGTTGAGAAGGCCAATGGGGAAATTAAAGTTGTTGAGGATGCTCGGCTTCAAAGGAGCGTGAGTTCAGGGAGAAGGATGAAGTGCGGGCCAAGGCTGAAATAGAGCTAAGGGTGGTGTAGGAAGAAGTGTCACAATCAAAGAAAGAACTTAATAATGTCACTTTCGATGTGACTTATGGTTTATTACTTCGACCAAGCATACATTTGGGGTAGAAGTTAAGCTTAACTTTCTAAAGAAAAAGTCTGTGGTGGATTCGATCTTGGCATATTGCTCGGATAGGTGGAAAGCAAAAGAGGTTCAGGAAGGGAATGCTGACCCAAACCATTCTGGACGCCCTTCTCTGAAGGAGAAGATAGAGGCCGATAGGGATCGGGGGTTCCTGCAATTTGACTGATAGCCTTTTAATGTTAATACCTTAGGTATTCGTTTAATGATAACAACTATAGAACATTATATAAAATATAGATACTAATTTTTTGTCAAGATATATATATATATATATATATATATAGCATATAGTGCATGATATCTAGATAGGTATTGATTAAAAATATTGTACAACATCGAGAGTAGATTCAAGATACTTATATATAGTTTTAAGAGTTCAAGAATGAAGAGTCATGAGTATTGAAGAGTTCAAGATATTCGAGATAAGTTATAGAGTTGTTAGCACCAAAAATGGTCACCAACACCCTTAAAGAGATTGTGTAGAGAGATTAATGAAGAGAGTAAATTAAAATAGAGAAAAATATGTAAATTTCAGTGCAGAGAACAAGAACACCAAATTTATAGTGGTTCGGCGTAACTACCTACGTCCACTTTGAAGTTGATTTCTATTGATTTCCTTGATAGTTGATTATGGATACAATCCATTTCTAATTACTTGAATAAAATTGCAAAACCAAAGATCAAGTCTTGAGTGAGTGTTGAATGCGGCAGAGTTTCTCCAGTGTTCCCAAAAAATGATCCCTTTCACTGTGCCCCTGCCTCTCTATTTATAGACGAAAATGGGTTGGACTTCCCTGGTGGGCCTGGTGGCTGAATATCTCGGTCCAAATGGAGTAACCTCTGTGCGCCGACCCATAGATGCCGAACGTCGAATGTCAGACAGGGCATGAAAGTCGAACAATCTTCTCATGACGAGCGCAGTGAGGTCGAACACTCTGAATGCTGTGGGAAGCATTTGCATTGAACGATACTGGAAGCCGAACCATCGACTTGGCCGAATGACTAGATGCCGAACCATCATCTCCATGCCGAGCTGTAGTTGAAGTTGTTTGAGATTGGTTGAATGCCGAACAATATGGTATCATGCCGAACAAGGCGAAGCCGAACGTTCTGACTGTCGAACACCCTGAATGCCGAGCAGTAGCTAATGCCGAACGCTTCTCTAGATGCTAAGCGTTATCCAATGCCGAACGCTCTCTTGATGCCGAGCGCTGTCCAATGCTGAACGCTCTTCATGCCGAACGGTCTCGGGGTGAAGAACAAGATTCATGCCGAACCTTCATGGATGTCGAACCTTCATGGATGCCGACCATTCCTTGTATGCCGGACGTTCTTCTGGCGTCGAACGTTTAGAATGCCGAGTACCAAGTTGCCTGGTCAAATCTCTAGGAAACACTTGCCCCACAAAGTGTATCGCGTGACCGAACGTGATACGCTTTGGACTACGAGTCCTTTGTGCTTCGCTCCTAACCTTGGCCCGTCACCTTTGGAGGTTGTTTTCTTGTGAACACTTGTTGAGGTGGTGTGTGCCGAATGTAACGCGAATGCCGAACAATACAACCGAGGCCGTATGCTCCACGTGTGCGAGCGGCTTTGTATGCCGAAGCCGAACGATGCGGCTTTGACCGGTTCCACCGGCCATAGCCTCTTTGACTTCTTCTTATTACCTATAAAGGCCAGCGTTTTCCCCCTTCTTCTCTTTTCACTTTTTTACCTTTGCTATCTCGTACTTGCAAATTTTACCTGTTAACAACCATTCCTTCCCAATCCATTCGGCATTAACCAAAGCCATGCCCTTAACCCTAGATTTCTCCAAGTCTTGATCTACTAACTAGGTAACTGTTCCTCTATCTAAGTCCTTTCCCTGAATAAATGGGTTTTAACACGAGGCTCGAGTCCGTAAATTAGAACTTTAGCTGATAGGTGTTGCGCAGACGAGTGAATCGAAGTTCGAATAGGATATTTCTTTGGGCTAGATGGTATGGAGGGAAAGAGAAGTGGCCAGAGTCGAGTACATGGGGAGATGTTGGGAGGTGCATTGTGGTTCGGCATGGATCTCTTGTGCCGAACGAGATTGGAGGAAAAGAAAGAATAGAGGAGGAGTACGAAGTGGCTAGGATGCCGAACAGCATGGTCTGGTATGACTCGCCGAATGATCCGTCCTGGTGGTTCGATCTGGATGGAGGAAGAGAGGAAAACATGAAACCGTAGTTAAGGGAGGAGTGCCGAGCGTTGGGGCATGGCGTAACTCTGGTTCGGCGTGACTCACCACATGCCGAACAGTCGGTTGAGAGGTTAGGGTCGAAGCATGAATTAGATGGGATGCCGAGTGTTATTTCGGCCAAACAGAATTTTGGCCGAACGATACTCCACCTAACGCAGCCTAAGTTGAACGAACGATAGTTTGGCCGAACAATTTTCATGCCGAACGGTAGCTAGGCCCAGCGAAGGTTTGGCCGAACAATATTCAGGCCGAACAACTTTTAGGCCGAGCCATTATGAATGTCGAACCATCCCTTAGCTTATGTCGAACACTTGTTTATCTTGCCTAATCACATAACAAAACAAGGACAAGGACTCCAACATACTAGCATATCGAACTGATCCAGACTGATAACTTCCTAGTTTCGGTAGACATGAACCTGAATTTAAATCAACATAATCGGATAACTTCTTCTAACATTTTCTGAATCCGAAACTGTAAACACCATAGAGCAGGCTTTTGGAGACGGTCAGTGATGACGGTTTTCGAAGACGACGATTAGAAGCTCATTTTTATATTATTAACTCTGTGACTTTCAATTTTTCAACGCTTGCACATGAATGATCGCACTAGTTCACACACCACACGGGGGGGGGGGGGGGGGGGAATTCTTGTGTTGTTAATTCTGACGTCGATTGTTTTTCAAGTATAGTTCAAACAGGTGCTCTCGTCAACCTCAATATTTATCGGGGATGTCTAAGAAATCTAGCTCTGCCACGATCTCGGATAGACCCAGGCCGTCTTCTAAACAAGGGGTCATGGATACTCCTAATCCGTCGACTTCCCCCGCTCATAACTTAGCTCCCGATGGCCTGGAAGCATCGATTCTTTTGGACAACCCGGTTGATTCTCAAGTTTCGAAGGTCAATGAAGTTGCGCTCCAGCGAATATGCTCTGTCCACGGAATCCCATTTGACGGTGTGCTGGTTCCATTGGGGCACGATCGTCCACACCTGTCCCCAGTTGGATACACCGCCTGTAATGAGTTTATGTGCTGGGCCGGCAGTGTGCCACCGTTTAACTTATTTCTTCGGGACATGTTGCAATACATTGACATCGCCCTGTCGTAAATGCACCCAAACGGTCACGCCTTCATCTATGGCACCTACATCCTCTTCATGACCGTCTTCTCTAGGCCTCTAACCCCGGGCGACATCAGATACATTTATATGATCAAGAAGCGGAGAGATAGCCCCTCCTTTGTGTTGGCCCCTGGTTTCGTGAGGAGATGGGTTGAAGGAAGTAAGTCTTCTTCTTGAAACGATACTCATGTTTTGGTCGAGGCTATGCCTTTTCTAACTCTTGTTTCATCTTCTCAGGTATCAATCCACATCCTGACGGCCGCGAATATTCTGAGGCTATTGAAGCTATTAGAGCTCTTCCCACCGAAGAAATAGACATCCAAACTCTTATTTCAAATGAGTCACTATCGCGGTTTGGACTATTAGCAGAAGGTCGTCGGGTAAGCCTTCCCGAGGGCGTCTCCATACCCAAGCTCGCATCCGGTAAAGGGAAAAAATTAGCTGAGTCGTCATCATGCCACACCCTTGATGTATAGAAAGAGGGGGAAATCAAAGAGAATGAACCACCCGAAGCACAAGGTGAGAATTTGGGTCCCGCTCAAGATCCTATAGTCGAAGTGCACGATATCGAAATGTCATCTTCTCTTTCAAAGAAGAAGAATGGATCGACGTTCAAGATTAGAAAGGAAAAGGTTGGCGGAACTTCGAAAGTTACGCTTATTCCAATGGAGAAAGAGGCCTCTTCACAGCACGTAGAAAGTTCTTTAAAGGGCCTATCGAACCTCTCCATTCCGGGTCATCTGCTCAATTACGACTTTGACAATCCGGAGGCATTTAAGCTTCATTCGCCTATCAGAGGCGATGCGGGCATTCTAACCTAAAGTCAGGGAGAGAAAACTCCTATTAGCAAAGAAACTGGTCTGTCGGGGGGAAACACTAGGACACACGCGAACACTTGCACTTCAATTTGCACTTAGATTTTTATCGTCACACTATTCTTTGCTAATTCGCTGTTATTTAAATTCTGTATAGGTGACATAGGGCGCTCACATGGATTCGATCGTCTTCGTGGTTCGTCTATTTTTTATCAGTTCGGATGGGACTCGGGTTCCGGGAGACGTCGATATAGAGATGGTGACGGCGATAAAGACCATCATTCCCGAGACTCGTCATCTCGGAGGAAAACTTACTTCAGCCAAAATAAAACCAGGATACCTCCTCTCACCCAGAGCAAAGTAAAGACAAGCGCGGCCATAAGAGGTCACAATCTGATGCTCTCTGGGACCAACACTCTGATTCCTCTTCCACTCGGCAGTCCCGAGATTCTCACAGGAGAGGCGAACTTTCAAAGCCGTCTCCTCCCTCCCCTGCAACAGACCCATCAGTATCGGAGAGGCTGGCCGAGCTTATAGACAAATTTCCAAAAATCTACTTCGACGGCCTGAAATTCCTCCCGGCGATTCATCCTATCCCCAGACACGTCAAGCAGAGCGCCATCTCCTGTACAAACGATGTCTATGTTCAACACGACGTGTTTGTTCATTTGGCTGAAAAACTTTCTGAAGTCTCCGTGGAGCGCCAACATGAAAGTGATCGTCTGAAGCTTGAGGCTATCCACGACAAAGATATCATTAAAGCTCAAGACGAAGAGATTGCAACTTACAAGTTTGAACTTGAGGTCGCCTATCAGAGCGCCAAGGACACCGCTGAGGTCGTCACTCGTCTGGAATCAACTCATAAGAAAGAACTCGACGAGGTGGTTCAACGGTGTGGGGCTTTGGCTATAGAGAAGGACTCAGTTCAAAAGGGGAGGGACGCACTCAGCCTCCGAGTCAAGGAACTTAAGGAGTAGCTTTGCAGGGAGAAGGAAGAGAAAACGGCTGCCCAAGAAGAGTCACAACGATACTGTGATGAGATCGTTGCCACTCGACTTTTAAAAGAAAAACTTGAGGGCGAGCTTTCCAGGGTTGAGGCGTTAAAGAGTGAGCCCCGTGAAGAGGGCAAGAAGATGGCATCCATGGATATCGACTCGCGTCTCGAGGTGGCTAGGGAAGAAGGCAGGGAAGAGGTCAAAAGCACGTTTGACCCGCTAATCGCTGAATTCAACGCCCGCGTTCTCATGCACCGTGAATTGACTTTTTTGGGCGAGGGCTATCTTGAATCTTTAGCTGAGGCATGGGAGGCCTTGATAGAAATCAGGAAGACCGAGCATGGCACCGAAGAGATTGATAAGGGGGCCTTGATAAAAGAATTCCTCAAAGGAAATGAGCCTTAGGACATGTCGGCGGCCAAATCTATTTGTTGCAAAGGCTCCTCCTCAAAGAAAGGGAAAGAAGTTATTGTCGGTCCATCCGAGGTCGTGCCTCCAGCTCATGTGCCTATCCGATCGGCCGATCGGCTGATACTCGATCCATTTGAGCAGTATATTGGTTATAATCCGGAGGACCCTGGCATTGGTGTCCATATTATGTTTCCCATTCTAGAGGGTGAGACCCCTTTGACGGCTGAGTGCTTGCCGGAACCTGGTAGATAACCCTTCATTTTAAGATTCCAGAAGTCGTCATTCTTTATGAAGGACTATTGTATTCTAATGCTCATTTTTTCTGATTTTTTGTAGGCCGTTTTGATCCCGATCCCACTCCGAGGAGCAATGTCGCCAAGAAGGTGGGGAAGGAAACAAGTGAGGCCCCTCATGCAAGAGATGCTCCCGGTCCCGACGCCCAAGTGATCAGAGCGCTTGATGAAGATAAATCTGAGGCTTCCTCTCCCACTGACGGGAGTTATGAAGTTGAAATTGCAGGCGTCTTTGAGCACACATCCGAGCTGAGCATGAAGGAGAGGCTTGAGAAAGAGAAGGAAGAAACGACCAAGATCAAGGTCGAACCTCAAGCCGTGGACCACGACGATCCTTTGAATAAGCCGCTGAAGATCATTCTCCCTAGCAGGTCCAAACCCATGGATGTCCCTCGTACTTCTTCGGCTGTCACTCCTCCATCAAAGAAGGGTATCAAGGGTAAACGCGGAGGAGAGGAGTCGTCTGAGAAGACAAGGAGGTGAAGAAGACGAAGAAGCACAAGAAGTAATCATTACTCTCATTCAACGAGAGTCAGTTTAGATTATGCAAGTACTTTTGTTTTCTTAGTTTGTGTAAATAAACTTTTGATTCCGAGCTTCAAAGGAGTTGTAATGGAAACTCATCTTCGATGAATAAAACTTAGTTTTTCTGTCTTTCCATGGCTCTTATCGTTCAATTTTCTTTGCGATTGTGATTCAAATCCAAGCTGTTGTGAAAATAATAGACCTCTCGGTTCATCTTCATATAGCTCAGAAATTCTTTGAGAGCTGTCTGTTTTTTCTTCCGCGCTTCAAGCACTTAGAATATTTTCTAATACGTGCGCCGAAGGCTCGATGACTTCAAATCATTTATATCCAGTCTGCCTTCAGTGGACCTGGTCATTTAAAACGTTTATACTCGAGTCCTCATTCTGAGGACTTAGAGTACTTCAGTCCACACTCCGGGGACTTGGAGATTTTGAAGCACTTATACTCGAGTCCGCGCTCCGGGGACTTTGAGTACTCCAGTCCGCACTCCGGGGACTTGGAGATTTTGAGTCGTTTATACTCGAGTCCGCGCTCCGGGGACTTAAAGTACTCCAGTCCGCACTCCGGGGACTTGGAGATTTTGAGTCGTTTATACTCAAGTCTGTGCTTCGGGGTCTTAGGGTACTCCAGTCCGCACTCCGGGGACTTGGAGATTTTGAGTCGTTTATACTCGAGTCCGCGCTCCGGAGACTTAGGGTACTCCAGTCCGCACTCCGGGGACTTCGAGATTTTGAGTCCTTTATACTCGAGTTCGTGCTCCGGGGACTTAGAGTACTCCAGTCCGCACTCCGGGGACTTGGAGATTTTGAGTCGTTTATAATCGAGTCCGCGCTCCGGGGACTTAAAGTACTCCAGTCCGCACTCTGAGGACTTGGAGATTTTGAGTCGTTTATACTCGAGTCCGTGCTCAGGGGACTTAGAGTACTCCAGTCCGCACTCCCGGGACTTGGTGATTTTGAGTCATTTATACTCGAGTCCGCGCTCTGGGGACTTAGAGTACTCCAGTCCGCACTCCGGGGACTTGGAGATTTTGAGTCGTTTATACTCGAGTCCGCGCTCTGGGGACTTAGAGTACTCCTGTTCGCACTTCGGGGACTTAGAGATTTGAGTCGTTTATACTTGAGTCCGCGCTCCGGGGACTTAGAGTACTCCAGTCCGCACTCCGGGGGTTCGGAGATTTTTGAGTCGTTTATACTCGAGTTCGCGCTCCGATGACTTAGAGTACTCCAGTACGCACTCCGGGGACTTGGAGATTTTGAGTCGTTTATACTCGAGTCCGCGCTCCGGGGAGTTAGAGTACTCCAGTCCGCACTCTGGGGACTTAGAGTACTCCAGTCCGCACTCTGGAGACTTGGAGATTTTGAGTCGTTTATACTAGAGTCCGTGCTCCGGGGACTTAGAGTACTCCAGTCAGCACTCCGGGGACTCGGAGATTTTAAGTCGTTTATACGTGTTCGTACGTCAGCCAAAATAATACAGTTTCGTTTGCCTGTCATAGGATCATCATACGCAGAAACATTAGTCATTTATGGAAAAGATGGCTTCAAGCCTTTATTAATGAGAGCAATTTGAATTGTCTTACTACATGTCAAGAACTAGAAATAAAAGCGTACTAGAAATAAGTGCAACTAATACATGAAAGAAATAGACTAAGTATAATAATGCCGCAAGTGCTCGCTGTTCCAGGCTCGGGGGAGTGTCGCACCATCGACGGTCACTAGCTTGAAAGTTCCTTCTCTAAGCTTCCGTTCGATGACGTATGGACCTTCCCATGCGGGATTCATATGAGATGGGATCGGAAAAACTCGTTTCAAAACGAGGTCTCCCACACCAAAAATTCTCGGTCGGACCTTTTCGTTGTAATATTTGACGACTTTATGTCTGTATGCGGTCGCTCTCAAGTTGGCTTCTTCGCGTTTTTCGTCAATGAAGTCCAATGATTCCAATAAAAGATTCTGGTTTGACTCGGGGTCGTAATGAGTTACCCGATGTGATGGAACTTCAAGTTCCACGGGTATGACGGCTTCCGTGCCATATGCCAATGCGAATGGAGTGTGGCCAGTCGCGGTCTTGTGGGTGGTCCTGTAGGCCCAAAGCGCCGTTGGAAGTTCATCCACCCACTTGCCTCTAGCCTTTTCCAGACGCTTTTTCATTATGGACTTGATTATCTTGTTTACGGCTTCGACTTGTCCGTTGGCTTTCGGGTGAGCAACCGCTGTAAACTTCTTCTCAATGCTATATTTCTGACAAAAATCTTTGAACTCCTTGCTCTCGAATTGAGTTCCATTGTCTGTAATGATGGTCCGTGGAAGGCCAAAACGGCATATGATATTTCGTATGACGAAATTAATAACCTTCTTGGTGGTTATTGTGGCCAGAGGCTCTACTTCTGTCCATTTGGTGAAGTAATCGACCGCAACTATTGCATATTTCGCTCCACCTTTGAACATGGGTAAAGAGACGACTAGGCCAATCCCCCACATTGCAAATGGCTAGGGACTAACCATCTGCGTGAGCTCCGTCGGTGGAGCTCTCGGGATTTTTGCATATATCTGGCATTTGTCACATCTTCTCACATAGTCTGCGGCATCCCGATTCATAGTTGGCCAGTAGTATCCATAACAAAGGACTTTCTTCGCTATTGTCTGCCCCCCAGTATGGTCACCGCACTCTCCCTCATGGACTTCCTTCAAGACTCGTTTTACCTCATCATGGGCAATGCATTGGAGTAATGGGGTTGAGAATCCCTTCGATGCATTATTTCATCCTGTATTACATAACGAGAAGTCTTACGAAGGATTTGTCGTCTTTCGCTCCTTTCTTTGGGTAAGATCTCGAATAGCAAGTACTGCCTGATTGGGGTCATCCACGATTCCTTCTCGATTTATGTTTCTAGCATGAAATCTACCTCCATCATATCTATACTCGGGGTATGGAGGGTCTCAACAGGAAATAATCCCATTTGTTGTGCATCGCCAGTGCTTACGAATTTTGCCAATGAATCGGCTGCTCTGTTTTGCTCACGCGGGACATGTGAAATATCATAGTACTCGAGATACGCTAGCAGCTCCTGAACTCGGACCAAATATGGGGCAAGTCTCTACCCCCTTTCTTGGTAGTCTCCTCGTACTTGGTACACCACCAGCTGAGAGTCGCTAAAGATTTCAACTGATTTTACTCCCAGTTCTTTAATAAGTCTTAAGCCGGCGATCAACGCTTCATATTCGGCTTCATTATTCGTCGCTGTGAATTCGAACTTCAAAGCGTAGCAAACCAATCGGTTTTCAGGAGTTACAAGAACTATGCCAACACCCGAACAATGGTCGTTGGATGCCGCATCGGTGTACATCTTCCATCGAACGGGAGGTATGACATTGTGATCGTTTGATTCATTTGTCATAGTGAATTCAACAATGAAGTCAGCTAGTGTCTGTCCTTGTATGGCCCTTCGCGGCAGGTAGGTAATGTCGAACTGAATTAGCTCAATATTCTATTTTAACATCCTTCCGGAAGTATTCGGTCGTTGGAGTATCTGTCGCAAAGGTTGATCAGTATAAACACCGATTGATTGTGCCTGAAAATACGGGCGAAGCTTGCGTGATGCAATCACCAAGCAATTGGCTAGTTTTTCAATCTTTGGATAATTTCTTTCTAACCCCGTCAAGCGTTTACTAACAAAGTAAACTGGCTTCTGAACCCGGTCTTCCCCGCGAACCAGGGCTGCGTTGATAGCGTGCTGGGATACAGCTAAGTATACGTACAACATTTCGTGGTCTATTGGTTTTGACAGTATCGGGGGACTTTCCAAGTGCCTTACAAGAGCTCGGAATGCTTCCTCACAGTCGGATGTCCACTCGAAATTCCTCTTTCCTTTCTTTATGACATCGAAGAAAGAATACACTTGTCTATGGCCCTGGATATGAATCGGCTCAGCGCGACTACCTTTCCATTCAAGCTTTGCACCTGTTTTATGGTTCTGGGCACTTGTATATCTCGGATATTCTGAATCTTCTCCAGGTTAGCCTCGATTCCCCGCGCATTCACAATGAAATCTAGAAACTTTCCTAACGCTACGTCGAACGTACACTTCAAAGGATTGATCTTCATTCCGTAATGCCTGAGTATGTCAAACATTTCCGCTAAGTCTCGGATGTGGTCGTTTGACTGCCATGACTTCACGAGCATGTCATCCACATAAACTTCCATCATTTTACCAATCTGGTCTTTGGACATCTGATTTACCAGACGCTGGTAAGTTGCTCCCGCGTTTTTCAATCCAAAGGGCATCACTGGATAGCAATACAACCCAACATTTGTGACAAAACTGGTATGTTCTTCATCTGGGAGGTGCATCAGGTTTTGGTTATATCCAGAGTATGCATCCATGAATGATAGTAACTCATGTCCGGCAGTTGAATCGACCAGTTGGTCAATCCTCGGCAACAGGAAACTGTCCTTCGGGCATGCTTTGTTTAAATCAGAATAATCAACACAAGTTCTCCATTTTCCATTCGCTTTCTTTACCAGCACCGGGTTAGATACCCATTCAGGATAGAGGGCGTCGCGGACGAATCCATTGGCTTTGAGTTTGTCCACCTCCTCTTTGAGAGCTGTGGACCTCTCTGGGTCCATACCTCTCCTTTTCTGTTTTACAAAAACGTACTTTGGGTCTATGTTCAACATATGACTCGCGATTGTAATAGAAATCCCACGCATGTCAGAATGTGTCCAAGCGAAGACATCAAGATTCGCTCGGAGGAAGTCAGTGAGGTTCTCGGCCACCATGGGGTCGAATTGTGATCCAATTTTAAGAATTCGTGACGGGTCATCCCGGCTGACTGGGATATCGATTGTTAGTTCAGCCGGTGTTGCATTTGTTTCCCTGGGTCCCCCATAATCGTCTCTCGGATCTATGTCTCTATAGATCAGAGAATGTTGCCTAAGCCAGGGCTCGGGCGCTACTTGTCAATCATCAGAATTTTGGATGCGGACGAAGTTGTCCGCAACCTTTCCTTTCTCTCTACGCCGAGCTTCTCTCAGCTCAGCCACATAGCATGCGCGTCCGGTCGCCTGATCGCCATGTACCACTCCAACACCACTGTCTGTGGAAATTTCAACGTCAGACACCAAGGGGCCAATGCTGCCCTAAATTCTGCCAAGGCTGGACGTCCTAGAAATACGTTATATGGAGAGTCAACATCCAACACTATGAATGGTAGGATACACACCCTCCTACGCTCGCCTTGCCCCAGTTCAACTGGCAACTCCACATATCCCACTACAACCGTTGCTGCGCCGTTAAAGCCATGGATTCTGGCATTGGATGGTTTCAAATCCTTAGCCTCCAGCTTCATTTGGTCATATGCCTTCTTGAAGATGATGTTAACGGAACTTCCGCAATCAACTAGAATTCTCTTCACAAACGCCGGCCCGATTGTCGCAGATATGACCATCGGGTCGATGGTAAAGGCCTCCACCTTATCCGCATCTCGGCTGCTGAATACAATATCATCATCCATCGTGCGCTGCTGCTTTGCAGGAGTCCCATCCTCCACATTCGAATAGCACTCATACTCCGCATGTCTTAAAGAGTTAGCATATCGCTCCATCTCCTGCCAATTCTTATCTGCAGGATGAGGTCTGCCCGCAATTGTGTTGATAACCAATCCACCCACAGTCCGAGCAGGTTGTTCTGGTTGGCGTGGAGCTGGCCCACGTCCGGGGTCCGATATCTCTTATCTTCCGTCTTGTGGGTCTTTGACGAACTCCTGCAGCTTCTTCTGTCTAATCATCTTTTCTATAGCGTGATGGAGGTGTCTGCACTCCTCTGTGTTGTGCCCATAAGACTCGTGAAAGCGGCAGTACTTCCCAGTCCGCTTCTGTTCCACCGTTGATTCCTTTGGGCGTGGTTTCCTATACTGAAAAGTGTTGCAAGTTGACAAATAGATGTTCTCAAGTGATGCGTTGAGCGGGGTGTATTCATTACAAGTCGGGATCCTTGACTTCCATTTCCCCGTCTCTCTCTTCTTTCCGGGATTTCCACCTCCGGATCTTTAGACTGCCCAGGCTTGTTTTGGACGTTGACTTGGGCTTTTCCCGAATTATCGCTGGTTTGCTTCATGGCGCGGTACTTTTCTCAGTCTCCTGCACAGGCCCTGGTGCCTTGTCTCGTCTTTTCCATCGAGCTTCTTCCCTTCTTATGAACTGATGAGCTTTCGAATAAAAACGCTCCAGCGTGGCTGGGGGATTTTCCGCCAATCAATCTCCAAATTCAGAGTCTGGATCCACTCCACGCATTACCGCCATCAAAATTGCATGGTCATTTGGATTGCTCACCTCAGTAGCAGCAACATGAAATCTCTGAAAGTATGCTTTCAATGACTCTCCTGGAGCTTGGATTACGCTTGATAAGGACATCACATCCTTTGGACGAGTGGTGTGTATCCTGAACTGTTCTATGAATTTCACTGCCAATTCATCAAAGCTGGACCGCGGGGGAAGTTGAATAAACCACATGGTGGCAATTCCGGACAGAGTGATTGGGAAGCACCTACACTTGGTCGCATCATTAGCTCTTGCAGAATCCATCATCCATCCGTACCTCATCACATGCTGCCTGGGATCCGTCTTTCCTTCATAGGCTGTGATAGTTGGCATATTGAACTTCTCGGGGTACTCAGCCTACAGGATAGAATCCGTAAAGGGAGTATGGCTTCTGGTCACTCCCCAATCTTCATTGGTCAAGCCTTGGTTCTCTCTCATCAACTGCCTGACCATAGCTGTCAAGTCTGGAGTTTGTATGGAGGATGGAAGGTTCGTTTCCGTTCCACGGGACCGTGCAGGTTGGTGTCTCGCCTGATTTGGGTCTTGGAGATTCGGGTGTCCGGTCTCTTCGCGGGCTTGATTCCCAACGCCTACTTGTGCCCCTTCATCCTTATGGCATCTACGCCTAGGAGGTTCATCGGCTGACGTTGAACTATCAGATTCAGAATAAGGGGCAGGGTTGCCTCCAGTTCTGGCGCTGTTGTTGAGCGAGCTGAGTCATGAGGTTAGTGTTGGATTGAATCTTCTCAGCAAGTTGCCTTCTACTTTCCTTGAGTTCTCTTATCAAGTCGTTGAACTCTGTTCGGGAAACGACTTCCGCTTGGTTTTGGGTGGAGGGCCCTGCACATCTTGTTGCTTGCTGATTTCTAGGTCCAACTTGTTGTACGCTAGCAGTTTCGTGGACATTTGCGTTATGGGAGGTCGATCTGGTTCATGGTCTTCCTATGGTAGAGTTGTTGGTTATAACTCTGAATAGAATCAACAAACGTCTTATCAATGATCTTGGATCTCTTCTGGGGGATTTGTGCAATCCAGTAGCTACAAAGCAGATCCTAACAGCCTGAGAATTCAGCTCTCAGTGAAAGCACCAAAATATTAGCACTAATATTGGTCACTAACACCCTTAGAGAGATTGTGTAGAGAGATTAATGAAGGGAGTAAATTAAAATAGAGAAAATTATGTAAATTTCAGTGCAGAGAACAAGAAAACCAAATTTATAGTGGTTCAGCATAACTGCCTACGTCCAATTTGAAGTTGATTTCTATTGATTTCCTTGATAGTTGATTATAGATACAATCCATTTGTAATTACTTGAATACAATTGCAAAACCAAAGATTAAGTCTTGAGTGAGTGTTGAATGCGGCAGAGTTTCCCAAGTGTTCCCAAAAAACTAATCCCTTTCACTGTGCCCTTGCCTCTCTATTTATAGATGAAAATGGGTTGGACTTCCCTAGTGGGCTTGGTGGCTGAATATCTCGGTCCAAATGGAGTAACCTCTGTGCGCCGACCCATAGATATCGAACGTCGAATGCCGGACAAGGCATGAATGCCGAACAATCTTCTCATGCCGAGCGCAACGAGGCCGAACACTCTGAATGCCGTGGGAAGCATTTACACCGAACGATACTGGAAGCCGAACCAGCGAATTGGCCGAACGACTAAATGCCAAACCATCGTCTCCATGCCGAGTAGTAGTTGAAGTTGATTGAGATTGGTTGAATGCCGAACAATATGGTATCATGCCGAACAAGGCGAAGCCGAATGTTCTGACTGCCGGACACCCTAAATGCCGAGCAGTTGCTAATACCGAACACTTCTCTAGATGTCGAGCGTTATACAATGCCGAACGCTCTCTTGATGCCGAGCGCTATCCAATGTCGAACGCTCTTCATGCTGAACGGTCTCGGGGTGTCGAACAAGATTCATGTCGAACCTTCATGGATGCCGAACCTTCATGGATGCTAACCGTTCCTTGTATGTCGGACGTTCTTCTGGCGTCGAACGTTTAGAATGCCAAGTACCAAGTTGCCTGGTCAAATCTCCAGGAAACAAGAGTCGTAGAATTTATGTTAAAACCTTGATGGCATTTTCCTGATCTCCTTCACCTTCTCTAATTTTGTTTTAAATTAGTTTTCAAATATTATGTTTTTATAATAATCTTTTCAAAATATTTCCCAAAATGATTTTTAGTCTCTTACTTATAAAGATATCATTTTAATATTTTTAAGTTTATGTGTATATATAGAATTATTTTATATTTTAATAAGTTATAATTATATTGATTTTATAAGTATTATTGAATATTCTTATTAAATCTTTTAAAATCATTTATAGAGTTTTACTAAGTTGTATTAAACGTGTATAAACTATACTTAAATGTTTTTACAAAGTATCAAATTATTTTAAAAAGTAACGGATTTTCAAAATAATATTTTTAAAGTGTTTTCAAAATACAATGGGATATATCGACATATCCTATCCATGTATGTCGACATAGTGGCCGTAAAATTCAAAATTCAAATTTGAATAGAAGTGTTTTTTGTCGTATCTCTTCGTGAATGGACATGACCGTTCTTTTCCTATATATACCAGACTTCCCAATGAATTTTTATTAACTACTTTCTTATTCTTCTCTCCTCTTTTCACTCTCTTAATTTCTTAATCAATTTTTACCAAAACTCTGCCAAAATTCAACCGAATCAAATTCAGTTATTACTAATTTGACTCTCCTTCATCTACTTTCTAATTTCTCTCATCTCTCTTAAGATCAAAGTGTTATTAAAGACTTATAGGATCAATTTTAATCAAGATCTAAGATCTGAGTCTGCATACTCTATTAAATCATACTCTTATACTTTATGGTGTGCTTGGTATCCCTAAAATCCTAATAGGTGTGATTGTAGCCTGTAAAATCAATTGGAGTTGCTTAGTAGCCCATAAATCTAGTTGGTGTGCTTGTAGCCTAAAAATCAAGTAACTCTACCCAAAGGTCGGGATTCGAAGGGTGTGTGTCGTAGACTTGAAATCGAGTTCGTATTTGCATTTACTAGTTGAAAAGAAATCTATACAAGGAATTATGTGGGACTGGACATGGGGTAACTTCGAACCAGTATAAAATCCTTGTGTGCTCTTTTCTTTATACTTTTACTACATTTACTTTTATCTGTACTTTGATTTTGTTATTGTTAATTACATCATTCAAATAAAATCTTAAAGAATTTGAAAAATATTCATATAATCCATTAAACACTATTCACCCCCCCTCTAGTGTTAGTTTAGCCTTAAGATCCCTATTCCGCTGACTCATGTTTGGTATTAGATCATTGGATTTCAAAGTATTCATTATCTGATTTTTAAAAAGTTTCAATGGAAATTTTGATAATATTTTAACACTATTTTCGAAAAGATAATTTGAAAAATAATCATAATATTGTCTCATAAATTTACATCTATTCATTATAAAAAATCGCGTGATCTTTTAAAGGGTATGAATTGCAAGAACAGTTGTGTTACATAGCTTTTGATGAATAGAAACCTATTGATCAAATGCTACAGATCAAAAAGGAAAAATGGATAATGAATAGTGGTGCTCAAGATGAATGATTGGAAATCCGGAGATTTTGAAAGATATAGTTTACAAAGCTGGTGGATTAGTAAAGTTTGGAGACAATTTTAAAAGATATGTGATTGGCATCGGCAATGCCGATAATTCCAAAAATCCTACTATTTCTAACATTTTGTTGGTTAGGAATTTAAAGCATAATCTGTTAGTGTTAGTCAATTGTGTGATAAAGGTTTCAAAATTAAATTCGTAAAGAATAAATATCATATTGAAGATAATGAGTCAAACATTATATTTGAAGGCATTAGGAAATGAAACATCTATATGTTAGGTATGAAAATCTCAAATGATAATTTGTATCTTTTGGTCGAATCAAGTGATCCTTAGATTTGGCATAAAAGTTTTGGTCATTTGAATTTCAAAATAATATCTAAATTATTAAAAATGATCTACTTAGAGGACTTCCTAAAATGAATTTTAAAATTATTAATTTATGCGATGTATGTCAATTAGGAAAACTTAGAAAAAGTTCTTTTAAATCAAAAGGTATGATTTCTACCTCTCCACCCTTGAACTTCTCCACTTAGATCTTTTTGGTCCCTCACAAATACAATCTATAAGTCACGGTAGATACGTATTTGAAATCGTAGATGATTATTCTAGGTTTACTTAGATGATTTTCTTAAAAATTAAAAGTGATGCTTTTGAAATGTTTAAAATCTTCGTGAAACGAATTCAAAATCAATTGACTAGTAAAATTAAAACTATTTGGAGTGATCACGGTGGAGAAATCAAAAATGAAAATTTTGAAAATTTCTATAATAACAAAGGTATAACTCATAATCTTTTATTTCAAAAACACCACAACAAAATGGATTAGTAAACGTAAAAATAGGACGATTTAAGAGTACGCTAGAACCATGCAAATTGATAGTAAAACAATTAGGCTGAAGCATTTGGCACCGCATGTTATATATTAAATAGAATTTTAATAAGACCATTAATTAAGAAAACACCATATGAATTATTCTATAATAAAAAGCCTAAATTATTATACTTTAGAATTTTTGGCAGTAAATGTTTTATTTTTAATACTAAAGATAATTTGGATACAATTGATCCTAAATCAGATAAAATAATTTTTATTGGATACTAAAATAGAATTAAAGCTTATAGAGTTTTCAATAATAGAACTAATACTATTGAAGAGACATTACATGTCCTATTTGATGAAAAACATAAGTTTACAATCCAAATATTGATAAAGAAAAAAACATTGATAACCCAAATGAAATTAGTAATGATGAGATTATCGAAAACGAAAATAATAATAATTCAGAAAATTCTTATCAAAATATAAGAACAAAATACTTGAAAGATCATCCTATAGAAAATATACTTGGAAATATTGAATCTGTTGTTAAAATTAGAAATCAACTAAATATGAGTAATGTTTCTTTTATTTCAACTATTGAACCTAAAAATCCAAAGAAAGCATCAACCGATGATTCATGGATTCTTGCTATGTAAGAGGAATTGGATCATTTTCCCAAGACTTGAGGATAAATCCACAATAGGAACTAAATGGGTATATAGAAATAAAATGAACAAACAAGGAGAGGTTGTGAGAAATAAAGCTCGATTAGTTGCATAAGTTTATTGTCAAGAAGAAAGAATAGATTTTGATGAAATTTTTGCACCCATAGCAAGAATATAAGCTATACGAATTTTACTTGCTTTCGCTAACCATAATAATTTTAATTTATATCAAATGGATGTTAGAAGTGTATTTTTAAATGGTTTTATTAAAGAAGATGTATATGTAGAACAACCTCCACTTTTTGAAGATGAAAAACTGCCTAATCATGTTTACAAATTAAAGAAGGCTTTGTATGCTCTGAAATAGGCTCCAAGAGCTTGGTATGACAGATTTAAATCCAATCTATTACATTCAAATTTTGAAAAAGGAAAAGTAGATAGTACATTTTTTATTAAAAGAGATAAAAATGATATTCAAATAATACTAATATATGTAGACGATATCATTTTTGGATCTACCAACGATAAACTAAATAAAGAATTTTTAGAAATAATGACTAAAGATTTGAAATGAGTCATAATGAACTAAACTATTTTCTAGGATTACAAATGAAACAACTAGTTAATGGAATTTTTATTAGTCAAGAAAAATATGCTAAAGATTTAGTTAAGAAATTTGATATGTCAAATACCAGTGGTAAAACAACTCCCATGGCAACTAATGAAAAATTAAATAAAAATGAAAATTCAAAAAATGTTGATCAAAAATTATATAGAGGAATGATTGGATCACCACTCTATATAACTGCTAGTGGACCTGGTATGATGCATAATGTTTGTCTCTATGCAAGATATTAATTTCAACTTAAAGAAACTTATTTAAAATCCATAAAATGAATTTTGAGAGATGTAAATAACACATTAGACTATGGACTCTTTTACCCAAAGAAGACTCCTTTAAAATTAATTTCATATGGTGATGCTGACTATGCTGGTTGCAAATCATATAGAAAAAGTACAAATGGAACTTGTCGTTTTTGGGACACTCTTTAGTTTCTTGGTTTAGTAAGAATCAAAACTCTGTATCTCTATCTACAACAGAACCAAATATATATCATTAGCATTAGCATTAGCATGTTCATAGGTTATCTATATGCAAAAACTTTAAAAGATTTTGGCTTAAATTTTACTAATCACCAATATACCGTGACGATACAAGCGCGATCAATCTATCTAAAAATCCAACTCGTCATGCTAGAACTAAACATATTGATATAAGACATCATTTTCTAAGAGATGATGTAAACAAAGAAATAATATCACTTGGATTTGGAAACATTGAAAATCAAATAGCTGATATATTAACGAAACCATTGAATCAAACATTTTTTGCCAAGTTAAGAAGGGATTTAAGAATTTGTTCTCTATCAGAAATATAAAAATTATAAAGTAAAAATTATAAAATATAAAGAAAAAAATAATCAAAATAATACTATGTATGTCGACATACCCTAACCTTATATGTCGACATATAATATTAATTTCTGATTTTTAAATTTCCCTCTTAATTCAAATGGGTGGTTATATAATAACCAAATTTCGACTTTCCTCTTCACTTTTTGGTATTCTCTCTGCTTTAAACTTATGAAACAAATAAACCATATATTCCTTTAATCCTAAACATTTTAGAGAAGAGAATTCATCGTTTTTCTTCCCATCTCCTACCCAAGGCCCCTTCCAAAACACTACTATGGCCAAGATCACCAAAAAAGGAGGGTGAAATAAAGAATATTCTACAAATGCTTACTGAAACTTAAGTGGTGCAAATTCCTATGACCAAAGAATAAGAGAAGAAAAGCAAAATTCTTCGCAATTTGCAAAAATATCTTTTGGATAACCCTACAAATCCAATAGTTATTGAAGATGATTCTGCAAATTTGGCTATTCATAACCCAACTCAAGACATGGATGAAAATCAAGAAGAAGAAGAGGAAGAAGAAATGGAGGAATAACACATAGAGGAAGAACACATGGAAGAAAACGACGAAGTTCGATGCATCGGGGGAGTATGTTTTAATCAAGATGAAAATCTCGTCGAACAAAAAGAAAAATTTTGCCTTTATTATCCTCATTATCCCATTCACAAATCTCCATTCATTAGAAATTCACGTTAGATAATATTTGATTTGCTTTGATTGCTTTGGATGTGTGGTATGTATATTTGATTTGACAAGTTTACTTCGAACTTATATGTATAGTTTAAGATTTGACTGGGCTGTGATTACTTTGTATTGTGATATTGAATGAATATATAATTTGGTATGGTTACTATTAATGATTGTGTTATCACTCATCATTTCTTATATATCATTCTAATCGTTATTACTATAGCATCTTAATTAGGGGGAGTATTAGTTAGTTTATTTTTGTTGATGACAAAGGGAGAGAAATGTATAAAATCTAGGCATAGATTAAGGGGGAGTTAAAATATATTTTATATATAGAGTTATCATCATCAAAACGGGAGAGATTATTAGTACCTTAGGTATTGGTTTTGATGATAACAACTATAGAACATTATATAAAATATAGATACTAATGTTTTAACAAGATATATATATATATATATAGTGCAGGATATTAGACATGTATTGATTAAGAAGACTGTACAGTATCAAGAGTAGATTCAAGATGTTGATGTTAAATTTCAAGAATTCAAGAATGAAGACACATGAATATTGAAGAGTTCAAGATTTCAAGACAATCCAAATAAGTTATAGAGTCATACAATCTACGTTAAAACATTGATAGCACTTTCCCAATCTTTCGCGCCTTCTCTAACTTTGTTATATATTGGTTTTCAAATATCCTATTTTACAATGATCTTTTTAAAATATTTCCTAAAATGATTTGTTGCAATCTCTTACTTATAAAGATATTATTTTTATGTTTTTAAGTTTATATATATTAATTTTTTTTTATATTTTAATAAGTTACAATTATAGTGATTTATATATGTATGTTTTTGAATACTCTTATTAATTCTTTCAAAATTATTTAATAAAATTTTATTAAGTTATATTTAGATTAAAATGTGTATAAATTATATTTAAATGATTCTATAAATTATCAAATTATTTTACAAAGCAACGGATTTTCAAAATAATATTTTTAAAGCGTTTTTCAAAATACGAAGGGATATATCGACATATCCTATCCATGTTTGTTGACATAGTGGCCATAAATTCAAAATTCTAACTTGAATGGAAGTATCTTTTCGTCGTATCTCTTCATGAATGGCCATGATCGTTTTTATATACCAGACTTCCAAGCGAATTTTTATCAATCACTTTCTTATTCTTCTCTTCTCTTTTCACTCTATTGATTTCTACATCAATTTTACCAAAACTCTATCAAAATTCAACCAAAATCAAATTCAACTATACTAATCTAATTCTCCTTCATCTACTCTCTAGTTTCTCTCATCTCTCTCAAGATTAAAGTGTTATTCAAGAGTTATAGGATCAACTGTAATCAAGATCAAAGATCTGAGTCTGTAGACTCTATCAAATCATACTCTTATACTTTGTGTTATGCTTGGTATCCCTGAAATCCAAGTAGGTGGGATTGTAACCAGTAAAATTAATTGGGTTTGCTTGGTAGCCCGTAAATCTAGTGGGTGTGCTTGTAGCCTTGAAATCAAATGACTATACCTAGAGGTCAGGATTTTGGAGGATGTGTCTCGTAGCCTCGAAATCGAGATTGCATTTGCATTTACTAATTGAAAAGAAATCCATACAAGGAATTATGCAGGACTGGATATAGGGTAACTTCGATCCAATATAAAATCCTGATGTGTTCTTTCCTTCTTACTTTTGCTGCATTACTTTTGTCTATACTTTGATTCTATGATTATTTCTATAATTGTTAATTACATCATTCCGTGTAAAATCTTAAAGAATTTAAAAAATATTCATATAATCCATTAAATACTATCCACCCCCACTCCCGTGTTAATTTAGCCTTTAGATCCCTATTTCGCGGACTCACATTTAGTACATTCCGTTTATTGTGCTCTCCTTCCAAGTCTAGGATGAGCTCTCGAAATAGCATAGGCCCCCTGATCATGACCTTTGTTGGCGGCAGTGTTTTCTTGCTACTCGACCCATTTTCCTAGGTGTAATATCCAGTTCTAGCCTGACCGCATGTTTGAGGGCATAACGCTCTGGTCTGACTGTGAGTTGAACACGGCCTACCACCCAGGGGGTGTAATGTTTTAGCCACATGTTTTGTTGTACATTTATTATGATCTACGCCCAGTTTAGGGATGTAATGTCCTTATCCATATACTTGGTCGTATATTTGTTATGACATTCCCCCTATTTGGGGGGCGTAATGTCCTAAGCCATATGCTCGGCCTTATATTCGTTATGACATGCCCCATGTTTTGGGGCGTAATGTCCTTGGCTGTATGCTTGGCTGCACGTTGCACTACATTCTTCTCTAGCATCTCCATCATAATTTTTGAGATTGTCGTTGTTGCTCATTGGCGGAACTTTACCTCGTAATAATGGCGGGGAGCTATGAAGAGCAAAAGAAGATTTGACTGAGAAGTCATATCGTGTATATACAACCCATAATCGCATGCGCATGGTTTTTTTTTACCGGATCTAGCCATTTAATATCCATACGTCCAGTGTGGTATGTTAAATTAACCAACATAAATTTTTCTATACTAGATCAGACAGTTCAATATCCCTACGACCAGTCTTTTTAGGATTGTTAATCATAGAAATATTCATACCGGATCAAGGTAGTTTTTCATCATGTCCAGTGCATGGCTAAAAAGTCGGAATCGCACTGATGCAAGTTTAAGTGTGCAGGGCCAGTATCACTGTTCTCAACATTGGGAGTTCCTTTTTTTACTACCGACCTTGCACTAAGCTTAATCAGTGAATATTGGTGGTAAACTGTGAAGGAGTATTTAACCCCTTTTTTTATAGGGAAATAATACAAGGATATACTGGTTCGGGCAATCTAGTATCCTTACGACCAGTTTAGTACATTGATACATATATACATTTTTTAAACCATTTAGGATGAGCTTTGGCCGATGCTTCAATTTTTGTTCCTTTACCAGGTTTTGAGTTCATCATGCTCCCAATCTCGGTTGATGAGGGTAGCTTTCCTTGTAAGGGAGAGAAGTATAGGTAGCTCCTACGGTCTTAGCTGATTCCGGTGGCTGGGACAATCTTGCAAATCGACATGCATTTAGATCACTAATCGATTGGCGCATCAGCTGAATCCCACGGTTTTCGAACAGAATATGGAGACGTCTTTGCCTTTATGACCATAGTATGGGAGGTTTTCCTATATGTCTCTCGACAAGGTATACAAAGATTTTGGACTCTGACCTTGAGTTTCTACCATCATCGAAGTCGCTTTCCAAGTCAACAAATACCTATATGCCTTTGCTCGAAGGGTGGCCATTGGCTGATGTTGGGGGGGTCATAATCAAATGGTAGTAGCCCTTCAGCTTGATTATATGCACCACTGATTGTTGAGTCCTTCTATCAAGCAGTTTTTGGATGGTCTCACCATCCTTGTTCTCGAGGATACCGTGACTGTTTGTCTGATGCGTGAAACATGCAGTAGACAAGCCAAGACAGTGATTCGTGGGAAGTAGAGAAATTGAATAGGTGCATGCCTTCCTTCTAGGGCCAAAAATGTTAGTGAAGTTTTACGGTTTCACCACACTCAACGGGACCGTGGAGCAATCTAGGGACAAAAATGTTAAATTCACCTTTGAGAAGCGACTGTGTTGCTGAATGCTTACATAGTCGAGTAGTCGCACTTCAACTGTTTGTTGAAATGTTGAAATGGTTTATGATCAAATAGGAAAGAAAAATTGGATAATAGAACAATAAAAGTAAAGGGCACAAAGATTTTTGCATGATTCAGATTATTGTTAATCCTACCCTATGGGATATTCCACTATTTCTTAGTTGTTTTTGAACAAAAATGATTATAATAGCCAAGTAGGAATACAATATCTGATTTTTGTTTATGGAAGGAGAAGAAGTTTTTCTAAAAGAAGATCCCTCTTTTTTCATCCTCTCGCTTTTCCTTTTGTAGTATCAAAAGTGCCTTGCTGGTTGTTTGTGACCGTCTTTGATCTTTTCTCTTCAATATCCGCCTTTTGATCATTCCACTTGTCATCTATTTACACCGCCTATTTGTTGTGTCTAAATTAATAATGGGTTTTTGACAGGAAACCACAATATTGGCAGGATCTTGGAAATTCGAAGCGGGATGCCTCACATTTGTGATTTACATATAAGTTAGACTCAATGTTGAAGCTTATTCGCAGTGGCCTTGTATCCTTTTGGAGTGCTTTTGGCTCCGTATGACACTGTCTAGGTTGCCCTCGGTATGTGCTAGAGCAGAGCTATTCCTATAGGCATTGACAAAGTGTGAATTTTAGAGGTTTGGTTAGTTCAGTATACTATATACTACTTCTTATGCCTCGGTCCACTTTTCATCTTTTGTATTGGATATAGCTACTATGGCCTGCCTTAGTTCCTGGAAGCATGCAATATTGATCTTATTTTTCTCTAGCGCAATTCATGGTAAGCATGGGTATAACAACACGTATGAAGTTCGAGTCCAAACACTTTTTCATAAAGAATTTTTTGTTTTTGTAAACAATTCTCTAGTATTTCGTATATACTCGAGAACACTCTAAATTACCATTTAGTGACCTTAATTCAGATTTGATATTCATGCATCAAATACATAAACAAATTGCGATATTGTAGACAATTCAATATGTATGATAATTCCTATTTACGGTACATAAGGAATCCATCTTACATGTTCCATATGAAAGATTTTAATGGTGTCAATACATATCGTCCGAGACATTCCCAACACCCTTTATACTTATTATAAAAGTTATAATTTACAAATCATACATCGAGCATTAAACAACCAAATTATTACTTACTTTAACATAAGTACACCTATTAACCCAAAATATGATAACACCCTAGAGTGTGATGTGAAAATTCCAGCCCTGTTAGAACATAGTGAATATAATAGAAAAGTAGTAGAAAAGTAAATAGGCATAGGTAATTTTATTGTGGTTCGGGTGCTAACTAAGCCTACGTCCACTTTAAAGCTTTGATTATTTATTGTATATAACTACAAAGGGTTCTTGTTGAACAAGTCACAAGTACATGTGTTAGACTAATTCTAAGTCCTAGAATTGCCTATTGGAACTACCTTAGTGACCATTGAGGAGAAAGAGAGAGAGAGAGATGAAGAAATGACAGGGCTTCGGCGTAGTAATGGCAAAAACCAGATCCTTTCTTAGTTGCCCTTTGGTTTGAATTTATAGTGGTAGAAGTCATATTGGACCAGAAGCCTGCTACTAGAGAAGTCCAGGAGGTGACCCATGATTGCACAAGGCAAAAGGTGGCCACTTGAGTTAAGAGCTATATTCGATCCCGAATTAAAGCTCTTAATTCATTATCGAATCTAATCCTTGGCCTTTGAGTGGCCAAACTCTTTAGTGTTGAGTTTTATACTTCATCTAGATGCTCTCCATCTACCTTAGTAAGCCAATGATGAGTTTTGACATTGTTCTTCCATGACTTAGATTATCCTATTGTTTGGACCGTCACGTCTTCATTCCTGATGATAGGCTCTCTGGAAATCTATGAAATTTCATGAATATGCATAGGAGGACTAGGGGATCACTTGTGCCAGTGTGAATGTGCTAGAGCTTAGCACCTATGTTCGGTACCAAATTAAGGTCCTTAACTCGGGATGAATTTAGGTTCTTGGCCCAATCATGGTGAAACTTTCTCAAGTCCTTCTTTTGTCTTTCCTAAGCGCTCTTGCCAAATTTTTAGTCATCCTGATTCCGTCTCGATGTTCTCCTTAATTTGGGATGAATTATGGTCCTTAATTCGATGATGAATTTAATTGGGGGTCCAAACCACACCAAATCTTTTCCAAGTCCCTCCTTTTGTTTTTCTAATTTTACATATCAAGTTCCAAGTCGTTTTGACCTAAGATCTTAATTCGAGGTTGATCAAAGGCCTCAATTCAAGGGTTGATCTAAAGCCTTAATTCAGGGATGAATTAAGGACTTACCTACTTTTAAACCAAATTTCCTAAGCTTAATTCTATAGTCCTTCTGAGTCCCTTTGCAAAGTTTCTAGTCGTTCCGTCTTCATAATAACATTCTAGCTCCTGTTGAATTTTCCTTGGTTAATAACCTAGTTAACATTCGCCTTTCAGAGTACGTTTTCTTTGGAAACATAGTGTGCTCTAGAATAGGACAAGTTTCGGACTACTATCATGTGAATTTCAATCGATCGCTTGAATGTCGTCCCGAGATGTTGCTTTTACTTAGTTGATTGTCCATTAACCGTTTGTTCTAGTTTTAATTAGAATTCCAATTATCTTCACTGGCAAGGATATCTATACCTCGGAGATTATGTGGTGCTTTGGTTTGGTATAGAAACTCCTTGCGATGATTCCAGAATAGTGGCAATTTCGAAGGGAGATGCTCGAATTTGGGATTATATTTGGCCGATGGTGAAGGTAAGCTTTGCCTCAGACGAATGTATGCCATTACGGAGTCAATTCTTGCTTTACATCTTCAACTATCTCTTTTCAAGGACTTGGCTAAGTTCCCATTGCCGTTTGAATTCTAGTGCGATGATTTATTCCAAAGTTGGACATATTGCATGACTTCGTCGTATCTCTTTCCCTGTTTCTGTACTTTCGGTGATCCTGAAAAGAAAAGCTTCCCCCATCGCTCCGAACATCGGCTCCATTATCGATATTTCATCGATAACGGGTAAGTCACAAGAAAGATAATCTTAAAGTACGACGTGACTCATTTTTCTAGCATGAGTGAGCTATCTACACGTGATGGCGCTTAGGAGACTGGACTCACATTGCATAGATAACACATTCCACTTGCCCCGGTCAATGCTCAGAACCCGACTGGTCAATATACATTGACCTCCCTTAGATTCCGGGCTTGGCCATACGGGGATAATATTCAGATACAACATACGTGATAGTGTTAAACGCTAAGTTTTATTGTTTAGAATGATTTTCTAGTCATCCTGTCTTTAGTTTGGCGAAGGAACTTCCACTCCACCGAAAGATGGATCCTTCGTAGCTTAGGCTTAGACTTATTTCTTGCCATGCCGAGATGATCGATTATGGCAGAATAACAAGGCATAGTTGCTCTTGTAGATCTATCACTAAATGCATCCCCTCCTCTAGACGAGTTCATGGCCTTTTGAGTCTTGGATGAAGAGGAAGGGGCAAGTAGGGATTCCCCGAAGCTTGTCGGCATGTTGGTCTTTCTTTTTTAGTTATGTTTATGCAGGAGCCGCCTCCGCTATTTCGTAAACTTATGCATGTAAATAATATGCCTGTAGTCATTTTGACATATTTTATTACTTAGCTCCATTCAAATCTATGATGTAGCTTGTCCTAGCCAATTCTGTTGTCGTTCCTGTTTAGGCTTGGTCGAGTTCATTTCGACCAAGTGTAGGTTTATACACCCCAATACACAGGGCTGATCACTCTGAACACTAAGTCCATGCATTTTCCAAGGACTAGGTTTCTTGAGCAATACGTTTGACTGCACCCAGCCTGATTCTAGTTCCTATCTCTAGGAACTAGTAACTTTGCTATTTGATTCCAAGCTCTGAGTTTTCAGTGTTGTTAGTTCCTTGACTGCGATCGAATTCTTCTAAGTTGACTTTATCAGCCAATGTCATTCTGGATGTATGTATTAGAAAGATATATCACCGCCATCTTTTGTTATGGTAAATTCTTCTAAGTCTAGTAATGAGATTTTAATCGTGCATCAGTTTCTATCTCTAGACTTCCGCACGAATGACTTAACTCCATGGATTTATCCTTGATGTTGTGAATCTTTAGGCAATGATAAATCCCTAAATGCTAAGACCTCTATTTCCTTTGGTGGAAATTTATTGACAGAATTCTCTATTTTCGAAATGGAACTATTATCCCTGTTCACGGGAGATAGACTATCTCTTACGAATGCCTGTATTTGGGCGTTTGTGAGAGATGAAAAGGTGTGGGGGCAAATGATTCAATTGCCCCCAATCTGGCTCTCAATCCTACTTTGGTGTTGAGGAAGTCCGATGATGTAATTATCGATTTTCCATGATTTCCTTTGCTTGTTATTAGCCGTGCGTGTTTTTCTTGATTGCTAACGCTATCATAGAAGTCCTTTCATATGTCAGTTTCTATCTCCAAGAACTAGCAACTTAGTAGCATGGTCCAAGCAATCTTCTTTCAAAGTTTCCTATCTCTGGGCTACATTAAAATTCTTTCTAGGTTAAATATTGGAAATTCAGTTTTGTACCACCTTCTATCTCTGGAAACTAGCACATGAGTGGCCCGATCCTCGGGATTTCCCTTCGGAGCCGCCCTATCTCTGGGCAACGGCTGATTCCTGTAATAAAGAGCCGAACCATTCGATTGGTCATTGAATGCTTTTGCCTTTGCATTGTCTTTTATCTTCGAGCAATAGCAGTTCTATGAAGACAAGGTTAGAAACTCAGTTGAGCACCAACTTCTATTTTTGAAAGCTAGTGCATCGATGGTTTACTAATGTAAGTATTTTTCGTCAACCCTATAGTTTGAAATTTTCTCGAAGTTGGCCGGACAACACCGGTACATAGAAAATAGAAAGTTTCCCGGCATTGTCGGGGCAACGTCGGTATTTAGAAAATATAATGTTTCATTGATACTTAGGAAATAGAATGTTTCCTAGCATTACCGGGGCAACACCGGTACATAGGAAATGGAATGCTTCCCGGCATTGCTTGGGAAACATGGGTACTTAGGAGGCTGTGATCGATTTTCCTGTCGATCTGGCGGTTTGAGTTGATTTTCCCATCGAATTGGAGGAGTTGTATTCCAGCTAGGTACTGGCTTCAGTATTTGGAAACTGGCACTTTGATGACTTGATTGTAACAGTCTTTCCTTAGTGTCGTCAATCTTAGTGCCGTCAATGTCTAGACGGTGTTGAAGTCTTGTAAGTTAGGATCGAATTGTTTGTCTGATCTTGTAGTGTGGGTTAGATTCCTTTCAACCAAATGTGACTGCTTTCTCAATATTGCCTAATTCCATGTTATGCCACATTCTGAAGGAATGAGAGTGTCGGGCATTTTCGTTACCTAACTTTGTTTATAACTATCACACGCTCCCTTTAACGATGTAAGGCCATTTTTTAACCAATTCTTTGGTTATTCATATTCGCACAAGGTCGAATTTCCTTAAACCGATTTATGTTGCAATCTAACGGAACTTTTTATTCCCAAGTGGTAAACCACGAGCATTTATAGGAAATTAGAAACTATGGAACGAGTCGTTACATTGCCACCAACACAATTGCGCTCTTCCGATCCTGATCATGGACTAGTAGAGTTCGGTAGTGCTTGTCTTCAATCTACGACGATTAACCTTGCTTGTTCTGGGCCATCTGCATTATGTTGGGCCAATAGTGTTATTGTAGATGTTTGCCTTGTTTGTCGCTTCTAATCTTTGAGAATCGACATTTTAGTTTTGATTCTGAGCATTCTCTTCTTGCCATCGTCTGTCTTTATACAATAGCTGATTTTCCACAGGTAGGGGCCGAAGTACTGGATCGATCTCTACGAGGCTGATTATTCCCAGAACGGCTAGCGTCCAGGCTATGGCAGATCTATGACAGTTGTTATACTTCTTAATGTCATTAGTCTCTGAGGGACATCAAATTCTTAGAAGACTAGTTATTTCCTCCAAATGTTTTCGATTTGATTATGGAATGCCTTCCATCGTCGTCTATCTCCGGAAAACGCCAAATTCTAAGGAGTTCGATTCTCTTGTCGATATGACGATCTGGACTTCCCGATGTCACTGAGGTAACATTGGTGCTTAGGATCTAGACCAATTTTTCTTTTGATTTCACAGTTATTCGGCGTACTATATTGCTTACCTCGGTTGTGATGGCCAAAATTCACTGTTCGACATAACAAACCTGTGGTATGATTTAATTCAGTTTTTACTAAGTGCTAGTGTGTCCCCTCACTCCAGAGTGCTGGATACTCCAAACACTTGATATAGACACTTGGGATGACACTAGTTCTCTAGGAAACTCTCTGGTTGCCTCCAATCTATGTTGTATGATAGCTCTATGTTTGGGAACTTATGGGTTGAATGTAAGATTTTGAGCATCTTTCGTTTCGGTCATGGTTGAGCTTCTCCAAGTGCGGTTTCAAGGTTCTGTCCGCCTGTCAGTCTCTATCTCTGAAAACCCATGAATAGCTCAATCCCATGGGTTATCCTATGATGTTGAGTTTTGGCAGTTATGTGTTGATTCCTCAATCGGTTTGATGATTCGAGATTCACTAGCATTGTCAGGGCGGCGCCATTACCTGAAGGATAAAGATTGAATTTTACCATCGTCCTATAGTTTGGAACCATCATGGCATAGGCAACACTAGTATCTTGGAAAGTGGGGATTTATTCCCACCAATCCTACAACAAATAAATTTTTCCACGTTGCTAGGGTGCCAATACTTAGGAAGCTCGGACAAGCCATCGGTGTTACCGAAATAGTATCAACAGCTTCGAGACAGAGGGGTTTGCTAGCATTATTGGGGCAGTGCTGGTACCTAGGGAGTGGGATTCGATTCTTCCATTAGTTTGACTATCATTGAGTCAATACCTCTTGTTTGGAGAGTAAGAAGCATTTCCATAGTTATGTGTGGTGCTTATGTATCTCTTGCAAGAACGCTAACCCATCGGTTTAAGGAGCTATATGTAGCTTATGGAATAACATATTAGGGTATTGCGTAACCGAACACGGTTCCACCGGTTCAAGCAGCTCGTGTGGCGTACGGTATGGCATGCTCCACCATGAGGAATGCTAACTTGGACACGGTTCCATTGGCTTAAGAAGCGAGCATGACTTATGGGATGTGCACAAGGAGATATTACATACTTAAACGCAGTTCCATCGGTTCAAGCAGCGAAGGAGTGAAGTGTACTTGAACGTAGTTCCATCGATTCAAGTAGCGAAGGATCGGTTCAAGCAGCAAAGGAATGGAACGTACTTGAACATAGTTCCATCGGTTCAAGCAGCGAAGAAGCGGATCGGTTCAAGCAGCTAAGGAATGGAGCTACTTGAACACAATTCCACCAGTTCAAGCAACTATGGAATGGAGTGTACTTGGACACAGTTCCTCTGGTTCAAGCAGCTAAGGAATGGATCATACTTTAACGCTGTTCCATCGGCTCGAGTAGCAGAGTGTGGCTAATGGATGCGCATGGGAGTTTGGGTCTTCCTGATGCAGTCGGGGCAACGTCAGTTCTTAGAAGGTAGGGATCAATTTTCCCCGTCGATCCGGCGATTTGAGTTGATTTGCTTCCATCGACTCATCTGGTTGCTTTCAAGAACGCAGTTCCATTAGTACAAGAAGCAAATAGATGAGCGCACTCAGATGCGGCTCCACCAGTCCAAGCAGTGAATGAGTGGTTTTCGAGTCGATCTAACCCCTTCAACTCAGCAGGTTGCTTACATGAACGTGGTTCCATTGGTTCAAGAAGCAAATAACTTTATTGGTAAAATAAAGAAAAAGGAAAATCCTGCCTATTTATATTGACTTCAGTGTCCCTAAGTAGCTTATTTGTGGAAATAGGAAATACATAGATAAGGTTGAGCGAAGTTGCATCACGTTCGAATGCTACTTAATGACCAGTCTTTCGTCAGTTCATCAGGGACCTCTCCGCTGGGCCTAGGAAATTTCCCTTAAGTAGATTGACCTTAGGGTCTCATTGCTTCTTCGTCGTTCACTGGTATCTTCACATACTCCTGGAGTTTTTTGATCCTCATCAACTCCTTAATCAAGTCCATCGGATGTCGGCATTCATTAGTGTTATGCCCTTAATTCTCGTGGAAACGACTGTACTTCTCTGATTGCTTCTGCCTCTCAGATGTTTCCTTCCTAGGCGATTTTTTTATAGTGTTCTGTTCCCTGAGTTGCAAGGTAGACTTTTCCAAACTATTTTTCAATGGTGTATAGTCCTCTAGCTTAAATTTTCTTGGAAGTTTCGCATCCATGTTTCACCATCACCGGAGTTTCGATTTCTTTTTTTGGCAGACATTTTTCCCTGCATCTCCAACTATTAGTGTGAAACTGCTTCCATCCTGCTTAATGGCTACATTGCTCTGAACCACCTCCTTTGGCTGTTGGCGGTCTTACCTTCCAATGCGCCAGCCTCTTCTAATCTTATATACTGACTCGCTTTTCGGTTAAATTCCTTTATGGTGGTTGGTTGTTTCATCTTAAACCACTTTCCAAAGTCTGTATCCAAATGGATAGCTAGGACCAAAGCCATGAAAAACATATCCTCACTGGGGTTGCTCACTTTAATAACTGCAGTATTAAACTGATGCATAAAAAATTTCAAAGATTCGTTGGAACCTTGAAAAATGCTAGATAGAGACATCATGTCTTTTGGTTGAGCCGTGTGAAGTCTAAACTGTTCCATGAACTTCCTTGCCAACTCATCAATGGTGGAGATGGATCTTGGTGGGAGTCTGGTGAACCACATTAAAGAGAATCCTTCTAAGAAGATAGGGAAACATCTATAGCGGAGAACATCGATTGCCCTAGCTCCGTCCATATGCCAACTGTATTTGTGCAAGTGTGGTTTAGGATTTGTTATTCTATTATAGGATGGTATAGTGGGCATAGTGAACTTTTTGGGATATTCTTCCTTTAGGATGTTTTTAGTGAATGGAGTTCGGCTTGATGCAGAACCATAGTTGTCATCCTTTCTGCCTTTGCTTTCTTCCATCAAGAATATGACCATATCTGCAATGTATCCCTTACTAGTCTGATAGTCCATATGTCAGCTGTCAGGGGCTATGCTAAGCGTCTAACTTTGCAAATGGCTTTAGTTTGCCAACTAAATCCTAGGTCCTCCATTCTCCAGGAGAACCACTCCTATAGGACCCCGTTGACGTGCGAGTGGCCTTATAGCGGCAGTTTGTACTTCTTTTTCGGTTGTTTACATACCTATGTCATTATTCAACTCTAATCCCTTGTCATCAAGCTGCATGTCATCTTTAGAGTCAGAGAGGAGAACCGGAACATTTCATGGTGGACCATTCACTCCAAGGTTTGGGTTTACAGCAGGTTGTGCTCCAGCAAGTGGAGTACTTCCATTTCCTCCAATAACAATTTCTGCAGCTCCACCAACCATCTCATTTTGCTCTTACTTGCCATCCCTCCTTTGGAAGCCTGAGATGGAGAAATTCTCTTGTTCCACAGTGGTGGCAATTTCCGACCTAGTTCATAGAGCAATTGGTGGTTGTAGTGCTAGCAAAGTGTCTATCTTGTCCATAACAGTTTTTTGGCTATCGGCCATGTTATGGGTAAGTTGATCAACCATCTAGTTAAATTTTCCTTTAGTCACAATTTCATACTGAATGGAAGATTTCGGTGCTTGAGTCTCGGTATAAACTCCTGTTTGTAAGTTGGCGGTGTTGTTGACTTCAACCTGCTGGTGGTATGGTCCGTCGCTACCAGCCACTACACCTATGGATCTCCTAGAATTTGTTCTCTTTCTTCCCACCGTTGAAACCATTGATCTTCAATGGAAAGTCATCACACTCTTTCCAAAGTAGAATTTGTGGATCTAACTTCTATACCTATCCAATCCAAAGTTGAGAGCTAGATCTACGCCTAGGTTCACTGGTTCTTAGTGAAAGCATCAAAATGTTAACCAAAAAAATGAATCAACACCCTAGAGTGTGATGTGAAAGCACCATCCCTGCTAAAATAGAGCAAATATAATAGAAAAATAGCAGAAAAGTAAATAGACACAGAGAATTTTACAATAGTTTGGCTATTAACTAAGCCTACATCAACTTTATAGCTTTAATTATTGATTATATATATGATTACAAAGTGTTTTTAGTTGAACAAGTCATAAGTACAGGTATTAGACTAATTTTAAGTCCTTGAATTTCCAATAGGAACTGCCTTGGTGACTATTGAGTAGAGAGAGTGAAAGAAATGACAAGGATTTTGTGTAGTAGTGGCAGAAACCAGATCCTCTCTTAGTTGCTCTTTGGTTTGTATCTATAGTGGTAACAGTCATATTGGATCAAAAACCCGCTACTAGAGAAGTCCATAAGGTAACCCAAGATTGCACTAGGAAAATGGTGGCTACCCGAGTTAAGGGCTATATTCAGTGTCGAATTAAGGCTCTTAATTCAGTACCGAATCTAATCCTTGGCCTATGGGTGGCTAAACTCTTTTGTGTTAAATTTTATACTTCATATAGATTTTTTCCTTGTAATTTGGTAAGTCGTTGATGATTTTTACCATCATTCTTCCATAACTTAGATTATTCTGCCAGTTAGACCATCGCATCTTCATTCTTAACGATAGGCACTCTGTAAATCATGAAACTCCACGAATATGCACAGAAGGACTAGGGGATCACTTGTGCCAAGTGTGAATGTGCCAAGAGTAAGCACATATATTCGGTACCGAATTAAGGTCCTTAATTTGGGGATGAATTTAGGTGCTTGGCCCAATCATGTTGAAGCTTTCCCATGTCCTTCTTCTGCCTTTTCTAAGTGCTCTTGCCAAATTTCAAGTTATTCCAATTCATATCGATGTTCTCCTTAATTCAGGATGAGTTAAGGTCCTTAATTCAATGATGAATTTAATTGGGTTAAACCACTCTAAAGCTTTTTTAAGTTAATCGTCATGTTTTTCTAAGTGTGAATGTCAAGTTCGAAGTCGTTTTGAACTAAGACCTTAATTCAGGGTTGATTAAAGGCCTTAATTCGGGGGGTTGATCTAAGACCTTAATTCATGGGTGAATTAAGGACTTAGCCAATTTTTCAATCAAATTTCCTAAGCTCAATTCTCTAGTCCTTCTGAGTATCTTTGCCAAGTTTCTAGTTGTTCTGCCTTCATATCAACGTTCTAACCTCTATCGACTTTTGCTTGGTTAAAACCCCAGTTAACAACCTCATTAAATATCAGCAGTATATTGTTTACTTATAGTTCAGAAATACCTATGTTCCTTTTAGTGTTTCTTTCTTATGGACACACGCTTCCTTTGCATTTTGACTAAAAGTCAAACTATTTGATATTTCTATCAAAATACTTATTTACTTCCAACACTTATAAAATGATACTTTTGTGTCATTTCTTGGATTATTTCAAAAATACCCACAAACTCAATATCTTTCCCACTTACTTCAAGACGCTTTGGTTATTATGTGCAAACAGTCTGTTTGACGTCATTATTTAGAATTTTCCGTTTCGGCACATACGTAACAAAACTTAAAGTCATACTAAGTATTAATTTAGTGAGTAAATCCAAATTGACTTGAGCACACTCAATGACGAATCTATTACGCAAATTTTAATAATTGAAATCAACGACGTTATTCTTATCAATGTTGCTCATTATATTCCAACTGCGTTAGTCTTGCTCTTGAAGACATGTTCGCAACCGATGGATCATATCCCTTTGGGTAAAACTATCAAAATCATATTTGGATAACATACTCGTAATCCTTTTTGGATTTGTGCATCATTCCATTTTGTAGAGTCAATACCCTTAATAGCTTATCTGATAAGTGAGGATTATCAATTCTCGATATTGATAAGAAACTCGTAGTTTCTCTTCATTATGTGAGAATTCTTATTAGACATTCTAACGCATTATGTTCATTTAGGTTTGGTTAATTTCATTTCATCCCTCGTAGTCATTTCTATTCTTAGATCATATCCAAATTCATTTTACTACCAATAATTTCTAAAAGAAATCCCTTCACTACGAAGTTGGTATCCTTAAAATAACAATTGTTTCCTAGTGCAACATAATAAGTATTCATAAACACTTTGTAAATTCCCTTATATATAAAACTGATTTGATTTTAGTTCACAAAATTTATGTTCAAAACATAAATTGATCATCCAATGAATATGGTTCCCAAAATTATTTTGGGGGCGATTCATATACGATCTCTGTAGTTTTTCGAATCACATAACCTGCTAACCCCTTGGGCAAGGATATGTTGGAATTTTGTATAAAACCTTATCTTATGATTTTGTAAACTATTCTTTAGATGAAATTAATTTTATCCTTGTATACTACTCTTTAGTATATAACCTTATAAAAAGAAGTTAATTCAACTTCAGTCACCATTAATCATACTTTGTTAAATAAAGTTCGATTACTCCTTATCTATACATCATTATGTATTATAGGGAGGAATGAGTTTTGAGATTGAACCTTTGTTCAATTTTAGATACATACGGTACTCTTTCCAATGTACTCACATATTTGATCAAATCAAATCAATTTTATTTTCTATTGTATGCTATTTTACTTACTTCCATTTTATGCTCTACGAGCTTATCATAGGCATACTACTTGTGTATCAAATACAATGTCCTTGTTGATGATAACTCATCAGTGAATATAATAAGATACATGGAACCATTTTGGTATTAATAGACTTGCGATTACATACATCTATATGTATTAATCCGAAAAGTTCATCAGCTCTTATCATGTTGCCACTGAATAGGTGCTTTGTCCTTAATTGTTTGAGATATAATTAACTAGTATCATATGATTCATAATCATATAATCAAATTATTTCTAAAAACTGGGGCTTAGTCCATAATTTCAAAATAATTACAAATAAATTTAGATACTTTTGTATTTTATATTGCATCACAAATACAAGCCTATAGTTTTATAGTATAATGAATATTCATAATATTCATACTGAAATAAAACATGTCTATTTTTAGTCAATGCTGAAAAATAAATATTATTTCATAAATAACGCTCGGTACATTTTATCCGTAACTTGATGCGACCAATAAATGTTATATGACATGCTCCCACTGTTTTCTCCATTACTATAATAGAGTATGAAATACGAAGCTCCATTTATCCACTTAATATACACTATTTATTCATTTACTGTAACCAGTCTACGGTCGAGAATTTTTAAATAAAGTACCTTAAATTCAAAGAAATAAAATTCATATAAAACAATTGTATATGCAAAAATACATTTGGAAAAGAGATCATATGACTTATTCCAATGTTAAGAACCAAAAATTATCTAACAGTTCCTGTTTCTGACGTTTCTTTATGAAGCTAAGTGACTTTTTACTCTCTTCATCCTAATCGTGCCTTAGGTTACATCCACCTTTATACATTCGATTTCATTTATAAACAGTCGAACCATCAAAGGAGATCCTTACTAAAATATCATAACGAACTCTTTAAAAAAGTGCATTTGGTCATCTTTAACTTTTAAGGACGTTAAATAAATTGCATTTTACGTAAACTAATCAAACTGACATTTTAATGATCGAGTTTTTAGATCTATCTTGTAGACTTTGGTGAGTGTTACATTCAACATGACAATCATTATTGTAATCAATCATACTAAATACACAAACTTACATTGTGGTTTACTTGCTTATTTTAATGAACTAATTTCATCGAGGTTTCGTACATTACAAATTATGACCATTCACCGTATAATATTTATATGTGATTGTATATGGATCAATTATCCATATTCTTGTATTGCTCGAAACTCATTAAAGATAATACACATTTTCAAGCAAATAAATTTGTAAGTGACCAAGTTATGAACGTATTTAGTGGTTGTATAATTAGGCGTTTGCATGGGTCAACATGCAAAAATTTATTGGTAATTATATTTTATGTTTCTATTTTCCAATATTAATTTGGTTCATTTGTGAATAAATTTATCAATATAGATTATGCACCCTTATATAGTAGATGTTCTTATAATATTAGAAAAGCTAAATATTATCATTTCATTTTCTAATAAGACTCCCGCTAGTCTTTTAATGTTTCTCCAAACCCTATGACGAAACATATAAGTCTTTCGACTTCACCAGTGGGTGTTAGAACCCATCTGCCTTAGGATTCTGAAATTGAGTTTGCTCTACAAACCATTGCCCTACAAACGATGGATAACTCATTATCCGATGTATTATATACAACTCCTAACCCATGGTTCATTGTCCTAATCTCATTTCGACCATGAGGTTGTTTAACAAATCAAAGAAATTATTCACTCATACATATAATTTCACGATGGTCTAAGTATAATATATATACCTTGAGTTTGCACAACAAATACATATTGTTATTTTACATCATCTATTTAGTATATTAATGATACTACACATAACATCCCTAGCCTGAGTTTGCTCAACAACCAAAGAGTGTGTAAGTAATTTACTAATATATAAATGATAGAGAACAACATTTAAACTAAAGATCCATAATCTACAATGTATTTAATTGAGTGATATCAACTTATTGAATAATGTATTTCTTATGAAATACCCTCGCGATTCAAGTGTCGGACACATCAGAAATCATGTATACGTACTCTATGTATGTAATTATTTCTTATATCTAATTGGGTTCTTTAGTGTTCCACCTCTAATTTATATATTTATATTATATAAATTTTATTATTATATAGCTTTTAAACTTTATTTAACTTATATAATATTTTATGTATAACGATATATTAATTAAATCTTATTTAGTTAATTAACACTTTAATTAACTATTATATTATTCAATTATCACATATTATATTTCATAAATATATATACTATAACCTTTATAGTAATACACATATATCTTATATATATATTATGTATTTTAATTTATTAATTAACTTTTAATTAACTTACTTAAGTAAACAATTTTTATTAATTTTTTTTATCCATTTCAAAATTCTTTTATTCATGCATGTATATTCATATTGCCTTAAACAATTCAAGACAACATGGCATACATCATTATATATATATACATACATATATATATATATATATATATATATATTATACATGTGCATGTTTTTATATATATATAATTAATTAACTTGTTTGATTAATTTATTTCATTAATCTTATTAATTAATAATATTTTCAAAACTAATTTTATAACCTTTTTAGTCATTTTGGAAAATTAAATTATAACTTTTATAATATGTGTTTTAATTTAAATTTAACTTTTAATTATTTTAATATTTAAAACAATTTGAAAATCTATATTATCTCATTTGAAATATTTTTTCTTATTTTAAATTTAACTATCAAATTTAAAACTTTTATTTTAATTTCAAATAAATTTGAAATTAGCCCAAGGCCCAATCCAAATTGGGCCATTTTTATTAGGAGCCATCATTGGGCTTAAATAACTGTTTAGGCCAGGCTAGTAGCCAGGTATGACAGTTTACTTGATTACTCGACAATCTAGCCTAGATGCTCCCTTTCTTAGACACGCTGCTAACTGGGTTGTGAGCTTAATTAATTAACCCTAATTTGACTAATTTAGGCGATATAGGTTATTTGGCTCAGATATCATTGCTAGAACTAGGTCAGCCCACAACAGAAGAAATGAGTGAATTTCAATTTTTTTTAACCATTTTGTATCTTTATTGGGCCTATGAAATCTAATTCATTTACAACTTTTCTAAATTAATTTTAAATAAAATCATTCTTTTATTTAATTTTATAAATAAAGTTTGACTTTATATTATTTTATATTATGTTTGAATAAAGTTAAATAAATAGTTATATTATATATATATAATAAATATAAATATATATTAAAATAAAGTAATCTTTGCTGCCAAATATGATTGTACAATTTTTTTTTATAAATTTTAAAATGATTATTATATGATTTTAATTTTTAAGATATAATTTATCAATTAATAAAATAATATATAATACTATTTAATTAAAAAAAAATTGGCCGTAAGTTTAGTACTAGTATGCATAGGAAATGAATTATTTTTAATTAACATATATGTAGATGCACTAACATATTCAACCATCTAATATGTGATAGAACGTCGATACACTAGATTCGTGATATAATCTAACAATCTACAATATAATGCATTATTAGATAGTGATATTAAATAAATCAGTAAATAAACTGTCTACCTTTCACAAAAGCCTAGGGTTCACATGATAAGACATTGAAATAAATTCCTTGAATCTAATCACGATCCAGAAGATGGTAGCTTCGAATGACTGACAACTGATTATCATATAACTTTGATTTTATTTGATTTTATGCTTGAAATTTGGTAGGACGAATCGGCAAAAAAAAGGGAAAGAATGGAGGTTTTAAAAATTCTTTTAGAATGACGGTTATGATCCTTATATAAAGGAGAGACTAGAAAGAAAATGTAGGACCTAGATGTAAGAAATGCGGATTACGAATCTTAAGGCTAGGATTAACACTAGAGAGGGGGTGAATAGTGTTTATAAAGAATTACTAAATCTTTTTAATTTTATGTTAATTTGAACACAGATGTATGCAATATTCAGACACAGATATGATCACAGAAACAAACACAGATGCAGAAATAAAGTAAAAGCAGTAAAGGAAAAAACACACCGGATTTTATACTGGTTCGGAGTTACCCTACATCCAGTCCTTCACAACAAGTACAGATTTCCTTTCAAAAGCAATCATTACAATTACACCCTCGATTTCAAGGCAACGAGGTACACCCTCTAGAATCACAATCCTCTGGGTAGAGATACATGATTTTTCGGGCAACAAGTTCACCCAATGGATTTCCCAAGGCTACAATCACACCTTATCTCGCTTGATTGATTTACAAGGCCACGATCACACCTTTTCTCGCTAAATTGATTACAAAGAAAACTATAACTTTGAATAGCACCGAGAATCTTGTTGAGATAGTGATAGAGAATCAAACCAGACATGATCTAGTTAGATTCAATGTTGATTTCGGCAGAGTAATGATAAGAATATGTATATAGAAGTGTGGAAGAAGAGGAGTGAAAAATCAGAAAATATATATTGAAATTCGTTGAAACCAACCCCTATTTATAGAAGAATAACAGCCATGTCCATTCGTGAAGAGTTATGACGAATAGACACTTCTTTTGAAATTTAAATTTTGAACTCAACTGACACTATGTTGACATGAGGTACTTGGGATTGTTGACATCCCAAAGGAATTTTTGATGTTTTGTTTTTCTTTGAAAATAACTTTTATCTTATTTTAAAACTATTTTAAACTTTTATAAATATACTTAAATATAGTTGAAATACATAAATAAATATATAGAATAATATTTTGGTATACATAAAATTTTACTATAATTTTATATTTAAATCTAAATATATAAATATTAAAAAATTAAATATACTTTTATTTTAAAAGATAGTTTAAAACCAAGGATAATTTGATTTTGAAATTCAAGATTATTTTGAGGCTAAAAGTATTTGAAATTAGGATAGATGTTTTTGATTCTTTTAAAAGGAAGGTTTTGAAATCATTTTGAAAACAAGATATAATTTTGAAAAATCATTTTGAATAAAAAGTTAGCAGATGCAAAACAACATTCTACTAGATTTTTCGTAGGTTCCATCCTACTTAGGGTTCCATCCCTTTAACGGGATCGAAGTGGATTCCATTCCACGAATAAATTGGATTTTAAGATGCCAGTGCTTTTCTAGGAGTTTTAACAAAATTCCTAATTAAAAAGTAAATTACTTGAAATCTTGAACTCTTGATATTCTTGTTACTCATGAGTCTTCGATCTTGATATCTTGAATCTCTATACTGTACAGTCTTCATTCTTGGTACCTACATGGTTAAATCCTGCATATACATATATATCTAAACTTATACTGTTAGTATTTATATTATATAATCTATTCTAAGGTTGTTATCATCTAAACCATCATCTCACGGACTAACAATCTCCCCTTTTTTGATGATGACAACCTTCTTTTATAAAATATTGCTTCTATCCTAATGACTCCCCCTTAATCTATGCCTAACTACCTTATTTTATACTTCTCCCCTTTGTCATCAACAAAAAAAATAACTCTAAACTATATAAAATCAAACTATAGAACTCCCCCTAAATCTAATAATCTATGACATGTGATTATAATGATAGTGTTATCATAAATAATCAACACTTAGATCTAATAATAAACCTAATCCTAAACTACTAACTATTCTAAGTATATAATAACCATATAGTTATATTTATTAATAGGGAAGAACACATATAATAATACAATTTATTTATTAATCATATAGTTATATTTACATTTTCGTGGAAAACGTAAGAAGGAACATACAACAATGGTAAAGAAAGAGAAGAAACTAATGTGTGTTTTTAAACATAGGAGATTTATGAATCGAACAGTTTGGATAGTGGAAACAGAAATTTCCACGTTGTTCGACAAGATTTCCATTTTTGTCAAAACACACTTCACCAACGCAAACGACTTTGTCTTCATCTTCCGCATGTGTTTCTTCCATGGGTTCTTCTTCTTCACTGGCCTCTTGTTCTTGACCTCCTGAAGAGTCTTCATCAATCAAAATTGGGTTAGCAAGATTGTCCATTAGAAATTTTTGCAAATTCCGAAAGATTTTGCCTTGCCTCTCTTGTTCCTTGGCCATTTGAAGTTACATTACTTGGATTTTAGTCATTGACTGAAGTGCATCCTTCAGAGAATCCTCCATTTTAGTCACACGAGCGAGAGTAGTACGTTGAAATGGACCAGAAGTAGGAGAGGGGAACGAAAAGGTTGATTTTATGTTTGATTTGGAAGAAGAAGCCATAGTTTAATTAATTTCAAAAGTTAATATAGAGAGAGAACAGAGAGAATGATCAAAAATTCGAAAATAAGAAGAATACACAACCAATTATTTGAATTTTGGTGGGAAAAAATTCAAAAAAATTTAAAAACGTTGTATGTCGACATAGGGTAGAGGGGTATGTCGACATGGTTCTTGAATTTTTTCCTATTTAATTTATTTTGAATTAATTTTTAATTATACTTGTTATTTATATTTTATATTTCAGTTATTGAACAAATACCTAATTCTCTTCTTAATTTAGTAAATATAGATTCATTTAAGGGTTTTGTTAAGATATCAGCAATTTGATTCTCAGAATTTATATAATCTAGAGTGATTACTTCCTTACTTATATTATCGCTGAGAAAATGATATCTGATATCAATATGTTTAGTTCGAGCATGTTGAGTAGTATTTTTGGATAAATTTATCGCACTGGTATTATCACAATAAATTGGTGATTTTGAAATATTTAAACCATAATCTTTTAAAGTTTGTAGCATATATATTACTTGAGAACAAGCCAAAGCAGCAGAAATATACTCTGCTTCAGTCGTTGATAAAGAAACTGTGTTTTGCTTTTTACTAAACCAGGAAATCAGAGAATGCCCCAAAAAGTGACAAGTTCCACTTGTACTTTTTCGGTCCGATGTACAACCAGCATAATCAACATCACATTAAGATATTAAAACAAAAGAATCATTTTTAGGGTAAAATAAGCCATAATCAGAGGTGTGTTCAACATATCTTATGATATGTTTTACGGCTTTTAAGTGAGTCTCTTTAGGTTGAGATTGATATCTTACACAGAGACAAACACTATGCATGATATCAGGTCTACTAGCAGTAATATAGAGTAGTGATCCAATCATTCCTCTATATAGTTTTTGATCTACATCTTTCGAGAGATCTTCTTTCCTAAGGTACTCATTGGTTGCCATGGGAATGGGTTTTCCACTCACAGTAGTCAAGCCAAATTTATTAATTAGGTCTTTAGCATATTTTTCTTGACTAATAAAGATACCATTATCTAATTGTTTTATTTGTAATCCTAAAAAGAAATTTAGTTCACCCATATGACTCATCTCAAACTCTTTTGTCATTATTTCAGAAAATTCTTTATTCATTTCAAAATTAGTTGATCCAAAAATGATATCATCTACGTAGACTTGTACTAGTTGAATATCATTTTTATTTCTTTTAATAAAAAGAGTATTATGTACTTTACCAATTTCAAAATTTGATTGTAATAAGTAAGATCTTAGTTTATCATACCAGGCTTTAGGAGCTTGTTTTAGACCATATAAAGCTTTCTTAAGTTTGTAAACATGATTAGGTAATTTTTCATTTTCAAAAAGTGGTGGTTGTTCAACATATACTTCCTCATTTACAAATCCATTTAAAATGGCACTTTTAACATCCATTTGAAATAATTTGAAATTATTATGATTTGCGAAAGCAAATAAAATCCTAATGGCTTCTAATCTTGCTACGGGAGCAAAGGTTTCTTCAAAATCTATTCCTTCTTCTTGACAAAAACCATGAGCGACTAAACGTGCTTTATTTCTAACTACCTCTCCTAGTTTATTCATTTTATTTTTATAGACCCATTTAGTTTCAATTATAGTTCTATTTTCAGGTCTAGGAACAAGTTCCCAAACATCATTTCTAGTAAATTGATTTAGTTCTTCTTGCATAGCCAAAATCCATGAATCATCAGTTGATGCTTCTTTTGCATTTTTGGGTTCAATAGTTGATATAAAAGCTACATTACTCATTTGACTTAGTTGATTTCTAGTTTTAACAACAGATTGCATATCTCCTAGTATACTTTCTATAGGATGATCTTTTAAAAGTTTAGTCCTTTTATTAGGATGATTAATTTCATTATTAGTTTCAGTTGACTCTTGATTTTGAGTAAATAAATCATCTTCGTCATTTGTATCTTCAAAATTTTTGAAATTTTCATCGAATGATACATGCATTGTTTCTTCGATAGTGTTAGTTCTTAAATTAAATAATCTGTACGCTTTACTTCTATTAGAATATCCGATAAAGATACCTTCGTCGGATTTAAGATCAAATTTATCTAAGTTATCTTTAGCACTTAAAATAAAACATTTACTTCCAAAAATTCTAAAATAAGATACTTCAGGTTTCTTTGAGTGAAGAAGTTCATAAGAAGTCTTATTAGTTAAAGGTCTAATTAAAATTCTATTTAAAATATAACAGACGGTAGCAACTGCTTCTGCCCAAAAATTCTTTGCTTTACTGTCTGAAAGCATAGTTCTCGCACACTCTTGAACCGTCCTATTTTTACGTTCTACTACTCCGTTTTGTTGTGGATTTCTTGGAAATGAAAAATTATGAGTTATTCCCTTTTTATTGCAGAATTTCTCAAACTTTTCATTTTCAAATTCACCACCGTGATCACAACAAATGGTTATAATTTTTAGAGAAAGTTGATTTTGAATCCTTTTTGTAAAGTCCTTAAAACATTCAAAAGTATCACTTTTATGTTTCAAAAATATTGTACATGTAAATCTAGAATAATCATCTACACTTACAAAAACATATTTACTATGATTTATTGAAAGAATTTGAGATGGACCAAATAAATCAAGGTGAAGTAATTCATGAGGTTTTGAAGTTGAAATCATATCTTCTAATTTAAAGGAACTTTTTCTAAGTTTTCCTAATTGACATGCATCACATAGACCATCTACTTTAAAATTCATTTTAGGGAGACCTCTTACTAGATCATGTTTTGATAGTCCAGATAAGAGTTTGAAATTCAAATGCCCAAATCTCTTATGCCAAATCCAAGGGTCACTTGTATTTGCCAAAAGACATAAGTTATCATTTGAAACTTTCATACTAAGAATATAAATATTCTTTTTCCTAACTCCCTTAAATATTATGGTTGAATTGTTATCTTCAATGTGACATTTATCTTTTTCAAATTTAATTTTATATCCTTTATCGCAAAGTTGACTTATACTTAGCAGATTATGTTTCAAATTTTTAACTAGCAAAACATTAGTAATAATAGGAGTTTCAAAGTTACCGGCTTTGCCGATGCCAATCACATATCCTTTTGAATTGTCTCCAAAGTTAACCAGTCCTCCGTCTTTGTATAATATATCGTTTAACATATCTCGATTGCCAGTCATGTGTCTAGAACATCCACTATCGAGTATCCATTCGTCCTTTCTGATCTGCATAATTTGTCCGTTGTGTATTGATTCCTCAATAGCCATAAATCATGATTCCTGCACATCAAACAGTTTTGGTAGACAACTTGAATTTGAACACTGATTATATGCAGACTAAAAAGACAATGATGATCTAAATATTTCTAAACTATTATTAACAAACATAGCCATTTTAAAACTTTTTCAAAAATCAGATTATGAAACTTTGAAAAACTTGCTCTGATACCCAATGTGAGAAATGCGGATTACGGATTTTAAGGCTAGGATTAACACTAGAGGGGGGTGAATAGTGTTTATAAAGAATTACTTAATCTTTTTAAGTTTATGTTAATTTGAACACAGATGTATGCAATATTCAAACACAGATATGATCACAGAAATAAACACAGATGCAGAAATAAAGTAAAAGCAGTAAAGGAAAGAACACACCGGATTTTATACTGGTTCGGAGTTAACCTACATCCAGTCCCGTACAACAAGTACAGATTTCCTTTCAAAAGCAATCTTTACAATTACAGCCTTGATTTCAAGGCAACGAGGTACACCCTCCAGAATCACAATCCTCTGGGTAGAGATACTTGATTTTCCAGGCAACAAATTCACCCAATTGATTTCCCAAGGCTACAATCACACCTTATCTCGCTTGATTGATTTCCAAGGCCACAATCACACCTTTTCTTGCTAAATTGATTACAAGGAAAACTATAACTCTGAATAGCACTGAGAATCTTGTTAAGATAGTGATAGAGAATCAAACCAGAAATGATCTAGTTAAATTCAATGTTGATTTCGGCAGAGTAATGATAAGAATATTTATATAGAAATGTGGAAGAAGAAGAGGAGTGAAAAGCCAGAAAATATATATTGAAATTCGTTGAAACCAACCCTTATTTATAAAAGAACAACAACCATGTCCAGTCGTGAAGAGTTATGACGAATAGACACTTCTTTTGAAATTTAAATTTTGAACTCAACTGACACTATGTCGACATGGGGTGCTTGGGCATGTCGACATCCCAAAGGAATTTTTGATGTTTTGTTTTTCTTTTAAAATAACTTTTATCTTATTTTAAAACTATTTTAAACTTTTATAAATATACTTAAATATAGTTGAAATACATAAATAAATATATAGAAAAATATTTTAGTATATATAAAATTTTACTACAATTTTGTATTTAAATCTAAATATATAAATATTAAAAAAATTAAATATACTTTTATTTTAAAAGATAGTTTAAAACCAAGGATTATTTGATTTTGAAATTCAAGATTATTTTGAGGCTAAAAGTATTTGAAATCAGGATAGATGTTTTTGATTCTTTTAAAAGGAAGGTTTTGAAATCATTTTGAAAACAAGATATAATTTTGAAAAATCATTTTGAATAAAAAGTTAACAGATACAAAACAATGTTCCACTAGATTTTTCGTAGGTTCCATCCTACTTAGGGTTCCATCCCTTTAACGGCTCGCAGTGGATTCCATTCCACGAATAAATTGGATTTTAAGATGCCAGTGCTTTTCTAGGAGTTTTAACAAAATTCCTAATTAAAAAGTAAATTACTTGAAATCTTGAACTCTTGATAATCTTGATATTCTTGTTACTCACGAGTCTTGAATCTTGAATCTCTATATTGTACAGTCTTCATTCTTGGTACCTGCATGGTTAAATCCTGCATATACATATATATTTAAACCTATACTATTAGTATTTATATTTTATAATCTATTCTAAGGCTGTTGTCATCAAAGCCATCATCTCACGGACTAACACTAGATACCTGTTAACATATCAAAATCCTACCCTTAAGACCGTCATATGGCTAGCCTTACCATGATCTAGTCATGGTCGAATAGCTCAAGCCCCATATGAGCCCTAAATCCACATCAAACCCGAATAATATTTATTGCATTTATATCCAATTAAATGCATATTAATATCGTATATCGTTAACATATTTATAACTATTATGAGCATATTTATTAATATTGTTCAAAACATCAAATAGAAACTTTACAATTAATATTTCATAAATACTAATTAATTAAATTAACTTATAATAATATTAAATTAATTAAATCATGTGGTCAAAAGAGTATTCAACGTTTCGGCTACGTGACTCTTAGTTACGAATTTGACCAGCGATCGATATCGAACAATTCAAATATTAACGATCACATGTCACTACTGACATTTTGGCCAAATTTAACGCATACTTAGTTTTCGGTAAAATCCAATGTGACTTTGTTAAGTGTTATCTGGTGGCGACGATTATTTACACTAATTCTCTTCGTCAAAACTGTATCACTTTGAACTTATGGAATTTGGTAATGGTCAAAATTCTCATATCGTCCATATTCAATTCTATAGTCAAACATCAAGTCCTTGGTTCAATAATAATATTTATTATTAACCGAACTACTCTGGCCAGGGACTGTGATCTTGAGTTTACTTTAGTTAACTACGATACTGGCCTCATACAACTAAGGACACTAATCCTCTCTTAAAATAATGTTTCACTTTCAACGTTTCCACTCGATCCAACTATAGTAATTCGATGGACGTTGTGCCACGATTTAACTATAATCAAAGTAGAGCTTTCACATTAAAGATCAGGGTATTCTCAAGTGGAAATGACCATATAATTTTATTGCATCGATATTTCAGTTTGATCTTAGTCATATTAATCAATAGAAAACTATCAAGTGAGTCATTTCATATTTATCTAATAACTATCAAAACATAACCACTTGATGCATATAGCAGCCACGAGTAATACACTACCCAATATTTGGGGAGAGTTACGTACTCTATTCTCAAAGGATGTCGATATCCAATCTCGATACATCTTGACTAGGAATATTTAAAATGGTATGCTTATTTTATTGTGATAAATCGCTCATGGTTACAACACATTATAACTACTATCAGAAAACATACCATTTATGAATTTTCTATTAAACATACTTTTAGTTCAATTAATTGATATAACATATTATATCAAGTATATAATAGAAAGAAAACACATTTTATTTCGAACAAGGTTGATTTTCAAGTTTGATATACGTAACAAATTACATAATTGCCCCTAGAGCATGTCCATGATTATATCAGGGGAAATATGTGAGTTGATGAACTCTTCGAGTTGATACATTCAAATGTATGCAATCGTAAGTCTAACAATACCAAAAGGTTCCACATACTTTATTGAATTCACTGATGAATTATCACAAGCATGATTATGTGTATTTGATGCACATGTAGCAAATCTATGATAAGTTCATATAATATAAAATGGAAGTAAATGAAATTATATGCAATAGAAAATAAAATGATTCGATTAGATCGAATAGGTGAGTATATTGTAAAGAGCTCCGAACGTACTAAAAAATGAATAAAGATTCGATCTCAAAAGCCATTCCTCCATATGATACATAATGTTGTGTTGATAAGGAGAAAATGAAATTTGTTAATAAAGTATGACTAACTATGAGTGAATTTGAGTTAACTTCTTTTTATAAGGTCATGTACTTAAGAGTGGTGCATAAGGTTAAAATTAATTTTATTTGAAGAATAGTTTATAAAATCATACAAGATAAAGGTTTATAAGAAACTCCAATATATCACAGGCCAAGGAGTTGGCAGGTTGTGTGAGTTGAAAGAATGTCGTAATGATTGTACGTAAGGGACCTAGCATGGATTACCAAAAAGGAATTTGGGAACGATTGTCGTTGGATGACTAACTTATGTTTTGAACGCAATCATTCTGAACTAAAACCAAATCAGTTATATATATATAAGGAAATTCATAAACTGTTTATGAATTCCTATTTTATTGCATTGAGAACAATTATTATTTCAAGAAATATCAACTTTGCAATGAAGGGATTTATTTTAGAAATTATTAGTAGTGAAATTGATTTGGATATGATCCAAAGATGAAACTAATTATGTAGGATGAAATGAAACTAACCCTACCTGAACAAACACAATCAATTAGAATGTCTAATAAGTATTCTCACACATTGAAGATAAACTATGAGTTTCCTATCAATATCGAGAATAGATAATAAGTTGTCAATTAAACCATTAAGAGTAATGACTCTACCATATACTATGATGTACAAATCTAAAATGGATTCTAAGTATGTTATCAAAATATGATTTGATAGTTGTACTCGAAGATATGATTATCAGTTGTAGTGTGTCTTCGAAGAAAGACTAACGTGGTTGGAATATAATGAGTGACAAAGAATAACATCGTGAACTTCGATTATTGAAATTAGTGTAACAAATTCATCATTCAACTTAATCGATTTACTCACAAACTTATTGCTTGGTATGACCTAGTGTTTTGGTACATATACATTGAAATGGAAAATTCTAAATAATTATTTAGGATAAACAGTTTGCATGTAAATCGAAAGTATCTCAAAGTCGATAAAAGCAATATTGATTTTTTGGTTTTTCGAATATGATCCAAGAAATGATACTAAAGTATCATTCTATAAAGTATTTTGATAGAAATATTGAATAATTTGATCTTCAACCAAAATGCAAAGAAAACATGTTCATAAGAAAGAAACACTAAAAGGTACATCTATGTTTCTAAACTACAAGTAAAGAAAATATTATTGATTGTTAACGATGTACTTATGTTAAAATCGGTAATAATTTGGTTGTTTAATACTCGATATTGAATTTTAGATTAGATCTTTTATAATAAGTATAAAGGATTTTGGGAAAATCTGAAACAATATGCAAAGACGCTTTATTAATGTTTAATATGGAAAATGTAAGATGAATTCCTTATGTATTGACAATAGGAATTATTATACATATTTTATTGTCTATAATATCATATTTTTATTTATGTATGTGCACAAAGAAAATATCAAATCCAAATTAAGATCACTAAATGGTAGTTTAGAGTATTCTCGAGTATTTACGAAATACCATAAAAGTGTTTGTAGAAACAACAAACTCTATATGAAAGAATATTTGGATCAAACTTCATAAGTGATATTGCGTATATTGTGTCAATATTATATTCATGTTTAAACCTTAGTTAAGGAGCTTTAAGTTAGAAATGTTCCAAACAAATCGTTCTGATTGATTCAATGGAAATGCTGAGTACATCACCTTGAATAGTGCCACAATAAAAGCAATGTATATAAATATAAATGTACAAATTTATAACTGAGCTTGAGGTGTTTCCAAGTATTAAAAATACTACATCACTGTTATATGACAACAATGAAATAGAAAAAGATCACTAGAAGTTGAGAAACATACTCTGAATAGTTCCACTTGATAAAGTTAATTTATCGGCATTGGAGAGAGTCAATTGACAGAGTAGATAACTAAAACAACATAGCATATCCATTCATAAAGGGTCTAACTTGATCAATTCTCATCAAACATATTGAAGGGATGGGATAAAGATTCATTAGTTGACCCCAAGTGCAAGTAGTAGATTGCTAGAGTTAGGTGTATATCTTAGGAGCAATTATGTAATTTGTTACATATATCTAACTCGACGACCAATCTTGTTCGAAATAAAAAGTGTTTTCTTTCTATCATATACTTGATATAATATGTTATATTAATTAATTAATTTAATAAAGCATATTTAATAGAAAATCCACAAATGGTATGTCTTGTGATAGTAGTTAAAATGCGTTGTAACCATGAGTAATTTATTATAATAAAATAAACGCAATATTTTAAATATTCCCAGTCAAGATGTATCGAGATTGAATATCGATACATCTATTGGGACTAGAGTACATAATGCACTTCAAATGTTGGGTAGCGTATTACTCATGACTGCTAGACGCACTAAGGGGTTATATACTAATAGTTATTAGATAACTATGGAATGACTCATGGTGCAGTTTTCAGTTGGTTAATATAACGAAGGTCAAACGCAAAATATCAACGTGACAATATTATATAATTCCTTCGACTTTCGATCTAGCTACAATATGGAAACTCCACTTTGATTATAGTCAAATCGTGGCACGGCGTCCATCGAACAACTATAGTTGGGTCAAGTGTAAGCATTACAAGTGAAACACTATCCAAAAGAGAATTCGCCTTCTCGGTTACATGGGGTAGGTATCAAGGTATATCGAAGTCAAATCAAAGTCAAAGCCTTTGGCTAGAGCAATTTGATTAATAACAATTGTTATTATTGAACAAGGTCTTTGCGTTTGGACTATAAAGTGGAGTATGGATAGTATTGGAATTTTGACCATTACTAAACTCCATAAGTCCGAATGTTGTTAAGTTTTAATGAGGAGAATTAATGTAAACAATTGTCGCTACTTAGTAACACTTAAATAAGTAAATTAGGATTTTACCAAATCTATGTAAGTGATGAATTTGGTTGTAATGTCATCCCACTTGCTAAGTGACATGTGAACATTAATATTCGAATTGTTCGATATTGATTGCCGATCGAATTTGCTCCTAAGAGTCATACAATCAAAATGCTGAATACTTCTGTTACCACTTAATTTAATCAATTATAATTTTTATAAATTAATTTAATTAATTAATATTTATGAAATAATTATTATAATTTTTTTATGATCAATGCTAAATAGTGTGTATATAATAGTTATAAACACACATAATGTTATATGTTATTGATGTTCACTTATATTAGGTTTAAATGCATTTTTTATTGATCGAGCTTGTAGTGGTTATGAGGTCCAGGATGGATTTTATGATGGCCGGCATATCAGGGACATGTGAGGTGGATATTGATTCAAAAAGGAGGTGATTTAATAAGAGTAAAAGGTGGATTTAGATCTGCTTTTCACTCCTTGTGATCTTTTATATATATTCATCGCTAAATCTTACTTTAGAGCTCTACTCTTTTGCTCTTTTTAGACCAGCAAGGCTGGCCATAATTTTGCCTTCCTCCTCCAAACTTTTCAAGCCATTAAATCTCAAAGTAAATACAAATCAAAGATCGGTGGTAACTGCATTTACATTGGTATCACTTTTTGTATTCTATAATTGTTTCAAGGAGATCTCGATTCGACATTTTAAGGTGTTTCATATATGCATAAGGCGAAGGCAAATCCTTAATTTACAATTACATATGAATGTGTGTTTATTGTTAACAACATTAGTTATGTGATATAGCTATTGTATTAATTATCATGAATTTATATATTGATGTCGTCATCGTTGGATGACAATGTACATATGTGAATTTAAACAATAAATTATGCACGTATTTATATGTTAGATGCTCAAGGCTATAAAAAATATAATATCTCTAATAAAATATAATATAAAATGATTATAAAATAAAATCATTTTTAATATAAACACATTTACATAAATATGTGTTTATAAATTTCATTAATCCATAGATACATTTTATATCAAAAAAATGAATATTTCTATATATATATATATATATATATATATATATATATGAATATGATATATATATAGATTCATTTTGATTTAAGCATTATTTTAATTATATGACATATGTAAATACTATAAATCAAATATATAAATATTTTATAAAATCTGTACAAGTTTATAATCTGTTTTGAAGACATAAAAAATTATTTTGTCGATTTCGGTATAGAAATCAATAAAAAGAAATTCTTTTCATTAAAAAATTCAAATCGAAATAAAAGATTATTTTTTATGGTCGAATATGCATAAGACTATTTGTAAACATTTATTAGTTAATTTACATTCATACATATTTGTATATGTGTATTTTATATACATTCATACATATTTATACATATGTAGTTATATATATGTATATATAGTATTCATAGATATTTATTTAATATGTAATATAAATTTATATAAAAAAATATTATTATTTTGAAATGTGTATAAATATATCAAGTAATTATTTATTTAAAATTTATTATATTAGTTTTGAATTTGAAATTACTAGATATTTTATTATGTCAATCTAGATCTAAAATTTAAATTGAATCTCAAGTTTGAATTTAAAATTATAACTATTATATTGATACTTATGATTATTTTATATTATATTAAAGTGTGAATATATATAAATACATTTGTATAAACATTTACATTATGTATAAAAATTATTTACAATATATAAAATCATATACATATGTTTTATAAATATGTTTATATGTACATGTGTATATACAATAGACAACACATATGTATATAGAGGGGCTAATATATCATTGTAGTGTAAATCCCAACACTTAAACACGGACATGTTAAACCATGTACACCATTTATGTTGAGCGTGCACGTACACACATATGTGGATATGATATACGTATTATATAGTATATAAAATGAACTTAACTACAAATAAAATTTTAATTATAAAATAAATTAAATATTGACTTTATTTAAAATAAATTAAGACTTTATAGGCCTAATAAGATCCAGGCAGAGTAATTTTTTAAATTTACCCATTTTCCCTACTGCACACTTGCCAGGTTCCAACACCTAGTAATCTCATGTAGCATAGCGACTATCGGGTGTGCTAAGTTGGATGAGAGAATACTGGGTCGAGTAATTGCAATGGTGAAGCTTGAAACATGATTTGTGAAGTTTATGCATGTTTACGAGTAAGTGTGTGCATATGCCTGCACAAGTAAGTGCGGCGACACATGTACAAGCATCACGTGAGGCGAGAAAGTCAATTGAGTTCATTTTGGCATGCTAGAGGAGGTTACGTCAAAAGAATTTCCTTGGGGAAACTCTACAAAAAAAGAGTGGGATTGGTGTCAAAATCGATTTTCAAATACATAAGAAACCACTTCTAAAATATCAACCAATAGACTCCGAAAGTGCAACGACCGGCCTTTTCGACCCTTAAAAGTCAATACTAATACATCCACGGTATTCATGTGCCGAGCATCCAAGTGCTGGAAAAAGCAGATTGTTGCGGTGAAAGAAAATAAAAGACATGACAAAATCTAACAATGTGATGAGTAATATATAATATATCAGTGATCTTTGCAAAAGAAAATTGCAATATACAATTATCAATCGGAATAAACTGACCTATCATCATACATATATCAATCAGAGGAAACTAATCTATCATCAGCTTGGATAGTTATAACAGCCTGTCCATACAAATGTTGAGAAAAATTAACAATAAATGCAGCATAAATAAAGATACATAAATACGTCTTGAAGACATCTAGATCATCTCCTGAAGCTCCAAAGCTTCCGTAGGTCAATTTGGAAATATGCACGGGCTGATTCGAGCATTATAAAAAAATAACATGCAGATCGGTCTGGTAAACTAGTGTGAGAAACATAATCAAATGGATTTTTAATACTATTAAACCTTTCAAAAATAAAGGTATCTCGTAAGATCATACCACACATAAATATGAACAAGTTTTAACCTTACCATAACCAAACCATTTCTATTAGAAAACCGATGATATTACAATAATGTCTAGAGTTGAAAATACGTAAAAAATAGTTGTGCTATGCGTGAGTGTACAACACAACAATAATATGTATACAAATCAAACCTCCAAGGTACGTTCGCTAAATTTATAGGATTCCACGGAGGTGCCCTTAGTACTTCGAGAATGGTCTCCCGTCTAAGGATTAAAGATATCATTCTGAAGCATCATACATCCCTAGCCGTTGTACCATAAGAAATACATAACTGGCCACACATGGACCGAGTGCACCACTCACTGCATGCATAAACCATAGGTACCTTTAGGGTAGAGTCACCTGCACCTAATGGGTTAGCTAAAACCCCGGCCATGCATCCTATCTTTGGTTTTAATCATCTCTGTTGATGAGGCTCTATTTGGCATTCTAGCACACAAGTCACCACTTGAACAGATCTTGGAACCATACATGGATTTCGATACCTCAATAGGTGGTTATATTAAATTTCTTGAAAAATGAATACTTCCCAAAATACTTTTAAAACATTTCAAAAAGGCTGGAGTAAAATAGAGAAGTTCAGAAACTATTTTTAAATATCATAGAAAATTCCAAAAAGTCAGATTTACACTCATTCTTCGAATCAAAACCATTTTCAAATCAACAAAGCAAACCATAGTATTTCAAAATACTACAATGAGGCCCATAATTACTATGGCACTTAACCAATGCTACTATGACCTTTATTTCTAAAAAGGTTCGGCTTTTAATATATATCAATGTCACGTCCAACATAGCCAGACTATCAAGCTTCGGACACTCAACAATTAACCATCAATAGTTAACACATCACTTTTCCAAAATTAATTAATCCACATATTAATTAACTCAAAAAATCATTATTTTACTTTTGAAGCACGGAATGAGGATTTATTCTGCTCAATAGATGTCCAGATTAACTTGTTCAATTTAATTATAGCAGAACGGTGTTCTATTCTGCTAAATAGATATCACAAATGAAGTATAACTATTAACTACATCATTATTAAAATCAATGCAATTATATTCAATCACTGCTATTTTATCATAAATTTATACTTCATTAAAACTACAATTATTTATTACTTCATTAAAATTACAACTATTTATACCATAGTGTTGTACTTATCAATACAAGTCTAATGCAAAAATTCATGGGCTAATCAGATTTAAAACAAACAATATATGCAATTTTAAACTCAACATACTTAGTTTAAAATTTTAAACAAACAAAATCAAACTTATCCTCACCAAACCCAATTGACCTAGCCCAACATCACTACAAACCCAACCCGCACCACAAGCTGCAATACTCCTTCCTTCCCCTACTTCAAAATCATGTTCTAGGCTAGCGAAAACGACACCGCCTCGAACATCTCCCTTATGCCATAGCTCCGATCAACTGTAACTACCACCACCTTGGTATTGCAACCGCCTCCCACCACCACACCTCCGATCAACTCCATGGCCATCTCGACCCACCGCCGCCACCACAAAACCCCAAAAGTCAAACCCAAAAAAATATATCCAACACCCTAGATTGAGCTCCACCCATCACCTCCGACTACCGGAGTACCTACGATCAATCCCAACGTTTCCGCCTTGACTCAAGCCTCATCTAGATACCACCGTTGCTCCCTTTGTCCACCATGCCACCGTAAAACGTAAGATGATCGAAAAATGATAATCTAGCCTCCACGACCAACTTCGGTCCCCAAATATCTCGAAATCATTGCCAAAAATCAGGTCATGCTGCCACAAAAATAAAGCACTTCTCTAATATCCATGTTTTTTCATCAAAAATCCGCCAATTTTTAACCACCGCGGTTATCGAACAATTCCCCCCACCACACTCTATGAAACGACGAGCTAGATAATGATGAACGACATTTTAGTTGGAAGTTTTGGTTGAAAGTGAATAGATTGGGAGAAAATGATTTTGATGTGAGAAGATGGTTTTGTTTTCTTTTTACAGGAAGAAGAAAATAAAAGAAGGAGAAGATGAAAGAGAGCGCAGAAGTGAAATGAACTGAATGAAGTACTAAAGTGCATATACTTATCACCAGAACCAACTATATTACTTCCAACTTTGGTAAACCTAAAGTCAACCATCACATCAAAAACGATAATCACAATCAATGGCTTGTTTGAACAATTTTTTTTTTTATTTGATTTGAAAGAATTTGAAATGAAAGTTTTGTGGTACTCCGCTATACAATATCCCCTTCACATATAAACCACAAACGCAAAAATAAAAATACGATCGCGTACGATAATGCAACAAGATCCAAAATAGCAACAAAATACATTGATTATCTTAATCCATTAAATTTCAAAAATAGCATCATTTGTCTTAAAATATGTCAAAGATAACTTTAATATTTTCCAAATTAAAAATTATGGAAAAATCATATAAATTCATTAGAAAACGTTATAAAAATCAAGTTGTTTAATTAAACATTGATTTTCTTATTATTTATTACATTTGAATCAAATTCAAATATTTAAATAAATTAAATATTCAAATTCGGAACGTTAAACATTCTGGGTCGTTACATCCCCTTAAAAGAATTCCATACTCGAAATTTCATCATTGTCAAACCAAGAAAGAAATAAGCTCACAAATACGTAACATTTTCCACAAGCCCGTACAATGTTTATAAATCACCTTACGTAGTATCTGATTCGATCACTTACTCAAATATATAAACCCCTCTTTCGAACTAGTATCGCTCACCTGACTTCCCTGATGCGGACTCGATCAGGCTCCCCGATTAGAAACCTCTATTCTCCTTACATAGCCATATGCTATGATATAAAACATTGGCAACATACCAAAACCCCTCACCACGTGTTTTTCGTCAAGAATCGAGTGATAAATCCTTATTCGGGTCAGAGTAAATAACCTCAAAGTTATGTAATCGAATCTTGGATCAAAAACCGTGTGAAGAAATGATCTACGTACAACTAATGTACTTATTCTTATTGATTCTTATTTATACCAATTTCTTTTTATTTCTAAAATCATTTATGAAAATATTTCATAAAAAACTTAACTTAAGTTTTGTACTTATATAATACCCTACTATATCCTGAGAGTATATATACAATATCGAATTTGTTTTACTTATCCAAGATGTTAAAAAAATTCAAAATTTGTTTCAACTTACCATCTTTATATTCTATAGTTACAAAACTTTACTTTTATATTTTCACAAACAAATTAGCTTCAAGTTCTCAACTAATTCGAAAGTTTTTGACAATCCAAGACCACTGAAAATTCCATTTTATTTCGACAAATGATAAAACACCAAACAACATATCAAAATGAGATGCATAAGCCAAACTATCCTAATGGATATGATACATGAGTCTATAATATCACTTAACTAAAAACTTAAGAATTAATCATCGAGTTTTATTTCAAATTATTTTGAAATAATATATACATATTTTGTTTTGTATATCAAACAATAATTTAGAAATTTAGAACAAAATTTGTCTCACCAATTTTTTTTAGCTAATTACAATAGTGGCATCTCCATTTAGAAACTTGTAAATGAATGTCGATGATGCTGCAGTCATCACCATAATTATTTTCCAACGACAATAGTGAGTTCAGTGCTTTCTATCTCCTTTAAATCCATTTAAAATATCTCTATTCATACATACTTTCAAATAATGCTATTATTGTTTTCCCAAAGCTTTGGGATTTTTCTTCTTCAAAATACCGATATTTAAGATCTCAAATTCTCATTTTAAATCCTTTTTATTTATAAACCATATTTATAAACCATACTTATATAATCATTTCAAAAAATGTACATCTTTGTTTAGATTAAACTAAACAACTTTTATTAAAATTAAATTTTAACCCAATATCTTCACTAAATGCCTTATAGTCAAACTATCAAACTTAATTCATAAGGTGTTTGTATTTAATGTTCCCGTAATTACTATCTACCTCGTCCATGCCATGAAAAAGTAAAATTGCTCATAAACTAGCCGAGCACAACTAACCAAACAATAAATGGTAATAATTGAATATTATCATTCCCTAACAAACAAATATATAATAAATCTATATCTATTTCTAAAAATTATTCCTTTACATATAAATATAATTCTAGGTAAAATTATTTCTTATATCAATTTTAAAACTGTACTTTGTCGATTTGTCTTTTTCAAGTGTCTAGAAACCCCTATCGACAATGTTGATCAGGCGTGTCGACTAGAATTTATAAGCACTCAATAGACCAATCAACATAATATAAAACATTTTTATAGCATTAACAAATATGCTCTCGTATATGCACACACACATACACACTTTAACTCATTCTAGGGTGTCACTTACCCTATCTCTAATGAGTTGACCCCACCAAGGCCTAGGTGTTCTCTCAACCTAAGCTCTGATACCATGTGCAATGATCGGACTTTTCGACCCTTAAAGGTCGACACTGATACATCAATGGTATTCACGTTCCAAACATCCAAGTGTCGGAAAAAGCAGATTGTTGTAGTGAAAGAAAATAAAAGATAGAACAATATTTCACAATGTAACGAGAATATATAAGTGGAAATTAGCCATAAGGGCCTCCTTAGCATGTGCAATTAGTTTCTAGGACACACAACTGAAATAATTACTTTTAAGGACAAAATGCAATATAATTAGTTTCTAAGGCCTAAAAACCTACGAAATTATGTCTTAAAAGTAATTGGACTGTTGATTTTGTCCTTAAAAGTAATTATTCTGCTGACTTTGGCCTTAAAATTAATTCCTATGGATTTGTGTTCTAGAAACTAATTGGACTGCAAAATTTGTCCTTCTAGTGAAATGCCCCAATATATAATATACCAATGATCTTTACAAAAGAAAACTGTAATATGCATATATCAGAACTAGTAAACTAACCTATTATTAGCCTGGACAGTTATAACAGCTAGTCCTTACAAATGCTGAGAAATACTAATAAGAAATGCAGTGGAAATAAAGATATTGAATGTCTTGGAAGCATCAAGCTTATCTCCCGAAGCTCCAAAGCATCTATAACTAAATTTAGAAATATGCTCAGGCTGACCCAAGCATTATAAGAAAAAAACATCCAGATTAGTCTAGTAAAACAGAATGAGAAACACAATCAAATGGACTTTTAATATTATCAAACCTTTTAAAAATAAATTTATCTCGTAAGACCAGGCCGTACATAAACATGGAGGAGTTTTACCTTATGATAACCAAACTATTTCTGTTAGAAAATCTGCTGATATTATAATAATGTCTAGAGTTGAAAATACATAAGAAATAGCCGTGTTATGCGTGAGTGTACAACACAACAATAATAGATATATAAATAAAACTACTAAGGCATGTTCGCTAATTATATAGGATTTGATGTAGGTTCCCTTAGTACTTCAAGAACAGTAACCCTACCCAAGGACCAGAGATATCCTTCCAAAGCATCTTACATCCTTATCTGGTGTACCATAGGAAATACATAGCTAGTCATACATGGATCCAGTGCACCATTCACTGCATGCATAAACCATATGTATCTCTAGGATAGAGTCACATGCACCCTATTGGGTTAGCTAAACCCCCTGGCTATGCGTCATATCTCTGGTTTTAGTCATCTCTGTTGGTGAGGCAACGTCTGACATTCCAACACATGAATCACCACTTAAACAGATCTCGAAAACATATATGGATTCTGATACCTCAACAGGTATCCAAATCATACATGGATTCCCACATACAATAGATCTCAAAATCATACATGGATTCCCATACCTCAGCAAGTCTTAGTATCACATATGGATCCCTACATCTCAAAATAGATCATGAACCTCTTCCAAAGAATAGAAAACGTATATGGTTTTGGAGTGGTTATGGTTTCAAATCATCTCATATAAGTACACTCCTCTATGTTCCAAAACCAATCGACGTTTTTGGTAATCTCGACTCCGATTCCGTAGTAACTAAACATACAATAATAAGAGCATAGTTAACCTCTTAACTATTTAAGTGGACGAATTTCCTTATCATTTTTCTTAGAAGAGCAAAACGAGCTTATACGTACAGTATAACATCATCGAAGATAACTGGACCATATAATTCCTATGTTTCTTCTATATATTTCCAGAGTATATTTGGTCAAGATTTAATAATCGGTTATTTAACTATCAAATAAACAATCAATCAGACCGAAGGTTTAATTTCACATGAAACCAAGCACGCTTAAGCACATAAGCAACCATTAGACCTTTTTAATTAATCCTTTCATCAATTAAAACCACTCATTCACTATCATTTATACCTTTTCAATGCTTGGAAATTTTTCCATATACTTATCTCAATGGTATAAGTATATTAAAAAGACACTACAATTTCAATACTTGGAAAATGTAACCATATACTTATCTCAAAGGTATAATTATATCCAGAAAACACTACACTTTGAATACTTGGAAATGTAACCATATACTTATCTCAATAATATAAGAATATTAACATATCTTAAGGTAGATTTCCTCTTTTCTAAACCCATAATTTCAAAGGACCAAAAACAAATGTTATTTAAAACATTGTTTATGATAAGCCCAAAGCACTTTACTTTTTATGTTAAGTATGAAAAGAATACTTTTCATACCACCACCAGTTAAAATGATCATTTATAGAAATCAAATCTCATTCCGTTTATAAACCCATTCCATATTTACAAGTCCCTTCATAAATCTTCTAATTAATTTATAAAACACCTTTTATATATCTCCAAAATTATTTATAAAATTTCTTTTATAAATCTCCAAAATAATTTATAAAACTCCATTTATAAATCTCCAAAATTAAAATCTCATATACTGCTTACAAATCTTTGGTTTCAAGATAGAACAAAATATTTTCCATAAAATAATCATTCCATATATCATTATAAATTCACAAGTATGCTTTATTATTCCAATTTATAAAAATGATATCAATTCCCTTTTGATAAAATACCATTTATGAATCTTTTCTTTATTTATAAAATACTGTTTATAAACCTCTCTTTTATTTTTAAACTACTATTTATAAATATATTCTTTTAATACGACATTTTAAATAAAACGCTTCACCAGTATTTATTCTAAAATATTGTTACCTTCTTTTAAATCAGAATTACTTTACTACAAAAGATAAGTTCCCTTTTTCTTTAAAAATAAACAACCATTGTTATATTAACTTTCCTGAAAAATAAACATTTCCCAAAATACTTTTAAATTATTTCCAAAAAGGCTGGAATAAGTAGAGAAGTTTAAAAACCATTTCTAAATAAAATATCAGAGAAAATTCCAAAAAGTCAGATTTAAAATCATTCTCCGAAACAAAACAATTTTCAAATCAAAAAAGCAAACCCGGGTACTTCAAAATACTACAATGAGGTCTGGAGTTACCATAGCACTTAACCAATGCTACTATTACCTTTATAACTAAAAAGGTTTAACTTTTAACATATATCAATGTCACGCCAATTACGGTCCGACTACTAAGCTTTTGGCACTCAAAAATTAACAATCAATAGTTAACACATCATTTTCCAATATTAATTAATCCACACATTAATTAACTTCAAAAATCATCATTTTACTTTGCAAGCACAAAATAGGGATTTATTTCGCTCAATAGATGTCTAAAATAATCTATTCAAATTAATTTTATCATAATGGTGTTTTATTCTACTAAATAGATATCACAAACAATGTAAAATTAATTTAACTACGTTATTATTAAAATCAACGTAATTATATTCAGTCACTATTTTTTTACCATAAATTTATACTTCATTAAAACTATCAACTATTTATATCATACTGTTATACTCATCAATACGAGTCTAACGCACAGATTAATCTGATTTAAAACAAACGAGATATGTAATTTTAAACTCAACATACTTAGTTTAAAATTTTAAACAAATAAAATTTATTCTCACCAAACTCAATTGGCCTAGCCCAACATCACTTTAAAACCCGACCCGCACCACAAGCTACAGCACCCTTTCCCTCCTCCATTTGAAAATCGCGTTTTAGGCTATCGAAATAAACGACATTGCCTCGAACATCTCTTTCCTACCATCGCTTTGATCAATCATAATTACCTCCACCTTGACATAATAACCTCCGTCCACCACCATGCCTCTGACTAACTCCATGGCCAGTTCGGCACTTCAGCGCCAACCCAAAATACTAAAATTCAAACCAAAAAAAATAACCGAAACCCTAGATCAAGCTCCATCCATCATCCTCGACCACCGGAGGACCTCCGACCGATCCCATCGTCTCTACATCGAGTCAAACCTCCTCCGGAGACAACCATTGCTCCTCTTGACCATCATGCAACTGCGAAACCGATCATCTAGCCACCACGAACAACATCGGCCCCCAAAAATCTTGAAATCATCGCTAAAAATCATGTCTTGCCGCCAAACAAAAACCACTTCTCCAATTTCCATTTCATGTTCGTCAAAAAACCACCAATATTCGACCACCACCATTATTGGACAATTCCCGCCACTACACTCAATGAAATGACAAACAACTATCTTAAAAAATATTAGGGATGATAACGCATAACTTTGCATTTGGAAATTTTGGTTGGAAGCGAATAAATAAGAGCTAAAGATTTTTGAAGCAAGGAGAAGGTATTGTTTCCTTTTTACAGGAAGGAGAAAATAAAAGGAGAAGAAGAAAGAGAGCGCAAAAGTGAAATGAACTCGGTGAAATATTGATGTGCATATACTTATCACCAAAACCAGCTACATTACTTCTAATTTAAGAAAAACCAAGTAAACCATCACATCAAAAAAGTGATAATCAGAATTAATTGCTTGTTTGAAAAAGAACTTGTTTTAGATTTGATTTGAAAAAGTTCAAAAAGAAAGTTTTGCGGTATTCCACTATATAATATCCCGCTCACGTACGAACTGCAAATGACAGAAATAAAAATATTATTGCGTACGATAATGCAACACGATCCCAAAACAATAATAAAACACACTGATTATCTTACTCTGTGAAATTTCAAAAATAACATCGTTTGCCACAAAATACATCAAATGATAATTTAAATATTTTCCAAATTAAAAATTATAGAAAAATCCTATAAAATCATTTAAAAATACATTATAAAAATTAAGTTGTTTTATTAAAATTTGATTTTCTTATTATTTATTAAATTTGAACCAAATTCGAATATTTAAACAAATTAAATATTCAAATTCATAACGTTAATAATTACAGGTCGGCATAGGAAGAAATCCGATGTGGTGGCAGTAGGCTAAAGGATCTAGGTAACTCATCGAGTGAAGCGACAGAGAAAACGACATGCAAATCGACGGTTACCTTCCCAGCTTACCGCCTAGTGCAGGCTACCGCCGATGGCTATAACAATGAGGGGACCGATGGGGAGTAAGCCTGAGCAGTAAGACCAGACAAGAAGTAAGAAGGCAGGGATTTCTCCTCAATTCTAGATGACGTTTGACGCAAAGCTTCGGCACAAATTTGGGAAGATTTTGGGCTACCTAGGAAGTGTAATGCAAAGCGAAGCTCAAGATTGGGATTCTAATATTGTTGATGCTTATATGATCTACTAAAATCGAAAACACGATCAAAAATAGTGAGCGGTCATGTCAGACGAGTGTGTGTGATAGAGTAGAGTTAATCTGTGCCTCTTGGTTTCAATCTTAGGGTATATTTGTTTTGATGAGTGGTAATGGTCGTATATTTGTGACCACACCCAGTAATAGCCATATGTAAAGATAGACGATGGTGATATAGTGGTCTTCATTCATAGTAGGCATATATTTTAATGTATATGTATCAATACAAATTGGTGCTTCATTTGATACGAACCGGGCTTTTCAACCCTCGAAAATCGACACTTATAATCCCTTGTGTCACATACCGAGCAATCGAATGCCGGAAGACCTGATTGTTGGATAAAAAAAGAAGGAAGATGATAAGAAGAAAACTAAACAACACAGAATCTCACAGCGGAACGAATAATCTATAATATACCATAAATCTTTACACAACAACAAGCTGTAATATATGTATGTATAGACATCAGTCTGAGTATACTAACCTATTTCAGCCTAGATAATTATAACAGCATGTCCTCACAATTGTTGATGAATACAACAATGAATACAGCAGAAAATAACCATCTACGAGAATACGTCTCTGGGCCTCCATCTCGTCTTTTAAAGCTCCAAGCAGCCCAACCAATCTGTAGTATACTCGGTCTGACCCGAGCATTATAATAAAATAACACCTGAGTCGGTCTGGAAAACCAGCGTGAGAAAACAAACCCAGCTGGATTTAAATTCATATAAAACCTTTGAAATCAAAAGTATTTTGTAAGACCACGCCGCACATAAGTACGGACGGGTTTTTACGTTACGATAACCAAAATATTTTCTATAGAAAATCCATTGATATTATGATAATGTCTAAGGGTGAAAATAATAATAATCAAGTAATTGTGATGTTCGTGAGTGTACATCACAACAATACTATGAATATAATCGAAAATCGATAAGGCGTGTTTGCTAGTTGTGTAGGATTTCCATGGAGGTGCCCTCAATACTTCGAGGAACGGTCCTCCTGCATAAGGATAAGAGATATCCTTTCGAAGCAGCATACATCCCTAGTGATGTACCATAGGAAAAACATGGCTGGTCTTGCTAAGACCGAGTGTATCGCCCCATGCATGCATAACAACTATAAGTGACATCTAGGAGGAGCCGATTACATGCTATGGGTTTGCCAACATTACTGGCCATGCCTTCTATCCTTGGTTTTAGTCAATGTTGGGTGCGTTTCACCACCACCGAACCAAACCTCCACCGAATCAGACCCAATGCTACATTGTCGAACCAAACCCTCTCTAACACCCACCGGACCAACTTACCTCCCACATCACTGCCGAACCAAACTCCACTTCCATACTCCACCGAACCACATGCCACCGAGCCAAACCTCCTACCGAACCAACACTCGCCAATGCCGAACCAACATCACCACCAAACCATCTTCTCCCCACGCCTAGCCAAACCAACCTCCACCCTCCACTACCGGACCAGGAACCAACGAAGCCACCACCGGACCACGCCATACCGGACCAGACACGACCGGACCAATCCCCTTCACACACCACCGGTCCAAGACCACGCCGAACCAACCTCCTTTCCTCTACCACCGAATCAAGCTACGCTTCCACCACCGAGTCAACGCTTCCAACAAATACCGAACCAAGCTCTGCCGAACCAGATGTGCCAGGCCAGATTGCTTCAGCCCAGGCCCACCAACAGCTATATACATCCAAGACCCCTGCCCCCAACCTCACTCTATAAATAGAGGGGCAGGGGTACAACAATGGCAGACAAGTTTGAGAGCTCAAGCACGGAAGGAACTTTCAAACAACTTTCATATACTTGTATACAAAGCTTTGTACTTGTAATCTGAAAGAAAAGAGAGAATAACATATAAAGTGGACGTAGGCACGTTCTGGCCGAACCACTATAAATCTGCGTGTCTTTTTACAATTTAGCCCTTGTTTTTTACTTATTTGCATAACTCACCAAAATTACTAAGAACAACATAAAATCAACTAAATCACACGACTTTGAGGTGTTTGTCCGTTTTTTGTGCAAACTTTTTTGGTGCTTTCACTGAGAACTTGGAACTCGAAGCTTCAGCTTCCCTCATTCAACCTTCTTTCCCAATAGCACCCTTCATTGCCTAGGAAAATGACTTCCAGGCCGAGAAAAGACGCCAACAAGGGAAAGAACGTTGCAACCAGCAGCGCTCCAGATCCAGTGGATCCAGATCAAGAGAATCAACCCACTACGACAGCAGTGCCAAATGTAGATCAGGCAATTCCGACAGCTCCTGCCGCGGAACAAGCGGCAGCAATCACTAGGGCAGACCTAGACAGAGTTGTGATTGAAGTGACTAACCGCTTCGCATCCCAACAAGAAGCTTTGGTGAACCAACTCATGTCACGCTTGAGGGATGCCGAAGAATCCAACCGTAACACTGAACCATGGGGTGAGTCTCAATCTGGAGGATCTCGGAGACAACAAAGGTCTTCCCTCTTCGAAGAAGCTATCAACAGGAACAACAATGATAGAGGCCGCGCCCGGACTCAGCCCGAACTCCGACTCGAGGAAGCGCTTGGAACCGAACCCAATGGGGGAGGCACCTGGCGAGGGTCGGATGTAGCTGAGCCAGTCATGCCACCTAATCATAGAAACCCCGCTGAACGGAGCCGAGCTAGAACCCAGCCCGAAGTTGACCCCATGGAAATGCTCGAAACAGAACCCCACAGGGGAAGATCAAGGCAGGGGCCAACTGTAGCTGGTCCTAGCATGCATCCGAGCAGCCAAAGACAACCACTGGATAACATCAGAAATGATAGACTATACCATCCCTACATGTCATCTGGACGAGATCGATCCCGCAGGGAAGAACCAAGCTCAATTTTGTCCGCTCCAAATTCTGATGAAAGAATGGAACGATTATTCAGGGAATGCATCCGATGGGAGCAAAGGGATCGAGGGATAGGCGCTAGGGTAACCAGCCCTTTCAGCCGCGACATCGAATCCGCCATCACCCCTCGAGAATGGAAAATGCCGACGATGGAACCGTACAAGGGAACTTCCGACCCCGTTGTACACTTGCAGAGATACACACAGCATATGCTCATGAGCGGAGCAACGGAAGGAGTGTTGTGTAAATGCTTTCCGCTATTCCTAGCAGACCTAGCTACCTCCTGGTTCTGCCATCTACCCCAAGGATCTATCAGCTCATGCGAGATGTTGAAAGAAAAGTTCATTAGCCAGTTCCGCATTCATGTGGAACAATCCAAGGATGCTTATTCTCTATCTACTGTCAAACAGAAATCCGGAGAGACACTGCAACAATATCTAACCCGGTTCAACGCCGCAGCGGCCGCAGTCCAAGATGCCGATGAGAAACTCACCCTAATGGCCCTTTGCAGTGGTGTGCACCCAGATACCAAGTTTGCTAGAAGACTAACTAAAGAAAAACCAGCTACCTTTCCCGATTTCTTCCATGAAGCTGGGAAGTACATGAGACTCGAAGAGGCTGCCACTGAAAGGCAGACAGGACCACAGGCTAAGGTGGCTCATGGAAACGCCCCAGCCGCAACAAAGGACATTCGGAGAAACGGCTCCAGAGACAATGCAGGGGGCAAGAAGGGAGAAAAGCGCTTGTACCGACCAGGACTGAGATTCGACGCTTACACTCCCTTGAATGAAACAGTCGAGTACATCTTCCTGGCCACCCAGGATGAACTTACATACAAGCGCCCCCCGTACAAGAAGGATTCAGATCGCGCAATCCAGTCCGGAAAGTTCTGTCGTTTCCACGAATCTTATGGACATGATACCAATGAATGTCGCCACCTCCGCGACCTAATCGAAGAACACATCAGAAGGAAGAGATTAGAACGCTATGTAAAGGGACAGGACATGACCCCAGCTCCTACCAAGGAAAACCCAGGGCAGCTCCACCCAGAGACAGGCGGAGGAAATCGCAACACCAGCGGTTCCAGCCAAGAGAAGATAGTGGTCCATACAATATCAGGAGGGCCACACATCGCCGATAAGAGCTGGGCAGAAATGGAAAGATATGGAAACTCACTCAGAAACGATGGAAACTGCGTCAATTCTGTTATGGAAGAACGTCACCCGAAGCGAAAGGAAAATAATGACATCACATTCAGTGGACACGACCTAGAAGGAAGACAGTACCCACACATGGACCCTATGGTCATCTCCGCCTGGTTCGGTCCAACCAAAGTTTTTCGAATTTTAATAGACACTAGAAGCTCAGTGAATATTTTGTTCAAGCATGCGTTCGACAAGATGAAGCTGTCAATGAAGGACGTGTCTCCCTGCGACAAACCGCTACACGGTTTCACTAGAGAAGCAAAGATGCCCCTCGAACAATTAAATCTCTTTGTTGAATTGGGAAGTCATCCCCGCTCCGCCGTTCGGAAACAAACATTCGTGCTAATAGACAACCACTCGGCCTACAATGCCTTTTTAGGAAGACCAGCCTTGTCCGACTTCCAAATTGTCCTTGCCCCATGGTGCTTGAAGATGAAGTTCCCAACGAATAATGGAGTGGGAGAAGTAGAAGGGGATCAAGACGCCGCTCGGGACTGCTATGTAACCGAACTTCGCAATAATCGCAGGAGAGATAAAGGGAAAAATGCAGAGACTATTCTCTGCATGAAAAGCTTGGAATCATAGCAACTAAAGAAAGCCCCTCCTCTTCGGTATACCAGTGATCCTTTCAATGAATTAGACCCCAGGGACAAAGAGGAGGAGGCCACCGCCGAGCCCGCAGAGGCTATGGAGTTTGTATCTGTAGACAAATGTGACTCGAGTAGACTACTGAGAATCGGGTCTCAGTTAAAAACAGAATTGAAAGACCAACTCATTGATTTCCTTCACAACAACTTGGATGTGTTTGCATGGACACACGCTGATATGACTGGAATCTCCTCGGACGTAGCATGCCACGCACTAAACATCGATCCTACCAAGGTACCGGTAAAGCAAAAGAAGAGAAGTATGGGGGCAGAACGATCGGCAGCCCTCGAAGAAGAAGTAAAGAACCTGCTTGCCAATAACTTCATACGAGAAGCCATCTACCTGGAATGGATCGCCAACCCGGTACTGGTAAAGAAAGCTAATGGGAAGTGGCGAACATGCATCGATTTCTCTAACTTAAACGACGCTTGCCCAAAGGATTGTTTCCCACCCCCCCGGATCGATCAGCTTGTGGACAGCACCGCCGGGCACGAGCTCTTATCTTTTATGGATGCGTACTCAGGATACAACCAAATTCCTATGCATGCCCCCGATCAAGACCATACTAGTTTCATCACTGACCGGGGATTGTACTGTTACAAGGTAATGCCTTTCGGACTAAAGAACGCCGGAGCTACTTATCAGCGCCTCGTCAACAAGATGTTTGCAGAACTGATAGGACGAACCATGGAAGTTTATATGGACGACATGCTAGTGAAGTCAAGAAAAGCCAACGATCATGTAAGCCACTTGGGTGAGATGTTTCAAGTACTTCGCCAATATGGAATGAAGCTGAATCCTCTCAAGTGCTCCTTCGGAGTATCGTCTGGAAAATTCCTAGGATTCGTCGTCCATGCCAGAGGAATTGAAGCAAACCCCGAACAAGTCCAAGCTTTGAAAAACATCAAGATACCTTCCACTCGAAGGGAAATGCAAAGCCTAAATGGGAAAGTAGCCACCCTAAGCAGATTCATCTCCAAAGCAACTGACAAGTGTGTCCCTTTCTTCGAAGCCCTAAAGAAAGACAAAGGAAAGTTCGAATGGACTGACGAATGCTCGACAGCCTTCCTTAACTTAATCGGACACCTCCAGAGACCACCGGTACTTTCAACTCCAAATGAAGGCGAGGAACTATACCTATACCTTGCTGTATCATCCCACGCTTTGAGCGCCGCTTTGGTGAGAGAAGACAACCGCGCGCAACGGCCAGTGTACTTCATAAGCAAAAGGTTCACGGGAGCAGAAGCCCGGTATCCCAAACTCGAGAAACTGGCGTATTGTTTACTAATCACATCAAGAAAGCTACGACACTATTTCCAATCTCATCCCATCAGAGTCCTAACCGACCAACCATTGAGGCAAGTGCTCCATCGTCCCGACACCTCTAGGTGACTGCTCAAGTGGTGCATCGAGCTAAGCCAATATGATATCACCTACCATCATCGCACTGCCATCAAGGGACAAGCCATAGCAGATTTCATCGCCGAATTCACTATCAACGAAGGCAGGGAGCAGTCTGAAATAACAGAGGACATCAAGTGGATTCTCTTTGTAGATGGAGCATCGAACGAACAAGGCTCGGGGGCAGGCGTTGTGATCATCACTCTCAGGGGAAGAAAGCTGCGTTATGCACTAAGGCTGGAATTCGCTGCCACCAACAATGATGCCGAATATGAAGCAGTAATAGCCGGATTAGAGCTAGCCCTGGAGATCGGAGTCAGTTTCTTATGTCTTCACAGTGATTCGCAACTCATCGTAAATCAAATACTAGGGAAGTTCCAGACTCGAGGAGAGCGGCTCACGGCATATCTGAAAAAGACCAAGCGGTTGCTCAATCAATTGGATCACTACTCGATCAAACACATTCCTCAAGAAGAAAATCAAGGGGCCGACGAGCTGGCAAAGCAAGCTAGCATGGGAGATGATACCACTTCTGGAACGATAACTGTCTCAAGGCTACTAACCCCGAGTTTCGAGCAAGTAAATCTGATAGCTGCAACTGAAGAAGAAACATGGATGACCCCTATCCGAGAATACTTACAAAACGGCACCCTACCCGACGGGCGAAATGAAATTAAGAAAATTCTAAGGAAAGCTTCCTACTACACAATGCAAGAAGGCATCCTCTATCGGCGCGGCTTCTCTAACCCCTTATTGAGGTGCGTTGCTGGAAGAGAAGCCAAGGAAATTCTATCCAATATCCATCAGGGAAGTTGCGGAGATCACACTGGAGGGCAGACTCTGGCAAAGAAGATACTCCGATATGGATATTTCTGGCCCACCTTGAACAAAGACGCCTTAGACTTCGTCAAAAAATGTGGCAGATGTCAGAAATTTGCCAAAATTCCTCGACTACCGACAAATGAGATCACTCAAATGACTAGCCCTTGGCCCTTTGCAGTATGGAGAATTGACTTGATTGGTGAACTGCCAATGGGCCGAGGCGGAGCTAAATATGCTATAGTAGCACTCGACTATTTCACCAAATGGGTGGAAGCAGAACCTCTAAATAAAATATCTTCGACAAAAATCATTAACTTCTTGATCAAAAATGTTCTGTGCAGGTACGGAGTACCACTCAAAATCATATCAGACAATGGACTTCAGTTTGACAGCGAGGAATTCACCGACTGCTGCCAAGAGCACGGGATTCACAAAAGCTTCTCATCCGTGACTTATCCCCAGGCAAATGGCCAAGTCGAAGCTGTCAACAAAATTCTCAAAACGCTGATCAAGAAGAAGCTTGAAAAGTCAAAGGGCGCTTGGGTGGGTCAACTTCCTACGGCACTTTGGGCCTACCGCACATCTTTCAGAACATCAACAGGACATACTCCTTTCTCTTTGGCATACGGATCGGAGGCAATGCTCCCAGTTGAGACCATTGTTCCTTCCCATCGTAGGATCCACTACAACCCCGAAGAAAACGAAAAACTCCTCCACATGTCTTTAGATCTAATTGAGGAGAGAAGAAATGATGCAGCACTCAAAGCAGCAGCTCACAGACAAAAAGTGGCAGCACTATACAACTCCAAAGTCAAACATCGCAGCTTACAGGAAGGAGATCTTGTCCTCAAGCGAATCTTTCCGTGCCCAGGAGCGCTGGATCCAATCTGGGACGGACCATATGTAATTCATAAAGATCTCCACAACGGAGCTTATATTTTGTCAACAGTGGACGGTGAGGTGTTCCAGAGGGCATGGAACATCCGACACCTCCGTCGATACTTTTCTTAACTTGTATTGCCCATATGAAGTGAATTAACAAAGAGAATCAGTGGACGTAGGCATTTTCGTGCCGAACCACTTTAAAAAACTTGGCTCTTGTTAACTTGTTCCTTTATATCTTGGCTACTTGTTAAGTTTTATCCTTTGCTGTTGAACAAAATCCTTTGCAGATGACATTTCAATTCAGAGCTTCACAACACAGCTCCACCTGGACAAAATCTAACAGGTACGCTACGATCCTATGCCCTCGCCGATGAGACACTTTGCTCCAGTATCTCTCTACCGCGAGTTAACTCACTGTTTGCCTCAGCCCTTAAAGCCGACTGTAATAAGCCGAGTATAAGCCACCGAGAAGGCCGATTATGCCATGGCAGCTCATTACAGCGATTCGGCTCGCCGGCAACTGTGAACCGACCATAAGCCCCAACATAAGGTGTGGCCAGCCAGGGGCAGTTCATAGTTGACGATCGGCCCCCACGCTAGCCGGCCACAGTAAATCGAATAATACCCGCGATTACGGGCCATAATGGCCCGGGTAGTTACTATGCGCGATCGACTCCGATGTGTCTTAAGTGCGGCTGTGGTAAAAAAGAAAACTCCCCGCAGAGGCGTAAGATGGGTGACAAATTTCTCCAAGACCCACAGCTAGGGAAAGTGACTACAAAACCCGTTTGCCACGAACTTAAGCACATTGACGGCCTTCCGTGACTGGAAGATTTACTTTTCCTATATTTCCATTTCATTTAAAACTTTTCTCCTATTCTCCGTAACGGTGCTTGAAAGTACAGGACATGAAATAGGGAACGCTTGCTAATGGGAACAGAAACTTACGATCGGATGACGAGACACTCAACAGCATTCCGTGCTTAGTCTTACAGGGCGCACAAAGTTGCCGTCCACAGCCGAAACATGAGGGGCGGTACCTTCTACTTTTATACATTAATGCATAGCTGCAATTCATACTCACACATCACATTTACGTTGCAAAGTGAGAAAATTATACTTTAAGCAAAAAACTTGGCATCAGGCACAGTCAAGTCACTAGTAACATGCATAGTTACATCACTTACACAGCACAACAAAATAGCGATAACATTCCAACATAAAGGAATCAGCTTATGTTATGAAATTACGTAAAGTCATTCACCACAAACAATATTATTACAGTCACATCAATGTTTTGGACTAACATAAACAGCGATAAAAGGAAATCAAAAGGTGACCGAATCCGGACAAGGAACCAGCTGCGTCCGCACCTCACCCTCATCCTACCAACTCTCCAAGCCTACTTAGCCGCAGGGTCGGAGCTCCCAGCATGCTTATCAGAAGTCCCACCTGTCCAATTCAGAAGAGGAATCCATTAAACCAACAACGGACGATCAAGTCATGAAAAACTAAAATAGGGAGAACTCACCAGCACCCGCTTCTTGGTCCTCATCCCCCAACTGCACACCGGCTTCCTCCGCAGCCAGTAGTCGCATCCCCTCCTTCACCGTTACCTTCTCCTCCTTCGAGAACTGGGCGGTTACCATGTCCATCCTGAATGCCGCTCCACCTTCCTTATCCGCATCGGCCTTGGCCTCCTCCAAAGCCCGGAGATATATCCTATCCATGACCCGGGGATAGTCATCCATGCAGGATAGATTACCCTGCTTCCAGGTACGGAATTACATATCCTGCAACATCTCATCCATCATCCCCTCATTCTCCTCAAACTCCCTCACCCGGGCCTCGGAGGACAACAACTTGGCGACGGCAACATCCCTCTCCGATCGATATCTCAAGCGGTCAGCTTGGAGAGACCTCCTCATTTCCTCCATCTCTTCCTTTAGCCTGGCCTGAGCAAGCTCTGCGGCCTCAAGCCTCCCAGATAACTCCTCTACTTGCTCGAGATCCTCCCTCCGAACCTCGTCCACCGTAGCAATGGCTAGGTCAATCCGCTCCTTGCAGGCGGCCTCCACCTTTCGCAACTCAGCCTTGCTAGCCTCCTCCATGATTTTCTTTAGTCGTCGGATGGCTGCCTCATGCTGGGATATCTGGATAGCCTGATCGGCAAGCTGCTTGGCCTGATCAGAAACCTGTAACCGCAATCGGATGTTAGCACTTCCGATTTCCTCCCCAGCCCTGGCCAGTCGAGCATGATGCTCCATTAACCTCTTGGTTTCCTCAGCCACCCGATCGATACTTGCCTTGGCCTCATTCCCCATGGTCACAATTCGAGTAGTAAGCAAATCGAGGTCTAACGACTTAGCCTCATCAAGCACCCGTACCATGGGATTGCGGGGAAGAAGATGCTCACTCGTGACCTCGTCAAAAGAGATATCCTGAAAACTCGGGTCCAGATCCGGGTGGCCGGCAAAGGGGTTGCGATCCAAACCAGGACGGTCTATCGGAGTGACGGTTGGATTTTCGGACGGATGGGGGGAAGGCATAAACTCAGTATCCTCTTCAGTAATGTCATGGATGGGCTGGACTGGAGGCTGGGGGCCAGGAGAAAGTTCAAACGAAGATCGGCCCCTCTTCCTCTTTTGCATATCTTCCTCAATGACTCCAAGAAGAGGGCGATATCTAACTACATCCCCAGAACGGCTAGTTGGCGGCTTTGGTTTGGCAGAAGCTTTGAGTAGCTTATACTGTTCGAGGCGGTGCCGGATATCTGATGACTTGGCCGCCTTACCTGCTCCTGGAATAAAAACCAAGTGTTACGAACATGCAATGATCCATAATTCAAGAAATATGTTAACTTAAAAAGAATGAGAAGGCACGTATGTCATACAAACCCTGCGGAGGAGTAGAATACTGCAATAAGTCCTGAATCTCAGTACAGGACGGAAGCGAACCATAAAATATTCCTAAGCCCCTATCATAAATGGAGTCTGCAGAAGTCAAAAGTTCACCTTGAATCGCTGAAATCGCCTTAGCTGAAGAACTCTCAGAAAATGGATCGGCGCCAGCCCCAGTCTTGTCAACCCCCTTTGCCTTCTCAACCAAAGCCGATCCTTCCTTCAGCTCCCCAAAAGCTTGATGGAAAGCATCATCCGTCCACTCATGAATCTCTCCCGCTTGCCCGGAGGTTAAGGCACCAACGCCACTACCGCTCTGTCCATCTCCTCCTTCACCTTCACCTCTATATTCCTCTAAATCTTCCTCTCCCGGAGCAAGTGGGCAAGTACTAGGAGAGGGACCGTCGGACTTCTTGAGCTTCTTGCCCCCAACAACGGGAGGCTTTGTAAAAGGTGCCCTCTTGCCACTCTTCACCGTGGCCCCTTCCTTGGCTTTGGCAGCCTTCTTCTCAGCTGTGTCTCTCTGCTTAACCACAGATTGGTGTGGCAGGATCAAGTGGTGCTCCAGGAGAGTAGCATTCCTGATCAGGAAAGAAGCCGACCTGTCCCGTCCCGAAATGGCCTTTATTTCCGCAGCCATCTGGACCAGGGAATCACTCTCTACGACTGCAAAGCCACCTGTCGCTAGCAAGAAATAGAAGCATATCAGAAGGAGCACTACAGTCGGAACAAAAGAAACTGTAAATAAAGTTCAACTTACAGCCAGAAGTGAAGAGGCGGAAGGAGACAGAATCATCCCTGATAAAAAACCATTCTTTCTTAAACATGGTGAACTTTGAGTATAGGTCCAGGACTGGTTTGAAAGGAACAGCCGCTTCCAAGCTAACGTACGGAGATCCCTTCTTGTAACCCCTCAAGTTATATAGATACCGGATCTCCCGGTTGGAAGGGGGCGCCCGTACCTTATCTGGAAAATAATGTATAAGCACACCAAGATGGCGTAGGAATTGGGCTGAAGCTGGAAATGAGCCACCTTCAGATAAGTAATGAAGCTGACTATCCAGGTATTAATGGGAGGAATGGCCCCACACATGCAGTGGTACCTACTGTATGCAAAATATCCTTTGGGGGGATTATACGGCATCACTCCATCTCCCGGCAATAGCATGCTAGCCCTGTCAATCCTAAAGGAACGAGAGATGACATCAAGCTGCTCCACCCTGAGGGAGCTAGGAAAGCAGTCGGGCGGAGAATTCAAGAGCTCCTGGGGGCCATACCCATCTACTAGCGATCTCGGAGCAAGCCCAGGACGTTCGGCCCGAACTGGGGGCACTATGGAGGACTCCGCTCTGTCCTTGGACTTCCGTTTATCGGATCGGGTTTCCACTTTTTGAGACATTTATCTGCATACGCAAAAGCGAGAGACATAGTGTTAGAACAAGAAGTATGGAAATATAAGCAAACAAGTGTATAAAGCGAGCCAGCATATATAAGTCTAGGGCTTCACTCAAGGTTCAAATATAAAAGTTCATTCGGCACTCCAACACTCAAGCCCATTCGGCACTTAAAACGCAGGTTCATTCGGTATCTACAACATAAGGTTCATTCGGTAATCATCACCAGAGCCATTCGGCAGATCTAGGCTAAGGGACATTCGACACTTACGTTCTCAATGACATTCGGCCGTTCAAAAACATTAAAGCCATCCTGCAATTACCTGGTTCGGTAGTCAAAAGGCTTCAGCAGTATAATTGATTCGGCAGAAGGAAGAATCTGGTTCGGCTATCTAGGTCGGTAAGAAATAATGAAAGTGTGCAGCCCCTATTTATAGGCAAATATAGGATACCGGACCAATAGGTTCGGCACTCAGGGGCCGAATGAAGATATCCAGGAAACAAAGCACGACATATGATGACATATGCCCCACTTTGGGGGGCAAATGTTGGGTGCGTTTCACCACCACCGAACCAGGGGAACCACCACCGAACCAAACCTCCCCCGAATCAGACCCAATGCTACATTGCCGAACCAAACCCTCTCTAACACCCACCGGACCAACTTACCTCCCACATCACTGCCGAACCAAACTCCACTTCCATACTCCACCGAACCACATGCCACCGAGCCAAACCTCCTATCAAACCAACACTCGCCAATGCCAAACCAACATCACCACCGAACCATCTTCTCCCCACGCCTAGCCAAACCAACCTCCACCCTCCACTACCAGACCAGGAACCAACGAAGCCACCACCGGACCACGCCATACCGGACCAGACGCGACCGGACCAATCCCCTTCACACACCACCGGTCCAAGACCACGCCGAACCAACCTTCTTTCCTCTACCACCGAATCAAGCTACGCTTCCACCACCGAGTCAACGCTTCCAACAAATACCGAACCAAGCTCTGTCGAACCAGATGTGCCAGGCCAGATTGCTTCAGCCCAGGCCCACCAGCAGTTATATACATCCAAGACCCCTGCCCCCAACCTCACTCTATAAATAGAGGGGCAGGGGTACAACAATGGCAGACAAGTTTGAGAGCTCAAGCACGGAAGGAACTTTCAAACAACTTTCATATACTTGTATACAAAGCTTTGTACTTGTAATCTGAAAGAAAAGAGAGAATAACATATAAAGTGGACGTAGGCACGTTCTGGCCGAACCACTATAAGTCTGCGTGTCTTTTTACAATTTAGCCTCTGTTTTTTACTTATTTGCATAACTCACCAAAATTACTAAGAACAACATAAAATCAACTAAATCACACGACTTTGAGGTGTTTGTCCATTTTTTGTGCAAACAGTCAATCCCACTGATGAGACTACGTCCGACATTCCAACTTACACACCATCACCAAATAGATCACGGAATCCCACTTGGATTCCAATACCTTAACAGGTCTCGGAATCACATATAGATTCCCACATCTCAATTTGATCTTGGAATCACACCCGAATTCCCATACCCAAATGGGTCTCATAATCACACACGGATTCCAACATCTCAATATATCACGAATCCCTTCATTGAACCGTTTATGGTTTTCGGAGTGGTCAGGGTTCGAGTCATCTCTTACGAGTACACTCTTTCGTTTTTCCCTGGTGCATCTCAAAACCAAAAGTCGATTTTTGGAATGCTCAATATTGGTTCTTTAGAAATAAACAGACAATATATAAGAGCGGGGATCATCCCCTAACCGTTTAAGTGGACGGATCTCCTTATCATTTGTCCTAGAAGAACAAAATGAGTTTATACTTACAGTATAACACCATCGATGGTAAATGCACCCTGTAATTCTCATGTTTCCCTAGATATTTCCAGAGTTAAAATCTTTCGGTGTTAAGTAGGGAATATTTCCATACCAAAAAAATTAAGAAGGATTATATATGTAGGCCAAGATTTGATAGTCGGTTATTTAACTATAAAATAAAAAAACATTCAAACAAAGATTATATTTCACAGGTGAAACAAAATCGGTTAAGTACATAAGCAACCATCAGCCTCCTTTTAATAAATATTTCATTCATTATAGAAACACTTTTGTAAATTACTTGTACAAAAATACCTTTATGTGGGAATGTCCGCCCATCTCTTTATTTTCAAAACTTAGAAAATATCCATATATTTATCTCAACGGTATAAGTATATCCATCAAACTGAGAAAGATTTTCTTTTTATTCGATTCTCATATCATTTATAACTCCCTTACAATTTTCCAAAACCATCTATAAACCATTTTATAAATCTTCGGAAAACCATTTATAATCCCTTTATAAAAATTCCATCCCTTATAAGCTTCTTATGCATTTCAAAAATCACATATAAACCTTTATGAATCTATAAACAATTTATAAGACTTCTTTTATAGATCTATAACCCGTTCTAAAATTCGTTTATAAATATTTAACCATTTATAAACTCTTTCACCTTGCAAACAACCCTTCCTTAACTCTTCAAACCATTTTATAATTCCTTTATAAAATCTCAGTTTTCCAACTCCATTAACGGGTCTTGGAAACATTTATAAATAATTAAAAATCATTTACTTCTAAATACCATTATATAATAATGGTTATCAATAATAAACATTACAAATAAATAGGAAATTATTTACCTTAAACATATAAAATAATAATTAATAATTTTAAAAATATTGCTATTTAAATAATAATAATTAATCAATCTCTACCATTATTATAAATAATAATAATTTATCTCCAAAACCTTATTAATAGTCCTTATTATTAATTTCAAACCCAAAATTATTCTTAAATAAATAATCTTTTGATTTATTAACTTTTTTATAAATTCTTAAAGCATATTAACTATAAAAAAATAACTTTTAAACAATATTAAAATAATATTAATATGATTATATAACCTCCAAACAATTTTGATATAATTAAATAACTTTTAAAAGAATATTATTGTAATTAAATTACCTTAAATTAATATTTATGATTAAATAACTAAAAAATATATTAGTATAATTAATTAAATAAAAAACAATATTATTCAATTAGGTAATCCTTAAAAATATTTTCGAAACCTGATTTCGGATTTTAAAATTGTCCCTTGCCTCAAAATCAATTTTCGATTTAACCAGCAATTTATAGTATTTTCAAAAATACTAATTTGAGGCCAATAGCCACCCAACGCTTAACCAATATCAATATCGCTTTTCTGTCACTTATGGGTTTTAATTTTCAATATATAATAATGTTATAACTTAAATGTCCACAATCAGGTTTATTTTTCAATAATCCATATAAAATATATTATTGAAACAATTCAACAATAGCGAGGAATCCTGTTGGATCCCTCCAACCTGTTTCCACCTCCCTCATTCGACTCCTCCACCTCTATAAGCCATGATCGGCCACTGCACACCCCTCCACCGAGCGTCCCCAACTTCTCCGCCTTTCTAGCCTCCCATGTACCTCCACCAATGACAATGACGAGCCTAGAAAGGCGAACTCGAATCCAAACCTTCCCCTCTGTTCATCATCGAACTTTGGCCACCACAGGCCACCGTCGGCCATGAGAGTTTAGCCCAAGGTGGACCCTACTCCCCTCTACCTTTTCTCTTCAGACACCACCACCTCTAGCTCTACCTACGTTGAGAAAATCCAAGGAACTCGCCGTGAAGTTCATCTACAAACTGGCGCCACCTCACTACGATCTAAGGTGATCCAACCGTACAATCGTCTCATATTCATGTCACGAGCATCTTTCTAGTTGGAGCTGATGCACGAAATTGCTTGTAGTGGCTTCGAAGAATATGGACCTTAGGATTTGGTAAGGAGATAATTTGAAATTGAATGTGAGGAAAGAAAAGGCACGCGGTTCAAATAACGAAGGAATGATGAGAAAAGGATGAGAGTGTGGGTTGATAAGAAATGTCAGTGCATTGTAAAGTTAAATCGAAAAAAATATTATTTAAAATTCAAAATATCTAGCTATATAATTACGGACTCCAATCGAGGCGTGCCGCCTATTATTTCAAATGTATAGCCCTATTTCGAATGCAAAGGAACAAGTGTTGAGACCAAATTTGATCGTTTGGAGGAGATAGCTTTTTGAACCTAATTGTTATATTAAATTCCCAATATTAATTTCAACGCATTTCCATCGTGCACAACCAAACAATACGTCTAATCATTACAAAACATGATGGCATATTATAATTCATTATTACAAACTCAATGACACTGGTTTCGTCAAAATCCGAGACTGTGCCCCAAAAGGCAATTTTTATATGTTAGTTAAAACGAGTTATTTTTAAAATTAGTTAAATCACTTTTAAATCCAGTTTAAATATTTTATTATCTTCATTGTCGTTAAATAGTGATTAAATAATCTTTTAAATTATTTTTATCCAAATAAAAATCTAAGATTTAATCATTTGAACGATTTCAATTATTAAATTCAATAATTAAACTATCCAATAAATTGCTATATTTGGAATTTAAGTTATTTAACCTATAAAGTTAACTTTTCAATATTTAAAATTAATTAAATATTTCAATTTAAAATAACTAAAAAAATTGGTCGCTACATTCTCCCTCCGTAAAAGAATTTCGTTCTTGAAATTGCCAAGGTAAGAAAAATGCCACAACCCGCTACTTTTTTAAAACCAGTTAGTTCAAATAACTTACCAAATCCTTTTAAGCCTTTAACTTTACCTAAACCAATTTGTTGAAACCTTGTTATGACTTTTAATAAATTTCCAAATCCATCCATAGATTCCAAATAATATTATCCATTCAATCATTTCAAGTTATAATCTGAAATCAAATTTTAGTTATCTAAAATTTCATCAAATTCCTAACTTATTAAATTTTTCGAAAAATTTCGCCAGCGCTTCCTTTGCATGGCTAGATCAGAACAACTACAAATCGCCACCATGGGTCCAAACCAAAAAAAGCCAAGTGGCGCAATCATAAAACCATCAAATTCAAACAACAATTTAAACACGTACCTTTTAGTCGAGCAACCATATTTTCTTATAAAATCAAAGGTATCAAATTAGCTCTTGCTTTTAAATACCTGCATCTTATTTACCAGTGATATCCAAACATAAAGTTCATAATCATATTTCATTTTGTATTTTCCCCATTTCAACATTTTTTTTACTAAAACCGTACGATGTACATATATCATCCGTTCGCATATCTCAATCTGATCATTCGCTCGATCATACAATATCACTTTTGAATTAGTATCATTCACACGACCACTCTAGCGCGGACTCAGATCCGGTTCCTTAATTAAAAACTGTCATCCTCCTTGTATAACCATATAATATGATAGAAAATTCCAAAATCAATCAGAAATCCATATCAGGTGTTCGTCGTCGAAAATCGAATGAAAAATCCCGACTCAGATCGATATAAATTATCTTGAAATTCTATGCTCGAATCTAAATCAAACCATTATGCGAATAACATACGTACAACTTACGTATTTATTTCCATTGGTTTCTTATCTATACCAAATTCTTTTTGTTTACATTCATTATATTCACTTTCAATAATTCACTCTTAGTTCTTCACATTTATTTGATCAGCATTCAATTATCCACATTACTATATCCATGTTCAATTGATCTACATTCAATTTATTCACATTGCATTATTCACATTCTCTTATTTACTTAGTATATTCCTCTCAATACTAATATCACTCAAGAACCCTTCTATCAAATTTTCTTCAGTTTATTATAAGCATTTATACAACTCTTATGTTTATTTCCAATTTACAACTTAAGTTTATCTTTGATTTAAATCAATTCAATTTTAATTCCATTCAACTCAATTCGTCTTCTAATTTCAATATTCAATTTTATCAACCATATTCCAAAACCATATTTAACTCGCTAATTAATTTAATTAGTTCCATCATTAATTTATTTCAAATCTCAGTCAATTCTATTTCAAAAAATTATTTCGTTTGGCCCAACCTAGGCTAAATTTTCAAATTCCATTTTATTTAACTGAATTTAAGTTAACTTTCATCCACAGTTAAATTTCAAAATTTACTTTTCTTGCATTCACATTCAAAAATTCAAAACATTGCTTTAACTTGCTAATTTTCAAATTTTATAAGTTATCAAACTTATTCTCTCATATTTTCAATAAAACATTTTAAATGAAAACTCCAGAGTTTAAATACCTTGTTCTAAAGTATTTCAAATCATATTTGAAATCGTACACACACACACACACAATTCCTTTGGATTTTAAAATCAAAGTTAGTTTTTTTTCAAAACAAAACTCCAATGGTAGTAATTCCTTTCTTGGAAACCTGAAAATGAACATCAATGATGCTGGAGTCATCACCGAAATTATTTTCCAGTGACCCAAGTGAGTTTACTGCTTTTATTCCTTTTAAAATCCCTTTAAAAAAATATTTCCATTCAAAAATGTTTTCCAATTGATATCACTATTATTTTCCAAAACTTTGAAACCATTTCCAAAACCAACGGAATTTAAATTTCCAAATTCGAAGCTTTTAAATCCTTTCTAGTTTTATAAACCGCTTTATAAATCATATTTATATAATTCTATTTGTTTATGTAAAATCAATTCTCAATCTTTTATCTTGTTTGCATTACAATAATAACAACCTTTATTAGGGCACAATAACAAACAAAAAATGATAATATCAACATTATCATTTTCTAACAACCAAGCACACCATATATATTATAATAATTTTTTGAAATTTATCCCTTTATATATAAAATATAATTAGGGTAAAATTATTTCATTTACCCAATTTCAAAACAATACCATGTCGAACTGTTCTGTTCAAGTGTTTAGAGATCCTTATCAATAACATTAATTACTCGTATTGACCATAATCCTTAAGCCACTCATCAAATCAACTAACACAATATAAAACATTTTTATGTAACTAACAAATACGCACTCATATATATATGCACTCAAACTCATTCTAGGGTGCTACTGACCCTATCTCTAACGAGTTGCCCCATTAAAGCCAAGGTTCTCGCTTAACCTTCAATTATGATACAAAATGTAACGAACCGGGATTTTGACCCTCGAAAATCGACGGTAATACATCCCTTGTATCACATGCCGAGTAATCGAATATCGGAAGACCCGATTGTGGAAGAAGATAAGAAGAAAACTAAGCAACATAGAATCTTATAGCGGAACGAATAATCTATAGTATACCATAAATCTTTACACAAAAACAAACTGTAATATATATATAAGCATCGGTCTGAGTGTACTAACCTATTTCAACCTAGACGGTTATAAAAGCCTGTTCTCATAATTGCTGATGAAGACAACAATGAATACAACGAAAAATAACAATCTACGTGAATACTTCTATTGGCCTCCATCTTGTCTTTTAAAGCTCCAAGCATTCTAACCAATCTGTAATATACTCGGTCTGACCCAAGCATTATAATAAAATAACACCTGGGTCGGTCTAGAAAACTAGCATGAGAAAACACACCCAACTGGATTTAAAGTTATATAAAACCTTTGAAATCAAAAGTATTTCATAAGACCACGCCACACATAAACACGGATGGTGTAACGACCTGGTATTTCGAAGCATTCGCATCCGACATGTTAGACTTGAATTGCTCAAAACAACAGATTGTTAATTTTATATTTGGCAAAACTCAACATATACAGTAAATAATTCAATCACAAACACAATGTAATATAACAATAAGCAGTGGAATAGATAGATAGTAGTTCAGGAAGCTACTATATAAACATCAGAGTTTGAAATAAAATACAACAGAATATCTTAAATACAATAAAGTCTCAAATACAAATAGATGACACCTCTGAACAAAATCAACTGAAAAATCTGAATAGACAAGACAGATCTCCGAGTGAAGCTCCAACTCCAAAGGTGAGTCCCATATGCTGTGACACTCAGTCTGACCCGAGCATAAAGCAAAACACAAAACACTCGAGTCAGGATTAACATTCTTATATAGAAAATTCAACTCAAGTGAAATGTCAACTGAAATACAAGTAACTTAAAGGATGGTTGGGATTTCCATCCTCTAAGGATCCATGAAACTATCTACAATGTAATAATATACGCTATTATAATATGTCTATAGTAAAGTAAAAGTATTAAAATTGCGTTAAGGCATTACACATATCCTCCTTAACACATTTTATACATTCACATGGTCTATACAGTACCGTAGGCTCCTCCGTGAGGTTTACGCAGAGGGCACCCCATAGGTATGGTACAAAATAAACTCGTAGAATGTGCTCTAGGGAATGTGAACACGACACTCGAGGCAATGCCACGGTAGATTTAACAATTGCAGAACCGGGCTGGTGGTAACGTATAGCATCTACTATCGCCCACCTCGGAACACACTTCCATAATCAAAGGTGCACCCAATCAAATCACGAAAGCAATAGAATGGTGTAAAAGAATCATGTCCAATCGGAGGAATGACCTTACTTGGCCCAGGTATAGCTCCTGTTTTAGTCACATTTAAGCTGGCTCGGAGTCAGGGTCACGTCATATCTTATATAGAAATCGTTCGCCAAACCATCCTACTTCATTTCTGGAATCTCTACCATGTACACAATTATTAAAGTGGTTTTTGGTATTGGCAGAGAGTATGACAATATCCGATCCCGGTCTCTTTAACAACCAAACGCTTATTTCACACCGTGGTCATTTCTTTTCAAATAGTTCAATCCTCATATCAAAATATCATATTCGTTTCAAAACCATATCAAATTCGATATCATTATTCACTAAGAATAATATTCATTTTCAGAATGTAACACATTCAAAATTTATAACACTTTCGAAATCATAACACTTTGAAATCATAACACTTTGAAATCATAACACTTTTGAAACCATAACACTTTAGAAATTAATAACATTTTCGTAACCATAACCGTTCCAACCTAAACAGTTTAGATATTTAAAATATAATATAAATTAAAATAGTTATAAATTAAAATAGTTTATATATTAAAATAATTTATAGATTAAAATGGATTATGTATAATAAAATACTTCATATAATAAAATAGTTTCCTCCAATTTCGCAAATCGATTTAAATCATCTTAAATTCCAAAATTCAATTTAAATCAATTTCAGTTTAACCATTTCAATTTAAAGTCCAAAGATTCAAGTTCAAATATTCAAACATTTAAATATAAATTTCATTTATATTTCAACATTTAAGTTTAAATTTATCATAATAGGAAATTATTCCCTTAACCATTTTTATAACAATTTATTTAAATCCTAATTTATTTATTTAAATCAATATTAAATATTCAATCTTAATTTTGTTCAAATTGAGAATATTCATTTAACCACTTTTTATCAAATCAAGTTATACGTCAAGTTATAATCATATCCTTTCAAAATCTCAAAACTAATAAGTTTAAATCAATTCTTTCTTAAATTCAATTATTAACCAATTTAAATTCTAAGTCAACATTAAACTATCTTTCCAACCTTTATTACTAAAGTTAAAAATTTTATTTATGAAATATTAATATTAAATTAAAATAAATACTTAAACATAATATATACTAATCTAAATTAAATTTTATTAAATTAAACCTCATTATTAAATGTATATTTTATATTTAATATTACTTTATATATTTCGAAGAAAATAAAATTATAAGAAGAATCTTAAAATTTATAATTTCAAAACTAACTTATAAATTTAAGTTTCCTAAAACATATAATTTAAAAATGTAAAATTTTGACATATATAAAATACATTTATATATTATATTTTAAAAATCAATATTTATTAAAACCCATATATTTCTTTCAAAGCTCTGGAAATCATTTTCAAAATATAGACCAACGGTGTCTATATATAATTTTCTATCATATGGTCAAATGATACAGAATTATCTTTTCAATCCGCAATTTAAATATCTACGGGTATTTATCATTTCAACCCGCAATCTCAAAATTTCCAAATCAATGAAGATCGCTTGGGTTTATCATTTCAGCCCATAACAAGTTTTTCCTATTCTACAAGATCGTTCGAGTATGTATCATTTCAATGCATAGGGAATTCTAAACTAACAGGGAATTTGCAGAGTGGGAACAAATATGATAATAATATAACATATTAACACCAAGCATATATCATCAGTGATAAATTAAATGGAATATAAACAACAGGATATGGTGTCATATCTCGCATGTGAACAGATACAGATAATGACATATCATATACAGCAATTATATGATTAACAGTTCAATTTAGCAGCATATTTCAATTGTCGTTTCAAATGAAATCCAATTTAATAAATATAAGAACGTTAATCGTGAGTGATTTATCACCTTTCGAGGCTAGAGAGATACGACAATGAAATGAGTTATGAATCTAAGCACGAATTCCAAAGCAAAGCAAGATTGGCATGAATTTGACAAGCAAAGCTGAAAGCTTGGAATTGACAGAATCAAATCAAAACTAGATTGATGAAGATCAATAGTATAAGTGAGCTTATATATATATAACTATATATAACTATTTACATATATGAAATCATATTCTAAATTCAAACACATATTAAATTTAAATACATATGTATTTCAAAATCATTGTTTTGAATAAAAACCCATAAAATAAAACAAACATATCTACATAATATATTTCGAAATAAATACATATATACACATACATACATACATATATACATATATATATATATATGTACATATATACATATACATACATATATATATATATATATACTTATTAAAAATGCAAAATACTTACATATATTATGTGTGTTCATTTGAAAATATCTATATGTATATTCAATAATCAATTTAAGCATAAATTTCAAATTAATATTTAATTCAAACATAAAAAAAGTCTCCATACATAAATTTGAAAACCAAACTGATGTATACATTTTTTTCTCTTCGCAATAAAACCAGACTACTATGTTATACTTATATATACCATTGTATACAACTTACATATATGTCATCTTCAAAAATCAATGCTTAAAATAAAATAAATCTAAACTATATAAACAGATTAGATATATATATATATATATATATATAATACTAATATAAAACTATACAAATAGATAAAATATTTAATACTATTATAAACTTATACATAATAGACAACAATATACAGTACATATAAACACATACATAAGCATATATATATACAACATATAAACCACTATATCAACTGATGTATACCCTATATATATATATAATATATATATATATATATATATGCAGTAAATCCAAAACATACTTATATATACTCGCTTAAAATAAAAATATTAATATATACCATATTCAAAGAAAATCCATACATACGACATATATACATATGTACACTGCAGTAAACATCTATTTATAACTAACATATATATAAATATATATATTACTAACATATATATTCAAAACCAAACTCGGTGTATATAAACTAATATACATACTAATATATATATATTTATGCATATATATTAACCGATAGTATAAATCTTATATAACCAATATGAATATATATATACAAACAGTTATATAAATAGCTTATCCAACTTACATTTAAGCAATAGGGAGCGAGTCTTGGGGTTATGGCGTGCGGTGATGGGTGGTCACTTGGATGTTGCGGCTAGGTTGAAGGCAAGGAAGTTCGGTTGTTAGCTTTGGGAAGCGGTGGAGGAGGGAAGGCCGGAGTGGCTGTGCGTGAGCTTGGTGCGGCATGGAGGGATATGGTCAGAGTGGAATGATTGCATGGGGTTGTGTGGAGAAGCATGGACTGTTGGGGTCTATGGCGTGATGGGAGGACAGTCAAGGAGGAGGAAAAATGGTGGGTGCAAGGTGAAAGAGAGAGGAGGCTCGGCTGTATGCGATCGGCGTCGGCGAGGTCTGGACAGTGGTGGAAGACCGGTTGAGGAGGAGAGGAGATGTGGCAGTCACTGGCCAGTGGGCTCAGGTGTGCTTACATCTGATGGAAAAGTGAAGTTGTGAGCAGAGTTTGATGGGTTTCGCTCGAGCAAATAAGAGGAAGAAGGTGGGAAAACATGCAAATATAACTATATATTCATATATAATAATATTTGTTCAAGTGAAAGAACAAGCAAGAGGGTAGAGGAAGAGATAAGGAAATGAACGAAACAATTAATAAATATTGAACAGTAGGAATAACAAGAGTCATGCCAATGAAATCAGTGAATAGTTAAAACAAGTGGCTGTTTGGTTTTCACGGTAAGCAATGAATGGTCACGAGAAATCAAAAGCCAAATTACGGAACTGATACGGGAATCGTTCCGTAGATTTCGCTGTCTCCCGGACTCTGAAACACACAAACGAATATACTACGGAGATCAACATGACGAGATGATCAAAACGGTATACAGCAGCGATACGACCATCCTATCAAAATTCGATAACCGGTACCGAAAATGCTGTCAAAACGCCGAAAATAAGGTAGATAGGGCTAGAGAAATCCAAATTTGACGAAACGAAATACGACGTCTCACTCAGAAGATGATTTACAAATTTATTATATAAAATATCTAGGTTTTAGGAATATTTTATTATCACCTAATATTAACTGATTTAAATTGAAATGAAATTGCATGATAAAATAAACTTCCATATTATCAGATGAAAATTTAACATTTGTTATGTTTAAGTAGACGTATTCCAAATATCAAATTTTTATTTTAAAATCTTATTACTTAAAATTTCACAAATTCAGCTTAATTACATTATTAAAACCATTAAAATTTACAGGTTGTTAAACAGGGTTTTACTTTACGATAACCAAAACATTTTCTAGAAAATCCATTGATGTTATGATAATGTCTAAGGGTGAAAATGATAATAATCAAGTAGTTGTGATGTCCGTGAGTGTACATCACAACAATACTATGTATATAATTGAAAACCGATAAGGCGCATTAACTAATTGTGTAGGATTTCCATGAAGGTGCCATAGATACTTCGAGGAACGATCCTCATGCACAAGGATAAGAGATATCCTTCCGAAGCAGCATGCATCCCTAGTGATGTACCATAGGAAAAACATGGCCGGTCTCGCTAAGACCAAGGGCATTGCCATATGCATGCATAATAACTATAAGTGACATCTAGGAGGAGCCGACTACACCCTATGGGTTTGCCAACCCTACTGGCCATGCCTTCTATCTTTGGTTTGAGTCATTCCTGCTAATAAGGCTACGTCTGGCATTCCAGCTTATGCACCATGACCAAATAGATCACGAAATCTCACATGGATTCTAGTACCCTAACGAGTCTCGGAATCACACAAAGATTCCTATATCTCAATTTGATCTTGGAATCACACCCGGATTCCCATACCCAAACGGGTTTCGTAATCACACATGGATTCCAACATCTCAATATCACGAATCTCCTTCATAGAACCGTATATGGTTTACGAAGTGGTCACAGGTTTTAGTCATCTCTTACGAGTATGCTCTTCCATTTTTCCCTGGTTCTCCACAAAACCAAACATCAATTTTCGGAATGCTCAGTGTAGGTTCTTTAGGAAATAAACAAACAATACATAAGAGTGGGGATCACCTCGCCATTTAAGTGGATGGATCTCCTTATCATTTATCCTAAAAGAATGAAACGAGTTTATACGTACAGTATAACACCATCGATGGTAAATGCACCCTGTAATTCTCATGTTTCCCCTAGATATTTCCAGAGTTAAAATCTTTCGGTGTTAAGTAGGGAATATTTCTGTACCAAAAAAATTAAGAAGGATTACATATTTAGGCCAAGATTGGATAGTCAGTTATTTAACTATAAAATTAAAAAACATTCAAACAAATATTATAATTCACAAGTGAAACAACATCGGTTAAGTACATAAGCAACCATCGGCCTCCTTTTAATAAATATTTCATTCATTGTTGAAACACTTTTGTAAATTACTTGTACAAAAATACCCTTATGTGGGAATGTCCGCCCATCTCTATATTTTCAAAACTCAGAAAATATCCATATATTTATCTCAACGGTATAAGTATATCCATCAAACTGAGAAATATTTTCTTTTTATTCGATTCTCATATCATTTATAACTCCCTCACAATTTTCCAAAACCATCTATAAACCATTTTATAAATCTTCGAAAAACCATTTATAATCCCTTTATAAAAATTCCATCCCTTATAAGCTTCTTATACATTTCAAAAATCACATATAAACCTTTATGAATCTATAAATAATTTATAAGACTTCTTTTATAAATCTATAACCTGCTCTAAAATTCGTTTATAAATATTTAACCATTTACAAACTCTTTCACCTTGCAAATAACCCTTCCTTAACTCTTTAAACCATTTTATAATTCCTTTATAAAATCTCAGTTTTTCAACTCCATTCATGGGTCTCAGAAACATTTATAAATAATTAAAAATCATTTACTTCTAAACACCATTATATAATAATGGTTATCAATAATAAACATTACAAATAAGCAGGAAATTATTTACTTTAAACATCTTAAAATAATAACTAATAATTTTAAAAATATTGTTAATTAAATAATAATAATTAATCAATCTCAACCATTATTATAAATAATAATAATTTATCTCCAAAACCTTATTAATAATTATTATTAATTGCAAACCCAAAATTATTCCTAAATAACTAATCTTTCAATTTATTAACCTTTTTATAAATTCTTAAGACATATTAACTATAAACAAATAACTTTTAAATAATATTAAAATAATATTAATATGATTATATAACCTCAAAACAATTTTGATATAATTAAATAACTTTTAAAAGAATATTATTGTAATTAAATTACCTTAAATTAATATTTATGATTAAATAACTAAAAAAATTAATATAAATAATTAACTTAAAAACAATATTAATATATTTAATTAGGTAATCCTTAAAAATATTTTCAAAACCTAATTTTGGATTTTAAAATTGTTCCTTGTCTCAAAATCTATTTTCGATTTAAACGATGATTTATAGTATATTTAAAATACTAATTTAAGACCAATAGCCACCCAACACTTAACCAATATCAATATTGCTTTTCTATCACTTTTGGGTTTTAATTTTCAGCATATAACAATGTTATAACTAAAATGTCCACAATCAGGTTTATTTTTCAATAATCCATATAAAATATATTATTGAAACAATTCAACAATAGCGGAGAATCTTGTTGGATCCTTCCAACCTGTTTCCATCTGCATCACAAATGTTATACAATCATAAAATGTAATTAACCGCTTCAAGGCGGGATTCTTATGAAAAAAGGGTCATCTGCTCTTACGCGGGAACGTAATAGGGTCTCATCCGCTCCAATATGCGGGAATATTCAATCCAACTAATAAATATAATAATTTATCCAAACAATCATTCAATAATTTTTATCAACTATATACCAAACCGGTTATCCAAAAAGGTGAGTTTAACCCATCGAAATTTTCTGTTGTCACCGAGGCATTCCTATTTGGAACTAAAATCGAACAACGTCCGGCTTTAGTCCAAGTTTTTGATAGTCCCCAAATTTGTCCAAACCACTTCCATGACATAGTATTAGTTGATACGAGTACAACACGACTTGTCGCGCTCAATTCCGACCTCGTATGAATTTGTTATAACATTTATAAGCATTTGGAATAAAATAATAAAACAAAAAATTCATTAATCATACAGTTAACTTAATTACCACGTTAACAATTTTTCAAAAAAATTAGCCATCTAATGATCTTCCCCTCTTCCCTAATATACGAACACAGCACCTCACTCATTCGACTCCTCCAACTCCATAAGCCATGGTCGGCCACTGCACACCCCTTCACCGAGCGTCCCCACCTTCGCCGCCCTTCTAGCATCCCACGCCCCTCCACCAACGACGACGACGAGCCTTGAAAGGCAAATTCGAACCCCGTCCTCCCCCTCAGTTCACTATCAAACTACGGCCACCACAGGCCACCGTTGGCCACGAGATTTTGGTCGAATGTGAAGCCCACCTCCCTCTACCTTTTCTCTTCATACACCACCACCTCTAGCGCCACCAACGCCTAGAAAATCCAAGGAAACCGTCGCGACGTTCATGCACGAACTGGCACCACTTCACTATGATCTGAGGCAATCCAACTATACAATCACCTCATCTTGATGTCGTGAGCAACTTTCTAGTTGGAGTCGTTGCACGAAATCGCTTGTAGTGGCTTCGATGGATATGGAACTTAGGATTTGGTGAGGAGATAATTTGAAATTGAATGTGAGAAAGGAAATGGCACGCGGTTTAAATAACGAAGTGAATGATGGGAAAAGGATGAGAGTGTGGGCTGATAAGAAATGTTAGTGCATCGTAAGGTCAGGACGTGCCGTCTGATATTTCTAATATTATACCCCGGTTTCGAATGCAAAGGAACTAGTTTCGAGACCTAATTCGATCGTTTGGAGGAGATAGCTTTTTGAATCCAATTATTATATTAAATTTCAATATTAATTTCAACGTGTTTCCATCCTGCACAACCAAACAATACGTCTCATCGTTACGAAACTTGGCGGCATATTATAATTCATTATTATGGACCCAATGACACTGGTTTTTTTTAAATTTGAGACTGTGCCCGGGAAGGCTATTTATATATGTGAATTAAAATGAGTTATCTTTAAAATTAGATAAATCGCTTATAAATCCAATTTAAATATTTTATCATTACCGTTAAATAGTGATTAAATAAGCTTTTAAATTATTTTTATCCAAATAAAAATCCAAGGTTCAATTATTTAAATGATTTCAATTATTAAATTCAACAATTAAACTATCTAATAAATCTCTATATTTAAGTTATTTAACCTATAAAATTTAATTTTCAATATTTAAAATTAATTAAATATTCCAATTTCAAATAAATAAATTCTGGATCGTTACATTATTGTTGCCTCTAATATCATATTATATGTAGCATACCCATCGTTCTCTTTTGTAGAGATGTTATGCAAATTTGCTAAGTAATCCATCACGACCAAGGGAGAGAAGAGGACGATTATCTATGAGTGGATTAGATGTCGCCTATGCTTGATGAGGAACACCATGCGATCCATATAGGTTTCAAATATCTAGAGTAGGTCATGTATCACCGATGCTTAATAAAGGATATACTGAGATCTACACAAGTTTGAGGATGCAACTTAGGGTCTATAGTACAATTCGATACTTATTCTATTTGTTTTGGACTCTCGAAAGGAATCACTTGATTATGATCGATGTATATAGTATAATTCGGTATAGTTTCTAATTATTATAGACCCTTGATAGGAATCATTAAATCACATTTGATGTCCATTATGGACTCCACCCATCAGCAAGATGGGTATCAATTTGTATTCTTTATTTAACGTATATCGTTATGTTGTAGACGATGCATGGTATAGTAGGTTGTTGATATTATTACTGTGTATTTTAGGATAGGCTTATATTATGATATTTATATTACTCCTACATTGGTACATTGGGTTACCTTATCATGGTATACTGTTATGTGTTAGTCACATTATATTAGTTGTGTTGACTCGTTGATTACAGGAGAAGAGCAAGTTATGTTATGATTTCCTGCTTTTGTGATTGGTTTACTTTACACTTTTAAGGAGGGTCCGGGTTATCCTTGAGTCGCGATTATGGAGAGGACCGGATGTGCCTTAGTAGCTTCTTGTTTTATATATGTATATAGTTTTGATATACGGTATTTTGATATAGTTCCCCATAGACCAAGCTTTATGTTTGACCTGTATTTTGTCCTTTTCTATTTATGTCATGACAATCTTGGGTACTCTACTGAGTAGTTTGGGAGTCAAGTGCTTTTGGGGATACACTATCAAAGTGACATAGCTAGAGCATATTGGAGACATGGTGTCGATTCTATGGATATTACTTGATATTGTAGTAGTACATAGCATACATGTTATTTATATACGAGATTTTTTATATCAAATATTTTATTATGACCTTTTGTATTTATATTTATATATTAGTTACTCATACTAATGCAGTATCTTGTATATTGTTCATTCATTTCAATTCATGTATATTCAATATACTATATGTTATTATTCAGTTGTGAGATTCTATCGATATGCCTTAATATAGTATGTATTTTACTTTTCTCTGACAAACCGTCTCTTGTGGTATTTGGAATTTAGACGTTATCATTCGACATTGGGTTCATGATATTACGAAAGACGGGTTATTACACTATCTAGTGAGGGTGAGTTATTATGTGCTTATTTCCTTGCTTGGGACTACTGATCTTTGCCGCCAAGGACTGGAAAAACCACTCAATTCTCCCCTTCTTGCTGCCAGGTTATCCAATAAGGGTAAACTACCATGCATTCACTTGCTTGTTCGTGGACTTCGAATACTTAGGTTATTCAATGGGGGTAAGTTGTTATGTTCTCATTACCTTATTTGGGGACGGCCGACCTTCTCTGCCAAGGATCATGTGAGCTATTCGAAGCTCTCCTTTGATGGTCAATTATTCAAAGAGGGTGAATTATTATGCATTCACTTCCATGTTTAGGGATTATATAGTTATCCAACAAGATTGAATCACCATACATACACTTTCTTGCTTAGGGACTACCCACTACCCCATGAATTTGGATGAGATGTCTCTCTCTTTCATGTTGGGGTGCATCGTTGACTGGAGATGCGACCACAATGATCTCGTATCCCTTGCCCATAATGCCTCCTATCCTTCATACTAGATAGGGTATTGTTGTCGAGACTTGTGTTGTTGCCTTGAGTGACGCTGATGTCTGACATTCATAGTGCACCCATGTGTAAATAAGTCGGGCCCCGTGTCAACTGGTTGCATGTCATCCAAAAGAACCCTAAGCCGCTCAGCGCTCTGGTTCATGCCGAGACTGCCCGCCAATCTATCAACTTGTAGCGTGTCACCTAGAAGAACCCGGAGCCAGTCATCGCTCACTATGCCATAAAGTGAATCGAACAACAATGATCACACGATGTAAGGTCGATTTTCTGTTATCCCACTTTTTCACACAACACATGAAAAAACCATCAGTTGTCGAAAGAGCCCTTGAAAATTTTCATCTGTTGTCTGAATAGTCCATGAAATCTCTAAGAACATGCTTGTTATTTAAACAGTAGTTTATCTATCGTCTGATTTAAGTTATCAATTTTTAGTTTTGGCTCCAACTTTTCCCTCTCAATTATTTCATGGTCGCCTTTTATTTTGTTTCCCCTTTACATTTTTGTTCCCTCCTTTTTATTTTTGTTCGGTCCATATCTCGACATAATGCAAATGGCCATCTCCTTCTCATCCTCAACTTAGGGTTTTATGAGATTGAAGTCGTCTCCTTCTCGCCTTCTCGTCTTTGTGCAAATATGATATTCTCTCACACTCTTACTCTCAACTTTGGGTTTTATGAAATTGAAGCCGACTCCTTGTCGAGTGTTCTTCGATTGATATTGGCATGATTTTTGCCCCTTTCGATTTATATTGTTCTCGACTTCGATTATCCTGTCATTAATGAATTGGGTTCTTTATATAGGAATTAATTTCCTATATTTTCGTATAAATGTTGAGATTTGTATTTCAAAGTGTTTTCTTGGCTGTCTGATTCCCTTTTGATTTCTGCCCCCTTTCGATTTTGTATTGATCTTGACTTGATTTTATTGTGATGATTTTGGTGTTTATGTGACAATGAAAAAAACTTGGCTGAAATGCACTGACCAACATATTTTGGTTATGTTTATATTATTTTTTCAGCCTTCGATTTTCTGCTTGCTAATTCGATTGCTATATTGTCTTGAACAACTACACTTATATGGCCTTACGTTTTATGTATTGCATTCATTGTTGTTGTTCATCTACTTGCATCCATATATCATTCTCCTATTTGTTGTAGCTTCCTAATTGTTGTGGTTTGTTCTTCTTCATACGCACTAATGTATTTCTAGTTGCCTGAGTAAATTTTCCTTTGGTTCACTGTATGCATTGGTGTTGTGCCTTATTGCCTTTGTCTGAGTTAGTTGTGCTATCTGAACCTGGAGCTTGTAATGGTGATACTTGACCTATGTACCTTATTGCATTGTTGATCTTGTTGAATTGTTTCAGTTTGTGAAATATCTTCCATGCTTATACATACATACATACATACATACATACATATGTATGTATGTATATATATGTGAAATATTACCATGTTTTTTAACTATGTTGCATTGTTGCCTGAAATTGAGCTTGTTTATGTGTTGCTTGATATTTCATGGCTGAAGTGCACTGAAAATACTAGATGTGTTGCTCGATATTTCATGTATATACGTACATACATGTGTATGTATATACGTGTGAATAACTACTTGTGTGTTTAGGCTTGTCATTGTTGGGCTTGCACTTGAACTTACACTTGAACTTGCGCTTGAATTTGGGAATTGGAGTAGAACACTTCTGAAGATGGTGATGTTGCACTAGCACAGAATCAAGGGCATTTAAACTTGAACTTGTTTCAGGCATTTGTGCACTATATGAACTTGTTGTTTCAGGCATCTTTAAATGTACATTTATGTATGGTTCATGACCTTGCTTTGCATTATATGCTGACTGGCACTGCATTGTCAAGGTAGTGTCAGTGCACTGCCTCGAGCTCCATGTACTTCATGGCTCATTTGATTCCTGTGTAAATGTTCTTTTGATTCCTGTTCATTTGTTTGTACTTTCTTCCTTGAATTCATGTACTTCCTGGCTGCATTTGTTTGTGGCACTTCCTATTGTTCATTTTTTATGGCACTTCCTGGCTGCATTTGACATATGTTGCATATATACATGTATATGCGCATGTACATATGTGTATATATGTGTAGCTCACTATAGAAGATGCAAGTGGTAGTATTTTTGTAAATTCGTACCTACTGTTCTTTGTTTGTGCAATTTGTGCACTTAATTTTGTATCATTATGCACCATGCTTGATACTGCCATGAATCTGGTTTGCTGGTGCTCGACTTTGTGCATCTCCATGTACATTGAACTTGTTTGTGCACTTTGGCTTTGCTGAGTTGCCTGATCTGTTTTGAGCTGAATTGAATTACTTGTGTTAGCTCGAGCTTACTAGGGTTTGAACCAGTGTGTTTGCATTGAGTTGAGCATTCGGGCTTGACCTTTGCAGCTATCTGTGTGATTAAATCAAGGATCGGTCTTGTGATATTCATAATGATACACCGTGCATATCATAAGTTGTCCATGCATATATATATTTATCCCCATTAAAAGTGAAAAGAAAAAAAAATCATAAACTGAAGCAATATTTAATATTCAAGTTCAATTTTATTTTTGTAATTTATTTTTATTTTTTTCACGTTTACTGCGCTATTGTTTAATTAATAGGTATAGGAGATGGCTGGACACAAGCTGGAGCTAGCAAATCAAGATCAACAAATAAAACAAACTCAAGTGAGTGTGAGAGAATTTAAGTTGTATTGTATTTGAAAATGTAAGTAAAGTGATAGTGAAAAATTGTATTGTACTTGATTTGATTTGAAATACAATATTTGTTTAAATAAAATTGCGATTCACTTATTTCATTCTATGAACAATTATTCATATTAGTCAATATTTATATATTGTCTAATAGGAAATTCTAGAAATGGTACTATAACATCAGACAATATATGGTTTTTCTTAAGTTAGTGCATATCAGATGACGGGGCATATCTGTGGTCTGATGTGCAATGAGACGGCACGAGATTTAACGGCGGATAGGTATGCAATCAGACAATAGAGCATACCTATTGTCTGATGCTTTTTTTCCATAGTGGCTTAGATTCATATTAAGACCGCCTGCCACTCTATTTATTTTCCACTGTCATCTAGGAGAACTTCAAGCCGCTCAACGCTTCGTTTATGCGAGGACTATTCAACATCATAGAACACAAGTTGGCTTAGCAACCATATACCTTCCTCGGTTCTCAGTCATGATGAGGCTCTCTAGCATATGCTCATGTCTGATCCCACATGCTAGCCTGGCTCAAAATATAGACAAGTTCTTCCTATTATAAATATCTAAGTACATAGTTCACATGAGTAGGCCGCTCTCAGCGCACGTTTTATTATCATACCGCTGTTTTATCTATCTTGTGAAAATGTTTAAGTAAAGAAAATACAGTGATTATACTGGCTACTCAAAGTATGTTATCTTTCAAACTACGCATAGTGCAGTAAAGTACTTGGGCAAATTTCATATAACAAAAGACATTCTATTCATTCATCCCAAAAATGTGGGGTACACAACCCGCCCCGCTAGGCGTATAAAAGATGAAATAAAAATAACTATGCATCTAGTTTGTTAAGTGACTGGGCCAAGGAGTGTAACAACCCGGGGTTTTGCACCGGTTAATTATCGTCGTCAGACGATTAATTTTGCTAGCTAATTACTATTGGGAATTTTAATCGGGTTGTGATTCTTTTAAAGAATTGTTAAGGGTATGCGTGCTTTTAATCGAATCTTGGCCCACGTTTTGTATGCTTGGTGCCGTGATATTTATCAAAAGCACCCGTTCCTCCCTTATTCATTTTTCATCGCTAGCCCTAAATCAAAGAAAATTAAATAATGGCAGCTCGTTCTCCTTCAAAAATTAGGGTTTGCGAATTCGTGCTACGGCGATCTGAAGGGGGGGAAGAGGAGGACTTCGGCTGCGATTTGTTTTTGGTTCTTCGAAATTAGGTGAGTGATTTCTCACTCACATCTTTAATTCAATCTCGTTTATTCGTGAATTCCGTTGCTTGATTTCTTGAATTCCACTGCTTTGGATTTTAGTGATTTGGTGAATTGGGGTTTCGATAATCGAACCCCTAAAATTGGTTGCATTTTTGCTCGGCCACTTGATTATCTTTAAATGACTGTGATTTTTATGACTTGTTCAAATTCATGAATTTCTTGCTTGCCTCTGACTTGTTCATTTGCTCACGGTTTTGGCTTGAATTTTGATACGAAACTGACTTCGGCTTTGTTGGAACTGATGCTAGAGTACATGCGTTTCATTGTGTCAACTCTGGCATTTGAATTCCACCTGGTTCTATTCTTTGTGTTTGTTGACTTTGGCTTCTCTGTCTTTGGTTGTGAATTGGATTGATGTTTTGGTTTTGACTCGACTTGATAGTGTCACTTGTAGTTGCAGTAGTGTTGCAGTCATTAACTTGTACCACTTTCTGTTTGCTGGAGTCAGTGGTTCATCACTGTCGTATTGATATTGCTTTGCATTTACTTTACCTGTCCACTGCTTCACTTGAAGTCTGGTACTTCACGTAAATTTGGTTATTGATATGCGAGTTTTCAATTGGTCTTCATTATTGAGGCTACACTTTGTAGTTCGCATTGCTTTGTCTTCAACATGCCTGTAGTGTTCACTGTTTCGCATTGCTCTATCCACTTCGAGTAAGTTTACATTTGTTTTACTTGAGCCTGTGCATTTAGGTAATGTTGATGGTGAGGCTTTGTATTGATTTCGTGTATCAATTTATGGTGCACTTTGATAATCATATTGCCAGGCTTGTGTATATATGCACATGTTCTATTTTACTATGGTATTGAATCATTTCTTTTACGGCTGTTCTGGCCATTTTTGGGTCTGAGATGAGTCACTTTCGTGTGTCTGGTCTTTGACTGGTGAACTGTTTTGATACAAGTGTACCTCGTTTCATTTGTAGTTGTATTGGGTTGCTCATGTATATTCCAGTGTACATCACTTGTTGATTCTTTTCGAAACTGTCTTGTGAGGTCGGCACTGTGCACTTTGTTGTACTGTATATTGGTTTGGTTTAGAATATTTGAGTTCATATTAGCCATCGGTTCACTTGATCTTTTTATGATAAACCGTACTTGATTTATATGTTACACTGCTCTGGCTTCTAGTTGCTTTGAGCATTTGGGTCTGTTTAATTGCAGTCTACATTTCTGATAGTGGACTTGCACTTGAACCTCTGGCCAGTTGCACTATAAGCTTCATGTGTACCTCTAAATTTAGGCGAGGCAGTGCACGTGAGCGTGTACTGCAGCCAAATCAGAATTTGACGTTTTAATTGATATTTCAATTGCTTGAATTGTTTTGTGTGTCCAATTCAATATTTTGAAATGGTATTTTGATTTGATTTAATTTGATCATTTTGTGATATCTAATTATCTACTAGATAATTAGATTATGCGTTTTCTAATTATCGTATCGATAATTAGATTTTGTTGTTTCTGTTGTTCACTGGCTAGGGTTTTGCTTTGGCCACTTGTTGTTAATTGCCGTTTAGGAAATTCTGTGGTTTTAAATTATCTTCATTGATAATACTTCTATTTATCTTTATTGATGATTTGGCTTTGCTGATTGCTGTTTAATGTTGTTTTGTGTTATATCTACCGTTATCCGATTTTCTTATTAAAGGATTAGATATGTGAGATTTATTGTGACTGTCGTCTATTTGATTATTTAATTATTATTGCTTCCGTGCATTAATAACTGAGTTTGAATTAGACTGACCCGCGTATTATTTTCCTTTGAATTAATACTCGGGTCAGACCGAGTTATTTCAGGTTGTTGATATCTTGCTTTGGGTTGCTGCTTGAGCTATGAAGTCTCTTTATATCTTTTGGAGTAGTAGTTGTCATGGTATAGGATGATATGTATTCATGTATATTAATTATTATAATGTACTTGTATATGTAACTTCCAGTGTCGACAATTGTAGTTGTATTATATGTATTGTATCACATGTATTGCAACTGACTTTAGTTATATGTATGAGATTTGATATTAACAGTGTTCTGTGTTTAGCTTATCTGTGTTATTAATATATATATATATATAGTCCTAAACTATTATGAACCATCGTAGTTCGTTTTATACTGGAATTGGATATGTCGATGGGAGTAAATAAATAAGAGACGAAAAATAAAAGAATATATACCACTCCTATCGAGATAACCAATACTAGTGTAAGGCCTAACTACGGATGGCCGCTCCTATCCAGCCTTATTCTTCGTGATAATAGATAGTATTTCCTTTTAATACTCTTTGTTATTGTGAGTATAGAGGTGAGGCGCCACAGTTGGTATCAGAGCGAGGGGTTTATGGACATAATATATAACATAACTTAGATGGAACATGTGTTACAACTATTTGTTGATGTTTTATTTGTGCCTTGAGTCAAAACTAAATTATTGAAATCATGATGAAATTTTTGAATATCATTATTTAAAAATAAAAGTGAAATTGTGTTTTGATGATTGATTAAATTGTGTTCTGTTTATCAGAGTGCGCAGCGGAAACAGTGAGACTGTCTTCGTTGAGTACAGCTGATAACCCTTTTTGATTTAAAAATCAAAATATGAAAATGAAATTAAATTCATTATGTTGTTACATTGACGTGTTTATATTTGTTTTCTTTGAAAATTTCGAATCCGATTTGAGGATCCGAAGCGCTTGCGGTTATGTGATTTTGTTGAGATTTTTGTTGTTTTAAATTATCTTCATTGAAGATATAATTGAGAGATTTCTTTGTTCATCTTGTAGCACGCGTGCAAATATGAGTTGCACGTTATTGCATTAATTTTACGTTGAACCGGTGTTTGGTTTTAAACGTATTTTGTTGCCATTATTTTTATAACGGGATTTTTACATCAATGCTAGATTTTTGAAGCACAGTGTTTTGTTGATAAATTTAATGAATGAAAATTCACTGGTATTATATTTTGAGGCGAATTATTTTGATGAGATTTTGACATATAAAAATTACTATCGCTTTGACTTCAGTAACCGTCAAATTTAAAGTGAGTTTTCAAGCGGTTATCCCGCAATGCTGATTTTGAGATCCGTTTTTACGGTGTTTTGAGAAGTGCAATTTCCTTATCGAATTTGCTACAGATGTTGCTGTTTTAATCACGTGTTTTAAAAATCGTTTTAAAATAAAATTGTTTTCCAAAATTTCTACAGTTTGCGCTTTCAAAAGAACGAGGAAGCGATTTAAACGCTTCAGCAAAATTGAGGACTATGAACCCTCACTTTTACTGATTCGCTTAATTCCGGACTTGTCCGTTTGAGAACGTAAAATGTTATTAATTTAAAATACACGATTTTGCACTTTCAAGGAAACGATGAAGAGAATTAAACGATTTAGTAAAACTCGTGGAATGGGACATGTGTGTTTGCTATTTTGATTAATTTCGGACTCGTTAATTGATATATTTGCTGTTTTGATGATTTTGTGTGCTTTCGAGCCACTATGTTGGACCTTCGGGTCATATGTTGGACTTTCGGGTCATATGATGGACCTTCGGGTCAATACCAGTACTAGACCTTCGGGTCATTTGTTGGACCTTCGGGTCATTTGTTGGACTTTCGGGTCATTTGTTGAGCGCCAAAAATATAGTACTTGGTAGACTTCGGCCATTTGTTGATGCACGTGCGGCGTAGCTAAAACTCGCCATTTGTTGGGATCGATCCACCTTTTATGTTAACTTTCTAGTCATCTTAATTGATTTCTAGATATTTGTTGTTTCCAATTATCTGCAGATAATTGGATATTTGTTGTTTTCTCATTATCGTTTTTGATATTTAGATATTTGTTGATTGAGATTTCTGATTATCGTTTTTGATAATTAGATATTTGAGTTTTCTGATTATCATTTTTGATAATTAGATATTTGAGTTTTCTGATTATCGTTTTTGATAATTAGATATTTGTTGATTTGAGATTTCTGATTATCGGTTTTGATAATTATATATTTGTTGATTGAGATTTCTGATTATCGTTTTTGATAATTAGATATTTGAGTTTTCTGATTATCGTTTTTGATAATTAGATATTTGAGTTTTTTTATTATCGTTTTTGATAATTAGATATTTGTTGATTTGAGATTTCTGATTATCGTTTTTGATAATTAGATATTTGTTGATTGAGATTTCTGATTATCGTTTTTGGTAATTAGATATTTGAGTTTTCTGATTTTCGTTTTTGATAATTAGATATTTGAGTTTTCTGATTATCGTTTTTGATAATTAGATATTTGTTGATTTGAGATTTCTGGTTATCGTTTTTGATAATTAGATATTTGAGTTTTCTGATTATCGTTTTTGATAATTAGACATTTGTTGATTTGAGATTTCTGATTATCGTTTTTGATAATTAGATATTTATTGATTGAGATTTTTGATTATCGTTTTTGATAATTAGATATCTGAGTTTTCTGATTATCGTTTTTGATAATTAGATATTTGAGTTTTCTGATTATCGTTTTTGATAATTAGATATTTGTTGATTTGAGATTTCTGATTATCGTTTTTGATAATTAGATATTTGAGTTTTCTGATTATCGTTTTGATAATTAGATATTTGATGTTGTCTGATTATCGTAATTGATAATTGAATATTACTGATAATTGTATTTATTCAGTTTTATTGTTTCCGATTATCCATTTGATGATTAGATTTTGTGAGAATTTGTGAATTTCTTTTATGAAATTAAAAGCTTTCTTTGGCGTTTGTATTCTTGACCTTTATTTTTCTAGCTTAACCAGTTTATGTTAGAAAAATAATTGTTATTGACGATTTTAATTATGAAAATTGCAGGGACGCAATTTTTATAGGAAGGGGCGTCTGTAACAACCCGGGGTTTTGCACCGGTTAATTATTGTCATTAGACGATTAATTTTGCTAGCTAATTGCTATTGGGAATTTTAATCGGGTTGTGATTCTTTTAAAGAATTGTTAAGGGTATGCGGGCTTTTAATCGAATCTTGGCCCACCTTTTGTATACTTGGTGTCGTGATATTTATCAAAAGCACCCGTTCCTCCCTTGTTCATTTTTCATCACTAGCCCTAAATCAAAGAAAACGAAATAATGGCGGCTCGTTCTCCTTCAAAATTAGGGTTTGCGAATTCGTGCTACGACGATCTGAAGGGGGAAAAGAGGAGGACTTCGGCTGAGATTTGGTTTTTGGTTCTTCGAAACTAGGTGAGTGATTTCTCACTCACATCTTTAATTCAATCTCGTTTATTCGTGAATTCCGTTGCTTGATTTCTTGAATACCACTGCTTTGAATTTTAGTGATTTGGTGAATTGGGGTTTCGACAATCGAACCCCTAAAATTGGTTGAATTTTTGCTCGGCCACTTGATTATCTTTAAACGACTGTGATTTTTATGACTTGTTCAAATTCATGAATTCCTTGCTTGCCTCTGACTTGTTCATTTGCTCACGGTTTTGACTTTAATTTTGATACGAAACTGACTTCGGCTTTGTTGGAACTGATGCTAGAGTACATGTGTTTCATTGTGTCAACTCTGGCATTTGAATTCCACATGGTTCTATTCTTTGTGTTTGTTGACTTTGGCTTCTCTGTCTTTGGTTGTGAATTGGGTTGATGTTTTGGTTTTGACTCGACTTGATTGTGTCACTTGTAGTTGCAATAGTGTTGCAGTCATTAACTTGTACCACTTGCTATTTATTGGAGTCAGTGGTTCATCACTGTCGTATTAATATTGCTTTGCATTTATTTTACCCGTCAACTGCTTCACTTGAAGTCTGATACTTCACGTAAATTTGGTCATTGATATGCGAGTCTTCAATTGGTCTTCATTATTGAGGCTACACTTTGTAGTTCTCATTGCTTTGTCTTCAACATGCCTGTAGTGTTCACTATTTCGCATTGCTCTATCCACTTCGAGTAAGTTTACATTTGTTTTACTTGAGCCCGTGCATTTAGGTCATGTTGATGGTGAGGCTTCGTATTGATTTCTTGTATCAATTTATGGTGCACTTTGATAATCATATTGCCAGGCTTGTGTATATATGCACATGTTCTATTTTACTTTGGTATCGAATCATTTCTTTTATGGCTGTTCTGGCCATTTTTGGGTCTGAGATGAGTCACTTTCGTGTGTCTGGTCTCTCTGGTTTTTGACTATTGAACTGTTTTGATACAAGTGTACCTTGTTTCATTTGTAGTTGTATTGGGTTGCTCATGTATATTCCAGTGTACATCACTTGTTGATTCTTTTTGAAACTATCTTGTAAGGTCGGCACTATGCACTTTTGTTGCACTGTATATTGGTTTGGTTTGGAATATTTGAGTTGATATTAGCCATTGGTTCACTTGATCTTTTTATGATAAACCGTACTTGATTTATATGTTACACTGCTCTGGCTTCTAGTTGCTTTGAGCATTTGGGTCTGTTTAATTGCAGTCTACATTTCTGATAGTGGACTTGCACTTGAACCTCTGGCCAGTTGCACTATAAGCTTCATGTATACCTCTGAATTTAGGCGAGGCAGTGCACGTGAGCATGTACTGCAGCCAAATCAGAATTTGACATTTTAATTGATATTTCAATTGCTTGAATTGTTTTGTGTGTCCAATTCAATATTTTGAAATGGTATTTTGATTTGATTTAATTTGATCATTTTGTGATATCTATTTTGTTGTTTCTGTTGTTCACTGGCTAGGGTTTTGCTTTGGCCACTTGTTGTTAATTGCCGTTTAGGCAATTCTGTGGTTTTCAAATTATCTTCATTGATAATACTTCTATTTATCTTTATTGATGATTTGGCTTTGCTGATTGCTGTTTAATGTTGTTTCGTGTTATATCTACCGTTATCCGATTTTCTTATTAAAGGATTGGATATGTAAGATTTATTATGACTGTCGTCTATTTGATTATTTAATTATTATTGCTTCCGTGCATTAATAACTGTGTTTGAATTAGACTAACCCGCGTATTATTTTCTTTTGAATTAATACTCGGGTCAGACCGAGTTATTTCAGGTTGTTGATATCTTGCTTTGGGTTGCTGCTTGAGCTATGAAGTCTCTTTATATCTTTTGGAGTAGTAGTTGTCATAATATAGGATGATATGTATTCATGTATATTAATTATTATAATGTACTTGTATATGTAACTTCCAGTGTCGACAATTGTAGTTGTATCATATGTATTGTATCACATGTATTGTAACTGACTTCAGTTATATATATATGAGATTTGATATTAACAGTGTTCTGTGTTTAGCTTATCTGTGTTATTATTATATATATAGTCCTAAACTATTATGAACCATCGTAGTTCGTTTTATACTGGAATTGGATATGTCGATGGGAGTAAATAAATTAGAGACGAAAAATAAAAGAATATATACCACTCCTATCGAGATAACCAATACTAGTGTAAGGCTTAACTACGGATGGCCGCTCCTATCCAGCCTTATTCTTCGTAATAACAGACAGTATTTCCTTTTAATACTCTTTGTTATTGTGAGCTTAGATGTGGGGTGCCACAAGGAGTCTAACTACTATGAGGCCTGCCCTACACCTCCAGTAACCATTATCCCTATAGAGTGGGCTTTGGCGGTACCCGGCCGAAGCATGATGGTGCCAAGTATGTAAAGTAGTATAAAACAAAACAAAGAACCAGTATAAAATCTTATAGTGCATAGACAAAATATAATAATAACATAGATGTAGAAAAAAAAGACACTAATATAATCAAATTAACCATAATGAAGAACGTCAAAGTGCAACATGTTTATAGATTATACAAAACTAAAAATAAAAGAGTTTATACATCCCAAGTCTCCAATGGAAACTCTATAATTTTTGTCTCTGGATTAATACAAGTACTGGTATAGCTCCATAGTGATGCACAACATAAAAGCAGAAAGCTTCAAAGTATAGATATATGAAAGTGTTGCATCCTTCTCGTACTCCATACATCTCGGTGCGCTACCCAGACCAACTACCTCTAATCTACTCATTTAATAGTAACCGAGATAACAAGAAGCATAACATAAAACCTTGGGTCGGACAATAATTTGGTGTAAGCGACACATTGTCTCACAGATACTATAAAAATCATATATGGTACTATACGCATAGGGTATATAGAATCATACTTGATATGCACCTACATCTAAAGAGTTAGCACATAACAATCAATATATGCTATTCTACAATCATCATCATTTGAGCGTACTACATTCAAAGCATTATGTCCAGCATCTAGGCATTCGATCGAAATACCTAAATAGTGTGACATTTTAGAGTTGTGCAGTTAAAGCACTCAGCGGCTTTGCAACATCTAGGATCCAAAAAGTTGTAGCAGAGATATAGCGGGGATATAGCAAAAAATAGCGGACGGTTCCAAAATTACACGTAAACTTACTATGATTAAATTCGTCTAGTACCCTTAATAGTTAAGTGTATGGTTAAATTTATTTGAATATAGTATATCAATAGAAGATTGTATTTTTGAATACACGGTAGAAACATTTAATCAAGAATATATTTTTATAACTTTCTTTATTGTAAAATTATTAAAAAAATCAATATGTTAGGAAGAATAGATATCCATTGACCCAAAAAAGGACATTTAGGAAAATGTATATTTAATTTTCCTATATACATGACCATCCTTAATTAGAAGCTCATTTTAGGAAAAAAAGAGCATGAATATGTTGCAATACCAACACACAAAATCAAACAAAAGAATAGTTACAAACAAACCGGAACTGAGCATGATTGATGAACCCAGCATTTGGATAAACTTAATACAAATAACCACCAACATTTTTTATATGTAACACAAATAACTACCACCATTTATAATTATTTAGCACAAGAAAGAAATGAAAATGATTGCACCACATATATACATCAACCAAAAATGATCACACAATACTAACATTATAGGTTTAAATAGATACAAGTTAACATTGTCGTAACTACTCATCAAGTACAAAATATTCTTCGTTTTTGAGTAAACCAAAAAAAGTTTCTCATCTTTCATTTAACAAAACACAAAAGTTACCTTTATAACTAAAAATTTGAGTCAAGCAAGGTCTTAGACGTCAATATCGATACAATCAGTTTCATCTTCTTCTCCTTTCATATTTTGTCCAACTAGTTCTTTATTTTCCATCTCGACATCCACACTTTCTTCTCTGTTACCATCATTTGAAAGGGATAATGCATTCCTAACTCTACTCTGAGTGGTTGGACCTTTGTTCCCTCCTCTTCCAGTTGCATGAGTATTCTCCAATGTTAGATCATCACCTTCCTCTACAATAACTTAACGTTCTTCCTCACTTGGAATAATCCATTAACCATATTCATCAATTTCTTTTACATTAGTCAGATTGTTTTTACCATCGGCGAGCCTTTCTTTAAATCTCTTTTCTAGCTTTAGATTGTATTGAACATAAATAAGGTTGTTTAGTTTTTCTTGATGTAGACAATTCCTTTTCTTTGAATGCAGCTGAAATTTTATAAAAACAGAAGGCTTAAGGGATAAGTATTCTTACATGTAAGTACTTCATGTGAAATAAAGCAAGAAACCTATTATTCATGCCAATTTCATATTTATATACATATTTCCTGAAGTATGGAATCAATAATTCTTGTTTTTTAGTACAAAGTAAGGAATTAGTGATTCATGGCACTTTTATATAAAAAGTAAGGAAAATGAATGAATAACATATACGACGGAAGTGTTGAAGATATTATATATTTGTACAACAAGGGCATTTCTGTAATTTTCATTTTTCCGTCTTTGTATATAAATACAACACAGTTTGTGTTGAGTCAGTTAACAAAAGTTAAAAGCAATAAATCATATTTCTTTGCAATTTCTTACCCGTTGTAATAGGCCTCGTTGTAATAGATCCACCACATTTTACAATGGGCAAAGCACGTTGTAAAAACACATTTTTACAACGGGTTATGACCCTTGTAATAGACTATAATACAACGGCCATAACCTATTGCAATAGACTAACCATACTAGTTGCATAGCCATTTTCACAACATGCATCGACCGTTGTAAAAAGCATATTTAACAACTTGCAACGTTCTTCATCTGAAACCGCACACTGGCTGTGGTTTTGTTTTGAATTTCTCATCAGAAAAGCTTCATCATCTGAGAAGTTTGCCAAGATCAAGAAAGTATCAATTCTGTTCTAACCAACTTGTGTGTGTCTCGCCAGAAGCTCATCAGAACTCGGCTGCACACTGATCACATAAAGAAAAGCTTCATCATCTGAGAAGTTTTCCAAGATCAAGAAAGTATCAATTCTGTTCTAACCAACTTGTGTGTGCCTCGCCAGGAGCTCATCAGAACTCGGCTGCACACTGATCACATACAATCTGCTCATTCGCATCAAGAATTCAAAATCTAAATCATGGCAGATGATCTCAACAATCCAACTATTGTCTCGCCAACCACTTCTGGTCAAGATTCATCCACTTCTTCACCATCTAGAAGGGAAAATCAGACACAGCAGAGGCCAGAATCTGTACAAGATTTAATAAAAACCATAATAAGTCCACAGAGTTAGTTGATAACAATACAACTAGATGAAGGAAATTATCTGCTATGGAAGTCTCAAGTTGAAACAACACTAAAAGGCTATGGCCTAGAAGAATACATTCATGGAACCAATACTATTCCACCAAAATTCATAACTGATATTGATGGAAAGTTGATCAACAATAAAGACTATGCTGCACATCTAAGACAAGATCATTTACCGAGTTCTTGGATTCTGTCATCTATCAGTAAAGAGATCTTGCCACAAGTTATTGGTTGTAAAACATCAAACGAAATCTGGGTAACCATTCAGTAAGTATTCAATTCTCAATCAGCAACAAAAATTATGTATTACAAAAGACATATGCAAACCATCGGAAAAGATAATATGAGTATGAGAGAATACTTGGGTAAAATCAAGAACTACTGTGATCTCTTAGAGGTTGCTGGTCATAAGGTTTCTGATACAGAACAGATTCTAACCATCATGAATGGTATAGACAACGAATATGAAGCTATTGTAGCTGTAATGTCATCTCAAGAAGTTATTCCTCCCATGCAATATGTTCATGCTACACTACTTTCTCATGAGGGAAGAATTGAACACAAGAAAGCATTTGATGCAGACTTGTCAATTAACTATGCAGGAAATTCAAGAAACAGAACTCAGGACAGAAATAATGAAGGAAGAAACAATCAAGGACCAAGAAATGATCAAAACTATCAAAGAAATCAGACAGGAAGACCAAGAGGACGAGGATGCAGATGGAGCAATAACAATAATAGACCAAAATGTCAAATTTGTGGAAAATTAGGACACACTGCAGTCAGATGCTATTTCAGGTTTGATGCCAATTACAGTGCAATTCAAAACTCAACAAATCAGAGAAACAATGCCATCAATGCAAACATAGCAAGCATGCAGCATGAAAATAGAAACACTGCAGAGGATCAGAAGATACATAACCCGAATGTGTCAGAATCAGGAAGGTCAGAAGACTACTGCAGTGAATGTTGGTACCCAGATTCAGGAGCAACACATCATGTTACCAGCAATCTTCAGAACATGAACATTGGCAGCAAAGAATATAAAGGTACTCAATCTATTTGTATGGAAAATAGTTATAGTATTAATATTACACACACTGGTAATGCACAAATTAGGGGACAAAGAATACTTAATCTCAATAATTTATTGAGAGTCCCCAAAATAAAGAAAAACCTTATCAGTGTGTCAAAATTCGCACAGGATAATGATGTATACTTTGAATTTTACCCAAAATATTGTCTAGTTAGAGATATTCAGACCAAGCAAATATTATTGCAGGGTAATACTCACAATGGGCTATACAGATTCAACCTTTCAAACTCAAATGATAAATGTTCAAACAGTTCAAGAAATTGCTGCTACTTAGCTGAAAATGAAACAAGTCAAAATGATAAAAAAAAAGTTTATTTGATGTTTGGCACTATAAGTTGGGACATCAAAATATAAAAATTGTAAAGAAAGTACTGTCTGATAATAATATAAAAGTTGATATACCTTCCTCTTATGTATGCACCTACTGTCAGATGGGAAAGAGCCATAAATTGGCTTTTCCAAAATCACAATCTGAGTTTTGCAGGCCTTTGCAACTTGTTGCATCAGATCTTTGGGGACCAGCACCTATAAACTCAGATTATGGTTTTAAATATTACATATCATTTGTAGATGCTTACTCCAGGTACACATGGATTTATTTTCTGAAATCCAAACCAGAAGTGCAAAATGTTGTTATTCATTTCATAAAATTGGTGGAGAGACAAACAGGTATGCAAGTAAAGGTAATACAAACTGATGGAGGTATAGAGTACAAGTCATTGAAGGAATATTTTCAAGTAAAAGTAATAGCACATAGAATGACTTGTCCATATACCTCTGAACAAAATGTGCTAGTTGAAAGGAAACACAGACATATAGTAGAAACTGGTCTCACATTACTTGCTCAAGCTTCATTACCAATGAAGTTTTGGCCTGATTCCTTTGGAACTGCAGTCTATTTAATCAATAGACTACCCACAAAGGTAAAACAGGACAAAACACCAATGGAAATCTTGCTAAATGAGAGACCAGATTATCAAAATCTCAGAACATTTGGATGTCTGTGCTTCCCTCATCTAAGGCCATACAACTCTCATAAACTAAATTTCAGATCTACACCATGCACCTTCCTAGGTTATGGTGTAAATCAGAAAGGATATAAATGTTTGGATAACAGTGGAAAATTATTTATCTCAAGACATGTTGTGTTCAATGAACATGTGTTTCTGTTTGCAACACAACATGTAAAAACCACTTAGAAGTTATATAATCCAAGTGTATCCGTTCCTCCCATACCCGTGTATGATAATTATCAAAGATCACCTCACATTCAAGAGAAAGAGACAAAGTCAGATACTGAATATATACAATCCAACAGTGAATCAAGTCAGACTCAATCTAAAAAAATACAAGAAAATAATGAATCTCCAATAATCTCAAGCAATCATCAAACTAGCAGCAGAGACAATAATCATGATCAAATTACAGAGCAAACTTCAATCACACATCAGCAATCAGAAGACAGAGGACATCCAATGATAACAAGATCCAAGAGTGGAATCTTTAAACCAAAGCTATATGCTACATGTACAACGGATGAAGAACCAGAGACTGTTGAACAAGCTCTCAGCAATGAAAATTGAAAAAATGCAATGCAAGAGGAGTACAGTGCACTGATGAAAAATAGAACTTGGGATCTTGTATCACCACCAAAACATAAGGGCATAATTGGATGCAAGTGTACTTACAAGATAAAGAAAAATCCAGATGGAACTACACAAAGATATAAAGCAAGACTAGTAGCAAAAGGTTATAGTCAACAATGTGGTTTTGACTTCAATGAGACATTTTCACCAGTGATAAAGCCAACTACAATAAGGGTAATTCTAACCATAGCTCTACACAAAGGATGGGATATTAGGCAATTAGATGTAAACAATGCTTTTCTAAATGGTGAACTTTAAGAAGAAGTCTACATGTAGCAACCACCAGGTTTCATTCAATCAAAGAATAACACAATGGTATGCAAGCTAAATAAAGCAATATATGGATTAAAACAAGCCCCAAGAGTATAGTTCGAAAAATTAAAGGCAACACTCATGAAACTGGATTATCAACAAGCCAAGTCTGACACATCATTATTCATCAAAGAGCACAACAGTAAACTGACATATATCTTAGTCTATGTTGATGATTTCATCATTACAGGGGATAGTAAAGAAGAAATCAACTATGTAATTCATTATCTTAACAACCAGTTCACTATCAAAGATCTGAGAACACTCAACTACTTCTTAGGTATAGAAGTCAGCAGATTGTCAGAGACAGAAATACATCTATGTCAAAGAAAGTATATAAAAGAAATACTTATTAAAACAAAAATGCAAAAAGCAAAGCCCATGTCAACACCCATGGTTAGCAACTTGCATCTATCCAAGCACAGGGGAGACACAATAACTTTTGAAAAAGAATATAGAAGTATTGTTGGAGCTCTACAGTATGCAACTATTACCAAACCAGAGATATCCTTTAGTGTCAACAAATTATGTCAATACATGCATCATCCTCTAGATGAGCATTGAAAGGCAGTAAAAAGAATCATGAGATACCTAAATGGTACTCTAGATTATGGATTAAATATGAAATCAAGCAAACAACTAGCAATTACTGGCTATGCTGATGCTGACTGGGCATCAGATCCTGATGATCGTAGATCAACATCAGGGTATTGTATTTATCTGGGGGAAAACCCTATATCATGGTGCTCAAAGAAGCAGCCTACGGTATCCAGATCAAGTACAGAATCTGAATACCGCAGCCTTGCTAGTTGCACAACAGAAGTGATTTGGATTGAATCTCTTCTCAGCGAATTACAGATTCAAATTAGCAAAAGAACAGCGATATGGTGCGACAATTTAAGTGCAGTGGCATTATCAGCAAATCCAATATTACATACAAGGACTAAACACATAGAGCTAGATTTGTATTTTGTAAGGGAACAAGTAAATCAGAACAAAATAGAAATAAATCATATACCTGCTCCTTACCAGAGGGCAGATATACTCATAAAGGCCCTATCTGCCCAGAATTTCTGTCGGTTCAGAGATGAATTAAAAGTCAAAAGCCTCAACAGTGAGATCAACATCATCACTTCATACCATAAGTTAAATCGATCCATCTTAGTCAACAAAATCTCATGCCATAAGGGAAAACTTTATGTATCTACAGACAGAACAAGTCAAAACGATAATTCAATGAACTCATTATCACAACAGAAGTCAAATCAGAGTTCAGGTTCAAGTGACTCCATCGATTAGCAGCTGGAGCTTCATTAATCTAAAGAGCAGCCTTAGATCTGCAGATACTTATGATTTTATCGTCCGAGATTAACCAGATCCATCACTCATGGTAAAAGATGAATCTTTTCTCAACCTAGAAGGTCGACTAACTCTCACAATCAAAGATTTTAAGAGTCTTTTACTTCCTGAAAGCATGGTGATGAAGATCGGCATATTAGAGTTCGAGAGGAAACCCTAGATCGATTTGAAGGGGGCAAATGAATGAATAACATATACGGCGGAAGAGTTGAAGATATTATATATTTGTACAACAAGGGCATTTCTATAATTTTCATTTTTCCGTCTTTGTATATAAATACAATACAGTTTGTATTGAGTCCGTTAACAAAAGTTAAAAGCAATAAATCATATTTCTTTGCAATTTCTTAACTAAGGAATTAATGATTTATGACGAATTTACTTAAAGTGATCGGAGTTCGTGTCGAGATATATAAATTAGGACTCTAATGGCATCCTACTCTAATGGCATACATCCAAATTTTGACGCTCATTCAAAGCAAGATTTTGGAAAATTCTCATGGTATTCTCATGTGAATAGCTATAGAGATGTTTTGCTTCAAAATCTTGGTGTAAGATACAAGGAAAATTATTATATTTCTAAAAAGAATCAAAGCTACATTGATTTTCAAAGGGAAGTTAAATCAAAGAATAAATGTTTTAGATGTGGATTGGCTGATTATTGGGTTAAAGATTGCAGGGATCCAATTTTCTACTTTAAATGTAAATAAATAGGTCATAAAGGTTATGCATGCAATTTTAATCCCAATTCAAAATCTAAAATCGCATCTCTTCGTTTTTCAAATTTGAATCAAAAATGGCGGCCGAAAGAGGTTATGAGGTATTCTTGTCTTCAATCGACTTTGAAAATGAATTAAGGAGCGCATATTCTTAGATGGTCTTCTCGATCGTTCAAGGTTCTTTTACTATGTTTCAGATTGAAGAAAACCTTAGGGCAGAATTTAGGAATTATGCTAGAAATTGGAATTGGGAAGTAAACTGACCGAATGATGAATTTCTTATGAAATTTCCTCCTAATTTACTGAGTAGTAATTTTGTTGGTTCGATTACTACTACTAGTGGAATTCTTAACTTAAGAAAGTTGAGTTTATAGGTGGGTAGCAAACGGTTGGGAATTAAAGTGAAAGTGCATGTTGTATTAAAAAGTCTTTCAAAAATCTATAGAAGGCTAGATGTACTAAAATGTGTATTGATGGAAATTGGTGATGTAAAAAGATTGGAACCGGATGTGGTGAATGCTGCTGATTATACGAGCTTAAAAGCTGAAATGGAGGTGGACTCCCTATGCATAATTCCATCCTTAATTAAACTGTATTTTGATGAGTTTTGCCATGAAGTGTCTTTGAGAAAGTACATGGGGGATCCAACGGTCATTATGGATAATAGAAGTTTCCTTCGAAGGAGAAAGACAGTGAGGAAGCTGGTGATAGTTCTAGTGTTGGAAGCAGTACTAACTGGGTTACTGTTGATCTTAGTGGATTCGGAGCTACTGAAGAGGAAGACATGGTTAATCAAGATGTTATAGAGGAGACCAATCGAGAGAAAGAACTAGATGATGTTGTTGTTCATGCTGAAACTGGAGAATGCTTAAAGATGGAAAAGAAGAAATAAGAAAATAATGGAGTGGGCTGGGGTAACAATTCTCAGGAGGAGCGCTAGAGGAATGGACCCAAAGCACCCACTAGAAGGTAGTGTTTTCATTCCTGTCTTTTTAAACAGCTTATCTCATGATCAAACTTATGAATTAGCCAGATGCTCAGGATTTATATTGAGTAATACAGAGGATGGTATTGATGAATTCAAAAATAAAGAATTGTAGGGAGTAGATTCTTTTAAAAGATAATAATCTCTTTGAATGTAAGGGGATTGGGCACTTTAGAGAAGTGCCATAGGGTTAAAAATACGCTTAACTCATTTAAACTTAATATTATACTTTTGCAAGAAAAAAATTTCTAGTCCTGATGCTGATATTTTTAAATATTTGGGTGGAAAACTGGTGGATGTATGGATTTTTTGGAAGCTAGAGGGAGTGCTGGTGGTATTTTTATTGGTTGAAATAGTGATAAATGGGTGTTGAGGCAGGAAATTAAACAAATTCACTGTTTGCATAAACTCATTGTTTGCGTGTGGCATTAGAAAATAAAGGATCTAGAGTGATATATTTTGTTTCTGGTATATACGGTTCGAATACTAGAGAGGAAACAAAGTTGTCTTGGAAGGAAGATGTTAATTTTCAAAAATTTATAAATGGTCCTTGGTTGATTGGAGGTGACTTATAATAAGATTTTCTCATGAGATAAATAAAAGACTAGGGAAATATAATAGTGACATGGAAGATTTAATGAGTTTGTTAGAGAATATAATAAGACTGGTTTATCCTTTAGTAATAGAAAATATACTTGGAACAGTGGAATAGAATCACCTACACTTGTGAAATTAGATAGATTATTACTCCAAAATTGAGGATCTACATCCATTGTCATTTCAAAAGGGAATGGCTACACTAATTTCTGTTCACTATACTTCTATCTTTGATTCGAGAGATAACATTAAAAAGAAGGTAGTTTTTAGGTTTGAAAAGATATTGTGTTTAGAGGAGTGTTTTGATGATATGCTTAAGAATAAGTGGAATAAATATAGAAAATTAGAGGACGTTACCGGTACCATGTTAAAAGGTTGAAGTATTTGAGAATTTTTTTGGAAAAATGGAACAAGGAGGTGTTTGGTAATATTAGAACGAGGAAGGAGAAACTAGAGAATGATATCTTAGATCTTAATATTTTGGAGTAAAACTTGGAGCTTGATGTGGAGGAGAAAGTTTTGTTAGATGAGAAGGGGAAGGAGTTATTCAGAGTGATTGATCAAGAGGAAGTATATTAAAGACAAAGAGCGAGAACACAATGGCTTAAAGAGGGTGATAATAACATAGGATATTTTCATAGAATTGTTAATGGGAGGAGAAGGTCGAATATGATTTGTAGTGTGTTTAACGGTGAGGAGGGGATTAGTAATCAAGTGGAAATAATGCTTTCACTGATTATTACAAAAAGATATTTGGTGAATGCAAAAGGAGGGTTGATGTTGATTGGAAAAGGTTGTATCCTAAAAATTTGAATTTGACTGAGATAGATAATGATTTTTCAAAAGAGGAAATATGGTGTGCACTCAATGAAATGCTAAATGATAAGGCTTATATCCTAGATGGATTTCTAAACTTTTTCTGTAAAAAATATTGGAGTTGGGTTAAAGGTAATATTATGAGGATTTTTAGTGAATTTCAAGAAGTGGTTTTAAATTTGGAAAAGTGAGCTATGCTAATGTGGTGTTAATTCCTAAAAAAGAAGGAAATGTTAGTGCGTCAGATTTTAGACCTATAAGCTTATTAAATAGCACATACAAACTAATTACTAAAGTGCTTGCAAATAAACTTAAATCTAAAATGGATTGTTTAGTTGATAGAGCTCACACTGCATTCATTAAAGGCAGGTCTATCTTGGTGGGGGCGGCAATGGTACAAGGGGTGGTTTATTTTTGTAGTAAAAATTCAACTCCACACTCTCTTTATAGCTTGACTTTGCTAAGGCGTTTGACACAATTGATTGGAACTTCCTCATTGATGTTTTAAAGGCTAGAGGTTTTAGCGATAAGTGGTTAAAGCAGATTTCATGTATTCTTTATTCTAGCAAATCTAACATTTTTGTGAATGGTGTAGGTGGAAGAACAATTATGTCAATAAGGGGATTGAGGCAAGAAGATCCATTATCTCCATTGTTGTTTCATCTAGCAACGGATGTCTTCACTCGAATTTTGAGAGTAAGCAATAATAATAGGATTCTTAAAAGTCATGAAAGTAACTACATAATAAGAGGTATTAACTCACTCCACTATGCAGATGATACTATCATTTTTTGTGATCTAGATTGTAAGTGTATTGCTGCTCTAAAGTTCATTTTATATGCTTTTGAAAGCTTTTTTAAAAAGGTACTTTATATACAATAAATCACCGGGACAACGTATCACTTGTCAATAAATGTTCGAATCATGCTACGCAAGTTTCGAACTTACGACCTCTCGCACTAAAGTCGAATCACTTAACCACTGGGACAATGGTGCTTGTCTGCTTTTGAAAGTTTATCAGGGATACAAATCAATTTTCATAAGCTCGATTATTAGCATTGGCTTCTCGGAGGCTATTAATTTGAAAATTGCTGAAATGTTGGACTGTAAAGTGGTGACTTTCCTTTAGACTATCTAGGCTTGTGCATAAGGCCTAACAAACTGTTAAAGCAAGAATGATATATATTAATCGATAAATTTGATAACAATTTGGCAAGATGGAAGGGTAGCTCTTTATCAAAAGCAAGAAGATAGGTTTTGGTGAATTCCGGTTTAACTGCACTTCCTTTGTATTGCTTTTCTTTCTACAAATGTCCTAAATAGGTTTTGAGCAAAATTGATTCTTTGAGAATAAACTTTTTTAGACCGGTGAAAAAGAAACAAAAGTAATAAGTTGTTTAATCTCATGGAATCAAGTGTGCAAGTCTTATGATCAAGGTGGGTTGGGAATTATGAATTTGAATATATGAATTCTTCTCTTCTTTGTAAATAGACTTGGGATATGTTTAGTAGCAAAAAAGCTTTTTGGGAAGAATGGGTGATAAATACTTGTTATGAAGGAAATTTTCTTGTTCAAAAGTACAGGTAACTGCTCTATTTTTTGAAAGGAGTAATGAGCAATATTCAATTTTTTAAATTAAGGATTAATACTGTGGTGATTAATGAATGGAATGTTGCTTTTTGGTTGTATTGTTGGATTTTGTCAATTCCACTTATTGTTGAGTTTAGCGCTTTGTATGAAATGGCAAATAATAAGGAGAGTATGGTGGCTGAAATGTATGATGAAAGTGCCGTAGATTTTAAATGGAAGTTATCTTTTAATAGAGCGATAGAAGGGAGAGCTTTATGTCAGTTAGTGAACGTGATTGAACTGTTGGAGAATTACAAATTAAATTGTGAAAAGGATGACTTTGAATGGAGGTTGGGAAGTAGCAAAATTTACAATGTGAATAGCTTATATAAACCGATTAATTTTTCAGGGAGATATTTTTTAGGATATAAATATATGTGGGCTTTTAAGGAAGTTCCAATGAAGGTCAAAATTCATATGTGGATATCAATTCATAGTAAATAGAATATTTGAAGCATGTTGAGAATTAAAAAGATGAATATTGTGGAAAGTTGTGTATTCTGTGGTGAAGGGATTGAGGATTATACACACTTGTTTTGTGATTGTGATTGTGACTTTGCCTTCTATGTATGAACAAAATGTATAGTTCAATTGGGAATTGATTTGAGTTGGAGTCACTTCATCCATGATCAGTTTGGCCTCTAGAATTAGAAATATGCCACTTCTTTAATAAAGTAGAGCTTGATAATTTCATTATACTGAATTTTACATATTGCTGGCTGTTGTGGCATGAGAGGAATATAAGATGGCTTAGAGAAAAAAAATTAAAAGCTCTAACTCCGTTATTTTTCAAATTCTCAAATATGTATATCAATGGGAAGGTATCAAGAGGTGGAAGTATGTGATAACATAGCAGCTAGGGCAAGGAGCAAGGAAATAAGAAGTAATCCATGATGGCTTGGTGCACGCATGTTTCTTTTGAAGCATCTATTCTTCGGGTAGCTGGCTTTTTGGTGGTTGTTCATATTTTGTGATAGTTCATATGCGTGTTATTTTGTTGAAGCAACTATTTTTGATCTATATGAATACTAACAGCTATAAAGTTTATGCATGGGGTTGTGTATGTTTATGTGAATGCTCCTGCGTGAGTTAATGTGTATGAGCTTTTGTTCTTTTGGTGGTTTTATTTGTTTCGTTGCTTATTTGTGGTTCTTTCTGTTGTATGTTGTGTGTGAATGGTGTTGTATGTTATATGTGTGTGGTGTATGTTGTACATACATGTTGTATGTGTTGTAGGTAGTATGTTGTTATAAGTGTTGTAGGCAGTGTGGTGTTATGAGTGTTGTGCGTGTTGTAAGTGTAGTGTTATATGTTGTATTTGAGATGTACTTATGTGTGTGTGTGTTGTAATTGTTCTTGTTTATTTTGGAATATAAACATGGCATGTATTACTTGGAAAATTTTCAATTTTATCAAAAAATAAAGGTTCATGTCCAAGAAGTGAAATATCTATTCTATTTTAAAGTTGGATATAAATACAAATGTGCTTGCATTCTTATGGAAATGGAACGAATTCAGATGGAATTAATTTTAGTAAACTATATCATTATTTGAAAAACAATTTCAATAACTGAATCACTACTTTTGAAAATAATATCACCTGCACTAATTATCATCAATTCCTCAGTTAAATAAAATGTTTATTCTATTAAGCTGGATATAAATACAAACTTGCTTGCACTCTATGGAAATAGAATAAATTCAAATGGAATCTCACCTGCACTCCAATCATCATCAGTTCCTCACTTTAGTCAAGTAAGAAACAGTATTAATACATATTTACTAAAGTGAGGAATCAATGCTTCTTGACATCTTTATATAAAGTAAGGAATCAATGATTACTGGCTTTTTTATACAGAGCAAGTAGTTAGTGATTTATACAGTGTAATTATATATATGTCAATAATGCAACTTGAATTAAACAATGTAATTATATGTTAATAATGCAACTGTAATTTTGAACCTTGGCCAAAAACAGGAACTTGAATCAAACAGCTTAAATAAGTTAATAATAATATTACTTTCCCATAATTCCTAATTGCATGATGTATAGATAGCATTAAAAGGCAATCCCACCTCATAGCCCCATTTAGCAAACTTTTTCTGTGCGATTCTCTTTAATTCTTTCCTATGAGGATTGGTTTCATCAAGAGATGATTGTTTTGTCTTCTATTTATTAATTGGCACGATAAGATCATGAGGACCTCTAACATTAGTATCTTTTACTAATTTATTTAATGTAGCGTTTGCTTTATTTTTACCAATCCACACACCACCAAAAATTTCTTGATCTTCATTGATATCCTCGTCTTCATCTTGAACTTTTATAATTCTATGAATTCGTGAAATTTCTGCTTTTTTCTTTTTTAATTTAATCAACTGCAACTTGGATTTTCTTTTTTTACTTCTATAGTTGTGGCTGGACATGAGGTTCAGTTTCCTTTGATGCCAAGAATATGGGCTTTTAAATGAGAAATCCCCCCTCCAATCATCTTGTTACATAATTTGCACCATACATTATGTTTTTTAGTTGGATCTTGACACTCTCCCCATTCCCGTGTTGGATCATTGGAGTTTATCTTTAATAATGCAGTGCAAGATGGATTGATTGATCCACTCGAAGACATGACTAGTTGACAAAAAAATAGTTAAAGTAATAAATCAGTATACATAGTTATAATATACTTCTGTCAACTGATATTGATGCCTCTTGTCTAATGGTTAAAAGCTAATACTTGTAAAAAACCTATTCTTTCCTTGAATAGTTGGGAATGCTACTTCTGCTACCAAACTATTAGTACTAGTAATGTTATATCATCCTGCTATTTATTTCCCTTACAACAAGTTTAATTCTTTTTTTTAAACTGCCCCTCTCCAATATGTTAATATATTATCTACGTTTACTCTATTTAGGAATGATTCAACCAAACAAATAAGAAAATGTTTAATTCCGGTAAATTTAGTGAAGAAAGTTTCATTAATTAGCAAAAACAATTTAAGAAGGAATTCTTGAGCAATTAAACCATCAACATGAAAGGGGAAGAAAAAAAAATAACAACTAGAAAATTATGTAACTACTCCACTAGATAGGATTACATTTAACAAAATATAGGTCAAAACTCAAATATCAAGTATTCAACACAACAGTTTAGGAAATATTCAATTCATTAATTATAGCAACAGTTGATAGTAATATTGATACGTAGTGATAACACGATCAATTTATGGGAGCCATTACCTAAATAAACGATGAAAACGAGATAGTAGTGATTACCTAAAACGCGACAACAAATAATAAACAAGAAGGACATAGAGTGACTACCTACAGTGCGATAGTAATGTAAAGAATGTTATAAAGAGCAATGATTTGCAAGGAAGGGCGGCGATTGATTTGGGAATGATTTGGGAATGTTAGGTTTTTCTCAAGTAGAATGATTTGGGAATTGTTATGAGGAATCATAGAGAACATGAGTTGATAGGTTATGCAAATGTTTAGCTTCACCTAGAATCGTGGGAAAAAAAATTTCAAAACCCTAAGAGAACGAATATTCAAAATCGCTCTGAACCAGCCAAATTGGCGCTAAAAAATACGATTTAACGGGATAAAATCTACTATAGCCTTGATTCTAGCAGAACTGCTAAAACGATACGTTTTTGTAAAAGCGTGGCGTTAATTACACGCTAAGCGCTATATCAGGGCTAAAGCGTCGCTGTAACTGCATAAACCTAGAGTGACAAAACACTATGGCAAACATAGCATCCATCAAATAACCCTCACAATCACTCGTATGCTTTAGATGTATGATATCTTATTTGGCACGATCACAAACCCAAGACTCAATCAAATCTCGATTTCTTGGTGCTAGAATCCATGCCACTTCGAAAGGCTAGGAACCAGACTCACGGTCGAAGAAGTCCAAGTTAATCCACAGTCATAATCCAAGTGGGCATCTCCACGTACCCCTTCGGTACGAGCACACTAGAAACCTTCGAGTTATCAATAATCCTTTTGCATATGTCTTCATAGTGGATCTCGATCGTTATTCCACTTTGGCTATCTCTATAGTAGAACATGATCGCAAATTCTACGTACAAGTCTTCATCGATGAACTTGTCCTTATAAATCACCATCACAGCTTCTATTGTTGAGTTGTCATCATCAGATTTCCTATCAACCCCTATCATAAGTCATAGAGCCATCGTACTAAGATTCTTAAGTCGTTGTGTCGAAGTGTCATGCCATCACTTCACTAGTTACCACATGAACCCTAAAGTCACCTTGCATCATCCTGGAGTCGTATGCCCTCACTCCAAGAACAAAACTCCTAAAGTCCAAATTCCTGCATAGGTTAATTCATAGCCAAACCCGAAGTAACAACCTCGAAAACTTGAAGTAACATCACTCCAGAGCCAAAGCAACCTAAAAAATCCACTAAGCCATTTCATGTTCGGGTAACTGTATGACCGGTCCAAAGCCTTGCCATCAAAAACCAAAGCCAAACACGAAGCATTTAACCACCACCCCCGAACTAGTTCCACTTCCTGGCCTTGAAAAACACCACTTACGGTCCGAGTAATATACATAGACGACCCGAAGTACACAGGGAGCAAAACACCACCGAACCCGAAATCACACCTGAACCATCTACCCTCAAACAAATGTTACCGAATAAAAATGTTGTAGCATCTCTAACCTCTAATTTCACACTAATTTCATTGCTTTATTCCATTCTTCAATCCATGTGCATCCCTATTCATCGATACGACTCTTAACATCCTAAAGCTTATCCGTTGAAGTCCGTTCTATGGTTTCCTACCTCCATTTCATTTTGATAAGCGCTTTCAACCTTTCAAGCATGCACATAAACACAACACACACATCAATCAACAATCAAGCATCTAAAACATATAATAGAATATGGAAATCATCATATATTGTATCTATAACATAGCCTAACATCTACAGAGGAAATCACACATCCAAATAACATGATTAGAATAAAAAAATGATTTTATTCTCGGTTTTACTTCAGATTAGGTTTTAAAACTGCATACAATATATTTTTGAATTTAAAAGTAGATCCAAAACATGTTAAAACCTATAGACACATATATAATATAATGTGAGATGATAACTCACTCACCAAACACTTAAAAATCCAAATGTTTGCGCACAAATCGAGGTATATTCAAAAATGAACTGTGAGGATCCTTGATTATCATTTCCACAAATGTAGATTTGAAAGTATCCAGCTAATCCTTTTGCCAATAAACCTTATATCTATGATTTAGAGTTGATTGGAGGAGAAAAGGTGAAGGTTTTGACGAAAAAGGGATTAATAAAGGCTTAGATTTATTTAGGAGATGAGAAAAATGATTTAGGAAAAGTTATTTCAGCCTACAATAGGTTAAAACCCAAAAAAGGTTAGTAGTCCTATCACCAGTCTCACTAGTTATCCGTTAAGCTGCTCCATAGTTAAAATTCGAACTGCCATATCTTCAAGTCAGAAAGTCCAAATCGCTACCGTGGCCACTCTACGCAAAGAAAAACTATCATATCTTTCTAATGAAAGTATTCTCGGATCCTAATTAGGCTTCTATCAAGAGTTATTTTCATCACAATTTTTTAGGGGTAAATTCCTTCATTAAAATTTCTCGGGATTAAAAATGATACTACTCAACATTCTTTAGTCATAGAGTCATACGATCCAATATTAATTTGAAAGTAATATTTTACAACCTTCCATATCTAATATACCTATAATGTGCGCTTGAGGCCACCCGGCCGATGTAGGATGGTAGCCAAGGGTGCATGATAACAAAAATCTAAACACAAAACTTGTAAAAAATCTCACAATGCATAGATAAAATATAATAGTAACATAGATGCAAAACATGCAAGACGATAATATAATCAAATGAACCATAAGTAAGAACATAAGAGTGCAATAGGTTCATATATCATACAAAACTCAAAATAAAAGAGTTTACATATCCTTAATCTCCAAAATAAACTTTATAACTATCTCTAAAGTAATAAAAGTACCGATATAGCTCCACGGTACCGCACATTAGAATAAACGATAATAAGATCCAAATTATAGATATATGAAAGCATAGCATACTATTCGTACTCCATATAGCTTCATGCGCTATCCATTCTTATTATCCCTAATTTACTAATTTAAGAGCACCTGAGATAATAAGAAACAAAACATAAAACCTCGGGTCAGACAATAGTTTGGTGTGAGCAATATATCATCTCAAAAATACTATAAAAATCGTATATAATAGTAGAGTATTGGGTATGTAAAATCATACCTGACATGTCCCTACATCTAAAGAGTTAGTACATAATAATAAATATTTGCCATTATACTATTATCATCATATGAGTGTACTACAATATCCATCATCTAGGTATACAGTGGAAATATCTACATTACATAGCAACCTAGAGTGATAAACAACTATGGAAAAATATAACATCCATCAAACAATCTTCACCATGCTTTGGATATATGATAACTCGTAAGGCATGATCACAAACCAGAGACTCAATAAAATCCCGGCTTCTTGATGCTCAAATCCATGCCACTTTGAAAGACTATGAACCTGACTCATAATCACAGAAGTCCAAGGTAATCCATATTCGTAAGATCTGGACGTAGTCGTAATCTAGGTGGGCATCCCCTTGTAATCATTTTATACGAGCACACTAGAAACCTCCAAGTAATCAATGATCCCTTTTCATGCATCTTCATTGTGGAACTCAATCATTATTCCATTCTGGCTATCTTTATAGTAAAGCACAGTCGCAAATTCTACTCATAAGTCCTCATTATTAAACTTGTCCTTATAGATCACCATCACCATCGCAATTCCCATCGTTAAGCCATCATCGGAATGCCTCTCGACACACATCGTAAGTTATAGAGCCGTCGTACTAAAGTTTCAAAGTCGCCGTTATTAGTTCCTAAGATGATGGTTTTGATGACAACAACCTTAAGACTTGTTATAAATATAAATACTTATATTCTTGTCTAGATATATATGTATATGCAGGGTATATATATGCAGGTATTGAGAATGAAGACTATACAGGATAGAGATTCAAGACTGATGAATTTAAGATTGAAGAAATCAACACTACTGAAGACTCATGGGTATTAAGAGTTTAAGATAAGTATTAGAGTCTAGATTTCTGTTAAAACTTCATAATAACACTAAAATCTTTATTTGGATTTTAATTGTGGAATGGAATCCACCTTTTCGCTTTAATAGTAGGACGGAACCCACGACCGCTTTAGTGGAATGTTACCCAAGATCTTCTCTAGTGGAATGGAATCCACGAAATATTCAAAATAAATTATTTTAACTATAATTCCAAAGCTGTCTTTTTTAAAAGTCATCTCTATCAATTTAAATATTTTAGCCTTAATTCAAAAACTCTTCTTATCATCTTTTAATATTTGATCTAAAAATCATCTCTTGTTTTTTAAACTATCTCTTGATTTTAATATTTTAGCTTTAAATCACAAAAATATATTTTAAAGAAGTCTATACTTAGTGTTTAATAGTACTTTTATATTATAGATTATATATCTTAAAAATTACTTTCTAAAACATGTTTATAAGTATAAACTATATTCAAAATGGTTTACAAAGTTTAGAAATTGTTTTGATGAGTTTTAGAATAGAAATCATTTTAAGGCAAAATCAATTTTCAAAAATAACATAAGCATGTCGACATCCTATACCTCCATGTCGACTTGGTAGCCGTAGATTTCAAACTTTCAAAAGAAGTGTCTATTTGTCATAACCTTCTACAAATGGACATGACCGTTGTTCTCCTATATATACTAGTTGTTTTCAATGAATTTTAAATTATTTTTTCTTCATTTCTTCACTCCTTCTTCTCCACTCAAATATTCTCTTATATTTCAAATGCTTTAACAAAATGCTGCTAAAATCCTAAGTGAATCAAACTCGATCGTCTCTAGTTTGATTGTCTACCACTCTCTCTCAAAGATCTCAATGCTATTCAGAGTTATAAGATCATTTATAATCAAAGATCAAAAGATCGAAGTGTATCGAGTCTCTCTTCATCAAAGTGTGATTGAAAACGATGTGATTGTGGCCCATAAATCAATTGGTGTGATTGTAGCCCGTAAATCAATTAGGTGATCTTGTAGCCTGGTTAAACCAAGAGAGTTTGCCCTGGACTCGAAGACAGAAGAGCGTATCTTGTGGCCATGAAATCGAGGTTGTAATATCGACATTATATTTGAAAAGAAATATGTGTAAGAAATTGTGTAGGACAGGATGTAGGATAACTCCAAACCAGTATAATTTCCAGTGTGTTCTTTCCTTTACTGCTTTTATTTACAATTTTCATCCGTGTATGGTTCTGTGATTGTCTCTATGTTTGTGAATTGCATTTGTTTGTGTTTATTTTGAAAAGATTTCAAAAATTCCATAAAATCCATTAAACACTATTCACCCCTAGTGTTAATCCATCCTTAAGATCGTAATCCACATTTTCAAAATTTGGTATCAGAGCATTGGTTTTCAAAGTTTTCATAATCTGATTTTGGAAAAGTTTTCAAATAGCTGCCAACACTGGTACTGCCAACACTATCACTTATTCATTAATAGAACGTCTACTTCCAGACCACCACTTTTTAATGGCAGTAACTATGCATATTGGGCATGCAGGATGAAAATCTATTTACAATCAATAGGATTAGACACTTGGAATATCACACAAACTGAGTACATTGACCCACAACTGATTTTGCATAGTGGACTACTGAGCAAAATATTGTTGCACAAAACAATTCCAAAGCCATGAATATTCTATTCTGTTCACTTGATAGGAATGAATTTAATAGAGTGTCTGTATGTATGTCTGCATATGAGATCTGAAAAACTTTACAAGTTACTCATGAAGGAACAAGCAAAGCTAAACAGACCAAAATATCTATCTTGACCAGTCAGCTTGAATTATTCAAGATGAATCCAAACGAGTCCATTTTCAGACATGTACAGTAGGTTTCAAGACATTGTGCAATCACTAATGAGTTAGGAAATAACTTTTCCAAAGAAGATCAAGTTAGAAAAATTCTGAATTCACTCACTCCGAAATAGGATCAAAATACTCTAGAAATTGAAGAGGCTAATGATATTAGTAGTCTAAAAATTGAAGAATTGATTGAGAATTTGATGTCGTTTGAAGTACAAATGCAAGGGAGAAGAGAAAGCAAGGCCTTAGAAAAGAAGTCAATAGCGTTCAAATGCAATAATAGATGGTTCAGACTCAAACAGTGACGATGATGGAGAAATAGCCTTGATGACAAGGAATTTTAGAAAGTTTTTGAAATACAGAAAGATGAACAATTACAAGGGAAATGATCACAAAAATTCTAGAAATAGTAATGAGACTAAAAAAAAGTCAGATGCTACAATTGTGATGAGCCAGGCCACTTAAAAAGAATTTGTATGCATCCTTATAAACAAAAATTTTCTCCAAGTAATGATACATCAAAGGAAAGAAAGAGAGCACATACTGCTACATTAGACGATTCAGACTCATCCTCTAGCGATGAAGATCAAGAGACAGAAAATTCAAACATGTGCTTTACAGCTATTCACGAGTCTGATGATCTCGGAAATATGAATCTAAAAATAGGTACACATTTAAATTATATTGATTGAAATTGCTTATTTGAATGTTTGGTTGATTGCATGTTTTGAAATTGCTTGTTGTTTGAATTTAAAATTTTGATTTTCAAAATAATATTATTTTAATATTAAAATATTAATATTAAAGTGTTATTACATTTAATATTATTTCAAATAAAATATAAATTAGATTATAGGATATATAGATATAGATATTAAGTGAAGTAGGAAAAATAAGTTACATGATTTAGGGGACGCATGTCAACATGACCCTACCCCCTATGTCGACATCCCCGCCAGAAATTTGAAGTTCAAAATTGAATTCAAAACTTTGAATTTCCCTCCACCTTTTCATCAATTCCAAAGCTCTGAAAAGGTATCTCTTAACCAGAGAACATGGCTCTTAGATATCTATTTATCTCCTTAACTTTATCCTTTTCAATTTCATTTCAAAATTCAAACTCTCTTTCAAACTCTCAAGCTCTCTACTTTCTTCAAAAATGGCTTCCTCAAGCACTCCATCCACTATAAGACTATCCAAGGCCACCAAAGAATTCTTCTACAATGATTCAGAAGCTATCAAAACTTACATTAGCTATGTAAACTTTGGAAAGGTCCATACGGAAAATTTTGCTATCTTTAGTGATTTTTCCTTCATATGAGGTCAATGTTCTTTTCGAAGAGAATCAAATTCTTAGCTTAATTGATGATTCTCAAGATGATTTTGCTTATTATCCAAATATTGTCAAAATGTTTTATGCAAATTTTGAATCATGGTTTTTGTGAAGGAAATGAAAGGAAAGTGTGGAGTAGCATTAAAAGAATGCATATTGTTTTAAACAGTGAGATTTTGGGTAACATTCTTGATTGTAAGAGCATGGAAATGGATCTTTCGAATTTTAAAATTGATGAACATGATCATGAGATATTTCATCACATTTTTTAAGGGGATGATAACTTTGAGTTTATAAAACAAAATTTCCATCCTAAAGCTAGAATTGTGAACCTTCTTTTGTAACATACCATAACTCCAAGATCGGGAAATTTCAATCACCCAACCTTAAAAGTTTGTAAGGCTATTTTTGCTATTTTTGGGCAATATGACATTAATTGGATGCAAATGATTTTGGATGAGCTTCATCCTAACTTTTTTACTTTAGGTGACCACTTTATACCATGGAATTTACCTCACTCGAATAATCAACTACTTTGGTGTTGATTATAAGAGAGGAGTTCATTTCTAGAAAAGTGTTTAACCATGCTAACATCTCTCTTATGAGAATTTCGCTTGTGTTTCAACCATATGAAACACTTGCCAAAAAGGATGAGAGACTGGCTCATAAAGAGAGGGAGAAGAAGAGGAGGAAGGGAAGGAGATGGATTGAAGAAGAAGGAGAGGAGGAGGAACAGACTTCATTGGAAAGCATCGAATAACCTATCACTCCTACCAATCCATCCAACAAAATGCTTCTTAAGAACCAAAAGATTATCGTGGAAAACCAACGGATTCTCAAAAGATCCGTTAGTAAAAAATTGGACAAGTTTTCCACCACAATGAACAGGTTCTTTGGGAAAGTGAGTTGCAAGCTTGGATTATCATCATCTTCATCATCCTCTAACTAATAGTAGTTTCATTTCATGTTGTATTAGTTTGCACCTCTAGTTAGTTAATATTATGTATCGTTTTATGTAATGTTAACTAAAATTATCAATGAAAATCCTTTATTTCTGTTTATTGGCTCTAAAATATCTTTGGAATGCTTTTATATAAGTTTATATATATATATATATAGACTTGTACATAATATAAAGAAACAATGCAAATTGCCAAAATTAACGAGGGCATGTCGACATCCCCCTACCCCCCATGTCGAAATGTAACGTCCATAAACTGTTTTTTTTTTGAAATTGAAATTGACATAACTACCTTTTGTCTATTCATTTCAAATGACTTTCTAACTCTTTAAATACTTGTTTCTTCCAAAAAAAAATGCATACTTTCAATTCTCTTTATTTTCCATTGAATTTCTTTATATTTTATCAAAAAATGGCCTCTCCTAATCATAATCGAAATGAAAATCTTGAAGAAACTCTCAATTCCTTCAAGAACATACTTACTTTTATCCTTCGCAGTCAACGACACTTAGAATTAAGCCAAATGCAGATGATAAAGGAACATGAAAGACACTTCAATGCTATTCGATGGATGATCTATCCCCTCAACAAAGATGAACTTGAAGCGAATCTAGAAGGAACTCTAAACAAAGATAATGAAGAATGGGATGCCATAAAGGCAGATCCTATCTTTGGTGAAGAAGGATGGGTTGAAGTTCTAATAATTGTTTGATTTGACATATATGGTTTAATTTATTTTGATTTGATTTGATTTGATTTGGTTTAGATTAGTATGGTTTGGATTGATTTGAATATGGTGTGTAATATATGATTGAACATGGTGTGGTTTGATAAGAACATGATGTATATATTGATTGATTATGTTTTTAAAATTTTCATATCTCTCACATTTACCTTACTATATTTTACATATTATTATCTGTCTCATTTACATTCAACTATACTGTTTTATTATCATATACAGTGCTATAGTATAAGATTTAGGAGAGTTATGTAGTTTAGGATTAGTTTTTATTGATGACAAAGGGGAAGAATCATAAAATATGTTACATAGGCTTAGTTTAAGGGGGAGTCGGAGTAGAATTGAAATTTGTTGGAGTAGATTTTATAAATAAAGGTTGTCATCATCAAAAAGGGGAGGTTGTTAGTTCTTGAAATGATGGTTTTGATGACAACAACCTTAGGACTTGTTATAAAATATAATAACTAATATTGTTTCCTAGATATATATGTATATGCAGGGTGTGTGTGTGTGTGTATGCAGGTACTGAGAATGAAGACTGCACAATATAGAGATTCAAGACTGACGAATTCAAGATTGAAGAAATCAAGACTGAAGACTCATGAGTATCAAGAATTCATGAGTTGAAGATAAGTAACAGAGTCTAGATTTATGTTAAAACTTCATAATAGCACTAAAATCTTTATTCGAATTTTAATTGTGGAATGAAATCCACCTTCTTGCTTTAATAGTGGGATGGAACCCACGACCTTCTCTAGTGGAATGGAATCCACTAAATATTCAAAATAATTTATTTTAACTATTTTTCCAAAAACTATCTTTTTAAAAGTCATCTCTATCAATTTAAATATTTTAGCCCTAATACAAAAACTATTCTTATCATCTTTTAATATTTTGATCTCAAAATCATCTCCTGTTTTTTGAACTATCACTTGATTTTAATATTTTAGCTTTAAATCTCAAAATTATATTTTAAAGAAGTCTATACTTAGTTTTTAATATTAATTTTATATTATAAATTATATATTTTAAGATTACTTTTTAAAACTCTTTTATAAGTTTAAACTATATTCAAAATGGTTTACAAAGTTTAGAAATTGTTTTGATAAGTTTTAGAATAGAAATCATTTTAAAGGAAAATCAATTTTTAAAAATAACATAGAAATGTCAACATCCCTATACCCCCTATGTTGACATGGTAGCAGTAGATTTCAATTTTCAAATTTTCAAAAGAACCGTCTATTCGTCATAAACTTTCACGAATAGACATGACCATTGTTCTCCTATATAAACAATTGTTTTCAACGAATTTTGAGTTATTTTTTATTTACTTCTTCACTCCTTCTTATCCACTCAAATATTATCTTATATTTCAAATGCTTTAACAAAATTCTGCCGAAATCCTAAGTGAACCAACTCGATTGTTAACTGCCTTTTGGCAAGACCATAGGCATGCGGATTTAACTAAGTCAACTTCACGATTATTGAGGTTGAAATATGATGGATTCTGTTTAGAGGGATGAAATTCACAAGGTTATGCCGCTCGGCATCGAGGTGAGGTTATGCCGCTCGGCATGAAGAGGCCGAGGTGAGGTTATGCTGCTTGGCATGGAGTTGAGGTTATACCGCTCGGCATCGAGGTGAGGTTATGTCGCTCGGCATCGAGATGAGGTTATGCCGCTCGGCATTGAGGTGAGGTTATGTCGCTCGGTGTGGAGATGCGAAGGTGAGGTTATGCCTCTCGACATGGAGGTGAGGTTATGTCGCTCGGCATGGAGGTGAGGTTATGCCGCTCGGCATTGAGGTGAGGTTATGCTGCTCGGCATGGAGTTGAGGTTATGCCGCTCGGCATGGAGGTGAGGTTATGCCGCTCGGCATTGAGTTGAGGTTATGTTGCTCGACATTGGTGAGGTCAGGGTCGCTCGGCATTGGTGAGACGGCTCGGCATTATGGTGAGGTCGGTGTGGCTCGGCATTGCGGTGAGGCCGGTGTTGCTCGGCATTGTGGTGAGGCCGGTGTGGCTCGGCATTGTGCAGGTATGTGGCTCGGTTGGAGGCCTTGATGGGCCTATACCATTTATAAAGCCCAACAACTCGGGATTTGTCTATAAATACAGCGTGTAGGGGTACAAAAAAGGGATCTTCTTCGGGCACTCTAACCTTCTGTTTTCTAAGGCTAAGGTTACTCTACCATTTTGTAACTGTAACAGATTCTTACATCAATAAAAAGGAAACTTATGGAGTGGACGTAGGCCGGAGTCAGCCAAATCACTATAAAATCTGTTCTTTACTGCTTTCATTTTAATTTTGTCTGTTCTTCACATTATTACTCTCTACGTACAATCTATCTGTGAGTTGTGACTGGTACTTGGTGCTTTCATCTGGATTTGGGTATTAGTGACCATTTTTGGTGCTAACATTTTGGCGCCTTCACTGAGAAGGCAAGTACTCGGGGATTTTGGAGCTAGGAACTTGGATTCTAGAAAGCAATGGCTAGGTCATCAACAAGAAAGCAAGTGACGGAAAGAAGCAATCAGGAGGGAAGTCAAGAGGCTTCCTTTAGAGTTGGAGCAGGTCAGGCGTCCATCTACATCACCAGAGACGAGATGGAAGCAATGTTGAAAAGACAAGAGGAGATGATGTAGGCTCTTCTCAGACAATTTACACAAGCAGGAAATGCAGGAGCTCAGATCCGTGGAGCTGGATCAGAAGCGCTCAATCAGCAAGCGGAGGGAATGGCTCAGCAGGGGCAGCCCCCAATCAGCAGGCGGCTATCAACCTGGACGGATCTAGACTCGGGGGCATACCACCAGGAAACGCTGGACCAATCCATGGAGGGATACCAGATGATGCTGTGCAACTCGACACTAACAGGAGTGAAGGAGTACGAGATGAAGAGTATGTGCTAGAGTTCCCTTATGAACTCGGGGGCAGACTGGAGGCACCGGATAAGGATTACAGCTCGGGGACAAAGATAGATTAGCGTAGATGGTCAGACGGGCTGTGAGAGGTGGATTGGTAAACAAGGACTTGGAGGATGTGAATAGGATTCCCTTTACTCCTACTATCAAGCAAGCTAGGAATACACCGGACTTCAAGCTACCAACGTTGGATATGTATGATGGGAGAACGGATCCCACCGTTCACCTGACAAGATACATGAGGCATATGGAGGCACTAGGGGCATCGGATGAGGTCATGGCTCGGTGCTTTCCATTGTATTTGATGGATATCACAGCTATGTGGTTCAGACAACTGGAGAGTGGTTCTATCGGTACATGACGGAGCTAATTGGAAAGTTTATGAGACAGTTTCGGGTCCATATAGTCAGACCAAAGAACGTAATGACCTTGACATCGATGAAGCAATGGAAGGGAGAGTCACTCAGGAACTTCTTAACCAGATTTACCGCAACAGTAGCATCGGTGGATCGACCCAATCCGTCAATGGTTTTGATGGAAGCAGTCTCAGGAATCGTGGATAATTCGGATTTCAAGATATCATTGGAACGGAACCCACCGAGGGACCTCGGGGAGTTCTACCATGAGGCGGAAAGGTTCTTGAGACAAGAGGATGTGCAGGCTGAGAGGGTAGGGAGAGAGGCTGAAGCTTATGCAGTGAAGGGTGGAGGCCCACCCTTCGAGGATCCAAGTAAAGACGATAAAGGAAAAAGAAAAACAAATGGCAACGGTGGCACTTCGAAGAAATCTTGGAGGGAGTCAAAGTTTCCTTCTTACACGGATTTAACTGAGACTCTGGAAAGGATTTACTTAGATACTCGAGGGCGCCTCCAGTATCGAAGGCCGGCAAAGAGAGAGCCTTCTGAATACGAGCGGACATCGAAAAAGCATTGCCTATTCCATGAGCTGGATGGGCACAACACAAACGACTGCAAGCATTTGAGAGATATCAATGAGGAGTATATAAGGAATGGTCGTCTACACCCGGAATGGAGCTGTGGCATTAGGACAGAAGTGGCCACCGCCTACCTCTAGCAATGGTGGCACTGGATCTGGTCAATGCCAGCTTGTTATAAACTGAATGGTTTGATGGTTCTGAATATTGTAATAGTACCCGAAGTAATACGGCTAGGGCACTTACACATGTACGGGATCGAGGACGGTCCCTAGGCATGCTCAGAGATGATGAAAAATCGTACTGCTCGGGTCTATGAAATTCTATTTTCTTTTTGTTTTTCTGCAGACTTTGGTTTTCTCTTTGATACTTTAGGCATTTACTTTTCTTTGGTATGGTTTTGGAGTTTGGTATGAACTCCTGGCTTGGTTGGTTTTTTGATTTGCCATTTTGGTTTGGATGTTTGATTTCTAGTGTGGATTTCTTGTTTTCTGGTCGGATTTGGATCAACGTATTAAACAATTCAGGTTTTACGATTACTGTCCCGACCGGAGAGACGGAGTAGTGATCGCAACTTGCAAGCCCCTTCGTCGGAGAGCGGTGGAATGGACTCAAACAGAATATCAAAGTCCTTAGCCGGAGCGTCGAGGCCGGTGAATATCAAAGTCCTTGGCCGGAGCACCAAGGCCGGTGAACATCAAAGCCCTTGGCCGGAGCGCCGAGGCCGGTGAATATCAAAGTATGAGGCTGGTGAATATCAAAGTTCTTGGCTGGAGCGCCGAGGCCGGTGAATATCAAAGTCCTTGGCCGGAGCGCCGAGGCCGGTGAATATCAAAGTCCTTGGCCGGAGCGCCAAGGCCGGCGAATAACAAATTCCTTGGCTGGAGTTGCCGAGGCCGGTGAATAACAAATTCCTTGGCCGGAGTGTCGAGGCCGGTGAATATCAAAGTCCTTGGTCAGAGTGCCGAGGCCGGTGAATATCAAAGTCCTTGGTCAGAGTGCCGAGGCCGGTGAATATCAAAGTCCTTGGCCGAAGTACCGAGGTCGGCGAATATCTATGTCCTTGCCGGAGAGTCAAGGCCGGAGAACATACAAACCCATGACAGGAGAGTCGAGGTTGGAACAGGATAACACAATCCGGTGAGGTCCACGGATTTAAAGACTAAACCTATAGAGGTAAGGGATTCGAATTTTGACTTAGGGTAGACGAACCCGGTGAGGTCCTAAATTTGGCAAAAAGGTCCGGAGCGGTCTAGAATTTGGATATCGACTTGGAAAGGTTATAGGTTTGGCTTTTGGGAATTGATGGATCAAAGCTTGGTTGGCGAATAAGATGGCTTAGTATTGGGTTGGATTATGAACCAGAAGGTATGGATGTGGTTCACACACGGACTTCAGATATTGGACTTGCGGCTATTCAAAACACACCTTCCAACAGCAAGGCATGTTTTAGGGGGCAAATGTTAACCCGCCTTTTAGCAAGGGCATGGACAGACGGATTTAACTAAGTCAACTTCACGATTATTGAGATTGAAATATAATGGATTAGGTTTAGAGGAATGGAATTCACCTGGATATGCCGCTCGGCATGGAGGTGGAACTATGTCGCTCGGCATAGAGTTAAGGTTATGCCGCTCGGCATCGAGGTGAGGTTATGTCGCTCTGCATCGAGTTGAGATTATGCCGCTCGACATCAAGTCGAGGTTATGCCGCTCGGCATCGAGGTGAGGTTATGTCGCTCGGCATTGAGGTGAGGTTATGCTGCTCCGCATGGAGATGCCAATGTGAAGTTATGCCTCTTAACATGGAGTTGAGGTTATGCCGCTCGGCATCGAGGTGGGGTTATGCCGTTCGGCATTGAGGTAAGGTTATGCCCTTTGGCATTAAGGTGAGGTTATGCCGCTCGGCATCAAGATGAGGTTATGCCGCTTGACATGGAGGTGAGGTTATGCCGCTCGGCATTGAGGTGAGGTTATGCCGCTCGGCATGGAGTTGAGGTTATGCCTCTCGGCATCGAGTTGAGGTTATGCCGCTCGGCATCGAGTTGAGGTTATACCGTTCGGCATGGAGGCGAGGTTATGCCACTCGGCATTGAGTTGAGATTATGATGCTCGGTATTGGTGAGGTCAGGGTCGCTCAACAATGGTGAGATGGCTCGATATTGTGGTGAGGCCAGTGTGCATTACGGTGAGGCTGGTGTGGGAGGCATTGTGGTGAGGCCGGTGTGGCTCGGCATTGTGGAGGTATGTGGCTCGGTGGGAGGACTTGATGGGCCTATACCATTTAGAAAGCCCAACAACTTAGGATTTGTCTATAAGTACAGCTTGTGGGGGTTCAGAAAAGGGATCTTCTTCGGGCTCTCCGACCTTCTATTTTCTAAGGATAAATGTAACAACCCGAGATTTAGTACCAATTAATTATCGTCTTTAGACGATTAATTTTCCTAGTTGTTTGTTATTTGAAGCTTTTAAACCGGGTAGAAATTCGTTTAAATAATTTGTTAAGGAAATACGGGCTTTAAATTTAAACTGACCCGTTCCCTTTTTATTTATTTTTTATTGGGCTTTTTTTCTTTCCATTGAGATAATTGGCAAACCCGTTCCTCTCTCTCTCGATCCAGTATTCATTTTAAACCCTAAAAGTAAAATCATGAAAGAAAACAAATGGCGGCCTCGTCCCCTTTGCGAAATCTAGGGTTGCTCGTTCGTCTCTTGTCCCGCTATGCTCTGATGTTAGGGCTTTTGATTTTCGTAGGCGTCGACTTCAAATTCTCGACCGAGTAAAGCTTCGATTTGGGTTGGGTTCTTCAAATCTGAGGTGAGTGATTTTATACACTCGCGTCTTCTAATTCTCACTCGTGTTCGTATAAAAATCATTAGTACTCGTTTATTGATTTATCTCGGCCACTTGATTTCTGGTTGAATGATTATGATGATTTCTGGAATTTATTTGAATTCGTACATTTTGTGATTACTAGTTTCATAGTTTTAGTTTCTGGTTTGTTCGCTCTTTTTGCCTTGGTCATCATGGTGTTGATTTTTAGTTGACATCGGCCACTTTGATTTTGCTAAAATGCTTTGCTGTTGCCTTTTGTTTTACTGATGTTTTTTGAACTGCGGCTTGATATTTACTCTGTTCAATTGCCACGGCTACTATGATTATCTGGAAGGTTTGTTTTCGTGAATTTTGGTGACTTCGGCCTACTTTGGTTCACACGGCAGTTGACTTTGTGAATTCTTTGATCTTTGTATGTCATAGCTTGGGTTTCTGATATTCGAGCTTGGCACTGTTTATATGTTTGGTTTGTGGCCATTCAATCACTGTCTTGCATTGTTGTTTTGACTTAGCTTGACATAGTCACTTGGAGTTTTTACCATTGCCTGTGCGTAGTGATGTTTCACAATTGCATATAGGTATTTGTGTATTCATGCCTGTGACCATTCAGGTTGCTTGCATTGAGTTTGATCATTATGTAGCATATTTTGATAGAACCATTGCATTGAAAATATTTTCTATATATTCATCTTTGTTGTCCAAAACATAAAGGCATATCAATGTGTGCCATGTTTGTTCTGATGCACTTCTTACTGGCTAATAATCAAGTCTGTTGACAATGATTAGTGTATATGAGCAGTTTACTTGTTTAGGTTCTGTTGCACCACTGTTAAGGCTGTATTGATATTCGAATCTGGTTAGTTCACTATATCACATTTGAGCTGTCTTGGTTCACTTGATCTTGTCACAGCTCTGGTGCATTCCTGTGCTTGATGTTCACTTATTGTTCGAGACAGTTGCACTAATCTATACTCTATTTGAGCCGAGCATTTCCACTTGTTCAGGTATCAATTGATTCCTGTACAATCTGCTTGGTGTCTTTTGCAGCATTGTACACTTGCATGTATAAAATTCCTAATGCTTATATTAAAACGTGACCAGTTTGTATTATTATGCATGATTCCCTCCTCTGTCTCATATATGAAAAGGTGGGCAAGTTTTCCCCAGGTCACTAACTAAAAGAATTAGTAAGTGTGCAAACTAGATCATAGTGAAACATGTTGATTATTTATGTACATTTCCTATATAAGTTGCAGTCTCCAGTTCCATGTAGTTGTTATAGGTGCCCTTTTTCTATTGTTTTCATGAATATGGGTACTGCTTCCTATTCTTACGCATGTGTCCTATGATGTGCATACGTACATTTATAACCTTGTGTATGATGTCACCTTGGTTGGTTTATATGTCTGCAACTTCAAGTTGCATCTCTGTTTCATTTTATCCATGTGCAACCAGTAGTGTATGTCCATTGTGTACATTTGGGTTCGCATTTATGTCGTCCAGACTTGACCTCTGCAGTTTTGATTGTTGTTGGTATTCATTGGGTACATCATCACTGTAGTGGCAAGGCAGTGCACGCAAGCGTGAACTGCAGCCACACGGTATTGTTTTTATGATATTCTATCTTGTTTTGATTATTTGATCTTTTGCATATTCCATATGCTGTAGTGGCAAGGCAGTGCACGCGTGCGTGTACTGCAGCCCTAGCCGAATTAATATTTTAATTGATATTTCAATGGTTTGAACTGTTTTGTTTATTCAATTCAATATTCTGAATTGTATTCTGATTTGGTTTAATTTGCTGATTTGTTGTTTAACACTATTATGTGTTATATTTATCGTTATCCGATTTCTTTATTTAAGGATCGGATAGACGAGAGTTATTGTGACTGTCGTCTATTCATTATTTAATTATTATTGCTTCTTTGCACTAATAACTGAGTTTGAATTAGACTTACCCGTGTATTATTTTCTTTTGAATGTAATACTCAGGTCAAACCGAGTATTTACAGGTTGTAGATTTTTAGCTTTGGGTTGCTGCTAGAGCTATGAAGTCTTTTCATATCTTTTGGAGAAGTCGTCTTCATGTTTAGTAGTCAGTATATTTGTATAGGATGTTGTATATTCATGTATATTATTCACGATGATGTACTTGTATATGTAACTTCCAGAGTCGATAGTTGTAGTTGTATCATATGTATTGTATCACATGTATATCAACTGACATCAGTTATATATATATGAGACTTTCTGTTATATTTGTGTTCCGCATTTACTTTATCTGTGTTATTATTATATATATTGTCCTAAACTATTATGAACCATCGTAGTTCGTTTTATACTAGAATTGGGTATGTCGATGGGAGTAAATAAATATGAGATTAAAAATAAAAATATATACCACTCCTATCAAGGTAAGCAATGCTAGTGTAAGGCCTAACTACGGATGGCCGCTCCTATCCAGCCTTATTCTTCGTAATGACAGACAGTAATTCTTTTAATACTCTTTGTTATTGTGAGCATAGAGGTGGGGCGTCACAGTTGGTATCAGAGCTTGGGGTTTATGGACATAATATGAAACATAACATTAGATGGAACATGTGTTACAACTATTAGTCGATATTTTGTGCTTTGAGTCAAAACTAAAGTTTTGAAATTATGATGAAATTTTTAAATAGCTTTATTTAAAAATAAAAGTGAATTTGTGTTTTGTTGATTTGTTTGATTTGTGACTGTTTATCAGGGTGCGGAGCGGAAACAGTGAAAACTGTCTTCGCTGAGTACGGCTGATAACCTTTTTGATTTAAAAATCAAAATATGAAACTGAAATAAATTTTATTTGTTATTTACATAGCTGTGTTTAACTTGTTTTCTTTGAAAATTTCGAATCCAATTTGAGAATTCGAAACAGTTGCAGTTATGTGATTTTGTTGAGATTTCCGCTGATTTAAAATATCTTCATTGAAGATATAATTGAATGATTTCTTTGTTCATTTTGTAGTGTATGTGCAAATTTGAGTTGCACGTTACTGCACTAATTTTACGTTGAACCGATGCTTGGTTATGAAACGTATTTTGTTGCTGTTATTCTTATAACGGGATTTTTATTCCAATGCTATATTTTGAAGCAAGGTGTTTTCTTGACATTTTTAATGAATGAAAATTCACGGATATTATATTTTGATGAGATTTTGACGTTTAAAAAAAAATTAAAATTACTGTCGCTTTGACTTCAGTATCCGTCATATTTTAAAGTGGATTTTCAAGCGGTTATCCCGCAATGCTGATTTTGAAATCCGTTTCTTCGGTGTTTTGAGAAGTACAATTTTCTTATTGAAATTGTCACTAATGTTGCTGTTTTTATCACGGATTTGCAAATCGTTTTAAAAATAAAATTGTTTTTCTAAATTTTTATAGTTTATGCTTTCAAAAGAATGAGGAAGCGATTTAAACGATTCAGAAAAATCGAGGACTATGAACCCTTTCTTTTACTGATTCGCTTAATTCCGGACTTATTCGTTTGAGAATGTATATTATTTACTTTTATAAAATAAATGAAATTGTTTTCAAAAAATTTACAGTTTGCGTTTTCATAAGAATGAGAAAGTGACTTAAACGTTTCAGAAAAATCGAGGATTATGACCCCTTTCTTTTACTGATTCGCTTAATTCCGGACTTGTCCGTTTGAGAATGTGAAATGTTATTTTTGGAATACACAATTTGCACTTTCAAGGAAACGATGAAGAGATTTAAACAATGTAGAAAAAGTGCGGAGTATGGAACCACACTTTTACTATTTCGGTTAATTCCGGACTCGTTAATTGAAACAATTGTTGTTTGATGATTTTGATGATTTTACACGTTCAAGGAAACGATGAAGAGAATCAAACGATTTAGTAAAACACGTGGTATGGGACATGTGTGTTTGCTATTTCGGTTAATTCCGGACTCGTTAATTGAATATATGATGATTTTCATGTGCTTACGAGCCACTATGTTGGACCTACGGGTCATATGTTGGACCTTCGGGTCAATACCAGTACCGGACCTTCGGGTCATATGTTGGACCTTCGGGTCATTTGTTGGGCGCCAAAATTATGTTGGGTACTTGGTAGGCTTCGGCCATATGTTGATGCACGTGCGGCGTAGCTAAAACTCGCCATTTGTTAGGATCGATCCACCTTTTATGTTGATTTTCTAGATCATCTTAATTGATTTCTAGATATTTGTTGTTTCCAATTATCTGCAGGTAATTGGATATTTGTTGATATGAGTTCTAATTATCGTTTTTGATAATTAGATATTTGTTGATTTGATTATCGCTTGTGATAATTTAATATTTGTTGATATGAGTTCTAATTATCGTTTTTGATAATTAGATATTTGTTGATTTGATTATCGCTTGTGATAATCGAATATTTGTTGATTTGTTGATTTGATTATCGCTTGTGATAATCGAATATTTGTTGATATGAGTTCTAATTATCGTTTTTGATAATTAGATATTTGTTGATTTGATTATCGCTTGTGATAATCGAATATTTGTTGATTTGTTGATTTGATTATCGTTTTTGATAATCGAATATTTGTTGATTTGAAATATGATTATCGTTTTTGATAATCGAATATTTGTTGATATGAGTTCTAATTATCGTTTTTGATAATCAGATATTTGTTGATTTGATTATCGCTTGTGATAATCGAATATTTGTTGATTTGTTGATTTGATCATCGTTTTTGATAATCGAATATTTGTTGATTTGAAATATGATTATCGTTTTTTGATAATCGTATCGTTTTTGATAATTAGATATTTGTTGATTTGATTATCGCTTGTGATAATCGAATATTTGTTGATTTGATTATCGTTTTTGATAATCGAATATTTGTTGATTTGAAATATGATTATCGTTTTTGATAATCGAATATTTGTTGATATGAGTTTTGATTATCGTTTTTGATAATTAGATATTTGAGATTTGATTATCGTTTTTGGTAATCAAATATTTGTTGATTTGAGGTTTGATTATCGTTTTTGGTAATCAAATATTTGTTGATTTGAGATTTGATTATCATTTTTGGTAATCAAATATTTGTTGATTTGAGATTGGATTATCGTTTTTGGTAATCAAATATTTGTTGATTTGAGATTTGATTATCATTTTTTGTAATCAAATATTTGTTGATTTGAGATTTGATTATCGATTGTGATAATCGAATATTTGTTGATTTGAGAGTTGATTATCGTTTTTGATAATCGAATAGTTGTTGATTTGAGAATTCTGATTATCGTTTTTGATAATTAGGTTTTGTTGAGAAATTTGAATTTCTTTTATGAAATTAAAAGATTTCTTTGACGTTTGAATTCTCTACCTTTATTTTCTAGCTTAACCAGTTTATGTTAGAAAATTTATTGTCATTGGCGACTTTTATTATGAAAATTGCGGGGACGCAATTTTTATAAGGAGGGGAGTCTGTAACAACCCGAGATTTAGTACCAATTAATTATCGTTTTTAGACGATTAATTTTCCTAGTTGTTTGTTATTTGAAGCTTTTAAACCGGGTAGAAATTCGTTTAAATAATTTGTTAAGGAAATACGGGCTTTAAATTTAAACTAACCCGTTCCCTTTTTATTTATTTTTTATTGGGCTTGTTTTCTTTCCATTGAGATAATTGGCAAACCCGTTCCTCTCTCTCTCGATCCAGTATTCATTTTAAACCCTAAAAGTAAAATCATGAAAGAAAACAAATGGTGGCCTCGTCCCCTTTGCGAAATCTAGGGTTGCTCGTTCGTCTCTTGTCCCGCTGTGCTCTGATGTTAGGGCTTTTGATTTTCGTAGGCGTCGACTTCAAATTCTCGACCGAGTAAAGCTTCGATTTGGGTTGGGTTCTTCAAATCTGAGGTGAGTGATTTTATACACTCGCGTCTTCTAATTCTCACTCGTGTTCGTATAAAAATCATTAGTACTCGTCTATTGATTTAACTCGGCCACTTGATTTCTGGTTGAATGATTATGATGATTTCTGGAATTTATTTGAATTCGTACATTTTGTGATTACTAGTTTGATAGTTTTAGTTTCTGGTTTGTTCGCTCTTTTTGCCTTGGTCATCATGGTGTTGATTTTTAGTTGACATCGGCCACTTTGATTTTGCTAAAATGCTTTGTTGTTGCCTTTTGTTTTACTGATGTGTTTTGAACTGCGGCTTGATATTTACTCTGTTCAATTGCCACGGCTACTATGATTATCTGGAAGTTTTGTTTTCGTGAATTTTGGTGACTTCGGCCTATTTGGGTTCACACAGCAGTTGACTTTGTGAATTCTTTGATCTTTGTATGTCATAGCTTGGGTTTCTGATATTCGAGCTTGGCACTGTTTATATGTTTGGTTTGTGGCCATTCAATCGCTGTCTTGCATTGTTGTTTTGACTTAGCCTGATATAGTCACTTGGAGTTTGTACCATTGCCTGTGCGTAGTGATGTTTCACAATTGCATATAGGTATTTGTGTATTCATGCCTGTGACCATTCATGTTGCTTGCATTGAGTTTGATCATCATGTAGCATATTTTGATAGAACCATTGCATTGAAAATATTTTCTATATATTCATCTATGTTGTCCAAAACATAAAGGCAAATCAATGTGTGCCATGTTTCTTCTGATGCACTTCTTACTGGCTAATAATCAAGTCTGTTGACACTGATTAGTGTATATGAGCAGTTTACTTGTTTAGGTTCTGTTGCACCACTGTTAAGGCTGTGGTATTGATATACGAATCTGGTTAGTTCATTATATCACATTTGAGCTGTCTTGGTTCACTTGATCTTGTCACAGCTCTGGTGCATTCCTGTGCTTGATGTTCACTTATTGTTCGAGACAGTTGCACTAATCTATACTCTATTTGAGCCGAGCATTTCCACTTGTTCAGGTATCAATTGATTCCTGTACAATCTGCTTGGTGTCTTTTGCAGCATTGTACACTTGCATGTATAAAATTCCTAATGCTTATATTAAAATGTGACCAGTTTGTATTTTTATGCATGATTCCCTCCTCTGTCTCATATATGAAAAGGTGGGCAAGTTTTCCCCAGGTCACTAACTAAAAGAATTAGTAAGTATGCAAACTAGATCATAGTGAAACATGTTGATTATTTATGTACATTTCCTATATAAGTTGCAGTCTCCAGTTCCATGTAGTTGTTATAGGTGCCCTTTTTCTATTGTTTTCATGAATATGGGTACTGCTTCCTGTTCTTACGCATGTGTGCTATGCTGTGCATACGTACATTTATAACCTTGTGTATGATGTCACCTTGGTTGGTTTATATGTCTGCAGCTTCAAGTTGCATCTCTGTTTCATTTTATCCATGTGCAACCAGTAGTGTATGTCCATTGTGTACATTTGGGTTCGCATTTATGTCGTCCAGACTTGACCTCTGCAGTTTTGATTGCTGTTGGTATTCATTGGGTACGTCATCACTGTAGTGGCAAGGCAGTGCACGCAAGCGTGAACTGCAGCCACACGGTATTGTTTTTATGATATTCTATCTTGTTTTGATTATTTGATCTTTTGCATATTCCATATGCTGTAGTGGCGAGGCAGTGCACGCGTGCGTGTACTGCAGCCCTACCCGAATTAATATTTTATTTGATATTTCAATGGTTTGAACTGTTTTGTTTATTCAATTCAATATTCTGAATTGTATTCTGATTTGGTTTAATTTGCTAATTTGTTGTTTAACACTGTTATGTGTTATATTTATCGTTATCCGATTTCTTTATTTAAGGATCGGATAGACGAGAGTTATTGTGACTGTCGTCTATTCATTATTTAATTATTATTGCTTCTGTGCACTAATAACTGAGTTTGAATTAGACTGACCCGTGTATTATTTTCTTTTGAATGTAATACTCGGGTCAGACCGAGTATTTACAGGTTGTAGATTTTTAGCTTTGGGTTGCTGCTAGAGCTATGAAGTCTTTTCATATCTTTTGGAGCAGTCGTCGTCGTGTTTAGTAGTCAGTATATTTGTATAGAATGTTGTATATTCATGTATATTATTCACGATGATGTACTTGTATATGTAACTTCTAGAGTCGATAGTTGTAGTTGTATCATATGTATTGTATCACATGTATATCAACTGACATCAGTTATATATATATGAGACTTTCTGTTATATTTGTGTTCCGCATTTACTTTATCTGTGTTATTATTATATATATTGTCCTAAACTATTATGAACCATCGTAGTTCGTTTTATACTAGAATTGGGTATGTCGATGGGAGTAAATAAATATGAGATGAAAAATAAAAATATATACCACTCCTATCGAGGTAACCAATGCTAGTGTAAGGCCTAACTACGGATGGCCGCTCCTATCCAGCCTTATTCTTCGTAATAACAGACAGTAATTCTTTTAATACTCTTTGTTATTGTGAGCATAGAGGTGGGGCGTCACAATAAGGTTACTCTACCATTTTGTAACTGTAACTAATTCTTACATCAATAAAAAGGAAACTTCTGGAGTGGACGTAGGCCGGAGTTAGCCGAACCACTATAAAATCTGTTGTTCTTTACTGCTTTCATTTTAATTTTGACTGTTCTTCATAATATTACTCTCTACATACAATCTATCTGTGAGTTGTGACTGGTACTTGGTGCTTTCATCTGGATTTGGGTGTTAGTGACCATTTTTGACTCTAACATCGATCGTCTCTAGTTTGATTTTCTACCAGTCTCTCTCAAAGATCTCAGTGCTATTCAGGGTTATAGGATCATTTGTAATCCGAGATCGGAAGATAAAAGTGTATCGAGTCTCTCTCTATCGAAGTGTGATTGAAAACAGTGAGATTGTGGCCCGTAAATCAATTGGGTGTGATTATAGTCCGTAAATCAATTAGATGATTTTGTAGCCTAGTTAAATCAAGAGAGTTTGTCATGGAGATAGGAGGGTGTATCTTGTGGCCTTGAAATCGAAGTTATAATATCAACATTATATTTGAAAAGAAATCTGCTCAAGAAATTTTGTGGTACTGGATGTAGATAACTCCAAACCCAGTACAAAATTCTGACGTGTTCTTTCCTTTTGCTGTTTTTATTTACTATTTGCATCTATATCTGGTTTTGTGATTGCCTTTGTATTTATGAATTGCATCTGTTTGTGTTTATTTTAAAAAGATTTCATGAATTTCATAAAATCCATTAAACACTATTCACCCCCTCTAGTGTTAATCCAACCTTAAGATCCATAATCCGCATTTCCAATAGTCATGTTAAGGCGTCATGCAATCACTCCGCTGGTCGCTATACAAACCCCAAAGTCACATTGCATCGTCCCAAAGTCATATGACCTCACTCTAAGAACAAAAATCACGAAGTCAAAATTCTTGCTTGGGTCAATGCACAGCCAAACCTGAAGTCACTCCCTCAAAAATTTAAAGCAACATCACTCCAGACCCAAAGCAACCCAAAATTCCACTAAGCTATTTCCTATTTAGGTTACTCTACGACTGGACCGAAGCCTTACCTTCAAAATCCCAGAGCGAAACACGAAGCACTGAACCACTACTCCCGAACCAGTTCCACCGCCCGGCCCTAGAACAACAACACCATTATACAACATTTGATGTCCGGGTTTTCTCCATAGCTGGCTAGGAGCACACATAAAGCAAAACATCATCAAAATCGAAGTCACGCCTGAGCCATCGACCCCCAAACAAATGCTACCAACAAAAATACTACAGCATCTCAATACTCCAATTTCACATTGATTTCATTGCTACACTCCGTTCTTCAACTCTTGTGCATTCCTTATACATCGATATGACTCCTAACATCCTAGAGCCTATCCGTCGAAGTCCAGTTCTACGATTTCCTACCTCTAATTTGCTCCAATAAGCATTTTCAACCATTTAAGCATACACACAATCATCACACACACATCAATCAACATTCAAGCATGAAAAACCTATTACAAATCATGGCAATCATCAATTGCATCCATAACATAGCCTAACATTTATAGAACCAACCACACATTTAAATAACATGATTAGAACACAAAAAAAAATTATTCTCATTTTTACTTTAGATTGGGTTTTAAAATAGCATAAAAACATAGTTTTGATTTTAAAAATGGATTCAAAACATGTTAAATCCTATATATACATATATAATAAGGTGTGGGATGATAAATCACTTACTAAACATGTTGAGACTTGGTTTTGATTCATGACATAAAGCTATCACTATGACATATAGATTTGACGACTGCTACGACAAAAAGAAAATGTATAAACAAGGAGACAAGACTTCAAAACGGGTGCATCAATTATATTAATTTAGTTTTGAGTCTTAGGTCAATTTTTTTAAAATCTCCCCTCATTTACGTATATATTAGCTTATATATTTAATCATCTTATTCCCAAATATTTTATACATATATAAGCATATAAAATATATAAAAGTGTTTGAAGTTGTATATATTACTATACCAGTAAAAACTGTGCAAATTGCATAGATTTTACAAGGTCAGTCGACTGACCCAAAAGTTCAATCGACTGACCCTGGAAAATCTATGCAACATGCACAGGTGCACAGATATACAAATATATAATTAAAAATTCGTTTGAATATTCATTCGACTGACCCAGAGGCTCAGTTGACTGAATTTCTACAGCAGCTACTTTTTGAAAAGACACGACTTTTTATGAAGAGTTACGAACCTCTACGAAAAGATTTGGATGCAACATTTCAATTGAAACTCTTCACCAACAGTTGTTGCTTTCTAACCTCTATAAATACATACTCTAACTTGATTTGAACTCACCGAATGATTACTGAATTTTATTATCTTTCTAATCTAACTCTCTTGAATCTATTTACTATTATACTTTCAATTATTCTGCATTAAAGCAATATTATACCTTCCTATTCTTCATAAACTTCAAATATATATATATATATATATACACACACACACTCGAGGAGAAGATTATAGGCAGGGTGTACTACAAGTTACAAGTCCGTGTTATTAGAACACACAAAGGCAAAACAATCTTTTGTATTTATTGAAGTCATGTTCTGCTGCTCAGGCGTGTGAAGTCATCTTCGGCTGCTGAGGCGAAATCCTGTTTTGCTGCTCAGGTCCCTATTCGGCTGCTCAGGGTTAAATAGACTTGTTCCTCCGGGTTAAGTGAGGGTTGTTGTTTTATTGAAATTCTAGAAGGAGTCTGGGACTGGACGTAGGACGGTGCTCCGAACTAGTATAAAAATCTATGGTGTCATTTTTTATACTGCTTTTATATTCCGCACTGTTTACTGTATTACTATCATCACTATCCTCTGTATTATCATATATCCATATTACATAATCCATAGCGCACTTTCAAAACATCCAAAATCCAGGTTTTGCATGCAAATCGAGGCAAACCCGAGAATGAACACCGAAGCCCCTAAATTTTCTTCTTCGAAAATGTAGATTTAAAAGTCTCTGGTTAATCCCCTTACTAGTTTACCCTAGATATATGATCTAGACTTGGTTTAAAGGAGAAAGGTGAAGGTTTTTGGTAAAGAATGGGTTAATGGAGGCTTAGATCCATTTAAGAGATGAAGAAAAATAATTTAAGGAAGGTTATTTTAGCATGTAATAGGTTAAAATTCGAAATGGGTTAGTTGGTTTAGACTTAATCTCATTAATTACCTATTCAGATTCTTCAAAAATGGCCAAACTTCAAACAACCATATCTCCTAACCAAAAAGTCTAAATTGCGGTTATGATCAATCTACAGAAAGGGAAACCATTATATGTTTCTGATGGAAGTATGGTCCCTAATTTGGATTCTATCAAAAATTACAGTCGTCACAAGATTTTGGAGGTAAAATCGTCTAATAAAATTTATTAGGGTAAAAAATGTCACTGCTTAACATTCCCCAAATTTAGAGTCATATAATCCGATATAAATTTAAAAATAATATTTTATGACTCTTCGATACATAAAATATAGGTCGTTACGACTATTCCTGTATAAAAATGGTTGGCTCGGCCATCCTAGCCGCCTTCATCTCAACAGCCACCTCCTTCCGCGTCTGGGGAAGGGCCTTGACATTGTATTTGCTTACGGTGACCGAAAAGCGATAGTTTTCCCTAAGCAGGGTCTTTACCGGGTTCTTCAACTGGTACGCCCATCTGTTCTTCTCTGCCACCTTAGCTGCCTCCATGTCCGCAGACAACAGGCATCCAAATTGGTGCTAGCTTAGGTCATTCTGCGGACCTTTGGCCTCCTTCTTAGCCTTCTCAAGACTCTCCTTGAGATCCATAGTTGTCTTCTTTGTTGTCTCCCTCCCTTCGACTGCCTCCCTCACTGCCTTCTCGGCCACCTTTGTCACCTCCTTTGCCTTGGCGAGCTTAACCTTAGTCGTCATTAGAGCACCTTCTTTGGCCTCTAACCCCCTACAGTTTTGCAACTCCATCTCATATGCGGATGGAGCGGTATCCATTCCGCAAAGTCCCTGTCAGAAAAATAAAAAAGCAACAAAAAGAAAATTCGAAGTTGACGACTTACTAACAAGTTGTCTAAAGTTTGTGCTTTCACCATGGACTTCAGAGAGTGTCGGTTCTGGCATGTTCTAGCCCATTAGTTTATCCCAATGCTAGCACACATGTCCAAGGTCAGCGAGTCTTGGTACTTATGGGTTATGTGCCCACCATGCTTCCGCTGCGTTCTATGATTCTGTGATTGATATTGTATATTATTCTGATTTATTTTAACCTATGTATTTGTTACTTTGTGTCGAGATTGTACACGTCAATTATTCTGTTTAGATCCTCAATTTTTTTGGTAAGAATGACGTGTTAGTGTTAGCCTATGGTAAAAGTCACATCAGGTCATTCTTTACAAACCCCATTCTCTGTATTACTAGACAATATTACTTAGCAATACTCTTTAGTAGTATAGGTCTAGAGGCAGGGCATTATAGCTTGGCATATGATAGGGTCACCATGATAATAAGTTGGAAAGCCATCGGCATGCAATCTAGATATTTGATATCCACAATTTAGGAGATATCCAAACTTACCAGCCCCAACGACACTACATCATCCTCGGTGGCCAGCCCCTCTATGTCATAAATATGAAGGAACTTGGAGAAAGGAGGGGCGATCTTAAGAGGCGAGGATGTATTGGTCTCATCTCTGTTCCTTTTCTTGCAATAGATAAAGTGTTGGAGCGATAGCTTGAGGCTGAGGGTCCCCCTGATGATCTCTCGGTTTGCTTCGAGTGCCTTAGGCATAGGGGTCATGGCAATTTGAATAATGAGTCAAGGTCATTGAAGGCGTTGAAGGTAAGCTTAGCAGCCACTAAAACAATAAATAAATCCATGGTTAGTTTAGGTGAAAGAAAAAAGAAAGTTCAAGTGTAGGTAAACTACCATTTGTACCATCCCGGCCTTGCTTTCTAACAAGAGTTGGGCACGATGAGACCAAACTACCTAGACTAGTTTGATCCATCCTAGCATAAGGTTCACCTGGAGGCACAACGTTATTTCCAGTATAAAAAGTTTCATACGCGGGAATTGGCATGGAGGAGGGACCCGCGTCCCTACCAGTGCTCGGCTTTTGTAAGCCTCCCCCTATATCACTTTCCTCATAGGTCGCCTCAATATCCCAATCAATAGAGACATCTCACGTCGAGGGACCAAGACATTAATGAACTATTGTAGGTCATTTTTTTCTCACTGTAGCATCGGTACTACTTCACTTAACCTATTAAGGTCAAATTGTTTCCACTCTCCAAGCTCCTCACCAATGGTATGTCATCATACCCCCAATTCTCATCTGTAATTGGGTTAGCTAAGGGCTCTTTGAATTTAATCTTGGAGTTATCACTTTTTGCCTTGGCCACTTTCTTTGCCAGTTTCTTTGTTAGGACGACCCACTCTATAACCATTGTTTGGACCTACCTCATTGACCAGATCCGATGGAGGCTACTATAAGTCATTAAGATCTCTAGGTCCCGTAAATTATCTACGACAGGCTTTAGCCAATTAAAATAGTCACTCAGCATCTCGTAGTCGACGCTGGCAGAGTCAATAAAATTTCCTATCATGGGTAAGTTAAGCAAAGAAAATAAAGGAAATGGATGAAGAAAAAAGAATGGCAACAAAGACTTATTGGGGGTTTGGAACTCGGTGTTCCTTAGCTCGGGGTCAACCCCATGATGAACATATAAATATTTTCCCATCCAGCCTGGGGTGGCTTTGCTAAGAACGCCTATGAAAACAATAAGGTTGGTGCTAGCTTGAAAGTGAAAGTATGTGCCGATCGGTACTCGAAGCCGGAGAACCATGTTAATCAATTGAGTGGTTGGCTGAGGAAGATTGAGGTCAGCGCATACCACATAGACCCTACATAGAAACTGGTAGCTATTTTGAATAAACTAATAGGGGCTAGCCTGAATGCATTTAGAATGGAAACGAAGAAGGGATGAAGAGGCAACATGACTCTGATCTTAAAGTAGCCAAGAGAAAATGCGAAGAAGCTTGGAGAGAATGGTCTGGCTGGTTGGCAGTTGTAAGGTACCTCGCCATCCCGATATCACACCCGTACCTGAAAAAACTCTTGGGTCTTGGCCAAGTTCAACCTCTTATTTGCAAACTCAAAGGCTTCGAGGCTAGAAATACTAGTAGAGGTTGATCCAAAGGTTGCATTCTGAAACACAAGTGGTCTAAGTTAAACAAGTCCCCAACATTGTATCCTTGCAAGATCCCGGGGCAATGCCTCGGGGGGTAAGCTGGACAACCTTCTTCATGGCATTTCCAGACCGGACATCATGAAGGCCAATTCATAACTCAAAAATTCTCTCCTAAGCTAATTTCCCATTATGGCCTAAATGCATTATTTATTTTTTGCTTGAAGCCCAAAGTTATTAAATTGGGCCTAAATGTATAGCTTAACACTACTACTTTTTTCAAAAATACAAGCCAGTGGAAACTTCACCAATGTCGATCAATCAACTTTGACATGACAGTAATAGTCGATTGACATATAAAAGATGACCAAAAAAGCATGGATTTTGGTCAAGCAATAACACAGAATCAAATCCAAACAACAACACTTAAAACAACGTATAAAAAAAGCAACAAATAATAAATCATGTTTATTCCACGGTGTTAACGATATTTTTCATCAAATCCAAGTTATAATAATACATTATGAAGATCAATTGTTACTTGCTAATCAGTAGGATAGAGAAGAAAAGAACATTTAAAGGTAAATGACACAAGAGGTGAAGTGGTTCGGCGAAGCTTCCTATGTCAACTATAAAGTTTTCTTACTACATGAATCTCTTATAATATCAAAAAATCACAAGAGAATAATAAGAAAATACTGTTCGCCAAAAACTAATGAAGCTACCAATCTCAAGGAGCTATTGTTTAGGAGATTTAAGTGGCGAATCACTGGTTCCAACCTTTTACCCCCCTATTGGGGGCCAAACAATCGACGTCGCCTCCATTGGAGGCTCAACCAATCGGAGTCACCTCCATCAAGGCCCAACCAACCCCTTGAAAGTGTGCATGCATGAAGTTCTTATAGTAACCAAACTGATGCTCGGATGGCTGAGATCGTGCTACAAAATAAGCGTGAAGCGCGCCTGGCTATTGATCTGACTGAATGAACTTGATGAGAGACAACTGATGAAAGAAAGGAAAGCATGATTGAGATGAAGGTGAGCTAGAGAATTGTACTAAGAGCATGCTCTATCATGCTTTGCATTAAATACACTTGTATTTGTAGTATGTTGTAGAAAATGGAACATACTTCTTTTCAGAGATAGGTATATCTGGCCATACCTTTTGTTGCTTTTCTCCTACATGACTAGGTGGCAGGATGAGCTGAGCTGGTATGTTGCGAACATAAGAAGGATGAGGAACCGGTGAGAGTTAAAGAACGCTGAGCCGAGTTAGATGAGATGGAGTGCAGGTCGCAAGTGGCGATATCGAAGCCGGATTCATGACGAGCCACCCTTGAGACAACCTCAAGTTATGTTGATCGGGAGATAACCGAGGGAGAAATTCTTGAGCAAGCGGGTTTACTTGGAGCCAATTGCAAGTGTGACGGAAAGAGAGAGTCGGTTGATCAATGAGAGATGGGTCAAGCTGGGCTTGCTCCTTGCCTTGACGGGCGAGCTGGTCACTGGGATTACTACGCGTGGTGGCTCAGTCAGCGGAAGGCTTGATGTGCACTTGTGTAGAGGAGTCAATGTAGGTATAGGCTGGAATCGGGTTAGTATCATACACAAGAAACCCAGTCAATATGTCTATTGTTATGGCTGGCTTGCAAGCTGACATGGACCTAGTCTTACTGGATTGGATCGAGCTAAGCTAAGATACCTTGGTTAGTCTGCCTTTTTACTTACAAAAAAATTGAGTGAAACATGGCAAAGCAACTACCAAGCTTTCAAAAACAATGACGAAGAAGGAGAAGGCTTATTATTTGCAAGAAGAAGAGTAAAATTTTGAAGTTTAGAGAGGGTTTTTGATGACTGAGTGGGTTTTTACTTTTGTAAAGAATGAAAATGAAGAAGACAAGGGGGTATTTATATACATACCCCCTCCATTACAACCGTTGGATTCGAAAAACTTTTAGATCTCGTCCACCTAGGTGCAATCAATGTCATTGTCGCTTCACACACGTTGGAAGCATAAGCGCCCTGCCATATCTAAAAAAGTGAACTATCTCGACCAATGGTGTATCGCCATGGTAGGTATGCATTAAATGCACAACAGAAGAGCCAATTGATAGGTATTTATGATTTAACAAGCTTGTCCATGTTCGTAGAGATGTGCTTGGGAGGCAAAATGTTACTCAAATTTTCTGCAAGTACGATTGACCCAATCGACACATGAAGGCCTGACCTGGATCCAAGTACCTGGCCCGACCTGGATCCTTGTACTTGGCCCGAACAGGCGTAGTTTGGCACGGTCACCTCATATGAATTAACCTGACTCAAAGTGACCTTTCTATGGTCCAACTCTCCCAACCCGCCTATGGCCGGGCCTAAGAAGTTTGTCTCATGGCTATATCTCGGCACGTCTCTTTATGCTTCAGCCTTAACATCTTCTAATTTTTTCTCAGCAAACTTCGGCGACACGAGACTGTGCCGCTATTAAGCACGAGAAGCTTCTCATCCACATAGCCATCTAGACAAACAAAAGTAAACAACAAATAGCATGACCAATTGTAGATACTGTAGCATGTCTGCCAAAAGCATGCCTACTCCTATATCATGCTGCCACATTAAATGCACACTGAATGCAAATGCATTTGGTATATAATGTCAAATGGTAAGAATCCTAGCTATGCGATCTCACCACCTTTACAGCTGTCTTTCATCAACCCACAACCCTATATCTATGATCAAAATTGTTTCCCTTCTATTTTAAGCGTAACCATGACCATTTCATCCATCGGCTGCTAACCCTTTACCATACAACATCAAAGATGTTGGAATTTAATCAATCTATAAGCTCGGAATCCATTTAGAGCCAGCATCTCCTCAAAAGCTCTTAAGTTCAGTATGATAGTAAGCTTACATGCCAAGTTTATTATTACACTCTTGTAATTCTCTATAACTGTAAGAGATAAACATAATACATAATAAGAGATTTTTTATATTGGACGTAAACAAATCTATGCTGAACCGCTCTACATTTTTTTGTGTCATTTACATTATTTACTTGTTTTATTTCTTATTTTACATTTTTTAAGTCTGGTATTAGCAAGTGCCTTTTGCTAATATAACACATTAATCTAACTTCGAGGTTGACTAATTTATCAGTCAACATATGCGGATACAAAAATATCCACATTCAAAAGTTATTAATTCGGTTTTTGTCAAGACTATGCTTATTTTAGTACCATGTGTGTGTGTGTGTGTATGTGTGTATGTATGTATACGTGTGTGTGTAATATTAAGTTAATTGTTTATATTATATGTATTAAATGCATGTTAACTGCTTAAAACTATTTATAATTATCATATTAGTCGATTTTGCATATTTTTATAATCAACAAGATTGAAAAACATTTATGTCAAATCAAAATTTTCTATTTATATTTAATGGATGGAATAATTGTTAGATATTTCTCCAAATACGGATATCGATATCCAAAAATAATTTTGGATGTCCATACAGATACGACGCTATCCGCATCGAAAGTACCGTCGACAGACCTATACAATATCGATTTATCGTAATGATATTTTAACACAAAAATCTACTACACCAGTAACATCTCAATCTCTTTTTTAGTATTATATTATAAACTCAACCCGATTTAAGAACCGTGGTATGAGGCGCGAAAGAGTGGCAGGAAAAAAATGTCTAGATGGGCCTTGTAGCTTTACCGCTGATTTAAATTTACGTATGCTACAATACATGGTAACTTGTATACCTGGGCTCTGCTGGATATCTTAAAAGTTCAAATCCAGTGATAACAGATACGGATTGTTAGGAAACTATGGATCGATGATTCAATGCTCGTCAGTTAATTCTTTTCAAATTCTGAACTTCTACGTTTCCAAAAACCAAAATATAAAAATTGTAGATACCGTAGCATGACCAATTGTAGATACTGTAGCATGACCAATTGTAGATACTGTAGCATGTCTGCCAAAAGCATGCCTACTCCTATATCATGCTGCCACATTAAATGCACACTGAATGCAAATGCATTTGGTATATAACGTCAAATGGTAAGAAGCCTAGCTATGCGATCTCACCACCTTTACAGCTGTCTTTCATCAACCCACAACCCTATATCTATGATCAAAATTGTTTCCCTTCTATTTTAAGCGTAACCATGACCATTTCATCCATCGGCTGCTAACCCTTTACCATACAACATCAAAGATGTTGGAATTTAATCAATCTATAAGCTCGGAATCCATTTAGAGCCAGCATCTCCTCAAAAGCTCTTAAGTTCAGTATGATAGTAAGCTTGCATGCCAAGTTTATTATTACACTCTTCTAATTCTCTATAACTGTAAGAGATAAACATAATACATAATAAGAGATTTTTATATTGGACGTAAACAAATCTATGCTGAACCACTCTACATTCTTTTGTGTCATTTACATTATTTACTTGTTTTATTTCTTATTTTACATTATTTACTTGTTTTATTTCTTATTTTACATTTTTTAAGTCTGGTATTAGTAAGTGCCTTTTGCTAATATAACACATTAATCTAACTTCGAGGTTGACTAATTTATTAGTCAACATATGCGGATACAAAGATATCTGCATTCAAAAGTTATTAGTTCGGTTTTTGTCAAGACTATACTTATTTTAGTACCATACTGTGTATGTATGTATGTATGTATACGTGTGTCTGTAATATTAAGTTAATTGTTTATATTATATGTATTAAATGCATGTTAACTGCTTAAAACTATTTATAATTATCATATTAGTCGATTTTGCATATTTTTATAATCAACAAGATTGAAAAACATTTATGTTAAATCAAAATTTTCTATTTATACAGGATAAAATAATTGTCGGATATTTCTGCAAATACGGATATCGATATCCAAAAATAATTTTGGATGTCCATACAGATACGACGCTATCCGTATCGAAAGTGCCTGATTTATCGTAATGATATTTTAATACAAAAATCTACTACACGAGTAACATCACAATCTCTTTTTAGTATTATATTATAAACTCAACCCGATTTAAGAACCGTGGTATGAGGCGCGAAAGAGTGGCAGGAAAAAAATGTCTAGATGGGCCTTGTAGCTTTACTGCTGATTTAAATTTACGTACGCTACAATACATGGTAACTTGTATACCTGGGCTCTGTTGGATATCTTAAAAGTTCAAATCCAGTGATAACAGATACGGATTGTTAGGAAACTATGGATCGATGATTCAATGCTCGTCAGTTAATTCTTTTCAAATTCTGAACTTCTACGTTTCCAAAAACCAAAATACAAAAATGGATCGATTGAAATCGATACAAACACGGCGAGAAGGAGGAGGACATTCTGAAGAGTCAATTGAAGACGATTCCGGAAACAGCGATGCTAAGGCTCAGCCGCCACCGTTCATGGGTTTAAAAGTCGGACGAAGAGCTTACATGCAGCGTGAATGCATCAATGGCGATTACGTTGGAATCGACTCTGATCCTTACCTCGCCAAACTTTTATCCAAACAAGGTATATTTTTATTTAATGATAGATCTTTGTTTGAATTTATCAAAGTTTTGTGCTTAATCTCGGTATCCATTTTAATTTTCGTCATAATGAGTGCTTAGCTTGGAAGATAGTAACTTTTTGTGATTATAGTCTAATCACCTCTCAAGATCTTTCAAGCATGTTGATAATTACGAGTTTGTTAAGAAATAATTATCTAAATTACATATTTGATGCATTATTGTTACTATGTTTGGAAAGTTAAGCCTGTTCTGCTAAATGTGTTTTGATATTTGCACACGAAATGGTTATAATAGGTAGGAATAGTAAATTTTGTAAATGACCCATCCTCTGTCATTTTAAAGCATGTCACTGGAGTAGAAATGCAAGTTTTGGGCTTGCCTTTGCCAACCCAACTGGGAAGCAGAGGATGCTTCCCTGAATATTAAGCATTTGCATAACTTCTGAAGTTTAGACAAAGATGTCTTTGTATTTTTTTTTGGAAGTTGAATCCGAGTTTGCTTTTTTTTTTTTTTTGGATGCGAATTTAAAATTAAAAGTAAATTGAAATGGTTAGTTCAAACATTACAAAACTATATTAAGATTATAGATAACAATCAAAATGATAGGTACACATTCAAAGGAAACAAAAACATTATAACAGGTGAAATTGAATTATTGAAAGATTCAAAACAACGCCTTAAAATTCTTTTTTTTTTACCCATCACTTAAATGCAGCTCTATTTTTGTATTGTTGTTTGTGCTGGTGATCAATTCATCGAGATACATGGTTGGATGCATGGGAAATAGTTGCATTTTTTGTACTTTCCCTTGAAATTTTCTCTCGTTCACAAATTTTTGGTGGAGTTGTCGATGACACAAGAAACAATGTCGTTGTTGATGTCATGGTGAAACCACTAAAAAATAGGCTTCATGGAAAATTGATAGAATGATGAAATTTTGAAGTGGCAAAAGTCGTGGTGAATCTGTTGAATTTGGATGATTCAAATATTCATTAAAAGGGAAAGAAATTAATTAATTGATTCAATCAAATCAATTAATTTAGCTGATATATGGAAGGATATTTTAAAGGAAACTAATTAATTAGCAAATCAATTAATTAGTCTGCTATATGAAGAAATAAATTATTAGGCATGGAGAATAAAGGAAAGATATGGAAACGAAGATTACGCCATCTATTTATACTAAAATCAAATCACGCAAATTGGAAAGATATCTGCGTAATCAGGAAATTGATTTGCTTAATCTCCAAGCAACCCTTCATTATCAAGTCTATATAAATGAAGGAACTTTATCTTCATATGAACAAGCAAGTGTAGTATCCACCATTATTCTTTCCTCTTTCTTTTGTACTCTCTTCTTTAGTGAAATAAAAAGTTGTTGGGTCTCCGTGGACGTAGGATATTCATATCCGAACCACGTTAAATCTTCTTGTCTTCTATTTCTGTTATTTTTCTGTGAGACTGCATAATTCTTTTTAAGTGCCATTGATATCTAAATAGGCAATACTAGATTCTGAACAAACAAACCGCTTCCGCTCAAATAAAAAAAAATCACTACAGTTTGGTATCAAAGCTAGTGTTATTGTTTCTGTTTGGATATTAATGGCTACTTCTAGTAAGTCTGTTGGCAGATCTGGTGTCAATTATGGAGTAACACGTTTTGACGGAAAAGGAGATTTTGGTACTTGGAAGATGAAGATGGAGGCTGTATTGAAGAAGGAGAAGACTTACAAGGTTGTTTCTGCGCCTGAAAAATTGAAAGATATTAATGCAGCTGATTTGGAAGAGATGGAAGATGAAGCTCTTACAATAATTCAGTTGAGCCTTTCAAATGAAGTTCTTAGAGAATTCTCTCAAAAGAAGATGGCGAAAGAACTATGGGATGCATTATCGGATGCATATCAAAACAAGTCTTTCACTAATCGGATTATTCTTCAGCAACAACTTTATTCGTTCAAGATGGAGCCTGGAGCTAATCTCATGGAGCATGTAGATGCTTTGACGACTTTGATTATGAACCTGAAGGCAGCGGAAGTTGATATTACTGATGAGGCTCAAGCTGTGACCCTCTTATGTTCATTGCCTAAGAAGTATACTGCTTTTGTTAATTCCATGATTTATGGCCGCAGTAAAATTAGCCTATCTGATGTAAAGGCTGGTCCTCATAATGAAGTATTAAGAGGTAGATTGGTGAGCACTAGCTTGGATAGTGATACTGAAGGCTTATCTGTTCAGAGAGGTAGAGGCCAAAGCAGGATGAAGAAAGGTGGAGGACGGAATTATTCACGGTCTCAGTCTAGGGGGCCTAAGAATTTGACTTGCCATTATTGTAAAAAACCAGGGCACTTCATAGCACAATGTCCCAAGCTTGAAGGTAGAAGAAAAAATCCAAAGTAAGCTTCAGCTTCTACAGCAGAGAAATCAGATACAGAAAGTGACACCGATGTATTTACAGCTTCTGCCTCTTCTGAGAAGAGCAACTTATGGCTGATTGATTCTGGCGCATCCTATCATATGACACCTGATAGGAACTGCTTTTCCACTTACCGTGAAATTGATGGAGGAGAAGTTCTGATGGGCAATGATGCTTCTTGCCGTATGGTGGGTGTTGCTAGCGTGATGATTAGGATGTTTGATGGTGTTATTCGTACGATCACCGATATTTGACATGTACCTGATTTAAGGAGGAGCTTGATTTCTGTTGGGGCGTTAAGTAGACTTGGCTTGAAGATTGTAGTGGAAGGAGAGAAAATGAAGATATCGAAGGGTTTCATGATTGTTATGAGAGGTGTGAGGGCAGGAAATCTTTATCTACTAAAGGGCACTACTGTAATTGGTGAATCAGCTTCTGTTACATCTGTTGATTCGGATTCTTCCAGATTATGGCACTTACGGATGGGTCACATCGGTGAGCGCAGCATGGATGAGTTGAGAAAACGAGGATTGATTGATGGAGTTCATCATTCAAAACTTGGTTTTTGTGAAGGATGTGTTCTTGGAAAGCAGACGAGGATTTCTTTTGGTACAGGAGAGCATAAAGCAAAAGCTGTCTTGGAGTATGTTCATACAGATGTCTGGGGTCCCTCTCCTTGTCCGTCTTTAGGTGGAGCCAGATATTTTATTTCGTTTATAGATGATTTCTCTCGTAAAGTATGGGTATACTTTCTTCAGTCAAAGAGTGAAACCTTTGCCAAGTTTCGGAAGTGGAAATCTATGGTTGAGAAGCAGTCAGGGAAGAAATTGAAAGTTCTCCGTTCAGATAATGGCGGTGAATTTGTATTACAGGAATTCATCAATTATTGTGAGTCTGAAGGCATTAAGAGGCATTACACCACTCCAGGTGACCCCCAGTCTAATGGAGTTGTAGAAAGGATGAATCGGACATTATTGGAGAGGACAAGATGCCTTAGACTGACTGCTAAATTGAAGAAGGGATTTTGGGCTGAAGCTTTATCTATGGCGGCTTTTCTCATCAACCGCACACCTTCCACTGCCATAAATATGAAGATCCCTGAAGAAGTATGGAAAGGAGAGCCTGTTAGCTATTCATTTCTCAGAGTGTTTGGTTGCCCAGCTTATGTGCATGAGAGCAAAGGGAAGCTGGAACCTAGAGCTCGCAAGTGTATTTTTCTAGGTTATAGAAGAGGAGTGAAAGGATATAGGTTGTGGTGTCCTATTAGCAAGAAGATCGTTATGAGCAGGCATGTGACTTTTGATGAGAAGGCTATGTTGAAAGTGGAGCCTTCCTCATCGAATGACAATGAGAGGACATGTGAAGAATACTAGACACAAAGCAAGTCATCTGTTGATTCTTTCCATAAACGTTCAAATGGTGTTTCCGATGACACCGTGGTTGATGAGGATAATATCGATATTGGTACAGAGGATCAAACTCAAGGTGGAGCTCATTCGGAACCTAGGCCTGTCAGACAAAGAAGAAAGCCTAAGTGGCTTGATGAGTTTGTTGGATTGAGCATCGAAGATATTAACTTCGATGATATGGCAACATATGCTTTGAATGTTGTCCATGATGAGCCCTGTGATTATAGAGAAGCTATCGCATCAGTTAACAGTTACAGTTGGTTAGTTGCTATGGAGGAGGAGATTGAATCATTGCAGAGAAATCATACTTGGGATTTGGTGCCTCTTCCCACCGACAAGAGAGCTATTGGATGCAAGTAGATCTATAGAGTGAAAGACGGCGAAAATGGTAATCTCAGATACAAGGCAAGGTTAGTCGCAAAAGGGTATGTTCAGAAGAAAGGGGTAGAGTATCATGATATCTTTGCTCCAGTGGTTAGGCATACTTCTATTCGTATTCTTTTGGCATTGGTTGCTCATTATGATATGGAATTAGAGTAACTAGATGTCAAAACTGCATTCTTGCATGGTGATCTGGATGAGGAGATTTATTTAAAGCAGCCGGAAGGGTTCATTGACAGTAGCAGACCAGACTATGTTTGCAAACTCAACAAATCTCTATATGGACTGAAGCAGTCTCCTAGACTATGGTATAAGAGGTTTGATAAGTTTATGCTTTCACAGGGATACTCCAGAAGTTTCAAAGACCAGTGTGTTTATTTCAGGAGATGTGATGGTGATATGATTTATTTGTTGTTATATGTTGATGATATGCTGATTGCATCTCGGAGTATGGTCAGAATTAAGGAGTTGAAATCGGAGCTCAGTAGAGAGTTTGACATGAAGGATTTGGGAAATGCACAAAAAAATATTGGGTATGGAGATAAGCAGGGATAGGGAGCGGAGAGAGTTAAGGCTCGCTCAAGCTCAGTACATCGAGAAGGCCTTCGCTCGATTTGGAATGGAGAAAGCTAAACCGGTTGGCACTCCATTAGGCTCTCATTTTAAGTTGTCAAAAGACTTATCTCCCTCATCGGAAGAATACAAAAGGTATATGGCTGATATACCTTATTCTAGTGCTGTTGGTAGTCTTATGTATGCGATGGTGTGCACAAGACCAGATTTGGCCCATGCAGTGGGTGTTGTGAGTCGATATATGTCTAACCCAGGCAAAAAGCATTGGCAAGCTGTGAAGTGGATTCTTAGATATCTTCGAGGCACTTCTTCGGTGGGCTTGTTATATGGTGGAGTGGATGGTGACATCTTTCTTAGAGGATACTGTGATTCTGATTACGCTGGGATAGAGATGCTAGGAAGTCAGTGTCGGACTATGTTTTTACACTTGGCATAGGCTCGATTTCATGGAGATCAAAGCAGCAATCTATCGTAGCTTTATCGACTACCGAAGCAGAGTTGATATCGATTGTGAAAGCAACAAAGGAAGGATTGTACTTACTTCAGTTGTTGGATGATCTTTCAATGGTGCAACGGACAGTAGAGCTATTTTCAGACAGTCAGAGTGCGATTCATCTTGTAGAAAATCAAGCTTATAGTTCACGGACGAAGCACATTGATGATAGAGGTTTCTTTCTTATGCTTGAGGAAGAACGAAGAAAAATCAAATTGTTGAAGGTGAGTACTTTGGATAATCCTTCAGATATGATGACAAAGTCACTTCTTAAGGACAAGTTTGAGCATTGCTCAAACTTGATCAGTTTGATACCTGTTACTTAAGCGCCATGGGGCGCTAGACCCAACAACTTATATGTTGATTATTTGATGATAAGATGATGAAGAGATATTGTTATATTTGAATCAAGATGGAGTGTTGAATTTGGATGATTCAAATATTCATTAAAAGGGAAAGAAATTAATTAATTGATTCAATCAAATCAATTAATTTAGCTGATATATGGAAGGATATTTTAAAGGAAACTAATTAATTAGCAAATCAATTAATTAGTCTGCTATATGAAGAAATAAATTATTAGGCATGGAGAATAAAGGAAAGATATGGAAACGAAGATTATGCCATCTATTTATACTAAAATCAAATCACGCAAATTGGAAAGATATCTGCGTAATCAGGAAATTGATTTGCTAAATCTCCAAGCAACCCTTCATTACCAAGTCTATATAAATGAAGAAACTTTATCTTCATATGAACAAGCAAGTGTAGTATCCACCATTATTCTTTCCTTTTTCTTTTGTACTCTCTTCTTTAGTGAAATAAAAAGTTGTTGGGTCTCCGTGGACGTAGGATATTCATATCCGAACCACGTTAAATCTTCTTGTCTTCTATTTCTGTTATTTTTCTGTGAGACTGCATAATTCTTTTTAAGTGTCATTGATATTTAAATAGGCAATACTAGATTCTGAACAAATAAACCGCTTCCGCTCAAATAAAAAAAAAAAAAATCACTACAGAATCTACATGCATGTGAGGAGTTCAGCTGATCCCCTCAATTTTACAAAAATTATTACAACAGATTGATCATGTAAGAAGCAACCCCTTTCAAATTATAAGTATTCCAAGGAGTATTCTAGAAGTTTATAGTTTATGCCTGTTTCCCCCCATTCCATATTGGCTTTGAATAGAATTTTTTATTGCAATGAAGGCCGTATAATTCACTATGTGGTTTAATCCAAAACTATATGCTTAACGGTTGTATGATTACATATGTTGAAAAAGGTGTGTTTAGAAAATTAGCAGTGAAGCTATTATGCACCAATTTTAATTGCTGAAATATTAAGGAGACAACCATAAAGTGAAATTGATATTTCAATGTAACAAACCTTTATTTATCAATACAGATTCTGTTTATGTATGGTTATCATTTTTAGTTTACAATCCCTCTGCAAAAACTTTCTGCCTTCGGCCCTCACAAAAGGGTGTGAAGACGAATGGTGAAAGTGAAATGCTGAAATTGAGATGGTGAAAATAGCTCTTGGTTGGAAATATATAGGTATTTTTCCACAGTTCAAAACTTGGGCATGTCACAATGGTTTACGTTGATGGTTGAGAGAGTTCGAATATTAAAAACCTCTCTGGATACCCAGAGCACTAAAATTGGAATATCTAACGGTTTGTATTCCCACTACCCTCTCGATTGTGGAGCAGTGCACATTGAACTTGCACCTTGCTCTTAAACTGTTGGGTTTTGCTCTTCTTACAGGAGGATTTTTATTAGATTTCATGCTTAATGATCGTTTGGACACTGAGATTTAATTTAACAGAATATTGTGACTTCATGTAATAGAACAGTTTGTCTCAAAAGCTTGAGCCATTTCGCCACCGTTAAGAGGACTGTTTGACTGCTGAGTTCATCACGTCAAACAGTTCTTACATTTGACGTAAGTTTAAGTCTAGCTACATCTGCCATGGAAAATAGCACTTCCCACCTTTCAAGTTGAAGGGCTTACATTACTACCTTAGAGTTAGTGTTTTACTAAAGAAAGACTTTAATTCCAATGTAAAACATGTTTCATGTTAGTATTTTATAAATTCTCATTCCATCTCAAATCTAAAACCATTTTAAAATAAAAAACAATGGTTTCTCCATCTTCATATTTGGCTCACCCAATTTTTGTACATACCGATTGACATATATCTACATCACAATTATGTAGGAGTTATAGAACACATTTATATACATACATGCATACATACATACATATACATGTATACATACATACATATACATGTATATATACACATATACATGTATATATATACATATACATATATATACATATACATATATATATAATATGCAGACTTGATGTGAACATGGTGAGAATCATGGGAATCGAAAGGCAGTGAACAAGTGGGATAACTTGATGTGAGAATCATGGTAGTTCAATCACCAGCTGATGGTTGAAAGTGCAAATTACGACACAAACAACAAACACACACAAATGTGTGTGTGTGTGTATACATACATACACATACACATATACATATATAGGTAGGGATCGGCTACGCCTTAGTTTGACTACACCTCTAATCCCCTTGATTTCCACCGTAAGTTTTAATTTAAATAATTATACTCTCTTTCTTCTCACTACACGATAGTAAGTATTATTATTTAAATCGAAACTTGGGGTGGAAAATCAAAAAGAAATGAGATCAGATTTAATCCTCTATCCCTTTGGCGATTGACTTCCATTCCATGTTTGTTATTTTATTTGCTTGGGGAATCGAGAGGCAGTGAACAAGTGGGATAACTTGATGTGAGAACATCTGCTGATGGTTGAATGTGCAAACTACGACACACATATATGCACACACGCGCACACATATATATGCATATATACACACACATATATGGACAAGGATCTCCTACGTTTTATTTGACTACACCTCTAATCTCCTTGATTTTCCACCACAAGTTCTGATTGAAGTAATTATACTTTCTTTTTCTTCTCACTACACTATAGAAAGAATTATTATTTAAATCGAAACTTGTGGTAGAAATCAAGAGAAAATAAGGTCAGATCAAATCCTCTGTTCCTGTCCCCTGTGCCACAAACAATCTCATCTCAGTCATTCATCACAACAAATTAATGAACTAGTGGGGTCCATCATATTTGATGAACGACTAATGATACAAAATGAATGGTTCAGATCATTGTGGCACATAGAACAGCCAAGAAGAGGACGGAGTAAAATTTGAATGTAGCCAAATTGAGGTATAGCCGATCCTTCCCATATGATGATGATGATGATGATAAATAAATAAGATTTTTGAGCTACGGCCAAATTTTTTATCTTTATTTTGTGCTAACTTTATATCATGAATTTCTATTTATAGAATATTAATATACGATCTAAATACTGAACTTCTTTTCTTTGAAACTCAATGATTAACATCTCTATCACAAATTAGTTGCTGTTTTTTTTTTTTTTGAACTATTATATGACTTGAAGTATTATTAACAAGACAGTTATTTCTTATTAGTACTTGTAATAGGGCCTTGACTCACCAATAGCTTTAGATATCAGAACTCCTAGGACCAGCCTTGGTCATTTGCTCTATGAAATAAACAACTCAACTTCTCTTTTCTGTACAATTTTTCGTTTGGACCAAACTGTTCCCGCTGTTCTAAAGAAACCCACTTTTGTTCGTTGGTAATTTTATCCAAATATTGATGACTAATGTAGAGACGCGTAGAGACAAGTGGTGTATAGTTGTATTCCTTAAACTACAGCTTTACCCCGATTTTTCTTTTCTTTTTCGTGTATATTGTCCATGCTTTTTAGTTGTCACGTATAATGAGCTTCTTGCAACGTCTTACAATAACCTTACCGTGTCCATTATGGAGTTTTACATGACTCTATTAGGGTGTAATGTATCCCACACAACCAATATTCGTCTGCTATTTTTAAAACCTTGATCAACAAACTTTCAAGTTTAAAATTAAATATATTTTTCTTAACTTTATGCGAAAAACTTTATGATGCTGGCTTGAAGCACCTTTTGGCTTTCTGGTGTTGCTGGCATTTTGTTACAGCTAATCTTGATATTTGCATGCATTGCCTGCAGGTGACAAGACAGTTTTGTTTGCAGACACAGTTATGAGGTTAACTGGATCGGGGAAGTTGAAGAGACGTATTTTGTTGATTACTGATTTCGCCATCTACCTGGTTGATCCCGAGACCGATTCACTGAAAAGGCGAATAGCACTTGCAGCTGTTGATAGAGTGTGTATGAGCGAGCTAAATGATAATTTCTTTGCGATTATCATTCTCACTGAATATGACTTACTCATGGCTAGCACCCGGAAAAATGAAATTGTTTCTGTACTAATTGATGCTACAAAAAGCACAACCGAAGAACTTGAAGTGATCTATTCTAACAGGTAAGAGGGAAAGTTTCATTCATACTATTTTCAACTCTAATCTTATTCACATGGCCTGTCATATCTAAATATTGATTACTTGGTGTAATATATTTATGATGTGTTGAGGTAATATGACAGAAGAATATTATGCAATTATTACTTGTTAACAGCGGGGATAGAAATTTCTACTACACCAAGTTGTTCCTGCTGTACGGCAAAATTGGTTAACTGATTTGCTATGATGCAATATAAAAGTTTAAATTGAGAATAATTATAATCAGACTTCAAAATTTTGTTCCCGGCTATAGCGCAATGAAATCCCAACTCAAATCTATATCTATTGCTGGTATCTTGGTGGTGTATGTGCATATCTGAGTTTGTAAATCCAATTGTACTCGGATATTATGCTGATATACGGACCATTTTACTTTGAGTTTTTTAAATATTTTTTGTACATGATATAAGTTGAATTGTTTTGCTTCTCAATGATATAAAATGCTATACTCGCTGCAGATATGAGTATAATGCTGCGGCTGATATGGTGAAGGAAGTCATATCCGACGAAGTAGATGGTAGCTTTTAACATCAGTATAATTTTTCTACAATTAAAATTACATTGATCCACTTATAACTGCTGCAGGTGGCATCAAAACAAGGATTGCTAAGAAATAAAAGTCGAAGGCAAATGAATTCCCTATTTTCAGGGATTCTTTATAAGGCAATTGTATTTCATTCATTCATTTCACATGATAAGCAGGTATAACCTTTTATATGTATCCCTTCCCATTTTTTATTGTTTACTACATGTCAAAGTGGGCATGACATTGTGAATCGTTATCATCCTCTGAGTTTTGTGAATAAATAAAGTCTTTTCATTTACTTCAAATTTGGTATCCGGGCTTATTTAAACCTCTCTTGTAGGTCTTGTTTTGACCTTTAATGACATGATTCTTCTAGTCTAATTTTAATAGTCTGGCCAAATTGCATTTATTGTTTATCTACTTAGAATTCATGTACTTATTTGTATTTCGTAGTAGAACGAAATAAGACCTTTCTTTGCTCACAATCTTGAACCACACTGATTTTTAACATACAACACAGATTTGACAGAATTCTTGTAAGAATTAAAGAAAAAAAATACTTGTGATCACAGCTTATAAAATTGACAGATAAAATACAAAAAAATTAATAATCAGAAAGTCCATAAAGCCGAGAAGAATTTAGGGTGCATTCTCAGTTAGATTGTTAAACATCCTGGTTAATTATTAATATACCAATGATTCTGTAAAAAAACTGTTAGATTGTTGAACATCCTGGTTCGATATACCTACCATTAGCAGTCATCAACAAAAGTATTTTTCACGACATCCCAACATTTTCCAATTTTGTTTTTCAGTTTCTTCCATTTAACGGGCTATTCCCAATTATCGTGTTTATTCTTTGTTTGTTGTGTCCCTCCATCAAAATTTAGGGAATAAAGCTGATGGCTCGAGGTTCTAGGAAAATACCACGATGCGGTTTATCCTTTTTAGTTTTGAGTTTTCGTCCATACAAAAATGCGCACGACGTATGTATCAGTAATTTAAATAACGAAGTTAATACACAAAATAGAAAACAAATTCTTTTATTTTTTGTGTTTTGAAAAATAATGAAAGCATAAGAAACACTTCATACTTCCGTCGTCCCCTCCACCCTCTTCGTTGTCTCCTCCATTTTTCTTTCATCCCCTCCGTCATCTCTCCACCATCTCATATTTTTTAATTAAAGTTGAAAACTCAAATCGCAAAATACGAAAAAATCAAACGGATCCTTAGTTTTTCATTTGTTCGTAGAGCAGAATCCATTTTGAAAGTTATTTTGTTGAATTGTTTAAGAATGGTGAAAGTAGAATATGAGGGGAAAAAATGGAGAAAAGGTAGAAATATGTAGGAGAAATGTGAGATTCAAAAATAATGTCTAAATTAAAAGATTTACGCCGATATTTTCCACTCCATCCTAAACCGGAGAAATGCTACCCTCAAAGAGTTTTATGGAATATTTCTTAACTGATCATTGTTTGAATTAATTTAGAGGACAAAAATTCATATATTTTTAGCCTCAAGGACACGATCTCAATATTTTAATTACAAGGACAAACATTCCCCTAAAAATTATTCAAAAGGACAAACAATTCATAAGGACAAACATTTTTCCAAAACTGCTAACGAACTAAAAACTGATACCTAAAAATTGATACCGATAACTACAAACTGATACCTAAAAAATGCTATCAATAAATAAAAACTGGTACCTAAAGAAAGTTGTCCTTAATGCTAAAATACTGAAAATAGTATATGTATATTTTTTTTTGAGAAAATACTAAGGATAATATAATTAATCAGCTCGTATACATTCAAAATTTTCCTTGGAGGAAAATCATCACGTATACCAAAAATATTTTCAAAATCAAGTGTATAACGATGTCTGAGATATGTTATTTTCTTTTAGCTTTTGTAAATTAATCGTTTTTGTTGAAATTATCTTTTTATCTACAGATTATAAAGATTTGAGTATTATCATGCTCTAGCCAATAAGACAACATAGAAAGTTGAAGCATGTTAATGATGTCAAATGTACCTTTAAAGGTTTAAAATGTACAAAATGACAATCTCCATACCAAAAAGATGATTCAAGAAATTTTATCCTTTTCTGATTGCATTTGAATAGAGCAGTATAGATGATTAATAAGCTTTATAATAACCCATATAACTTATTTACTTACTTTAGCTGCTTTGACCTAGGAGTGAAAGCATGTATGTAATTTAGTGTTACCATTCTCACATTATTATCCTTTTATTAGTTAAGCTACTTTTTGAAAACAGTTGTGCTTTATTAGTATTAAAATCGTATTGTCACTGAATACTGAATGATAAACAACAAACTAAAAAGAAGGTTTGTACCGATTAAAATCCGCATTATTTTACATTTTTAACAAGTGTTCTAATATCATGACAAGAATTATTGCAGAGCTATACAACCATTGAAATTGCATAAGAAGATCTCTTTTGAGTTTCTACAATCTTAACATAATGCTCCTGTAACACGTGTTAACATTTACAATTTCTATTATATACATTAATTAATTATAAAGATTAAGAGCATATGATTATGAGCATTTAATATGATAGAAACTGCAAGGGGAAATATGATAGAAAACAAGTTTACTCGTAAAATAAAACCAGCAGATGAACTAGTGCAATCAATTAGTTGGATAGATTGTTTACAGACAACAGACATATTAAGATAAATCTAGTGAATTTATGAACAGCTAAATATACGAATGGTTAATTCCAACCTATTTTAATATGTAGATGCATATGCATATGACAGTTTTCTATTATACAGATTTAGTTCTGGGAATCATCCTCTATGTTAAATTGATTCTCGTATAAAATGATGCACCAGGTAAACAATGCCTAAAATGCCATTATTTATAAATTTGAGATTTGCGAATTGAAACGTGAAATTTTGAAAACGGAGACAATGTAGCAGACTTCGGCCCAAAATAGTGGACTTGGGTCTGTATATGTGGCCAACTATTGCATCTTTATATTTCTATGAATAAACTAGCACCGCACTGCTCTAAATAAGAGATGTCGAGTAGAACATTTACGTCAAACGATATTGTTCCTTATCTGCAGAATACCCAGCAAATACGAGATTTTATTTTCAGACATCATCTTGTTTGATTCTGCAATTTAAATCATCGTATTTTATCAAACTGACCGATTCCATGTACTAAGCTTGCAAAACAAAATAGTGTAAAACCAAAAATAAACATGTCAACGAATATTTTCGGATGCGGATAATGTCATATTTGTATCCGCATTCGAAATCATTTTTGAATATCGGATATCCGCATCTTCAAATACAGACGAATATCAAATAATATTATCCTATCTGCTAGCGATCGATAAATTAATAAACATGAATTAACAATTTTGATTTAACATAAAAAATTTCAATCATCTCGATTATAAAAATATGCAATATCAACAATACGATAATGATAAATAATTTTGAACAGTTAAAATGCGTATAATATCGATACTACTTAATAAAACAATAAGTACATAACTTTCATTTTACTAAAATACATATAAAATAAGTTATAATATTAACAAAAAACGGGCGAATAATTTTTGGATGCGGATGCCTTCGTATCTACATCTGTATCCGTTTTTTCGGACATTGGATATTTATCCGCTTTAAAAATATGAATATGGACAGATTTTGGATTTTTCGGGTATCCACTGATAACCTTAGCCAAAAAGCAAGGAAGATTAAAGATACTGTCTTTAACATATCTACTTAAATCTCTTCATTATTTACTTTGTTTTCTATACAAATACCTTAAATTAATTCTCTCATATTTGGTCAAATATTAAAATGATAAAAATATTTTCTTACAATTTTTTTTTATTTTTTTAATGAACTTTCAAATTTTCATACTTGTTGATTTCGAGTTCAATATTCAATTTTTATATTTTAAATTCATAAATTTTTAAATTCAAAATTCAAATTTGCAAACGTAAAATCAAATTTTAATTTTTGCAATTCAAAGAAAAGAAATTTGTTGTAATATATGTAAATTATAAGGATGAATATGCTATATGTTACATGAGCATTATTATAATTTTTATTTTGTATGGCATGCCTATAAATAGAGCTCCATTGTATTGTATGTTAACACCTGCTGTGAATAAAATACTTCTAGTCGCTTCTTATAGTTACAACATGTTAACAGCACGAGATTCTTTTACAACTATTTCTAATGTTTCATATCCAGGTTTGAAATCTTGTAGATCTACATTTCTAGATTTGTTTTGTAATTAATTTTGATTCGAATATTTTTTATCCACACTTCTATATCTATTTTCTAATTTCTTCAGATTTGAATTTGAGTTTTAATGGGTTTACTTTTCCAAAACTATTTTTTTTTAAGGTTAACTCCTAGAGATGTTTTAAATGTATTTTTCAATCCTTTTCAAATATAGTTTTGATTTTTTTTTTTCAAATCTAATTTTATGAACCTTTGATTTAAATATATATTATATAATGGTAAGAAATTTTCCATATCTCATTCCATGGACCTTATTTTTTTTCCAGATCTTATTCCATCATAGATCTAATTTTACAGAACTCATTTCAATGTACATCTTATTTTTTTCAGTTCTTATATTTCATATCTCATTCTACCGTATATGATAGAATAAGATCTACAGTAGATTGATCTGAAATATAAGAACTAAAAAAAATAAGATGTACATTAGAATGAGATATGTAAAATCAGATCTATAATAGAATAAGATCTAGAAAAAAAGATCCATTGTTCATATTTCTAATTTTGATTGATTAATTAGGTGTTATAAGATCTGTATATATATGTAAGATATCTAGGATTATTTGAAGGAAAATTGACTTTTGAGATCTATTAGAAAAATAAGAATAATACGGGTTCAATTGTTCATATTTCTTATATGATACGGGATCTATTGTTCATATTTCTATATATGATATGATCATATGATGCTTAAAATGTTGTTCTATTCTTATTCAAATAATACTATTAATTCAGTGGTTGTTATTCATTTATGCTTTTGATTGATTAACTAGGCGTTGAAGTGTATTGGAGTGTTTTGAATTATGAAATTTTGGAAGTGTTGTGATAAAATTGCCATAGCTTTTGATTGTTTGATCGGATTTGATTTTTTTAAGATGAAAGGTTTTTTTCATAAGGAACAACTTTTATGTTGATCACTTTTCAAAAGTCTGAAGTTTTCTAATGCTAATATGTGATTGAATATAAAGTAACAATTATGGCCTGAGTTTCGTTTTGGGATGAAGCATTACGGTATTTTAATCATAATTTTTGACTTTATAATCCAATTTATGTGAGGTTTTTTTAATTTGAAAGCTACTTTAGTAATGAACAACTTTCATGTTTATTACGTTTTGGAACTCTGAAGTTAGCTAAGCCTAAAACGTCTTTGAATTTGAGGTAATAACTTAGACTAGTGTTTTGGGATTTAAGCATGTAGCACAGCAATGTTTTAGCCTTAAATTTTGACTCTATCCATTTTCTACGATCCGACTCTCGTTGGAAAGCTGTGATAATATGGAATAACTTTTATTTTGAGAGTTATGTGAAAATTTGAGGTTTTCATGGCGAAATTGATGTTTTAAAGGAGTAGACCCGCTTTTAATAACTTGTTTTAAATTTGTATTACTTGATAAAACTGTCATTAACTTTGATGTACCTCGTATTTTTGTGATCTAAAATATGTTTTGAAAAGCTCTTTGATTATGCTACAATATTTTATATTTATTTTGGTAGTAATATGATAACTTCTGGATGGATATCATATAAAACTTTAGAAGTAGGGGTTTTATCTCTCACATCTAACTTTTATTTAACGCGTCTATTTTTTTACTGTATTTAAAATTTGATATAACATTTGAAAAGTAGCTATAACAAAAATCTCCAGCACAGATATTTTATGCTACTATAAAAGTAGCAATCATGTAATTCATGTAGAAAAAGATATTATGTATTGATATGACATTCCAAAAGAAGTGTATAAAATATATCTCTAGAAAAGAAATTTAACAATCCAGAAGAAGTGACGGTAAACTATCTCTAGAAGAGATTTATAAAATATCTTTGAAAAAAAGTGTATAACTATAATACTCCACAGGTAGACTATTGACATAATAATTTTACTATCACATCCAAAAATGGTATTTATAAAATATCTCCAGAATAAAATTATATCCTTGTATAACACTATGAAAGCATTGCCTATGAAATATTTTCAAATATGATATAGGACTTCAATTTTTAAATCAAAATAAAACCAGTAGAAATTGGTATAATTATATTTACGAAATTCAGTCTACCATTATTATGGACCTGTAGCTCCATTAGACAAATTTAAGAGTAAATAGTGATATTTGATCCATCATTTTCAAAAATATATCATGAATTGAATATCGTGTGCATAACTATTCTTAAAGAAAAATATTTAGATATTCTCCTGAAGAGATAATTTATATGTCATATCCTAATTTTCACGAAAGCTATAAATACAGTCTTGAGGAGATCTATATTTGTAACTAATATAATAACATATTTCTATCGCATTTTAAGTGTCGAGAAGATATTCTTATTTTTGTTGTAAATGTACCTTTTTTATTGAACTCTCTAGAAGAGATGCATATATGTGATTCGAACTATGTATTCTTATAATATAAATAATGCTTAAAAAAGGATATTTGAAATATAATTGAAGTTGCGTATATAATTTATTTGAAATAGAAGTTCAACATGGTTTCAAACCGGATGTTTTGAACATTATCATGTGGTCATTAAGGATTCACAGTGACGTTGATTGATAAACAAAAAATAATAGTTTGAATCATTGTAATAGTTTGTTCTAAAATTACTAATGGGAAAGAGTATGCAAATCTATAATATATATAATACACACACACACACACACATATATATATACACATATATATATATACACACATATATATATATATATACATATATATATACATATATATATATACACACACACACACACACATATATATATATACATATATATATATATATATATATATATATATATATGCAGATATTTTAACTAACAACCTGAAAATTGTTTAACTAAATTGACATGAGGTCATCTTGCAGATATGCTTAGATATATCATTTCGTGATTTATAAATCAATTAGCATAAATATTGAAAGTCCTGAAATCGTATATGTATTCAAATGATCTATGTGATAATTAAATTCCTCAAATTGATTAGATCAACGAATGAGAACAAACTTTAAAAATAAGAAATATTACTTGAATGCATCTTATCAATTGATAAAAACATTATCCTCCTTGAATTGATATATATATATATATATATATATATATATATATCATATTTGCTAGTAGCAATGTCATAATGGATCGAAGTGAGAATTCAAAGAAGATTATTATTTAATGTGGCAATGTTCGTTAACATTGAGAGGGAGGATAAACGTGATACAAATTCATCTTGATTATCAAGATCAAATATTCGTTAACTTATAAAATGATGCAAAATATTAAGTAACTTTAATAAATTATCCGTAATATATCTAGTAAACTTGCTTCAGTATAGATTTAATTCCTTGGAGGATCAAAAGGTTATAGACCACATCCGAACTGTGGTAGAAAAGTCAGTTCGAAATATTTCTAGAGTATGTAATAAAGATGCCAAATAAAGAAAGCGAGTGTTTTTGAAGAAACATCGAATGGTTCTCTACAAGAGATCCATGACATAATTATCAAATAACCCAAGATATGGGTACCTAAAACATGATTAAATAAATAGATCTCAATAAATTATATCTGGAACCGCCGAGAAATAATCATCGATGATAAATCTGTAAATAATAAAGTGCTTATATTTATAAATAAATTAATGATTTTAAATTAGAGGAGAACATGATTGGCCATCATGAATCATTCCCTAAATGAAAAATGTGGACATGTAGTCCGCAAAATATAATTAGAAATTATATATATAAAGTGACAAAAGCACATTGAAATTATTGAAACACATACAGTGTTAACAACATGTTAAGTGTCTTGGGTATGATACTTTTAAAAATAATTGAACTGATTGAAGTAGAGAAAGCGTTCGAAACACTTAAAATACCCCGAAGGTATAAATATTGTTTAAATCATACTAATGGAGAAAGCATACAAGTTCCTAAAGAATATAAATAACTTTGCTGGTTATAAAGAATACAAAGAACAAGGAGCGTAGATTACAACCTTCTTTTAAGTATGTTGTAATGAAAATTTTGATACATTCATGATGAGTATATTACTTTTTATTTTTAAGTATTATTGTAATGGAACTGCTAATATTCATTGAAGTGGTAGTTTCACTATGCAAAACTTATTAAAGCACTAAAAAAAATTACACTGAGTACTTTTCATAAAAGTAACATATGAAGTGCATAAAATGCAAAACATATTTGGAAGAAAAAAGCTTGAAAAATTGATTATACAAAAGGAAACTATTTTAAAACGGTGAACATTTGAAGGAGGGAAAATATAATTATTGTCTTTCAATTTTAGTTTTCTCAATGCGTGTCTAAGCTATGTTACACATATATGGATTAGAAGTATTTGTAGTTGATTTGAATTATCATGACATGTATTCAAACTTAAAGGAAAATGTATAAAATCATGGAGAGCATACATAATTATATCATAATGTTATCATTTTCCTTCATTAAGATTTTTTCCACTGAGTTTTTCCTAATAGGGTTTTAACGAGGCATTACATTGATTCTGAAGTATCAAAGTTCCTTTGATACAATAAATTATCAAAATATGTTATACTTTATTGTACTCCTTTTCCTTAACTAAAATTCTTCTCACTAGGTTTTTTTTAGTGAGGTTTTAACGAGGCATTATCTTAATGCAGAAGTATCAAATTTCTTTTGATGAGATAAGATATTAAAATATGTCATTGTGCTCTTTTCATATACTAAGATATTTCCTACCGGGATTTCTTAGTAAGGTTTTAGCGAAGCATTATTTTGATCCCGAAGCATCAAACTCTTTAGAATGAATATTATTTTTAATACGATATTTACGATTTTATTAATTACACTTTTTTCCTTCAAGGTTTTTCCCATTAGGTTTTCCTAATATGGTTTTTTTAATGAGGCAACAGACAATATCTACATCGACTGAATGGATATATGCAAGCATGATAATAACGAGGGGGGCATCATCATACACGTTTCAAAGGGGACAATTTCAAGTTATCATATGAGTATCCAAGATTTTGTAGACGCATATTCAAGGGGGAGTGTTATGATATATGTGTATTATAACGGTGAATTATATATTACGTGTGTATTATTGTAGTTTTCATTTTGTATGAGCTCAATTGCATTGTATGTTAACACTGAATAAAATATATCCTCTCTCTGTCTCTAACATTACAAGGAAAAATGCATTTTCCGACGGTCGAAAACCGTAGGCGGCGGCGGGAAGCCGTCAAAAATACCGTAGAAAAATAAGAGGTCGAGGTGCAGCGTTTCCGACGGCTCCCGACACATCTTGCATTTCGTATTTCTAACGCCTACCGACGATTCCTACGTATTCCGACACTTGTCGGAAGCAGTCGGAAACCATTGGAAAAATTGATTTCAAAGCGGTCGGAAGCCGTTGGAAAAATATAAGTTGAAAGCCATCGGAAGCCGTCGGAAATCTGCTGTAATTTTTTTATATTTCTACTGCAATATAGCCTTCCATCCACATTTCTCATACAAACACTATTCCACCAATACTGAAGAATCCAATATAATATATTCCAACCAAATATCAAAAACCAAACTATACATAATTCACCAAACAAAAAAAATACATAAAATTAAGTCAAAGCACATAATTTTATAATAAAACAGCTAAGTGTATCATAACATAGTACATAAATCAACAACTACCTTCACCATCTATCAAATCATACAAAACAGAAAAAACATATCGACCAAAGCAATCAATCAATCTCCTCCAAAAGCAGAGCCAGCAGAGGAAGGAAAGCAGCCACCATACTGTTGCATGTACTCGGCGATACGTTGGTCTAGCAACTGTGTGGTTTTTGTGGCCTGCCGACGGTTCTGCTCCTCCAGCTGCGCCACTCTAGCCCGAAAATCTTCGATCTCTGCTAGACCGATCTGAACTTTTGTCCGCCTACCCCGTCTCTGACCGCTGGCCTGCAATAAATATTTAATTTAGCTGTATGATCTCTGTAAGCGTATGTGCAAGTCTGTGAATGATTAGCGATGTGATAATATGTTATTTAATTTAGTTTATGCATGTTTATATAAGTGTATGTGCATGTTGATAACATCTTAGACCGTGGCAACACTAAATAACTATAGCGATAAGATTGTTGATTTATATTTTGAAATACTATAACTTTGAAAATTTTTAGCATAAGTAAAGTAACTATATGGAAGGATGAGAGCAATAAATTTGAAATTAGTCTTTTTTCTATCTCTCGTATGAGAGGTGTTAACTCCCCACTGCTAGCGACCTAACTAATGAAGCGACCTAGAAGTAGTTGCGACCTAAGGAGGCCACGACCTAAAAAATAGCGGCGACCTAAAGGTTATAACGACCTAAGAAGACTCCACGACCTAAAAATGGCTCGACCTAAAAAGGAGAACGACCTAAAGATGCTTCGCGACCTAAAGGAGGCCGCGACCTATCAAGCTTCGCGACCTAACAGAGAGCTGCGACCTAAGAAGTAGGAATACTTCGCGACCTAAGGGAAGTCACGACCTAAAGACTCCAGTTATAACTATAAGAAAAGTACTCACGACCTAGGATAGGTCGCTAACGACCTAAATACCTGAGTAAAGAAGTTACCTATACTGTGCCGCAGGGGGATAGGTCGCTCGCGACCTAGGACTTGTACAAATCAGCATGCGTGTTCTTGTGAAAGAGAAAACAGTGCATCTTAGGCCAGCCACGACCTACGACCTAACTTAGGTCGGTCACGACCTACGACCTAACTCCGAAAAATGCCTATAAATACGACCCTAGTTCCAACTAGCAAAAGACTTTTTGGCTCATTCAATTCAAGCGCCGTTACTCTGCTGCATTCTGAACTACTTCAACACCTTCAAGGAACTTCACGAAGAAATCAAACATGTCTAACATGTGTTCAAAGATTTGGATCGACATTGAAGTTTAGGCTACTTGTCCTAAGTCACTTGAAACTCAAAGTGTGTTGTAATCAAAGTGTAACTGCATTGACTTGTAATCAAATCGTCAATAAAGATATTCAAAGTGGACGTAGGCTCTCTCTTAAGCCGAACCACTATAAAATTGCTGTTGTTTACTGTTTTTTCACTATTATCTGCTTATAATCTGTTCCCGAGCTATCGGGTGGTGCTTTCACAATCTCACTTCATACACCGGGGTGTTAGCGTTCAAATTTTAGCGTTAACATTTTTAGTGCTTTCACCGAGAACTGAACTCAGGAGAACTATCATCATTGCTTCACAGAGGTTTGTAAAGAGAATTTCCTTGAAAACCAGAAGTCTATCCGAGATTATAGCTCCTGGAAGGAAAAGTAGATCTGTCAGATCTGGGAATATTCAAGAGGGAACCTCCGCTTCCCCTATATCAAATCAAGCCACTCCAGCTGTCGGAGTTACAAAGGCAGAGCTGGATGCTGCAATCTTAGGGCTGAACCAACAGATCAATGCCCAAAATGCACAATTCGAGGCTCAGAATGCCCAGAATGCCCTAATTCTGAATAGGTTGAACGATTTGCTTGGGGCAAACCGTCAACCGACAGGTAATGAAAGGAATTTTGCTTGCAACATTCATGAGGGTGAAGAAAGGAATGCTCCTGAAAGGGCTGCTAGCCCCTTTGAACAAACACTTCCTGAGGTTGGTGGATCTAAAACTCGACATGATGAGGAGTATCTTTCTGGAATGGTCCGACAAATCATGAAAGAGAGTATGCAGAGGGTTGAAGACGAGAAAGAATGGGGTTTCGCCCCGAGTAAAACTCCATTCACTGAGAAAATCTTAAAGGCTGAATTCCCAAGGAAGTTTGTCCCTCCAACCATTCCAGCTTACAAGGGGACAAGTGATCCGAACGAATTCTTATACAAGTATGATTGGCACATGACAGGTGCCAGAGCCTCTGATGAAATAAAGTGCCGATATTTTCCTGTGTATCTTGAAGGTGTAGCTCTGCTTTGGTTCACCAAGCTTCCAGTCCGATCTATAGATCAGTTTTCTGACTTAACCCGGAAATTCAAGGAGCAGTTCAGACTATATGCCTCAAAAGCCAAGGATATCATGTCACTGTCGAGTTTGGAACAGAATCCAGGTGAATCTATCAGATCTTTCTTAAACCGCTTTAATATAGCACTAGCTGAGGTGGACAACGCAGAACCGCGAATGATATTGACTTATCTGATGAGGGCTATTGACAAGTCGAGCGAATTTGGGAAATGGCTAAACATGAAGGAACCAAATTCCCTTGAAAAATTCTATAAAAAAGCAGATGAATTCATACGCTTGGAAAGCCGTCCCGTACCGGTAAAGACAGTATTGGAGAAAGCTGAAGATAACACTGTTGCTCCACGCAAGAATGAATCTGTAGGGCAAAAAAGGAAAAATAACAATGGGAAGAAACAGAGTAATCTGAAGAAGCCCCGATCCTTCAAGCCATCAGAGTATACTCCTTTATCAGATACGCCGGAGCGTATCTACCTTGCCACTAAAGATTCTGTTGACTTTCCTAAACCTCCTCCTCTAAGGATCGGGAAAAAGACTATACAGAGTGGGAAGTTCTGCCGCTTCCATAATCAACCCGGTCACGAGACCGACGAATGCCGCCAGTTGAAAAATCTGATTGAAGAGTTGCTAAGAGAAAACAAACTGCAGCAATTTGTGAAAAAGAATAGCAACAATCCTGCTTCATCTAGTCGGGGGGAACAGACTCCTACTCATCAGCCTAGGACGAGTGAGAAGGCTGCAGAGCATGAATCTGGAAGGCCCATTATCAATGTCACTACAGGAGGACCTCACCCAGCAGGCAGAAGCTGGGGTGAGATGGAAAGGTATACCCGAGCTTTAAAGTATGTACCGACCGAGGAAGATGTATTCGTTTTGGAAGGTGCTACGCCCTTGAAGCAACAAAGAACTTTTGATGATGATATTGTGTTCAAAGCTAGGGATTCCGCAGGTATTGAAGCTCCTACCTTGGATCCCCTAGTCATCTCGGCTGGCATCGGGCCAGCTACTGTCAGAAGAGTTCTCATTGATTGTGGCGCATCCTGCAATATCCTCTTCAAGAAAACATTTGACCAAATGAAGATCCCTATGGCTGATGTGCAAGCCTCATCGCAGAAAATTGCTGGTTTCACTGGGGAGCCAAAGCAGCCGGTAGGAACCATTGATTTGTTTGTGGAACTTGGAGAAGGAGAGAGAAAAGTGGTCCGCAAGCAAACTTTTGTGATTGTCGACGAATTTTCTGCTTACAATGCTTTCCTTGGCCGTCTAACTCTCGCAGCATTCAAAATTGTTTTGGCCCTATGGTGCCTCACCATTAAATTCCCCACAGATAATGGAGTGGGAGTTATAAAAGGGGATCATAATGCGGGGCGAGAATGTTATCTAACAGAGCTACGAGAAACCAGAAAAAGAGAAATGGAAAAGAATGCGGCAGCCCCAGTCCGCATCAAAGAACCAGCCTTATAGCAATTACAGGGCGGACCCTGCACTGGCGAGCACAGCGGAGCAAGGAAAGAGATGAGGCTAATCTCAGAATTGCAGCTCATCAGCAAAGGATAGCCAGACATTTCAATTTCAAAGTTCGCCAACGCAACTTTGAGATTGGAGACCTAGTCCTGAAGAGAATTATGACAGCGACAGGTGTGTTTGGGCCAAATTGGGAAGGACCATATGTCATAGGTCAGAAGCTTCTTGACGACACATTCAAACCCACTACTGTTGAAGGAGATCAAATTCCAAGGGCATGGAACAGCAATCATCTGCGTCCATACTTTACTTGATAATTTTGTTGAAATATTGTAAAAAGAATTATGAATGTATGATTCTTGTAATTGAAGGCAATTGTAAAACTGATGCAAGTAAATAATGAAAAAAAATATAAAGTGGATGTAGGCCCAATTTCCTGGCTGAACCACTATAAATCTTGTGTTCCTTATTATTATTACATGTTTGCTTTATTTTCGATATAAAAAATACATAGAATGTATTGCTGAAATGTCGATTTAAATTTTTGCAGACAATGGAAGTGAAACTTGCACATAATAAGACCAAGTGATTCTCGCCAAATTTCAAGTCACAAAAGCTCCGAATTCAAATCCTAGATAGGAAGTACTTCAATTGAACGGCCTATGATTTCGACAGAAACGGGCCTTTGCCAATAAATTGAGATCGTTTGAACAAACAAACATCCAATTAAGAAGCTGATGCTCGTTCTCACGAACTTGCCTGACAATGAAGTACACTTCCTTGGATTAAACAAGTTACTTGTAAAAAAAAAAAAAAAAAAAGAGGGGATCGCTGAAAAGGCATAAGCAAGTGGACAAGGGAACAACCAAAGCCATCACCGGCAGCACAAGTCCTCTTCGGAGGCGCAACTCTTCGGAGGATAAAGACCTCTAATGGGTCATACGCCACAAAAAAGAAAGTTCTCTACTCAACAAAAAAGATTGGAGGAGTCATGACCCTCCAACCATGAGAGAGTAACTTCCAGGCGATGAAAACCCTCTCTGAGGCACATTTCACCAGGAGTTGAAGTGTAACGACCGCTCTTTCGAATTTCACTTCACCAGAGTTGAAATGCAAACAAAATAAAAGCCCTCTTCGGAGGCCCATTTCACCAGGAGTTGAAGTGTTACGACCGCTCTTCGGAATTCCACTTCACCAGAGTTGAAATGCATACAAAATAAAGACCTCTTCGGAGGCACATTTCACCAGGAGTTGAAGTGTAACAGCCGCTCTTCGGAATTTCACTTCACCAAAGTTGAAATGCAAAACAAAATAAAGACCTTTCTGGAAGTCCACGTTTCACCGAGATTGAAATAAAACTTTCAAGTGTTGAAACGTGAAAAGGCTTTCTTCGAAGGCACAACTCTTTGGAGGTACACGTTTCACCAAGATTGAAATAAAACTTCCAAGTGTTGAAACGTGAAAAATCCCTCCTCAGAGGTACAACCCCCTCCCGGGGACACAACAAAATAAAGACCTTTCTGGGAGTCCACGTTTCACCGAGATTGAAATAAAACTTCCAAGTGTTGAAACGTGAAAAGGCTTTCTTCGAAGGCACAACTCTTTGGAGGCACACGTTTCACCAAGATTGAAATAAAACTTCCAAGTGTTGAAACGTGAAAAATCCCTCCTCAGAGGTACAACCCCCTCCCGGGGACACAATTAAAAAGAAAGACCTCTTCGGAAGCCCACGTTTCACCGAGATTGAAATAAAACTTCCAAGTGTTGAAACGTGAAAAGGCTTTCTTCAAAGGCACAACTCTTTGGAGGAACACGTTTCACCAAGATTGAAATAAAACTTCCAAGTGTTGAAACGTGAAAAATCCCTCCTCAGAGGCACAAATTTCTATTTTAAAAAAAAAATCCTCATCAAGGGCATACTTTAACTTTCAAAGGAAGAGTGATTTACCTATTCTAGAAAATAACCTCCCTCAAAAAAAAAAGGAAGAAAGTTAAAGTATCCTTCAGAGGCCCGCTTTACCACATAGAAGAATTCGCTTGGCAAAATGCGTACATAAGCAAAAGAAAAAAAAAGTGATTTCTTCGAAGGACGAAGCGTAAAAACTTATATGAAGGAAGTTGTACTCTACAAAAAATTTCTTCAAGAATGAAGTAATTATTCTTCAGAAAATAAGAGTGCAAGTCCCCTCAAAGTATAAAATATTGCAGCAAGCTTATGGTATGGGGGCAACATGGTATAGTTACATACAAAATGGTATAGCTACATCGGTAAAGTACGCTCAAACAACATACCACAAGTTCACCGCAATATCATATAAATAAACTTGTGCAAAAATGAATAATAAATGCATTCTCAAATTCAAACAAGAGTCTGTACAAATAAAGGATCATTTTATTCAATTGCAGATACAGGTTTCAAAATAAAAAAGCAGGGGCCGGTGCCTGCACAACATCCGACCATTACACAAAAAAGGAATCAAAAAGCCCGAAGCCCGACTCTTCACTTCTTCTTACCACCTTTGGACCCTTTGCCCGGCCGAATGATTAGCTTTTCAGGTCTATCTATAGGCATAAGGGAAGAAGGAGAGGGAGGTGCAACCGGTGCAACTTCCGGTTCTTCTTCAGTAGCAATGATTTTCTTCCCTCTCCTCTTCGATGTTCCGTGCTTCTTTCTTCTCTTCGAAGAAGACTCACTCCCTGGAGTAACAAGAGCGGACAAAACTACGTCATCAGAAGGAGTCCGCTCCGGAGAGATCTCGCCTCCTTCAAGTCCCTCGTCTTTCTGCTCTTGCGAAGCGATAGGGTCATCCAAGCCATGAAGAGCCTCAATTTGCTCCTCTTGTGACCCGGGCTGTGAAGCAGAAGGAGGAGTCACCTGAAGAGACGGAGGAGGGATAACCGGAGGAGGTTAAGTCTGCACAGCACTTGGTGTTTCAACTGCAGAAGAAGAGAAATTAAAAATATTAGTATCTCCCCAAAAGAAGGGAGATTTGGGTTCGTCGAGATTCAAGAAGTAATCGAGAAGCTCATCAAACTTTTGAGGAGCAAGCAGGCGATCCACCTGAATCGGACCAATGTCAAAATTACCTGAAGATGTTTGCTTCGTCAGTTCAATCTCATAATTTTGAGCCCCGATATCCTCCAAAGCCTCATCATCAGTAGGGGTAATTACCCCGGTTTTTGTAGGAGGCAGCGAATGAGCACTGGAACCTGTGATGTCAACTTCAGAAGAAACTAAAAGACGTTCAGAGGTGGTAGGTGGTATTTCTTTTTCAGAACGTTCCCCTTCCGCCATTCCGGCCCGCACTTTGGCGAGTTGCTCTTTTCCCTTGGCAAGAGCGGCGCAGGCATCATCATCAAGATAATGCTCTTCAAGAGCTGACTCGGCATAGCCAGCACCTTTACCACCGAGCATATCGAGTGCTGCCTCCCAAACTTCAGCTAGTGTAATTTCATACTTAGGGCCTAGAAAGGCAGGCTGCCACACCCCAAAATGCTGTGCAGATAAAAATCAAATAATGTGGAGCCAATGTCAGCTTTGGTTGCTTGATGGGCCTCTTCGGCCGCGAGTTTACCAGCAACAGCCTCGTCACGCTCCTTTTCGGCCATAGCAAGTCGAGCTTTTAACATCTCTATCTCCAAGCTTTGAGAGCCGGTCTATTCTCGCAGCTGTAAAGTTTCAGCGCGATATTCTTCTATGACCTTCTCCTTGTGTGTAAGCTTATCTTCGACTGCCCTTTGACTGGCATGCGCATCTCGTATTTGTTGCTGAAGCATGCTCTCCTTTTGAGAATAGAAAGTAGATGAGGTAGCTAATTCTTCCTTAAGCTTTTCTACTTCCGCTTCCAGCTTTTCATTATAAGAAGCAATACTTCTCATTTCGGCGTCATGCTGTTCGAGAGTCTTCTGCCACTCAGCCTTATCGTTCTCCATTGTGAGCATGGCCTCGAGATTGGCTCGGTTAACCCTCTGAAGCTCGTCGACAAGTTTTTGCCAGTTCGACATTCTTTCAATATCGGTCCTGACAGTATCAAGATTTCGCAGCATAGCCGATTTGTCGAGAGGAACCAAGTCGAGATCAAATCGAACCCCTCTCAGGCACCACTGAGGGAATCGACTTTGAAGAGTGGGAGGACCTTGCCCAACTTGGTATGCGGGCCGGTTGATGATTGTTTGAATGTCGGAACGAACGGGGGCAGGAGATTGAGCAGGAACATTTTCAGAAGCTGTCAGCATTGTTTCTTCAGTAAGTTTAGCCCGTTTGCTAGAAGAATCGTTCATGTGACCTTTACCTCTCTCATCGTGAGTCTTTCTTTTTTGGGTATCATCATCTCTGTGGGGAGGGTCATGTCTTTCTTGTTCTCTTCGATGACGTTCTTCATATGCTCGTCTCTCGTCTGCTTTCCTGATGGCCCTCTCTTCATCGGATTCTCTGTAAGAGGGGAGGTGACGCCTATAATCATATTGGCTACGCCTCCCGTAGCGCTGGAAATCATCATAGTATGAGCTGCTGCGCCCCATTGGAGAATCTGGAATAAAAATAATAAGCTTTAGAAATCTTTAAAGTATAAGAAGATGAATGCGTAGAAGTGCTGAAAAATCCTAAGTGTTGTGTAACGTGTAAGCTACATGCATCAAGTTACAGACCACTCTGTGGAGTAGAGGTAGTGATAACTTGAGTAGAAGGAGTTGACATTTGTTGTAGAGAAGATGTCGCCTCAATTACAGAAGAGATAGTTTTGGAAACATCATCCCTAAAAAGTTCTTGAGAAGTGACCATTATGTCACTTAAACTCCCAAAAATATCAACTCCAAGATCAACGTTCTTATCAGTATGAGGAAGGGACTCCTCTTCTTCAGTTATGGGGGCAAGTGCAGGCTTTTCAGACGGCTCCGCATCATCCCTTGGAGTGGAACATTTTACTAGCGAAGTTTCTATAAAGGTTCCTCCCTGCATGTGCTCTTTAATATAGACCGGGGCATCAGGAGTTTTCATCGGAGAATCGGGAACTTCAGTCGGAACTTCATGAAGTTGAGAAGAACGGGAAGAATGTAAAAGCTCAAACCGATGAAGAAGTTCATCTGTCAATAGAAATTTTGCGCTTCTCTCTTCAGCAGCCACAATGCTTAGCCTTTCAAAGACTGGTTTATGACTGGAATCTCTAGAAGGAGGAGGAAGTGCTGTAAAAATAAGGAATGGAATCAGCATCTAGCAATACGAACCATGAAAAACTTAAAATGAAATTGAAGAGAGAAGCGAAAAAAGATCTCACTTCCTATTCTCCAGTCTGCGTAAAATCCTGCGGGGCAACGAATATAGAAGAATTGATTCAAAAAACCATGTGCACTCTCCGGCAAATCCAAAATTAGTTTACGGTTCCTCGCACCTCTTACAAGTACAATCGAAGGGTGGTCCTTGTTCTTCGCAAAAGTGCATAGGTAACAGATTTCCTCAAAACTCGGAAGACGGTCAAGAGTTCTCCTGAACAGAACGCACAATCCCATCAAAATGGCATAGCCATTGGGATGCAGTTGGAAATGAGAGATCGTCAGTCGAAGAAGGATTTGTTGAAGAAATTTATTAAAGGGAGGAATTACTCCACTTAAGCACATTTGGCGATTAATGGCAACAAAACCGGAAGGTGGTCTATCAGCAAAATCATTTGGTCCAGGGAGTAAAACTTCTGCCTCGGCAATGCCAAATTGAACGCATAATTGATTAAGCACCCGCTGTTTCAGAAGGGTAGGAGTTCTTTCCGGAGGGTTCTCTAGTGGAATAGCAATCGGAGGAGCCCCTTCGACGTGTTCTATCATCTTTTCTTGTTGAGACGTCATTCTATACAAGCAACTGGATGTTCAGATGTGAAGGTGCACGTTTCCTAAAAGTTTGAAGTGTTGTGCAAAACTAATAAAAATAACAAGCAAAATAACTGAAATTAAACTAATTGACAACTGATTGATTGTGAGATTTCAGGACTTGTTAATTTAAAACTCGAGTGCAGTGTTAATTCAAACAAAATTTTAGCTTTGCTTTAACACTTCATTTGAGTCGGTTGATTCACAACATTTCACTCACACAGTTCATTTAAGTTGATTATTCTTTATCGACTAATCTGTCATTCGATGTGGGCGGTCAGTGACAGTATATTCGTCCCATTTTTCTGCAAATGTTATGTTCAAACAGGTTGTTAAATTAAAAGTTAGAGCAATCTGCAAAGGAATGTAATGAATTTCAAATGATTCAAGTCCAAGCAGTTCAATCAAATTCTCTCAAAATTTTACAAGTCATAGGTCATCCAGACTATCCCCTGCGACTTAGCATAGGTCAAGGCTATATTAGGTCGCACTGTGCAAGTTAAAGGGGTTCAAAGCAATGCAGATTTGTTCAAGTCCTAGCTCGGCCACGACCTAAAGCCTATGCCGCAAAAGAGTTAGGTCGTCAATTTGTTAAGTCGTGCTGCTTGGAATTCATGTCCTAACTCGGCCGCGACCTAAAGCTTAAGTCGTGCTGCTTGGAATTCATGTCCTAGGTCGTCTGGTGACCTAACCTAGGTCGGGGTTAACTTAAGTCGCTCAATGCAAATCTGTTCATGTCCTAACTCGGCCGCGACCTAAAGCTTATGTCGCAAAAGATAGGTCGTTGATGTGTTAAGTCCCTATGCAGTCATTCAAAGGTGATAAGTTGCTAAGCTGTTAGGTCGTTCGGTTCAAAATTCATGTGCAAACCATCCAAGTACTAGGTCGGCAGCGACCTAACTTCTGTGCCACAGGAATTTAAGTCTAAGGTCGGCCGCGACCTAAAATCAATGCCGCAAGAACTTAGGTGATTACAAAGTTAGATCGCTAAGAAGTTAGGTCACATGGTTAGTATTCAAGCAGACAGCCCTAAGGTCGATCCTCCACTCACACGCTGCCACATCATCTCCTCCATTACCCGTGTAGCTGAGAATCCATTAACCCGTTAACCCATCGGAACCCTCCTCGTCTCTTCCAAATTTGCAAGCCAACTAGTTCGAAACACCATAATTCGCCATCTTCCTCCTACATCGTCACAAATTACCCAAGAATCCAACCCAAATCGTCTCAAATCCACCGTACATCTGATGTATTGCCATATTCACAAGAATCACCACGATAACTCAATCAAAAGGTTAATTGACTCGTGACTTATGGGAAAACGCAGCATACGGAAATGTATTAAGAACGACAAGTGGGATATTCGCGGTTTGATGATGGATGTGGTCGAATGTTGATAGAATTCACTTACGCAATCTGATGATGGAAAAGGATGAAGATTGAGCTGATCGGAATCGCCCTCGAGAAGTTCAAAAGCTTGCTAATGGTAGAATGGATGCTGAAGCAAATGAAGAAGGGAAGGAGCGACCTACGGTATTTATATTCAGGGGTAGTGGAACACGAATCGACAGCATGCGACCTAATCCTCTCTCTAAGTCGTCTACGACCTAACGACCCTCCAGAGCACGAGTTAATGAAATCGAAGCACGCGACCTATAGCTTGGTCACATACTTCGAGAGGCAAATGTTAACTCCCCACTGCTAGCGACCTAATTAATAAAGCGACCTAGAAGTAGTTGCGACCTAAGGAGGCCACGACCTAAAAAATAGCGGCGACCTAAAGGTTATAACGACCTAAGAAGACTCCACGACCTAAAAATGGCTCGACCTAAAAAGTAGAACGACCTAAAGATGCTTCGCGACCTAAAGGAGGCCGCGACCTATCAAGCTTCGCGACCTAACAGAGAGCTGCGACCTAAGAAGTAGGAATACTTCGCGACCTAAGGGAAGTCACGACCTAAAGACTCCAGTTATAACTATAAGAAAAGTACTCACGACCTAGGATAGGTCGCTAACGACCTAAATACCTGAGTAAAGAAGTTACATATACTGTGCCGCAGGGGGATAGGTCGCTCGCGACCTAGGACTTGTACAAATCAGCATGCGTGTTCTTGTGAAAGAGAAAACAGTGCATCTTAGGCCAGCCACGACCTACGACCTAACTTAGGTCGGTCACGACCTACGACCTAACTCCGAAAAATGCCTATAAATACGACCCTAGTTCCAACTAGCAAAAGACTTTTTGGCTCATTCAATTCAAGCGCCGTTACTCTGCTGCATTCTGAACTACTTCAACACCTTCAAGGAACTTCACGAAGAAATCAAACATGTCTAACATGTGTTCAAAGATTTGGATCGACATTGAAGTTTAGGCTACTTGTCCTAAGTCACTTGAAACTCAAAGTGTGTTGTAATCAAAGTGTAACTGCATTGACTTGTAATCAAATCGTCAATAAAGATATTCAAAGTGGACGTAGGCTCTCTCTTAAGCCGAACCACTATAAAATTGCTGTTGTTTACTGTTTTTTCACTATTATCTGCTTATAATCTGTTCCCGAGCTATCGGGTGGTGCTTTCACAATCTCACTTCATACACCGGAGTGTTAGCGTTCAAATTTTAGCGTTAACAAGAGGGAAGTTGGCCAATTTATAGATACGAACAGTTGTGTTACCCAGCAAAGGGATAACTATTTTAAAATAAAATTACTAATTTCAAAAAATGGTCTGTAAATTGGTTAAGGAGGGCCATGCTACTAAACCATGAAACTGTAGACTGAATGAGGCTGACAATGTATTGGACAAATATTTACCATTACAAAACATTGTTTTGTATTTTAACAAATTACTCATCATTTGAACTTAGAATTTACACATATTAGATGACGAGAAAAAACATTAATTGATGTAGTTTCCACAGCATAAACCGCCATTTTGATACCTGAAACACTAAAGGCCTTTATTTACAAATTATTGCAGCCATATGTAATCTACTCTAGTAAAGTATTTGTACTTCATATTTGTATGTTCATTTATACTTGTTAATCAAGATACTAGTCCTAAAATGAAGAAAAAATTAGTAATAAAATAATTTATGTCGTTGTAAAATAATTTTATCCTTGTATTATATTATTTCAAAACAAATGTACAAGTACTCGTTCAGTTTATATATTTTCATTCAAAAATCATACGTTACTCGAGTATTTTCAAAAATGAATCCACGTGTTAAATTAGTCGCTAATAAATAAATATAAACATGTCGTTAGAAGCACCTAAGGCTTTTATGGCAAAGTCACTCTATTTCAAAACTCTGTCCATTACCATTTTGCCGCATTGAATTTCTTCCTGTTATTTCATGCAATAAAATCAAAGCTACAATAATTTACTCGTTAGTGAAGTTCTAACCATTACTTATGTATAATGTATACATTTGAAAATATGTTCTTTTGGCCGTTTTTAAATTGTGATTCAACCATTTATTAACAAAAATAATAGTATGTTACATTACGAGATATCACTGCTTTTGATCTCTTTAACAGTAAATGTGACACATTTATGCATGTGTATAGCATATATCAGGCAAACTAAATTAAATAACATGTCTTTTTCGTTACTTTTTCCGAAATGACGTTCAAATAACGAATTAATATATTTTGGTAATGCATAATGCTTTCATAACGGAGTGACTCAAAACCAATGTACTGAATTTGAAAACTTATATGATACCTAATGTATTATTTACTTACCACTTGATTGCCAAATCCGTATCGTCTGCCATGCTCCGATGGATCCATAACTGACTCAAAAATAGCATCCTCCTCATCCGTCGTCAGCTAATCTCGACCCGTGTCAGCAAGGAGTATCTGACGCTGCTCCATAAACTTTTCCTGCATTAACAAATTATTATCATCATATCATATTTCATTATATTTTAACAAGTAGAAACAATTACTAATACTGCATAAAATGAAATAAGCTTACATGGCTCTTGCTGGATTTATCGTCGTGCCATGTATACGAAACATCAGGAAATCTTAATCCTTCCACCCATTTTAACATAACTTTAACTCGATTATTATCTAATTCATAACATGCTTTGGGTTTTTACTGTCATTTGGTTTCATATGAAGCTCAGGACATTTGCATAATTCTTCTATATCGCATCTTGATTTCAAACCATCCTTCATCTTCCCTTTCACATTCAAAATTGTGTTAAAAACATTATCAAATGCATTTTTCTCACTGTGCATCACGTCTATATTATGACGAAGCAGAAGATGTTTCCAATATGGCAACTTCCAAAAAATAGTTTGTTTGCACTAGTTATGAACAATCGATTTGTCTTCAATTTCTGTTTGCACTCTAGTTTTATATATCTTTAGATAGTCCCTAAAACGTTCATATATGTCTTCGCTTGGCCATATCGTCTGTGGTTGTCTAGTTTCTACTCTATTAGCTAAAAAGTTTTTCTTGTCTACTCTGAAGGGATGAACATGGAGAAAATATCGATGACAGTCAAACCATGAAATTTTCTTACCATAAGGTAAAAAAACGCTCGTGTTTCATCCATGCAATATGGACATGCTAGACGACCGACAGTACTCCATCCTGAAAACATTGCATGGGCAGGAAAATCACTTATAGTCCACAACAAAGAAACAAACATACGAAATTTTTTCTTCTTGGACACATTGTATGTTTCTACTTCTTTGTTCTATAGTATTTTTAACTCCTCAATTAACGGTTGTAAATATACATCGATTCCTTGTGTCGGATCGTCGGGACCAGGAATGATAATAGTAAGAAATATATATTGCATTTTCATACACATTCATGGAGGTAAATTATACGGTGTGACGATAATGTGTCAGGATGAATATTTAGAACCAAATTGAGAAAATGGTGAAAACCATCCGTACATATCCTAATCTAACATTTCGACTCTCCACTGCAAAATTTGGATACGTTTATCGAAATGCTTACATGATTCTCCATCGGCCGGATGTGTCAACGTACCTTCTTCCTCCGTTCTCACACTATGTCATCTCTTATTAGATACAGTTACAGAAGATGCATATAATCTTTAAAGCCTTGGAGTGATGGGTAAGTAATGCATACGCTTGTACAAAACTTCTTTCCCCTTCTTTTTTCTTGGTTTGTATCTCTCCTGATTACAAAATTTACAATTTCTAAGGTTTGCGTCTTCTTTCCAAAACAACATGCAGTCTTTTAAACATGTATCTATTTTCTGATAAGGTAAACCAAAAGTTGACATAAGTTTTTTAACTTCATAGTGATTTTCACACATTAGATTATTGGACGGCATATGTCCTTTTGCAGCTTGTACAACAGCCGTAAACCCAGCTTCAGTGATGTTGTGTTTTGACTTCATCGCAATGTATTTTACGATTACTGACAGCTGAGTGCCGTTTTTACAACCATTCCAAATAGGTTTCTTAGCAGCATCTAGTAAATCATAATTTTTTTTCTTTCAATATTTGGTTCTTCAACATTTCCATCGTCGTCGTCAACTTCAAACATAGGAAACATTAATCTTTTACTGCATCTTCGACCATATTTTCTATACGGCTCGTCATAATTATTTCGTTAACGACACTTTCAGATTTTACAGAAGTATTTGCTAGAACTTCTCTATGCCTATCCCAAATATAGTACTCGGGTACGAAACCGTTTTGGCACAAATGAACTTTCACGATATCTGATAACAAATACTTCAAACGTCTACACCTACTACACGGACAACGAATTTCTGGATCGTTTCCGTTATTACTTAAAGCGAATTTAACAAATACATTTATATCATTATAAAAATCTTCTTTTATTGAGCTTCCCAGTCCTTTTCTTTGGTACATCCATCTCCTCCGATCAACAAAATAATCAATCATTTTTTCTATCTGAGAAAATGAGTCACAAGTTCAAAGTTTAATATTAATTTTCAAGAATTCAAATTCGAAAAAGATTATTTTCATGGTCGTATAATATTTGAATTTAAAGTACTATTTCACAAATTAAAATATATTTTCAAATATGATACGTTTTATTTTTTAACATATCGATACAAAATTTTGTACAAAAAGATATTTTTTCCATGGTTAGGCATCCTACTTCCCATTACAAATACAGTAAGCATTTACATTTCGTATATTATTTCGTCTCAAACGATTCAACAAAATTTCGGCAGCATTTCCCTTTTGTTTCCTGCATTGTACACAAATGCGTGTACGTAGGAAACAAAAAAGAAAAGTTAGGCCGAAATTTTATGAACCATTTGAGACGAAATATTATACAAAATATAAATGCTTACTGTGTTCATAGCTTGTACAATACAGAGACAAATCCAACAAAAATTGTAACAGATGAATATAAATGGTCGTTTTTTGAAAAAAAAAACGATTATTTATATAACGATCATGTACAACACTCGTCAGACGGGGCCAAAAACTCTCTAAGGGCATTCGTTAATTAAATGTGCGCATTTTACAAAAAAAATACAGTTTTACTAACTACATACACATAAAATCACAAATTATACATACTCTTTAAATTTTCACGATAACATATGAAATAGGTATAACACTGGATGCAATAAACCATTATTACGCAATTGGAAACAATTGCAATCACTAATTAGATCTAATTTATCATCTTATACAAATCTAGATTTAGGCAAAAATTAGATTTTTGACCAAAGTAATATATTATACCTGAGATTGAGGACAATAGAGTTTGCTTAGGCAGCCATGGAGGATACAGAAGCTCGAAATTGGAGATTGAAAGCTTGTAGGAGGGATTTGGAGATTTTTGATAAAAAATTTCGTGCTGCAAAATGAGGAAGAAGGCTCGGCTGGGCCTGTAATTCATGAATTTTTGACGGCTTCCGACGGCAGTCGATGGTCCATCGAAAGCCATCGGAAATTAGCCGTCGAAAGGCATCGCTACGTGCTGTCGGAATATTACCTTTTTAGTAATTTAATGACTTCTTATCTTCTTACGGTTGACAACAAAATTCGTATTTTCAAAATTTCGTATTTAATGATTCCATATTCAAATCAAATTTACGAATTTAATATTTGCACTTTTTAAATTGGAATTTTAAACTTTTTTACATAATTTTTTTAATAAGTTTTCAGGTTCAGTTTAAATTCAAAGTTTGTTATTTAAAAATTTAAAACTAAAATCTTGTAATTTTAATTTTTCAGCATAGGTTTCATAGTTAAAATTTGATTTTCAAATTTTATGAAAATTCAGACCGTCAATTTTGACATTTCTGACTAAACGTTCAAATCTGAATTTCAATACTCAAATTTAAATTTCATAATTGAATTGTGGGTTCCAACACCGTTGTGTGGCTTTACGGAGCAATACTACTTCCACGTTAATTTTCTTTTAAGATAGCGTAAAGTGAAGGTTAATGAAGTTGATTAATCAGCAGCTGCAGGGAATTTGAGCATTTCAAATTTAAAACCAATCAGTGTGCTGCAATATGAAGAGTAGATTTGGTCTAATTTGATTTTGTCATTTCTTTATTATCACTATGACTTGTTACACAACTTAAAAGGACGGATACATGTCAATTTACTACATATTTCCAATATTGTTTTATCTAGACGTCCATGTGATCCAAATATCTTGATAAAATGAAAAAGGACAGCAGTGTGTTAAGGAATATTAAGTCAGCAACCATCGTACTCCTTTGGCTACTACTGCTCATCGCTTAGTTAACATCTGGATACAAGTGTATGCGTGCATTACAATTTGCTCAAGTTGTATCCCCACAACCAATAATATTAAATGAAGCATACTGCAGGCATTATTGACTCATTGTAGAGTGCATGCATGTTTGCAAGCCAAAAGGACCCGGTAGCAAAATTTATACTAGATTATTTATTTATTGTTCCTCAATCACCCGTTGCCTGCATATTTGTTTTTCATATAAAAGAACAAACTTTTTAAGTTAATTTTGAACAAGTCCATTGGTACAAACGTTTGTCCAAACCCATTCTAATGCGGATACTGGTTTAACTCGGACCCGATCATGTATTATAAGATGTTAGGGTTTATCTTATGATGCCTACACAATTAGATTTTACAAGAGATAAGAAGTGAGAGAAAAAAACAATGACTAATGGATTCCTCCAAACAAAATGTTTATTAATTCATTAAAACATTAACCACATACATTCCTATTTATAATGGTTTTGACAAAATATTTTTTCAAAAAGCTATGGAATACTTTCATAAATCTTTCTTATGTGGATAATTCATTGCCTTTTTTAATGCAATAAAACAAGCAATTAATCACGCTTCAAAATATATAAAAAGTCAATGTATTTAAGTCACAATTTCACATAGATTCAAATATCTTCAAAATCTTTTTAAATATGTAATATTATATCACCAAAATCTAACATAAAAGGCCCTAGACGAATTTCTTGAGGCCCTCAAATATAACAAATAACGATGAATGGTGAAAATAAGAAAGCAATGATATTTCACTAATTCAAATGGTAGTTGTGATTACATAGAAATGAAACAAAAGATATTCACATTGTGCTTAATTTTTTACATTTTAAGTAGTAAAATTACTAAGCAAAACACTTAAATCAAGTGATTCTAAATTCTTTCACGGTAGATATTGTCGTCAATTTATTCAATTTTTCTTGCGACGTGGTCGTCCGAAGAAAAGATTTAATTAATTTTGATTTTGAAAAGTTTCTTTCCGCCAAGGCAATAGTCACGAGAATAGTCAATAATATTTAATAAGCAACTCATGCATTAATATAAATATAACTCATCCTCTTAATATAAATTAATACATCAATAGCTCTTTTCACATTTGTTGGTAAAATTTCTTTAATGATTTGCAACTCCGCAAATAACTCTGCTCCATCAATATCGGAAACCACTTATGTTTCAAATAATTCTCAAGATTATCACATGAAGATTTCAAGCTATCATAAGAAGCATCTTAAATCTTTTAAGATCATACAAAAATCCAAACATCTCATCATATTTTTTATTTTGTTCAAATCCGATGACAAACCTTGATTCACAATATACAAAAAAATAATTGACTCTAAAAGATCCTTTGGTAATTGCATAGTCTCTTCGCTATTATTTTCATCAAATTGTGTCTTTCTACATATTATTCCTGTCGTCTGGCCTTTTGGTCTGACTATCTGGACCGATCAGACGGGACAGACTCAATTGTCATCAGAATCGATGCATTAGGTGAATGATCATGAAGTCCAAAGATCAGACAAGTACAATGACCTGAAGCAGTAGCAAATAGAAGCATGAAAGTTCACTACTCCCTGAAGATGGATCAGGTACGATCCATATACGACATTATGGGGTCGTATCGTATCAATTCCATAGCTCAATTAAATGATGATCGATCGATATCTCAAAATCTGTAAATCCGTTACACATGAAACTTTGTGAACATCAATATACTAAAGAGAGAAATCCCTAGAAACGATCGCACGACAAGATGAGCTACTAAGAATGATCGGTATACATCATTCACGAACGATCGTATCATTACAACTTTATCGATTCAACTCAATGAAGATTAATCAAAATCCCACTAAATGCAAGTCGGAATGACGTCAAACTTTAGGATCATGGATTGGAGGCATGAGGGAGCTTGTAGAAACGATGGTAGTCTCATTGGAGCAATCATGAACGACCAGATTTGCACCTACGATCATTTGTGTGGCCCTTTATGGATCTGGAGTGTATTATGTTGACCCCTATTACAAGCTTCTTTGTTCATTTAGAGTATCTTTACACTGCTTATTGCTTTGGACTCCATTGTAATCAAGTGTAATTATCAACAATTCATTGTAATCAGTTTCATAAATGATCAATAAAGTTTACTCTTTAAAGTGGACGTTAGCACGCTATGTTGACCACTATAAATCATTATGTTTCTGCTACTGCTTAGTTCTTATTGCTTATTTATTTATGCTCTCTGTTTAATTTTGATTATTCTTCATTTATTTCTGTGTTGTTCCATTCTTGAGTGTTTGTGCCCATTTTGGCATAAATATTTTGGTGCTTTCACTAAGAATGCTTGATTCTCAGCTTATTCGGATCCCTTTGTTACTATTGGTTGCATAAATCTCCCGAAGGAGATCCATATTTGTCTTCGAGAAGTTTGTTTGTTCTATTCAGATTTGCGAAAGTCTAAGAAAAATCATTAATAATGGTTAGGATCATTAGTTCTATTTCTTAGAATGCAAAAGGAAACGAGAACATTAGCATCCAACAAAGAGACCCAAGCAATCTACACGTAGATGTGGATGCTACCAATCTTGTTGATGTCCAGAATTCATCTGATTCCATTACGAGAGTTGAATTTCAGAATCTGATGAGAGAGCTAGTGGATAACCGCCGACAAGTTGAATCGGCAGATTCAAGCCAATATCGATCTAATGAACTAACTCAGTCGGCAATAACGTAGAAAATCTAGGAGGGAGCCAACTCCCTATTCTGCATCGGAGAGCTCAACTTCATCAAAGGACTATCACAGACGAAGACGTTGTAGAACCGACAAATACCACATTGAACCATCGACCCGCCTTCATCCGACGATCCATACAGATCGGTAACGATCGATACCGATTCATTTGGAACAGTCGGTACCGATCCATTGGAATGGTCGGTAATGATCCAACTCCTGGAGGCAGGTCACATCATGTAGTAGGAAGAGCACACACTAGAGACGTTGCGATCGATTTAAATGCTGAAGTTCAGGTAAACGTAGACCAGGTACCTCCCCGGAATGACGATGAAGTGCACGCACGTGATGTACATCAAGAGGATGTTGAGCCAAGAAGGCATGGAACAGCCTGTAGACATCGACTGAAACCCATGAGGTGGAGCACGACTACCACTTGACTCCAACTATCCAAACGCCGGACTTGTCGGCTACGGTTAGACAGCTAGTAAGGGAAAGCCAAGACTTAATTAATGACGATTGAGAGATCTCGAGAAGCCATACCCCATTCACTGATAATATCTTACATGTGAGTATCCAAGGAGGTTTAATATGTCGTTGATGCCTTCCTATTAGGGAAAATTGAACCCTAGGCAGCACATTATGAGATATGAATGGATGATAGAATCCGCGTGAGCCGATGATGCCACGAAATGTAGATGTTTTTCTGCAACTCTTTCTAGCATAACAATGACGTGGTTTACAAGATTACCTATGGTCTATCATTAGATTTGATGATTTAGTGACAAAGTTTGCAGAGTAGTTCCATATGCATGCAACTCGTCTCAAAGATGTGATGTCCCATCCATCGTGATCCAAGCTCCGGGAGAATTGCCGAAAGATTATTTGGAGAGATTTCATACAACTGTCATAGAAATCAACAATCCAAATGACCATGCAATATTGATGAAGGTAACAAAAGGGATTTTTCTATAATTTGATTCTGGCTATTGGCTAGCTGGTAAGCCACCTACAACGTTGGAGCATTACTGCGCAAAAGAATCTCAGTTTTTGAGGAAAAAAGCTAGATGCTCTAGGAAGAAAAAAGTTGTGGGATCGAGTAAAGAGGGAGGGTAGAGTAACATTACATTGAAGCAGTCCGAGGAGAATTCCGGAAAATTTCAAATAAACATCCAAAATAAACCAAATCAGCAAAAGGAAGGCGGTGATAGGAACCGTGAACGAATGAGAGATTATGAAAGAGGAAAGCCTAGGATTCCAATGTATGATACCTACACACTGCTAAATACATCTCTAGAGAACGTCTACTTGTCCACATGCAATACATGCATTCTAGGAAGCCACCTCCAAAGGAATCAACGAAGAAGCAGAAGCAAATTAGAAAATATTACAGGTTCCACGAATGCTATGGTCGCAACATGAATGAATGTAGGCATCTCCAGGATGTTATCAATAAAGTGATTCAGAAAAGAAAGTTACAACAGTATGTTAAAGCTCCACAAGATGGCATGCATGTACATCCGATCCCAACTGAGGACAAGCACCGCACAGGGCTGAGGAGACTGCATGGACTGGTTGAAGATTAGTGATCAATACAATAGTTGGAGGACCGCATCTAGCTGATAAGAGCTAGCATGAGATAGAGCGCTATGCTAGTGCAATTAAGCTTATGAATTTTGAATGTTGTTCAAGTATAGAAGATGGAGCTCCAGCAAAATAACAATGTACAATGGCAGATAACATTGTATTTAGAAAGAAAGATGCAAACAAGGTGAAGGCATCAATGATGAAATGATGGTCATTTCGGCCACGATCGATCCCGTCTTAGTAAGGAGGATTTTAGTTGACTATGGAAGTTTCGTAAATATAATTTTCAAAAAGACTTATGATCAGATGAGGATGAAAGCTAAGGACTTGAAACCGTCTAAAGTTAGCATTCAAGGCTTTAAGGTGCTACGATCGAAGCTATTGGTTATGTCGAATTTCCCATGGAGTTTGGAGAAGGTGATTGAAGGATATCGCGGATGTTTCCATTTGTTGTCTTGGATGTTGACTCTCCATATAATATTTTTTTGGGTAGACCGCCCTAGCTGAAATTCGGGCAGCTCTTGCCCCATGGTGTTTGACTTTGAAGTTCCCAATAGATAACAATATTGGAGTTGTGCATGGAGATCAGGAGACCGGGTGTGCCTGCTATGTGGCTGAGTTTAGGGACGCTCAATGAAAGGAGAAAGGTATGGGTGTGGACTAGTCTCTCTGGATCCAAGCAATCAAAGATTGACAACCAGCGCCTGGGCCTTGGCTCGGGTGCCAAAGTCGGTTTTATAAAGACATAGATCGAGGAATAATGAGGAGGAGCCCAAAGAGACCAAGGCGGCACCAGTTGAGCTGATGATCGATATCACAGTCAGCCATGAGACCCATCATGAGTTCTAAAGATCGGATCACAGCTCAGCCTCCCGATGATGAAAGAGCTTGCTGGTTTTTCTCCGAGCAAATCTTAACGTGTTCGCTTAGACTCATTATGACATGTGTTTGATCTCGCTTGCCACTGCGAGCCATGCATTAAATATCGACCCAAGGCATGTCCCGGTGAAATAGAAAAGGCATGGCATGGATCCTGAGAGATATGCCGCCCTTAAAGAGGAGGTGGATATGCTCAAAAGCATTGGGTTTGTTTGCTATGCCCTCTATCCTAAATAGATATCTAATTCTGTTCTTGTGAGAAGGGCAAATGGAAAGTGGAGAACGTACATTGACTATTCGAACCTAAACAACGCGTGTTCAAAGGAAAATTTTCCCATTCTAAGGATCGACCAGCTGTTAGACTCAACCGCAAAACATGAGCTGCTATCTTTCATTGATTCCTACTCCGGATATAATCAAATCCCAATGCACATCTCCGACCAAGAGCACACTAGTTTTATTATGGACATTGGACTACACTGCTATGCGATAATGCCATTTGGACCGAAGAATGCTGGAGCGACTTATTAGTGCCTAGTCAACCAAATATTTAAAGATCAGATTGAAAAGATGATGGAGGTATACATAGATGATATGCTAATGAAGTCACGACGATCATGCGACCACATTAGAGACTTAACGTAAATGTTCAACGTACTCTGATTTTTTGAGATGAAGATCAATCATCTGAAATGTTTTTTTGGCATTGCATCAGGAAAGTTCTTGGGTTTTATTGTCAACGCTTATGGAATTGAAGCTGATCCTGAGAAGATTCAAGCTATTCGCAACATCCAAGCACCAAAGACTATTAAATAACTACAGAGCCTAAATGGGAAAGTTGCCGACCTAAGTCTATTTATTTCCAAAGCTACCGATAAATGCATTCTGTTCTTCGACTTGATTAGAAGAGGGAAAATGAACTTTGAATGGACATAGGGTTGTGAAAAAGAATTTCGAGCTTTGGTGAACTATTTAGAGAGGCCTCTCATCTTGTCAAAGCCGGTGGATCATGAAGACTTGTATATCTACTTGGCCATGTCGGTACACGCTATTAGTGCGACACTACTTCGTGAGGATAATCGGATCCAAAAACTGATCTATTATGTTAGCAAGTGATTAACAGGAGTTAAAAGGAACTACCCGAAGATAGAAAAATTAGCGTACTACATATTGATTGCTTTGCGAAAGCTTGTCCTTTATTTTCAGGCTCATCCCATCAACGTTTGCACCGATCAACCGTTACGACAGGTTTTGCATCGACCTAAGACGTCTGGAAGGTTACTCAAGTGGTACAACGAGCTGAGCCAATTTAACATTACTTATCTCCCTCGAAGAGCCATCTAGGGACAAGCGCTGGGAGATTTTATAGCTGAGTTCACCGCACAGGATGATCTGCCAAAGAGCAGTGAAGGCCCTACCATCCGTTAGAAAATGTATACTGATGGAGCCTCCAACGATTATGTTCTAGAGTCCGAGTCGTAAACTCTGGAGGATCGATCAATTTGCTATGCTTTGAAGCCTCACTTCCTTATAACAAATAATGAAGCCGAGTATGAAGTTCTCATTGCTGGACTCAGACTTGTCAGAGAGCTGGGAGTAAAATCTCTTGAAATATTTAGTGATTTCCAATTGGTGGTATACCAAGTCAGAGGAGATTACCAGGCTAAGGGACAACGACTTGCTTCGTACCTTATCCAAGTCCAAGAGTAATTTATTGATTTTGAGTATTATGACATCATGCACATTCCCCAAGATCAAAACAAAGAGACCAACTCATTGGAAAAGTTTGTTAACACTGGGGATGTATAGTAGATGGGCTTGGTTCCAGTCAAAGTACTAGATGCTTCGAGTATAAACCAGATGGAAATCGATTGGGCACTAGAGACGGAGCCCGAGGAGTCGTAGATGACTTCGATTAAATATTATATGCTACAAGGAGTTCTTTCCAAACAAAGGAATGAAAAACGACAAGCCTTATGCAAAGTTTCACGATATATCATTCAGGATGGAGTCATATTAGAAAGAATTTTTTCCATCCCCCTGCTCCGGTGTATCTCTCATGATGAAATAAAACAAGTCCTAAAGGAAGTTCATGAAGGGGAATGTGGAGATCAAATTTGGAGGCAAAGCTTAGCAAAGAAAATGCCCTGTTATGGGTTTTATTGGCTGACTATCAACTGAGATGCCACCGATTATGCTAAGCAATGCGACAAGTGCCAGATATATGCAAAATTTCCAAGAGCTCCGCTGATAGAAATCACACAAATGGTCAGTCCATGGATGTTTTCCATATGGGGCATAGATATTATCAGTTACTTACCGATCTCTAAAGGTGGTGCGAAGTACGCCATCATCGCAGTTGATTACTTCACCAAATGGGTTAAAGAAGAACCTTTAGTCATGGTCACAACAAAGAAAGTAATCAACTTCATCGTTCGGAACATCATCTATCATTTTGGCCTTCCTCGAACTATAGTAACTGACAATGGAGCCCAATTTAACAGCACTGAATTCAAAGACTTCAACTGTTGGCATCACATTGGAAAGAGATTTGCTGCAGTTGCACATTCTCAAGAAATTGATAAGTTGAAGTTGCGAAAAAAAAACATAAAGTCCCTTTTGAAGAAGCGTTTGGAAAAGGCTAGAGGAAGTGGATGAATGAACTCCCAACGGCATTATAGGCTTACAGAACCACCCACAAGTCCTCGAATGGCCCATACTCCATTCGCCCTTGCTTACGGTACCGAAGTCATCATTTCCATTGTACTTGAAGTCCCTTCTTATCAAGTGACCTACTACTACCCCATAATGAATAGATATCTCCTTTTAGAATCTCTATACTTTGTAGATGAGAAGCACGAAGAAACTGATTTGAGGGCAGCTGCACATCGATACCGAGTCGTCCGATACTACAACACTAAAGTCCGACCTAGAACCTTTGAAATCAGTGATCTCATCTTGAAATGTGTTTTTCTTGCCCCATCATACATGAATCCTACTTGGGAAGGGCATACGTCATTAAACAGAGACATGGAGAAGGAACCTTCAAGCTAGTGTCTATTAATGGCGTCACACTCCCAAGAGTGTGGAATAGCGAGCATTTATTGTGCTATTTCACTTAGTTTATTCCTTTTTATTTAGTTGTATTCAATTTTTGAATTTTCTTTAGCATTTGATTTTCCAGATATGTAATAAGACAAATTATGTCTTTTCTTTCCATTCGGTGAATAAAGTTTGAAACTTCCTTCGTATTTGTAATATATAGCATTATATATTAGTTACGATACCCGACTAACTAATATTGACATGTCTGAGCAGGTTCGAAGAGTTTGGAGCAAATCGATTACATAAGTTCATGATTGAATTACTAAATAAAATAATAGTGGTCTGAATGTTCATTCGAAAATTTTCCTTGCAACCCGATGGATGGAATACCTAATGAGGAGTGGATGTGAATCGACCATCCAATAACCGAGTTAATCCCGCTGAGCGATGAGACTGTCACAAATCAAAAGCAATCGTGACATGACTTATCGCTCGCTAAGTCAAACCCCGAACTTGAGGAAAATCAATCAACTAAGGAAGATATGGTTCGACTATTTTTCAAAAATAAGTCTAAGTCCCCAAAGTGTGGACGGGAATATATACAAAAATTTGGTGCATCCGACCACCCGTTAACTAATTCTTATCCCCAGAATGTAGATATGAGTATAAACAAATAGACGAGTGCGGTTCGACCACTCACTATCTCATAAACTCTGACCTGGAAATGACAGGAGGAGTATAAACTCGCTAAGGATGGAGTTCGACCATCCATTATTTAACTCCATTAAACTGAGACCGGAGGCAGGAGTATAATCACTCAAACCGCTGAATCCAATAGCTTAACACTTGGGTTTGAGACCGGTGTTTGGTACGACTCAAGGCCACGACCACATGAAGGCCTTAGGATAGAATTAGTGGATTACCATCCGAATCAACGAGCAACGAGTTACAAGTAGATTAAATAAACAAGTAATAGCTCAACTAGTTAAACAAAGTTCACACAACAGTTCAACAAAAGTAAAAGAACTTTATTTATGTAAGCTTGAAAGTCAAGTACAAGTATTTACAGTAAAGGAATAACAAACAAGGGGCCGATCCCATACAAATTCGGCTAAAAAAAACCAAATGACTTGGGAGCATAAGTGCATGCGAAGAATCACTTCCTCCTCGGCTTCCTTTTCTTCTTGGAATCAGGAAAGATTTCATTTGAACTTTCTTCATTCCTTTTTTTCCTTTTTTTCCCACATCCTTGACTTTAACTAGAGTAGACTGGGTTGGCCCAGTAGGTGCATTTTGAGCTGGTTCTGGCTGAGGAGCGAAGGCCTCCATTGTTTCCCCAAGAAAAACAATGGAGATGAGAGTGGGAATGATCTCCATTTTCTTCTGCTTGACTTTCGCTTCGAGAGCAATGTTCAGCTTCAGGTTTCTATGCCATTTCCTACTTGGAGGGACTTGAAAAGGATTGAGAAGTTGCAATAATCACAACATCGTCATTAGTGGGAATCTCTTGATGTTGATCACTTTCTTCAGATCCACCAGGTGCTCGTCGATCATAAAAGTTTCCTCTTCTAGGGCATTTTGGGTTGCCACTGAAGCTGTGACAGTAATGGACTCCATCGTTGGCACCTGAGGTGCTGGTTGAGATTCCTCGAGAAGAGGTGGAATCGCAGCCAGCGGATCTAAAGTTGGGAAAACATAACTAAAAAGATTAGATATATCGACCGACAACGCTCCAATTTTTTGGAGGACAGGTGAGTTTAAGGAAATACCTTCTCCGTATTGATCTCCAACGTGAGCCGGAGTGCCACCGGAACCCCCTTCCATAATCAGGGATAGCCTACAAGATGTAACAATAAGCGACTTCTCCGGATTATAATCGAGCTCGACAAAAGGACCAGTAGTGATGTTGGGAATAGCTTGGGCCAGCAGATTCTGGCCATCTCCTACACTGTGTGATATGGACCCAAAACCTTCGCTAGCCTTTTGTTAAGAAGTTACGTCATGCTCTTTTTGAAGTATAAGCTTAGTTACATGAACTTTTGGTTCATCACCCAATAGAATTTCACCTTCCAGCCTCACTAAATCGATTTGCTCAGTGCCAAGAGACTCATTCTCCTTTTGTATAAGATGTTCCCAAGCGTGTATAAGATGGTATGGGTAGTCACCCCGAGCCACTCTAAGTTTCCATACTTCAATACATTGGCATTATAAAGAATGAGCAGTGGATCCAATTCGTCCATAACCTCCTCCTAGAGCTTTTCTTTCACGGCCTCCACTTCTCATTTAAGGAGGGCATCAATGTCTTTAGTCTTTTCGACAGCCGCGTCCCTTTCAAGCCTGAAGGCAACCATTTCCTTGCAGGCATCCTGACCAATTTTCTATGCTTCTTCTTTGTCCTTGGATTCACGCTCGAATTTAGTTTTATACTTACTTGCACTTCTTTGAGCCGCATCCCTTTATAGCACCAATTTATGATTCCAATGATGAAGCACTTTGACTTCGGTCAAGTGCTTGGCTTTCTCGTCTTCAAGTGCCTTGATGGCAGTCTCTGCTTTTCTCTTGGCTTATGCTTGTGAGTTCCTTAAAGATTCTAGGTCATTACTTAGAGTTTCTATGATCCACTTGTCCTGGGCCTCTTTGCATTTCAGTTTCTCAATTTCTTTGCTCTCTTCCATGACACTTTGGAAATCCTCTCAGCTGCTTTCATCCACTCACTGTACTGCTTGTGCATATCAGTCACACAATCAATAGGAATTTGCTGGATTTTTTCAGGAACTTTCTTAAGATTAGTTACAAAGAAGAATCCGACAAGGCGTACATTTGGAAAATCCAACTTAAGTTGGGACATGCAAGCGGTGGTATCAGCTTGTTGAGCTTTAGTGACAACTTAGGTGTCAGCACTTTCTTTGCCCAACCTCTGTTGGTGAACATCATGACACTGGCGAACACTGGGTCACTAAGGATAGGATGGGACAATAGATTATGAAGAAACTGAAGTTGAAGGGGGACCACAGGAGGCGTCAACGGGAGGACCATCGTCGTGACGATCTTGTTGCCTTTTAGAATCTTTAGGGGGAGGTGATCTAAACCAATATTTGTCATGGGAAGACCAATCTTTGTCATCTTTATTCTGATAATCACGGTCCCGGCTAGAGCGATAGTTAGGGTCATATTCATGACTACTGCCTTGATGATACGTGCCTAAGCAAGAACCAGGATTCTGGCATTATATTTCCTGCAGAGGCCAAAACATATGCTTCTTCCTCATCATTGTTTCTGCAAAGAAAAAAAAGAATGAATCGGTTCTAGGTATTGAAGGACTTGGAATAGGTGCAATGCAATATTATGAAGTGCATGCGAACATGCGTGTCATTGTGTCCCCCTAACAGACTAGTTACCAAAGCTTTATTAGTAGGAGTAACCTCTCCCCCATGGTAGGATGGATTCCGGCCCCAGCTCCGAAGGGAAATTCTGATCCGCTGATGCTCATGTCAGTAAAATTAAAGGCACCAACATCATTCGATATTGGAAGATCGGATAGTGCCTCGAAGTTTCATCTAAGTGTTCTGACGGTAGAGAAGCATACTGATCTAGAATAACCTGAGGATCCATGGATAACTTAGGATGTTTAAAGAAATGGCTCTTGAGGAACCTGCACATAAGCTTCTTCCTTCTTCCTTTTTCGAGAGCGAGGGGCTGTGAAGTTTTCAGAGATTCAGATGGGCCGCAACCCCAAAACTAGAACCTACTTCATCGCCATTGAGATCATCACCCTTATCTCCCGCTGTGTCTTTATTAGTAGCTTCCTGAGCTCCTTAACTGGGGGAACGACAGAATTGGCATGATGGCCTTCTCACCATCCGTATCTAACTATTCAGCCAATGTAATTCTAGCGGTGACCAGTAGCCCTATGCTACGACCCTCTTCCATCAGTCCATAGGTAATGAGACATTCGCTAGCAAGGAGATTCTCAATATCTCTATCTTCCAATGGAATCCTTTTTAGCACCGAGACCATGTCTGAATATTGTTTCCCATCAGGTCGTGGATAAGAACCTGCATAAACTAGAGAAATTTCTTAGTTCAAGATATGACCTGGATATGAGCACTCAAGAGATCAAGTAATGAGTAACACCTACATCCTTCCAACCACCATTTGGCAAAGACAAGTGGACAACGAATATAGAACCATTCTCTTTTGAAGGCATTCAGCTTGTTCTAAGTACCAGTCAGGATCTGACACTTCTTGACTGGCTTGAGGAATGTAAATGAAAGGCTTCCCTTTCGGTGCTTGAAGGTGAAAAGGAATCGAATGTCTTCAAGAGTTGGAGGATGGAACAAAAACTCCATGAATTCTATATAAGTACAATTGAGCAGGGCATAGCCGTTTAGATGTAGTTGTTCCAGTGCTAGCCTCATATCATGTAAAATTTCAGATAAATGAGTTAAAGGGTGGGACACAACCTGTCCAACGCATGAACTTGTTGCATGCGGTGAACCCTTCAGAGGGGATACGAGCTCTATCTTCCCAGGTTAGGACTCTCACATCGTCAAACGAAATCCCATGTCCGGCACATATTCTGTGAAGAGAGGATTCATTAATCCTTGAAGCCACAGAATCCTTTGGATCTTCCAAAAGTATAGCGTCTTCTAGTGTGTTAGGAGCGAAGTCTATCACTTATGCTGGAAGAATGGGAACGACAATGAAGAGGTCGAATGATGAACAAGAACTTTCTGGCTGTTCTGCTTGATAACCGAGGAAAAATTCATCAGAAGCAGTTGCGGAGCTCGATTTATCACTATAATGTTGTGCTATAAAATTTGTTTAAAAGACATGGCATTTAAATGCCCCAAGTGTTTGGGACCCATGACTACTAAACTCAGTAGATAATCATCATTAGAAAAAATAACCTGTACCCCACGTGCAAGTGAGTGCTAGTTTTGTGTGGTGAAATGCCATGAAAAGTAGTGGTAAATAATAGAGAATTAAAGACGGAAATTGTGACAAGATTGCGAGATTCGACCAGAATGACCGTCATTACTGACCGTTTCGACCAGTTCTTTGCATCGATAGGGAATGATTCAGCTTGAACCTCAGGATCGATTGTTAGTAGTCTTAAGCTTGATTTTTATACTTAGAAATAGACGAGCTTCAAGAGAATCGTTCAAGGCATTTGTCTATATCATAGTTTGAATGTCATGTATTTCCAAGTATGTAATTCAGGTCATGTGCAAGTCATGTATGCTCACTCAAGTGTTTAAGGCCGAAGCTTGTCTCAAAGCCCAAGTTCATGTGATCAAAATTTATTTTAAAGTTTGTTGCTGACAACAGATCGTCCATAACCAAATCAAATGTCGCACCAAATTTGACCATTCATATCATCCTCCATCCGATCATTCAAACCAGCCCCTCAACAAATCGTTTGAACCAACCCTCCATTCGATCCTTCATACCCACTTCCACTGATCGTTCGTATACGATCGTTACAACCATCAACCAAGATCCACACTTAGCTTAGTTTCATCACCAAAGCATGCCACGTTATATGATCATTTGAATAACGATCGGTTAAGTATTAGAAGCATTGTTCCACATTAAAACTGCTACTCCACTCAACAACGATTGGCCAACCACTTCCTTTCAACAACACATCCACTTCTCCATCTCCAAAACCACCGGTATGAGGAAAATGATCATTGGACTTTATCTCCTCCAACCTTCATCGAATCTAATGGCTCCACCATTCTACTCAAATGTCAATGGACATAAACCCAAAGTCTCATCGTTAATAGCCAAGTTCGACTTAGCTGTATCAAAATTCGAAGGAAGGATTCGATTTGAAATCGATTGCTTATGAGATTTGGGGAGAAGAAAATAAAAATAAGGGGTTTGGTTAAAAGGATACTCGATTGGAATGTAAATGGTGGAGGAGCGGTCTTCGATTCAGGAGTCAGATCGTCGTTGGAACAATGAAGAAGAAGGGACAAACAATTTATTTTCTTTTCATTTCGAGTAGGGATGATGCAAAGTGAAGTGAAGAAGATGGGCATGATGAAGTGGAAGTATTTATATAATAGGATGGGTCGATCCTTTATAGCCCAGGAGCAAAACTGATCCTTCCAATTAAGATAATGTTGAGATCGTTCTATTACAATCGGTATAAAACATCTGATAATTTGCCTGTGCAGTGAAAGATCGGATACGATCGTTTCAAACAAAACTTGGCAATGACCTTTGAACATGCAATCATGACCGGGGGTTAGGTATAAAAACGTATACTTGCTAGTATACATTCCAAAAAATTTGTTTTTGAAATCGACAGAAATTGAATTATCACTTGAAACTAATTGGAGAAGGGTTTAAGTTAGATTTCTAGAGCCTAATAATTCCCACAGACGATACAAAATAATCATCAACAAACCATAAACCAGTATTTATATCATTGAAAATTGACCAATTGTCGTGACAAACAAAAAAAACGCGACTCTCCGTAAAAAAGCAACACAATGGGAGGATGGCGACTGTTCAGTAAATTGAATGGAATCTTTTCCGACGACTCAAGTTTGCAATGATTCAAAGCACACCATGTTCAAAGAGGACGTACGTTGGGGGGGAAGTGTTATTCGACCTTTTGGCTCGGCTATATCTGGACCGAGCAGACGGGACAAACTCAATCGTCATTAGAATTGATGCATCAGGTTAACGATCGTGAAGTTCAGAGATTAGACAAGTACAATGACCTAATGCAACAGTAAAGTAGAAGCATGAAAGTTCACTACTCTCTAAAGATGGATTAGGGACGATGTATATGCAACATTATGGGTCGTATCGTATCGATTCCATGGCTTAATTCAATGATGATCAATCGATATCTCAAAATTTACAAATTCATTACACATGAAACATTGTGAACATCAATATACTAAAGAGAGGACCCCCATAAAAATGATCGCATGATAAGTTGAGCTACTAAGAACGATCAGTATACATCATTCATGAACGACCACATCGTTACAGCTTCAACGATTCAACTCAGTAAAGATTAATCGATATCTCACTAATGACAAGTCAAAATGACACCAAACATTGGGAACATGAATTAGAGGCATGAGGAAGCTTGTAGGAACTATCACACCCTTATTGGAGCAAACACGAACGATCGGTACCGATCGTTCCAACGATCTGATTTGCACCTATGATTATTTGTGTGGGCCCTACTGATTTGGAGTCTTCTGATGAATTTCCAATAAGATATTTCGTCGTCTTTTCCTATAAATATAGAATTCTAAGTTCATTTAGAGGATCTTTACACCGCTTGTTGCTATGAACTCCTTTGTAATCAAGTTCAATTATCAATAATTCATTGTAATTAGATTTACAAGCGATCAATAAAGTTTACTCTTCAAAGTGGACGTAGGCATGCAATGCCAAACCACTATAAATCCTAGTGTTTCTATTACCGCATAGTTCTTATTGCTTATTTACTTATCCTCTCTATTTAATTTTGATTATTCTTCATTTATTTTTCTACTATTCTATTCTTAAGTGTTTGTGCCCATTTTTGGCGCAAACAATTTTCCTCTTCATAAAATAAAGGTTTTTCTCTAATTCATTTGTAATTTTTTTAGCTTCAACAATAGAAGATTCATATTCATTTTCTCGAAAAAATTTGAAAAATAAATTAAATCCTCTAGATGATACATAGCAACGTCAGTATGCATATTTTTTTCTTGTAGCTCTTTGCTTTCTCTATTAACATTATTCAATAAAGTGTACCTTATAATCATTCGAAGCAAAAATTCGAATTTCTCAAACTCAATTTTTTCTAAAAATCCGACCTTGCTTTTGCACATAAGTTCTTCACTAACACTCGCCAATTGAATTAAAGCATTATTTATTTATTTTTGGAACTTGAGACCAAATTGCTTTCGCACTTTTCACATGAATTTCCCAACGTGTTTGTGGCAATGGTTTTAGTATAAGTTCATCAACATTATCTTTAAATATTTTCCATCATTTAGCTAAGGATGAAAATAAAGTATATATGCATTGCACCACTCCAAAAAAAGAAATGGCTTTAGAGAAAAATTTAACCATATCACAAATGCTAGAACTTTCTTGTTGGATTTTGATGACAACAACATACAATTATGCCAAAGAACCTCTAAGCTTACTTACGGGTACATAAGTCGATGTAGTAAGGAACAAGGGTATACGAACTATACGTGCCTTGCCCTACAACCAAAGAGGTAGCACATAACAAACATAATATGCCATTCTAGAAATATCATAAAGATATACTACAAACTAAGTATGGTGATGAATGTCCAGTTATCCCTATTCTCCAGCGACAACCCTAGACTGATAGACTATGGAAAAAATAATCAAAGCAACCATATCATCCATCAAACAATCCTCACTATCACTCAGTGTGTCCTAGATATACGATAACTCATATGGCCATTTCCATGTTAGGGACTAATGGAAATCTCGATTTTCAATGTACTAACCTCCAGACCGAAGCTGATACTAGACCCAAATCCACCGATTCAGGGTATACAAATCTAAATAACTGACCCGTGGTAGCCAAACAAAGTACCCATGAGCGTCCCCACAATATCCCTACTTTCGAGTACCTCGGAAAACACTCCGAGTATCAACGATCCCTTAACACATGCATCTGAGCCCTTTCCTTGCTCTACCCAGCTTTCACTATTCTCAAGGAACCATTCCACATTCCTTCAATCCACATTAGAACCATTTGACAGTCTATTCATGGGTTACCCTTCCTAGAACCCGTCCTTTGTGGACAACCATCCTCGCGACTCCGTTCAACATCTTGCCACCATCATCAGAACCTAACTCCATTCACTGTCGAGTTTCCATCATTGAAGTGCCGAACCTATCATCTTGCTACTACATCGCTATCAAACCTTAAGCGAACAAACATCTTTAGCACGACCTGCATAAAATCTTCTTTCTTTCTAGGAAGTTCCACTCCGACCCCTACAAACTAGACCTCTCGGTACCGATCAGTCCTCTCAGTATCGAGTAGTGTACTTAGCTAAATTTTGGCTAAGTTTCTTCCTTCTCTTCCATAAATCCATATTTTAAATGCTTGGACTCCGACTCCATATTTGGTGCGACTTGAATCATGGGCTTCCCCATCTTCCATAACCCCTCCTGTAGGTTTGATCCAATTCCGACCATCTTTGCATTCAATTTGCTAAATTCGATCACTCCTTTCCTAACTACCTAAAAGCACTAGCAAAGCATATCAAAGCATAATATACAAACATGGAATATGTTACATATACATCCATTCATATAAGAAATCCATAAGAACATGATAATTAAGCAAATCATAATCTATGTCTAACTTTTACACTAGCATAGGAATATGAACAAAAAGGATTGCAAAATCATTTAAAACCATTCAAAATCAATTAAGTTTGGCCATAAACATGTACAAAAGTATGGTTAAAGGTAGAAAATATTTTAGGATCAAAATTATGTTAACAACACTATTTTTAACTATATAAACATGCATAGTAGAATGAGAGGTCAAGAACCACTCACCAAATACCTAAAATACAAATGCCCTCTCAGATCTGAAGTGGAAAATGAAGGAGAGGAATGCAAACCATTCAAAGTGATAATCTCAAGCTCCTCTATGCTAATTACCTCTTTGATTATGATTTAGGCTAAGGTTAGTAAGGAAAACTTAGGTTTTTTTTGATGAAATTAGGGTTAATGGAGGTTTAGAGCCATTTTGGGAAAGATGGAAATGATTTAGATGAATTTTTACAGCCTCTCCTTAGCATAATTTTCAAAATAGATTAGTGGACCTAAGTATGGGTTTATTTAATTACCCATCAATATAGACAAGCAACAACTATAACTTTCAAATGTTATGTCCTTTTTCTATTATGACCACTTAGGAAACCATTATCCTGAAGTAATGAAAACGGTTTCAGATCCTTACTCGGCTCTTATCAAAAGTTATAGTTCAAAAAAGATTTTTAGGGTTAAAATTTTCACATAAAAATTCGGCAAAAATCACAGATGTGGAAAATGTCCTTAAGAGTCACTTCCTAAAATATTAGAATCATATGATCTCTTATGAATAAATATTTTACGATATTCGAATACGTAAAATAAAGGCCATTACACATCTGGATACTCCCTATCAATAGCCACAAATGGCAACTCGTTTTACGGGACCTTTAGCGAATATAGCAAGCTAACCATCACCTATCCTTAGTCTCAATCCTCACCAACGGCCTCTCACAATCTACCATTGCTCCGTACTTCTTTAGCTGTTCATCCCCTAGAATAATACTGAACCCTACAAAACCCAAAACAAAGCAATTATAAACCAAATAACATTCATGACTTGACAAGACTATATCATGACAAACCATACTAAAACTAGTCGAACCTCTTACTGGGTTTGACACAATCAAGAATTTGTCTATTAAGTCAGACCCCAATCTCAATCTAACTATAAAATCAGTAGATATGAAGGAATGTGAAGCCTCGTTATCAAGTAAAACACATATATGAAAATTATAACTAGAAAGCATATCTTGGATGGTAATATCATTTCCTTTCTCCTTCCATGATAAAGCATTCAACGAAGTTGGAACGTCATTCAGTGCATATGCCTTTATTATCTTATTCTTCTTCTTCTTGTTGTTTAATTTTTGCTTGCCTCCCCTGCCCAATTGTGGCTTTGGCTCATCCTTTGAAACAACACCTTCTACACTAGGTACAGGCTCTCATATCGTGAAGCCTTTTCAACCACCTTCTCCAAGTTCTTCTCAATTTGACCATTCAATCGGTCTTCAAGATAATCATTCAAGCTAATGATAAAAAACTTATTCTTTTTTTAGTGGAGTATCAATGAAATACAAACCATACTTCAATGGCATATTAAATTCAGCGACATACTTTGAAACAGACATATCACCTTGCTTCAAATCGATGAACTTCATAGATAGAACCGACTTTTGAACAGCTAAGGCAAATTTCTCTTCGAAGCAAATTTTGAGATGATACCAATTAAATTGATTCTTAGGGGTTGTTGTTCTAAGAGCATCACACCAGTTCATTGCCCATCCCTGGAGTTTTCTAGAGCCCCCTCTACTTTATAGCATCACATAACTCCAAGTCATCGAATATCCCAAGTGTCGATCTAGTCTTAAACTTCCACGATCAACTCTATTCGGAATGGTTTTCTTCCTTAGCTAGAATAATCTCTTGTTAACTTATAAAAAATGAACCTAGGTGTCTAGACTTGAGTGCCATCGGCATTTAAATCAATTTGGACATTCTAAACCATGTTTTGCACCATCTCAACAAACATGTTTTGGAAAGTGGTGTTAGCCGCCCCTATCCTACCCTCTGTTTAACTCCCAAGACAGAGTTCTTAGCAATATTTACTGTATGCTGGCTCGTTCTTGATCTATAATAGGAAAGATTGGTCTTTTATGAAGAAAAGTTGCATCAATGGTACTTGTGTGTGTAATGCGACTTGTATATTATATATACTACTATGTATTTTTGGAAATCTAAATATATATAACAAGTATGCTCTCTCGTATATGCTCGATGTATCCTAGAGTGATAACTCATATTATATCTCTAAATGGATTCCATATCAACTGAGGTCAAATCGCAACCTAAGCTCTAATACTAAGCATGATAACACCCTACATCTTCGACCCAATATACCTATATAGTGTGCTAAAGTGATACCCAATCAATGAAAGACGATAGTCAATGGATAAGTGACATAAATGATCATATAACCCGACATATATTTCATAACGCAAGGATAAAATATAATAGTCATCATAGATACAAAAACAGTTGAGATAAAAAATATAATCATGTGAATTATAAATAAACTCAAATATCTATCTCTAAATAAACCAATCAATGGCAAATCTCCACGGTGTTGCATAACAAAATAAGAAAATAAACTCAAATGAATAAATATGTAATAGCACCACCCCTGCTTGCCTTCAGAATAGCTCCATGTGCTAATACCAAATCTTCTATCTCGTCTACTCATTTAAGAGTACTCAAGATAGTAAGAAGCAAAACATAAAACCTCAAGCCACACAATTGTCCGGTGTAAGCGATAAGCAATCTCAAAATACCATGAAATTTGGTATAGTAAAACAAAGACGCTAAGTATAAAGAGTCGTACCTGACCTATCTTTGCAGCCAATTTGTTAGCACATAATGGTGTGTGCTAAACTGCTATCACCATCATCCTATAAATATACAATATATCTAAGTACAAAACCAGGTATCAAAAAATCCAAGTCCATAATACCTTCATAGTCCGACATCCCCAGGGTTAAAAAAACAAACCTAATATCACCCAGGCACTTCAAATATATGATAACTCGTACGGCCAATTCACTACCAAAGGCTGTTGGAAAATCTTGGTTTCTCGATGCTCAAGTTCATTCCACACATTAAGTCATGGAAACTAAACCAACATATCCACATGGTCAATGGTATATGGATCCATGTCTTCGATCTAGGATATTGTATCTGTAATAAGCCATAATTTTCGATTAATTTAAAATAATAAAATAAATTCAATAATTTTGACCAAAGGGAAAAATAATCATTTTTTAAACTTTGGACTTAGAAATGAAATAGGTGCTATTGCAATTGTCTCGTCTTTTTGTTGTACATTGTATATTCGTTTGTCTAAATCGGAGTCAATACAATAAAGTTATGGGTGTTTTGTAAATCAAAATTTGAATTTAGGCTAAGCCCAACTTAACTTAAATGGAAAATTATTTTTAACTATAAGTTGCAGGGTCTTTTCTCACTTTTGAAAATTCAAAATCATTACTTGTTATCCGACGTTTTGACTCGACTATATCCGAACCGATTGGACAAGTCAGACTCTACTGCAATTAAGACTAGTAAGCCCAGATCGATGATTGTGGGATCCAAAAACCAAGTATAAATGGTAATATGAAGCCATGATCGATTAGAATCAAGAGATATGCTATGCAGAATGTTCAAAGTATGGAATATAGTTTAATATTGAAAAGGGGTCGTCTATAATCCCTCTTAATTGTAGTGATCGGTCTACTTCAGCCAAACAAGTGCAACTCAATGGAAAAAAATTGATATCTTTAGATCCAAAAGTCCAATGCATATGGAACTTTAAGAGAAAGATGTGAAGACCCTAGGAAGCCTACCCTAGGGATCTCATCCTAAAAGGAGTAAGTAAGTGGGATCAGCCCTCTTTCCTCCATGGGGAGCGGCCAGAACCACTCAACAACACACTGCAACAATGATCGAGCAATAACTCAACATTTACTAATCCAATTGGCATGAAACTTGGAGGCTAGGCATATGCAACATGGGGAAGCTCTCAAAGGGATCACATCCTCCAATTCCTCAAAATTAAGGATCAGCCCTGATCCCTATTTCTTGAGATTTCGGCCATGTGATCCCTTCTGTGGGCCCATATGGTTCTGGAGATCCTTCTGCCGAATTTTCAGGGAGATATTTCACAGTCTTTCTCTATAAATAAAGGCTTGATTGTTCATTTTTGGGACATTTATGTTGCTTGTTGCTTTGTACTCTTTTGTAACTAAGGATTTCGTCCAATCCCTATTGAACTCAGTTTAGAATTTTATTAATAAAGCCATCTCTTTAAAGTGGACGTATGCGGTTAATGTCAAACCATTATAAATCATTATGATCTTGTTATTCTTTTGATTTTCTTTTATCTAATTGCTTGTTTCCTCTGTTTTCATTTTATATTCTTCATTTAGTTCTCTATAAAATCTCTATTGGCCGTTTGTGCCAATTTCTGGTGCAAACATTTTGGTGCTTTCATTGAGAACAAGATTCTCGGCTTTATTTAGATCTATTTGCCGCTACTAGATTTCATAAATCCCTGAAAGAGATCGATGATTATCTTCAAGAAGCTTGTTCTATTCAAATTTGCAAAAGTCTAAAAACAACTATCAACAATGGTTAGGAACACAAGATCTGCCTGTCAAAACACAGAAGGAAACGAGAACGCTAACATTCAATAAGGAGAGCAATCTACTAGTAGATGTTAATGCTACCGATCTAGTTGATGTCCAAAATTCGGCTAATTCCATTACAAAGGCTGATTTTTAGAATCTGATGAGAGAGCTTGAGGATAGCTGCCGATAGTTGAGCCAGCAGATTCAAGTCAATATCGATTTAGTGAATCAACTTAGAGACCTACAGCGTGGAAAAACTAAGAGAGAGCCAACTCCCTATTCTTCATCGGAGAGTTCTAGTCCATCAGATGATTATCATAGATGCAGACATTGCAAAACTGATGGATATCACACAGAAGCTTCTGGACATCAATAGGTAAACCAACATGAGTTGCCAAGACCGATCGGGCCCAATCCCTCCTCAAGAGGAGGAAGCATGCCTTTTCATATTAGAGCACAAGCTGGAAGTGCTGCAATTGATTTGAATGCTGGAGTTCAAGTGCATACAGGCTAGTTACCTCCCCGGAATGATGATGAAGTGAACGAAAATAATATGCACCGAGAGGATGTTGGGCCAAGAAGGCATGCAATGGCCCACAGACATCGACCAGACCATTCGCATGAGGTGGAGCATGATTATCGCTTGGCTCCAAGACTTTTTGTCTATGGTTAGAAAGCTAGTAAGGGAGAGCCAAGACTTGACCAATGGCGATTGTGAGATGAGTAGCCATACTCCGTTCATTAACAATATCCTACATGTAGCGTATCCAAAGAGGTTCAGCATGTCGTCGATGCATGCCTATGAGGGAAAAACCAACTCCAAGCAGCACATCATGAGATAAGAATGGATGATGGATTCCGTAGGAGCCTATGATGCCAAAAAATGCAGATGTTTTCCTATCACTCTATCTGGCATAACAATGATGTGGTTTACAAGATTACCTCTACGGTCAATCTCTAGATTTGATGATTTAACAACAAAATTTGTGGAGTAGTTTCGCATGCATGCAACTTGCCCCAAAGAAGTAACATCCCCATCAAGCATGTCTAAGCTCCAGGAGAATCACCAAAACCTATTTGAATAGATTTTATATAGCTGTCACAGTAGTATGTAATCCGAATGACCATTCAATATTGATGGCGGTAACAAGAGGGATTGACCCAGAATCTGAATTTGGCGATTGGTTAGCTAGCAAACCATCTGCAATGTTGGAGCATTTCTATGCAAAAGCGGCTCGGTATTTGAGGAAAGAGGAAGTTAGATGCTTTGGGAAGAAAAATGTTATAGGACCGAGTAAAGAGAGTGCAGAGTAACATTGCAGCAAAATAGACCGGGGAGAGTTTTGGAAAATTTCAAGTAAACGTCCAAAATAAACCGAATTAGAAAAAGAAAGGAGACAATAGGAACCGTGAACCAAAGAGGGGTTCTGGGAGATGAAATTCAAGGATTACAATGTATGATGCCTACACAGCACTGAATGCGTCTCTAGAGAATGTCTACTTGTCTGCATGCAATACTATGCAGTATAGGAAGCCACCTCCGAAAGAATTGATGGAGAAACAAAAGCAGTCTGGAAAATATTGCTGGTTCCATGAATACTATGGTCACAATAGAATGAGCGTAGGCATCTCTAGGATGTTATCAAGAAACTAATTCCAAAAAGAATATTACCGCAATTAAAGCCCTGCAGGATAGAAGGCAGAGGACATCCGACCCCAACCAAGGACAAGTGTCGCATAGAGCTGAGGAGCGTGGGAGGACTGGTGGAAGATTAGTTATCAATACAATAGTCGAAGGACCACATCTAGTTGATAAAAGCTGACATGGAGAGCTATGCAAGTGCAATCAAGCATATGAATTTTGAATGTTGTTAAAGTACAGAAGATGAGGTTTCGGCAAAATAGCATCATATAATGGCAGATGGCATTGTGTGACATTCCTAGAAAATAAACCACGTTTAATTTGATAATTTATTTAATTTTAGATTTTGATTGTGAAATTATTTGTGGATAAATTAGGAATTTCCAGAATAAATCAAGTAAATTTTTGATTACAGGTAGCAATTTGATTTGAGATATAAGAATAAATATTTTATAAACAAATATTGAATTCAAAAATAATAAAAAATAAATTTTGGATTTAATAGTGAATTAATTGAGTATTTATTTGGACATTGATTTTAAAATTTAATTGGGGCTTTGAAATTCTACATTTAATATCTTTTAAATAAAAAGTAACATCCCAAAAATTTATCAAATTAAATTAATAATATATTTTAAAATTTTGAAATTTAATTTGAAAATATATTGAAAAATCTCAAACAAATAAAATAAGTGATAATCATATATAAATAAATTCCAATTTACTTTGAGTTTAAAATTTTGAAATAATGAGTGTTTTAAAAAAGTCATTTAAATTTAAAATTTTATACATATATGTATATTGCATATATGAGTAGAATTGTATATATATTGAGATTGAATTCAAATTTATTCAAGAGAAGCGTGAACATATAAATGGGCAAAAATGGTTATATTTCAAGTTGAATTGAAATTTGAATTGAAATTAAAAATAAATATTTTTAAAAATAAGTGGCATTTAAAAAAATCATTAAGATGTAATGTATATAATATAAATATTGGTTAAGAACAATTCTTTTAACGTTGTATACATATATAAACAAATGAATAAGGGGGTGTATTCATTTATAAAGTGTATATAATATAAAAGATTTATTTAAATAAAAGATTCTTTTGCCTTGTAAAAATCACAAATGCTAAATATACATTCGCATGGGAGATGGAGTAAAGAGATTAACAAAATTTAGATCTCATGATTATCTGTTACAAATGGCATTCAACATCATTGCTTAAATAAATAAAAAATTAAAAATTACAAAAAAAAATTTCATCTCCCCACGTTCAATTATATAGCCTCTCACCAAATCTCTAAAAAGTACAGTAATAATAGATTGAGTATCACAAATCTCAACACAAAAGAATTCAAAACCATTTTCAATTACAAATCTGAAACAAAGATCAAGAGACAGATCACAACTAAAAAAAACAGACTTGCAAGCAAAAGAATTTACAAAAAGAAAACTGGAAATTTCAAGTCTGGGGCAAAGTTTCAGATTCAAAAACAAAAGCTAGAAGCAACTCAACTGGATTCAAACATCAAGTAACAATCAGTTTCAAAGCTGAAAAGAAAATTTACAAATCAAAAAGGCTTGGAAATCAAAACCTGAGAAATTAGAGCAAAAGCAAACAAGTGCAAGATCAATCTCTGGTAAATTTTTAACTTTAAAGTTTAATGAATTTGTAATTTCAAAATCAAGTTTTAACACAAATACAAAAACTGCAGATTTATGAAAAAAAGAAAACAATGCTTCAATTTTTGGCCAGGGATATTGCAGATTCTCTCAAACAAATTAAGGCAAGTAAATTTCTTTAAAAAAAATTAATTTGAAGTTGCTAAACAGTATTAAAGAAAGAATCAATCAATTAAACTAATCAGTTGCAGGGAAATCAAGTTCAAATGTAAAGTCTTCAACCTGGAAGACAGAAATAAATCAAAAGAAACTAGGCCAGGGATAAAACAACGCATTTCAAATTAAGTGAGTAAATCAAAATTCAGATACAAAGGCAGATTAATACAAGTAATCAAAACAAACTCAAAGAAGTAGATCAACCCAAATCTCAGATTTAAACAACAAAGTCCAAATCATTTTCCAGATTCAAAACAAGTTCTTGTTCCCTGTTTTTTGTTCTCTACCTTCACATTCCAGGTAAGCAATTTTGGCCCTATTATGTTTCTTTTGTTGTTGGATCTATGTTTAGAGTTTGTGCTTGTGATTGTGCGAATATTTCTGCATACATGTGTATATGAAAACACAAGAATGGTGGAAGGCATATCTGTGTGTATACACGCTGTTAACAACAGATTAACAACCTTCCAGGGAAAAAAAAATCATATCCTTCTGCATAATTGAATTTAGGTTGTGATTATAAAAGAGAAAAGGACAGTTTGAATGAATTACAAATTTTAAAAATACTTTTAAGTATTAAAAATAGATGGATTTACTGGACAAGTTGAAAACACAGTAAAATCAGTTTTCTTTCAAAATTTAATTAATTTAAATCTGAGTTTCAATTACATAATCTTCTTAGTCTTCCTGAATTGTGAATTAAAGGGAGAATCAAGATTTTTAATATAACATTGTTCGAGAAAATTGAAGTTGAACAGAAATTCAAAATGTCGCAAATTCTGATGATCGCGAGATCGTGGGGTTTTGAGCTTGGTGTCAGAGATGCTTGGGTGGTTGTTGAATTCGAGAAAAATACTAGATAATATTTTTTATTCATCATAGACGAAGGTTTGAATTGATTTAGGGTTTTGGGGTATGTTAGGTTCGCTATTGTTCACGAGAAGTTTTCGTCCTCAATGGTGGTCCGGCGGCAATCGCGACTGGGGGAAATTGAAGCGGGGTGTCGTGCCAATGTTCTGGTCGATCGGAAAAGTCTCTGGCGACGATACGAGGCGGCGCGAGGTGATTTTGGTCGATGGGTTGGGTTCGAGGTGATGACGACTTGCTCGATTTTGGGTTGCGATGAGATTTTTGGTTCTGGGTGGTCAGAGGGTTCGTGTAGATCACCGACGACTTGCCAGTGAGGGCAACGATGGTCGGAAGTGATCGTGGTAGTATGCACGGTGCACGCGTGTAATTGATGATAGTTTGGAAGATTGGGAACGAAGGAAGAAACTCGAAGTATTTCTCGGGGAAATTGGGTGTAGGCTCGAGTGTGCGTGGGTGTTCCTGTTGCAATTGGTTTAAAAGTTTAAATTAAACAAAGATAAAAAGAAGTTTTGTCTCGGGGATATTGGATAGTTAGCTCGGGTTAAACTCATGGATAAAGAGCTTGGGCTCGGGGAATTTGGGAATTGGTTTTGGGTTGGTTTAGTAACTACAGATTTTTCAGTTTCAAGCTAAAACCTGTTTCAGGTTTTAAAGTTCCATCAGAATAAAAGAAAAAGGAAAGTAAATGAGTTCTCAAACTTTGAAGTTAGGGTTTAATCAAGCTTAAATGGTTTATTAACTACCACTCTTAAATAATCAATGTTAATTTAAGTTGTAAGTTATTAAAGGTTTGAAAGTAAAATTATTTTTGAATTCAAAAGTATTTCAATAAGCCCAACCTTTAATTTAAGATTTTAAAATAAATAAACTAAATAAAGATAATTAAGGAGTAAATTAAGAAGATTAAATGTCTTGAAGAATTAATTAACTTAAAGACTTAAAATTAATTGGTAAATGATAATTAGTTCTAAGTTGTTTCAAAGAATTTAATAATTTTAAGTGATTAAGATAAGTGGGTTATCTTGTTAAAGTTTTGGGCAATTTAAAATTAATTAATTAAGTAGTAATTAAAGGGGTAATTTATTAATTAATGGTTAATCAATTATTGTAATTAAGTAAGGATAACAAATTATAAGGTTTTATAAATCAAATAATGATTAAAGGTTAATTAATTAATGTAATGGATAATTAAAGGTTAATTAAGTATTAATTTAAAAGTTAATTAAATTGTAATTGAAGGGTAATTAATTTGTAATTAGTTATTGATTTATTAATTAATGCAATTAATTTAAGATTAATAAAGGTTAATTAATTAAAGGATAAATTTATTTATGAAAGTAAATTAAGGATAATTACCTTATATAACTAAATAAAAGATAATTACTTTGTGTAATCAAATAAAAGCTAATTCCTTGGTGAAAATTAACAAAGAATAATTAATTAAGGATTAATTAATTGAGATAATTAATTAAATGGAAAATTAGATAATTAAAGGTTAATTATTTAAAAATTAAAGGTTGATTAATTATAATTAAAGGTTAATGGTTAATTAATAAATGATTAATCAAAATGATTTGTAATTTATTAATGTTAATTAACCAGGATTAGTCATTCATAAGTACTTAATCTGGTTCAAATAAATTAGACAATTAACTGATTTTACTTATGGATGTTTGGATTGAATTGAATGCTTTGAATTGTTTGATATCCCTGATTATGACGCTCTGTTTTGATTTGAGCTGTGTTTAATGCAATTTATCATCTGTGTTATATATCTGTGATCGGTGAATGAAAGATAAGCGTTATAGTTTATACCGCTTATCAAATATAAGCGTTATAGTTTATACCGCTTATCAAATATATTGTTGTATTTGAATCTGTACCGATTGATGATGTTGCACTTCTATTGTGTAAAACCCCTGGACCACACTTATACACACACAAATATGGATTGCACGTGGAAATTGGGTAAGTCACAGATCTTTTTGAAATAATTGTAAGATTGAATTTTTGAATCCAAATAGTTTTGGAAATGGATTGGGATTAAAATAAAAAAAATTGAAAAGGAATTTCAAGAATAAAAGTTATTTTTGAATAACTTGATTTAGTTTTGAAATTTGATTTAAATTTGAATTCAAAATTTGAAATTGAATTCTATTTACGATTTAAGAGGTTATACAAGTTTATATAGGTTTCAAACCATTTTTAAAGTGTTGTTTTGGGACTTTAAATTTAACCCAAGATTTTAACTTGTATAAATATAATTGGATTTTTCTGAAACGGAAACTGTTTGTTTTCAAATAATAAAAGCTTTCACATAAGAAATGAACTTCCAATTTGTGTTAAAAAGATTTCAAGTTTGAAATGAAAATGGTTTTCCAAGTTATGAATAAATCTTTGGAAACGGGTTTGAAAGTTATAAGTTAAATCTTTAATTAAAAGATTTAAAAGAATTAATCCAATTGAAATGGAAATTGTTTTGAAACCTATGAGTGGATCTTTGTGAAACTAGGTGAACTTTGTGAAATTAATCTTTTTGTTTAAAGATTTGAAATGGTAATTTGTTTAACCATTTGAAGAAAAGTTTTGGATTTTTAAAGGTTGTGACTTAACTAAAACCCCATATCCATATGTTTTTAAATATTGCGCTCATTATTCGGTTTAGCCGGGAGAGGACCTTGTGTCATATAACCCATTCCGAATAGTGATACGACGTTATGGATTGCATTGAAGACCGGTGGTGAAGACCGGGTGTCTTCGAGAACGATAGGCTAACCTATCGATTGACTCTGCACTGATTTGCTCCGGTATAGAGTTCTCAATATATGATGGGAAGTCCTATCAGGATTGTGGATACCCGGATTGCAAGGGATTCTTCCTTTATTGGACGAAGTGCCTTCGCTTCTGTTTGAACCTGAAACAGACTTGTATGGTTGTATGTCTGACACTACACTTTGAGATATAAACTGATCTCTATCAAATACATTTCTACTTGGTGGCGAAGAATTTGTTCTCTTAGCTTAACACCCTTCTATGAGACGTGCGAGCTCAGAGGTTTTGTAGCTCATAGTTATCAGTGATTCACTCCCAATTTGGTAGTGTGACATGCTGAGTGCTGCTGTGTATCATTTTTTGATCAAAACATGGCTTTTGTATAAAGCGTAGCTTTGTGGATGAGACTGCATCAGGGCCTCACACCCCGAAAATGGTTGAAACAGGAAAGATGCGGCAAGGTTATGATGGTCGCTCCCTTTAGGGTGTGTCATTCCCTTCTGGAAAAGGGTGGTATCATGGTATGGAGCCCAGATACTTACTCATATGGACACTGTAAATCTATTACTTTGTGATTGCTTTTTGGTTGAGAGGCGCCTCGGATAAAGGTCCCAAAGGACCGGGGGATGGCATGCTCGTGTAGTAGTTACCTAGTTACAGAGGTAACCTGACCTTGTGTTGACAGAGAGCTAGTTAAGCTCTCAAGATGTCCCGCCAGAGGCGTACCCATGGATAGTAGGAAGTTCCTTAGCCTGACTATTTGTTGGAAATCCAAATAAAACAATACGCGCCTTGTACGGTTTTAGTTGTAGAACCTGCCATTTAACATGGCAGCTATAGTAGGCATCGTATCATGGTACCTATGCTGGCTAGGATTAATATTATATTTTCGAATGTTTTCACACTATGCACTAGTAATAATATCAAAGAATTTTCCTCGTATTAAGCATATTTGACTATCATGAGGGAAAATCTCCCCTAGTGTGCAATTGCATTGTGTGTGCGCTGGGAGGCCTTATGGTAGTTTCATTTTCCAAAAAGCGTTGCGGATTTATTTTAAATGCTTTTGTTGTTTGTTTTAAAAATAAACCATTTTGTTTGCTCATACCGGTCCCACGACTAACCTGGAGTTTATTGTTCCTTCCCTAAACTCTGGGCGCCCACAAATTTTCACACACGGGCAGGCTAGAGTTGGGTTTTTTAGATAGTCAGGTTTAGTAGATTATCTGGAGCTAGTTCATTCTTTGGATCAGGACTGCACTTGCTTATCTTTGTGCATCGTTATTGGGGGTTCGAGCTATTTCTGGATTGGTGCCTTGGAGATGGAGATTACCGATACTATAGTTCTCTCTTGAAGACCATATTGGAGATATTGTTCCGCTGCTGGTGTATCTTTTCTTTCCGCTGCTATTGTCTTGTATCATATCTCTGATGTATATTGATATTCATTGTATCATTTAGTTGTATCAGATGTTGTATCAATGTTGTATATCAAATGTATTATTCATTTCTTCCGTTGTGCCGTACTTAATGTGTTATAAGCTTCGGCGAACTAGATTCGACGTTTGGATCCACAGCATTTGAATACGAGTATCGTATTCGGTGCCAATTTTCGAAGGTCGGGTCAGGGTCGTTACTCATTGTATCTAGAAACAAAGATGCAGAAAAGGTGGAGGCACCAACGATCGACCTAATGGTCATTTCGGCCATGATCGGCCCCGCCTTAGTGAGGAGGATCTTGGTTGGCTGTGGTTGTTCCATGAATAAAATTTTCATAAAGGCATACAATCAGATGAGGATGGAAGCCAAGGACTTGAAACTGTCGAGAGCTCGCATTCATGGCTTTAATGGTGTTGTGACCGAAGCTGTCGGTTATATCGAATTGCTAGTAGAGCTGGGGGAAGGTTACCGCATGAGTGTGCGGATGTTGCAATTTGTTGTCTTGGATGTTGATGCTCCATATAATGTTTTAATGGACCGACCAGCCCTAGCTGAATTCCAGGTTGCTCTTGCCCCATGGTGTTTGACTTTGAAGTTCCTAAGTGTTAATGGTGTTGGAGTTGTGCATGGTTATCAAGTGACCAGACGTGCCTGTTATGTGGCTGAATTAATGAACCCTCAAAGGAAGGAGAAAATTATGGATAAGTCTCTCCGCATCCAAGCCACCAAAGATTGACAACTAGTGCCTAGGATTTGGCTCGGACGCCACAGTCGATTCTATAAAAACATAGATCCGAAGGATGAAAAGGAAGAGACCAAGGCTGCACCAGTTGTGTTGACGATTAACATCACGGTTAACCACGACGACCTGTCACGGGTCCTAAAGATCGGATCACAGCTCAACCCCTAGATGATGAAAGAACTTGCTAGTGTTCTTCGAGCAAATCTTCATGTGTTCGCTTGTACTCATTATGTGTTGGATCTCGCCTGCCATTGCAAACCACACATTAAACATCGACCCGAGGCATGTCCCGATGAAACAGAAAAGGCATGGCATGGATTTGGAGAGATTTTCCACCCTTTAAGAGGAGGTGGATAGGCTTTAAAGCAATGGGTTTTTTCATGATGCCCTCTACCCTAAATGGGTATCTAATCCTGTACTTGTGAGAAAGGCGAATGGAAAGTGGCGGACATGTGCTAACTATTCAGATTTAAACAAAGAATGCTCGAAAGACAGTTTTCCCCTTCCAAGATTGACCAACTGGTGGACTCAACCGCAGGACATGAAATGCTATCTTTCATGGTTGCGTACTCCGAATATAATTAAATCCCAATGCATATCCCCGACCAAGAGCACACTAGTTTTATTACTAACGTTGGATTGTACTGCTATGTGATAATGGTATTTGGAGTGGAGAATGCTGGAGCGACTTATCAACGCCTAGTGAACTAAATGTTTAAAGATCAGAATGGAAAGATGATGGAGTATACGTGGATGATATGCTCGTGAAGTCCCAACGATCAAGCAACTACATTAGAAACTTATCAGAGACGTTCGACATCCTTTGATATTACAAATTAAAGATTAATCCTCTGAAATATTCTTTTGGCGTTGCATCAGGAAAGTTCTAGGGTTTCATCTAAATTCACGTAGAATTGAAGCTAATCCCAAGAAGACTCGAGAATTCGCAACATCCAAGCACTAAAGACCATCAAACTAGTGCAGAACGTAAATAGGAAGGTAGCCAACCTAAGTCGATTTATTTTCAGAAATACTGTTAATGCATTCCTTTCTTCGACTTGATTAAAAGAGGGAAAATGAACTTTGAATGGACATAAGATTGTTCAGACGCATATCAAGCTTTGGTGAACCACTTAGAGAGGCCTCCCATCTTGTCAAAGCCGGTGGATCGCGAAGACTTGTATATCTACTTAGCCATGTCGGTACATGCTATAAGTGCCGCACTGCTTTACTAGGAGAATCGCATCAAAAGGCCGGTCTATTATATTAGCAAGCGATTAATTGGTGGTGACAGGAACTACACGAAGATAGAGAAATTGGGTATTGCTTACTGATTGCTTCCAAAAAGCTTCGCCCCTATTTTCAGACTCATCCTCTCAACGTTTACACTGATCAGTCGTTACAACAGGTCCTACAGTGACCTGAGGCATCTTGAAGGTTGCTCAAGTGGAACATCGAGCTGAGCCAATTTGACATTAACTATCTCCCTTGGAAAGCCATCTAGGGACAAGCATTAGTGGACTTTATTGCTAAGTTCACTACATAGGATGATCTCCCAAAGAGTAGTGAAGCCCCTACCATCTGATGAAAAATGTATACAGATGGAGCCTCCAACAATCGCTGTTCTGGAGCCGGAGTTATACTAGTAATGCCAATGGATTGATCAATTTGCTACACTTTGAAGCTTGACTCCTTATAACAAATAACGAAGCTGAATATGAAGCTCTTATTACTGGACTCAAACTTGCCAAAGAACTGGGAGTAAAATCTCTTGAAATCTTTTGCGACTCCCAGTTGGTGGTATTCCAAGTTTGAGAAGATTACTAGGCTAAAGGACAACGACTCACTCCGTACCTTGTCCAAGTCCAAGAGCTATTGAATGACTTTGAGTATTATGACATCACGCGCATTCCCTAGGATAAAAACAAAGAGGCTGCTCATTGGAAAAAAATTCTAGCACCAGAGATGCATAATAAATGGGCTTAGTTCCAGTCGAAGTACTAGATGCTCTGAGCATAAACTAGATGGAAACCGACTGAGTATTTGATACGAAGCCTAAGATGGAGTCATGGATGACTCTGATTAAAGACTATTTGCTGCACGGAGTCCTTCCCGAACAGAGGAATGAAAGACCGAAAATCCTTCACAAAGCTTCACGATATATCATTTAGGAAGGAGTCATGTATAGAAATGGTTTTTCCATTCCCTTGCTTCAGTGTATCGCTCATGATGAAATAAAATGAGTTCTAAAGGAAGTTCATTAAGGGGAATGTGGCAATCATACTAGGAGGCAAATCCAGCAAAGAAAATATTCCGTTATAGGTATTACTGGTTAACTGTCAACTGAGATGCTGTAGATTACGCCAAACGATGCGACAAGTGACAGATGTATGCAAAAGTTTCGAGAGCTCTGTCGACGGAACTTACATAAATAGTCAGTCCATGGCCGTTTGCCACATGGGGCATAGTTATTATCGGTTCCTTATTGATCTTAAAAGATGGTGCGAAGTACGTCATCATAGCAGTTGATTACTTCACTAAATAAGCCAAAGCAGAACCTTTAACCACGACCACGATGAAGAAAGTAGTCAACTTCATTGTCTGGAACATAATCTGTCGTTTTGGCCTTCTATGAACCGTTATAACTTACAATACACCCAATTAAAAAGCGCTAAATTCAATGACTAATGCCATCAACATCATATTAAGAAGAAATTTATGGCAGTTGCTCACCCTCAAGCAAATGGACAAGTTGAAGTAGTGAACAAAATCATAATGTTTATTATGAAGAAGCATTTGGAAAAGGCTAGAGGAAAGTGGATGAATGAACTCCCACCAGTATTATGGGCTTACAAAACCACACACAAGTCTACGACTGACCATACTCCATACGCCATTGCTTAAGGCTCCAAAATCATTATTTTTGTTGAACTTGAAGTCCCTTCTCATTGAGTAACCTATTACGACCCCAAAACGAATAGATATATCCTTTTAGAATCTCTAGATTTTGTAGATAAGAAGTGCGAAGAAGTTTATTTTTAGGTAACTGCACATCGACACTGAGTCGCTTGATACTACAACACTAAAGTTCGACCTAGAACCTTTGAAATTGGCAATCTCGTTCTGAAACGGGTTTTTTGTTGTCCAGTCGCACATGAATCCTACTTGGGAAGGACCATATGTTATTGAATAGAGGCTTGGAGAAGGAACTTTCTAGCTAGCACTGTTGATGGCATCACACTCCCTAGAGCATAGAACAACGAGTACTTACAATGCTATTTCATTTAGTTTATTCTTTTCATTCAGTTGTGTTTAATTTTCGAATTTGCTTCGGCGTTTGCTTTTCCAGATGTGTAATAAGACAAATTATGTTAATTCTTTCAATTTGGCAAATAAAGTTGGAAATTTCCTTCATATCTTGTATTTTTATAAAATTACATATTAGTTACAATACCCGACTAACTAATATTGACATGTTCGATTAGGTTCCCAGAGTTTGGAGCTAGCCGATTACATAAGTTCACGATTTAACTAAACAAAATAAACATGGTCCGACTATACATTCAAAGATTCACACTCACAACCTGATGGACGGAGTATCTAACGAGGAATGGATGTGACTTGACCATCCGATAATCAAATTAATCCCACTAAGCGATAAGACAGACATGAATCAAAAGAGACCATGAACACGACTGATCGCTCACTAAGTCAAACCCCGGACTTAGGGGCAAGTCAATCAACTAAGGAAAGTACGGTCCAACTATGTTTTGAAATAACTCTAAGTCCACAAAGTGTGGACTGGAGTATAAACACAAATTGGGTATGATCTGATCACCCATCAACTAACTCTTATTCCAAGATTGTTGGTATGAGTGTAAACAAATAGATAAGTGCAGTTCAACCACTCACTATTCCATAAACTTTGGCCTGAAATCGATAGAAGGAGTATAAATTCGCTAAGGATGGACTTCGACCATCCACCATCTAACTCCACTAACCCGTGGCTGGGGGCAGGAGTATAATCACTTAAACTACTGAATCTGATGGTGTAACACTGGGGCTCGAGTCCAACATTTGGTACAACTTTAGGCCACGACCATATAGAGGACTTGAATAAAAACTAATGGATGATTATCCGAATTAATGAGCAACGAATTACAAGTGCACTAAATGGAAAAGTAATACCTCAAGTATTTAAGCAAGTTCACATAAGATTTCAAAAGAAAATAAAGAACTTTATTTACACATTAAACTTGGAAATGTGGTACAAATTAATTCAAAATGGGGGTCGTATATGCACATACACGGCCAACAAAAAAAATTTGCTACATAAGCTATATACAAACTAAGCCGACACAACGACTACTTTTTTTGCTTCTTCTCCCCTATGATTTTTTTTGAGAGTGGAGCCAGTCGAACTTCCGCCTATTCCTCCCTTCGACCCATACTATTGCCTTTACAACCTTTGGTAGGAGAGCTTTCAGATTTTGGAGGGAGTCCTTCGGGAACTGACCTGCTGGGTTGAGTGACTTGAAGTGGGACAAGGCTTAGATCATCGACATCTGCATCAATGGGTTTGGTTTTGGTTTTCTTCTTCAATAACTTCTTCCCCTTGATGCACTCCTTTAAGCTAAGTTCATCAGTGTGTTCAGAGGCACCCGTGATCATGATATTATTAGATTTGTCTAGCAGTGGCTGATCTTCGGCCTTTTCGTCAGCAAGAGCTCCAATAACTTGAGCATCAGGCCCTGTAATGTAAATATCCGCTGGAACATTAGTAAATGTCGATTGTTGCTCCATAGTGGCACCGCTTCCTGGAGTTTAACTGGGGGACGGAAGACCTACAGATTCACGAGAACAAGTAAATAAGCCAATAACTATTTGGCATGAGGAACGAAATCTCTCGAATAATGGAGAGTAGAGCGAGATACCTGTGCCCAGCTAACTTTCAGTCGTTGTTGGAGTGCTCTCTTCTTAAATAGTAGTTAGCACCTTTGGTTTATAACCGGGTTTATCTGGGTCATAGATCGGATCCTGTCCCGAGCCAAGTGAAATTGACGCTCCAGTGTTTGAAGTGAAAGAAGACCTTTAGGATCGGACTTCGAAGCTTCAGCGATGTTTTTCCCTTTGCTAGAGGGTGCCAAAATATTAAAGTATCGGAGCCTTGTAACGACAAGATCTAAAGATTCACTCACATGAAGGACCTCCAGTACCAGTTTCTCCGCATCTAAATCAACTTCACCAAGGGCTTTCTTCCTCATTTCAATGATATATTCTCGGGCCTCGACAATCAATTTGAGGTAGCCCTCTACAAGAAAATCAAGTCACTATGATTAGAACATTAGCATTGTATTCAACAATCAAAGGATCGAACATGTCATCAATCTCATTCAAGCTAACCTTTTTCGCATCCTCCAACTAGGCCTCAATTTGTTCTCTAACTTCATCATGGCCAATTTCCTTAGCCTCTTCCTTGAGGACTTCAATTTGAGCGAGTTTCTCATCAAGTTTGATTTTCAATTCATAAGCTTAGACAACCTCTTCACGATACCTTTGAGACTCCTTTTGAGCTTCAAGTTTTTCTTCTTTCTCTTTCTTAAGGATTTCTTTGAGTTCTTCAACATGGAGGGCTAGAGTGTTTTTCTCTTTTTTAGTGTATCCTTCTCCAATGCAAGCACACTACCACGATTGAATGCAACGTCCTGTTCCTTTTGTGAGCCATTTCCAAACGACTAATCACCTCTGATGTTTCTTTAACACTCTTTTCTGACACGGTTAACTTCATGGTTAACTCCATAATATCATTATCTTGGTGTTTGATTATATCTTTATCATGGATCGCCTCCAGCTTTAGGCGATGGACTTCATGTTGACATTTAGTATACACCTCAGGTATTTTCTCAGCTAAGTGTTGGAATGTTTCATTCTGCATAAAAATATCGTTGACACATGCAAGTGAACTTGCTTTAGAACTCCTTACAGTTGTATGGATAGAAGAAAGAAACTTTTGCCTATTAAAGTAGATTTTTGGAAAATTGACCTTAAGTTCGGCCAATCTTTCTGCTGTAGAGGCCTTAGGAGCTATAATAGTCAAAGCTGGATCAAAAGTAACAATTGGACGTTGGCTCGACCGACGACATGAGGTTGCCGAGAACCAGATGAATCCGAATGATGCTCGGGTGGCACATTAGTCTGGAGAGAATAAGAAGAGGTCTAATCTCCATTAAGTATAGGAAGATCGGGATGGACTACCTGATGAGATGATTGAGATTTAGACTTGTATTTAGAGGATGAAGACTCCCTTGAGCGATGACTTCTTTTTGGCCATCGTCCCTTTCTCGATGCCTACCCGAGTCTGGACCACGGATGGATCCATACTATGTTAAGGATCCCCTCAAGCGATCAAAGGCACTGGAATGAGACATAGCACCTGGGGACCAAACAAGAGCATATAAATAACCATCAAATAAGCGATAAATAGGAATTATGTAATGAAGTGCGTGTGACTATGAGTATCCTAGTGTCCCCTCGACAGACCGGTTCTTGTAGCCTTGCTCATAGGAATGATTTCCCCTTTGCTAGTGGGAGGAATGTCGTCACCCATCCTGGTGGGAGAATTAAGCTCACCGACACTAATGTTGGGAAAATAAAAAGTCTCGATGTCATCTGGAATTGTTAGATTAGAGAATCCTTCCATCGAACTTTCTAAAGGCTGAGAGGAAGAATCTTCTTCAACAGAGGTGATGCTGAACCCAGACTTTTTAGCAATTTTCTTCCTACAAAGTTTGTATGCTGGACTTTTTTCTTTTCTTTTTGGCACACGAGATTGTGTGCCTTGTAATGATTCGACCACGGGCGGATTGCCCAGACCTACATCATCACTGCTAGGCTTGTTGGCTTCATCACCTCTAATTTCTCCCATTTCAGCATCGTCGTGAGCCCCCTCGATTGAGGGCAAGATAGTGCTATTAGTGCCACCTTCTACTTTCGTAGCATTCCTTAGTGGTGCAACACTCCTTGGAAGCCCGATGCTGCGACCTTCTTCTAACAGCCCAAAAGGAGATAGCCACTTATTAGTTACAGAGGATCTGATGTCCCTGTCCTCAATTGGGGTGGCACGGATTACGAAGACTGCCCTTGAAAAACTCACATTCTAGACGTGAATGGACACCTATAAATTTTCAAAGTATTAGTTAGTTCAAGATACGACTTAGGCTAAAGAATTTGAGAATAAAGTCAAGGCAACACTTACATCTTGTAGAAAATGCGGATTATGGATGTTAAGACATAATTAACACTAGGAGGGTGAATAGTGTTTAATGGATTTTATAGAAATTTTGAAATCTTTTCAAATTAAACACAAATAGATGCAATTCACAAACATAAAGACAATTAAAGAACGGGACACAGATGCAAATAGTAAATAAAAGCAGTAAAGGAAAGAACATACTGAAATTTTATACTAGTTCGGAGTTACCCTACATCCAGTCCCACATAATTTTTTGTGCAGATTTCTTTTCAAATATAATATTGATATTGCAAGATTGATTTCAAGGCCAAGAAATATACCCTCCTGTCTCCGAGTCTAGGGCAAACTCTCCTGATTTAACCAGGCTACAAGGTCGCCTAATTGATTTACGGGCTACAATCACACCCAATTGATCTACGAACCATAGTCACACCGTTTACAATCACACTTTGATAGAGAGAGACCAATACACTTATATCTTTCGATCTTTGATTACGAATGATCTATATCTCTAAATAGCACTGAGATCTTTGAGAGAGAGTGGCAGAGAATAAAATTACAGACGATTGAGTTTGATTCTCTTAGGATTTCGGCAGGGTTTTGTTAAAGCATTTGAAATATAAGGGAATATTTGAGTGGAGAAGAAGGAATTTAGAAAATGTAGGAAAACTAACTTAAAATTCATTTAAAACAACTGTTATTTATAGGAAAATAACGGTCATATCCATTAGCGAAAGGTTATGACGAATAGACACTTCATTTGAAAATATGAATTTTAATTCTACGGCTACCATATCGACATGGGGGGATGAGGGATGTTCACATGCCTATGTTATTCTTGAAAATAGATTTTGCTTTAAAATGATTTCTATTCTATAACTTGTCAAAACAATTTCTAAACTTTGTAAACAGATTTGAATATAGTTTAAATTTATAAAAGAGTTTTAGAAAGTAATCTTCAATCTATAATATCAAAGTAATATTAAAAAGTAAGTATAGATTTATTTAAAATATGTTAAAGCTAAAATATTAAAAGATATTGAGCGAACCATCCCCTCACGAAGCCAAGCGAACAACGAACGTAGAACCATTCGTGTTTAAAGATACCGAGCACGTTTCAAGCAACCAGTCATAACTTGACAGTTGGGCGTGATCTCGAGGAAAACGTAAGAAAGGCTTCCCGTCAATCGTTTAAATTTTTAGATAAACTTGATGTCTCCAAGAGATGGGGGTGGAATAGAACATCCATAAATACCAAGAAAGTGCCATGAAGAAAAACATAGCTATTCGAATGCAGCTGAGTTGGAGCTATTCCTAGATAATTTAACATCTCTTAGATAAAAGAATTAAAAGGCAACATGTATCTGGCCCAGCACATAGATTTGTTGTATGTCGTATACCCTTCTGGGGGGAAATGAACCCTGTCATTCACTGAAGAGACTAGAACATCTCTAAACAGGATCCCGTGTTTAGAACACAACCTGCGAAGAGTAGCCACATTAATTCTAATGGTCCGGGAATCCATTGGGTTATCCAGATATACAACACTTCCTATAGCATCAGGGGCAAAATTTACCTCTTCCATTGGGAGGATGGAAACATCAGAGAAAATGTCAACCAATGGGTTCGAAATCTTCGGTTGTTCAGTTGGATGTTCAGGAGAAAGTTTACCAGATACAGTCGCAGAACTCGACTCAGCACCTGGATTGCTGCACCATAAGGGTTGTCCAAAAGACATCGTGGCTAAACGCCACAAACATCTGGAGCCCATATCAACTAAACTCAGTAGATAATCAAGACTAGAAAAATTAACCTATCCCCCGTGCTAAGTGTAAACTAGTGTGGTGTAGTGTTGTGCAATGCAGAGATAAACAGTTCCAAATTAAAAGCAAAAGTAGGTGACATGACTTCGAATTTCAAATAGAGTAACCGCCATCATCGACCATCTCAACTGGCATTCAAATTGATCGGTTGTATAAGATTTGGGATCGACCATCGACATCTCAAAGTGTGAAGTTCATTATTAAAGTCTATATGTTAAGTTTTAATTCATGTTCAACTCCCGGCAGTTTAGCTGTTCAAATTCAAATGCAAAGTTGGATAGGCAAGACTTATTGTCCGTCATCATATATAGGTTAATATGGATTGGTTTACTCAAGTGTTCAAGCTCAATTACAAGGCTTAGAATCGGCTAAGTCCCATACAACCGATCCTTCTTAGAAAGCCTATGCCCGATCCCTCCATTCTCTAGCACCACCGATCCCTATGTCAAAAATCAGTATGGCAGATCCTTTAGCCGAGTACACCAACACCGATCCCTCCTCAAACTCCAATACTCAACCCCTCATCCACCAATGCGGCCGATCCTTTCTTCTCATATTCACACTGATCCCTATAGTGGGATCCCTTCTTCTCTCCATTCACTCCTTACTCCCATCCTTATTTGCAGAAGCGAACCACTAAGCCCTTCCTACTCCCTTTATACCACCTCACCGAACCCTTCCTACCCCCTTTATACCACCTCACTGAACCCTATATCGCCACCGTTCATCATCATCCATCTCGTATCCTCCTAATTCGACCCATGCTCGGATAAGAAATTCAACTGAAACCATCATCTCGTCACAAATTAGAAATAAATGCAAGAAAGCCTACCTAAATGTATAATGTGAGTTACTTGAAGGGAGATGCTGGATTTTGATTCAAATCGAAGATGAAGTGGTGGTTCAGAGCAAAAAGGATGGCAAATCTAAGGATGGAGGCAGTATTTGATTTGGAGGAAAAGGTTCGGAGTTCAAACTGGAAGGAGAGGGTTTGGGGTTGAGCTTGCTTGAAACCAGGGCAAAAGAAAAATGAAATAAAGTGAAGAGATAGAGGGAATGGGTATCGGTTTATATATGAATAATAATAGGGAACGACCCACCTTTTCATTCTCCACAAAGCCGAAAAAATTACTTTCCAACATAAGAAGGGATCGGGCACAAACCCTCGGCTTGGGGATTCAGTCTGATCCCTATTATAATAAAAAAAGGAAGGAGAATTGGATCGGCTAAAGGAGAACACTGATCCCTATTATTCTAAAAAAGAGGGGGAGAGGAAAGGGATCGGGTATGAAACCAATACGCATGCAAATCTGTACCTAACTATATAAAGTAAATAAATATAAAATGCGATGAAATTGCATCTAATTTAACATAAATTAGCGACAAGCCATGAGCATGCAAATATGTTCGGGAGCCAACGACAAGAACGTGTACTTGAACGTCCACGCGTATATTCTAGACATTCAATTTTTGAGAATTCAAACCTGAAATTTTCAAGGTCAAGACTGAATCAAATAGACAAAGCTTACTAGCCTCATAGAACCGGTTCATAGATAGCAGCTGATGAAATACAATCCTAAGGTTTATACTACTAGAAATCGACCAAGCATCATGATAATCAAAGAGAGATGCGATACTTTGGGAAAATAATTCAACGAAGGGATAACAACTATTCAGAAAACTGGATGGATTTCTTTTCGGTGACTCTAACATGCTTCGATTCAAAGCACGTCATGTTCAACACAAGATGTACTTTGGAGGGCAAGTATTATCCGACGTTTTGATTCGACAATATCCGAACTGATTGGACAAGTTAAACTCGACTCCAGTCAAGGCCAGTAAGCCCAAGGTGATGATTGTAGGGTCCAAAATTCAAGTACATATGGTAATATGAAGTCATGATCAAGCAAAATCAAGAGATATGCTATGCGGAATGTTCAAAGTATGGAATATAGTTTAATATAGAAAAGGGATCAGCTATAATCCCTCTCAATCACAGGGATCGGTCTACTTCAGCCAAATAAGTGCAACTCAATGGAAAACAATTGATATCTCGATGTAACGACTCAGAATTTGACCACTTTAAAATATACTATTTAAAGTGATTTTAAATATAAAATATATAATGTTATATGATTCAAACAATAATAGATAGGATTTGGAAAGAGAAGTATACACAAAAATAGTAACATTTGCCAATATCGACAAAAGTGACAAAATGCTGATTTCATAAAAGTAAGTTTCAATGGTTAAATAATTTTTCTAATTAATTTATGAGTGTTTATATTTTTAAATAGAAATATACAAATTTGTTTTTAAATTTGGTTTACGTAAATAAATAGTTTAACTAAAACGTCAAAATGTGAATGTAAAACATTTCATCGAAAATCAACTTTTTGTCGATTAAAAATTATCTCAACGTTGTCACTCCTTTATTTTATTATATAGGAATATATATTCAAATATTATAAGTATTAATTAATTCACTAATCAAGTTTACTTTTACTAAACATACTTAGAAAATTCAAGAATATAATTAATAAATAGTAAGCATAAAAAGACAAAAAGTACAAAAGTCAAAAAGTAAAACATCAAACCAAACAAACATAATTATTACTTTCTTTACTTAATATTTAAGTGAAAATGACATAAAGTAATGATTTGAAATGTGATGTTAAGTGTCAAAAAAATAAGGTTGCTTAAAAAGTAAGTAAGGTTATTTTGGTAATTTTGTAAAAGGATATTTTGTACCTTACCACTTCATTTTTTTATAAATACTAACCACTTTCTCACCTTTTTCACACCATTTTCTACCTTCTTATTCCTCCTTGAAGCTCTCTTTAAGGGCTTCTTCTTCTCTCTTTTCCTTACCAACCTTTTCAAAATCATGTCAAATTAACTCCAAACACGACCAAACTTTACCAAAGACCTTAGAATACCATTAAAACATGGTATAATATCTAAGAATGGAAGGAACGATGGAGGAGAGGTTGGAACCTATGAAGGCCGAACCATTTGGAAGGAAAGCATGTTCGGGAAGCTTCGGAACAAGAAAATAGAAGGAAGTGACACCGATTTCATTCCAAGAAGCTAGGACCAAATTCAAGGTGCTGCGGAAGCTCTGCCGAATTTTCTGATGTTGGTTGAAGTTGAAACAATAGTGAAGTGTCGGATTAAATGAATATTGGTAGGAATTTAATCGATTTGGTTAAAGGTGAGTACTCATATTTAGAGTTACTAATTTCTAAAAATATTTAGAAAAGTTTAGTATATGTTGGATGATTTAATGGTTGATCATATGTTTGTGAAATGGATAATAACTTGGTTTGATAAATGTTAAGAAAATGATTACTAAGCATAGTTAATTTAATAATAATTTAAATCCATATAAATATGTGTATGAAAATAGCCTCTTAATGAAATCAAAGTATCTAAGAAGATTGAAAATGATATAAAACTAAAATATAAAATGAAATGAAAAATGGACTTGAAATTTGAAATATATTGTTTAAAATGAGTTTAGAATAATTTAGAAATGTTTTATAAACATTTAAAAGTGTTTCCATGAAGTTTGAAAAGAAATTGAAAATTTAGTCAAAAATAGGCGCGTCGCGTAATGGTATTTCGCGATTTCGCGCCATAAAAGTCAAAGAAGTGTAAATGTTGGAATATAGTTTGGAATTCTTCGAGATAAGAATTTTTCAAACTATTATATATATAGTTTTCCAACAAAGGAAGAAAATCAAGATTTCGATATATGAGTAAAATAAGTTTTTTGGAAAAATCGCGGATTTGTAGTTTGGAATCCAAAACTAGATTTCTTTGAAAATGATGTTTTAAATTTGTTTAAAAATATGAAATAAATCTTATATATCTTTTTATGTGTTTTAACAGTGATTTAAGTGATACAAATAGATTTTCAAATAATAAAAATTCGTTCTAATCAATATAGATTTAAAAAGCACTTTCCATAGCACTTTTTCGCAGCACTTTTCAATAACTTATGAAATATAGTTTAGCACAGCCGTTCTTTTTCAAACCTTTTGTAAAGGTTCTCAACTGATCAATAAAGTATTCTAAAGGCGATTCAAAGGATTTATGGAATGTTTAAATAAATGAATAAGTGTTTTAAATAATGATTTGGAAGTTTTATAAATCATTTCTAAAAATGAAAGGAGTATGCGGAAACGACTAGTACATTTGTCCTGCTTGTAAGATCTAAACTGTAAAACAAGGTGTGTAATTAAGGTTAGGAATGGAGCAACTGTTAACCCGCCTTTTTACAAGGATACGAACAGACGGGTTTAACTTAATCGACTGCACGATTCGTCAAGGCTGGTGTACGATGGATTTAGTCGACTGGATGGGCGGATGACGCAACGCACTTGAAAGACGGAAATTGGATTGGACAGAGATGGATCGACTATAATTTGGGTCAAGAAATGTGGTTCGATCTAGAAGTTAGAAGCCGTTCAGCAGAAATGGTTCGTCTAGCATTCACGTTCGAATAACATTCAAGAGTACTTGGCATACAGTAGCACTCGGCATCCAGGAGCGCTCGGCATTAGAGATCGTTCGGCATGGTGGACGCTCAGCATTAGAAAATGTTCGGCATCGTACATGGTTTGGCATGATGGACGCTCGACATTAGAAACTGTTCGGCATCATACATGGTTCAGCATGATGGAGGTTCGACGTTGGATGGATCGTTCGACCTCAGGTATCGTTCGGCATTGGATGGATCGTTCGGCATCATGTATCGTTCGGCATTGGATGGATCGTTTGGCATCAGGTATCGTTCGGCATTGGATGGATAGTTCGGCATCAGGGATCGTTCGGCATTGGACCTCGTTCGACATACGAGTGCATTCGGCATTGGATGAGTGCGTTCGGCATATCTATGCATTCGACATAGCATTTTGGTTTGGCATGGGCCGTTCGGCCCTAATGGGCTCAGGTTACTCGGAGAGCCCAACAACTACCTGAACGTGTCTATAAATAGAGCATACAGGGCTTCAGAAAAGGGATCTTTTCTTCTGCTTTCTGACTTTCTACTTTCTAAGACTAAGGCTAGTGTAACAACCCATTATTTTCAACCATTCGCATCCATGTCGGACTTGAATTGCTCAAAATACCGCGTTGTAAATAAAATTTGGCAAATCTCAGAATATATAGTAAATAATAATTACAGATCACAGACACAGAGTAATAATAGTGCAGCGGAAGTAAAAGAAATAGTAGTTCATGAAGCTACTATATAAATATATCAGAGTTAAATAAGATACAACAAAATAAATAAAGTACAACAGAAGTCTCAAGATGATAACCAAGTACAAGCTGGATAGAACAACAGAACTGGAATAGATAAAATTAGATAAGCAAATAGTCTCCAGCGATTTCAATCTCCAGAAAGTGGAATCTAAATATGTGAGTAACTCAGGCTGACCCGAGCGTAAATAAAAATACAAACACTCGAGTCAGGACAATATATACTTATATAATGTAAACCAACGCAAGTGAACTGTAATAAGGTACAAGTAACTTAAAGGATGCCTGGGACCGCCCATCCTCTAAGGATCCGTTAAACTATTTACTATGTAGTAATATTGCGCTATTATAATAATGTCTACAGTAAAATAAACTTACTTTTAAATAGCATTCCAGGCTACCCATATCACCCTTCACACATAATAGTCCCAGCAGTCCATCCAATATCATGACATCTCCACACCGAGTGACTGTCAGAGGATACCACACGGGCTACGGGAGAAAAACAAATTCGTTGTAAAGGCTCGGTATGGAAGGTGACAAGGCACACAAGGCAATGCCAGGGTAGATATACCAATTACGCACACGGGCTGGTGGTAACGCAGTAGCCACATACGCGCACTTCGAAACACACTCCCATATAAAAATCGAAGGATGGCCATCTAATCAATCACAAGTAAGAGTATAGTATTGAAGGAATGTGTCCGATCGGAGGAATGACCTCACTTGGCCCGAGATCGCTCCTGTTTTAGCCAGCTTATGCCAATTCACGGGAGTTGGGTCCACGTAATATACATCAAGAACGTCGCCACCATCCTACTTCATTCTGGAATCTCCACCGCGTACACAGTTGTTAAAGTGGTTTTCGGTATCGACAGAGAGTATGCCAGATATCCGATCCCGGTCTCTTTAACAACCAATCGTTATTATAACCCATGGTTATAATTTTAAAGTATATTATTTTATACTTCAAAATAGAATATCATTTCAAATCCAAATCTTTATCAAATAAAGATTAAATCATTTCCAAACCATTTCAATATATCAAAATAACATATCCTTTCAAAACTTCCTTTTCAAATCATTTCAATGTATCGAAATATCATATCCTTTCAAAACTTCACTACAAATCATTTTAATATCAAAATATCATTCCAAAGATAGTTTATACTTCGAAAACCCAAAATCATTTTTTATTTCAAAACTATATTTATTTCAAAAACAATATCATTTCCATTCCAAACATATATTCACTTTTCAAAATAGTTTATACTTTGAAAGTTATAACTCTTTCGAAACCAAAACATTGAAATCATTACACTTTAAAAATCAGAACATTTTGAAATCATACATTTGCAATCATCCTTTAATTCTACACATTTACAAATTTATTAAATTAAACCCAAATTTCAATTCCAATTTAATTTAATTCAAACCATCATTTTCAATTCAAATTCTGTTTACTAACAAACCATTTCAAATCTTATTAAATTTAAATATAGGTTTAATCCATAAAATACAATATTCAACCTTTAGTATATTTCAAGGTTTGAATATCCCACCTTTCATAAATCCAATATCATTTAAATAAACTCAAATGATATATACTTCAAATATTCATTTATCAAATAAATTAAATAAATCAAAAATCAAATATCCTTTCAAAATATCAAAATGCCAAATATTATTCAAAACATCATTCATTTTTATTCATTTAAATAACTTTTAGATCCCTTCATTTTATTTAGGAATTAATTACCATTTCAAACTTACGTTTCAAAAAATTTTATATCAAAAATTAAATCTCTCCATTTAAATCATTTAAAGTCAATTCCTTATATTTATTAATTAAATATTAAATTTCCAAAACTTAAATCCTTCCATTTAAAGCCATATAAATGTCTCTTCATTATCTTTTGAAATTCAACATTTAATTTCCAATTTAAATAATATACAAAATCTAGGGTTGTTACACTCTCTCCCACTCAAAACTTTTCGTCCCCGAAAAGGAATGACGTACGGGAAAGCACAGAAAAAGATAAAGTGGAATAAGATTAAGACAAGATGACAAAAAGATTGAAATTTATACCCGATAACAGTTGTTGTAGGTAAGTTTAACAAGGTGGAGATGATCTTCCCAACATCCTCCAGAATCAAGAACACAGGCACGAAAAAGATCTTCTAGAATCTGATTCACCCTTTCCGCTTAACCGACGCTCTGTGGATGGCAAGAAATGCTCAGATTCAAGATGAGTACCAAAGATTTTCAAAGATTACGAAAGATTTCTAAACAGACTGGTATAAGCAGTAGCTTCCCCATCCTGCAGCAAGATAAGGAAAATAAGGACAATTAGAAGATAGTTTGAAAAATAATATAATAAATTAAAAACCCTAAAAATTTCAACTTAAATTGGAAATTAATTTACATAAGTTGAATAAATCTTAATCATCTCCAATTTCATTAGCTTATTATCCAATTATCTTAAATTAACAAATCCCTAAAATCATGTATTTGAAAATATTTTATTATACTCAAAATGTACCATATAAAATTTAATTCTTCTTCATTTCTAATTAAAATTAAGTTTATTTCTCTCAATATATCTTATCACCCATGTTAAATATATTTATACTAATTATAACTGCTTTAATTTATTCTTAGTTCCTTTATCATCATTTTATATTGTAAAATTTTCCATTACCTTTTCTTTATTTACCACTGTCAATCATTTTATAACTAAAATTTAAGTGTATAACATTTATTATAACCACTCAAATTTTATTTATAAAATCTTTTTTATATTGTATATTATCCAATTACATTGTTAACTTCTAAAATTTAAGGCAAGTTATATTTGGATGCAATTCTATTATACAAATAAAGCTTTCTAATTCAATCATATCATGTTTGAATCATTTATTCAAAAAAATTTGATTTTCTTTTTATAATTGAAATTATTCTTTAAGGTAAAACTTAAGAATAAATTTCTGATTCCCTTCAAACCATTTAGAGATAAATAAATATATGTACATAATATGTCAAATCAAATTTAAATCATATATCTATATATAATATAAATCCAGTCTTATTTCGAAATTCAAATCAATTGAATTTCCCAAAGCAAAGCTGTAGCAAGACTACAGAACGGTCTCTTCACTTCGAAACTCGAAAATGAACATCGATGATGCCGTGGTGATCACCGAAGTTATTTTCCAGCGACAAAGAGAAGAGCACTAATTTTAAACTTTAAAATTTCTTGGAAACAAATTTCTATTGGAAAATACTTTAAATAATACACCCATTTTAAAACTTTAAACGCAAGGTTTGAAACCATCGGAAATTAAATTCTCAAATTTCTTGTTTTAAACTCATTTCAGTTCCCAAATCAATTTATAAACAGCTATTTATAAATTCATTTATAGAACAATAAATGATAAATCGTGTATTATAATTTCAAATGATTAATTTAAATCAATTTGTTAAGTTCCATAAATTTACTTATATCAAAATTTATTTTATTAACCAAAATTTTAAAATAGTATTGTGTCAGTTTGTTCTGTCAAAGTGTTTTAGAAATCCAATCGATAGCGTTGATCAGACGAATCAATCGGAAACCCTAATCAACATCAACGGCTCAAACAACACAATATAAAACAAAACATTAATATTGATTTACAAGTATAATTCAAAATGTTTAGAAGATAGATTGGAAACAAAAGACAAGATGATTGAATAACAAAATAGGGAGGTGGATAAGCTTAAATAAATCGCGGACAACCTTAACTGGGTCAACCATGACTTAAAGAATAAGATCGATGTGGATTTTCTAGGGTAAATCTACATTCGATCTCAATATATAGAGTTTGAATAACAAAAGATATTAGCATCGAAATCAAGGATAGATATAAATCTGATGGTGAATCGATGCTTATTGTAAAGGAGTTTCCCCCTTTACAAATGAATTTTTGAGATTGGCTGGACCTCCAATTCACTATAAAGCTCATTCGAAATGGAGTTATAGGATACTCCAGAATCAAAAGGAGATGAATAGTGAGGGACATGAATGAATTGTGGAACCGCAGGGAACGTTTCAAAGTTCAAATGGAATTTGAATCAAAGAGGAAGAGATTCAAGTTTGGATGAAAGTGATTCTGTAACTAAATTTACCATACATTCTAAGTTTTTCCTCAAAGCCAAAGCTCTGATACCAACTGTAACAACCCGATATTTTCAACCATTCGCATCCGCACATGTCGGACTTGAATTGCTCAAAATACCGCGTTGTAAATAAAATTTGGCAAATCTCATAATATATAGTAAATAATGATAATCACAGATCACAGACATAGAGTAATAATAGTGCAGCGGAAGTAAAAGAAATAGTAGTTCACGAAGCTACTATATAAATATATCAAAGTTAAATAAGATACAACAGAATAAACAAAGTACAACAGAAGTCTCAAGATGATAACCAAGTATAAGCTGGATAGAACAACAGAACTGGAATAGATAAAATTAGATAAGCAAATAGTCTCCAGCGATTCCAATCTTCAGAAAGTGGAATCCAAATATGTGAATAACTCAGGCTGACCCGAGCGTAAATAAAAATACAAACACTCGAGTCAGGACAATATATACTTATATAATGTAAAAACCAACTCAAGTGAACTGTAATAAGGTACAAGTAACTTAAAGGATGCCTGGGACTGTCCATCCTCTAAGGATCCGTTAAACTATTTACTATTTAGTAATATTGCGCTATTATAATAATGTCTACAGTAAAATAAACTTACTTTTAAATAACGTTCCAGGCTACCTATATCACCCTTCACACATAATAGTCCCAGCAGTCCATCCAATATCATGACATCTCCACACCGGGTGACTGTCAGAGGATACCACACGGGCTACGGGAGAAAAACAAACTCGTAGTAAAGGCTCGGTATGGTAGGTGACACGGCACACAAGGCAATGTCAGGGTAGATATACCAATTACGCACCAGGCTGGTGGTAACGCAGCAGCCACATACGCCCACCTCGGAACACACTCCCATATAAAAATCGGAGGATGGCCATCTAATCAATCACAAGTAAGAGTATAGTATCGAAGGAATGTGTCCGATCGGAGGAATGACCTCACTTGGCCCGAGATCGCTCCTGTTTTAGCCACCTTATGCCAACTCACGGGAGTTGGGTCCACGTGATATACCTCAAGAACGTCGCCACCATCCTACTTCATTCTGGAATCTCCACCGCATACACAGTTGTTAAAGTGGTTTTCGGTATCGATAGAGAGTATGCCAGATATCCGATCCCGGTCTCTTTAACAACTAATCGTTATTATAACCCATGGTTATAATTTTAAAATATAATATTTTATACTTCAAAATAGAATATCATTTCAAATCCAAATATTTATCAAAATAAAGATTAAATCATTTCCAAACCATTTCAATATATCAAAATAGCATATCCTTTCAAAACTTCCTTTTCAAATCATTTCAATATATCGAAATATCATATCCTTTCAAAACTTCACTACTAATCATTTTAATATCAAAATATCATTTCAAAGATAGTTTATACTTTGAAAACCCAAAATCATTTTTTATTTCAAAACTATATTTATTTCAAAAACAATATCATTTCCATTCCAAACATATATTCACTTTTCAAAATAATTTATACTTTTAAAGTTATAACTCTTTCGAAACCAAAACATTGAAATCATTACACTTTAAAAATCAAAACATTTTGAAATCATACATTTGCAATCATCCTTTAATTCTATACATTTACAAATTTATTAAATTAAACCCAAATTTCAATTTCAATTTAATTTAATTCAAACCATCGTTTTCAATTCAAATTCAGTTTACTAACAAACCATTTCAAATCTTATCAAATTTAAATATAGGTTTAATCCACAAAATACAATATTCAATCTTTAGTATATTTCAAGGTTTAAATATCCTACCTTTCATAAATCCAATATCATTTAAATAAAATCAAATGATATATACTTCAAATATTCATTTATCAAATAAATTAAATAAATCAGGAATCAAATATCCTTTCAAAATATCAAAATGCCAAATATTATTCAAAACATCATTCATTTTTATTCATTTAAATAACTTTTAAATCCCTTCATTTTATTTAGGAATTAATTACCATTTCAAACTTACGTTTCAAAAGATTTTATATCAAAAATTAAATCTCTCCATTTAAATCATTTAAAGTCAATTCCTTATATTTATTAATTAAATATTAAATTTCCAAAACTTAAATCCTCCCATTTAAAGCCATATAAATGTCTCTTCATTATCTTTATAAATTTAACATTTAATTTCCAAAATTTTATCATTTTTTCCAAAGATTATTTTTTCCATAAAAGTTATTAAAACAACAAAAATATAGTTTCCGTAGCACTTAAAAATGCTACGTAAAGTTATAGTTTAAAATAGTTCATTTGACAAAAGACAGTGTTTAAGTGCTGTAATAGATTTCCTTTAAATTTCAAATAACTTAAATGTTGAGTTTAACCGCTATAACATTTACAAAGTGCTATAATAGCCTTTATTCCAATTTAACTTTTTAGTTCATTTAAAACAACTACAGCATTTACAAAATGCTGTAATACCCTTACATTACATTTCAAAAATGCTGTTAAATCAAATTCAAGGCTTCAATACAAATTTCACCAACAGTTAATTTTAATTTAAACCATTTAACTTATAAAATCATAAAATTTCACATTTTAAAATCATCATTTCAATACTCTTATTTTTATGATTTTTATAAAGTTAAATTTCATCCAAAAATCAAATTTTAACATAATTTCTTATTTAAATTAAAGTATTAAATCCCGTTTCTTTAATTAATTTTATTCCTTAACCATTAAGTTTTAAATTACCAAATTATAACTTATTTCTATTTATTTTACTTAATAAAAATGTCATTTTTAACAAAAGTTCAAAATTTCCCACAATAAGTTATATTTTAAAATTTTGACTTAAAACATTCATTTATTCACATTTTCATTTATTCAAAAATCACTTTTATTTTTATAAAAAAATCATTTTATTCATTTTAATTCAAAATATTATACTTTTACTTTTAAAAATAATTTTAAAACATTTCAGAAAATAATTTATAACCCACGGGTCTGTATATAGTTTTCTAGCCTAGGTCGAGTGATACGGATGTATATCATTTCAATCCGCAGTTTAAAAAGAAAACTCGGGTCCTATCATTTCAAACCCGCAGTCCCAAGTAAAATGAATGATTTTGAAAACCGCTCAGGCTCTAAAGTCCGTTCGGGTATGTATCATTTCAACCCATAGTGATTCTAGTCTACAGGGAACTTGCAATGGTGATAACTGATATAAATAACTGAAATAGCATGAAATAACAGTGACATATAATATAACAGGTGTAATATTAGTTGTGAACATCATGTGATAATAATGTAGCAGTTATAACAAAATGATATAAGTTACAGATTCAAATGATGTCCGTTTATCAACTATATAAGTACATATTAGTCTGGTGAGATTTACTCACATACTAAATGCTGAAGATAAACAATAAAGCACACAACAGAGACTCTACGAAGGCACGAAAACTCGAATATGACTGAAGAGTGGAGGGCCAAAGCTAATTGCCTTGTTCAAACATTTAAACAAAACAATACAACATGTAAGTTACAAACAATGTAACACTAAGTAACACTAGAAATCAATGTCCAAAACAAAGTCAAATGGTTTGCACTTGTTCTCAACTTCACATGGACCGGAAAGGGATGGATTTAGCATGGCCATGGCATGCGCTAAGGTCTAGTTTGGTTCAAACAGGGTCAGCCATCATGGTGCAAAAGGTGATGGAGTATAGGTGCAACAAAAATTATATTACAAAGCAACATCATCATTTCAAGGCTACAAAAGGGTTCGGCCCTAGGTCCTACGGACACGGCCAGGTGTCCAGAAAGTGTTAGGTAATGTGCCAGAGGATGGTGATCAGATTTATGCTGGTGGTGGTGGAGGAAGTGGTGGCCAAAGGTAGGTGAAGTGGTGGAATACACATGACAAGCTTGGCCTAGGGTATATGGTGATGTTTGGTACAATTTTGTGATGATCTCAAGCCATAGTGTGGTCAGCCTGATGGGGTGATGATCTGGAGGTGGTGTTGGTCAGAGGGATGGTGGTGGAGGCGGACTAGGGGGAGGAGTGGTGCTGGCCAGTCCAAAGAAGATGAAGGAGGTAAGTGCAAATCATGTAAAACAAAGAAGAAAACAAGAAACATGAAAAAAAGGAGTTTTACCAAATTTTTGCAAGAGAATGATGGCCAGCTATTTTTTGAAGGTGAGAAAGATTTGTATACGTGAAAAATGAGAAAGATATGCGGCTGAACAAATGAGAAAGTTGGCCAAAGAAAAATCAATGCAAGAGTTAAAAAATGAAAAGGCGGGAAAACAAAGAGTCTCTAATAACTAAAGAGTCACAAAACCTTTCGTATTTCTTATATATTTTTTTATATACATTTAAATAACTGAAAATACTTATAATTTCAGTTAAATTTCGAAAATATAACAGATAAACAAAATATTAATAATTAAATATTAATTAGATATGATTAAAATAAGAAAATAGCACAAAATGCAAACTAGTCTAGAAAATTTGATATCAAATGGAACAAACTTTGGAAAATTATTATGGACTTGGAAAATATTTAAAAATAAAGATAAGAAAACAAAATAAAAATGTATTCACAAAATAAATAAATAAATTGTAATTAAAAAAAATTAAATGAAGAAAATAGGAGAAAATTGGAAACCAGGCTTAATAAATTGAAATAAAATCAAATAAACTTTAGAAAAATTATATTATCACTTTAAAAATAATAAAAGACAAAAATATACATACAATAACATATTAACACAAATTAAAATAAAATATGACAAATAAAATATAATTTATATAATTTAAAATAGACAAAATTGCAAAATAAAACAAACTATACTCAAAATTGAAATGTACATAGCTTTTGCAGTTTAACTCCATTTTCAACGAAATGAAAAGCAGTGTTCTAGTTATTTCATCTATTTTCATAATGAAAGATAAAATTTAAGATTTAAAATAATTTAAATTTGAAGTTTAAAAGTCAAAGTTTGAACAGTTTGACCAGAAATTCACTTTACAGTAAAATATTCAAATTATACTAGTTTGAACTATAAATCACTTAATAATCAACATTTATATTTAAAAATGAAATGTTTGAAATAAAACAAATTTAAATTAATTTAAAAATAAAAGAAAGTCCAATTTAAATAATATACAAAATCTAGGGTTGTTACAGCTAGTCTACCACTATGTAACTGTAATCGCTTGTTACATCAATAAATGTAAACTTCTGAAGTGGACGTAGGCCAGAGTTAGCCGAACCACTATAAAATCTATTGTTCTTTACTGCTTTCGTTCTAATTTTGATTGTTCTTTATATTATTACTCTCTACATACATCCCATATGTGAGCAGTGATTATGATTTGGTGCTTTCATCTGGATTTGGGTGTTAGTGACCAATTTTGGCGCTAACATTTTGGTGCTTCCACTAAGAATGCAAGCACCTGAGAATTTTGGATTTGGAAACTTGGATTCTAAGGAAAAATGGTTAGACCATCAGCAAGGAAGCAAGTGATGGAGAGGAGCAATCAGGAGGGAAGTCAAGAGGCTTCCTCTAGAAATGGAGTAGGTGGAGCATCCATCACATCACCAGAGAGGAAATGGAAGCCATGATGAAAAGACAAGAGGAGACGACACAAGCTCTTCTCAGATGATTTACGCAAGCAGGAAATACAGGAGCTCAGATCTATGGAGCCAGGTCAGAAGCGCTCAACCAGCAAGAAGAGGGAATGGTTCAGCAGGGGGCAACCCCCAATCAACAGACAACTATCAATCTGGAAGGACCTAGGCTCGGGGGCACACTACCAGGAAATGCTGGACCAATTCATGGAGGGATTCCAGTTAGCACTACACAACAAGATGCTGGCAGGAATGTAGGAGCGCGGGATGAAGAGTATGTACCAAAATTCCCTCGGGGACTCAGGGGGCAACCCTTGACGGGCAATGCTAGATTAGCCGAGATCATCAGGCGAACAATGCACGGAGGTTTGATCAATAAAGATCTGAAAGGAGTAAACAAGAGTCTGTTCACTCATGAAATTAGGATAGCTCGGAATCCGCCAGATTTCAAGCTATCTAACGTGGAAATGTACAATGGCAAAGTCGATCCAACAAATCACTTGATGAGATATACAAGACACATAGAGGTGCTGGGGGAATCGGAAGAAGTTATGGCTCGATGTTTCTTTTTATTATTGACGGACATAGCTGCTATGTGGTTCAGGCAGCTGAAAGAAGGATCATCGGGATATGGACAGAGTTGGTGGACAGGTTTTTGAAGCAGTTTCGGGTACATATCAAAAGGCCAAAGAATGTAATGACGCTGACATCGATAAAATAGAGGATAGACAAATCACTCAGAGCTTTCTTAACTCGGCTCAATGCAGAGGTTGCTTCGGTGGATCGGCCGGATCCATCGATGGTTTTAATGGCGGCAGTGTCGGGAGTTAGAGAAAATTCAGATTTTAAAGTGTCACTGATACGGGACCCTCCGATGGATCTCAGGGAATTCTTTCACGAAGCAGAGAAATTCCTTCGGTAGGAAGATGCATGCTCGGATATGAAGTTAAAGGAGGTGAACGTGGCTGAGAAGGGAGGGTCATCCAACGGAGGCTTGGAAAAAGGAAAAAGGAAGCTGGATGACGAATTAGGAAAGGATAGGAAGCGGTGGAGAGAGAGAAAATTCTCCACCTACACAGGATTGAGTGAGACTTTGGAACAGATTTATTTGAAGACTCGGAATCGCCTTCCCTACCGCAGGCCGGCTAGGAGAGAACCCTCCGAACGCGAGAGGGCATCAGGAAAACGCTGCCTCTTCCACGATTTGGATGGGCATTATACCAATAGCTGCAGGCACTTAAAGGACATAATTGAGAAGCATGTAAGGCATGGACAGTTGCGACAATTCATCAAAGCTCAGAATTCAATGGTGGGGCAGGAGCAACCGTCGTCTACCGCACACAGTGATGGTGCGAGGCACATGAATGATGGTCGATTGGTCATCAATTGACTGGGATATTATGAAATAAGTAGCAAACTACGGGCAAACGGTCAAGTCACTTACTCATGTACGGTGACGGAGATAGCTCTTAGGCATGCTCTGAGATGATGATAAACCGCGACACTCTAGTTTGTGAAATCTGCTTTCTCTTTTTTGGCTTGGACACTTTCTTTTCTCTGATTTGGTTTGAACTTCTGGTTTTGTTTGTTTCTTGGTTTGGACTTTTATTTGGATGTTTTCTGGTTTGGATATTGGTATGGATTTTCGATATGGATTTTTTGTTTTCTGATTTGATCTGGATTTTGGATTGACTTTCGATTGGATTTTTTATCTGGTTTTTGGTAAACGGTCGTCAAGTATGGATTATACCTGGCAAGGGGTAAGTCGCTTTGTCCAAGCATGGCAAATCGACTTATTCAGGTTGTCGAGTATGGACTATGCTCGACAATGGTCCGGAGAGACCAGGATTCGGCCTAGGACTTAGGCCCTATATTATCAGTTACTATTTCATGTCATCGAGTATGGACTATGCTCGGTAAGGGTCTGGAGAGACCAGGATTCGGCCTAGGACTTAGGCCCTGTTTCATTGTTTATTATTTTAGGTCATCGGGTACAGACTATACTCGACAAGGGTCCGGAGTGACCAGGATTCGGCTTAGGACTTAAGCCATGACATTACTTAATGTCCAGGGACACTGGACCATAGTCGTCAGATGTGGATTGCATTTGGCAAGAACCCAGAGAGGTTATGGATATGAACATCGGTTATGAACGATGAAGGATTTGGATATTAACCCGGAGTGGTCCTGGATTCGGTTATTGAATATGAATGAAACATGGACTTTGGATATTAAATTTGAGACTATTCAAAACACACCTTCCAACAACAAGGCATGTTTTGGAGGGCAAGTGTTAACCTGCCTTTTTATAAGGCTATGGACAGGCTGGTTTAACTTAATCGACTGCACGATTCGTCAAGGCTTGTGTACGGTGGATTCAGTCGACTGGATGGGCGGATGACGCAACGCACTTGAAAGACAGAAATTGGATTGGACAGAGATGGATCGACTATAATTTGGGTCAAGGAATGTGGTTCGATCTGGAAGTTAGAAGCCATTCGGCAGAAATGGTTCGTCTGGCATTCACGTTCGAATAACATTCAAGAGTACTAGGTATACAGTAGCGCTCGGCATCCAGGAGCGCTCGGCATTTAGAAACGCTCGGCATTAGAGATCGTTCGGCATTATGGACGCTCGGCATTAGAAACTGTTCGACATCATACATGGTTCGGCATGATGGACGCTCGATATTAGAAACTGTTCAGCATCATACATGGTTCGGCATGATGGAGGTTCGGCATTGGATGGATCGTTCGGCATCAGGTATCGTTCCGCATTGGATGGATCATTTGGCATCAGGAATCGTTCAGCATTGGATGGATCGTTCGGCATCAGGTATCATTCGGCATTGGATGGATCGTTCGACATCAGGGATCATTCGGCATTAGACCTCGTTCAGCATACCAGTGCATTCAGCATTGGATGAGTGCGTTGGCATATCTATGCGTTCGGCACGGCATTTTGGTTCGACATGGGCCATTCGGCCATGATGGGCTCAGGTTACTTAGAGAGCCCGACAACTATCTAAACGTGTCTATAAATAGAGCATGTAGGGCTTCAAAAAAGGGATCTTCTCTTCTGCTTTCTGACTTTCTACTTTCTAAGACTAAGGCTAGTCTACCACTTTGTAACTGTAATCGCTTGTTACATCAATAAAAGTAAACTTCTGGAGTGGACGTAGGCCGGAGTTAGCCGAACCACTATAAAATATGTTGTTCTTTACTGCTTTCATTCTAATTTTGATTGTTCTTCATATTATTACTCTCTACATACATCTCATCTGTGAGCTGTGATTGTGATTCGGTGATTTCATTTGGATTTGGGTGTTAGCGACCAATTTTGGCGCTAACAGCAACCAATGCCCTGAATTTACCTAGCCTTCATTTTATCTTTTAGACGAGGGATGGAATAGATCGAAAGGAAGGCCTGGATGCTCTAAAAGGTCATAATTAAGATTTTTTCCAAGATAAAGAAAATAAATAAGTTCTTTGAATTTTTTTGTAAATGGTTTATATATATAAGATTTATAATATCGATATTTTATAAATAAAATAATGGAATTATAAACGAGTTTTATAAGTGTTAAAATGAAGTTATAAATGAAAGATTATAAGTAAATAAGATTTAGTGAAGTGGAATTTTATAAATGTTGTTTTATAAATATTAGAATTGGTTTTATAATCAAATTTATAATGGATTTGTAATTATAATTTAGAAATGAATTTATAATGGACTTTATAGATAATGTGATTAAAAAAGAATAAATTGGTAAATAAAGCAATTTATAAGTAGATAAATTTATAATGGGATTTTGACATATAAATGAGATAAACAGAAAATTTGTTAATAAAAGGGTTTTATAAATAGAAGTTTTTATAAAATAGAAATGTGAATTATAAATACTGTTTTATAAATGTGAAATCAATTTAATTTGATAAGCTAAATATGGATTTTTATAAAAGGAATTATATTCACAATTTTGGACAGTGATAATCCTTTAAATTAAATGTGTAAAAGTAATGAATTTGGTATGGGAATTATATTCATGATTTTGGACGGTGAATAATCCTTTAAATTAAATGTGTAAAAGTAATGAATTTGGTATGGGAATTATATTCACGATTCTAAACAGTGAATAATCCTTTAAATTAAATGTGTAGAAATAATGAATTTGGTATGGAAATTATATTCAAGATTTTGGACGGTAAATAATCCTTCAAATAAATGAACGTTTTGGAAAGTGATATTATAAAAGGGAATTTAAATGGTATGAAAATAAAATAGTTGTGAATTTAATTATTATTAAAATAAGTATATGAATATGTTTTCCAAATATCCAATAATCGAAATGGTTGTGAATATTATCTTTTTAAGGATATTTTGAAGTGAATAATTATGAAGTGTTTTGAATTATAAACAATTAATAAAAATCAGGCCCAATGATTACTTAAGTGCTAGATTTTGTTTGTTACTTTAATAGTTAAATAACTAACTATCAAATTTAGCCATTTTAGTTTCTCAACTTGATGTAGAAACTAATTAGTCATACACTTAGTACGTAACTGGCTGTGTAGGCTTGATTTTCGTTTGTGTTAAGAATGTAGACTTGAGTAGTGCGGAGTTATTACTCCTATCTACCGAGCTTCCTTCTTAGCCAAGCGATAGCATGTTGAAAGTTGGAGACATGATAAGTTTATGAGAATTAGTTTCCGTATGAGGTTGAGAAATGCTTTTGCGTTGTTTGTGCGAAGAGATCGGGATGAGATTTATCTAAAAATCACTTCGGACCAACATTTATACGACGATTGTGCAGGTTAGTCGATTATATTAATATTTAGGATTTTCATAGTGAAGGACTGCTTGTTGATCATTTGGGGCTAAAATCCCAATATACATGTAGTAGCAGTAGTCTCTTTGTTATGAAATATCCAATGCAAGGACTGTTCGCTACTAATCCTAGGGATTTTCCAATAGGATGTGGTAGGAAAGTACCTTTGCTTTGTCCTGTTCCTGGACAACTTGTATGGACGAGAGTCTGACATTGCATTTCTATGATTACATACGTTGGTTTTTACAAACATACATCATGTGGTGGCGGAGAAGGCAACTTTTCTTAGCTTAACACCCTCCTTAAGATGTACGAGCTCAAGGGTTGTATTTTTATGGAAGGCAATTAGTAGTCAACGAAAATGACAATGTGGCATTCAAAGCGATGTGATTTGTGATATGTATCGATACCTTTTTGACCTCACTCCCCAAAAAATAACTGAAACAGAGATAGAAGCAGCAAGGCTAAGTAGGTCGCTCCCAATTAGGAGATGTCATCACTCTTCTAGATATATCTTTAGTGGAGTCACGTATCTGATTAATGCTGTGTATGCTTATGGCCATGGATTTTAGGTCAGTAATGACCGGAATGATGCCATATTCGATACTATCCAAGAAGGGGTAGGCTAGTTTTGTATTGGTCTAGGCGCTGAGTATCTCGATCCTAGGTACATCCCTCTAGTGGTGTACTGAGTTTTTCGAAAAGGTAGTCCCTTTACCTAGTCATTTGTATGGAATCCAAAATCCACTACAAACTTGCGGTTTTGGGTGTAGACCTAGTATCGTTGGAATTTAATAATGGTAACAATTTCAGTTGTTTAATGTATTATTTGTATAATAGAAACTATCATAATATAACATGATTTGATATGAAAAGGTTTTGGTTATCGCAAGGAAAAAACTCATCTGTGTTTATATGTGGGCATGTCTTATGAGATACCTTTTGCTTTTATAAAGGAAAAGTTTTGATTACTTTAGAAATTCAATTGAGGTGTGTTTTCTCATGTTGGTTTACCAGATCGATCCGGGCATTCTTCCCTTTCAATGCTCGGGTCAGACCAAGTATATTTACAGGTTTAAATTTGGTGCTTTTTGGAGCTTTAGCATGCGAGCTAGAGATCGTCATGTCATGTACACGTATCTGTTTATTATTCCACTGCATTGCTTTGCATTGTTGTTGTTGTAAATTATCAGCATTTGTGAGACAAGTTATTATAACCATCCAAACTGATGATTATTTATTGTGTACTCTAATATTGACTTATGTATATTACAGTTTCTCTTTGTAAAGATTATCGATCTATATTATATGTTATTCCACTGCGATGTGAGATTCTGTATTTTTTTTATTTTGCTTCTCTCTCGTCATCTTCTTCTTCTCTTCTCCTTTCTTCTCTCTTTCTTCTTACCCTCTCTTTTCTTTCTCACGATTATCTACAATCAGTGCGCTTTGGGTCGGACATGTGTAGTTTATTTTCGAATTCAGAGGATGTCGATTTTGGGTCGTCTCACTCGAGGTCCAGAAGTCCAATGCATATGAAACTTTAGGAGTAAGATATGGAGACCATAGGGAGCCTGCCCTAGGGATCGCACCCCAAAACGGGCAAGTAAGAGGGATCGACCGTCTTCCTCCATACGGATCAGCCATAACTAAGCAACAACACACTTTTCAACAACGATCGAGCAATAACTCAACATCTACTAATCCAATTGGCATGGAACTTGGAGCTAGGCATAATGCAACATGGGGAAGCTCTCATAGGGATCGCACCCCCAAATTCCTCCAAAATAGAGATCGGCCCTAATCCTTATTTCTTGGAATTTGGGCCATGCGATCCTTCCTATGGGCCTATATGTTTTGGAGATCCTTCTGCTGGATTTTCAGGGATATATTTCACCATCTTCCATTATAAATACCGGCTTGATGTTCATTTTCGGGACCTTTACCCTGCTTAGTTCTTTATATTCTTTTGTAACTAAGTATTTTCATCTGATCTCTATTGTACTCAATTTACAAAGTGATTAATTCAAAGTGGATGTAGGCAATCAATGCTGAACCACTATAAATCGTTGTGTTCTTATTATTCTTTTGATTTTCTGCTATTTAATTGCTTGTTTCCTCTGCTTTCATTTTATATTCTTCATTTAGTTCTCTATAAAATCTCTACTGGGTGTTTGTGCCAATTTCTGGTGCAAACACATCCTCTATATACATTTTCAATCTTCTTCTTCCCGTCTCAAAAACTAGAAACCCTTTTCAATCGAGATTGAATTTCTGTCTTAATTCTTTACAAAATTAAACAAATTAAATATCGGATCGAAGGGCAACTTGAAGATTACGTTCTAATATGAAGTTGCAGATACATCGATTTGGAGTGGTGACCAATTCTGAACAAGTAGTAATTTTAGGAGAAATCTAACCGAGTGAGTGGTTTTTGCTTAATTCGCTATGTAATCTATTCAATCTTATCTAACTCTTGGATGATTGTGACCTAGGAATAAAGTTTGCAATAAACTTAGTGATTATTGATTTTTTTTTACAATGATTAACGATGATATAAATATGAGATTTAATATTTGTTTGATTATAAATTTAATGGAAATGGTAGAAAAACTGAAAAGACTGAACTAGAAAATAAATTAGTAAACATTTGAATGACTATGGGAAACATTTTTTTGGAATTCTTATGAAGCGAATGTGATTTTGAAAACTGAGTTTTATGACGATAAAGTCTGATAGTAAGTAAATAAAATTAGAAATTTTATAAACACACACACACACACACACACACACACACACACATATATATATAATGTTTTTATTGAAGCATAAGGGTTGGAATAGGTATATTAAGACATATGTATGCAAATACATGACGAAAATGATAATACAACACAGGAAAACATGAGGAAATGTAATCTGGAGTAATATGAAGCATTTTGGAGATTAAATAAGAATTTATATAAATTTTTATCGATTTACATGAATTATATGGTAAAGAGTTGATATATAGAGTTAAATGATAGAAACTAGTTTATATCCAAAACATAATGTAAAAATGGTAAATAAATTATATAGATATATTTATAAAATGCTAAATGATGTTCCAGGTCATAATATATTTTTATTTTTATTCTAATGATTTTTAGGTGTATCTTAAAATATGTGTACACGCACATATATAAGAACGTGTATTTATAAAAATTAAAAAACTAATTATAAAATACCGACTTCCAAAACAATTTCTGAAATGATTTTGACTTAAATCTTGATGAAATTAAAGTATAAAGGTAGTAAAGGAACATACCTTAATTTGGAAGGAAAAAAAATCAAGAATCGGATGTAAAATAGGTAAGAAATAAGTAAGTTAAAACTGAAAATAAAATATAGTACTTATGTAAATTGACAGGAGCTTGCTCCTGACAAAACGCCACCCATCGGTCAACTGGTCGGAAATCACTAGTTGATGAGTGGCATAGGTCGGCCTTTGAGTGTGTAGGTGCATATATGTATGGGGATGTTCATGTACGAATTTCTCGTGGTCTTTTTCCTTAGGTTTCGAATGACATTTAGTGATGTTTTGGTATCGACTTATGATTTGATTGACTATATGTTTAGACATATATACCGATGAATGTATGTGCGTATATATACATTGATATGTATGGATAATCGATTTTTATTTGCGACTTATTTGGCTTATGATTTTGGGACCTCTATTGGTTACCAGGTGACACGATCACTCAGTTAGTGTTGAAATGCTAAGGTGCATGTTGTCGTATGGGAATGAGTTCGTAAGCCATGTATGGAACATTGTCCATTCGGTGATTCAGCCATGTGTTAATGAAATAGGATAGTCTAGGCTTTGTATATCGACCATTGTACCTATATCGGACTAAGACCTTGTTTAACGGTTAACCATGTATTATTGTATTATTTGAATGAATTGTTGGATGTAGGCAAAATATGACTAAGGTATGTTTTTTTACCATAGTTGTCTTTGTATTATTTGGGAATGAGTAGAGTATGTAGAAAATGTAGACGTACATCACTCACCGGACTGTAGTCTAACCCTCTTCATATTTTCCCTTTTTATTTCATCATTGGACCGATGGAAACTATATATTATATCAAGTAATGCTAGAAGGGGTGGATGACGAAGGTGTTACTTGTGTATATAGACTTGTATATAAATAAACATCTGACACCGACATTGATTGTATATATGTATATTTGGATTGTATTTGATTATATCTGACTATGTATGTATATTAAACTATCGATTTGGGATAAAGTGATATTTTGTTGTATTATATGCTGTTACTTTCCGTTGTGAGTTTTGAAAGAGATAGATAACATATATTTATTATTTGTCTCCTGTTATCAATCATCATTGGTACGTTACTTTTGTTTTTCAAGGTTTACACATTGTGTATTATGTTAAATCAAAAGGTCAAAAATGGAGGGTTGTTACATTTGGTATCAAAGAAAAACATTCTCTAAACATAGGATTAGGAATGTAGAGAAATAGCTTATCTGTATTTTTCCTACTATATATGCATGTATGTATATATGTATGTATGTATGTATGTATGTATGTATTTATGTATGTAGGTAAGTTGAGTATATGTACACACCATTTATTGTTCTAATTTCATTCTTTATCTATTGGGGATTTGCTAACGATTCTCAATTTTCTTTTTAGATAGTTAAAAATGAGTATTTCAACTGGAACAGAGATCAATGCTACCAATCTCGATGGGTTAGAGACTAGAGCTAGTGCTAGTACTAGGGTTGATGGCATGGGCATCCCTAGCGTGAACATTCTTTTATAGTTCTGAAAGTACTTGCAAGTGATAGGTTAGACCTCTAACGAGAGTCCTTTTATTCTAATTCTACTACCACTCCAAAGGTAGTTCCCTTCCAACCGGCACCCATAAGTGGATTTCCCAAAACTCTATAGGGATTTCCTTTTGTGGCTATCAAACTCTATTCAATGACCAAAGCATGGTTAAAACTCCCGTGAGAAAATTTTCAACTTATGGGTTTAAGTGACATCACTAGGAGATAGTTGGTCACACGACATTATTTAGGAGAGGTTGTAAATAGGTGAGAATTGATCACTTCATGATTGGATGAGAACACCATCCCTTGGGTAGACTTTAAAAGGAGTTTGAGGTTAAGTTCTACTTCGGGGCGGTGAAGAGATTACTGCTAGAAAAGTTTGTTCATATGGAGTAAGATAATTCCATTTTAATTGAGTATGTTAGCCAGTGCAAAAAATAGCAAGGTTTAGGTTTGAGTTGAATAACACTCCAGAGAAGAAAGCACTGAAATTTTCTAAAAGTCTAAATTCTCCACTAAAAAAGATGACATTGAGTCAAATACCTTTTGAGGTGACATTTGAAGGACCATTTAAAGAATCATTGTTAAATTCGACTGATAGGAGGTTAGTTGTAGTTATGGAAGATGACGCGAAGAAGAGAAATAACCAGAATCATAATAAGCGCAATGGTGGACCTCAAGGAGAACATGGGAAGAAACATGTTATCCTATATAGGAGGGTTCATAAGAAAGGTCATATGATAAAGCGGTGCAAGGTAGATATTTTTAAGATTTAGTATTATGGACGTCGGTATTTTGGACACTTCAGGAATAATTGTCCAACTCAGCAAAAGAAGGAAGGGTAAGTTGTGAAGGCTTATACATTGGTGGTGATTATGACTACTAGTATTGTTTCGTCTATTGACAAGAAGGAAACACAGATTGTTATCAAGGTATGTTATCTCTATTTGGATTTTCTATCAGAATTCTTTTTTATACTAGTACATCACATTCATTCATTATTAGTGCTTAGTGGATAAATTAAGCCTTATACTCTAAATTATCTTTGATTCTAGTTTGGTCTCGAATCCTATCGGGGGATCGACCCGTCTATCTGTGGTTTGTCTAAACCTTAAGTTGGTCATACATGGCATGGTTTTCCTTTGTAATGCATATGCACTTGTCTTCTTGGAGTATGGATTAATTTTAGGAATGGGCTGGATGATGCGCTACGGGGAAATTTTGGATTATTATAGGAGATGTACAACCAAGGAATGGTGGAGGGAAGCATATTGTATGTTGTATGTCTGATGATTCCATGATGACTAGTTTTACCTATGTTCCCTTAGTATATCATAGGATGATCAGTCTCCAAGATTTTTAGATGTCTTCGCTGAAGTTTCTGGTCTTTCACCCTAAAGAAAGATCAAGTTGAGAATTGATCTTGTTATAGGTGGTAGGCCCATAGTATTGTTAAGCTCTATAAGAGAGGAGGGAATTGGATAAGAAAGTCTCGGAGTTATTGAAGAATATTTTATAAGATGTAGTATCTATAAGTGGTAGCGTCAGTTGTCTTTATCACTAAAGCCAACGATTCCCTCAGGCTTTACATCAATTATAAATAACTGAAAAAAATGACGAGATATAACCGATTCTATACCTTGTATTGATGACCTTTTCGATCAGTTGGTGTAACGCCCCCACTTCTATACCCATACTACTCAAGAGTATTGCTAAGTAATACTGTCGAGTAATCAGAGAATGAAGAGATTTGGGGCACACACATGAATATTCGCTTTGACAACACGGTACGTATCTATATAATGATATTACTTACCATATTTGTACTCTGTCTTGGTATAAAGCAATAAACATGTGTTCCTCTAGGATGAAAAGTACACAAGCTCAGATAAATGAATATCAACTAGAGAACACAAAGTCAAAACGTAGTAGATAAAATATAATATATATAACCCAATACATTTTACATCACTAATACATCAAATAGTATTAAGTACAATGAGGCTACAAAATGATTAGGGAATGTATCATCCTATCTCTTCTATTAGCCTCCACGAAAGTCCACAACATGTTCCATTTTTACTGAGTACCTGCACTAGTAGTCTCTTGGGCTGACCCGGGTATTACAAAGAACTCATGGGTCAGACTATGTTTGTAGTAACATCAAATGATATAATCTATGTTATATTAAGTGCTAAGCGAGGTGATGCGATTAAAGTTTGGCTTCGCTTAATGTCGCTTAAGCATTGCTTAAGCGTCGCCTAAGCATTGATTAATCTTTTAGCATAAATTATTCGTATAAGTATAAATTTATGTGAAGAGATTATATTAAGTGCATCAACTGCATATTCAAAAATTGATCACAAAGAAATAAAGTTTAACTTATAAATTCATAGGTAGCAAAAGCTAGATTTGACTTTCGCTATTCATTAAAAGTAAGCATACTCGAGTTGAGTACAAACCATGCACATTTGGAAAATAAATATAATCATATCTTAATGTAAAAAAATACTCCCATCCACCGGCCCTTACGATAGAAAATGTGGAAATTTCGTTAGGGAATGTGGCTTTTTTCTATAATCTAAATTTTTACTTTAAAAGTAATATCTTTTTGCTTAATGGTGCTTAATCATCACTTAAATTTAAGCGAAGCAAAGATAAGCACCAATTAAGCACGCTTAAGTGCTAATCTCTTAATTCTATCGCCTTTTCAAATAATTAAGCATTATTCAAGCATTTAACACTTAAACAATGCTTAACTGACACTTAAGAGTGCTTTTCATAACATAGGATATAATGACAACAACAATATCCAATCTAAAATAAAAAAAATCATATAATTAATAAAAAAAATATGGTAGCCCATTAATTCAACCAAACGATATCCAACCACATACAAAACATAAAGGAAGTCCATCACAACCCAAATAAAAGTCAATAAATAAAGGCTATCTCCAAAATACTAAACCAAAAAAGTCAGTATATACGGGCACTAACTACACTTTAGACTCAACCAATCTCTAGTCTAGTCAATTCATTATAGGAAAGAGACGTATATGCCAATCCACTTCACACTCACGACCTAGAACCAGAAAGGGAAAGCGATAGCATACAATATGCTACAGGAACCCAGGACTACTCACCAACCATAGAGTACTGTCTGTTCCTACAATCTTCATTTACCTCGATGGACATCATGACCATATCCACTAGTGGCTCATCTACCCGTAGCCTCGGTCATGACCCTGCTTCGCCTCTATAGGTAACAGACTATTTGCCTATGCGACATAAGGGGCTACTAACTACTAAAACCACAATACTCATCAAAGGGACACAAAACATTGGTGTCGCAGATCTAGGGTACGACCCCACGATCAGGCTGCCAGCGTGGATACTGGCCAATCTGGTTCACTCTTGAAGCATAAAGGGAGTTGGACACGATGTAGATGGTCATATAGTACTCAACCTACGTAGGATCGTTTTTACCCTAGAGGGGGGGGTGGTGAATAGGGTTTAATAAAAATTAATAAAGAAATAAAAATAAAAACAGAAAGTAATGCAATAGAGATCACAAACAGTTTTACCCAGCTTCGGCAAAAACCTACCTACGTGCTGCCCCCAAGATTTCTACTAGAAATTAAGTAATCGGTCACTTATAAAAATACGTAAACTTGCGATAATCGCTGACTCGATTAACCTAACTTTAAGCTTAAAATGCTACCACAACTCAACCCTTGAGTTGCGAATCTTCAAACCACGCGCCGTAGTTTGTACCTAGTTACACAACTTGAAAATTACCAAATTTTAAAAGAGAAACTTACAAATAAAAATAAAACTAAAAACAAAACCCTAAAAATGAAGCACAATACGCATAAAAAAAACCAGCCCAAGTAACATATAATTATATACGTCTGTCTCCCCTTTTCTTTTGTTTGAGTAATCCCTTCGGCCAGTCTTTTGCTGCTCTTCAAAAATTAGGGTTCCATTCCAATTGACGCCATCGCTTGGAATTTGATCGATTGAAGTGATGATATCACTTCGATTTGCTTCGTTAATCGGTCCCTATCTTTAATTTCACTTGGTTTCTTCAATTGTGTCGAGCACTTCTTCGGTTATGGTTTTGGCATGATTTTAAATTTGCGGTTTTAATTAATTTGCTAGTAACTCGACTTCGATAATTACTACCAATGATGATATTAGGTATTCATAGGGATCAAAACCTTATAATTTTGTTTAGTATATATGGGTTTGAATTTGTCAATTGCTTTGCTAGGCCATTCGATTCTCGATTGAACGATAGTGATGATTTCCGACTTGTTCATTGGTTGATATATTCGAATTTGCTTAAATTGATTTGAAATTGTTTCATCCTTTTCTCCAACGATTTGTTCATATGTGGATTACAATTTGGCATTTGAATTTGAGATAAACTTGACTTATTGAAGTCTGACTTGTTCATCCGCCACTTTTTCTACTCCTTATGTTATTGTTTAGCTCTCTGATTAGTTGTATGCATATGCTTTGTACCTTGCTCTGACCATCCATTCTTTGCTGGCAGTTTTCAATTTTTTTTGAACAATTCGATGGTGTTTTTCGTTTTCCCATTACTTTTTAAAACAATTCCTTAATCTTGTTCAAACTGCTACTGATAATTACCCACATGCCTTGATTTTCTTCATTTAAATGCTTACATATCCATGAACATGTTTACTTGTTTGGTTGGAGTCTGGTTGCATTGTGTGGTTCCTGTGCATGTTTGAAGCTTTGTTGCTTGGTTCTGGTCTAGTTGAGTTGCTTTTGTTATGTTTCTTTGCATTTGAAGTTTGGTCTATCCTTGTCTGGTTGCATCCCTTGTGTTCACCATTGCTGTGTTTATATGCACATATGTACTTGAACCTGTTTACCTCTGAACTCCTATGCACTGTTGTGTTTTGGTCTGGGTTCTGAACTGCTGTGTTCATTCATGTATACATATCCTTGTATGCACATATGCACTTGAACCTGTTTGCCTCTGAACTAACCATTGCTTAATTATTTGTACATGTATGGTGCCTTTTTTTTGAACTGTAGAGTGGTCTGTTTCCATATGATGTTTTCATGTTGCATGCTATCATGTGGTATGTTTTGTTGAGGCTGTTTTGGTTATAATGACTGACCATTGCTGTGTTGAGTTATTTTTGCATGACACCTGAGTGAAATCCAGTCTTGGCTTGGGTTTGACCTTGTGCTCACTTATCCCTACAATTTTAACAAGCGAGTGTATATTGGTGCGCATGACCTTATGGCATGTACAGTGATACACTATGCATGTCACAAGTTGTTCGCATAAGATGAATTTAAAAAATGATGACGAACAACCCAAATAACGGAGAAAAACAATATTTTCAAAATATACACTTCATTGTGTACTGCAAAATATTGCTTTTTCAATTTTACTATGTCAGTATTTATTTTGCAGATAGTTCAGATGTTGGATACAGACTGAAACAAAGTTGAAGATCAAATACAAGTGATGGGTGAATATGTAGTGAGGTTAAATATGTATGAAAAACTGTAAAGTAAAAACTGTGTTGTAATTGAAGTTGTATTGTAATTGAAAATGTAGTGAAAACTCAAATTTGTACTATTTGAATCTGCAATAAGCTATTGTATTCAATAATCTCTTCCTTTTGATGCTAACAAACATATATTAAGATGTTGACTCTATTAAATGTATTTGTTTTGATGAATTCTATTAGCTCCCCTTATTTGAATACCCCCCTACAACAAATCCCCCCTTTCACATATGCATTAAAAATAAAATGCAAATAAATAAATAAACAATAAAAAATGCAATGAACTTAGATGCAAGTAAAATATGACTTATTAGCCAAAATATTAACTTCTCTCCCCCTTTTGTTATCAGCAAAAGTGTAACATTGTTTGATAAGAGTGATAGACATTAATACAACATTAATACCTAATCGAGTATGAATATTAAATTTCAAAAAAATTAGACAAAAATCATAAATACTTTGTTAGGCGCATATTCCATTTTAGAGTGATAGGGTGATGTCGGCATAGGAGACCATATAGTTGTCCCCATTTGTGGTATATTTATGACAGGGATTTTTTAAATACTTACTAACCATGCATATTCATTAGCACTTTTAAATGAGCTTAGTGGCATTCCCTTTTTTTTTATTGAAAATGAATTTCAAGCATCTTGTAACCACGCATAACCATGAGGACTTTTAAATGGGGTTAGAATCAACTTGCCTATTTCATCCAATTTTGATATATGTTCCATACATGCATAACCATGAGGACTTTTAAATGAGCATGAAAGCACATAATCAAAGATTTCAAGTAATTCACCCATGCATAACCGTGGGGACTTTTAAATGAGAGTGAGTACTTTTGGATGATTTTATTGCTATTTAAAAAATAATAATTTCCTATTTAAATACCACATTTTGACATATTATATTGGATTTTGGTGAGTGATTGTCATAAAATATGAAAGGAATAAATATGGTTATGGAATTTTTACTAACCAAAGTTATTATAAATTTTGTTTAAACTTCTAATTTTTTTTAAATATACTCTCACAAGACATAATGTATAATTTAGATGAACACTCATCATTTTTTTAATCACTATTTATCTTTTCGATAATAAATAGTGAGTCGGATTAGTTAACATAGGCATTTAAGATCTAATAAAAAATAAGTATAAAATCACATTTCTAAAATGCCTAAAGTGAGACGAAGTCGATAAAAACTATTTTCTGAAAGGGGATTTGTAAAAATGTCTATCAATTGACAATCTGTTGAAATGAAGTTTGTGCAAATATTTTCTTTGGAAACGTGATCTCTAATGAAATAATGTCTAACATCTATATGCTTGGTGCAAGAATGATGTACAGGATTATTTGTGAGATCAATTGCACTTTTTTTATTACACATAAGTGGAACTCATTTAAAATTTAGACTGTTATCTGGCAAAGTTTGTATCATCCATAAAATTTGAGCAAAACAACCGGTTAGAGCAATATACTCTGCTTTAGTGGTAGATAATGCAATACAATTTTATTTTCGACTTGACCATGCCACTAACGAATTTACCAACATAAAACATGTTCCACTAATATATTTTCTATCAACTAGACTACCAGCATAATCTGCATCTGAATACCCTTTTAACTCAAAGTTATCATTAGTTGGATGCCATAGACCAAACCGTGAGGTGTGCAACAGATATTTTATAATCCTTTTTATAGCTTTTAATGAGATTCTTTTGTAGTTGATTGAAATGGCGCACATAAACAAATAGAGAACATAATTTCTGGTCTAGAAGCAGTAAGATAAAAAAGTGATCCAATCATTCCTCGACATTCTTTTGATCAACTACTTACCCTTTTCATCCTTGTCAAGTTTAGTTGTTGTGCTCATAGGAGATTTTGCAGGTTTAGCATCTTCCAATCCAAATTTGTTGACAAGATCTTTGATATATTTTGTTTGGGATATGAACGTACCTTTTTCGCTTTTTTTGATTTGAAATCCTAAAAAGAATTTCAACTCCCCTACCAAGCTCATTTCAAACTTTTCCTACATGATTTTTTTAAAATTTTCATACAAGAGGTTGTTAGTGGCACCATAAATAATGTCATCAACATATATTTGAACAATCAATAGGTCATCATTTTCGTGCAATAGAAATAATGTGGTGTCTACATAGCCCTTTTTGAACCCATTTTCAAGGAGATAAGTGCTAAGACATTCATGCTAATCCCTAGGGCTTGTTTTAATCCACATAGTGCTTTCTTAAGTTTATATGCCTGGTTTGGGTATTCTTGACTTCAAAATCTTCAAGTTTTTCAACGAACATCCTCTTTCAAAATTCCATTAAGAAAAGAAATTTTAGTATCCATTTGTCTTTGTTTAAATCCTTTATAGCAAGCAAAAGCCAACTAGATTCTAATGGATTCTAGTCTTGCTACTGGTGCAAAAATTTCATTAAAATCAACTCCTTCAATTTGATTATAACCTTTAGCAACTAACCTAGTTTTGTTCCTAATCACATTTCCAGATTCATCAAATTTATTTTTAAAAATCATTAGGTCTAGGTGCTAGAATCTAAACATCATTTCGTTGAAATTGATTTAGCCTCTTCTTGCAAAGCCATAAACCAACTCTCATCATTGAGAGCTGTATCTATGTCTTTGGGTTCAATTTCTAAAATAAATCCACCGTATAGACACAAATCACATAAATTTCTAAAGGAGGAATGAGTTTGAATACCTATGGTGGGATTACCTATTACAAATTCTAAAGGATGATCTGCTTTGAATTTCAACCTCTCTAGTTCTAAATTTCTTTAGACTTCTTCCACGGTTGCAGTTTCTTTTGGATTTTCACTTTCATCTTTTTCATTCTACTCTTCAACATTCTCCTTTGTTATTTCCTTGCTTTGATCATCAATGCCTTCATCAAATTTCACATTGATTGACTCCACGATTTTTCTCGTCCTTTTGTTGTATATTATGTAAGCTTTTCTTCTGGAAGAATATCCCATGAACATGCCTTCGTTAGCTTTTGGCTCAAACTTTCCCAGTTGACCACCTGTATTGAGAATAAAACAAGGTCAGCCAATTTTTTTGAAATATGCAATGTTCGGATTTTTGTTGAACCATAATTCATATGGTATTTTCTTAAGAATCGGCGTAATCATGACTTTATTCATTGCATAACAAGCCGCATTTACTGCCTCTGCCTAAAAGGACAAGGGTAGTTCATACTCATTTATCATAGATATAGCCAACTCCTGTGGTTCTATTCTTTCTCTCGACTACTCCATTTTGCTGTGGAGTACGTAGGGTAGAGAATTCATGTTTGAATCCATTTTCATCACAAAAAATTTCAAATTCTCCACCATGATAACTTCTTAGCAAAATAATAGAAAGTCCTTTTTTATTTTGAGCTAATTTTGTGAATTTAGCGAATATAAGAAAGTTTTTGATTTTTTAGCTAAGAAGTATACCCACGTGTATCTAGACTAATCATCAACCAATATAAAACAATACTCTTACCACCTAAGCTTGAAATATTGTTAGGTCCAAACAGATCCATATGAACTAGTTCAAGGACTCTAGTAGTACTTATAATGTTCTTGGCATGAAAAGGTGATTTTTTTAAATTTTTCTCATAGTATATGCTTTACATAGAGTTTATGTTTTGAAAACATGAGATGGTAAACCTCTTACTAAATCTTTTCTTTTTAATTTGTTTAACAGATTCATGCTAGCATGTCCTAATCGTCTATGCCATAAGTTTACTTCTTCATCCTTAGCTATCAAACATTTTAAAAGAATGAGATCATATATTACCTTTCTTCTTACTTGAAAATAATATTTCTTTTGATGATTGGTTAACAATTTTGCATAAATCAGAATCAAAAACAAAATTCATTCCCTTATCACATAACTGGCTGATTGAAATTAGATTATGGTGCAGATTTTCAACATATAATACATCGTTTAAGGTAGATGTACCGTTACCTACTTTGTCTTTATTGATAATTTTACATTTATTGTTATTGCCCATTGTGACTCTACCACTTTTGTACTTCTCTAGGCTAAGGAGCTTTGATTTGTTGCCCATTTTGTGCCTAGAAAAGCTAGAATCCAGGTACAACTCTTGCTATTCCTTAGCCTGCCAACACACCTACACGAGAAAAGAGTTTAGTGACCTATTTGTTTTTGTAGGTCCATGATTGTTAGTGACAAACAAATTTGAAAAATAAGTTTGTGTAGAACCAAGACAGTCTATGTTTGTTCCTTTTGGCACCCAGATTTGATTGACTTTAAGGGATTTTATATTCGTGCCTTTAGAAACCCAAATTGTTATAGTTTTCGTATGTTTGGGTCTATACCAGCAATTATTTTGATTGTATCCAATTTTTTTCACAAATCGTGCACTTGGAGTTGACATGATTAGTTTTACTTCTACCTTTTTTAGATTCAGTATACCTAAATCTTTATCTAATAGTATTAATAGTTTGTTTCCCAATAGCATATTTAGTGATCTTTCTCCTTTGGAGAATTTTCCTTAAGTTGTAGACAATTGTTGGACTTGTGATTTGAGAGATTCATTTTCATTCAATAATAAGGTGAACTTTTTAATAGAATTTTCTCTCCTAGTTTTTTCACTTTCTTTCCAAATAAGAATTTCATTTTCGAGTGATTAAGTTTAGTTTCTGATTTTTTATTTCCTCTTCTAATGATGGACACTTATCACACTTAGGGCTCTTTTTTTATAATTTTGAACCATTTGATCAAGCTGCTTATTTAGTTCTATCAAACTATCGTTTTGTGATTTAATTTTAGCATACTTCTCCCTAATTCTTTCAAAACAGCCATTTACTTCATGAAAATATGTAAGTAGTTGTGAGTGAGTAAGTTTGGATACCATGTTGGGCTCATCATCATTGCTGTCACTTGTTTCTCCTAAAAGACACCGATTTGCTCTTTCACTCTCACTACCAGTGCTTTTATCATCATTTTCATCACTTTTATTCCAAGTTGCTGCAAAACTTCTCCTTTTCGGTTTCTTTCCTTTGCTGACTTGATTTTGAGGACAATTTGGCTTGATATGACCATGTTTATTGCACTTTTGACAAATTACCTCCTGCTTTTCTAAGTTGTCTAGAACTTTGACGATTCTACTCTTTATTTATTGATTAAGGGTTGGATTTCCATATTTTTGGTTCCACCTATTGATCTCTTTATTATCAGTGCCAGTTCAACTGCTACTTCATCATTATCTTCACTTTCCATCATTCCTTTGAGAGCTACTGATTTCTTTCGCGTATCTCCTCCTTCACGTTCTTCTTTGAATTTGATTTCTAGATCATAAGTGGTGAGATTTTCGATGAGTTCTTTAAATTTAACTTGTTTTAGATCCTTTGATTCTTGAATGGCAGTCACCTTTGCTTCAAAATTTCATGAAAGAATTCTGAGGTCTTCGGACTATTTCCAGTTCTATTTATGGTCTTCCTAAGGATTTAGATTTGTCGTCCATACATTTTTTGGCACTTTCATCCTTTGCCATTGTGAAGTTCTCATACTCGCTACTACGCATGGCAAAGCGAAATTCTTTGACCTAGGAGGTTCCTTCATGAGTCACTTCAAGCGTGTGCCAAATTTCCTGTGCAGTTAGACAATGTGAGATTCGGTTAAATTCAATTTGATCTAATGAACATATAATAGTATTCATAGCTTTAGCATTAGTTGTTTGCTATTTATTTTCAAGATCTGTCCATTGATCTGCAGGTTTATCAACTTCTTGATTATCTACCATTACCGTTGGTGTGCTATAACTCGTTTCAACAATATTCTATGCATATATTGTTTTCAAAAAAAAATTCATTCTTGTTCTCCAATATGCTTATTCACCATTGAACATGGGTGGCCTAGCTATGGACCGGCCTTCAGCAAAAACATTATTAAAAGAAGCCATTCAAAGAAAAAGTCAAATTTTTTAATAGAAAATGTTTTTGTTCCAGCTTTGATACCACTTGTAGGATCCTTTTTACCCTAGAGTGGGGGTGAATAAGGTCTACTAAAAATTAATGCGGAAATAAAAATAAAAACAGAAAGTAATGCAATAGATATCACACATAGTTTTACCCAGCTTCGGTAAAAACCTACCTACATGCTGCTCCAAGGTTTCTACTAGAAATTAAGTAATCGGTCGCTTACAAAAATACGTAAGCTTGTGATACCCACTAACTCGATTAACCTAACTCTAAGCACAAAATCCTACTACAACTCAGCCCTTGAGTTGCGAATTCTCAAACTACGCCCCGTAGTTTATACCTTGTTACACAACTAGAAATTTACCAAATTATAGAAGAGTAAAAATAAAACTAAAAACAAAAACCTATATTAAAAAATGAAGCCCAATATACATAAACAAAACCAACCCAAGTAACATATAATTAGGTATGACTGTCTCCCCTTTTCTTTTGTTTGAGTAATCCCTTCGGTTGATCATTTGTTGCTCTTCAAAAATTAGGGTTCGGTTCCAATTGACGCCGCCGCTTGGAATTTGATCGATTGAAGTGATGATTTCACTTTGGTTTGCTTCGTCAATCGATCCCTAGCTTTGATTGCATTCGATTGCTTCAACTGTGTCGAACGCTTCTTCGGTTATGGCTTTGATATGATTTTAAATTTGTTGTTTTAATCGATTAGCTAGTAACTCGACTTTGATAATTTCTACCAATGATGATATTGGGTATTTATAGGGATCAAAACCCTATAATATTGTTTCGAATATTTTGGTTTGAATTCATCAATTGCTTTGCTCATCCATTCAATTCTTGATTGAACGATTATGATGATTTCTGACTTGTTCATTGGTTGATACATTCAAATCAACTTGAATTGGTTTGAATTTGTTCCATTCTTTGCCCCTACGACTTGTTCATCGGTTGCTAACAGTTTGGCATTTGAATTTGAGATAAACTTGACTTGCTGATGTCTGACTTGTTCGTCTGTGACTTTTTCTACTCCTTATGTTATTTTTTAGCTCTTTGATTAGTTGTATGTGTGTGCTCTGTACCTTGCTCTCACCATCCATTCTTTGCTGGCAATTTTTGATTTTTTTGAACATTCAACGATTTTTTTCGTTTTCCCGTTACTTTTTAAAACAATTCCTTGACCTTGTTCAAACTGCTACCGATAATTATCCACATGCCTTGATTTTCTTCATTTAAATGCTTACATATCCATGAACATATTTACTTGTTTGCTTGGACTCTGGTTGCATTGTGCCCCTGAACTAACCATTTCTTTATTCTTTATACATGTCTGGTGCCTTTGTGTTTTCTAAACTGTAGACCGGCCCGGTTTCATACGATGTTTTCATGTTGCATGCTATCATGTGGTATGTTTTGTCGAGGCTATTTTGGTTGTTGTGACTGATCATTGCTGTGTTGAATTATTTTTGCATTACACCAGAGTTGAATCTAGTCTTGGCTTGGGTTTGAAATTATGCTCACCTGTCCTTGCAATTTTAACAAGCAAGTGTATATCAGTGTGCACGACCTTGTGGCATGTATAGTGATACACTGTGCATGTCACAAGTTGTCCGCGTAAGATGAATTGACGAACAACCCAAATAACTGAGGCAAACAATAGTTTCAAACTACAGACTTCATTGTGCACTGCAAAATATTTCTTTTTCAATTTTACCGCATCAGTGTTTATTTTGTAGATAGTTCAGGCGGTGGTTACAGGTTGAAACAAAGTTGAAGATCAAATACGACTGATGAGTGAATATGTAATGAGTTGAAATAAGTATTTAAACTGTAAAGTGAAAATTGTGTTGTAATTGAAGTTGTATTGTAATTAAAAATGTGAAAATGTAGTGAGAGCTTAAATTTGTACTATTTGAATTTGTAATAAAATATTTTTTGAATAAAATATTTGTTTAAATTAGAATTCCAAGTTATTTATTTTATTTAACAAATATTTATGTTTAAACGAATATATATATATATGTTTATTATCATCAAACAAAAATCATAGGCTATTGTATTCTACAACCTATAGTTGTATACAACTCCAACCATAGGCCGACTCACGACTTGCATAGTCAATACAGGTCTATCATATACTCACCGTGGCGAGTATCACCACATACAAACAAGCATCCCCGTTCGAGTGACATTACTTGCAAAGAATAATCAAACGAATAACATAACGGCATGTCATACTACCGCATGTTACTCCGATAATTATTTAATGCTCATAAACTACACTTAATCCACGCTAGATATCTCTATATGACAAGTTCGATGAATGATCGAAAAGTATTACCGAAAGTCGCATACCAAATGGAATCAATAAACCGTTTATTCAAATTCCTAGCCAAATAGAAATGAGAAGTATATAATCAAACAATAACATAATACATATATAATCAAATATAATTGATAATAAAATAAATATACAATCGTTGTAATAGCTTTCGAAAAGACTATAATGTAGTATAAAAGAAACACCATTAATATTTTATTATATATATAATTAAAATAAATAACTAATGTAGGAAACAAAACTTCACGGTCTCAATCGATTTGGTAGATCCCTCAGTCGATTGAACATAGTTTCGACTAAACCAATACATTAATGTCGATTGGACTGAAAAGTAGGCTTTCGAATGAATTTACGTGGTTCAGTCGACTGAATGCCTATATTCCTGAAAATGAATTTAGGGATTCACCACTCCAATTCAATTCATTTATATGCCTTCATTCGTGTTTTACTCTTTGATACTCTCTTACATCTATGTTACGCTAATGATTCAAGGTCAAGTGAGTTAATGAAGTTCAAATCATCAACATAGTTAATGGGTCATAAACATTTCAATATTCACAATGATCATCGATGAAATCAATTCAAACATAGTTGTGAGTAGAGAACTCTTCTTGATTAGATGATCACTTAGCTTTAGATCTTCCCTTACTTCCTCCCTCTTGAGCTCTCTACCTGAATTCTCTAAATAAATTTGATGATCACTTGCTATTTGAGAGTGCTTGGTGTAGAATATTGTCAAGATGCCTTGATTAATCAATAATAATTGTTGATGTTTAGTGTTAATTAATTTTAGAGATTATAGTGGTGGAATTTGGGTGGAATGATCAAATTTTCAAATATGAATAAACGGAGGGACGAGTGTTTATATTTATATTGGAGGTGAATACTCCAGATATAGAAAAGTTTAGAACTAGCCTTCATGAAACGATATATTTTTATTTTGAGTTTGCATATCTACTAATTTGGCTTGTATTTATTCTTTCATTCCTTTATTGACATAAAACAATGTTTACACCATATTTCATGAAAAATAAATGGATTGGATTTTCGTGCGATAATGGGCCTTGATTTCATATTCAAAATTACATCCAACTATAATTTAAATTCCATTATTTCTTTAAAATCATTTCTAAATTCTATTTAAATTCTTTTAACACTACAAATTCATTTCTAACTTTTGACTAAATTTCAAATCTTATACTTTAAATTTCCTTTATTATAAAGGTCAACAAAATCTCATTTATATCAATTTATTTCAAATTGTAATTTCATAATTTTATATTTAGAAATATCTAAATGATTTATTAAATCAAATTATTGTCCAAATTAAATTCATTTAATTTTATCGAACAGTCTTATTAAATTCTATAAATTATTCATTTAATTTCATTCCAAATCCCATTTATTTCATTTTAATTATCATTAAATCTTTAGTTAATAGCCTCTAGACAATGGGTCGTTGCAGACTCCCCGTTAAGAAAATTGTGTCCTCGCAATTCTTACTTAAGGAGAAACTATAACTAGTTAGACAAACTCTAGCTATCTGCACCATAAATTAACAACAGATAGTGATAGATTGCAGACCCGACTCATGTGCATCAGCAAACAGTTTTTGATAAGTCTGCAACGTCTGCTCTTCAGTCTCCCATGTACAATCTAACATGTTGTCAGACCGTTGTACCTTCACCAATGGGACCATTTTACTTTCAATGTTGACGGATTTCCAAATCAACTATGCGAATCAGATGTTGCACATAAGTTAAGTCAGGAGATATCTCAATTTGTGGAGTGTCCTAAGATTTGATAATTGATTATGTGTCCCTCAAGCACTTCCTCAACTTTGACACATGGAAGACATTATGAATATCCAAGAAGTTGTCAGGCAATGCTACTTTATAAGCCATCTGCCCAACATGTTCAATAATCGAGTATGGTCCCACATAGCGAGGAGCCAACTTCCCTAATTTGCTGAACCTCATTACTCCTTTTAATGGAGATATCTTTACATATACTCGATCTCCAACTGCGAACTCCAAATGTCGCATCCTGTGGTTGGCATATGACTTCTTACGATCCTAGGCCTGTTTCAACCTTTGCCTGATCTGCTCAATCTTCTTTGTAGCTTCTCTTATAGAATCAGGATATGAAACAAACTTGTCACCTGTTTCCAACCAATACGAGGATGGTCGACACGGTCTTCCATATAGAGCTTCAAATGGTGCCATGCTAATGCTGGATTGGAAAATGTTGTTATAAGCAAACTCCACAAGATGATGATGGTCTTCCCAGTGAAAGGAAGTGCAGATTAAGGATCTTAAGGCTAATTTAACACTAGAGGGGGTGAATAGTGTATAATGGATTCTAAGACTTATATGGACTAAATTAAAATTATAACACAAACAAATGCAGAACTTAATCACATAACAATCACAAAATCAAGCACAGATGCAGAAAGTAAATAAAAAGCAGTAAAAGGAAAGAAAACGTTGGATTTTATACTGGTTCGGAGTTACCCTACTTCCAGTCCTGCACCAAGGAAAACACCTCGTACAGAATTTTATTATACCAATGTCGAGATTACAATCCTCAATTTCTAAAGGCCTTGAGGGACCCTCCTGTCTCCGAGTCCGGGGCAAACTCTCTTGATTTACGGGACACAAGATCACCCAATTGATTTCCAGGCACAACCACACCTTATAGAGAGACTCAATAAACTTTTGATTATAATTTGATCCTATAATTCTGAATAGCACTTTGATCTTCGAGAGAGGGTAGAGAATCAAACAAGAATGAGATTCTAATTTGATTCACTTGAGAATTCAGTTGAATTTCAGCACGATCTTAAAAAATATGAAAATATTAGAATATGGATTTGTAGAGAAGGAGTGAAGAAAATAGTTAGTTAAAAAATTCATTTTTGAAGGATATTTTTAGACCAGTAACGGTCATAACCCATTCATGAAGAGATTTAAATGAATATACACTTCTTTTGAAAATTGAAACATTTGAATTTAATAGCCACCATGTCAATTGGGGGTATCCCATGATGTCGACATCCCTTAGTTAAAAACTATGTAAAAATTGTTTTGAAAATGATATTGAAAGGAAAACAAGATGAAATGATTCTGGAGTAAAATAAACTAATTTTCCTATGTTTTAAAATAAAGAAGAGTAGAAAAACATATTTTTAAAATGTATATATAAATTTGATTTTAAATCTCAAGTGTGTCTGTGTGTGTATTGTAAAGAATATTTAAAAATTGGAAGATAGTTTTAAAAACAAATGAAGTTTAAAACAAGAGTTTAACAAAAACGAAGAATACCTTACGGCTAAAACATCTTTTTGAAATTAATTGAAAAGATAATTTTTTTTTAAAGCTAAAACATTTAAAAAAATAGTTTTGAAAATAATTTTTAGAAACCATTTTGAAGTAGTTTTGCAAGCATCTTCCTGCAAAATATTTCATTACATCAGGACTCGAGAACTGTACAGAACTAGGATGTTCGTGGGTTTATAAGCCACTTGCCGTAGGTTTGTAAGCTGCTTGCCGTGGGTTTGTAAGCCACTTAGAAAGTAGAAATGGGTTCCATCCCAAATGAAATTTGGAATGAAGATTTCCATGCTATTATGAAGTTTTAACAAAACTGGAGACTTATTTTGAAATCTTGATCTTGATGCTCATGAGTCTTCAAACTTGATTTCTTCATTCTTGATTTTTATACTGTATAGTCTTCAATAATCAGTACATGCCTTATATATATATATATCCTGCATAATAACATTCACATATTTCTAGACAATAGTGTGAGTATAGAAGTTATAATAAAATAAGTTACTGTTGTCGTCAAAACCACTATCTCTAGTTCCTAACAATCTCCCCCTTTTTGATGATGACAACCTTGTAAAATATACTTACCACTTCGACCTTACACCTACAATTCCCCCTTACACCTACAACTCCCCCTTACTCCAAGCCTACTATTTTATATAACTTCTCCCCTTTTGTCATCAACAAAAAATAACCTATAAACCTTGAACTTAATAGAAAATGGGATAAACAAACATATGACATAAGAATAATAACTATGTATGAGTGAAATTTAGCATCCTAGGTTAAATGGAATTCAAGATTTATACACCAAAGATTGTTTTTAGAAGAACATTAATTAAGATAACACTTATATACAAACTAAAAAACCAATATACAATCAAGAAAGAGAAAAACGAAAAACGCCTAACAATACCCTTAACTATTGGTGATTTATGGACCGAACAATTTGGATAGTGGAGACAAAAGTTTCTACGTTGTTCGACCAAGTTCCTATTAGCATCAAAAAGGACCTCTCCAACGCAAATCATGCCATCGTCTTCATCCATATGAACATCCAGTTTCGGCAGAGGATGTTCTTCTTCTTAATCCTCTTGTGGTTCATCTAAAGGATCTTCTTCTTCAGAATCCATGGCTTGTGATGATTCTTCGATGACAATGGGATTGACATGGTTATCCATAAGGAACTTTAGTAAATTCCTATGGATTTTGCCTTGCCTATCTTGTTCTCTAGCCATTCGCAGTTGACTCACTTGAATTTCCATCATCATTTGAAGAAAATCTTTCATCTTCTCTTGTAATTTGATGACTCGAACGTGTGTGGAACGTTGAAAGGGACCAAAATGAGGAGAAGTTGGTGAAGAAGGTTCATTATTAGACGAGGAAGCCATTAATTTACTGTTTTAGAAGTTTATTACAGAGAATAGAATAGAGAAAAGGAGTAAAGTCGAAATATATAAATATATAACCAAATAACTTCTTTTAGAGGGAAATTTGAATTTGAAAATCTCAGCATGTATGTCGACATAGGGGGATGGGTCATGTCGAATGTCCAGTTCAATTTTTGAGAAATTTTTATTCATATTAATTATTAACTATACTTGTATTATTTATAATTTATATTTCGGTCAATGAACTTATACCTAATTCTCTTCTAAATTTAGTAAAGTTGTGTTCATTTAATGTTTTGGTTAATATATCAGCAATTTGTTTTTCAGTATTAATATATCCAAGAGTTATGACTTTTTTACTTATATATCTCTAAGAAAATGATGTCTAATATCAACATGTTTTGTTTTAGCATAATGAGTTGGATTTTTAGATAGGTTTATTGCACTAGTATTATCACAATAAATTGGTGATTTAGTTATAGTTAATCCAAAATCTTTTAAAGTTTGTTGCATATATATAACTTGAGAACAAGCCAAAGCAGCATATATATATTCTGCTTCAGTTGTTGACAAGGATATAGTATTTTGCTTCTTACTAAGTCAGGAAACCAAAGAATGTCCTAGAAAGTGACAAGTTCCACTTGTACTTTTTCGGTCTGATTTACATCCAGCATAATTATCATCACAATATGAAATTAAATCAAATACATCGTTTTAGGGCAAAATAAACCATAATCTAAAGTGTGCTTTACATATCTTAAAATTCTTTTAATGGCTTTTAAATTAGTTTCTTTAGGTTGAGATTGGTATCTTATAGAAAGACAGACACTATGCATGATGTCAGGACGACTTGCTGTTATATAAAGCAGCGAACCAATCATTCCCCTATATAACTTTTGATCAACGTATTTTGATTTATCTTCTTTACTTAAAGCTACATTAATTGTCATTGGAGTTGGTTTCCCACCAGAAGTGGTTAATCCAAATTTATTAATTAAATCCTTAGCATATTTTTCTTGACTAATGAAAATTCATTTATCTAATTGTTTGATTTGAAGTCCTAAGAAGAAACTTAGTTGTCCCATATGACTCATTTCAAATTCTTTAGTCATTATACTTGAAAATTCTTTATTCATTATGTTATTAGTTGACCCAAATATTATATCATCTACATATATTTGTACTAATTGAATATCATTTTTGTTTCTTTTAATAAAAAGAGTTGTATCTATTTTACCAATTTCAAAACGAGATTGTAGTAAATAATATCTTAGTCTTTCATACCGGGATCTAGGAGCTTGTTTCAAACCATATAAAGCTTTCTTTAATTTATTTGCATGATTTGGAAAGTTATTATCTTCAAAAAGTGGAGGTTGTTCAACAAAAACATCTTCTTTTACAAAATCAATGAGAAGCGCCGTTAACATCCATTTGATATAACTTGAAATTATTGTAGTTTGCGAAAGCAAGTAGAATCCTGATAGCTTTAGTCTTACTATGGGTGCAAATGTTTCATCATAATCAGCTCCTTCTTCTTGACAATAATCTTGCGCGACTAAATGAGCTTTATTTCTCACGACCTCACCAAGTACATCCATTTTATTTTTGTAAACCCATTTTGTTCCAATTATACTTTTATCCTCAGGTCTAGGAACAAGTTCCCAGACATCATTTTTGGTGAACTGATTCAATTCTTCTTGCATAGCACGAATCCATGAATCATCAGATGATGTTTCCTTTGGATTTTTGGTTCAATAGTTGATATAAAAGCTACATCACTCATACTATTTAGTTGATTTCTTGTTTTAACTATAGATTCAATATTTCCTAGCATATTTTCTACATGATGATCTTTTAATAGCTTAATTCTTTCATTAGGTTGAATGATTTCACAATTAGTTTCATTAGGTGTATTATTTAAAGTTACAAATCTTCTTCATCTTCTATTTGTATAGTATCTTTAAAATTTTCATCAAAAGATACATGAATTGTTTCTTAAATAATGTTAGTTCTTAAATTATAAACTCTAAATGCTTTACTTTTATTAGAATATCCGATAAAGATACCTTTGTCGGATTTAGGTTCAAATTTATCTAAATTATCTTTTGTATTAAGAATAAAACACTTACGACCAAAAACTTTGAAATAGGCTACTATGGGTTTCTTATTGTAAAGTAATTCATATGGTGTTTTATTAGTTAATGGTCTAATTAAAATCCTATTTGATATATAACAAGCTGTAGTGACTGCTTCAGCCTAAAGGTTTTTAGGTAAGTTACAATCAGAAAGCATTAGCATACATTGAATCATTCTATTATTACGTTCTACTACTTTGTTTTTTTGTGGAGTTCTTGTAAAAGAAAAATTATGAGTAATTCCTTTTTTATTAAAGAAATTCTCAAAATTTTCATTTTCAAATTCTCCATCGTGATCACTATGAATAGTTTTTATTTTTAAAGAAAGTTGAATTTGAATTCTTTTAGCAAAATTCTTAAATAATTCAAAAGCATCACTTTTAAGTTTAAGAAAAATTGTCTAAGTATATCTAAAATAATCATCTAAAATTACAAAAACATATTTATTGTGATTAATTGATTGAACTTGAGATGGACCAAATAAATCTAAATGAAGTAATTCTAGAGGTTTAGAAGTTGAAATCATATCTTTTTATTTAAATGAACTTTTCTTAAGTTTTCCTAATTGGTAAGCATCTTATATACTATCTACTTTAGAGTTTAACTTGGGAGACCTCTAACTAAGTCAAGTTTTGATAACCTAAATAACAGTTTGAAATTTAAATGGCCAAATCTTTTATGCCAAATTCAAGGGTCACTTGTATTAGCCAAAAGACATAAGTTATCATTTGAAACTTTCATACTAAGGATGTAAATGTTTTTCTTCCTAATACCTTCAAAGATAATATTTGACTTATTATTTTCGATGTGACACTTACCTTTTCCAAATTAAATTTTAAATCCTTTCACATAATTGACTTATACAAAGAAAATTATGTTTTAAATTCCTAACTAGCAAAACATCCTAAATAAGAGGAGTTTTAGAATTACGGACATTACCGATGCCAATCATATATCCATTTGAGTTATCTCCAAAGTTGACCAATCCACCATCTTGATATATAATGTCATTGAGTATCTCGGGATTACTAGTCATATCCTTGAATAACCACTATCAAGTATCTATTGATCTTTTTCTATTTGCATAGTTTGTCCATTGGTTGTTGATTCTTCAAAAGCCATGTAAAAATTTTGTTCCTACATAACAAACCAATTTGGTAGATAACTTGATTTTTCATAAAAACTATATGCATACTTATGATACTTTGATGAAATGCATAAATTCAAACTAGTATTAACAAAATTTCCTAAAATGCCATTTTTAACCTTTCAAGTTTCAGATTATGAAAACTATGAAAATCTACGCTCTGATACCAATTGAAAGGAAGTGCGGATTAAGGATCTAAAGGCTAATTTAACACTAGAGGGGATGAATAGTGTTTAATGGATTCTAAGACTTATATGGACAAAATTAAAATTATGACACAAACAAATGCAGAACTTAATCATAGAACAATCACAGAATCAAACACAGATGCAGAAAGTAAATAAAAAGCAGTAAAAGGAAAGAAAATGCCAGATTTTATACTGGTTCAGAGTTACCATACATCCAATCCTGCACCAAGGCAAACACCTCGCATAAATTTTTATTATACCAATGTCGAGATTACAATCCTCAATCTCTAAAGGCCTTGAGATACCCTCCTATGTCCGAGTCCAGGGCAAACTCTCTTGATTTATGGGACACCAGATCACCCAACTGATTTTCAGGCACAACCACACCTTATAGAGAGACTCGATAAAATTTTGATTACAAATTGATCCTATAACTTTGAATAGCACTTTGATCTTTGAGAGAGGGCAGAGAATCAAACAAGAAGGAGACTCTAATTTGATTCACTTGAGAATTCGGCAGAATTTCGACACGATCTTAAAAATAGGAAAATTTTAAAATATGGATTTGTGGAGAAGAAGGAGTGAAGAAAATAAGAAAATAATTAGTTAAAAAATTCGTTTGTGAAGGCTATTTATAGACCAGTAATGGTCATAACCATTCGTGAAGAGATTTAAACGAATACACTTCTTTTGAAAATTGAAACTTTTGAAAAGGCCACCATGTCGACATAGGGTATCCCATGATGTCGACATCCCTTAGTTAAAAACCATGTAAAATTTGATTTGAAAATGGTATTGAAAGGAAAACAAGATGAAATAATTCTGGAGTAAAATAAACTAATTTTCCTATGTTTTAGAATAAAGAAGAGTAGAAAAATATATTTTTAGAATGTATATATAAATTTTATTTTAAATCTCAAGTATATATATATATATATATATATATTTTACAGAATGTTTAAAAATCAGAAGATATTTTTAAAAACAAACGAAGTTTAAAACAAGAGTTTAACAAAAATAAAGGATATTTTAACGCTAAAACATCTCTTGAAAATCATTTGAAAAGATAATTTTTTAAAGATAAAACATTTAAAAATATAGTTTTGAAAATCATTTTAAAAACCATTTTGAAGTAGTTTTGCAAGCTTCTTCCTGCGGAATATTTCATCACATCAGGACTCGAGAACTTGTACAAAACCAAGATATTCGTGGATTTGTAAGCCACATGTCATAGGTTTGTAAGCTACTTTCGTGGGTTTATAAGCCACTAAGAAGGTAGAAATAGGTTCCATCCTAAATGAAATTTGGAATGAAGATTTCCAAGCTATTACGAAGTTTTAACAAAACTAGACTCTTATCTTGAAATCTTGATCTTCATACTCATGGGTCTTCAAACTTGATTTCTTCATCCTTGATCTTTATACTATGCAGTCTTCAATAATCAGTACCTGCCTTATTTATATCCTGCATACAGTCATATATATCTAGATAATAGTGTTAGTATATAAGTTATAATAAAATAAGTTACAAAGGTCGTTGTCATCAAAACCACTATCTCTAGTTCCTAACACCCAGTTCCTATCAAAATCTAGAACACAGGCGTGAAGCTAATCTTCTAGTACTTGGTTCACTCGCTTCGTCTTCCCGCTTGTTTGGGGATGATAGGCTGTATAAAGATCAGTTTCGTCCCCAATTCTTCTTGGAAGCTTCTCCAAAATCGACTTGTGAATAGGGGATCACGGTCGCATACAATGGAGTTAGGGACTCTATATAGTCTCACTACCACCTTTATGTACAGTTTAGCCAAGTATGGTGTGGTTTGGGTTGACTTTAATGGAATGAAGTATGCTGATTTAGTCAACTAATCCACTATCACCCAAATGCTATCATGACTACTTCTAGACCGTGGTATCTATCCACAAAGTCCAACGATACTGGAATCATAAGGGTTAAACTATATATAAGTGAATCATTGATTACTATTTCACTCATACCTGATCCCACTTCAATTGGGGAATTTCTAATGGTTGTAGAAGACCACTGGGTCTTTGATGTTCAACATTTACTAGTTGACAGGTCATACAGCCTTTTACATACTTCCCTATATCGCGCTTCATCCCTTCCCAATAATATAGATGTTTTATGTCCATATACATCTTACTTCCTCTTGGGTGAATGGGATAATGTGATCGGTGACAATCATCCATTACATCTTCATGGAGCTTATCCAGGTCAGGAACAACTGGTCTATCACTTCTCCGTAGGCATCCTTGTGCATCCAAGGAGTAACTAGAGAGATCCATACAATCATCCTCTCCAGACTTGAACTTCTGAATAATAGAAAGTGTAGACGGATGTCGCCTTTAAGCCTTGGCTATTTAATCTATCAACGATGGTCGGACTATAAGACTAGCCATCATCGCTCTAGAATCAACCTCTAAATCTCTTTCCCGAATATAACACATGGAGAGAAGTTCTACCCACTCTGCTATCGTCACAGAGACTATACCTGATGCTTTCTACTTAATGCATCGGCCAAACGATTTCTTTTGCCTAGTGTATACTAGATCTCGACATCATAGGCTATTAGGAATTCCAGCCATTGTTGTTGGCTCTTATTCAAATCTTTCTGTGTGAACAAATACTTTAATGATTTAGGTCTAAGGCATATCACAAATCATTCTAAAAGTAGATAGTGTCGCCATATCTTCAACGCGGACACGATAGTAGCAAGCTCCAAGTTGTGCATAGCATATCTAATTTTATTAGGTCTTAACCATCTTGGCACATGTGTTATGACTCTACCTTTTTCATAAGAACTGCACCCAAGCCAGAACCACAAGCATTCGTGTAAACTTCCAAATCTTGATTATCCTCAGGTACTATCAATATGGTGCATTTATAAGCTGCTCTTTTAGCTTCTGGTAAGCTTCCTTACACTTATCTATACAAACGAGCTTAACTCCTTTCTTAGTGAGGTTAGTAATAGGTTGTACTATTTTCAAAAAGTCCTTGATGAATCTCCAATAGTACATGGCTAATCTAAGAAACTTCTAATTTCAAATATAATTTCTAGTTTCTTCCAATTCTGTGTCGCTTCTACCTTAGCTAAGTCTACTGAGATACCATCTTTCGAAATGACATAACCATTGCTTTTGCCAGAAATGACATTTGAAGAACTTAGCTTTTAGCTTATTCTGCCTTAGTGTCTCCAATACTGTCTTGAGGTGTTTCTTATGTTCCTCCTTTGACTTAGAGTACACCAAAATGTCAACGATGAATACCAGGACAAACTTATCCAAATATTCTCTAAATACTCTGTTCATTAGGTCGATGAAATAAACTGGAGCACGCGTCAGACCAAATGTCATCCCCAACCATTTTTATGAACCATAATAAGTTTTAAACACTATAAGAGGAATGCTTCTTCAGCAATCCTAAGCTGATGGTATCCCATTGCTTGATCCAACTGTGAAAAGACCTTAGCTTCACTCAACTGATCAAACATATCATCGATCCTAAGGAAGGGATATTTATTCTTGATCATTGGCTCATTAAGCTTCCTGTAATCGATACATAATCCTAGTGAACCATCTTCTTTCTTAACAAATACAACTGCGGCTCCCCAAGGTAAACAACTCAATCTTATAAAGTTTTTGGATTCTAGTTCTGTTAGCTGTTTCTTTAAATCCCCATTCTCCTTTGCTGACATTCTAGTCGGAGGCCTACTAACTAGTTGAGCTCTAGGGACTAGGTATGTCCGGAACTCTATAGCTCGTTTGGGAACAAATCTATAATTAGTTCAAAAATATTTAGATATTCATTTAGTATAGGAATATGCGCGATATCGTCTTCATCTCAAGCTTCCGTTACAAAAAGCGATACTCCAATATCATCATTATCGGCATTAAGAGTTATGCTAATTATTTCCTTAGAATCGAGATGGCTTAGGGTCATGATTCTTTTAGGATGTAAGAGATGTGCTTCGTAATGCTCAAGCCAATCCATCATGAGTATAATTCGAAAATCCAAGCATTCGAAGACATGTAAGTCATAATAAAAAGGATAACCACCAAAAAATAGTCGACATCTTTACACATCATCTTGAGGGTCACATATCACCCCATAGGATTTGCAATACTCGGAGATGTGACATGATAAACCACATCAAAACTGAACTTGTCTACTTGTTATTTCGATACAAATGTGCGTAACACACTCGTATCCAAAAGAACTCTAATAAGGAAATCTCTAAATAAAATAGTACCTTCCAGAACTGAAGGCTTCTTCCCTTTGATCTATGAGGTATTCTCTACCATCTCCAGTACATTCAACTTCCTAGCTCTCTTTGGATAAGCTCTAGCAATATGTCCAATAGCTTTACAAATTCTACATACAAGCTGAGATGGTTCTTTGCATAACTATGAACATTCCATGTAGAAATGTCCTTTCTCTCCATAATTATAGTATACAACTTGATCTCTGAATGGCATCCTGTCTTCCTTCACATCTCTCTTCACCTGCTTCTACTTAGCAAACCCTGGTTGCTGTTTCTTAGAAGAAAATATATGCTTCTGTCCCTAACTACTTTGCTCTTGGGTTATTCTTCTTCATTGCTACATTTCTCTTCTTCTTAAGCCTCATTGCAGCACCAACAAGCTTATCGAATGTAGTTTCCAACTAAAGAAGGAGGGGTTTCCTTTGAGTCTTCCTTAGGCCACATACAAACTTCTGATTTTTCTTCATAGGTGTGCTAATGAGTTCCATTCAACACTTCGATAAGGCTTCAAATTCCGCTACATATTCAGCCACAGACATGGAACGTTGCTTTAAATAAATGAATTTTTATGCCATGGTGCTTTTTATGCTTGTGGTAGGAACTTCCTCTTAAACCAATTCTTGAATTCTTCCCAAGTCATTTTCAATTCATTAATCTCAACTACAAGTGGCTCATACCAATCAAGATCCCTTTTTTGCAGTTGGTTGGCAGCAATTTGGACCTTCTGTTGATCCGTAATGCCATACGTGTGAAGATGCACTCATATATCTTCAACCAAGCTTGCACTCATATTACTCCCTCTGTGCCCTTGAAGGGTTTTCCTCCAAGTTTAGCATAGTCGCCACATAGCCTGACAAAATCAAATCGGGCAAAGGGAGAACTCGGAGTGATGGAAGCATTCAATTGTTGGATGCTTCTCATAAACTGCTCGATGGTCATGTAGACTCCTCCAAATCCACCGGACTAACATGGATCCACTCAACCAGCATGAGGACCGATCATGTTTAACCTCTTTACTTCAGTAAGTTATATATAGGAATATTCGAAATGATAATAATATATCAAAACACACAAATAAAAAACATGCACCCAAACGACTACACCATATAATCATCATATACACCTAGATAATATTTAGTTTATCTACCCATTACCCCAAGCGACAAGGTCTTCTAAGTCCATATAGGCCACTGACTCGTATCTCTTTTTGATTTTTATTGTTCAAACCTGCTAGGATACCAATTTGTAACATCTCCACTTATATGTCCACATTACTCAAGAGTAGTACTAAGTAATACTATTGAGTAATATGGAGAAAGAAGCAATTTGGGGAACAAACACGAATATTTCATTGGACCAATATTGATACATATCTATATAATGATATTACTTACCTTATACATACTCGATCTTGGCATAAATCAATAAATATTTGTGCCTCTAGGATGAACAATACATAATCATAGATAAATGAATATCAATCATAGAACATAGAGTCAAAACAAAAAAGATAAAATATAATATACATATCATACAATACAGTACATAATACACCATGCTACAAACTGATAGTCTCTTGCCCAATACATCAAACATCACTAATACATTAAATACTACTAAGTACAATGAGGCTACAAAATGAGTAGGGAATGTATCATTATGTCTCTCCTACTAGCCTCCATAAAAGTCTACAACATGCTCCATCATCACTGAGTACCTGCATTAGAAGTCTCTCAAACTGACCCGAGTATTACAAAGAACACACGGGCCAAACTATGTTTGATAGTAACATTAAATGGTATAATGAAAATAATAATATCCAATATAATATCACTGAATCATATAATCAATAAACAATGTGAGATATCCTTTCAAATCATCCAAACGATATCCAACCACATACAAAACATAAAGGAAGTCCATCACAACCTAAATAACAATAAACAAATAATGGCTGCCTCCAAAATACTAAACCATAAAAGTATGGATATACGAGGAATGACTACTCTTTAGACTCAAGTAGTCTCTAGTCTAATCAACTCATTAGAGGAAAGAGACATATATGCCAATCCACTACACGCTCACAACTCCGAACCAAAAAGGATAGTGATAGCACACAACATGCTCCAGGAACCTAGGACTACTCGCCAACCGCGAAGTACCATCTATTCCTATAGTCTTTAGTTACCTTGACGGAAATCGTGACCCAATCCACTCATGGCTCATCTACGCATTGCCTTGGTCATGAGTCTGCTTTGCCCTACAGGTAATAGATTTGCAGCCTATATGGCACGGGGGCTACTAACTACCAATATTAAAATACTCATCGAAAGGACACAAAACAACGGTGTTGCAGATCTGGGGCATGACCCAACAATCAGGCCATCATGGTGGATATTGGCCAATCTAGTTCACTCTCGAAACATAAAGGGAGTTGGACACAATGTAGATGGTATATAGTACTCAATCTATAGTTGTATACATCTCCAACCATATGCTGACTCATAGCTTGCATAGTCAACACATGTCTATCATATACTCATCGCAGTGAGTATCACCGCATACATATTAGCATATCCTCATTTGTGTGACATTTGCTTGCAAAGAATAATCAAATGAATAACATAACGACATCCTATACCACCGTATGTTATTTGGATAATTATTCAATGCTCATAAACTACATTCAATCCACACTAGATATCTTTATATGACAAATCCGATGATAACCGAAAAGTGTTACTGAGAGTCCCATCCTAGAGGTATCACTAAACCCTTTATTGAAATCCCTCATCGAATAGAAATGAGAACTATGTAATCAAACAATAACATAACGCATATATAATCAAATATAATTGATAACAAAATAAATATATAATCATTATAATAGCTTTCAGAAAGGCTATAATGTAGTATAAAAGAAACATCACTAATAAATAATTATACATATAATTAAATTAAATAAACAAGAATTCAGGAAACAAAACTACATAGGCTCGGTTGACTGGGCAGATCCCTCAGTCGACTGAACACAATTGACTAAACCATTAAATTAATGTTGATTGGATTGAAAGGTAGGATTTGGAATGAATTTTATAGGGTTCAATCGACTAGATGCTATGTTTAATAGACTGAATGCCTATATTCTTGAAAATGAATTCAAGGATTCATCGCTCCAATTCGATGTAATCATATGTTTTTTTTTGGTATTTTTCTCTCTAATACTCTCTTACATCTATGTTATGCAAATGATTCAAGGTCAAGTGAGTTAATGGAGTTCAAATCATCAACATAGTTAAGGGATCATAACATGTTTCAGTATGCACAATGATCATCGATGAACCAATTCAAACATGGTTGTGAGTAGAGAACTCACCTTGATTAGATGATCACTTAGCTATAGATCTTTACATACAACTTTCCTCTTGAGCTCTCTACACGAATTCTCCAGATAAATATGATGATCACTAGCTAGTTGAGAGTGATTGGTGTAGATTGTTGTCAAGATGCCTTGATTAACTAGTATTAATTGCTAGTGTTTAGTTTTAATTAATTTCAGATATTATAGTAGTGGAATTTAGGAGGAATGATTAAATTTTCAAATATAAATAAATGGAGGGATGAGGGTTTACATTTATAAGTGGAAGTGAATACTCTAGATTTAGAAAAGTCTAGACTAGCCTTTATGAAACCATATATTTTTAATTTAAGTTGCATATTTACTAATTGGGCTTGTATTTATTCATTCATTTCTTTATTGACATAATGTTTTACACCATATTTCATGAAAAATAAATGGATTGGATTTTTGTGTAATGATAGGCCTTGATTTCGTATTCAAAACTATATCCAAATATAATTTAAATTCCATTATTTCTTTAAAATCATTTCTAAATTTTATTTCAATTCTTTTAACACTATAAAATCATTTCTAACTTTTGATTAAGTTTCACATCATATACTTCAAATCTCCGTTATTATAGAACTCCATAAGATCTCAGTTTTATCAATTTATTTCAAATTGTAATTTCACAACATTATATTTAAAAATGTCTAAGTGATTTATCAAATCAAATTATTTTCATTTTAAGGAATCATTTCTTATTAAATTCATCGAATTATTCCTTTAATTTCATTCCAAGTCCCGCTTATTTCATTTTTAATTATCATTAAATCATTAATTAATAGCCTCTTGACGATGGGTTGTTATAGTTGGTCGGGGATAAAGTTTTCTCTCAGCTTGATTTAGCAACACGAATCGATCAGTTAAGGGTAGAAAAAGAGAGTATACCAAATACTGTGTTTAATACTCTTGATGGGTAATTTGAATGGGTAGCCATGCCATTTGGCTTGACTAATGCTTTTGCTTATTTTATGGATTTGAAGAGTAGAATTTTCCAGGAGCAGCTGAATAAATTTATTGTGGCGTTTATGATTATATCCAGTATTCTACAAAAGCGAATAAGAGCACATACATCATTTGAAGGAGGTATTAGAAGTTTTAACAAGGAACTGGTTGAGGGAGAAATTCTCCAAATGTTATTCTGGAAAAAAAGAAATTCAAGTTCTTTGGGTATATCGTATATGAAGAAGGATTGGCTGTAGGTCCATATAAAGTGGAAGCAGTAAGAGATTGGAAGACATCGAAGAATACTTTAGAGGTTCTTAGTTTCTTAAGGTTCCCTAGCTTCTATATGAAATTTATCAAGGAATTTGCTAAGATCTCGCCATCTTTTACTAAGCTTACTAAGAAGAATCTGATGTTTGCTTGGAACGTAGATTATGAGAAGCGTTCATTAGGTTAAAGGAGATGTTGACAAGTACACGTGCCCTAAACCTCCCCGGTGGAAACTGTTTACCATCTACATTGATGCTTGCGGAACCGATCTTGGAGTTATCTTGATGCAAAAAGGGAAGGTAGTAACATACCCTAGTCGACAGCTCAAGATACATGAGAATAATTATCTGACACATGATCTTGAGTTAGCTGCCACATACTTGCATTAAAACCCTGAAGGCTCTATTTATTAGAGAAAGATTTGAACTGTTCATGGATCACCAATCCCTGAAGTATCTAATTTCATAGAAGGACTTAAATTTGAGGCAATAGAGATAGATGGAGTTTTTCTATCATATGAGTTTGGGATTGCCTACTCTTAAAGAAAGAGAAACATGGTTGCCAATGCACTGAGTAGGAAGCATGCTAGATGAAATGTTTATTTTGGAATGAAAGAGTGGAGTTTATTCTAATCTTGACTTTCGACCTTCATCTGAATATACACCAAGATGATTAGTTATAACGGAGGTCAGATCTGCATTAATAGATAGAATTGGATTCGGTCAAAGACAAGACAAAGTGTTAATGTGAATCTTGGACCAATTAGAATGGGGTGAATGATCGAGCCATTTAGATGGTTACTCCAAAGATATAAAAGGATACCTAAGGCATGATTGTTGGTTTAGTTTACCTTGGATCAAGGAGTTGATATAAGAAGTTTTAGGAGAGTGTCACAATTCTAGGATAACCATTCATTCGGGTGGAGAAAAAATGTATTCGGATATAAAGAGAACATTCTGCTAGCTAGGAATGAAGAAGCATGTAGTAGAGTTAGTGCTAAGTGTTTAACATCTCAAAGGGTAATAGTTGAACAGAAGAAACTGAGTGGCTCATTAGAGGTTACATAGTGGAAGTGGGAGAATATATCTATAGATTTTATGGATAGATTGCCTCAAAACAGAAGATGTAATGAAAGTATCTAGGTAGTCATGGACTGGAAAACCAAGAGTGCATACTTTATTCATATGAAGAATACAAGCACAATGATGACATTGATAACATTATATATAAATGAGAAAGTTTGGCTACATATAGTTCCAATTAGTTTAGAAACTGATTGAGACCCACTCTTTACGAGTGAATTCTGGAGAAGTTTATAGGAGCATGGAACTGAATCTAAGTACAAGACATCACCATCAAATAAATGGTTAATGGAAAGGGTGAAGAGTTTTAGAGGATCTACTCAGTGAATGTATTATTGATTTTTGAGGAGCTTGGGAGGAAATCTACCATTGGTTGAATTTGCATATAATAATAGTTACCAAGCTAGTATTGGAATGGCCCTGTACGATGTGTTGTATGGAATGTCATGTAAATCACCCTTATGTTTGTGGGAATTGATAGATAAGGACTGAAGGTGGTATGAGACACTTCAAAAAGGTGAAGCTAATAAGGAAAAGAAAGAACGCTGCATAGGATCGGCAGAAGCCATATGCTAATAAGATAAATACTAAGTTGGGGTTCATGGTAAGAGTCTAGATATTTTTGAAGGTTTCTCCATTAAAGAGAGTAATAGATTTGGAAATTTAGGAAAACTAACACCTAGATTTGTTGGACTATTCCGAATATTGGAAGTGAATTGGAAGTCTAGCTTATAGAGTGGAACTCCCAGAGAAGATGGCAAAAGTCCACAATATGTCTCGTTTAACACATTTGCAAAAATGCGTGCATGATTTAGCCATTATTATTGAGCCAAGTCGGCTAGAGGATGTGAAGTTGGAACCCGATGAAAGTAATTAAGATCTATACTAATATGGATCATAATACTTATATATAGGTAAATAATCGTAGTAAATAAAAAGATAAAACTAAATCAGGATTTTACATTGGTTTAGCTTACCGTTCTACATCCATTCCCTAAGCTTCACTTAGGATTTTCACTATCAACGATGCTCACTTCACTCAAAACACAAATTTACAGACTTTGCCTGAGCACACGATCAAGCCTTCCACCAACTATAAAGAAAAATGCTTTATTCGCCGACTTTGATGTGTTTTGACAACACTAATAAGCCACACTCCAGTAAACCCTTCCTATAATATCCTTTGATGATTGTGAACTGAACATGCAGTGTTATAAGAAGTAAATATAGAAAATTTGATTGCTTTTGAATTCAGAGAGCAATAAATAGAACAAAGATTTGAAAGTAAGAATTTGATAATTGCAAATAATAGAGTTGGTCTATATTTATAGATTTGAAGAGATTCGTATGATGTGATGATTGTTCAAAAGATCACAACTTTATGGAGATAGATGCTCCTTTTCAGAAATAAGCGTCTATTCAAAAATATAATCGTTTACTTCTCAGATGTTTGAGGCAAAAAGGTCATACTTCTGTCTATTTATATATAAAGAAATGTTTGAAATAAGTCAATCATCTAAATTTCAAGGTCAGACGCCTGAATGTATTCCAGAAAGGACTATATATATTTTATTCATGTTTTAGATGTCCAGCTAAGAGATTAAGACATCCGAGTTCTTCTTTAAAAAACAAGATTATAAATGGTCAAACGCGTAAGAGTTCCAACCCAACGTCTGATACCCTCATTAGATGTCTGGTTGAATTTGTAAGACATTTGACTTAGTTTAGGATATTAAAGATCATCCACTTGATAGTGTAATAGGAGAAGTTAACAGTAGAGTAGGAAAAAGAAATAAAATAATTCAAATGGGACATGTTTCATTTATGTCTAATACAAAACTAAAAACTACTAAAGAAGCATCTAAGGATGATTTTTGGATATTACCCATGCAAGAAAAGATAAATCAATTTGAATGAAATGATGTTTAGGAATGTTCCGAGAATAAACGATCAAACCTTAATTGGTGCAAAATGAGTTTTTGGAAACAAAGTTGATCAAAACAGTAATATAGTAAAGAACTATAACATCCCCCATTTGGAGGCCTAAAACTAACTGTTATGGATGATGCGATCATTCGTAGTTATTAATTCTCCATGATCAAATGCGGTAACGTTAGATACATTGTATAATAGAAACACATGGATATGAATTTTTTTTAAATCATACAATAAATTCTCATTCCACTTCAAATCATATTTTAAATTAATTACATAATCCCAATTCGTAAACCATGCTCAGAGAAATATAGTTATTACAAAATATGCTAAGAGAGACATATGAAGATGCCCCCTTGGTTGATCAGAGTCTAAATATAGGAAATTAAACAACGTTGCCATTACATCCAAAACAAGACTGAATCAAATAGAAAGAACTCCTACTAGCTAGCTTCCCTCCTACACATCTCTGGAAGCTTATTTGTCTAGAGCCAAAACTAAAAACCTTAACTCTCAAACTACTAAAAATCAATTGAGTACTTGAAAGTTTAAGGGGAACACATAAACTTTGAGTTGGATAAAAAGTCTGGTATGAATAATAACCTACTATCTCGAACCATAAAGATATCCAGCATGACCACACTGCTTAGTGGAGCAGTTTCCCCCTCATTGGTATCTTAACCCAATTTAAAATCACTATATGCTATGCACCTGCATGAACAATGGTTAAGACATAATATAATAAAATATATCACGGTGATTTGAAAACATGCAATAAATTCTGGATTTTTCATCCCTATTTACTTGACTATCTGTATCAAGTTATAGTTTCTAGGGTCATTATTAACCTATTAGTTTTCATGGGATGACTAATAACTTGTTAATCCTTTATGGAATTCCTATCCATTCCCATAACTTTCATGGGCCACTATGAACCTTTTGGTTCCTACCAATACTATCATCTAGTCGTGGTTTTCATGGGATCTCTATGAACGTATTGGTATCTACCATTAGCTTTCTCCAACCATTGTTTTCATGGGCTTACTATAAACATATTGGATTCTCAAATAACTTCTCTCATATCATATTTTTCTTGGGATCACTATGAACCTATGGATCTCTTTCAATAACTTATTCCGGACATAGTTTTCATGTGACCATTAAGAAACTGTTGGCCCATGCCAATAACTATTTCCATACATAGTTTTCATGGGCTTACTAAGAACCCGTCTAAACCAATAATCCTTTGATCAGTCTTTGGTCATCCTATATCATGGTTTACTCGACCTTCTGGATCAAATTCTACTCAGACAAGGGTTAACTCAATGTATATTCACTACCGGTTCAACCTATCTGGTTATTCTGCCATTAGCACCCCCAAAATGCAGTTATGGGATTAATTATAAAGTGAATATGTTTAAAGAAGAAGCACAATGATAACTGATCATAACATAATAATATAAACATCTATGGTTTAATTTCAATGTAATCATTTTTCAAATGAAATATGGTTAATAATCTTAACCCACTATCTTTAGAAATGAAAACTTCTTCAAAAACTCCAAATCTTAAGTGCCATTTCAAAGCTCTTCATATTGCCATGAATTTACTTTTAAAAATTGAGATTGGTTTTCTTGTTTGAAAATTAAGGATTTCGAAACCTTAGGCCTTTTCTTTCGAAATCATTTAAAACATACCTTTCAAAAGTATTCAAACCTTCCTTTCAAAACATTTAAAATGTTCCTTTCGAAAATTGAAACCTTCCTTTCAAAATCATCAAAGATATATCTTTTGAAACATTTAATGCTTACCTTTCGAAACACTTAAAGCTTACCTTTCGAAGGTACTTACTTCAAGTAAAATTAATGAAAGCATAGCTTCGAAACCATTTGAAAGTATCACTTTCGAAATCATTGGGTTAACATTAAATAAAACTTCCAGGGTAAAAAAATGAAAGCAAAAGTAACCCTATCACAAGCATTGATTTTAAGTAAAAGAATTTAGGAAAGATGATAGTTTCGAAACCATTGCCTCCAAATCTCTTATTAAAAGCGGCTCAGACTACCCTTTGAAAGCATTGAGAAGGCGATTCAAATTTACAAGGGCGAAAACTTCCATTTCGAAAGCATTGATTCAATGTTATAAAGAAAGTGGCCTTTAACTAATTCGAAAGGCATGAATGCGGCGGCTATGTTTCGACCTTTCAAGCTCCTTTTCAAAACTAAATATCTGGCAACTCATTCGAAAGCTTCTTTTAAAACAAAGGCAAGCGGCAACCCATTAGAAAGTTATTTATAAGTAGCCTAAACCCCTTCGAAAGCAAGCCTTCGGCATCGTCCCTTCCACCTTTCTCCAATACACTACATAGCAATTACTTGACACCTTGTGCATTGGTTTTGAATTGGTTCAAAAGGCCTACTGGGCATGGTTTTGGAAACAAGAAAAAGGAAGTGGCAAGGTAGTAATTCAAAACAAAATTATGCCATTAAAAGAAATTTATTTTCACCTAACCTGCCTAATTTGTCAAAATATGATTGGTTTCCAATCCTTTATCAAAATACTTTTCCAAAAAAGCTACCAATTTCATCCGTTAATAATTGAAAATGCTTTAGCAAATAAGCCCTTATCCTTAATAAAACAATCAAAACATTTAGGTCCCCAAACTTAACTAATTTAATTTCCATAGTAAATCACTTAAGAAAAATCCCTAAAAATTACAATAATCAACTTTTAGTATGATTTATATCATACATAAATTTTCAGCACCGAAAACATTACATTATTGCCTTAAGCAGTTTAAACCCAAAATAAATATATCTTCTATTTAAAATTCATAAAAAAATATCCATAGCTTAGTATATTATGAAAATTTAAACGCATCTCCAAACTAATATTTTACATAATATATTCAACCTTCATGGCATTTGAAACCTATTTTATACGATTTTTACCTTAAAATGGAATTATTCCTTTACGTAAAAATCCTTTTTTAAATCGAAACATGGCATATAATTAAAACATATCATCATTCAATTAATCCAAATGGTTTCAAACCTTAAACTAGAAATTTAAAATGTTCAATAATACATATATATATATATATATATATATATATATAAGATGGTTTAGATTATTATTCACCTTGTTTGGATAAGAAACTTGATAATCTTTCTCAGTTCTTCCTTGCTTGAATCTAAGCCTCTAATTGATTTTGATCTCCTTTTCTCCTAGGGTTATGGCCGGCCTTGATCTCCTTTTGTTTATGTTTTTGTTTGCATGAAAGTATGAATGAGAATGAGGTAAGGGTTTAGGGGTTATGGGGTTATATATGGCTATTCTCATATTACCATTGCCTTATTCCCTTAGGTATTTAACTTATAAAACCATTTTAAATCCATTTAGTTAAGGCACAACCCTATTTAGTTTTCAAATTTCAGTCCCCTTATCACTTTAGTCTCTACATTATTCTACCTAATTTATCTAATTAAATCTCCTAATAATGTTATTCAAACTTATACGTGCTACATTCTCCCCTCCTTAAAGAATTTCATTCTTGAAATTCAGTAAGGACTAAATACTAATCATAACAATCATCTGTAACATCTCCTAACTACCATACTAGCCTACCTGACTAGAAAATTGTCTATATAAAACAAATATAGAACATACCCTTACATCGGATTAGGATAAGTATCTCTAATCTTGTCTTCTGTCTCCCAAGTACAATCCTTCTTATTTTAGCTCCACTGAACTTTCACCAACTTGACTGACTTATTTCTTAACCTCTTCTCATCTCTCGCTAAAACCAGAACAGGTTGTCTAAAAAAGTTCAAATCCGGTTTTACTATTAAGTCTTCCAATGCAATCAAAGGAATAGTAGTCTCTGGATCATGCACATACTTACGAAGATGAGACGCATTAAACATATTATGGACACCTGCCAAACTGCTTGGCAATTCTACTCTATATGCGAGCTTTTCGATCCTCTCTATAGCTGGGGATGATCTAACATTTCTTGGTGCTAGTTTCCCTCACTTTCCGAATCATAACACACCCTTCATCGGTGATACTCTAATGAAAACCCTATCTCCAACCGAGAACTTTAGATCTTTACGCCTCTTATCTACATAACTCTTTTGTCTTGACTGGGCTTCTTTCATCCTTCCTCGAATCAAATCAATCTTTTCTATTCCTCTCTTACCAGATCTGGACCTAAGACTACTCTGTCTCTAGTTCCAACCAACATGCTGGTGACTTGCATGGCTTTCCATACAAAGCTTCGAAAGGCGCCATTCCTATACTAGTCTGATAACTGTTATTATAGGAAAAATCAACTAAATGTAGGTGTTCTTCCCAAGATCCACCAAAATCTAACACACGAGCTCTCAAAAAATCCTCGAGTACCATTTTGACTCTCTTTGTCCGCACATCTATCTGAGGGTGATAAGTGTTGGGGATGCGGATTAAGGATCTTAAGGCAGAAATAACACTAGAGGGGGTGAATAGTGTTTTAAAGAATATATGAACTATATGACTAAATTAAAACTTTCAACACAAATCTAAACTAACACAGAATGATCACAGAACATATAACAAATGCAAATAGTAAAGTAAAGCAAGTAAAAGGAAAGAACACACTGGATTTTATACTGGTTCGGAATCCTCCTACATCCAGTCCTGCACCAAGGCAATATCCTTGTACAGATTTTTATAAGCCAATATCCAAATTACAGCCCTCAATTTCTAAGGCCTTGAGGAACCCTCCTATCTCCGAGTCTGGGGTAAACTCTCTTGATTTACGAGACACAAGATCACCCTTATACTTCTTAATAACAATCCTTTTGAATGGATAGACTCTATGGACTTTTCGAATACAAAATAATCCTATAACTCTGAATAACACTTTGATCTTTAGTAGAATGATGGAGAATCAAATAGAGAGAGTATCTAAATGATTTCCTATTGAGAATTTGGCAGAATGATGGCACGATCTTGAAAATATGAAGTTTTATGGATATGGAATGGTGGAGAAGAAAGAGTGAACAAAAAAATAAAATTGGTTGTTAAAAAATTCGTTTTGGAAGCCTTTATATAGATGCACAACAGTCATAACCATTGGCGAAAGGTTTTTGAACGAATGGACGCTTCTTTTGAAATTTGAATTTTGAATCCAACTGTCACCATGTCGACATGGGGTATCCCCATATGTCGACATCCCTCAGTTCAAAATTGTAGAGATGTTGTTTTGTAAAAGCATTTGAATTTAAAACAAGTTGAAACTTCTCTGAAGCAAAATAAAGTGTTTAAACAATTTTTTGAGATAGAGAATGAACATAAAACATTATTTTAAATATATATATATATATATATATATAATTGATATAGACCGTCAATTATATAAGTAATATTTAAAATCAGAATAAGTTTTGATATTTTAAAAATAGAAGTTTTTAAAATCGGAATGGAGGAATATTTCAAGGCTAAAACAAAGTTTGAAAACATTTTTGAAAACATGATTTTGAAAGCTAAAACATTTTAAAAAACAGATTTAAAAACATTTTGAAAAATCTATTCAAACTGAAATTGCAAGAACCTTCCAACAGAGCTCCTCCATAGGACTCGAGAACTTGTACAAAGTAGTTTAAATGATTTTGATTTTCGTGGGTTTGTAAGCCACTTGTCGTAGGTTTGTAAGCTACTTGTCGTCGGTTTGTAAGCCACTGGTTTCGATAGAAATTGGGTTCCATCCCAAAAGAAAATTGGAAGAAAGATGAGAGTGCTATTATGAAGTTTTAACAAAATACTAGACACTTATCTTGAGATCTTGAAATCTTGATTCTCTAGAGTCTTGAATCTTGAATCTCTAATCTTCATCTTGATGCTTGAGTCTTTATACCGATCAGTCTTCGATAATACCTGCATATACTTCCTATATACATACATACATACATACATACATACATATATATATATATATATGAAAATGTTAGTATATATTTTATAAAGTAAAGTAGTATATATTTTATAAAGTAAAGTATAATAACTATATAAGGTTGTTGTCATCAAAACATCATCAACTCAGTTCCTAACAATCTCTCCCTTTTTGATGATGACAACCTTTATTTATAAAATATTCTTACCATACCATAACTCTCCATAACTCCCCCTTACTCCGTGACTTCTTCTTAAAACTACAACTCCCCTTTATTCCATGACTCCCCCTTACACCTAGCACATATTTTTATAACTTTCTCCCCCTTTGTCATCAACAAAAATTATTAACTACTTAAGAATTCAAGAATGATTAGTATGAACAAATAATATGTATAGAACAAGCATGAAACAATGAGTATAAGTGAACACATTTGTGTTATTACGACATATATAAGAACATACATAAACACGAACAAACAGAACAATGTAAAACAAAGAATAAAAAAGAAAGTACGCTTTAATGGCGATCCTTAACTATAGGAGACTTATGAATCGAACAATAGGGGTAGTGGAGACAAAAGTTTCCACGTTGTTCAATTATGTTTCCATCTGTATCAACAAGGATCTCACCAACGCAAATAACGCTCTCGTCCACATTTATAGGGACTTCGGGTTGAGGAAAAGGTTGATCTTCCTCTTGGTCTTCTTGTGGCTCTTCCATAGGTTCTTCTTCCTCTGATTCCATGGCTTGTGAAGAGTCTTCAATATTAATAGGATTTGTACGGTTATCCATAAGGGATTTTTGTACATTCCTAATAATATTCCCTTGCCTTTTTTTGTTCTCTAGCCATCCTAAGTTGACTTACTTGAATTTCAGTCAACAATTGAAGGATATCTTTCATCTTCTCTTGCAATTTGATCACTCGAGCGTGGTAGATCGTTGAAATGGACCAGAATGAGATGTGGGTGAAGTGGGTTCATTAGTAGAAGAGGAGGCCATTATTTTATTGTTTCAGAAGTTATTTACAGAGAATATAGTGAAGAAAGAGGAGAGAAAACGAAATAAATAAATAACCAAATAACTAACTTTGGAGGGAAATTCAATTTTCAAACTTTTGTTGGGTATGTCGACATCATGAGATGGGGTATGTCGACATGTCCTTCAGAAAAAGTGTAATTTTTATTTTGAATTTTTATTGATTATTATATTATATTATTTTAGATTTTAGATTTTGAACAAATGCCTAATTCTCTTCTAAATTTAGTAAAATTTTGTTCGGTTAATGGTTTAGTTAATATATCAGCAATTTGTTTTTCAGTATTTATATAATCTAGAGTTATTATTTCTTTAGTTATATTATATGAGAATTCTTTATTCATTATGTTATTAGTTGATCCAAAGATTATATCATCTACATATATTTGAACCAGTTGAATATCTTGATTATTTCTTTTAATAAAGAGTGTTGTATCTACTTTACCAATTTCAAAACCAGATTGAAGTAAATAAGATCTTAGTCTTTCATACCAGGCTCTAGGAGCTTGTTTTAGACCATATAGAGCTTTCTTTGACTTGTATACATGGTTTGGAAATTTATTATCTTCAAAAAGTGGAGGTTGTTCAACATAAACATCTTCTTTTACAAAACCATTTAGAAAAGCACTTTTAACATCCATTTGATATAATTTGAAATTGTTATAATTAGCGAAAGCAAGTAGAATTCTTATAGCTTCTAATCTTGCTACGGGGGCAAAGGTTTCATCATAGTCAATTCCTTTTTCTTGACAATAACCTTGCGCGACTAAACGAGCTTTATTTCTTACGACCTCACCGAGTTCATTCATTTTATTTTTATAAACCCATTTAGTTCCAATTATACTTTTATCCTCAGGTTTAGGAACAAGTTCCCATACATCATTTCTGGTAAATCGATTCAATTCTTCTTGCATAGCAAGAATCCATGAATCATCAGACGATGCTTCCTTTGGATTTTTAGGTTCAATTGTTGATATAAAGGCTACATTACTCATACTACTTAATTGATTTCTAGTTCTTACTATAGATTCAATATTTCCTAAAACATTTTCTATAGGATGATCTTTTGATATTTTAAATCTCTTATTAGGTTGATTTATTTCACTAATAGTTTCATTAGATTGATTTAAATTTATAAAATCTTCTTCATCATCTATTTGTACAATATCTTTAAGATTTTCATCAAAAGATACATGCATAGTTTCTTCAATAGTATTAGTTTTTAAATTAAAAACTCTAAATGCTTTGCTTCTATTAGAATAACCAATAAAGAAACCTTTATCAGCTTTTGGTTCAAATTTATCTAAATTATCTTTTGTATTAAGTATAAAACATTTACTCCCAAAGACTTTGAAATAAGCAACTATAGGTTTCTTATTATAAAGTAATTCATATGGAGTTTTATTTGTTAATGGTCTAACTAAAATTCTATTTAATATATAACAAGCTGTAGCAACTGCTTCAGCCCAAAAATATTTAGGTAAATTACTATCAGAAAGCATTGTACGAGCACACTCTTGAATCGTTCTATTCTTACGTTCTACTACTCCGTTTTGTTGTGGAGTTCTTGGAAATGAAAAGTTGTGAGTAATTCCCTTCTGAGTACAGAAATTCTCAAAATCTTCATTTTCAAATTCACCACCGTGATCACTTCGAATAGTTTTAATTTTGAAATAATGTTGTTTTTGAATTCTTTTAGAAAAGTTTTTAAATATTTCAAAAGCATCACTTTTATGTTTTAAAAATATTGTCCAAGTATATCTTGAATAATCATCTACTATAACAAAAACATATTTACTATGGTTAATTGATTGAACTTGAGATGGACCAAATAAATCTAAATAAAGTAATTCTAGAGGACTAGAGGTAGAAATAGCATCTTTTAATTTAAATGAACTTATCTTAAGTTTTCCTAATTGACAAGCATCACAAATAATATCTACTTTAAAGTTTAACTTGGGTAGACCTCTAACCAAGTCAAGTTTTGATAACCTAGATAATAATTTGAAATTAAAATGGCCAAATCTTTTATGCCAAATCCAAGGGTCACTTGTATTAGCCAAAAGACATAGGTTATCATTTGAAATTTTCATACTAAGGATATAAATATTTTTCTTCCTAATACCTTCAAAAGTTATATTAGACTTATCATCTTCAATGTGACATTTATCTTTTCCAAAGTTAATTTTAAAACCTTTATTGCAAAGTTGACTTATACTAAGCAGATTATGTTTTAAGTTCCTAACTAATAAAACATCAAAAATAAGTAAAGTTTTAGAGTTACCGACATTGCCGACGCCAACCACATATCCTTTAGAGTTGTCACCAAAATTGACTAATCCACCATCTTGATAAGTAATGTCCTTGAGTATCTTGGGATTTCCAGTCATGTTCCTTGAACAGCCACTATCAAGTATCCATTTATCTTTCTCAATTTGCACAGTTTGTCCATTGGGTGTTGATTCGTCAAAAGCCATATAACATGTATGTTCCTACATAACACACCAATTCGGTAGATAACTTGATTTTTCAAAATAACTATATGCAGACTTATGAAACTTTGATGAAATGCATATATTCAAAACAGTTTTAACACAATTTTCCAAAAATGCCACTTTTATATTTTTCAAGTTTCAGATTATGAAAACAATGAAAACCTTGCTCTGATACCAATTGTTGGGGATGCAGATTAAGGATCTTAAGGCAGAAGTAACACTAGAGGGGGGTGAATAGTGTTTTAAAGAATATATGAACTATTTGACTAAATTAAAACTTTCAACACAAATCTAAACAGAATTCTAACACAGAATGATCACAGAACATATAACAAATGCAAATAGTAAAGTAAAGCAAGTAAAAGGAAAGAACACACCGGATTTTATACTGGTTCGGAATCCTCCTACATCCAGTCATGCACCAAGGCAATATCCTTGTACAGATTTTTATAAGCCAATATCCAAATTACAACCCTCAATTTCTAAGGCCTTGAGGAACCCTCCTATCTCCGAGTCTGGGGTAAACTCTCTTGATTTATGGGACACAAGATCACCCTTATACTTCTTAATAACAATCCTTTTGAATGGATAGACTCTATGGACTTTTTGAATACAAAATAATCCTATAACTCTAAATAGCACTTTGATCTTTAGTAGAATGATGGAGAATCAAATAGAGAGAGTATCTAAATGATTTCCTATTGAGAATTTGGCAGAATGATGGCACGATCTTGAAAATATGAAGTTTTATGGATATGGAATGGTGGAGAAGAAAGAGTGAAGAAAAAAATAAAATTGGTTGTTAAAAAATTCGTTTTGGAAGCCTTTATATAGATGCACAACAGTCATAACCATTAGCGAAAGGTTTTTGAACGAATGGACACTTCTTTTGAAATTTGAATTTTGAATCCAACTGTCACCATGTCGACATGGGGTATCCCCATATGTCGACATTCCTCAGTTCAAAATTGTAGAGATGTTGTTTTGTAAAAGCATTTGAATTTAAAACAAGTTGAAACTTCTCTGAAGCAAAATAAAGTGTTTAAACAATATTTTGAGATAGAGAATGAATGTAAAACATTATTTTAAATATATATATATATATATATATATATATAATTGATATAGACCGTCAATTATATAAGTAATATTTAAAATCAGAATAAGTTTTGATGTTTTAAAAATAGAAGTTTTTAAAATCAGAATGGAGGAATATTTCAAGGCTAAAACAAAGTTTTAAACATGTTTGAAACATGATTTTGAAAGCTAAAACATTTTGAAAACAGATTTTAAAACATTTTGAAAAATCTATTCAAACTGAAATTGCAAGAACCATCCTACAGAGCTCCTCCATAGGACTCGAGAACTTGTACAAAGTAGTTTAAATGATTTTGATTTTCGTGGGTATGTAAGCCACTTGTCGTAGGTTTGTAAGCTACTTGTCGTGGGTTTGTAAGCCACTGGTTTCGATAGAAATTGGGTTCCATCCCAAAAGAAAATTGGAAGAAAGATGAGAGTGCTATTATGAAGTTTTAACAAAATACTAGACACTTACCTTGAGATCTTGAAATCTTGATTCTCTAGTCTTGAATCTTGAATCTCTAATCTTCATCTTGATGCTTGAGTCTTTATACTGATCAGTCTTCGATAATACCTGCATATACTTCCTATACACACACACACACACAGATATATATATATATCTATATGAAAATGTTAGTATATATTTTATAAAGTAAAGTAGTATATATTTTATAAAGTAAAGTATAATAACTATATAAGGTTGTTGTCATCAAAACATCATCAACTCAGTTCCTAACAATAAGTAGTACTCATCTTGAGCTCGGTACCTAACACATCCTGTAGACTCTTCCAAAATTCGCTAGTAAACAAAGTATCTCTATCGCTTACTATATTTCTTGGAATTCCATGCAGTTTAACTATGTTCTTCATACACAATCTAGCCAAAACAGGTGTCGTCCTAGTTAACTTAACTGGAATGAAATGGACACTCTTGGTCAATCTGTTCACTATGACCCATATACTTTCATTTCCTCAATTCGATCTTGGCAACCCATATACAAAATCCATGGATATTGAATTCCATTTCCAAATTGGTATCTTCAAACGTTAAAGAAACCCACTCGGCTTTTGATGTTAGGCCTTCACTTGTTGACAGTTCACACACTGTTTTACCTATAAGCCAACATCTCTCTTCATATCTTCCTAGTATAAACTCCTCTTCGTGTATTGAAACATCTTGGTTCCTCCAGGATGAATCGTAAATCGGATCGATGACATTTGCTAAGAACTTCTCTCCTTAAGTCCTCAACATTCAGAACACACAACCATCCCTTCTTTCTCAACCATCCCCTCTAGTCAAGGTTAAAATCTTTTAGATCATCAATCTTCAATCCAACCTCAAGCTTTCTAATCTTCTCGGCTAGCAATGGGTCTTCTTTCTTCTTAGAAGTAATTCTTTCAATCAGAACTGGTCGAACTTCCAAGCATGACAACATGGCAGTGCTCTGACTAGAACTAGCGGTTGATCTTAACTGCACACTACAAGTAGTCAAAGCCTCTAGATCCTTCGATTCTGTTAACATAGCTAACACAACATTCTGATATTTTCTGCTAAGAGAATACACTAGTTTATTTCCTTTTCCAAGTGTATACTCTATACCAAAATCATAAAATGCTAAAAACTCCAGTCACCTCTACTATCTCATATTCAACTCCTTTTGAGAGAATAAATAATGTAAGGAATTATGATTCGTGTATAACTCAAATCTCTCTCCTAAGAGAAAACGCCTCCATACTTTCAATGTGAAAATCACCACTGCTAACTCTAGATCATGAGTAGGATATCTCACTTCATGTGGTGTAAGATGTCGTGAAGTGTAGGCAATAACTTTACCTTTTTGCATCAACACAGCTCCTAACCCGGTTCCACATGCATCTGCATACACTATTAACGCTTGATTCATATCTGGAACTACTAAAACAAGTGCGTTGGTCAACAAATGCTTTAACTTAACGAGTGCTTCCTCACATTTGTCATACCAAATAAAATCTACGTCCTTCCCGGTTAACTTAGTCAAAGGTGCCATTATCCGCGAGAAATCCTTACCGAATCTCCAGTAATAGCAAACGAGTCCAAGAAAACTTCTGACCTCAGTCACTGTCTCTAGTCTCTTCCAGTTGTTAACAGCTTTAATCTCATCTGGATAAACTAACAAACCCTTCTCTGAGACCATGTGACTAAGAAACTTAACATCTTTCTTCCAGAAATGACACTTGAAAACTTCGCTTTCAGTTGATGCTGCATCGGCATCTCAAACCTAACTCTAAGGTGAACTTCATGCTCTCTCTTATCCTTGGAGTATGCTAAAATGTCATCTATGAATACCAATACGAACATATCTGAGTCCTCTCGGAAAATCTGGTTCATCAAATCCATGAAGAAAGTTGGCGCATTTGTTAACCCGAATGGAATTACTAACCATTCGTACGAACCATACCTAGTTCAAAACGTTGTCAGCGGAACACTATCCTCTGTTACCATTATCTGATGGAAAACTATCCCCAAATCCAATTGGGAAAATACTTTGGCTCCACTTAACTGATCAAATCATTGATTCTTAGCAAAGGATACCTATTCTTGATCATCTTCTCGTTCAACTTACGATAGTCAATACACATCGTTAATGAGCCATCATGTTTCTTTACGAACACTGCGGCCGCTTTCCAAGGCGAATTGCTTGGTCTAGCGAAAATTTTCCCTTTAAAATCCACTAGCTGCACCTTCAATTCCTTCATCTTGTCATCCTGATAGATGGTCTACTTACAAATTCTGCTCTAGCACAAGATTTATCCGAAACTCAATGGCTCACTTTGGTGGTAGACCTATGACCGGGTCAAAAACGTCTGCAAACTCTTTTGCTATCAAAAACTAATTCAACTCTTTTTCTACTTCCATGGCACTTAACAAAGCAATAACATCCTCTATTCCCAAAAATGATTTTCCACCAAGACTGGTGTAATCCATATTCAACTTGGCATAGTTATTGCCAATTGGGCCATGGGATTAGCTCCTCCAACATTTATAGCATTTCCTCTAGCTACTCCTGCAGATGCTCCAACTTGCATTAGATTGACAAAGAACTGATACATCATCCCTATATCTACTGGTAGGATTCCAACACGTACGTTGACATTTGCGTTTGGATTAGCATTTGCCTGTCGACCAAGGTTCCTCCTGGTATTGGGTCGAACATTTACATTAGTTATGGAGCTTCTTCCACCTATATTTCCTCTTTCGTTTCCTACCTCCATGTCCTCCTTTCTCATAACTCAACATATGAGCCTTAGTAAGATACAGAAGAATGGTCTAAAAGAGAGGAAATACGTACTTATATATATATATAACAATTGCAAGCACGTTACTATAGCGTTAATCAAAACCCTAATCTCATTTTCTGATTCTTTGGATTATTTCTTAAAAGTATTTTAGATTCAAATTTCTTTTAAATTTACATAAACCTATGATACCAAGTTGTAACATTCCCTATTTGGAGGCCCAAAACTAACTTGCTGCATTCATCCATTGTTATTAATTCTCAATGACCAATTGCAGTAACGTTAGATACATTGATATAACAGAAACTTATGGATAAGAAATTTTTTAAAGTCATAAAATAAATTTCTCATTCCACTTCAAATCATATTTCAAATTCATTACATAATCCCAACTCATAAACCATGTTCAGAAAAATATAATTATTACAAAATATACCAAGAGCGACATATGAAGATGCCCCTTGGTTGATCAGAGTCTAAATATAAGTAATTAAACCAACTTTGCCGTTACATCCAAAACACATCGAAACCAAACAGAAAGAACACCTACTGGCTAGCTTGCATCCTGCACGTCTCCAAAAGCTTATTCATCTAGAGTAGAACCTTAAAACCTTAACTCTCAAACTACTCAAACTCAACTGAGTACCCAAAACTTTAAGAGGAAAACATAAACTTCGAGTCAGACAAAAATTCTGGTATGAATATTAACCTATCATCTTGAACCATAAAGATATCTAGTGAGATCGCACCACTTAGCGAAATGGGGTTTTCTCCTCACTAATATCTTAACCCAGTTCACAATAACCATATGTTGTGCACCTGCATCCATAATGGTTAAGAATTAACATATTAAAATGTATTATGACGATATGCAAACATGCGATAAATTTTGGATTTCCATCCCCATTTACCCGACTATCTGTCTCGAGTTATAGCTTCCTGGGTCACTATTAACCCATTAATTTGCATGGGCTGACTAATAAACCTATTGATCCTTTATGGAATTCCTATCCACTTTCATGGCTTTCATGGGGTCACTATAAGCCTATGATTCCTATCAATACTATCATCTAGTCATAGTTTTCATGGAATCTCTGTGAACCAATTGATATCTACCAATGACTTTCTCCAATCATAGTTTTCATGGGCTTACTACGAACCTATTGGATTCTCCAATAACTTCTGTCATATCATAGTTTTTATTTGGATCACTATGAACCTATCGTTCTCTTTCAATAACTTATTCCAGACATAGTTTTCATGTGATCACTAAGAATCTATTGCCCTTGCCAATAAATATTCCGATACACAGTTTTTATGGGATTACTAAGAACTTGTCTAAACCAATAGTTCTATGATCAGTCATCGGGCATCCTATAATCTAGTCTACCTGACCTTCTGGATGTAATTCTACTCACACAGGGGTTAACTCAATGTATATTCATTATTGGCTCAACCTAGCTGGTAATTCTACCACTAGAACCTCTAAAAAGGAGTTATGGGATTAATTATAAAGTGAAATATGTTTACAAAAGAAGCACACATGATAACTGATCGTAGCATAATAATATAAACATCTCTGGTTAATTTTCTTGTAATCATGTTTCAAATGAAACATGGTTAATACCCTTAACCCACTATCTTTAGCAAGGAATACTTCTTCAAAAACTCTAAATCTTAAGTGCCATTTCAAAGCTCTTTCATATTGCCATGGATTTACTTTTAAAAATTGAAATTGGGTTTCTTGTTTGAAAACTAAGGCTTTCGAAACTTCAGGCCTTTTCTTTCAAAATCATTAATAACATACCTTTCGAAAGTATTCGGACCTTCCTTTCAAAACATTTAAAATATTCCTTTTGAAAGAATTGAAACCTTCCTTTCGAAACTATTAAAGATTTACCTTTCGCAGCACTTAAAGCTTACGTTTCGAAACACTTAAAGCTTACCTTTCGAAGGTACTTAGTTTAAGTAAAATTAATGAAAGCATAGCTTCGAAACCATTTGAAAGTATCTCTTTCAAAATCATTGGGTTAACATTAAATAAAACTTATGGGTCAAAGAAAATGAAAGCGATTTACCCTTTTGAAAGTATTTGATTTTAAGTAAACGAATTTGGGGAAGAGGATAGTTTTGAAACCATCCTTTTGAAACCATTGCCTCCAACTCCCTTATTAAAAGCGGCTCAAAATTACCCTTTCGAAAGCATTGAGAAGGCGACTTCAAATTTTGCAAGGGCGAAAGCTTCCCTTTCAAAAGCATTGATTAACATTATAAAGTAAGTGGCCTTTAACTAATTCCAAAGGCATGAATGCGGAGACTAAGTTTTGAATGGGTTCAAAAGTGGCTATCCTATTGAAAGGTCCTTTTCAAAACTAAATATGCAGCAACTCATTCAAAAGCTTATTTTAAAACAAAGGAAAGCGGCAATCCTTTCGAAAGCTATTTAAAAGTGGTCTCAACCCCTTCAAAAGCAAGCCTTTAGCGCCGTTCATTCCACCTTTCTCCAATACACTACATACCAATTACTATATCCCATGCACTGGTTTTTGAATGGGTTCGAAAGGCCTACTGAGCATGGTTTCAGAAACAATCAAAAGGACGTGGCAAGGTAGTAATTCGAAACAAAACTGATTTCATGCCATTAAAAGAAATTCCTTTTCACCTAACTTTCCTAATTCGTCAAAATATGATTGGTTGCCAATCCTTTATCAAAATACTTTTCCAAAAAGGCTGCCAAATTCATTAATTAATAACAGAAAATGCTTTTGCAAATAAGCCATTCTCCTTAATAAAACAATTAAAACGTTTAAGTCCCTAAACTTAACTAACTTTATTTCCACAGTAAATCACTTAGGAAAATCCCCAAAAATCACAATAATTCAAATTTAATATGTTTTCTATCATATATAAATTTTCAGACCCAAAAACATTTCATTATTGCCTTAAGCAATTTAAACCCAAAATAACTATTTCTTCCATTCAAAATTCATAACAAATTACCCATAGTTTTGAATATTATGAAAATTTATATTCATCTCCAAAATAATGTTTTACATAATATATTCAACCAACATGGCATTTGAAACCCATTTATATGATTTTTACCTTAAAATTGAATTGTGCTTTTACATAAAAATCCTTGTTTAAATCAAAACATAGCATATAATCAAAATATATCATCATTCAATCCATCCAAATGATTTCAAACCTTAAACTGAAATTTAAAATGTTCAATAAAACATATTTGAGATGGTTTAGATTATTATTCACTTGTTTGTGTAAGGAACTTGAGATTCGTTCTTGCTTAATTCTTCCTTAGTTGAGTCTTTGCTTCTAATTAATTTTGATCTCTTTTTGCCCTAGGGTTATGGCTGGCCTTGATCTCGTTTTATTTATGTTTTTGTTTTTATGAAAGTACGAATGAGAATGTGGTAAGCGGTTAAGGGTTATAGGGTTATATACAGCTATTCCCATATTACTCTTGCCTTATTCCCTTAGGTATTTAATATATAAAACCATTTTATAAACCCATTTAGTTAAGGCACAACCCTATTTAGTTTTCATATCTCAGTCCCCTTATCACTTGTAACAACCTTGGTCGAAATCAAAATAAAATAAACATATTAAAATGAATTTTTAGAAATTTAATTTGGATCTTTGGAATTTGTTAGGAATAAAATGGATAAAGTTAATTTAAAACTCAATTTAAGATTTGAATCGTGTTTTGTAAATCCAAAAGTCATTAAAATCTATATAAGTGAAAGAAATGACACGTGGAAATTTTATTATTATTATGAGAAATAAATGGCAATTATTAGAAGTGTGAATAACGTTTATATCATTGGAATAATTGAGAAATTAAATCTATTTCATAATTGTGCGATGGATGATTAAAAGTAAATAATACTAAATTAAATAAAATTATCCATTTTTCGAAATATAATATGCAAAAATGAAGTGTAAATTAGTTTTAACAATTTCCATTGGATTGGAATAGATTTACAAATTTATAAATTAGTTGTTTAGAATAAAAGTGTAATGGTAATTTATTTATAGGGACCTAATTGAGAGTGATATGAATTATATATATTTAATTCATTTCCTTTAGCCCAAGCCCAAAAAGAGTGAACCCAAGCCTCGTTACATGCTTTCATTTTGCCAACCTACCACCCAAATCCTTCTTTCTCAATCTCGCTTACAAGATCAACCGACAAAAGAAAACAAAACCTAACTAATCGTGGTGGAACGAAGTAGGGGGAGGCGACGCACGAGTTTCAAGGTGAGAGAGGCAAGCACGACTTGATTGGTGTTTGGTGACTGTTGGTGCGTGCATGATCTTCGGTGAATTGGAGAGATGGTAGAGTTTGGGTGCAGGGCTGAGCATGGGGCTGGAGTGGAGGAATCCAATCAAATGCTTTGGCTTGGAACTACTCCTGTGTGCTTACTCCGGAGCAATGATAAATGCAACTAGGGTTGGGGAAAATAGCTTAAGATGAAATTTTCAGTTAGCATATGTTAAGGTGCGTTATTTTATAACTCACACACCTATATCTATGTAATTTTATTACCTATGTATGCTACATTTGGAACTACTTTGATGATTGGAAGTGAATGATTGAATTGCTTATGAATTTCATAAAATTTTAGTAACGATTGGATGAAATTATAGAAACAAATTGCATGTTATAGTTTCATTTAATTTGAGTGCTTGAAATATTGGATTTAGAATCAATAGTTAAAAATGAATTAAATGGTTGAAATAAGATTACATGTTAAAATTTATACTTCTCATTGTAAGTTGGGTTGATGGTTGAAATATACGTACATTGTTGTATAATCGAAGTTTGCCGGAAAGCAACTCGGATTGATAAACAATTACGTATTATGGAATTATATTTTTTAGAGTGATGTTGGCTCTAGATGTTGAATTTCCGTTGGATTTATTGTTGAATTATTTAAATGTTGTTAAATGAATTTCAAAGATGGCGCTTTATCCATGTTGATCCTTATTGGAATTTATTTTATAAAATATATAGTTAGATTATATTATCTTCTTAACTTCTTGTTTATTTCAAAATTTCTAATTAAAACTTTAAGGATAAGTAATATTTATTTACAAAATCTTTTTAAAATAATTATTTATAAGTATATAATTTTGGAAATGCTTTAGAGGTGATAGATAAGATATGGTATTAATTTGGAAAAATGGTTATGAAAGTAATAAATTCGATTGCAAGTAATTTTAGTTATAAAAGAGGTTTAAATGATTTTGAAAGTGTTAAAAAGTCTTTGTAAATAAACAACTTTTCCTTGAACATAAATTTAAGGATTTAAAAGTGATTTTGGAAAAATTATATCTTGGTATATATAAAAGTTAATTTAAAACTCTTTTATTTTATTTATTATGGATTAACAAAGGTGAGAAGTTTGAAAGTGAATTATAGATAAAATATTTCAGAAATCATTTTCTATGTGATAAAATTATATTAATTAGTCTTAACCTATAAACTATTGTTGCCCTTTATTGAATTTAGTTTTGGCTATTTTTATGCAAGTTTGAACTGGATTCTGTTATATTAAGTGATTTTCTATGAAACAAAGAATTTTAACAAACAATTGAATTATCGGGTGGTATGGGACACTTTGTACAGTTGTTTCGATTATTGTTATAGTTTGTTAAATAAAGTTTGAGTGGAAATTACCAGTTTTTAGTAAATATTTGAATTTACTTTCTGGTATAGGATAGTTAGCTAAGTTCATGTAATTACTGGTGTGACACTAATTAGCATTTAGAGTTGTATTATCTTAGGGTATTCAGATTTCAGGCCGATAGATCCCCGAGAGAAGATAACTCATTTTTCATCGATCTGAGAATAGATACATTTTAGATTTGGGTAGGCAGATGATCTGTTATGGTGTAAATATAGCTGTCTCTTTCGAAAGGTGGATTTATTTCCTAATTATGATATAAATATAAATGATTTTCAAATGCATCATAGTTTATAGATATTACAACCTATCATTTTATTTTGTTTTATACAGTTAGACTATGTTTACCTCTTCCACTAGGTAATTTTTCATATGAAAGATTAGGTACGCGACTACTCTTTTCTTTGAGCGGTGCTCCTAATCTACAGTCTCTTTCGGCGGGATTCCATTCTACATAGCGAATCTCTTTCGGTAGATTGTGTGTCACTGTATAAACTTATAGATGACTACCATTATTATTTCATTATTGATGATTATTTCTTTAGAGATTTTTTATATGGATATTCTGTATCCTTTGTGGCTCTGAGGAATTTTGAATTGGTTATCACCATATTTTGAGATGATTGTCCATTGAGACTCGATATGTATTTATGAAATGGTGATTTGTTAGATATGCCTTATTTGAGTATTTGTTTTGGGCATATTTTATTTATGACTTATTTAGTTATTGTTAAGTCAAAATTGTGAGATCTTTATTTATTAGTTTGATATGCCTTTCATGGATTTTTATTTTTTGGGCATATTTTGAGATAACTTATATTAGAGTTAAGTCATTTATGAATTATAAAGTAGTGAAATTAACTAGTATGCCTTATTATGATTGTTTATTTGGCATATTGTATATGGCTTATTATTTTAAGTCATAAAGTTATGATATTAGTATCTCACCGTTTATTTAGATATAGTCTGACCCGTATATTATTTTAATACTCGGGTCGGACCGAGACTTTACCGGTGTAGGGACCCATTGACATTTGGATTTTGGGATGGCATTGAAGTAGACCATTTTGATAGTTTTAGTTTACTTCATACTTGTATATATTGACAGTTAGAAATTTATGCCATCTATATTCTATAGTAGTGACTTTGTATCTGATTCAAGGTTTTGGATATGATGCATATATTTATGTGGGTGTAGTACTCATATTTTGTAGACTCGCATTATATTATATATATTATTCCACTGTGATATGTGACTCTGATTCTGATTTATCTATATTATATACTATTCTAAAAAAAGTTCAATCGGTGTGTTTATTACTTTGTATTAATACTGTACATGTCTAAATTTCAGTTCGGATCCTTGAAAAGGCAAATAAGGCGTGTCATTGTTAGCATAAAGATGTATTCACATTCGATCGCCCTTAGCCAGCCGTATTCTCTGGATTAGCAGACGACGTTACTTGTAATATTCTTTGCTAAACTAGGAATAGCGGTGAGGTCATTGCAACTTGGTATCAGAGCTGTGTTCAAAACATTATAGAATATAATTAACACGTAATCAAGATCTAAACCTAGTAAGACATAGGGTCACGTCCGTTGGTTGTGCAAGGTAGAATCTAGAATTTATTTCCTAATTATGATATAAATATCAATGATTATTGGGAATAATCATCGGGAAGTATTTATAGAAAATTTTGAAGTAATTTGCAAATTTTTATTATGAAATTGATTCTAGAAGTGGAACTCACTTCTGTAAAGAGTGGGGTTTAATGGATATTATAAATAAAGATGACTTAGAATTAAATCGTTATGTCCTGATTTGTTAGTGATCAGAGTGCGCAGCGAAAGCTGGAAAATAGCTTTTCGCTGAAGGCAGTTGTTTGTTTATTTGATTAAAATGTATCTTATTTGCATCAATGTTTATAACTACCTACAAATCCATACCCCTTTGAGTCGACAATATTCTCCATCAGTTCAACTCAAATTAGACGGAAATACGAACCATTATGGAAAAAGAAGAAAAAAGGGTAGAAGAAGAAATAGAAACAACATCAGAATCTCACAATCGCGGCGGAATAACATATAATAGATAACAACTGATCTTTATGCAAAAGAACTATTACTGCTTTATACATTACATCAGCAGAGTACAACACCAAACAATAATACAATACTGGACAATTATAACAACTTGTCCTTATAAAGCTGAATATACAACGTACCATACACAGCAGAATATAAGTCAGATATGTGATATACGTCTCCGTCATCCAGCTCATCTCCTGAACTTTATAGCATCCTATCCTATACCTGTAATACTCGGTCTGACCCGAGCATTATAATAAAACAACACCCGAGTCGGACTGGAAAACTACATGAGAAAACACACTCAATTGGATTATTAAAGTTTTTCAAAATCCTTTGAAAACAAAGGTACTTGTAAGACCACGCCACAAATAAACATGTTGGGTTTTTACCTTACGATAACCAAAACATTTTTTTATCAAATCCGTATAATATTATAATAATGTCTACAGAAAGTACAATAGAATCTAGCTGAAATGCTTGCATCTCACGTTCTAGCAATAGTTGGGCACAATCAAAACCGTACGGGCGCTTATTGGAGAATGAATTCTATACAATGGCAGAGCTACTGGGGTACAGCCCGTCATAGTACCTGGCCTAGATCAGAGTACTAAGGACCACTCCCGATCCTCTACAACACAAGACCGGAGCTACGCCTTGCTGGATAGTCCGAATAAGATCACCCCGCAGTTGGGATCAGCAACCGCCCGCACAGCCGAGAACAAAAGGGACTCTAGACAAGGATGACCTTACCCTAATGCTACCCACTTAGCATTGTTGCACCTCCCATGTTTTATCCATCCCCGGTTGATGAGGTTTAGGGCTAAGCGTTACCTTTTTTAGAACATATTCACTTAGAATGCTCATCGTCCTCTAATGATAATGGTCTGATAGCATTCATCCATACAAGTCGCCCTGGGTCTAGAAAAACCGAATCACCGTCTTCATCATCTTCACGATCTTCATTAGCTACGTTCAAAACTGGATCAAGTGGTTTTCGGATAATTAAATCTGATTCCGGTCTCTTCGAAACGATCAGCGCATTGGCCATTTTGCTGGTCGATTATTTAACTATCAAATTAAACAATCATTTAACCCATTATTTTATTTCCACTAAAAAGCACTAAGTCTTATAAAATTTAGATTTTAAATAAATTAAATCACTTTATCCAAAAATATACACTTAAAACCGTTTAAAATAAAACTACTTAAAATCACTTTATTCAAAAATACTAGTTATGGAACTCTATAATAATTTCCCAAGTAAAACTTTAGCCAAAAACTACTTTTAATAAAGCTATTATATAAAATATAAATAGTTAATAATTATCCTTTAAATCATTATTTAATTTACCCTTTTAAAAATAACTAACTACTGTAATTAACTTAATTAATATCTACTTTAAGACTTTCAAAACAATTTAAATAATAATTTCTCTAAAAACATTCTTTTAAAACATCTTTAAAACTTCTATTTTATACTTAAAAATCTTTCTCTGAAAATATACTTAGCTTTTCAAGAAAATACACTTTCCACTCCAATATAGCCGATCAAATCATTTATAAATTCTTCTCGATTTATTTCAAGTTTAAGCTACGCCACAATCCCATAAATTTCCTTCCTAGCACTTTTAAAAATAAAACCACTATTTATTTTTAAAAGGAATTACCCTTTCCTTATTAATTCTCACCGTGAATTTACAGATCCAAATTATCCACTGATAAATATTCACTTAATTTATAAACCCATTTTATAAATCCCATAATCTCATTGCCCCTTATAATCACTGTTTCAAATCACTTGATCGATTTCCAAATCGATTTTCTGAATTAAATTCCCTTTAAAATTTATTTCTCGATTTATCTAAATTTATTCCAAAATCCATTAATCCCAGCTTCGCTTCTTTATTTTGATTTAAATATAATTTAAATCTGAAATATCAATTTCACACTTTAACTCAACTTCTCCTTTAATTTTCCCAACCCATTTAAAACTTAAATTTAAAAATAAACTCTTTGTACTTAAAATCAATATTGCTTAAGCCCTTACTTTTCAAAATCCTTTACTTCACATTTATCCAAAGACTATTCTTTTTTCTATATTCCAGAATTTATTAAATAGGATCTAAAAATCAAACTATTTATTTTCTCGATTCTTTTCTTTTTAAATTTATAAATCTTTACTATAAATTTTTACTTTAAATTTTCCCATTTTATTTCCCTTTAAAAATTCAATATTTATATTTTCAAAATGCCACAATATATCTAGCAATATATTAACATCAAATAAATTAATTTTCCAACATTATATCACAGATTATCCAACGTTTCGTATAACTGAATATGAAAATAAATTTAACATTTTTGAGGAATCCAGTTGGATCCCTCCAACCTGTTTACATGCATCCATAGATATTGGCATAATATAAAAATACCAATCCCACTTCGAGGGGGATATCGCGGTATATAGGGTCATCTGCTTTATGCGGGGAGCATAGAGTCTCATCCGCTATATAATGTGGGAATATCAATCATTCCAAAATATATACTACTACTATATATATAATATCACATCCAGACTGATAATAATTATCAATTTCAATCAATTATCCCATAACTTAATTTTAACTAATTAAATTAACATGTAATCCAATTTGAGCGAGATTAACTCACCTTTGACTTTTAATTTGCAATCTGATCCAAACCGGCTTGTTTTCTTCATGATTTTCAGACCTTGATAAACATTATACGGTTTATTAACATTTGAAATAATCGACCAGTCAATTACCATTTATTACTTTAATTTAAACTAATTTTCCTTTAAATAATTTTTAGTAACTAAAATAATTAGATAAGTTAATTTAAACAAATTAATCTCCATAATACCTTGTTTTAAAATTAACTATTAAATTTAAAACGTGTTTATGAATATTTATTTATTTATTTGAAACTGCATATACTAAAAATACCCCGTATAGATTTAAAAATCTAATTTTAATGTAAACTCCTTGACATTTTAAAATTCCTATATTTTTCCAAAATCTTATACACACACACACACACACACACATATTTACTGTTTTACCTATACATATATATATTTAAATTAAATTTAGATTAACCTAAATTTAAAAACTACTCAACAAATATAATTTTTCTTTACTGTAAAAATTTCTTCTTTAATATATATAAAAATCTGATTTTTAAAATTCCTTCGTTTTCTTTTAAAAATAATTTTTTTTACCTTACTATAAATTATTTCTCTAATATATATACATATATACATATATTTGAAAAATAAAAGTCTGGTTTTAAAATTCCTTTCTCTACCTATATAATATAATTTCCAATATATATATATATATATATGTATATATATATATATTAAATTAAATTAAAAACCCAAAAACTCATATACCTTACTTCTCAGCCACCGTCGACCGCTCTACACTGCCCATCAAAACTTCCTCCTCGATTCTGCCCCCTAACCGAGAGACCGCCGATCACCTACGCCATCGTGGCTTCAAATGCCTCGTGCATACATCAGAGCAACCCCACGTTGCTGCCTCCCTCACCTATACTGACCTTCGACCCACTGACCTCGGCCTCCTCCACTCGAAGCCATATCCAATCCTCGTCGAACCCCCAATAGACGGACCCATCTCGTTGACAATGCCTTTCAGTAAAATTCGTGCACTCCTTTCCACCAACGACTGCCACTCCACTACGAGCGCCCCGCGGCCTAAAGTCCACCTAAATTGGCCTTTTCCTTGACCTTGATTGAGAATACGACGATGCTTCCGCCACGATTCGGGACCAATGAGAATTCAGAATCTTGTTTATACGAGTGAGAGAGTGAATTTGTTCATTCATTCATGTATATTTTGAACGAATTCTTTCAATCTCGTGAAATTGAATTTTGGATCGAAGAGGGATATTTCATATTTCGTTTGAACGAAGGAATGTGATTTTGAAATGGCCGAAGCAACCCTATTTTGCTCTTTGAAATAATCTGTTGCATGCAAATTTAAAAAGGAGATGGGGGAGACAAGATGCGATGGTCGTGTGTAGCAGGTGAGCTACAATATTATGAAATGAAGGGAAAAATCACTGTTGTGACATTATTTTAGCTGAAAGTTACTTGTCAAAATACACTGTATATAACATTATTTAAATTTAAATTATCTCGATAAATGCAATTTAAAGTTTTGACCTCTTATCAAGGCATGTCGCTAGACATTCATAATGTTATACCCTATTTTGAACATGATAGAAAAGGTTTCGGGTCCTAATTCGATCGTATGGAGAAGATAGCTTTTTGGACCCAGTTATTATATTCAATTTTCGATATATATTTCAGCGTGTTTATATCCCGTACGATCACATGACAACTCCAAATACTATGAAATTTAAAATCTGATTATAATACACTATTACGGATCCAATGGAACTGGTTTCGTCGAAATCCGAGACTGTGCCCCGGAAGGCTATTTTTAAATGCTAATTTAAACGATATATTTTAAAACTGAACAAATCACCTTTAAATTACTTCCAATTTCAATTTTAAACTTTTATTACCTTTAGTATTGTTAATATAAAGTTTAAAAGCCTTCCAATTATTTTTAACAAATATGAAATTCTGGATTCAATAGTTTACCCAATTTCCAATTATTAAATCCAATAACTAAATTATCAAATAAATATTGATATTTGAAATTCAAGTTTAAAATTAACTTTTAAATATTTAAATCAATTAAATATTTCAATTTCAAATATTCAAAATTTCGGGTCGTTGTAATGTTTATTTTTGTTTATACTTAGTTTAAAATGTGAAATTTAATAAGACATTATCCCCCAAAAAAATTGTAATCCTATTTGAATCTGGATGAACACAGTTATTAATAAAAGCCAGCGGTTTCTACAAAATAGAATCACTGGGGAATAATTATTAAATATAGAATGATAATATATATATATATATATATAATTAAATTGGGAACTGAAAAATATGCTTAATAAGTAAAATAAGATATAATAAAAATTTATTAGTTAATGGACTCTTGGTTGTTTTAAAATTGTAAATGATTGTGCAGAATTAATATTGAATAAGTATCACTATTGAGACTTGAAACCTGCACAATAATAACTATAAGAACTTGCAACCTCTTTAGTAATCCAGGCGCCACATGAGATATTGAAAAATTAAACTTATATAAAATGAAATGTTAATTCACATATGCGACTAATTAAATGTTAAGATGAGTTTAAAAAATTTATGTTTGCTTGAGAAATATATTGATGAATGTGTGCGCTATAGAATTTTTGTTAGTAAGTAATTATTTTATGATAACATTAAGATCGACTGAAAGAATTTTAATAAAAGCAATCATCTATTTGAACTAAAATCTTTTGATATTAGATATACATATATATGGAACTTAATTATGTTTATTATAGATAAGCAAATATTTTGTAAAGGCACAAATTATTTACAGATATACGTACATCATATAGAAATTTATTATTGTGTTAAATTTCTCGTTGAGTGCTTTAAGAATTCTGGTTGATGTGCCTGATCAACGTTATCGATAGAGATTGCTAAACACTAGAATGAGACATTCAGACACATTGTTTTGAGCATTAAAATGTTTTCAGAAATCATAATTAGTAAGTATATAATATTTTAGTAAAGAAAATAGAATTTTGAAATAAGTTAAATGTTATATATATATATATATATATATATTAAGATGGATGGTTTGGAATGATTGTTGGAAGGTAAAATAATATTTTATAGTAAGTTATATTTTGGGAAGAAGATATCATAAAATGTTTTAAAAAATAAAGCAAATTATTTAAATTGAGAGTGCATTATTTAGTAAACTAACATACTATTTGAAAAGATTTTTAGTAAAATTATAGGATGATTACGCATTATTAGATATTTATGAAATTTTATATATTCATTTGCAATGATGTATGTTATATAAAATTTTGCGTGATTGTTTAGATGGCAATGCATATTATATTGTGTTGAAATAAATGTTAAAAACTTATACTTGAATAAAGTATGTAGTTTTATGTAAACTTATTTATATGATTTTTCAATTTAAGTGAAGTTTAAAATGAAACTATAATTCATTTATGTAATAAATATAATTTGAGAAAGATGTTTTGAAGAGGAAATGAAATTTTAAAGAAAATATATTAAGCTATATTTTGAGAAAAAAAAATCTAGGTAGTAAGTCCAGATCATTGCCAAAATATTCATTTTTGCTCCTTTCTTCTTTCTTTTATTGTTTGGTAACTATGTGATGAATTAGAAACTAAATTAGACTTCTTGCACACATGATAACATACTGGAAGTGAGATCTAAAGTTTTGAAGTGGTTTTTAAATTTTAGTTAAACTAGCTGTTTATTGAAAATGGTTTTGATAAATAGGTTTTTACTTTTTCTATGATCTTGTTTTATTTTCACATTTCTTATTCGAATAGTATTTTCAAGATATTTAACAAAAAGAAAGAATTTATATTGAAATTCTATGGAAAGAATTCGGTGAAGTTCAACATTACAAATGAGGTTGAAAAAAAAAATCTCAAGGAAAACAAATTTGTGTTAGAACCTTTTGAACTATAAAAATATATAACTTGATTTATTGTTGAAATTGAAATATTATACTCATATACAATTTTTATGAAATAGTGTTTTAGATAATATTTGAGTAATTTAGTTTGTGAATGTTTGGTTTGAGATTAAGGTATTAATTGGTTGCTTATATAGGAGTTGATCTCCTAAGTATTCTAATATAAGATTTGAATTGAATTTTCAGATTTTGTTTCTCGGTTGTACATTTTTGGTCGAATGAGCGTTCCGTTCCTGACACGTTCAATGTTTAATATATATGTTTGATATATTCGAATATACTTTGAATTAATTCGACCTTGAATAGTTTTTCGGATTTTGGTCCTATGCTTTTCTGACAAGTTCAACTCATATATTTTGAGATGCTTTCTTTCTTGAATCAATTTGGTTGCTATAATGCTCAGGTCATTTGAGTCTGAATATGGTTGATCTTTGATTTCCGTTTTTGACATTTTACTCAACTTGTTCTAGTTCGATTTTTGGTCTGACTAGTTCACCCTGCTAACATGAAATTCATATATCATTTTCTATTGATTTAGAATGCTCCAAATTTACATGTATACACATACATACATAGGTATGTAAATATGTGGGAGCTATTAAGGTTGTTTGGGATGCTTCCTTGAGTTTGTTGCACTTTAGCCTTGCATATATCTTACTTCATACGATGTGTACATGAATTCTATGTGCATTCACTTGTTGCACTTGTTTTTTTTACCTGTGTCCTTGTTGCCTTAGTGCATTTCCTTTGGTTCACTAGTATGTTGAGGCTATGTTGCCTTTACACCTCATAGATGTGCATACTCTTGGTCCATAGGAGCTGCACTAAACTTATGTGCATGCTTGATCAATGTATGCAAGCGTTTAATTCATGTTTAACTGTTGCTTGCATTTTCTGTTTATTCATGTATAACCTAATCCACTGCCTAGCCTTACACTCAACCTAAATGTGTTGCATCCCTTGCTGATCAATTGTTGATTTTTTGAGTTTGGCCTAACTTGTTTCCAGTTCCAATCCTCCCATTTCCAACAATTTTAGTGTTTCACATAAGAGTCGTCCTACACTTCGCACATACTCTTATATCATTTCACTATTCTGAAAACAAATTAGTACAATTAAATATGTGCACATTGGAAAAAGGGTAAAACTTGAAAGAAAAAAATAACATATGAACATATAGTTACAGATACATGTATTTATGTAATGATTTTAAAATTAAATGCATATGAAGTATCGAAATTTCATATGTTCAAAATTTTAAAAGTGCACTTAATATAAGCCTTTGGATTTATGAAAGTTCTATGAATATGCAGTATTATGTGTGCAAGCTTTAATTAAATGTATGACTTTGAGTCTAACTATATGAGGTTTTAAGAATAGATATATGACCATTTTTATAACTGCAGCCCCACATATGTAGATATTAGATATAAGAAATTTTGGACAAATGGATGTTGCCACAGAGTAGCAGCATATTGGAAAAAAAATGCGGCTGCTGCCATAGAGCAACAGCATATTGAAAAAAAATGTCTGCTACCATAGAGTAGCAGCATATTGAAAAAAATAAAATAAAAGGATACATAATGAAGAAAGATAATATTTACATATACTGTGGTTTAGTTTTATCTTTTATAATTTTTGTATATCCTTATTAGTTATTTGCATTACCATATGAATGCATGCTTATGTATTTGATCTGGGTTAAGTACAGGAATACAAAGGCTAAATGGATTGGTATGTGGCCCAATCTGTAACGACCCGTAATTTTCGATAATCAAAATATTTAATTTAAAAGATGTTGGTGTTAATATTGGAAGAAATTAAAATTTATGATTTAGTAATAAGAAAAATAACTAGAATGAAATGTAATAATGTTAATGTAAAGTAATGGATAACTACTTTAATGCAATTTCAATTATTGATTATAGATATAAATTTGGTTATAAATTGCAAACAGTAAATAAACCAAATGATGTAATAAAAAGAGAAATTATACGTATTTAATTTAAATTGGGTAATATAGAATGATTTATCAGTATGTGAATTTATTAGTTTAGTTGGTAAACAATAAACGTAGAAATATGTTTGAAATTGTAAGTTGTGACAATTGTTTAACTATCATTTCATTATTTAATCCGTTGGAATTAAATTGTAAATCAATTGAAATTAACATAATTAAATGTTGTAGTTAATGTGAATTAAGATGGTAATTGTAGACCACTTGTAATAAGATGTAAACTTATGTTAATTACATTCATAAGTAATAATTGATTAAATAATAAGAGCGAAATCAAAATAAATGAATTTAATGAAATTTTATATTATAATTTAATGAATTTATTACAGCTATAAGTGAGCACTGTAATTTGTGCAACGTTTAAATATTGAATTGGCATAGGAAGTTTATTTTTAAAAGGCTATTAAATTGTGTGTAATTAGAAAGGATAAAAATTTGTTAGTTATTAAATTTGAATTTGAAAAGTGATTTAATTGATTTAATAGTAACTTAGTAATTAACGTGAAAATAGCCATTTTGGTCACGTTCTTGGATTTCGATGAAACTAGTTTCATCGGATCTATAATGGTGAATTATTATAGGATTTCAATTTTCATAGCGATCAGACTTGTCGTTTGATCGTGCGGGCTCGAAATGCGCCGAAATCAATTTTATGAAATCAATTCAAATAAGCTGATTTTAAAAACTACTTCTTCATATGATGGAATTAGGACTTGAGACTTGTTTCATTGAATTTAAAAATATCGAAAATATCTATTTAAATATACTGGATGACCTACTTTTGTTTCGAAAACAGAGAGGGCTTTTCGGGTCATTATTGTCATTTCAAACCAATTCGTTATGTTAATTTTTTCTTATCGGTCCTTGCCTATATAAATAGATTCTTCTAAACCCTAGCAGCCTTTTCATTTCTCATTACAGTACGTACAATTCCATTTGTCTGTGCCTCCTTCTCAAATGGCCTAATTCCTAGATTCAATTGCAAATCAAAATCTAATCAAAAAATTAAAACTCCTCAAACTATATCATATTTTATTCAGTTTTGAAGCTCTCAACTATATGGCAAGTGCTTATTTTCTGAAATAGTGATCGAGTCAAAGACAAATCACTGTCAATGTTGAATTGGGAGTTTTTAATCTGGGCATCAATCGATGAAATTGAGATATGGGTTTTGTAGAGCTCGTAGTCTGGAGTTCGTTGTTGGTTGTTGCTTGGCCTAAATTTGCGTGTGGTGGTCAGAACCGATGAACTAGGTTAAAAACCCTAGAACTTGAAGGCGGCGGCGGCGCGATTTCATGGGGAGGACGGAGGACTCGAGAGTGGACCAAGGAGACGTGGCTCGTAAAGGCGGAGAGGATAGCAGTGGTCGGCGATGGCCTAGTGGTCGGAGGCGCGAGTTATGGGTGGTCAAAGTTGCGGCTGAAGGTGGTTAGCGTGTCATATGCATATGATATTGAAGGTTTAGCATGGCTATAATGTGGTGAAGAAGGCAAGTGACGTGGCATTTGTTTATTTTAATTTAAACTTTAAAATTCAATCGTTCTAACTTATATAACTTTTTCATACGAGCTCAGATTCACGTGGTTTTCTCCGCTGCAATCGTATCAAAATTTCGTACATTTTTGAATTAGTTTGGGAAAATTCCGAGACTGTTCAATTTTAGGCCTTTGAATTGATTTTAAATCGATTTAAAATCAAAGGTGAGTGTTTTAACCCACTCCAACTACTAAATTGTCTTATGTTTGTTAAATTGAAATTAATGTGATTAGAAATTTATTGGTTGATGTTTGGTATATTTGAATTTTCATTCTATTTAAATCTACTTTTTATCGAATTTAATAGCCATTAATTTAATATTAAATTTTAAATTTCCAATTAATACCTATTATCAATAATCAGTCACTTATTAATGTTATTGATTAGTTTGAATGATGATTGTGGTGGATGGCTAATTATTGATACTGGATGACTGGATGTTATATTTATATTGTTTTAACACTGCAAGTTCCCTTAGTTTATTGTTAGAAAATCCCTATGGGTTGAAATGATACATACCTGAACGATCTATAGATTAGAGAAAATAGTTATGGGTTGAAATGATAAACCAGAGTGATTTTATGGATTTTAAATTTTATTTGAGATTGTGGGTTGAAATGATATATATCCGTAAATATATAAATAATTGCAGATTGAAATGATAAATATCAGTACCACTTGACCGTAGGGTAAGAATTATATATGGACACCCAGTTGGTTAAATTAAATGATTTTAAATCCTTAAATTTTGAATTCAGCTAAATGATATTTTGAAATAAAATTGGATTTTTAAAAAATTGAATTATTTTCGAAAATCCGAGCTATCGAAATCGAGTTATTGAAATACTTGAATATTTGAACTTTGAAATCTATTAAATTTGAAATAGTTTAAATTTATAGTTCGAACATAGGTTTAAAATCGGCATTGATTAAATGGTTTTAAATGAGAATATAAATTAAAAGACAAAATTTAGCTTGTTGAATTGAAAGCTGGACATGGTCCAGATGTGTTGAAATGAAAAAAATAGCTTAATTTGATATTAACTTCAAATTAATTATTTTAATTTAAACAGTTTAAAGATTTATTATTTTAAAATCCTGATTATTAAGATTTTCAAACTATTAAACTATTTTAACCTATTTTAAAACTATATTAAACTATTTTAATCTATTTTAACTATTTAAACTATATTAAACTATTTTAATCTATTTTAAACCATTTTAAACCATTTTAAACCATTTTAAACTATATTAAAATATTTTAATCTATTTTAATCTATTATATACTATTTAAAGTATTTTAAAGTATTTTAAACTTTTTTTTAACTATTTAAACTATTTATGACTATCTAAACTACTTTCTAAACTTTCAGACTGTGTAAAGTTAAAGTGTTTGTATTTAAATCATTGATTTAAAGCGAATATGATTAAATGATGCTATAACCTAAGTTGGGGTTTAAAATGATATTTCCTAGTAAAATGATATATTTAAGTAAATATGATGATTTTGAAATGAGGATTTAATTAACCTATCTTGTCGATATGATTTCGAAAACGAATATGGTTTCGAAAGTGAATATGGTTTCGAAAGTGAACATGGTTTCGAAAGTGATACGGTTTTGAGAATATGATATTTTGATATCAATTATGAATCAGTTTTGGAAATGTAAAAGAACCATCCAGTGTGAAACAAATGTTTGGTTGTTAAAGAGCCCATGATCGGATATTGTCATACTTCTCTGCCAATACTGAAAACCACTTTAACATCCGTGTACGTGGTGGAGGTACCAGAATGAAGTAGGATGATTTGGCGAATGATTTTGTATGAGGTATTTATGTATCCCTGACTCCCATGAGTCAGCTTGATGTGGCTGAAACAGGAGCCATGCCGGGCCAAGTGAAGTCGCACCTCCGATCGGACACATTTCTTCGATACCATATTATGATTTTGTGATTGAGTTGGTGGCCACCCTTCGATTTGATTTTGGGAGTGTGTTCCGAGGTGGGTGGTAGTAGATGCTATGCATTACCATCAGTCTGGATCTGCAAACATTAGAATCCTACCATGGGTATTGCCTCGCGTTCCTTGTCACATGCCTTTTCGCACCCACTACTAGTTTGGTTTGTACGGTACCTATGGAGTGCTCACCGAGTAAACCACCAGTTTGGTAGAGCTTACAGTATTTGTATAAACTATGGGAATATATAAAATGTGCTAAAGGGGATATGGTAACGCCTTAATGCTATTGTAAAACTTTACTTTACTGTAGACATAGATAATAGCGTATTGTACTACATAGTAGATAGTTTAACAGATCCTTAGGAGATGGTAATCCCGAACATCTCTTAAGTTATTGCGCGCACAGACACTAGATAGGAGATGTAAAATCCATAAACATCTCTAAAGCCATCACACTCATATTTATTTAATGTTGATTTAACTTACATATGATATTTTAGTTCTGACTCATGTGTTTTGTCTTTTCATTATGCTCGGGTCAGTCTGAGCTTTTCAGTGTACTGAAGACCTTATTTTTGGAGGACGAAGGATTTGTATATTCATATATGTTCCACTGGATCATATTGTTCCGCTGCATATTTATTTATTACTGCTGTATGTACTCTGATTTGTATTGTAAAGGTATAATCAAATGTATTTGTAAAACATCTTCATGAACTGTTATTTGATTATTATATTTTGTCATTCCGTTGTGAGATCTTGTGTTTTTTTTATTTCTTTCTCTTCATTTTCTTATTTACCCCATAACAGTCCTCCCTATTGAATGGTCTGAATCTTACATGTGTGGTTTATTTTCGATTTAAACCGTCCAAAAAGTGGGTCGCTACACAAACTCGCTCTCGCTCGCATAAGAAATTAATAAATTGCTTTAAAACGCTAAAATAAAGGTACACTTTCGAATTAAATTTCAAAGTGTTAAAAATATCGATATATATTATGTTTTCGACCGTGTGGTCGATGTATATCATATATATAATAATTATGAAATTGCGAATGGCTCTTCGTACAAAGGAGACTCTACCGAAATTTTCCAAAATTTTTGATACTTAGAATTTTTTTTGAAATTTTTATACATTTCAAATTAAGGAAATTCTTGAAAAGGAACTATTAGAAAGTATACATATTGATCGCTATATTTGTCTTATGGTTAATTTGAAAAAGGACTATTAGAAACTATATATATTAATCGCTATATACATCTAGCGCTCTTTGTCAATTGATCGACTATGACACAAATGCTATCATATCCTACTCGAATCGTCGGTGATCCATCAATGAAATCCATCGATATTTGTTCCCACTTCCACCAAGGAACTTATAGCGATTGCATCAAACCACTAGCCTTCTTTTGCTCTGCTTTTACCAATTGGCAATTTATGCATTTTAAGATGAATGTCCCAATGTCTTTCTTCATCCCTTCTCAATAGTAGGTCTGCCTCATATCATGGTACATCTTATTACTACCGAGATAAATAGTCAATCTCAAATGATGGCCCTCATGAAGCCGTCATCCCTTAACTCATTGACATCAAGAATAAACAATCACCCATCCTTATAGAGTAAATTGTCTCGACCGAGTCTGTACTGTCTCATCTCCTTAGACTATATCCCTTCCTCCATCTTTGCCATGATCTGCACTAGTCTAGCATCTTGCCACTGAATAGTACCGATCGGCTTGATCATGATAGGTTTGATCATTAGGCTAGCAAATACTTTCGGCTCAAGCTTACACAGAGTTCTGAAGATGTAACTAGCAATAAAATCAAGCAACGCCCACTCTCGGAGTATCGCTCCCAAACCGGTTTATCTTCCATTCAAGGCATCAATAAATGCGTTTCCCTTAAAGGCGTATAGGAAGTGTCAAAGTCATAGGACGCCAAGAGCTATAACCATTGCTATTAGCGAAGGTTAAGATCCTTCTCAGAAAAGAGATACTTTAATGATGTGGGATCAGTGAACAACTCGATGCCCTCTCCTAATAGATAGAGCCTCCAAATCACCAAAGTGAATACTATCATTGCCAACTGCAATCATGAGTTGGAAACTTCATTTCATGTGGTTTCAATTATCGACTAGCATATGCAACAACCTTACCTTTCTGCACCAATAGTGCACCTAGTTAAGTACCATAAGCATATGTGTACCATCGACTCCTTATTTCCACTTGCAATGAGTAACACCGATGCACTCTCAACCTCTCTATCGGACTAACTAAGCGTGCTCACACCACATGTTCCAAATAAAAAGTCTGATTTTTTTTCCTTGTCGAATCTGTTAACGGTGTCGCTACCTTTGAGAAGTCTTTGGTAAAATATATATAACATCTCACCAATTTAAGGAAACTTCTAATATGTAGCACTCTTGGGTCTACTCAAATCCTAGATTTTCGTAACTCTTAGAATCCATAGCAATGTCTTTATCCAAATAAACCTGAACCAAGCATCTCACTTCTCTCCTTCATAAGTGGTACTTTGAAAACATCATGATTAGTCATTCTTTTCTCAACATCTCCAATAAAATCCTCAACTTCATCATGTGCTGGTCTTTCCTCCCTAAGTAGGTGAAAATACCTTCAACGAGTATAAGCATGAACTTACTCAAGTGATCCCTCAGAACATGGTTCATGAGATCAACAAAGCATGCCATCATTTTTGTTATCCCGAAAAGCACAAACAACCAACCAAAAATCAAGGTAGCGTATGAAACGATGTGATCGGCACACTCTCTCTAGTTACTCTCGGTGGATGAAACCCCATTGCAAGGTTCAATAGAGAGAACACCTTCATGCCATTAAATTGATCGAACAAGCCATCAATAAGTTGGAGTTGATACTTATTTATCACCTCATTCAGCTTACGGTAGTAAACCTACAAATTCAAAGAGCCATCCACCTTAGCGATGAACTCTATAGGTGCATCCCACTCAAATTTGCTCCAAAGAACAAACACTTGCCTCAATAAGTCATCTTCTCGCACATTTAGTTTCTTATGCTCTTTGGGCATCATATGCCTCAAAGACATAACTATTGGTCTACTTCCTCTGACTAGATCGATATGGAATTTTATATCCTTCTGTGGTGGTAATTCGGTCACCTCATCAAATATGTCTCGATAACCTTAGCAATTGTGATGACTTGGAATTTTGAGCAATATAATTTAATAATATTTATTAATAATAATATTAACTTGATAAATTTTTTTTATAAATTGGCAAATTTATTCTTTTTTTAGAAAAACTAATAGATTGGTTTAATAACCTTCCTTTATAAATATTTACATTGGTAAGATTTTATATTTCAAAGCTAATAAAAAACTATTTTCTATTTATATTATATTATATATATATATATATATATTGGTATATATTGTAAGTAGGAAATTTTTGATTTAAATTTAACCAATAAAAAAACATGTTTTCAAATTTTAATATATTTTGTGATTTGGAAATTATGTAAAATTCAATATAACACATTTTAAAAGCTAATTTTAAGTTTGTCATTTATTTCCAAAACATTTAAAAGTAAATGTTTATTAATCTAAAGGTATAATAGTTTTGGTTTGAGTAAGATTTAGCAAAATTTTATTTTTCTTAAACTAAAAGGTTTAAAAATATAAATAGAAGTTTAAAATCATTCTTTCTTCCTAATTACCTTATGAACTAAGTACAATTTGCATATATATATATATATATATATAAACACTTAAAAACCTTCATAAGGATAATTTGTATATATATTTAGTTTAAAAACATAATTCATAATATGTATAAATAATAAAGCATTAGTAAATAAGGCAAAATTTTATATTTAAATGAAGGTTAAGACTCTTGTAAATATTCAAAAAAAATATAATATACATATACATTTAAGAATATTAAAAACACTTGTTAGCATAAGAAGGAATTGTTTTAACAATTGTAAGCCAAGTATCCTATAAACTAACAAGTGGCAAATAATCCTTAATTAAAAATTTAATTTAATTAAATATAATGTCTAGAGAAATAATCAGTGTATTCTTTGAGCTAAAATTTTTCTCATCTTCTAAATTTAAACTGAAATCAAAATTCAAAGAAAATAAATAATAAAAGCTTCAGCCTGTGTGAAATCAACTACAACATCTATTTAAGCTTCAACCTGAGAACAACAACAACATCAGTTTGAGCTTCAATTTCAAATTTGCAGTTCAACTTAGTTTCAAATTTGAAATCAAATTCTAGTAGCAGTTCAACCTAGTTCTAGATCAATTCCAATTTCAAAGAATTTAGCAACTTCCTAGTTTCAGAATAAGGCTTCTCTGTTGAACCCATTGTGAGTAAACAAATTTAATCTATTTAAATATAGATGCATGCTGTAATTCTTTAAAATGAAGCATGATAAGTGTTAGCATGTTGTTTAAAATGGATTGTTTGTATATGGTCATAACTATGTGGATGTTTATATCTATATACCAAGCAGATACTCTGTTAATTTTACAGGTTTTAAAATTTGAACTAAATTCAATATCTTCTTGCCTGATTCATTTTAGACATTGGTATAGAAATCAAACTTGTTAGTAATGATTAAATATTTGATCTGAAAATATCTCCAAATAGTATTGGAGAGTAGTTTATCTTAAAGGAAGAAGAATAGTTAAATCTAAACTAAACCCAAATCTCGACTGGAATAATTTAATGTTTCAAAATTATAATCTGTCTTGTCATCGAAAAATAGGATTTTTAAAAGAGAAATCATGATTTTTAAGGAAGTATATTGTGAGAATTTGAGGGTTGATCAGATTATGGGTTTTTGGGTTTTTCTAATGATCGAGTTGATCAACGACCTCGTGATTTTGGCCAGAGGAAGTTTATAGGTAAGGGGTCGAGAGAAAAATGGTTTCACATTTTTTGGGCATCATGGTTGATGGTGCGACTTAATCTAGGGTTTAACACCTACAAATGGTCGAGGTTAGTTTTGTGGTCGGCGCGGTGACTATAGGTGATCGAGCTTCATTTGGGCTTGGGTGATTGTAGCGTGGAGGCCAGCGATGCTATGGGCGGAGTTTGGGGAACTCCAGTGGTTGGCGTCGATGGATCGGGGGGGTTTTCTGGTGAGGTCAGGTTCCAGTTTTCGGCTAGGATACTCATTTTTGATTTAGACTTCATGGTGATGAATTGATGGTCAGAAGTGCTTGTCTTGACGATCGACTACTTGCCAGAGGCGGGAAGGTATGCCGGAGCGCTGCCGTGGCACTGTGCATGTGCATGGCGAAGATTTGTGTGTCTGGGTATTTGGGTTGAGGTTGTCTCGAAGGGGTACTTGGGATAGTGAAGGTCGGGCTTGAGTTTTTGACCCTGTTCGCTTAGGTTGTTAGCACAGCAGTTTTGTTTAAAATTTAACTATGTAAAAATAATGGTGGAAGAAGAACTCGAGGCAGACTCAAGTAAACAGCGGGTTTGACCTGAAGCTAGGAATAGGAAGATATTTAAACATGTTTTAAAAGGTTTTATAACATGAAGTTTGAAATTTAAAAATTGTTTTGTTTTAAAACTTTTCTTAAGAAATTTCTTCCTATTATAAATGTTTTCCTAAACCTTTAATTAAGAAATTTTTATGTTGTTTAATTTCTACTTCTTAAGTTAAACTTTAAGATACTTTAAAACTTAATTTTTATAAATATAATTAAGTGATAATTAAAGGTTAAATGTTTAAATAATCAATAAAGATGATGATTATCTTAAAAGTAGTTAAGGATTAATTACTCAGTGTAATTAATTAAGGGATTGATTAATATAAGTAATCAAGGGTGTGTAATGAAAGTAATTAAGGATAGTTAATTACTACATGTGATTAATCAAGGTAGATTAATAAATATGATTACTTGTTAAATATAATTAATTTAAAAAGGAAATTAATTTCTGAAATAATTAGAGGATCATTAATTAATGTAATTAATGGAAATAATTAAAGGTTAATGTAAGTGGATAAAGAATAATTACTTGGTGTAATTAATTAAAGATTATTTACTTAATGTAATTGAGGAGTAATTAATCAAGGATGATTAATTAAATAATTAATTAAAGAAGATTAGTTTAGATGGATAGAAAAGGAATGATTAGTTAATTGTGTTGAAATTAATTAAAGTTAAGTGAGCAGGATTAAAATTGATTAAAGTAATTAATTTAATTTACTTAAATTAATTAGAAATGGTATGATTAATAAATCTTGCTTATGGATGTTTGAATGATATTGAATGCCTTGGATTATTTGATATCTCTGATATGTGATGCTATGTGATATGGTATGTTTGGATTGAACTGTGATAATATGGTTTGTCTATCTGTAATGATCACAATGTAAATGTGTAATTCTGGATATAAATGGAATTGTTTAAACTTAAACAGTCGTTAAGGTAATATTGGATTCGAAGAGACGGGGTCGGGTACCAGAAATTACCCAAAACCACTTCGAATAGTAATTTAAATTCCCTTATAAATTGGATATGTGAGATAAATCGGGCTGGAATGAAATAAGTTAAGAAACCTGTACTTTTAATTCTGAGAACTATTGTGTGTGATTAATGATTGGATATAATAAGTAAGAACTCGTAAAAGGTACGAGTTACCCTGGTAGTACATAAAGTTATAGCTTGATTTCATGTTATATGGGTTTACTCATGTTGGTTTTCAGCCTGACCCGGGTGTTACTTTGATGTAACGCTCAGGTCAGACCGAGTATTACAGTCTTTCAAGTAAGGACGTTCTAGAGCTCAGGAGGCAAGTTGGATGGCAGGAACGTAGGGAGGGTTTCCACTGTGATATATTGTAGTATCTGGGTCATGATTGTATCTGTCTAGTGTTTGTGTTTATGTGTAACTCTGATGTATGAAAGTGTAATTTGATAAGTACAGTTTTCCTTTATATAACTGTTATTATTTGATATTATATTTTATCTGCTGCGATTGTGAGATGTTGGTGTTTCTGTTCTTCTTTTGTTCTATCTCTTTCCTTCTTTCCCTAACTATCTGGAATTTTCGGCATCAAAAATTCCGGGTCGTTACATTTGGTATCAGAGCCAGGTTAAGCTAGAACCTTGGCTTTGGTGAGTGTACTCATTAAGGATAGGGTCAATGGTACCCTAGAATGAGTTGTGTATGTGTGTGTGTGTGTGTGTGTGTGTATGAGAGCGTACTTGTTATTTTCTTATATAAAGATTTTAAATGATTTTATATAAGAATATATTATATATAAAGCAATATTCCTTTCTAATAAATATTAAGGTAATTGGTTGTTAAATTATTGGAATTAAATTAAGTGGTAATAGAAATACCACCAAATTGAAATTGAATAAAGATAAGTTTGAAATAGATTCAAACTAAAATTAAATTTGGAGAAGAGTTTCAGAATAAGATAATAATGAATTGGTTTCCAGATATGATAATCTTGGTTATTATCATAAATGATTGTTGTGTTTAATAATAAAATGTGTATTAATGAGTAGGAAAAAAGAAATATTTTAGGAAAGTAAAACATTTAGGGAAGTATGACTTGTAAATTGGAACTGAAGATGATTTAAATTGTGAAGTTTTAAATCTAGGTCCAGAAATTTGAAAATTGTTTCAAAGTGATAAAGAAATAATAAATAATATTATTTAATGTATTTGAATGAAAAGGTCCTATTTCAAACAAGAGTTGTTTGAAAATTTAAAGAAATTTGTTTTGAATTAAAAACCAAAGGCGGTCTAAAATTTAAGGATAACTTGGTGGATAAAGGAAATAATATGTATATATGAGGAATATACATAATATAAAAAAGTTTGAAATAAACTCTAAATGTTGAGTTTTAAATTTGGAATGAGATGTGTGCCCAAAGTAATAAGTTTTTGAACTTATAAATAGGAAGATTATTAATGTGAATTTAAAATATGTAATGGGAATTCAAATTGGGTAAGGTTGGCTGGATTAAGTAAATTGAATTTAACTTTGGGAAAGTTAAATAATTTAACAAGCAACTTGAATTGGAAATTTCAATATGAAATTGGGATTTAACTTGGAAAGTTAAATGGTTGATTTGAATTGGGAGTTTGAGTGATCTCAAAATAGGTTTGAGATCTAGAAATTGGAAATGGATGGATATTTTAAAATAATTTGAATGATACCATCATATTGTTATTAATAATCTTTAAGCTGAAATTTGACTTTTTTTTAAATGAATGGAGTAATGGGGTGTGATAATATATCCATTATTCAGATAAAATAAAATGGAATCATTTTGGACTTAAGATTTGAATGTTTATGATAAAACTTCAAAGGTTTGGTTTCAAAATTGAAATTTGATGATAAATTGAATTTCAAAGATTTAGTTGTTTAAAAAGGGATTGAGTTATTATGTGAACTTTGAAATAAGTTAGAAACAGAATTTTGATTCAAAATTAAATGGTTTAGAGATATAAGTGGATTTTATTTAAAGGATTAAATCAACATTTAAAAATTTAACTCGAATTTATATAATTCGGGATGGTTTAAATTTGAAATTTGAATTGAATTAGTTCAAATTGAATTTGATTTGAATTAATTGAAAATTGTGATTGAAGATGGATAAGTTTAAAAATTCAAATGGAAAATTTGAATAGGATTAATTTGAATTGGAAATTGAAGATGAATGTGTTCAAATTCAAATGGGAATTGGGATTAATTCAAACTGGAATTGATATGAATTAAATTGGTTCAATTTGAAATTATTTGAATTAATTGAAATTGTGATTAAAGTTGAATTAGTAAATCCAAATGGAATTTGATTTGAATTTAGGAAAGAAATTGAGGATTAATTCAACTTGAATTAGGGTTAAATCAATCTCAATGGAAATTGAAGTATTTAAATTGGAATTGAGTAAATTTAAATGGAAGTGGAAATTTAAATTGATTTCATGGGAAATTGACTGGAAATGAAGATTGGGGAATTAAACAGTTTGGCTTTGGACTATTATCAAAATAAATTGTTTTAGTACAAATCTATTTTTCCAAGCTATTTATTATATATACAATCTTTCTTATTAAACCCAAAACTGTCTTATACTTATTTTATAACTACTTTTGGAATTATTTAACTATTTTGCAACTGTTTTATAAACTAATTACTATTTTTCAACTATTTTATAAATTAGTTACTATTTTACAACTATTTTGCAATTACCTAAATATTCTATAACTATTTAAATATTTTCCAACTATTTTACAGTTTCTTAACTATTTTACAGCTATTTTACAAACTAATAAGTATTTTTCTGTTATTTATCTATTTTAAACTTTTCAAGCTATTTTCTAAATATAAGCTGGACATAGTGCAAAATGTTTATGATTAATTACCCAATTGAGATAAGGATTTAAGTGATAATCCAAATGGGATTGAAACAATTGTGAATAAGTGAAAAGAATTAAAGGAATTGTGAATAGAAAGAAGAAATTGATTTGGCTAATAATCAATAAAGATAGATACGTAGGATGTACGTATATTATTCTATTCGCATAGTGATTTGATCCAGATTCGAGCATAGAATTTCGAGATAGTTATATCGATCCGAGTGGGGATTTTTTCACTCGATTTTCGACGGCGAACCTGGATATGGATTGTTGATTGGTTCTGAATATTCTCTATCATAGTTATGGCTATGCAAGGAGAATGACGGTTTCTGATCAAGAAACCAGATCTGAGTCTGCACTAGGAAGTCGGGTGGACGATACTAGTTCGGAAGAGAAATTGTGTGATCGAGTGAGCAATTAGACTGATATTGTGTACGGATGATATGTGTACATCGTACTGATTGGAACGAAATTGATATTGAAAATTTATGGATAAGTATTGTAAAATGGTTTTTGAAATGGAAGTAATATGGTTAATATCTTTATAAAAGAATAATCAAATTTGAATAATTGATTTGGAATAAAAAAATTATGAATCTTTGTTATATGTGTGATAAAACTCCCCTTGTTGAATCTATAGCCAGAAGAAAAGGGTTTTGAAAATATTTGAAGTATAAAAAGGGTTTTATACAAGTTTGAAATGATCCAAAGATTTTTCAAGGTTATATATATATTTATATACATATATATAAGATCTTATGAGAATGATGTTGGAGGAAAGGTTTTTGGAAGCTATGGATTTTGGAAAGGCTTTTGATTTTTTGGGAAAAATCAACATTGGAATTTGGAAAGCCTAATTTGAAAATTATCGATTTTGGGAAAATCGATTTTGTGTAAAGGAGATTTTGATGAAAATCATACACGGTATGATTTGAAAGATACTATAAGAGTATAGTATAAAGTCTTTTGAGATTGGCTCTGGGGAAAAAGACGCTCCCTTGAACTTCTCAGGAGTGCCACAGGGTGGTACTGCCTTGAACCCTAAGGGGGGTTCTAAAGTTGATCCTGTGAGGAGTCCGGACAAACTAGTTCCTGAGGATTATGTGTAGTAGGTAGCGAAAGTCGAGGGCGCTGATGCCTACAGAGACATTGAGTTATGCTATGATGACAGTGTAGCTCGATGTTACTGCGATCTACTACGGACCATAGTAGAAGTCGTGTGTGTTGCTGAGAGCCAACGGTCTACTTTGATTTTGCCGGGATGGCAACGTAACATCGGTAGACTGTGACCTATGAAGACATAGCGAAAGTCGAGAGGCCGTGAGAGCCTAAGGCTGCATTGGGACTTGACTGATGTAGTCTGGGACCTATGTGGGAGTAGAGAAGTTTCATTCTTTTGGCAGCGAAATTCGAGGGCGCTGATGCCTACAGTTATATGGGTTTTTTCTATGATAGCAACGTAACCCCAGTTGTAGCTGCGATCTGTAGCGGGTTCCATGGCGTAATCGAGGGGCGCGGAGGCCTACATTTATCTATGGATTTTGCCGGGACGATAACGTAACCATCGGGTTAACTGAGACCGTGGATGGGGGTGATGATTTCCAGAGCATTCTCACCAAAGATATTTCCTCTAACTTCAAAAATGTTTTCTATATTTTCAACAAAATATACTTTTCTAAGTATTTTCACTGGGTGTTGAAAATGGGTCTGCTAAGTACTTATAGATTTTCAGTCCTACGTCTGATTAATGTATGACCGACTTTCTATGAGAACAAGGATGGACTGGTTGAAACGTCGAGTTATAAAATGATATTTTTATAAAACTATTTAGATAATATCATATAGATTTTAAAGTATTTGTAAGTTTGAAATAAAATAAGTTTATAATTAAAAATGTTTAAAGGATAATTTTAAATTCTGGTTTCGTTCTTTTTCGAGGACGAAAAGGTTCAAAGGGGAGAGGAATGTGATGACCCGCAATATCAATTAAATAATCTTTATTAATAATTACATTGACTTGATAATTTTTTTTTATAAATTGGCAAATTTATTCTTTTTTAAAAAAAAAAACTAATGGATTGGTTTAATAATCTTCCTTTATAAATATTTACATTGGTAAGATTTTAAAGCTAATAATTTTTTTTTCTATTTATATTATATATATATTGGTATATGTTGTAGTAGGAAGTCTTTGATTTAAATTTAACCAATAAAAAACATGTTTTCAAATTTTAATATATTTTGTGATTTGAAAATTATGTAAAATACAATACAACACATTTTAAAAACTAATTTGAAGTTTATCATTTATTTCCAAAACATTTAAAAGTAAATGTTTACTAATCTAAAGGTATAATAGTTTTGGTTTGAGTAAGATTTAGAAAAATTTTATTTTGCTTAAACTAAAAGGTTTAAATATATAAATAGAAGTTTAAAATCATTCTTTCTTTCTAATTACCTTATGAACTAAGTACAATTTACATATGTATATATAAACACTTAAAACCTTCATAAGGATAATTTGTATATATATTTAGTTTAAAAACGTAATTCATAATATATGTAAATAATAAAGCATTAGTAAACAAGGCAAAATTTATATTTAAATGAAGATTAAGACTCTTGTAAATATTTAAAAAAAATATGTAATATACATTACATTTAAGAATATTTAAAACACTTGTTAGCATAAGAAGGAATTGTTTTAACAATTGTAAGCCAAGTATCCTATAAACTAACAAGTGGCAATTAATCCTTAATTAAAACTTTAATTTTATTAAATATAATGTCTAGAGAAATAATCAATGTATTATTTCAGCTAAAAAATTTCTCATCTTATAAATTTAAACTGAAATCAAAATTCAAAGAAAATAAATAATTAAAGCTTCAGCCTGTGTGAAATCAACTACAATATCTGTTTAAGCTTCAGCCTGAGAACAACAACAACATCGGTTTGAGCTTAAATTTCAAATTTGCATTTCAACTCAGTTTCAAATTTGAAATCAAATTCTAGTAGCAGTTCAGACTAATTCTGTATAAATTCCAATTTCAAAGGATTTAGCAACTTCCTGGTTTTAGAATAAGGCTTCTTTGTTAAACCCATTGTGTGTAAACAAATTAAATCTATTTAAATATAGATGCATGTTGTAATTCTTTAAAATGAAGTATGATAAGTGTTAGCATGTTGTTGAAACTGGATTGTTTGTATATATTCATAACTGTGTGGATGTTCGTACCTATATACCAAGCAGATACTTTGTTAATTTTACAGGTTTCGAAATTTGAACTAAATTCAATATCTTCTTGCCTGATTCATTTAGACATAGGTATAGAAATAAAAATTGTTAGTAATGATTAAATATTTGATATGAAAATATCTCTAGATAGTATTGAAGAGTAGTTTATCTTAAAGGAAGAAGAACACTTAAATCTAAACTAAACCCAAATCTCGACTGGAATAATTTAATGTTTCAAAATTATAATCTGACTTGTCATCGAAAAATAAGATTTTTAAAAGAGAAATCATGATTTTTAAGGAAGTATATTGTGAGAAATTGAGGGTTGATCAGATTATTCTGATGATCGAGTTGATCGACGACCTCGTGATTTTGGCCAGAGGAAGTTTATTGGTCGGGGTCGAGAGAAAAATGGTTTCACATTTTTCTGGGCATCGTGGTTGATGGTGCAACTTAATATAGGGTTTAACACCTACAAATGGTCGTGGTTAGTTTTGTGGTCGGCGCGGTGACTATGGGTGATCGAGCTTCACCTGGGCTTGGGTGATTGTTGTGTGGAGGCCGGGGATGCTATGGACGGAGTTTGGGGAACTCCAGTGGTCGGCGTCAATGGTTCGGGGGGGTTTTCTGGTTAGGTCAGGTTCCAGTTTTCGGCTGGGATACTCATTTTGATTTAGACTTCATGGTGACGAATTGATGGTCAGAAGTGTTTGTCACGACGATCGACGACTTGCCGGAGGCAGGGAGGTACGCCGGAGCGCTGTCGTGGCACTATGCACATGCACGGCGAAGATTTGCGTGCCTGGGTATTTGGGTTGAGGTTGTCTCGAAGGGGTACACGGGATAGTGAAGGTCGGGCTCGAGTTTTTGACCCTGTTCACTTAGGTTGTTGGCACAGTAGTTTTGTTTAAAATTTAACTAAGTAAAAATAATGGTGGAAGTAGAACTCGAGGCAGACTCGAGTAAACAACGGGTTTGACCTGAAGCTAGGAATAGGAAGATATTTAAACATGTTTTAAAAGGTTTTATAACATGAAGTTTGAAATTTAAAAATGGTTTTGTTTTAAAACTTTTCTTAAGAAATTTCTTCCTATTATAAATGTTTTCCTAAACCTTTAATTAAGAAAATTTTATGTTGTTTAATTTATGTTTCTTAAGTTAAACTTTAAGATACTTTAAAACTTAATTTTTATAAATATAATTAAGTGATAATTAAAGGTTAAATGTTTAAATAATTAATAAAGATGATGATTATCTTAAAAGTAATTAAGGATTAATTACTCGGTGTAATTAATTAAGGGATTGATTAATATAAGTAATAAAGGAGTATGTAATGAAAGTAATTAAGGATAGTTAATTACTACATGTGATTAATCAAGGTAGATTAATAAATATGATTACTTGTTAAATATAATTAATTTAAAAAGGAAATTAAGTTTTGAAATAATTAGAGGATCATTAATTAATGTAATTAATGGAAATAATTAAAGGTTAATGTAAGTGGATAAAGAATAATTACTTTGTGTACTTAATTAAAGATTAATTACTTAATTTAAATGAGGAGTAATTAATCAAGGATAATTTATTTAATAATAATTAATTAAAGAAGATTAATTAAGATGGATAGATAAGGAATGATTAATTAATTGGGTTGAAATTAATTAAAGTTAAGTGAGCAGGATTAAAATTGATTGAAGTAATTAATTTAATTTACTTAAATTAATTAGAAATGGCATGATTAATAAATCTTGCTTATGGATGTTTGAATGATATTGAATGCCTTTGATTATTTGATATCTCTGATATGTGATGCTATGTGATATGATATGTTTGGATTGAACTATGATAATATGGTTTGTCTCTCTGTAATGATCGCAATGTAAATATGTAATTCTGGATATAAATGGAATTGTTTAAACTTAAACAGTTGTTAAGGTAATATTGGATTCGAAGAGACGGAGTTGGGTAACAAAATTACACAAAACCACTTCGAATTGTAATCTAAATTTCCTTATAAATTGGATATGTGAGATAAATCAGGCTGGAATGAAATAAGTTAAGAAACCTGGACATTTAATTCTGAGAACTGTTGTGTGTGATAAATGATTGGCTATAATAAGTAAGAACTCGTAAAAGGTACGAGTTACCCTGGTAGCACATAAAGTTATAGCTTGATTTCATGTTACGTGGGTTTACTCATGCTGGTTTCTAGCCTGACCCGGGTGTTACTTTGATATAATGCTCGGGTCAGACCGAGTATTGCAGCTTTTCAGGTAAGGACGTTCTGGAGCTCAGAAGACGAGTTGGATAGCATAAACGTATGGAGGGTTTCCGCTTTGATATATTGTAGTATCCGAGTCATGATTGTATCTGTCCAGTGTTTTTGTTTATGTGTAACTCATATGTATGAAAGTGTAATTTGATAAGTACAGTTTTAATTGTATCTGTTATTATTTGATATTATATTTTATCTGCTGTGATTGTGAGATGTTGGTGTTTCTATTCTTCTTTTCTTCTATCTCTTTCCTTCTTTCCCTAACTATCTGGAATTTTCAGGATCAAAAATCCTGGGTCGTTACAGCAATGGACACCGATGGTAACTAGTTAGGTGGGGCATCGAGGGAACATAGAAAACTGACCATTATGTCATCATCCAATAGGCAGCCTAGCACTATCGTCCGCCCATCATCATCAACGACCTCTCATAATTCACCGTTGTTCTATACCCCTTCAGCCATTCCATCCCCAGAGTATAATTTTGAACCCAATTAAACCCAAAACAAATCAATAACAAACAAACATCCATGACTCAATAATGTTAAGTGTAGATAAACCACGCACAGACTGGCTGAGCCCCTAACAAGATTCATCATAATTTAAAGTTCGATCAATAGTTTCGGGTCTCATCCTAGTCTATCCACCGCTCACTAAATATGAAGCAATGTGAAGCCCCGATGTTAACTAAAAGTCATATAGAAACATCATAAATGGAAATCTTGAATAACGATGCATTTTCCCTTATCCTTCACCGATGAATATGCCCAAGCTTGTTGCAATTGTAGCACTGCTTGCCCAATCTTTAGCAAAATGGCCCTTCTCAAATAATAAGAAGGATCAGTCTCTCATAGAGGAAAACTGCACTAATGGTACTCATATATGCAATGCAACTTATATACTACACACTATCATATAGTTTTGAAAACCAAAATATATAACAAGTATGTGCTCTTGTATACACACATACGCACTCTCAATCCATTGTAGGGTGAGAATTTCTACCCAATCTCTACTAAATCACGTTATCCCTTAGGTTAAACAATGCAGCCTAAGCTCTGATATCAAATGTGATGACCGTCCTACACCACCGACACCCATTCTACTTGTACAGTGCATTATAGCAGTGCTCGGCCGATGCGAACAATCATCATGGTTGTAGTGTAAATAGAACAACACAGAACATGTTATATATCTCACGGTACATCAAATAAAATAAAATAATAAACATCTTAGATATAAAACAGTCGAGGTAGTAAATAACCACATGAATCACAGAATCAGAGTAACAGATCCATACTGCATGCAGTGTAAGAAATAAAGTTATACATCAGATAATAATTTATAAATAACTGTGTCTAAGTAAATAAGGCACTAGCAAGCTCCATAGTGCTATGTAGTAGAATAACAAATGAGTACAAATAATAATACAAGAGAATAGCCTCATGCTTGCCATTTGTCCAGCTCCACGTGCTCACCAAACCAGATATCTCTAACATACTCATTTAAGAGTACCTAGAGTAATAGGAATCAAAGCATAAAACCTCAGATCAGACAAAAATTTGTTTTGAGCAGTAATAAATCTATAAATACTAATATGCCACTATAATAGGACAAATGGTACGAAGGATCATACCTAACTTGTCCCTGCATTCATAGAGTTAGCAAATATACAAAATATACACTACTCTACATCATAGTCACCATGGGTGTACTATGCATTAAAGTACTAAAGGCGACTGGATATCTTATCAACTATATCAACATCAGGACATCCCTAGGTTGATAAGCAATCAAATAAACACATCTTACATCATCTATCCTCACATTCACTTACAGAGTGCGTTGGATATAAGATCACTCGAACGACCCACCATGATCAAGGACTACTCAACGTCCCGGTTCCTCGATACTCGAATCCATGCCACATAATCAGCAAGGAAAATTAACTCATCATGATGTCAGTCCAAGTATACACAGCACTTATCTAAAATAAAAGAGCCTCCACGCTCGAGAAATTGCCACATTCCCAAGAACCACCACGTTCCCCGTGTATAACCCTTTCTATGAGTACCCTACGAACCATCGAATGCCAAGGATCCCTTTGCATACGTCAACAGAGCACATCTTGCAAGTGATCTCACAACTCCCATCATGAAGTAACTGTGGTTAGGACAATTCTCTACTGTCAACATCGTGTAGAATACCACCTTATGCCTTATCTGCATCATCTAACAGTTCTCGATATCCGATCCATAGTCCTCAACTCTGCATCTCAAATCTCAACTACCCATCACCAAAGCCATCACCTCACATAATCATCATCGTCAGGTCATGGGTCATGGTCATTGAAAATCGTCGAAAAAGTCATCAAAAAACTCAACTTATAATTTCCGAGGTTCTGGCCCAAAGCAAAGCCCAAGAATTCCTAAGTTTGGCTCAAAGCAAACCTTGGCCCAAAGTCATGCCTAGGTAATTTCAAAAAATCCCCAATGCACGCTTAGGGATTGGTACTGATCTTTGAATTAACTTGTTTTTCTACTTCTAACACAAAGCGAACCCCTTATGACTCCAAGCAACATGAAAATAACTCCAACCATCGTTCGCCACCAAACCATATTGCATGGTTCGGTACCAACCCCAAGAAACATGCAAATAACTCCAAGCACTATTCATCGCCGACCTAGCACTTTAAATTTCTACAACCCTTAGAGAACGGTGTGCGAATCCAAGAAAAAGGAAAATTTCCTCAGGTACGACTCCAAGCAAATTACCACTGATCTGTCGACTTCAATCCATCTTCTTTTTCCCATAATTTGAGTATACGAACTCTAAACGACTTGAATTTTAAAAAATAGTATCCCATATCGATTGCATGACATTAGTGACAAAAGTCAGGGATCGTCACCAATCCCTAACCACCAATCCATAGGCTAAAAATCACCATATATCCATGCTTCAACGGCTATAACTCAAGCATATGAACTCTGATCGACTTGAAACTTGAAATGTGGCTGATAATGCCTTCCTTGTCACCCCATATCGATTGCACCCAGTCTGAGGTAAATGCTAGGGATAATCTTCGATGTTTAAGAAAGACAGTCCTTAAAACTGTTACTATAGCTAATTCGTCATTCAGTCGGCGTTTTCAACCATTTAAACATCACAAAATCAAGCAGTCATCATAACTAACCTATACTAACGAGCACACAAGCAAGCGCATCAATATGATTCCTAAGTCTCAGGGCAGTATCCATAAGAACACAAATTTACAAAGTTATTCCATTGCTAATCCCGCAATGGGACTTGGACTATGCCATTAACTCACAAATTACCCAATAAGCTGTCTAAAAAAAGGGAACCTCAAACAGCCATATCTCTCTTAGGATACGTCCATTTTCCTAATATGACCACTCTACGAAAAGAAAAACCATCATCTCTATCTAATGGAATGGTTTCAGACCCCAATTCGGCTCCTATCAAAAGTTATAGGCCATACAATATTTTCAACATCAAAATGGTTATATAGAAATCCAACAAAAATCATGGATATGGGAAATGTCCCTAAGAGCCATTTTCTAGAATTTTAGAATCATATGACCTTGTATGAAAATAATATGAATATTCTACGATCCTCCGATACATATAGCATGAATCGTTACAAAAATTATTGACCTTAATCGCCAAGGTCTAAATCAGCTATGGTTTGAGGAGCTATGCAGACACTGGTCCATACGACTTAAAGATTATAACATTGAAAAAGTTGTTTTTATCAGTTCTGGGCATCCTAAAAAAATTTGATCTTCTCAATCTTTTAGATATAATTATACTTACAAGAAAGTTTAGTCTTTCCATGCACTAATAGGACAACCCTACTTAGTCATCAGTTCCAAATTACTAGTGTCATATATACTTGTGATATCATACATGTGAGCATGTCAACAATTTACATAACTAATAGAATAACTGATCAAAGAACATAATTGAACATGTAAAGTCAGCATCAACCATACAAATACGTTCATGTGATAGTTATTTGCACATAAATCATATATAAGCAAATATGTAGTTTATTTCATACAATTCGAACAAATTTTTGCTAAATCTTCCTTGAAAATCTTGTTGTTCGGGTTTTAAATTCAACAAACTTCATCTTTAGTTATTATGAGAAGTCTATCCAATAATTATGATGTGTTAACGAACATGTAAAATAGGGTTGTCGCATCTTTAAAGCTATCACATGTCTAACATGCTAGCTGAAATATATAGCTAGTGGCTATCGTATAAGGCAATTACATATATCAATATCGCATGTATAAGGCTGATGCATTTGTAGTTATCGCACTTTCGAAATCATAATTATTTCACTTTTAAAATATTAACTATTGTACTTTTAAAATATAACAATCGTAGGTATAATTTTATTAATATCGAACATTTAAAACACATATCTATCACAGATATAAAAGTAGTATGATCACACGTTTAAAAACATTGCTATCGCAAGTATAAAAATAGTGTTATCGGGCATTTAAAATGTATTTATCGTAGGTATAAAAATAGTGCTATCAAACATTTAAACTCAAAGCTACCGCATGTATAAAATTGATCCATCAACCATATATCTATCGCAAGTTAGATCATATGCTATCGTATCTATAAACCATAAGCTATCACATCTCTAGATCATATGCTATCACATATCTAAGAATGAGCTATCGTAAGTATAAAGTTAGGCTATCGCATTTTAAAAATGGCAGTTTTGTAATTAATTTTAAAAATGATTTCTTTCCTCTTAAAGCAATTACTTTTCTCCAAATCTTCCATATTTTAAAGTTTCATTTGTTAAAACGTGTCTTCTATATTTTTCCTTTAAGGAAAATTTCAAGAAATATTTTCCTTCTTTCTTAAAAAATTAATTAATTCTGTAATTAATAAATTAAATGTTATTTAAAAAAATTCCCCTTACTTGAATAAATCAAATCAATTCGTAACTACATCGAAAATTTCTCAAAAAATTCTTAAAAATCTAATTTTTTTACCTTCCTCAATATATATAAATTTCAAGGTAAAAAAACTATTTTTTATGTTTTAAATGATTAAAACTCGAGAACGAACATTTTCTCAACTTAGAAAATTCATAACATTTTCGAAAATTATGATATTAGAAATTTATATCCAAATCAATGTTATAAATAACATATCAAAATTTCTAAGCATTTAAAGGTCATTTAATTAGGTTTCCATTCGAAAACCCTTAATTTTACTGTATAACATCTCAATTTATATTCATAAATCCATGTAAATAAATATTCAACAAACATGTTTTAACATCAAAAAACCATTTGGATTTGCCTCGAATTCGAACACAAAACATATCAAAACCTAGAATGATAATATTATTCATCTTGATTGGTTAGTGTAGTGAGATTTGCCATAAGCTTCCTTTTTCCTAAGCTTTATTTTCATTCTTCCCACTAGAGAGAATTAATAGAGGTTTCTACTTTTTTTTTTCTTTTTTTGTATGAGGATGAATGAATGGATACGGAGAGGGAGAGAAATATTAGAGAAATAAATAATAAGCTCTGATTTTCTAATTATCCCATTATTGAGTTGATTAAACTCTCTAATTTCCTTCCATATATAAAATCATTTCTCCATTGAATTTAAATTTTAAATTTAGATATTGTTATGGTAGTTCTCCACACATTCATATTTTATCAATGCTACTATTTAATTGCCTATTTATTTAATTCAGAATAATGTGTATTAACAATAGGATTGTTACATGCCAATTACTACCTTTTGTACACCATAGTGCTTTTATGAGAGGCAAACTATGTCATTTGAGCTAACGATGGTGTGAAGTTGATGAGTAGAGTATTCAAAAATCAAGTAAATGAATTCGGTCTTGTGTTCTTAATGATATTCTTATTTATTCTTGAACTAAGAATATACACAAAACATATTTTAGAGAAGTGTTTGAGATGTTGAGAAGCATCATTTGAAAGATAAGTTTTCAAAATGTAACTTTCGAAGGAAATAAGTGTGATTCTTGTGCCGTTTTATTTTGGATAAACACTATTATCGATCTCATCCAAAATTGGGAGTGATCTACGAATATGACTGATGTTAAAAATATATTATACGGTATTAGACCCAAAGTGGTACAAATGTAGAGTGGTAGATTTGTTGCTAATATAAGTAAATAACAAAATGCACAAAAAGAGATATCTATCTCATAATTTAGTGTTAGCAATGATGGTATTTACATTGAAAAGTTAGAGAAATTATTTCTTAGGAGAAACATTTGAGAAATTCACCGTCTATAAGTTTTAAAATATCTATTCTTTTAAAAGGACCTCAACCTAAGACAACAGAGTTGGTTGGAGTTCTTAGCATCTTATTACTTCAACATTTCCTGCACACTCTAAAGAGATACGTGGTCATAGATGTAATAAGTAGGAGACATGCTAATTTGGGACCAATATTTCTACATAGGACAAAAAGGAATTTATATGTTGTTTTAGCTTCCAATTGAATGGTGTACTTAAGCCTAAGATGTTAGCGAACATATCAATGTGGTTCATTCTTATAAAGTGAACTCGATCTAGTTAGCAAAGGTATAAGAAACTATTAGAGGTTTCTAAATATTTGAATGATGAGTAGGGTCTAAAGGCTTAAAGCAATACTTGGTTTAATGAAAGAGTAAGTTGCGCAAGGGTGGTAGACTATGTATTCCAAACGTTGATGGACTTAGAGAGAAATTGTTAAGAGATAACTATCACTAGAGACTGATTAATTTTTCATAGAGGAAATAAAATGTATAGAGACACGAACGGGACATTTTATTAGAAATAATGAATAATTATTTTGGGAAATTCATTGCAAACTATATGAATTGTCAACACATTAGAACTGAATGAAAGAAACTAAGTGGTTTAATACAACTATTTGAGATGTCACAATGAAAATGAGAATAAACATTGATTGATGTTATAGATGGACTACGGAGAACTAAAAATGGATATGATAATATTCAGGTCATCAAGAATAGATTTATGAAGAGCTCCCATTTTATACTTCTAGGATCTAATATAATAGAAGAAAATCTGGCTAAGTTGTATATATGTTGGATATTAAATCTCGTGGAACACCAAAGAAAATTATGTGATAAAGATCCATTATTGACTAATGAATTTCGAATGAGTTTGTAAAAGGCATTGAAAACAGATTTGAACTTAGGTATAGATTATCACCAAGAGAAGGATGGCCAAATGAGGAGCGTGAACGAGTATTAAAGGATTTATTTAGAGCATGTATCCTTAATTTTGGATGGTCTAGTAAAGTCATGTTCAAAATGTTGAGTTTACATATCAAGTGAGCAACGGTAGAGCACTATTTGAGGCTTTATACGAGCGACCATGCAATAAACCTTCATGTTGGTGGGAAGTGGATAAACAGTGATACTTTAGCTACGTGTAATAATGGATACTTCTAGGAAAATACACATTATTTGAAAACGAATGAAGATGTACCAAGATAGACAAAAAAATTATGTTGATAAAAGGCAAAGAATTTGGAGTTTGTAGTAGATGATTGGTGTTTGTCAAAATTTCACCATTATGAAAAGCGATTAGCTTTAGCAGAAAAGGGAAGCTAGCACCAAGATTCATTGGTCCTTTTCTAATTCTGAAAAATAATGGAAACATAACATATAGAGTCTAATTACCTCTAAACATGGTGGGTGCATATAACATCTTCCTTGTTTCACATCTTAAGATGTGTAAGGGGTGTACTAGTTAGTCAAAATGAACTTGAATATTTATAGGTTAAACTCGTATCATCTTGATTGAGGATGCATGTTACTATAGTTAGACATGGTAGGAAACAACTTCCACGAAAGAATGTTAAATTTGTGAAGCTCCAAAGTAATGATGACGAGAACGACTATACTTGGAAAATTGAAGAGAGCATTCATATTCCACAAATGTTTCTAGGTATGGTTACTATAGTTTAACTTATTGTTTTCTTCTATATTTATTCTACTATCATGATGATATATATAGTTAGCATGAGTATTATTTTCTATTTTGTCAAATATGTTTAGTTTTTTGAATGTTTTTTTTATACATTTACCCACGCAATGGGATTTCAAAGATGAAATTTCTAAAGGGGCAAAAATATAACAATCCAAAATTTTAGAGCAAAATAAGCAGATAACATATTGTTAATGTACCTAAACAACCATAATTTTAACTAAAAATTTGTTTGAATCTAAAATTTATTATTTTTAATTTTATACCAAGTAGGATAACATTCCAAAATACTGCATCATTGTAACTACGACTTTGTATTCTTATTGAAATAATGGGCCTGTTCCTTTTCCAATGCATAGGTTATTTCCGCAGATGTCTGAAAAGTGGTCATAATAGTGATTTTTATCAACCTTTGAATATTAAACATGTTTTAAGCTTTCATCCTTCAACAATTAGAAATTAAAAAGTGATTAATCGGGCCTATTAGCCTATTTAGGAATTAGGTGAGATAATTACAATTACAAGTCTCTTACCTACCGCAGATCATTAGTTTCACTTTTCCTAGAAATAACATAGACATGCTAAATAGTGAGAGAAAAAGATATTTAGAAATAGGAATCAAGGTGAATTATGAGAGACAACCAAATCTACAATAAAGTTTCTATTATTTAGAATTTTAATGCTTCTCTTTGTTGTCCAGTATTTAAATATAAACTTTCACCGACTTTTAAGTAAGAGATTCATGCTCCTTACTTTATTTTGATTTTTATATATATATAATGTATGTATGTTTGTATGTATGTGCTTGTATGTATGTTGTGTAATTGAAAAGTATATTTAATAATAAAATACATGTTGATTTTTAATCTAATTCTTAGTAATGTTTGAAAATGATAGTTTAATTTTGGAATTTGGGTTAGATTATGTATTAAATTAATTTTGGATAATAGGCTATCTCTATAACTAGGCTCTGGATGAAATGATTTTGTGATTTCTTTATTGCCCAAAATTGACTTATCCTTGAGGTTGATAATTTTAGAAAACTTGAGATATAAATATGAATTAGATTGGATATATAACATATGTTTAGTCTAAATTTGATTTTTTTTGGTATCCTTATTTGATATGTTTGGTATATATGGTTGCTTGTATGTAATTATAATTGAATATGGTTTATCCTTAGTTGGACGAATGTTGGTATGTATGGTTGCTTCTATGTAATTATGGTTAAATATGATTTATGCTTGATTAGATGAATGTTGCTTGCATAATTTTTTTGGAGATAGGAACATATATGTGAGAGATGGAGAAACCTAAATTTGCATATGGAGATCCAATGTTGGAGTTTAATAATTGCTTGCGAAGTGTTTGGAAAAACACTTGCACAAAAGAAATCTAGTATTTCATTTTAGTGTTGAAATCGGTCCAAGCTGATGGATAAGTAGAGAAATAACTTAGGCGAAGGAACAAGACTAGTTTTCACTAAATAATTGAAAGCTCAAAACCCAGAAAGATGGAATGTCGGAGTACTCGAAGTTGACTCAACCAACATTTGTTAATTTTGAGTCTATCTTAAGTGGACCCCAAGAAAATTTCAAGTTAAGAAAAGATGCACTACTCCCATGCACCAACCCAAGTCATGGCTCTAATCAAATGCATGTTGATCCAAAGCATGTTTTAAGTCAAACAATAGCCCAAAATTTGGTTGAGCGATTAGACTGAGGGAAATCCTCAGAAAAACATCTTGGATTGGTCCAGGTTGGTCTTGTTCAATCGAAAATGTTAAATTAGTAGAGATCTAACTGATCCAAGGCATTCTTTAGATCAAAATGCAGTGTAACCAAAGTCAACTCTAGGTTTCTAATCCAATTTACCTTGGGTCTCAATCCAAATGACCCGTAGTAGTACCTATGTGTACTCCAAAAATTCCAAAAGTCATATCTTCTTCGTTCCAAGCCCAATTTCATTGAGACTTATACCACTGTACTAGAACTTTTTGGAGCTATATTTCTAAAAAATTAGTCGGTACTCCAAGAAATTTGACTTTTGATCCAATAGAGCAATGAACGAGTGTTTGAGGGATGAAAAGAACATTTTTTTGAATAAATTGATGTAGAGATAATACATGAATATATAACAATTATTGGAGGATGGTTGGAGCAGATTCGACTTAAAATAAGAAATGTGGATGCAAACCAATAATACTATATTATCAAAATGAGCTTTCTATGTGTCTTTGGTAATTAAGGATATTAGGATATCATAAGGAGACTGTTACCAAAGGTGGGGACACTCATAACGAGAGCATCGGTGATGAGTCGTTGATCAATCTTACAGCGTATCATATATAATTAGGTTTTGCAAACAGTAATAAATGTCATTCGATTTAGTGATGGGGTCATCGGCATATGTTACCAAATATCCACTACTCATACTGGGGTTGTGTGGATGAGTAGGGTCTTAAACGCTCTTGATGTCTTCCTTGATGTATGTGGTATGTTCTGAGTCTTATACACAGACATCATATATCATATTGTTGTGGAGTAGCGTCCCCTTCTAACATATTGATAGATTAAATGTATTGAGTTTATGAGCTAATGCTTGTGTTCGTATGAGGATGGTATGATCACAGTACGATAGGCATATCTCATGACCATTCTTATAGAGTAGTTATGTGTTCTTACACTCGTACACTCTATGTGTGTAGAGTTATATATATTATTTTGCACATGTGAACTATTCACATCAATCTGTTATTTTATTTTTATTTTCCTTTTCTAATAACAATTGGACACTCTCACAAGTAGCTTAAGAGATAGTTCTGGTGTTGCTTTGCATTAAAACTATTCGATGGAGATGAGCATGAGGCTTGCAGATTAGGTATTTATACTAAAGCTTCACTATTACATTTCAATGTGTAGTGCAATGAGTAGACAACAATAACTATTGTTAGAGCATCTCCAACAACTTAAATGATGAATATTCAGCCCTTAATATTAAGAGGCTAGCTGAACAGTCAGATACATATTTAATAGGCGCCTAACTTTCAAGCACTTATTTATTAAGCGCCTAATGCTTAGGCACCTATTATATAGGCACCAGATGTTGGGCGCCTATAAATGGAGCATCCATAATTTCTATCTTAATTTTTTGAAAAAAGTATTGAAATGTCGCCATGCGCTACTAAAATTGCAAGGCATACTATTCAAAGAAAAAATAGAGGAGCAAGTCCACTTTACATTGCATGTGGAATGCTTTTGACACAGTCGAGGTATAAATATGAATATAAAATAACTGTTAGCACATCAGTGTTATGTTAATTGAATATTAAATAATTAGAAGTATTAATTCTTATTAATTATGCAGTCCAATTATAATTATTTTTCATTATATAGATCGGTTTATCGTGTGTTAATAATGAACTATCAATTGTTATATTGACCAGTATATCAATTGTTGGGGAGTTTGTTCATGTATATTGAACAGTTTTATGATACACCCCTTTAGGCTTTAGTAGGTAGGTTGGAGAGCAATCCATTTGCCTATTTCCTATAATTTTACCTCCCTAGTCTTTTAATTTTCTCTCATTTCTTCCCTAATAGAGAGGTTGTGGCCCACCACACATACATTCCATTTTCTAGATTTTGAGCTCGACGTTACTCCTGCTGATTTTTCTATATTGACTAGCATTGAGATAGAAGGCCCAAATAGGATTCCTTTTCCTTTTGGTGATGTGTATGAGACTTCTGAGTTATACACACTATATTTACCCCTTTAAGGATGGATCTGTTACTTTTGGTGTTATTCCCTTGACATACTTATTGTAGTACATTACACATCATATAGTCAGTAACGATGTCATTAGGTCCTTTCTGCTTTATTTATTTGGTTCAACATTTTTTTCAAACCAAAAAGTGACCATTGATTAGCGTATCTTACAAAAATAACCGATTTAGATTAGCCTCATGCTATAGACTGAGGCATTTATACTTGGATTTCTGTACATGGCTCTCGACATATTTTCCATGCAGGAGATGATGGAAGCATATATAGTATGTTCCTCATGCATCTATGGGGGTTAGGCATGATTTGATGGAGGCACAATCTCATATTGACTTAAGGTGTAGGGGTAACATCTTACAAGTGCCATAAGCTGGATATTGAATCCACTTAACATAGATTGACCAGATGTTTGATGTTCATCCTCTTGATATTGCATATCGTTCTTACAAATGGAGGATTGCTTTGCATTTACTAATATTTCTTTCTATTTTATATTTAAGAGTGATATGTTGGTTTCAGATGACTGGTGAGATACGTACTCCAGGAGATCCCTTATCATGCAATGACATATTTAGGAGACGTCAGGCAATTGGATCGTAGTATATATTAGATGGGTAGATGCTTTGACATTCTTCTTTGCTGATGATGGTTTCGATGTCTATTAGGGAAGAGTTGCTACATGATGCTTCATGTTAATTGACTACTCCCTTGGAGTGAACTCTGATAATGTAGATCCTCATTTAGCCTCAGGTAGAGTTTAGACCACTCCATTTCCTTTTCATCCCATACCATCCATGTACTCCTAGCAACCGATGGATTTTGGTCTTGATGCATGTTTTAGAGTATACGACATCAATAGTATTCTTATCAAGAAACCCATTATCTATCCTCTAAATCATGATATCGATGGTATTCTTTTAGTTGGATTATACTCTCCATTCATGGTAATTAAATAAATTAGTAATTCATTGTACAGTCTTAATTAACTGTTGTTTACTCAAACATTATTTGTAACTTTAGTATGCAGCTAGACTGGACGAGCATAGACGATATATTGTTGCGCTTCACCATATGTTACTATCTCATTCTAGATGCTCAATCGGTAATATGTGGCATAGATGCAGCTTTTGAAGCATGGATTGATGAGCTGTAAGCTCAATTGGCAGTATTCCAAGTGGGTAATGGTAGTCTAACTCATTTTGATGATGTACAGGATGATGATGACTTTGATGATGGTGCGATACACTTGGAATAAATGTTTATTTATCTGATTGAGTATGTAAATACATGCATATTGTTTCATTATTTATGTTGTATTCATGCATTGTTATTTATATAGACGCTTGTTTTCTTATTGATTGTATTATACAATTATTACTAGCATATCGTACAGTGATATTGTTTATATGGCCGTTACTGGATCTATTATATGGACATTTGTTCTATTGTTGATTATTACATCGTTGTTGTTAGCATGATGTATAGTGAAATTCTTTATATGGCATTCATTGATTCAATTATATGGACATTTGTTCTGTCATTGATTATATTATATGGCCGTTATTGACATGATGTACTGTGTTGTGTACTTGTTCTTGCTTTCAAAACCTTATAAATAACACTGATATTGTTCTTCATTTGAAAATCATTTACTAATTTTATATAAGGTAAAACTATTTTTATTTTTCATAGAATGTCAAAAAAATTATATGCACTCTCTTATCCACTATGACCTACTAAGGCAAAAATAACTTGTCTAAAACAACAACGAAAGGGTTATAGTGGGGGACTCAGCAATAATCTGCTATTTTTGTGTTTGTGAATCTCCAGTTACTGTTGTGAAATATGGTCTTTATGATGAACATCGTTATCGATGATGTCACTTCGACATATTTGAACTTCATGAGTGGATTAACCACCCTCTACCTTCATATGTAGTTGATTAAAACACAAATGGAATTAGAGTCACTATAAACTAAGTAAATCTAGCATTAGTTCAAGAGCAAGTGTTAACTCTTATCACAGAGATGAATCACAACATGTTTTGCTACAACTATGGTTTGTGGCTCATATTGGCATTATTACAGTAGAAGATCCAAATAATGGATGTCCTTTCTTTAAACGTCCACAACATGTATCAACTTTTATTAAATGTAATTAATAGTTTATGATGTGCCCTATCATTTATATTTATGGAATGTATCGTGCAATATGTTCTATCTCTAAAATGCAACATACAATGTATCCTTTCATATATTTGTATTTCTTGTAGACAACACTCTAAAATAATTGTCTACATATCTATAAATTTTGCTAAAGCAGATTCCAAAATGCTATGTCAAATTAGTACAGTATGCTGCATAATGTATTAAAGCATAGTTGACAACACTCTGAAATAATTATCTACACATGTCCACAAACTTTACTAAAGAAGATTCCATAATGCCATGAAAATCGGTATAGTATACAATACTATGTGTTAAAGTTGAGTTGATAACACTCTAAAAAAATTATGTACACATGTCATGAACTTTATTAAAGTAGATTCCATAATGCCATGTCAAATCGGTACGGTAAACTACACATGTATTAAAATTGGGTAGACAATACTCTGAAATAATTTTTTACACATGCCCATGAACTTTATTAAAAAAAGATTCCATGATGCCATGTCAGATTGGTGAATTATATCGCACAATGTGTTAAAATTGAACCAACAACACTATGAAATAATTGTATACACATGCCTACAAACTATACTAAAATGGGTTCCACAATGCCATGTTAGATCGGTACAATATACCGCATAATGTACTGAAGTAGAGTAGACAACACTCTAAAATAATCCTACACTTGTCCGTAAACTTTACCAAAGCAGATTCCACAATGTCATGTTAAATCAATATGGTATATCATATAATGTGTTAAAGTTGAGTTGACAACAATTTGAAATAACCATCTTTTTGTCCACAAACTTTACTAAAGCAGATTCTACAAAGCCATGTCAATCGGTACATTTGAGTTGACAACCCTATGAAATAATTTTATATTTTCGGTCTACAATGTGTTAAAGCGGATTCCAATTCTCTTATATAAGGAATCCAACATTCATCTCAAATACCACATTATAACATCGTCTTTTTTTTCACATCAAATAATTATATACTAAAATGGATACTTTATCTTTTCTAAATGTGTTATGACGTTCGATAGTGATTTCGAAGAGGAAGAGATTTTACAAGAAGAAGCCAAGGAAATGCACGAAATAGTGGGCCTGTATCATCAAGCTTATGGCTCCATATCTCGAATGCATTATGGATTGGTCATTGGTTGAAAAATTATAAATTTTAATCATTTTGCATTCTATAAATCTTCCATTCAAAACTACCTCAACCCGAATTCAGCATATGTGCCAGATATGTTTCGACGAGGAAACATGATGCAAAGAGATTTATTCTTGAGGATTTACATAGGTATTTAGGACAACAATAAATACATTATTCATAAGCCAAACTCTTCCAAAATGCAACGTCTAAGAGGACATCAAAAAATGATTGTTGCATTGTGGATGTTAGCTTTTGGCACCCCAGCATATGCGCTAGACGATGCATACTAGTTTGCAGAGAGTACTACACTAGGAAATCAAATTTTTTATATCTTAGTAGACATTCATGGAACGTAGTACCTTATATCTCTAAATGAGGATGATGTTGTGAGGATTAAAGAAATGCATGAAAGCATAGGATGGTCGAGAATGTTGATTATATTCCATTATATGCATTGGGAATGGAAGAATTGCTCTAAAGCATATCACGGAGATTATAGCTGTAAAGTAAAATTCAACTATTATTTTTGGAAGTGATTGCTTTGTAGATTTGGAATGCTTCTTCAAAATTCCTGGTTCTAATAACGATTTAAATGTTATTGAAAGGTCATACTTATTTAATGATCTGGCACTGGGAAAAATAACTCCCATGACACTTGGACAAAAAAATAACGAACACAGATATTATCTTAGAGATAGGATTTATCCAAAATGGAGCAACAATGTAAAACGTCCAAACCCAATAATGCCAAAGTAAGCAAAGCTTGCAAAATTTGCTGAGATGTAAGTGGGACAAAGAAAAGATGTAGAAAGAGCTTTTAGTGTCTTTCAATTAGATTTGTAATAAATAGTAATCCTTGTCGATTATGGACTTGAGAAAATATCTCTCCTACTAATAAAGAAAATTCATTAAACTAATTTACTCGGAGTCTTTTTGAAATTTCGAAAATGCCTTTACTTTCCGTTTATAGGTTTGCGCTCAAACAGAACAACAACGTATACAATAATACAAACAGCCCGTGTGCGAAGCACGGATCCATGCTAGTATTCACAATCATATTTACATGCATAATTATATATAATATGATCATTGAAAAAGAAAGAGATATGGATGATACTCATTACCACTATTAATACGATAGTGCAAGGAAAATGCCAGATATATTCCAAGATGACATTCTTGTAATCGAAGAAGCTTCAAAACCCATGTGTAACTTTCATCCAAGGTGCACAAATGCATAATAGGCTTCAAAAAGAAGTTATGAATCATATTTAGAATCATCTCAGAGATTGTTAGTTCACTTGTAGATCTAATGAATCATATGTGTATGCATATTCATTTCCTATTCATGTTTTCTTTTAAGTAACACTAGTATTGTTTTGCATAACAAAATCAATCATCATGTGTGGTACTTTGTTTATATGGCATATAAAATAGTAAGCCATTACTTAATAAAATATAATAGATTTCTTAGAATACAAAGTACAGTGCTAATAATACAAAATTCTAGGTTTAAAATAAACTACACTTAAGGTAAGTTAGCCATCATTAAGCTTAAAGTGATTTTCTAGAAACTTTACATGGGCAAAGGTAAAGCATTTAATTTGGAAATAAAATATTTTTTTATGAAAATATTATCATGGGGAAAAATGATTACTGTAAATTATTTTATTTAAAGGCATTTTTCAATAGGATATTTTAGTAGAAAATATTCTGATTTTAAACTGGATTTATTTTGAAGTCATTGGAGCAATAATTTTGGTGCAAACATTTCGATTGAAATTGTTTCCGGTTAAAAACATCTTTTGAAAAAAATATGTTATGAAAGGTATTTTTATAATAGCACCATGATTTAAAATGTTTTTATTGAAAAATATTCTACAAATAAATACTGTAACTTTATGGAATATTTTTTAAAATATGTTTTAGGGGAAAACTATTATAATAGAAAAATACTAGGTTTCAATTGAAAGATTATGTTAAGGAAATTTTAATTAAAGAAAATATTTGAAAATATTTAGAAATATTCTAATTTAAGAAATGACATGTTTAGTAAAGTATATGAAAATCATTTTCACGTAAGAATATATTTTATTTAAAAAGGTACTTTTAGTTTGGAAACTTTTTGTTTGAAAGTTAATTTTTGTTCTAAGTGGTTTACTTAAATGGTATTTTTAATAAACGATGATTGGAAGGAATTTTTTTGGGCAAAGGGTCATTGATTGGAAAATACCCAAAAAAAGAAAATTGCGTTTTATTGAATATATTTCAAAGATATTTTTGTCAGAATGGATGTATTGTAAATATCTATTTTAAAATACTTAGGGAAATACTTTACAAAGACAAGAATGACTTAATTCAAAAGTGAATACTCGAAAAGATAAATATTGGATTTGAATAGCAAATGTTAGAGGTTTTTGTCAAAAAGTATTTTATTGAAAAGATATTTTACCGAGGAACATTTGAACTATGTGCTTACATTGAGTGACATGAAGTGTAGGATGACTATGTGATATGTGTTTCGAGTTTTGCTAACATTCATTATAGTAGCAAACTGTGTTCCTATTATGTATGACTTTCTTAATGTATTATAAGGAAGTCTACTTATTCCCTTCCAGTATGAGAGTTTATAGAGCTTATGGTTACCTATTTCAACATGAGTGATAGTGATATTTCACTTTGCATGTATTTGCTAGATTTGGGTTGAGTTGTTTGTGTTTTTCTATTTCCTGTTAAGTTACTGGTTATATTAATTTGAATGTTTTGTTTGATATGTTTGTTTTGTGTTCTATACATGTTTTCCTGATTTAGACTCTTCAGTTCACATTGTATTATTGTTTATTGCTGGTTTTCTTATGATCTTTATTCATTTTTTGTATGACCGTTTAATTACGCTGTTGTGGTTATATGTTTGGGTATATTACTTGCTATTGGATGATAATTGTACGATGAGGTAGTTACTCAATATTCACTTTTATAGGAGTGTACATTGGAGAAACTAGTGGTGTATTGAGAAACATATTTAGATTTGTTGTATTAGGATGACATAGTTTTCTAAGCTGAGGAAGACTGGATATTTGGATTGACTAAGATATGTGATGATGTTCCTTGGAGATGAGCAACAGTGTTCGAAGAGTTTTGATGATGGAAGGCTTGGAGGATACCACTAGGGAATCAAAGCAATGATCCGAGGTTCATTACATCTTTACTAAAATATTGGGTAATAACATATATATTTATTTCAAAATCTATTTTAATACAAGCAATGACCAACTTCCACAAATATTTTAATTTCGACAGCGCTTTATATTTCGAATTTTGAAAAAGTTTATGCATTTTGAAACTTTTTATAAAGAAGTGTTTTCTCAAAACTATGTTCAGTTGGTTTTAAATGAAGAAGGAATAGGAAATGATATTTTGAATAAAAGGAAATTTGGTTGGAAGAAAACAAAGAAGCTTCGATTTGAAATTATAACTATTTTGGCAATTGTTTTGACTTTAAGATGTGTTATAACTCTCATAGCTAGCAATGGCTAGTAGGTCCGACTTTGGTATTTTGAGCGAGTGGTACTTATCATCAATGGAGAAGTTAATATAAAGGATCTTGGAATCAAATATTTTAGGTGATCTAACGGTTAGAACAAGGCAGGTTCTAATGTAGACGTGTGCCAAGAGACAGTTGAAAACTAAAATCTTTTTTGTGCGCTCGTAAAGACGAGGTAGGTGAGGATGCTCACCAAGGGTAGTATATGTGCATACAGGGCAGTTTGAGTGACTCATATTTCAAGATGCTATGTGTGCAAGTCTCTAGCCATCTATGTGAGCAAAGATTAGAACATTGTTTAGTCACAACATTTAGTAGACGTTGACCATCTATGTGGTTCACTTATGTCATCATATATCTAAGGGTTCTCGCTATAAGGCTATATGAGTGGGTCTAAATTTCCCGACCATCTGAGTGGGTCTGGGAAGCTCTTGAACGAGACTTTCTATATGGGTCTATACTGCTTGATAGTCTATATATTGTCTGTGATGATTCCCCTACCATGATACCTAATATAACCTATGTAGTGCGCTATAGTGGTACCTGACCAATGTTGAGACATAATCAAGTGGTAAAGTAATCAAACCATAATAGATAACCTATCACATATCTCACGTGCAAGGATAAAATATAATAACCATCACAAATATAAAAAAGGTGAGATGGTCAGACTAGAGTATCGTAGATTCATTATAGTTGTAGAACACAAAATAGAGTTTATATATCAATAATAAACTCAAGTCAAACTATTTTTATCATAAAATGTAGCATTGGCAAAGCTCCACGGGGCTGCATTGTGGAATAATCAATTGAACTCAAATAACAACATTTATAATAATGCCATGCCAGCCTCCTACTAGTCCTCTGAACAGTTCCATGTGTTAGTATAAGACATGATATCTAGTCCACTCATTTGAGAGTACCCATGATAATAATAAGCAAAACTAAAAACATGAGTCTGGAAACTATCTAGTGTGAGTGATAAATAATCTCAACATACTATAAAAGTCGATATAGTATACATACATTAGGTATGAAAAGTCATACATGACCTACCTCTGCATCCAATAAGTCAGCACATAACATATTATGTGTTATACTATTCCATCATATAGTGGTACTATGCTAAGCATAATGTGGGTGTCGGGTTATCCAGCCCATTAAATATCTACATCATAAGACATCAATCTCAATCATGCAGCAATCAAAGAAAACATAGCAGTCATAACCGCATAGAAATCAAAGCAATAAAGGTGACCGAAGTGACTATCCCATGGTATCACATTACTACCTCATTTGTTGGCGATCTCATATGCGGCAATCGGATTTAATGTCCGACCACATACCTATCCCATAGCTAATACCCTCCTAGGGCAGGCTAGACCATCGAATGGTCCAGGGGAGATAGGTGAGTGCCCTCACATACCCTTGCCTCATAAAACAAACATCATATCTGAATCAATCAATAATCTCCTAAGAACATGAGTCGATGGTAGAACGCGCCTTGCAATCCACTCTGTTGCCTCACTTTGTCGAACGTGCCTCCTTGGACTACTCTAGTCCCATACATATAATTCCTACCAGAACTACTCGATCAAATGCGACAAGGTAGATCCGTCAAAGTCTAAAAACCTCTGCTCTTAGGTCCTAAGACTCCTTCATGCTCTTTCCAAAGTAGACCCATCATTTCTATATGCACATCCTCAAGAAAACTTTGGAAACTCTTGAGTCCACTTTAAAATGCCATATCATTTGTCTATGGCCTCAAAATTCAACTGGCCCTCCATGGAATCTCATGTGACTAATAGTACTAGTTCATCATAATGCCAAGATCCATCATGATCAATTATCGAAGTAATAGACTACAGCTAGTCCTACTTTGGCGACTGTTCAATCATGGGTTTTTTGCTCGAAGCAGCCAGTGCTTGATCCTAAAGCTCCATCCTATACACCTCAAAGTAGCTCTCCATATTCCCACCATGCACCGTGCCTGATCCCCTTTTGTAATGACCCACGTTTTTGACCTCCATATGTTGACACCAATACATTCACAATATTCGTGTGCTGAGCATACAAGTGCCGAAAAGAGAGATTGTTAGGGTAAAATAAAAAGGAAATGAAACGAAACAAGAAAGAAGGAACACAATATCAGAATCTCATAGTGGAACGATAACATTTAATATCAAAAGACAGTACAAACTGTCACTTTAAGCTACATAGCATTTCAGAATTCAATTCTAAATACTATCGCAACCTGGACAGTTATAAAAACATGTCCTTACAAATGCTGATATATACAATATAGTAATACAGTGCAAATAAGAATACCATGATAGGTTGTAACATCCCCTATCTTGATGCCCAAAGCTAAGCGCTACAAATGATCAAGCCATCAATAGTATTAACTTCCGATGATAAAATATAGTAATGTTAATGGTATTCATAATATCGAAAGCACACGAATATGAAATAAAATCATCACGGACCCAAAAAACTTTTCTGATTACATTTCAAAGCAATATTTCATATTCAATTTACATAATCCCATAAGCAATTCCTAGGTTTTGATTAAATATAATTGTTATAAAATATGCCAAGAGCGACATATGAAAATGCTCTCTTGGATGATCAAAATACTAAATAGACACAAAAGTCTTAATATATCACAACAGAAATAAAACTAAATAGTAACTCCTAAATAACTAACTTTGCCTCCAGTTAGCACCAACATTGGTCACTAACATCCTTGAATAGGATTGTGTAGAGAGATTAATGAAGAAAGTAAGTTAAAACAATGAAGTAATCAAGTCGAATGCAAAACGAACAACAAAAAACGAGACCATCAGATTTATAGTGGTTCAGCGTAATTGCCTACGTCCACTTTGGATATAATCTTTGTTACTTTTCCAATCACTTGAGTATAGATACAATCCATAAAAAAACAACTAGAATATGAATTTAAAGAGAAAAGAAGTGAACACCGAAAATGGCAGAGTATCCCTGGAGTTCTCCAAAAAAGGCCCTTCAACCGTACCTCTATCCCTCTATTTATAGACGAAGACGGGACAGATCCCTGCACAAGCCCACGGCCTGGACACTTCAACCCACAGCAAAACCCATGTTCTCCGACCCATGATGACCGATCCATATGCCACCGAGCCGCTCTGGCCGAACCAGGAGTCCCATATGGATGGCTCGAAGCAAGCTACCACATGACTCGGAGCGGTTAGACACGAGACTTGAAGTGAGGAAGCACCGATCGTATTCCTCTATGGTAATTTGTTGGTTTCCCTGATGCATACGAAACCAGGTATGCTGAAGCATTGAGGTCAACCCACAAGCACCGAACTAGGCCAGACCGATCCATTTTGGCTTGTGCACTATGACCGAATGCATACCGAGTCATCTATGTCGAGCCAACATGACTAGATCCAAGCTGTCGACCTATATGTGCCTCAGTGACACATGCCGAACCACCAAGGCCGAATGATACATGCTAAAACAAGGCCGAACGATGCATGATCAATCCACCTTATCCTTCTTACCATGACTAAGCGACATATACTAAGCAACCCTGGCCAGGCCAACAAGACTAGATACAAGCTGTCGAACCATACGTGTTGAACCACTTAGGCCAAGCCATTAAGGGCCGAGCCACATGAACTAACTCTTCTAAGGTCGATCCATCCACACCGAACCATTTGTATTTAACCATCCTGACCGAACCGTCATCTAATAATGAACCATACAAACAGGCCGATCCTTTCTTTGCTTGAGTCTCATCTAGGTCCAACCGTAGCCTCTGCACCTGTCGCCTTGTCGCCAGGTCACGTGGCTGGGTAATATTTGCCCCCCAAAGTGCGTTGTGTGAATCAACATGACGTGCTTTGAATCATCAGTCGGTCCTTACTTTCAAAAGCTAGCTCATTCAAAATAATTGACTGTCTTTTTCATTGGCCTTCGACGAAGCTTCACGTCGCCTGAACGTATTAGCTCAATCTTAAAGAGGCTTTCAAAATCCTATTTTTAATTTTTCAGAAGCTAGAGGCATACAACTTTTCGAAGGATAAATCGCGATGGATTTTCCAAATCCATGCTTCTCCACTTATTAAGTAGTATTTTTCTCCTTATCATATCCCATCCTCGCCTAACATTATATGCGCATATACATATGAATATAAATAATCTTTTTTTCTTTTCTTTATTAACAATGGATGGGTCGGCATAAGAACATCGAACCACACGCTCTGCAGGGTAAGACCTGTTTGTCTCCCTTCCACCATATGTAAACTCACGCCTTTGTTCTTTTTCTTTCACCTCTCACTTTATTTCTAACCTTCTCTAATATTGTTGCAAACCTAAACTCCTTCCTTCCACCGAACTTATTTCCCACCTCGTTCCACCATCTTCCAAACGTGTTCTCTTATCCTCCTCAGCTCCATGCCTCAAGAATCACCTGCCTTAGCCTTAAATTGACGCATAGGTGATATTCCACGAATTAACTTAAATTCTTAGGCCATGCCTTCGTGAACTCGAACTAGATTAGGACTATGTGTAAATATAGCCCTAAGCGATGAATGAGAGAGGAGAGAAACATGGTGAGTGAGGGAACAGGCATGGACAACGGAGGGTTTCTGGCGGTGGATTGCACCAGGTTGAGAGGAATTAGCATAGGTGTTGATTGGAGAGGATGTCGGTGAAGTATAGGAGTAGAGGGTTTGTTGTTTTATGAGAGAGGAGAGTTCGGCGATTTCCAGGGTTCGATGCATAGGCTGCAGGCTCCTATTTGGCACATCGACCGAGGGAAAGTAGTCGGTAGTTTATTGAAGTAGAGATAGACCGGTAGGAGTTGTGCAATAGAGAGGCTCGGTACTTCGAGAGGGAGTGTCGATTGGTTTTGAGAGAGAGAGTGGGTCGGTCAGAACGAACTTAGGAGTGTGGGTCACTCGGTATTGAGGGAGTTAGTATGGGTCGGTGCCTTGTATGATGGTATGGGTCGGTAGGAGTCTAGGATAGTGTCTTGGTATAGATTGAGAAAGGTGGTTCGGTGATCAGAGAGGAGAGTAGATGGTTCTGTCGTCCTATAGGGCAGCGGGTCGGTATGTCTGGGTCGGCATCGACAATCAAGACTATTCTAACTCAAATACGACATACATTTAGACAACTTACCTCCATAACCAAGCATAACATAATGGAAAATGACAAGTAACAAATCACATAAGCCCAAGGACCTAATTTGTACTAACGACTCCATAGTTCAAATAATCTTAAATGCAACTTCAACCCGACAAGAGCATGTAATAACCTTCACAGTAGATGATGCCAATGTCCGATCCCATGTTCTTTTCTACCAATCACAAGACAAACTTCAGAGGTGGTCAGTGATGACCGTCTCCAAGGACGATAACTTGAAGCTCCATCACGCTGCATTAGCTTTTAGAACTTCAAATTTCTGCACTTTTGTTTGAATCGTTGCACTAGTTCACATACCACACGGGGAATACTTTGTTGTTATATTTGATATCTATTGTCTTTCAGGTATAGCTTAAACAAGCATCTATTCACACCAATCGCCTTTTGGAGATGTCCAAAAAATCAAGCTCCGCTATAGTTTCTGACAAGCCTGAGCCAAGTTCTCGGCAGGAGGTAGTGGGAACTTTAAATCCATCGTCAACCCCCATGCCTTGCATCCCAGATCCGCCTGTTGTGGTTATAGGCCCGGCTCCTAATGCAGTAGACGGTTTCATCGTTCTAGATGATCCCATCGACTCTCAAGCCTCGAAAATCGAAAAATCTTCTCTCCGTCGATTATGTTCTATCCATGGAATCCCCTTCGAGGACGTTTCGGTTCCGTCGGCACAAAATCGGCATCACTTGCCCCCAGCCGGATATACTGCATGCAGAAAATTTATGTGCTGGGCAAGAAATGTGCCATGCAGTTATTCACGGTACATGCGTTCTTTTCATGAGCGTCTAATTCAGAACCCCAACTCACGAGGATATCCGTTATATTTACCACTTCAAGAGACATACCGACAGTCCATCTTTCATATTAATTGAGCCATATGCCAAATGCCAAATCCTGATGGGTGCATGGAGTAAATTTTCTCAATGTAAACAAGAGTGGTTTTACGTACATTGTCCCTCTGGTTTCACGAGAAGATGGCTGCAAGGGAGTAAGTCTCATTTCTATCCTAATCTTTGTCTTAAGGCCTGAAGTGCATCTTTTCAGAACTTGTTTCGACTCTTATAGGCATCCGCCCACGACCCGAAGGCACCGGGTATACTGAGGCCGTCGAGGCCATCCGAGATATTCCCATAGGAGATCGGGATATTAATTTTGTAATTACCAATAAAGTACTCTCGAATTTCGGACACTGGGAGAGGGTCGCCGAACTAGCCTCCCCACCGGTGTCACTATAATAGGAACGTCCGTGGGAACAAGCAAAGAGCAAGCTAGACCTTCGGTGCCCTCTGATGAAGGGGCCCCCGATACAACTGAGGAAGGGAAATTAAAGAAACCGAAGTGCCAGAAGCGACTGACGAGAATTTAAGTTTCGACCAAGCGTAAGTAGATGATGCACCCGACATCAATGGACCGCGTCCTCCTTCGAAGAAGAAAAAGGGTCTAGCTTACAAGCTGAAAAAGAAGGCAGTTGGTGGAACCTCAAAGGTTAAGATTACTCCGATCAAGAAGAAGTCGTTTTCCTAAAATTTAGAGGGCTCGTTAAAGTGCCAATCTGACCTAACCATCCCTGACGATACACTAAATTATAATTTCAATAACCCTGAGGCTATGGGATTTAATTCACTCACGAGAGGCGATGAAGGTGTTCAGGCTCCTCATCAAGGAGAGAAAACTTCAATAAGTAAAGCGAAAAACACAGGTCCATCGAGGGGAAGCACTAGGACACACCCAAACACTTACACTCCAACATGCATTTGAATTCCACTCATTATGAAATTCCTACTAACTCTTCCTCGTTTGATTTTATGTGTAGGTGATATGGGGCGTACTCACGGCACTGACCGCCTTCACGGATCCTCCATCTTCTACCATTCTAGTCGAGATTCAAGATCAGGTAAACGACAAGACAGGGACGACGGCGATGGTAGAGACTATTGTCCTAAAGAGTCTTCATCTTCCAGAAGGAGAAGTTACAGCCATTCTTCATATCCAAATGATCATTCCCCTCACTCGAAGCATAGTAGGGAAAAGTCTACTAAGAAGGAATCCCGGTCCAAAGTTCCTCACGACCACATTCTGGCTCGTCGATTATTAAGCAATCCCATGAACCTAATAAGAAATCTGTGACTCCGGTTAGGAAGACCCCTCCAGCCTCTGCACACGATCTGTCAACAACCGAAAAATTAGCTGAGCTCAAAGCTACATTCCCGAAGATATGTTTCGATGGATTGAAATTTCTCCCCACGATTCATCCTATCCCGGACATGCCAAACAAAGTGACATTGCCTGCAACAACGATGTTTATGTCTAGCACGATGCGTTCGTACATTGGTGGAGAAAGTTTCAAAGGTTTCCGTGGAATGTCAACACGAGATTGATCTCCTCAAACTCAAAGCTATTCATGACAAAGATATCATTAAGGGCCAGGATGAAGAGCTATCCCCATACAAATGTCAATTCGAGGTTGCCTAGAAAAATGCCAAGGAGACGACCGAGGCAGTTAGTTGCTTGGAGGCCACTCACAAGAAAGAAATCAATGAGGCAATCCAATGTAGTAGCGCTCTAGCTTTGGAGAAAGACTCTATCAAAAAAGAGAAAGACGTTCTCACTCGATAGGTCAAAGAGCTAGAGGAGTTGCTCCCCAAAGAGAGAGAAGAGAAGATTATAGCACAGGAAGAGTCACAAAAATACTGCGATGAGATCGTCGAGACATGGCTTCTAAAGGCAAAACTCGATGAGGAACTTTCTAGGATTGGAGCGTTAAAAGAAGCAGCTTGCGAGGAAGGCAAGAAGATGGCGCTCATAGAGACCGAATCTTGTCTTGGGGCAGCTACTGAAGCTAGTAGGGAAGAAATCAAGCATTTATCTGACCCGCTCATCACTGAGTACAATGCGTGAGTCCTCATGCATCGTGACCTATCTTTCTAAGGCAATGGTTATCTCGAATCACTGGTCGAAGCATAGGATACTTTAGTAAAAATTAAAAGAGTGGAGCTAGGCGTCGAAGAGGTAAAGACGACATTGTCGGGCTGTCCGGCACTAAGTCTCTAATTACTCCTCCCATTTAAATGCCGATGGTTCATCACTTTGGCCTCCCGAGCAGCACATCGGTTATTACCCGAAGAAGCCCGAACTTGGCATTCGCATTTTATCTCCAATCCTTGAGGGTGATACCTCGAGAACGACTGAAAGTCAGTTGGAAGCTGGTATGTAGCTTCCTTCTAGAGTTCAGAAAATTATTTCTTTTGGCATGTAACAATTGTATTCTAATATTTGCTTTTTATGAATTCATATAGGCCATTCTGGTCCCGAACTGTTTCCAAGAGCGATGTTATCATGGAGCGAGCAAAGAAAGTGGCTGAGGCACTTCACACGGGAGATACCTCTGGTCTCGATGCTCAATTGATCGGGGCGCTAGATAAGGATAAACATGAGAATCCCTCGCATGTAGATGATCACGACGAGGTCGAAATCACAGGCACTTTCGAGCATGCTTCCAAGCTTAGCTGAAGGAGAAAATCGAGGAAGAGAAGAAAAAGAAAACCAAAATTAAGATAGAAACTCAGGTGGTGGAACTCAACGACCCCATAAATAGGGCCCTAAAGATCATTCTCCCCAGTAGGACCACACCTCTAGAGGTTCCCCTTCCTTCCTCGGATGCCACATCGCTTGGAAGCAAGGGGTCCAGGAGAAAAAGTTCAGCTGAGGAGACTTCAAAGAAGCCGAAGAGGGAAAAAAGTCGAAGAAGTAGTTGTCATATGGTCATGCCTCACTCAGCTTAAATAATTCAAAATCATGCCGTTGTTTCTCTTCTTTTTTATAGTCATCGTAGATAGACTTTGGCACCGGACTTCGGAGAAGTTGTGATGGAACTTAATTTTTGACTAGTAAATAAATTTTATTTCTTTGTATTCCCATACTCTCATCGCTTAGCATATCACCTAACTTGGAATCGAAATTCAGAGTCTTATGGGTCACCTAAACTCCTATCCGCTTTCATAGTACTTGGGGATTTTTGAATCATTTATACTCAAATCCACAATCCGGAGACTCGGAATAATCTAATCGACGTTTCAGGGACTTAGAGATTTTTTGAATCGTTTGTACTCTAGTCCGCACTCCGGGGTCTCAAAGTACTCCAGTCCATGCTTTGGGGACTTAGAGATTCCTTAAATTGTTTATACTCTAGTTCGCACTCTGGGGACCCTGTGTACTCTAGGTCATGCTCCAGGAACTTAGACATTTTTTGAATCGTTTATACTCTTGTCCGCACTCTAGGGACTTAGAGTGCTCTAGTCCATGCACCAGGGACTTAGAGATTTTTTGAATCGTTTATACTCTAATTCGCACTCTGGGGACTCAGAGTACTCTAGTCCGCACGCCGGGGACCTAGAGATTTTTTGAATCGTTTATACTCTAGTCTGCACTCTGGGGACTCAGAGTACTCTAGTCCACGTTCTGGGGACTTAGAGATTTCTTGAATCGTTTATACTCTAGTCCGAACTCTGGGGACTCAGAGTACTCTAGTCCGTGCTACGGGGACTAAGAATTTTTTTGAATCGTTTATACTCTAGTCCACACTCTGAGGACACAGAGTACTATCGTCCGCGCTCTGGGGACCAAGAGAATTTTTGAATCATTTATACTTTGGTCCGCACTCTAGGGACTCGGAGTACTCTAGTCTGAGCTCCGGGGACTTAGAGATTTATTTTATCGTTTATCAATCAACTTTTAATTTTGTGTGTGCATTCATATGCCAGACAGATTAATGCAATTTAACTTTGCCATGGAAATATAACACACGGAACATCAATAGTTCATAGAAAAATAGCTTCAAGCCTTTATTGATTGTAAAAAAATAAGGACAAATTGAATTGTCTTATTACATGTCGGAAACAGAGAACAATAAAAGAAACACCTACTGGAATCAATTTCTACTAGAATGCAAAAGAAATGGACTAAGTATAATAACAGTGCAAATGCTCGCTATTCCATGCTCGCCGGAGTGTTATGCCATCAACAGTCGCTAGCTTGAAAGTTTCTTCTCCAAACATCCATTTGATGATGTAAGGACCTTCCCACGTGGGATTCATATGTGACGGGACCGGAAAAACTCGCTTCAAAACTAGATCGCCCACATCGAAGGTTCTCGGTCGAACTTTTTCATTACAATATCGGTCGACTTAGTGTTGATAGGCAACCGCCGTTAAATTGGCTTTTTTACGTTTCTCGTAGACAAAGTCCAACGATTCCAGTAAAAGATCTTGGTTCGTCCTAGGATCATAATGAGTCACCCAGTGAGAGGGAACTTCAAGTTCCATGGGTATAACAGCTTTAGTGTAATATGCCAAGGCAAATGGAGTGTGGCCAGACGTGGACTTGTGGGTGGTTCTGTAGGCCTAGAGTGATGTTAGATGCTCATCCACCCACTTGCCCCTAGTCTTCTCCAAACATTTTTTCCATATGGACTTGATTGTCTTATTTACGGCTTCAACTTGCCCATTCGCTTTAGGGTGAGCGAATGATGCAAACCTTTTCTTAATGCGATATTTTTGGCAGAACTCTTTGAATTCTCTACTCTCAAATTGAGTTCCATTGTCAGTAATGATAGTCCGTAGGAGGCCAAAGCAGCATATAATATTTCACACAACAAAATTAATGACCCTTTTGGTGGTGATCGTAGCTAATGGCTTTGCTTTTTCCCATTTGGTGAAGTAATCGACCACGACAATTGCTTATTTCACACTACATTTGGAGATTAGCAGGGAGCCAATTATATCGATCTCCCATATTGCAAACGGCCATGGGCTAACCATTTGCGTGAGTTCTGTCGGTGGTGCTCTCGGGAACATTGTGTGATTTTGACATTTGTTGCATCTCCTTACATAGTCCGTGGCGTCCCGATTCATGGTCAACCCATAGTATCCATAGCGGAGGATCTTTTTGGCTAGTGTCTGCCACCCTCCCCAGTATGGTCGCCACATTCTCCTTCGTGGACTTCTCTTAAGACTCGCTTTATCTCGTCGTGGGTGATGCACCTAAGCAAGGGAACGGAGAAACCCTTCCGATACATCTCTCCATCCTGCATTATATACCGTGAGGCCTTGCGAAGGTCTTGTCATTCATTGGTCTTTCTCTCGAGCAAGGTTCCATGTAGCAAGTATTCTTTGAAGGGAGTCATCCACGACTCCCTTTCAGTTTCCATCCCAGACACAAGATCTATCTCCATCTCATTTATACTCGGGGCATGTAAAGTTTCAATGGGAACCAAACATATCTATTGTGCATCATCAGTATTGCAAATTTTGCCAAGGAGTCGGCTTCCTCATTTTGTTCACGCGGAATGTGTGAAATATCGTAGTATTCGAGGTCCGCCAACAATTCTTGAACCCGAGCAAGATATGGGGCAAGGCTTTGCCCCCTTGCCTGATAGTCTCCCAGTACTAAGTACACCACCAATTGTGAGTCACAAAAGATTTCAATCGATTTCACTCCAAGTTCTTTGGTTAGCTTAAGTCCGACGATCAATGCTCCATACTCATCTTCATTGTTTGTAGCGAGGAAATTAAGTTTCAAAGCATAACAAATCGATCGGTTCGCAGGAGTTGCAAGAATAACACCAGCCCCAGAATAATGGTCGTTGGATGCTCCATCGATATGTAGCTTCCGTCGAACAGTGAGAACGACATCACTAACACTTGGCTTGTCTGATATGGTGAACTCTGCAATGAAATCTACTAGTGCTTACCCTTGGATAGCCCTCCGTGGCAGGTAAGTGATATCGAACTGGATCAGCTTAATGTTCCATTTGAGTAACCTTCCCGAAGTCTCTAGTCATTGGAGCACATGCCATAGAGGTTGATTGGTATAAACACTGACTGGATGTGCCTGAAAATACGGACAGAGCTTGCGTGATGCGATCACCAAGCAGTAGGCTAGCTTCTCAATCTTTGGATAACTTGTCCCTGCCTTCGTTAAATGCTTACTAACACAGTACACTGGCTTTTGGATTCGGTCATCTTTACGAATCAATGCTACACGGATGGCATGCTAAGATACAGCCAAGTAAACATACAACTCCTCATGGCCTACAGGCTTTGACAGAATCGAGGGCCTCTCCAAGTGTCTTGCCAAAGCTCGAAACGCGTCCTCACAGTTCGACATCCATTCAAACTTTCTCTTCCCTTTCCTTATCACATCAAAGAAAGGAATACATTTTCGGTCGCTCTGGATATAAATCGACTTAGCATGGCAACTTTTCCATTCAGGCTTTGTACTTGCTTTATAGTTTTTGGTGCTTGTATGTCTCGAATAGCCTGAATCTTTTATGGGTTGGCTTCGATCCCTCGTGCATTGACAATGAAACACAAAAACTTCCCCGATGGAACACCAAAGGAACATTTCAGTGGATTGATTCTCGTTCCGTAAAATCTGAGTATATCAAAAATCTCTGCCAAGTCTCGAATGTGGTCGTTTGACTGTTGTGACATCATGAGCATATCATCCACATAGACTTCCATCGTTCTACCAGTCTGGTCTTTAAACATCAGATTCACCAAACGCTGATAAGTTTCCCCTGTGTTCTATAGCCCGAATGTCATCACTACATAACAATACAGTCCAGTCCATGACAAAACTATCTTGATCCAAAATGTGCACCGAGACCTGATTGTATCCCAAATACACATCCATAAACGACAATAATTCATGTCCTGCTGTCGAGTCAACTAGCTGATCAATTCTAAGCAAAGTAAAACTATCCTTAAGGCATGCCTTGTTCAAGTCTGAGTAACCAACACATGTCCTCCACTTCCCGTTTTCCTTCCTCGCCAATATAGGAATAGATACCCATTTAGGATAGATGGCATCGCGGATGAACCCATTGGCTTTGAGTTTATCCACCTCCTCTCTAAGAGCAGCAAACCTCTCCAGGTCCATGCCTCCCCTCTTTTGTTTCACTAGCACATACTTCAGGCAACATTCAACGTATGACTTGCGATGGCGGGAGAAATCCCGCACATATCAGAGTGGGTCCAATCAAAAATATCTAGATTCGTCCAGAGGAAATCAGTAAGATCCTCAGTCATCGAGGGGTTGAGTTGTGATCCAATCTTAAGCACCCATGACGGGTTATCATGGCTGACTGGAATGTCAATCATCAATTCAGCCGGTGTCGCCTTGGCCTATTTGGGTTGTTCATCGTCATCCCTTGGATATACGTCTCTATAAATCCGACTGTATTGCCCATGCCAAGGCTCAAGCACTACTTGTCAATTTTCAACAACATGGATGCGGATAGGGTTGTCCACACCCTTGCCCTTCTCTCTTCGTTGGGCCTCTTCTAGCTAAGCTACATAGCAAGCACGACCAGTTGCTTGATCACCATGCACTACACCAACTCCTCTGTATGTTGGAAATTTCAAGGTCAAACACCACGGGGACAAAGCTGCCCTAAATTCTGCCAGGGCCGGTCGGCCCAAAAAAACATTATATGGGGAATAAACATCCAAAATAATGAACAGTAGGATCCATACCCTCCTGCATTCACCTTCTCCTAGTTCAACTGGAAAATCAACAAAACTAATTGCGTCCGTAGCTGCACCATTAAATCCATGTATGCGGGCTTTAGACGGTTTCAGATCCTTCACCTCCATCTTCATTTGGTCATATGCCTTTTTGAAGAAAATACTAACAAAACTTCCACAATAAATTAGTATCCTTCTCAGAAGCGCCGACCCAATCGTAGCTGAGATTACCATTAGGTCAATGGTAGGTGCCTCGGCATCCCATCTCTTGAATACTATATCATCCGTCATCATTCGCTGTTGTTTCGCTGGAGTTCCGTCTTCTATATTCGAGCAGCATTTTAAATCCTCATGCTTCAAGGAACTAGCATAGCGTTCCATTTCTTGCCAACCCTTGTCTGTCAGATGGGGTCCACCGATTATCGTGTTTATGACTGGCCTTCCTTTGGTCTAAGCGGGCTCCTCGGGTCGATGTAAATCCTGCCCACGGTTGGGGTCGGATGTCCCCTATCCACCTTCATGTTGATACTTAAAAAACTGCTATAACTTCTTCTGCGAATCTGCTTTTCTATAGCATCATGGAGGTGTCTACACTCTTTAGTATTGTCCCAGTAGGCCTCGTGGAACCGATAATACTTTCCAGTTTGCTTTTGATCCTCAGTGGATCCCTTTGGTGACTTTCGGTATTCTAATGTATTACAAGTTGATAGATAAATATTCTCCAAAGACATATTCAAAGGAGTATTTTTGCTATAGGTTGGGATCCTTGGTTTCCACTTTCCTACTTCCCTCTTTCATTCGGAATTTCCTCCTTTGGATCCTTTAGAATGCTCTGGCTTGTTTTGAACATTGAGTTGGACCTTGCCAGAATTTTCGCTAGATTGCTTTACTGCAATGTTGCTTTGCATCGCTTCCTTGATGGGCCCTGGTGCGTTGCTTCATCTTGACCACCTGACCTCTTCCCTTCTCATGAATTGGTTCGTCTTTGAATAAAAGTGTTCCAAGGTAGTCAGTGGTTTGCCTGCCAGCCAATCACCAAATTCTGAGTCCGGATCTACTCCTTGCATCATGGCTATAAGGATAGCAAGGTCTTTTGGATCGCTAAATTTGGTAACAACAACGTGAAATCTTTGCAAATAATCCTTTAATGATGTCCCGGAGCCTCGATCACACTGGATAAAGACATCACGTCCTTTGGGTGAGTGGCATGGATCCTAAACTGCTTCACAAATTTTTCCGCTAACTCTTCAAACCTAGAGATCGATCGCAGGGGAAGTCTGGTGAACCACAAGTAGCAATTCTGGGTAGGGTTATTGGGAAGCATCTGCATTTGGTCGCATCATTTTCCCTAGCCGAGTCCATCATCCACTCGTATCTCATTATGTGTTGTTGGGGATCAGTCTTCTCTTCATAAGCTGGAATAGTAGGCATGTTGAGATTCTGGGGATACTTGGCTTGTAGGATGGTATCTGTAAATGGAGTATAACTCCTACATATTCCACAATCATCATTGATTAAGCCTTGATTCTTCCTCATCAGTTGCCTGACCAAAGCTGATAAATCCGGAGTCTGGATGGGAGGTGGTAAGTCGGTATCCGTCCTGCGCGATCGTTTCGGCTGGTGCCTCCTCGATAAGCGATCATCTAAGTGCGCATCTCGAGGACTCGGTTCACTACAACCATAGCGAGGCTGTGGACCAGCTCCCAAACGTGCTCCAGATCCTACGTTTCCTACACCAGGTTGGGAGCGACTCCCCAGGTGTAGGTAAGGGACCACGGTTCCAAGTAGGGAATCTGGACCATTTCTGTTAGTTTTCTCTTGGCGAGTCATCACTAATTGCTTTGTCGCACTAGTTTAGGCTGTTTCGATCCTACGACGTCTACGCCTGGGGTGTTAATCTGGCAAAATAGAGCCATTGGATGATGAGTAGGAAGTAAGGATTCCTCCAGCGTTCTACGCTGTTGTTGAGCGATCTGGGTCATCAGGTTGGCGTTCGCTTGAATCTATTCGTTAGGTTGTCTCCTACTTTCCATGAGCCCCCTCATCAGCTCATTGAACTCTGCCCTGGTATAGCTTCTGGTTGGTTTGGGATGGTGGCAGGCTCTGCACCAGCATTACCTTGTTGATTACTAGGTCCCACTTGCTGGACGTTGGCGATCTCATTAGCATCCGCGTTATGAGAGGCAGATTTGGTACGTGGCCTGCCATTTTGGAGTTATATGTAGGAACTCTGAGTAGAATCTATGAACGCTTGAGAACGAACTTGGATCTCCAATGGGGATTTTCTCAATCCAGTAGCGACAAAGTAGATCCTAACAGCCTGAGAATTCATGTTCTTAGTGAAAGCACTAAAATGTTAGCATCAAAATTGATCACTAACACCCTTAAATAGGATTGTGTAGAGATATTAATGAAGAAATTAAATTAAAACAGTGAAGTAACACATTTGAATGCAAAAGGAACAACAAAAAACGAGAACACCAGATTTATGGTGGTTCAGCGTAATTGCCTACGTCCACTTTGGATATAATATTTATTATTTTTTCAATCACTTAAGTACGGATACAATCCGTAAACAAACAACTTGAATACAAGTTTGAAGAGGAAAGAAGTGAATACCAAAAATGATAGAGTATCCCCCTAGTTCTCAAAAAAAGGTCCCTTTAAGTGTACCCATACCCCACTATTTGTAGACGAAGATAGGATAGATCCATACATAAGCCCACGACCTGGACACTTCGGCCCACAGCAAAACCCATGTTCTCCAACCCATGGATACCGACCCTTGATGACCGATCCATATGCCATCGAGCTGCTCTTGCCGAACCAGGGGTCCCATATGGATGACTCAAAGCACACTACCATATGACTCAGTGCAATTAAACACGAGACTCGAAGCGAGGAAGCACCGATTGTATCCCTCTGTGGTAATTTGTTGGCTTCCTTGATGCATACCGAATCAGATATGTCGAAGCATTTAGGCCGACCCACAAGCATCGAACCAGGCCCAACCGATCCATTTTGACTTGTGCACCATGACCGAACGCATACCGAGTCATCTATGCCGAACCAGCATGACTAGATCTAAGTTGCCGACCTGTGTGTGTCCACGCGAAACATGTCGAGCCGCCGAGGTTGAATGATACATGCTGAAACAAGGCCGAACGATGCATGACCGATCCACCTTAGCCTTTACACCATGACCAATCGACATATACTGAGAAACCCAGACCGGGCCAACAAGACTGGATCCAAGCTACCAAACCGAACATGTCGAACCACTTAAGCCAAGCCATTAAGGGCTAAGCCACATGAGCTAACTCTTCTGAGGCCGATCCATCCACACTGAACCATTTGTATTTAACTACCTTGATTGAACCATCATCTAATACCAAACCATACAAACAGACCGATCCTTTCTTTGCTTGAGTCCTATCTAGGTCCAACCATAGCCTTTGCAACTGTCGCCTTGTAGCCAGGTCACATAGCTGGGTAACATCTCCTACATGTCTTCGGAAGCTTTATCGTCCACCTACTAAACCTGTAAAACCTTAACTCTTGGTCTACTCAAATTAATTTTGAGCACCCTTGAGTTTAAGAGGAAAAACATAAACTTTGAGCCAAACATAAAGTCTTGTGTGAATAATACTATTACATCTCAATTTACCGATATTAAGTGAGACCACGTCGCTTAGTGGAATGGGTTTTCCCTCCCTAATAACCCTTGAATATATATATATATATATATATATATATATATATATATTGCAAATCAAAATCTTACAATCAAACTGATTATAACAATAATTGCAATATCATATATGTATATAAACAGGTAACAAATGGACCATCTGTCCAAAAAAATACAGTTTTATTTAGCTAACTACCAACTATTGGTTGACTCGGGCCTACCAGACAAAATAAACAAATAATCTGACAACTGTTAGACAAAATTCTGGATAGTCTGTCCTTAACTTACTTCTCCAAGGATCATCCGATCCTAATGATTTTGCAGGCTCACCAATAACCTATCTTTTACCTCTGTATATATTCTACATATTGGAATTTTGGACTAAATTAGCTAGGGTCTATAACTAATGTACAGGGTGCGACCCTACATAAGTCCCATCTGGTATTCAAATATCTGAGTCATTTTACTTAGGGTTGACTACCCTTTAAATTTTCCTTTAAAACCTTTTATTTTGATTTAACCCTTTAAATTATATTTAAATAAGGAAAATATACCTTTTTTTTGTTCAAGGCTATTTGCTATGTTATATATATACTTTACCAAAAACAATGTTGATGAAATATATTAAGGTTTACCTATCTCTCCAAAGTAAGTTAAAACATTTTTTAACTAAAAACTCTTAGGCTGCCACGTTAAACCTTTTGAAACCTTTGCTTAAAAACTTCAAACAACTTTTGCTAAGTCATTAAATTTATCCCTTAGAAACCCTTTATAAGCTTTAGACATCCTCTTTTCAAAACTCTTTAATCCTGCCTTTCAAAAGCAATTGGAAACCTTCCTTTTAAAATACTTTAAGTACCTTTCGAACTATTGGGGAACCTCCACCTTTGAGTTTAAACCATTCGAAAGCATTAAAGTTCTTTACTCTAAATAAACCTTTCGAAAGCATTAGGTTCAAGTAAAAGCTTGTGCGACATAGTTCCGAAACCAATAAAAGCCATTCCATTCGAAACCAATTGGTTTATCCTTCAATAGAACAAAGGGTTGAAAATAACTAAGTCGAAAGCACTCTTCCGAAAGCAATTTTTACATAAAAGAAGTGGATGGTGTCGAAACCAATCTTTCAAAAGCATTAGAGAAGCTGCTCTAATCTTAAAACAAAAAACTCTTTCAAAGGCACTGCATCGAAAGATAAAAGGCGGCGGGTTAGGGTTTCGACCCCTTCGAAAGCAATCTCTTGAAACAAAGGCACAACTTCTTTTTAATTCTCTTTCCTTTGAAACCATTTGATCAAGTTGAAAGCTACCTTATTCGAAAGCATTCTTTTCTAAAGTGAAGCAAGCGCATTTTCATTTGAAAGAAAAACAAGGTCTCGACTCCTTCGAAAGCCCTACTTCGACTCTATACCTCTCCAATATGTCCAATCCACTACGTACCATGTCTTCGATACCATGTGTATTGGTTTTGACCTAGATGGAGGCGGAAGTATGTAGTGTAAAGGTGCTGTCAAAAGTGGCGAAACTGCAAAACCTTCTAAAAACTGATTTTTCACTTAAAAGTTTATTTTCAACTAACTTGCTTTGTTTGCAAACATATGATTGATTGCCAATTTATTTTCTAAAGTGCCATCGAATTTTAGAAATAACAATTTAAAACATTTGCATATTGCCCATTCTCCTTTTGTAAACATATAAAACATCTAAGTCTCATCCTTAAATAATTTTATATACCTATTAAAACACTTAGGAAAATTCTTCAAAAATTTCAAAAGTCACTTTTAATATGTTTTCTAACATATTTAAATTTCTGACCCAAAAAGTATATAATAGCCGTAATTAATTTTAAACCCAAATTAACCATTTTCTTCACTAGAAAATTCATAATAAATCCACATTAATTCAGAAAATTATGAAACTTGAAACCCATCTCCAAAACATCATTTCTGACCATATATTAAAATCGCAAGACATTTGGACGCCATTTGATAGGTTTTCAAATCAAAACTTGTCGCAAAATCAATATGAATAAGCATAATTAGCATAATTCATTAACAGACATATATATCTATCTAACGTTCAAATCATGGCAATATATTTGCATAAACATTCGGATCTAGAAACCAAAAACATCAAAAACATGAGACGTAAACTATTATTCAACTTTCGCTTTGTTGTTAAGGTTTTGAGATTTGATCTTGAACGAATTTGATTAAGCTTTTTCTCTTGGTTCTTGGTTCTTGCTTATCTTCCCCGTATTTATTCTTAACGGTGGTCGGCCTCTTCTTAAGTTTGTTTTAGTTTGTGAACGTGTAAAATGAATATGGCTTAACGGTTTAGGGTATAAGAATGTAACTCATTCCTATTTTGCCCTTATCTATCTCCCTTACTTATTTCATTTTAATTCCCGTAGTTCATTAGTTTAAATTGGCACGGCTACCCTATATTAACACAAATCTCAATTCCTTAACCATTTTCATTATTTCATTTAATTTAACTAATTAAATATCCCGAATAATGTTAATAGAAATTAGGGTCGTTACCGACTCTCCTCCTTAAAGAATTTCGTCCTCAAAATTATGATAAGATACTCATAAAAATCAATCATAAAGGTAAAACATACCATGTAACAAGTCAGGATAGACATCTCTAATCCTGCTCTCATTTTCCTAAGTATAGTCCCTCTCGTTGTCACTCCATTGGATTTAACTAATCTGACTGTCTTGTTCCTTAGCCTCTTCTAATCTCTCGTGACTATACGAACTAGCTTTCTAACTATAGTTGAATTCAGTTCCACTACTAGTCTTCTAACGTAGTTGGTGTTATAGTAGTCTTCGGACCTCGAATATACTTCCTTAAATGAGAAATATGAAAAACATTGTGGACTCCTACCAAACCGTTCGATAACTCTACTCGATATGCGATTTTCTCGATCCTCTCTACAATAGAAAATGGTCCAACAAATCTTGGTGCCGACTTTCCCAATTTCCCAAACCTGATCACACCCTTCATTGGTGATATGTTGAAGAAAACATGACCTCCAACTGAGAATGCTAAGCCTTTCCATCTCTTATCAGCATAACTCTTATGTCTAGACTGAGCTTCTTTCATTTTAGCTCTAATTAACTCAATCTTTTCTACAGCTTCTCTAATCAAATCCGGACCAACATCTAACCTATCCCCGATCTCTAACCAACAAACTAGAGATTTGCATGTCCTTCCATACAAAGCTTCAAATGGTGACATTCCTATACTAACCTGATAACTGTTGTTATATGAAAACTCAAATAAGTGTAGATGTTCTTCCCATGATCCTCCAAAATCTAGCACATAAGCTCGTAACACGTCTTCTAAGACTTTGTTAACTCTTTCTGTTTGCCCATCTATCTGCGGATGGTAAGTGGTACTCATCTTGAGCTTGGTACCCAAGGTCTCCTGTAGACTCTTCCAGAGCTTGCTAGTGAATAAGGAATCTCTATCACCCAGTACACTACTAGAAATTTCATAAAGTCTAACTACATTCTTCACAAATAACTTAGCTAAAACTGGTGTCGTCCTGGTTGACTTAACCGAAATGAAATGGCCACTCTTGGTCAACTTATCCACTATGACCCATATACATTCATTTCCTCTATTTGACCTTGGCAACCCGTATATCAAATCCATTGATATCAAATCCCATTTCCAAACTAGAACATCTAAAGGCCGGAGTAACCCACTTGGTTTCTGATGTTCGGCTTTTACCTGTTGGAAGTTCAAACACTGCTTCACCCATAAGCCTACATCTCTCTTCATAACTTTCTAAAAAAACTCATCTTCATATCCTGATACATCTTGGTTCCTCTCGAATGAATAGTGAACTTCGAACGATTGCATTCCTTAAGAACTTCCTTCCAAATGTTTCCTACATTTGGAACACACAATCTCCCTTTCTTCCTCAACACCCATTCTGACCATGCCTGAAATCTTTCAAGTCATCCTCTCTGTTCCATCCCTTAACTTTTTGATCCGTTCAACTAATAATGGATCCTCCTTCTTCTTATAAGCAATCTTTTCGATCATAACCGATCGAACTTCTAAGCATGACAACATAGCAGCCTTCCTATTAGATAAAGCTTCAGATCTCCACTGCACTTTGCATATCCCACAGCTATCACTACCAACACTGCATTTCAATGTTTTCTGCTAAGCGCATCTATAAATTTGTTGCCCTTTCCTGGTGTGTACTCAATACCAAAATCATAAGCAACTAAAAACTCTAACCACCTCTGTTGTCTCATATTCAATTACTTTTGAGAGAATAAATACTTTAGCAACTTATGATCCGTATACAGCATAAATCTCCCATAAGATAATGTCTCCACCCCTTGAATGCAAAAATTACTGCAACTAATTCCAAATCATGAGTTGGGTACCTAACCTCATGCAGTCTAAGCTGTCAAGATGCATAGGCAATCACTTTACCTCTTTGCATTAATACAGCTCCTAATCATGTTCCACATGCATCCGTGTACACTACTAAGCCTCGATTTCCCTTTGGAACTACCAATACAAGGGCATTAGTCAATAAGTGTTTTAGCTTCTAGAATGCCTCCTCACACTTATCGGTTCAGACAAACTTCACATCCTTTCGTATTAGCTTAGCCATCGACACTGCTATCCATGAAAAATCCTTTTGAACCTTCAATAATAACTAGCCAATCCAAGAAAACTCTTTATCTCGGTAATTGTCTCATGTATTTTCCAATTTTTACTGCTTCGATCTTAGCCGGATCTACAGACAACCCTTTCTCTGAGGCTACATGACCAAGAAACTTCACTTCCTTCTTCCAGAAATGACACTTCAAAATTTTTTCTTTTAGCTGATGCTGCCTCAACATCTCAAACACCACTCTAAGATGAACTTCATGCTCTCCCTTATCCTTAGAGTATAACAAAATATCATCTATGAATACCATGAACGTATCAAAGTGCTCTCGAAAAACTCGATTCATCAAATCCATAAAGAATGCTGGCGCATTTGTTAGTCCAAGCAGCATTACTAACCATTTGTATGATCCATATCTGGTTCTAAACGCCGTCAAAGAAATACTATTCTCTACTACTCTAAGCTGATGGAATCCTATTACTGAATCCAGCTGGGAAAATACTTTGGCTCCACTCAACTGGTCGAATAAATCTTTAATTCTAGGCAACGGATATCGATTATTTATCATCTTCTCTTTCAACTTACGTTAATCTATACATAACCTTAATGATCCATCCGGTTTCTTGGCAAATAGTACGACTATTTCCCACACCGAGCTGCTTGGTTTGATAAATTTCTTGCCTTCCAAATCAACCAATTGAACCTTGAGCTCCTTCATTTCGATAGGTGCCATTCTGCTAGGAAGCCTACTCACCGGTTCTGGTTTTGGCACTAAATCTATTTGAAATTCAATGGCTCATTTTAGTGGAAATCATACTGCAGGTTAAAATAAATCTGCAAATTCACTAACAATGAAAATTTGGTTCAACTCATCTTCTACCTCCATAGCTCCCATCAAAGCATTAACCTCAAAATTAGGGTTTTCTACGATATACACAATTCGATCACTATAGTCAGGGTGTCTAAACGATATTTTTCGATCATGGAAAAATATCCTAGCATCATATTTACTTAACCAGTCTATATCCAAAATAATTCCGAACCCTACGAAATCAAACATATGCAAACTGCAAATAAATATATGACCTAACAACTCAAACTCTAGGTAGTCACATCTCATCCCAAGAGTCGCATAACCTCTTATCAGATTTGCAACCCTTAAGGAAGTAATTAGGTATGAGGATCCTAGGTTAAGCTTATCTACCAAATAATGAGATATAAAAGAATGTGATGAACCAGTATCGAATAGAACTTTAATTGAAGCACCATAAATCAAAAGCGTACCTCCCAACATAGCTTTTCCTCTCTCCTCCGCTGTTGATCTCAAGGTAGCTAGCTCCAATGCAAACACTTTGCCTTTTCCCTATTTAGTTGGCTCCTTGCACTGGTTCTTATAGTGCCCAATTTGATCACAGTTGAAACATTTTATTCCTTTCTTCTTGGCAACTTTCTTTCCCTTGCCTGTTCGACACTCATGAGGCATAGTGTCCTTTTTTGTCACACTTGTAACAGACCACTTCTGCCTTTCCCTTCTTTGCATCTCCACCCTTTTGAGCTACTTTCTTATGAAAAAACTTCCTCTTCTGACTCTGCCCTCCTTGAGCTTCCATGGCCTTGTTTCTTTCAAGAAATGATTGCATCTCTTCATTCCTCAAGGCCATCTCAACAACAACATCACATGGATCCCTAATATGCGGTAATATGGCCTTTGTAGGCTTGGGATTCAAACCCCGGATGAACTTCTCATTCCTCTTAATCACAGTATCAATCGTAGCATAGCCATATCTCGCTAGCTCCTCAAACCTTGTTGCATACATAAGCGCAGTCAATATCCCCTTGCTCCAACTAGGCAAACTTCCTGAGTAGATTAGACTTCGCAATCTCTGACATAAACCAATCTTCGTACCTTCTCCTGAACTAATTCCATATCATGGTCTCATCATTAACTCCAAAAGTCATATTGTTCCACCAATTTAGTGTTGCTCCTTGTAGCTGTCAAGAAGCAAGCCTTATCTTCTGCTCGTCATTGAGCCATAAGTCAGCAAAAATCCTCTCGCAATGATGTAACCAGTTCGCCACTTTGATTGCGTCTTCAGTACCAATAAACGACTTTCCTTCCAACCGAGCATAATCGCTACTCAAAATAGCATAGTTATTGACCATTGGAGCTTCCTGATTTCCTCCTTCATCATTTCCTCTAACCACTCCAGTATCAATTCCCGCTTGCATCATATTTACGAAAAACTGATACAATGCTCCCATGTCTACTTGCGGGACTCCAACACCCACATTTGTAGCTTGTGCCTGACCTTGATTCATCCTGGTATTTGGTCCGACATTTCCATTAGTTGTAGCGCATCCTCCACCAAGATTAACTCTACCTCCTCTAGCGTCCATATATACATTCGAGCCTTCATGAGATGTAGAAGTATAGCCTAATAGAGATGGGAGAACAGAGATAAAGCATATACATATATATAGCAAATGCAAGTACGTAATTATAGAGTTATCCCATACCCTCGATTTCTTATTATTCCTTAGGATTACGTATTCAAAATCATTGTAAGTTTAAAGTTTGTCATAAATCTATGCTTTGATACCAAGTTGTAACATTCCCTATCTTGAGGCCAGAAGCTAAGCGCTACGGATGTTGCAACCATCCATAGTATTAACTTTCAGTGACAAAATATGGTAATGTTAATGGTATCCATAATATCAAAAGCGCATGAATATGAAATAAAATCATCACGGACTAAAACAACTTTTCTAATTACATTTCAAAGAAATATTTCATATTTAATTTAAATAATCCCATAAGCGATTCCCAGATATTGATCAAGGATAATTGTTACAAAATATGCCAAGAGCGACATATGAAGATGCCCCGTTTGATGATCAGAGCACCAAATAGACACAAAAGTCTTAATATATCACAGCAGAAATAAAACTAAACAGCCTAAATAGCTAACTTTGCCTCCTGCACGTCTTCTGAAGCTTTATTCATCCACCTACTAAACCTGTAAAACCTTAACTCTCAATCTACTTAAATTAATTTTGAGCACCCGAGAGTTTAAGGGAAAAACATGTGTTGACCCACCTTTTTGGACGATTTAAATTGACAATAAACCACAAATGTCTAACTAAAACCATTCAAAGGGGAGGATTATCAATGGGATTTAATAAGAAAATAAGAGATAAGAAGGAAATCAAAATACAGAATCCCACAGTGAAATGACAAAATATAATAATCAAATAAACAGTTCATGGAGCTGTCTTACAATATACATTTGATTACACAATTTATACAACAAAATCAGAGTATAATCAACAAACATACCAAAATAATGTAGTGGAACAAAAATAGTAAATACGGTCTAGCAAACTCCATCTTCATCTTCAAGGAATAATATCTTCAAACGCTGAAATACTCAGGCTGACCCAAGCATAATGAAAAGACGAAACACTCGAGTCAGAACTAAAATATTCTATGAAAGTTAAATCAATAACACCAATAACAGAAGTGTAATAGTGCCAGATATGTTTATGTGGTTTTACATCTACTATATAGTGTATAACATGCATGCAATAACTTAAGAGATGTTATGAGATTTTTCATCTCCTAAAGATCCGTTAAACTATCTATATGTAGTAAGATACGCGATATGTGTAGTGTCTAATCAGTAAAATAAATATTTTTCTTAGCGTTAAGGCTTTACATGAATCCTCCTTAACACATTTTTAAGAATTGTCCTACATTTTTCCTTTGATGCCACCAGTAATGTCGGTAACTAGGGAGGCGGCATGATAAGACAATACTAAAAAAAATCATAGTGGTCGCATATAAGGACAAAAGTATGACAAGGCATGTGAGGCAATGTCCAAGGTAGGATACTATTAGTTCGGATAGCAGGGCTGATGGTAATGCATCGTAGCCACGACCGCCCACCGTGTCCAACACCCCCAAAATCAAATCAAGGTGCACCGATGAAGTCAAAATTGATATATCAATACAAAGAGGTGTGTCCGCTTGGGGTAGCTAGCCCACTTACCCCTGACAAGCCATCATGTTTTAGTCATTTCAAATTGGCACAAGTGCTAGGGTCATCCATCATCATTCTCTTTCTTCAAATCCAGTAAACTTTCACCAAATCCAATCACTTCATTCTGGATCATCCATAACATACAAAGTTATTAAAGTGGTTCCAATATTGACTGAGAGTATGTCAATAAGAGACCCATGTCTCTTTAACAGCCAAACGTCATTTTTCACACCGGTTGGTTCTTTTACATTCAGAAACCGATTCATATTTTATATCAAAATATAATATTCACTTCTAAATATCACTTCATTTCAAAATACCATATTTACTCAAAATATGTCATTTTCACTTGAAAGTCATTTCAAATTCCCAACTTCGATTATAACCTTATTTAACCACATTCGCATTTAAATCACAATTTAAATATATACATTCCAACTTTGCATAGTTTTGAAATTTTAGAAAATAGTTTGAATAGTTTAAAAATAATTTAAATAGTTTAAAACTTTAAAATAGTTTGACATAAAATGATTTGAGTATTGGAAGTGGGTTACATAGTAAAATAGTTTGGAAAATCTAAATAATATGAATTTAAAAAGATATATTTAAAAAATTTATATTAAAATAATTTATTTTGAAAATAGTATTAAAACAAACTGTTTCCTTCTATTTCAACAAATCTTGACCCATGTTCATATCTCATATCAACAAAATTCAATTTCCAATCTTTCAATTCAATTGACTCAATTTCGGTTTAGTTTAAAATCAATTTGATTTCGATTTTGATTTGAATTAACTTCATTTTTCAAAACATTCATTTTTAACTTCAAATTCGATTCAACAGTTCAATTCAATGATTTAAATTCAATTCAATTCTTATTTTAAACCATTTCCATTCATATCGATTTCATGTTAAATTTCAATTTACCGGTTTAAAACACTTAAATCAACTTAAACCTCATTGTTCAATTTAAGGTTCGAATCTTTAAAATAATTCATTTTTCTGAATTAAAGTCATATATCAATTATAACTTCACATTTCTAATTCAATTCTTCAAAACAACTTTTTTTAACCAATTTCAATTTCAACATTTCAAAGCTTGAATTAGAAAATAATTTAATTCATATAAATCAACAATTTAATTCCTTTAAAGCAATATCATTTAATCGAAATCCAAATTTCAGTATTTTAAAACCATTTAATTTAACCAATCCGGTGTCCGTATATAATTTTCTGCCCTATGGCCAAGTGGTCGGTTAATTCAATTTTAATTACATAGATGGATATATATCATTTCAACCCATAATTAAATGTCATAGGTATATATCATTTCAACCTATTTCTTAATTTGTTTGAAATAATTAAAATAATAGTTTATATGCAGTCTCTTAATATACAGAGTGATAACAGGAATATATGAAGTAAATAAACATCCAATCATCCAAAATGTCAACAAATAGACATCCATAAAAATCAACATCCAACTCAGCCAATAAATCACAACAGTTAACTGGTTATCAATATCATGTATTCAACTAGAAATTCAATTTCAATATTAATTTAAATGGAAATTTAATTCAATAAAATTCAATTTCAATTAAAATGTCAACTTAAACTATCAAACAACAACCAATAACGGTCTTATCATTTCTTAAATTTAATTCAACTAATATAAAAGATTTAGTATTACGTGAGTAGGTTAAATCACTCACCTTTGATTTATTGCTGATTTAAAATCCAATAAAAGTTCAAAATTTCAGTAGTCTCCAAATTCAGCCAAACCAGTTCCATGTTGTCCAAAATTTCGATATAAACCAACGGAAGAGACCGCGTGCAAATCCGAGTTTGTATACAAAAGTTATACAAGTTCGAACGTTTAAATTTCAATATTAAATTAAATTAAAAGAAGGGAAAAACTGTAAATACATCTCCTCTCCCCTACAGATCGTGCACGATCGAAACCCTACACGCAAGCGGCCGCCACATTCGAGCTCTGATTGCCACCAACCCCTATGTTGTTGTCTAGATCAGGGACCACCACTGGCCTCGCCATCCAAGGCTGAACCACCTAGGCCCCACGCGAACGCCTCCGGCCTGCTCCCTATGCTCCGCCGCCGCTGGCGTTGATGGCCATTTTTTGGCGAATTTAAGCCACTCGACGACGACCGGCCACCATGGATTGACTTCTTTTGTCATCCTCTATGCTGCAGCAACTTTCGATCGTCGACTGGATGAAGATCCACCGTTGAAATCAAACCCTAAAACGGATGGCCGAGAATGTTTCACTCAATTCTGGACAAATTAAGCCTCCAGTCGAAAATGATTGCAGATGCTGATTTCGTTCGTCGAGAGCTTCGCGATGATATATAATATGATAGGATTGGATTAGTCTAAATTTTTGGTTTTGATTTGAAATTGTAATTTAGGGTTTGAGATGTCTGCCATTGGGAAGGAGCGGATGACAATAACTAGTGCACACAGAAAATAGAACAGGAGCTGCTAGGGTTTATAACAACATATATATATATATATATTGAATAGAAATAGATGGAACAGATCGATTGGGTAGAAGCGATAACAAAGACCTGAAAAGCCCGTTTAGTTCCTGAAACGAAAATAGGTCATCCTATATATCGAAATATATGTTTTCAATATTTTTAAACTTAATGGAACCAATTTCAAACCTAATGCGATGTATATAGGAGTTAGCTTTAAAAAATAAATTATATCATTTAAATTCATTTAATTGATTTTTACGCGTTCCGAGCTCGCATGATCAAACGATGAGTCTGATCGCTACGAAACTTAAAATCCTATAATAATTCACTATTACGAATTCGATGAAAATGGTTTCATCGAAATGTGAGTCAGTGCCCAAAAAGACTAATTCTACATGTTAATTAAATGAATTATTATTTTAAAATCAATTTAATCACTTTTAAATCAAATTTAAAAGTTAACCATTTTATCATTCTTGATTACACGGAAATTTAGTGATCTTTTGAAATTCAATTTTCCATGTTAATTTCAAGATTTAAATATTAAATTAATTACAATGTCAAATTACAACAGTAATAAAATCCTCATTCATTATATTTTAAATTTCAACAAATTCTATTATTTTGATTTACATTCTTATTATTAAATCACCAATACCTTATGAATGTATTTAACATAAGTTTCCATCTTATTATTCGCATCACTCTACATTTAATGTATTATCTTATATTAACTGCAATACTTAATTACGTTAACTTTCATTAACTTCCAAATTAGTTTCAAAAGGATTTAATAATAAGATGATAAATAAACCAATATTTACATTTAAGTAATTTAAACACCTTTATAAACACATTTATAAATTTATCGTTTACAACAAAGATTATTGAATTTATGACTAAATAATTGGTTTCCTAATGTATGTTAAAAACCAAACAAATCAACTAACATTTATTTCTCTTTTAATACAACATTTAATTTTTTTTCCTCATTAACCTTTATTATTACCATTTATTGAAATTACATTAAACAATTATCAATTACATCCATTAACATTATTAATAAAAAAATTCTGCTTATAAATCATAAATTTTAATTTCTCATAATATTAAATTCCAAAAATCTTATTAATTTAAAATTTTTAATTATAAAACATACGGGCCGTTACATAAACTTCATGTTAGACATAAAACCTGGTATGAAAAATACTATTACATCTCGGTTTACAAATATTAAGTAGGACCACACAGCCTAGCGGAGTGGGTTTCCCTCACTAATATCCCTTTTAGTATATATACACGTATATTTTTTTTGGAAATCGAAATCCTGTAATCAAATGATTAATTTAACCGATTATAAAATTAATAGCAATATCATATACGCATATAAACATGTAATAATGTTGATGAAAAATATTAATGGTTACTTATCCCTCCATAAAAGAATGTTTTAAAAATAAACATAAGTGAAGTGGTTTTGGCTTTGTAGTGACAACGTTTAAGTAACATTTGTTTTGAATCTTTTGAATGGATTTGTGAAAATACTTAGATCCTTAAAATGGATATTAAAGGAAATTATAAGTATGAAATCTTTTGAAAAAAGATAGAAAAAGTAAAGGTTTAAAGTAAGAAATCTTGTTAATGATTTGTGAATATAATTGTACCATCTAATATAAGTATTTGAATACCTTTTGAAGTATTGAAGGAGTACAAATGAATAGTAGTGGTTGATAAATGAATTTTTATTAGATAAAAGAAGTTTTACTAGTAAAAATTAATTAAATAAAAAGGGGATTAGAAATCGCTTATGTGACTTGATCATGCTTTGTGTGACTTAATCGTGCTTGGTGTGTTTACTCGTTTATGGAAAGTATTTAGTCATGTACTTAGCACCAAAATTTGAAAACGTGATAAGTATATGAGACTTAGTTTACAAAGTAAGCATAATTCATCAACAAGCATGTATATCTAACTAACGTTCAAAACAAGGCAATATACTAGAAAAACACTCAAATCTGATTCTGGAAACTGAAAACATCAAAAACATGAGATGTAAACTATTATTCACCTTTATATTGTTGTTAAGGATTTGAGATTTGATCTTGAATGAATTTGATTAAGCTTTTCCTCTTTGTGTTCTTGCTTATCTTCCCCTTACTTCTTAATGGTGGCTGGCCTCTTCTTAGGTTTGTTTTAGTTTGCGAATGTGTAAAATGAATATGGCTTAATGATTTAGGGTATAAGAATGTAACTCATTCCTATTTTTCCCTTATCTAACTCCCTACTTATTTCATTTTAATCCCATTTGTTCATTAGTTTAAATTGGTATGGCTACCCTCTACTAACACAAATCTCAATCTCTTAACCATTCATATTATTTCATTTAATTTAGCTAATCAAAATTAGGGTCGTTACAGAGGTGAAACATCCAGCTTGTCTTCTCGATCTCTAAAGAACATCAAGGAAAACCTACTTTTCTCAGACTACTCGAAAGAGCACACGAGAAATTTAGGGAAAATAAAACAGACATAAGCCAGGTATGAGAAACTCAACAATATATGATAGGCATATAATAGTACTTTTGAGACCGTTTGGAAATAGTTATCTCCTCAAAAGAACCATCATCTAATAAGTACATAAGGTGATACAATAGATAATGTCTAAGGTAAATAATGTAAATGAGAAAATAGCTGTGATGCTTACATGATCATACCATAACAATATCAGAAGTATATCTAAAACCTTTTAGGCGTGTTTGCATAATGGATTTTCCAAGGAGATCTCTTCGGTCAAGCTGGATCCAATCGCCTGCACATGGGTTAGAAACTATCTTCGAGCGTTGTATATCTCTGATAAAATATACCTTAAGGTAAACACATTCGGTCCATGCCCTAACACGTGATCCCATATATCACAACCTCCCATGGGCAACATTGATAAACATACCAAGATATGGAGTGACAATATCCTGTCTTAGGTTAGCTAAACCCCATGCTATGAGGCCTACTCTATTTTTAGCTATTTCCGATGTCCATGTCATTTTCGGCATCTTTCGTACGAGTCTTCATCACTCGAACAGAACACAAATCCCAAATTGGATTCTCGCATCTTGAACAGATCTCGAAACCACACATGGAATCAAGCATCTTAAACAGAACCACTTTCAAGAGATAGAACACGTATCTCAGTCTTGAAGTGGTTTTAAATTATTTTACCGATCCTGGTCTCTTCAAGGTTAAATCGACAAATTTGGTCTAATTTAATAATAACGAGAACGATCACATATGGAAACTAAGTCTTGTATACTTATCATGTTTTTGAACTTTTAGCGCTAAGTACACGAGTAAATACTTTCCATAAACAAGTAAACACACCAGGCACGATCAAGTCACACAAAGCATGACTAAGTAACATAAGCGACTTCTAATCCATTTTTTATTTAATTAATCCTTTATTAAATTAAAACCACTTTTATTAGTAAAACTTATTTTATCTAATAAAACTTCATTTATCAGTCACTACTATTTATTTGTACTCTTTCAATACTTCAAAAAGTATTCATATACTAATCTCAAATGGTATATATATTTGTAAATAATTAACAAGATTTCTTACTTAAACCTTTAGTTTTTCCATCTTTTTCCAAAAGATATAATTCCTTCAAAGTATCCATTTTGAAGGATCTAATTACTTTTACAAATTTATTCAAAAGGTTTAAGACTAATGTTACCTAAACATTGTCACTACTAACCCAAAATCATTTCACTTATGCTTATCTTTAAAACATTCTTTTAAAGATCCATTTACATTCATAAGTATAATCAAAAAAGGTTAAAGACGAATATTATTAACACATTGTCACAACAAACCCAAAAACATTACATACTTGTTATTATGTTTAAAAGTATTCTTTTAAAGATCTATGCTATTAAGTTCGATATTTGACTAGTAAGCAACCAGTTCAAAAAATTGCTTATAGAAATCAAGGTTCATATACTTAACATGTAGTCAATGGAATAGGGATCTTAAGGCTAAATTAACACTAGAGAGGGGATGAATAGTGTTTAATTAATTATATGAATATTATCAAATTGTTTAAGATTCTACTTGGAATGATGTAATTAACAATCACATAATCAAAGTGTAGATAAAACTAAATGCAATAAAAGTAAGGAAAGAACACATCAGGATTTTATACTGGTTCGGAGTTACACTACATCCAGTCCCACATAATTCCTTGTGCGGATTTCTTTTCAACTAGTAAATGCAAATTCAATCTCGATTTTAAGGGCACAAGACACACCCTCCAGAATGCCGACCTCTGGGTAGAGTGTGACGACCCGACTTCCCATTCCCGAAAAATCGCATCATCTTTAAGAAAGAAAGGGATAGAAAAGAGAAAAGATAGAGAAGAAGAAGAAACAACACATCAGAATCTAAACAGCGGAACGAATAAATTATATTAATAACATAATACTTTACACAGTATCATATACATCAGAGATACACAGCATAATCAACTCATACTAGACAGTTATAGACACCTGTCTAGTTATACAACTCAAAGACAAACAACTCAGAGAACACATAGCGGAATACTCTATAGCTATACGCAGAAGCCTCCTGCTCCATTGCTCCTTCAGAATTCGTCAAGCCAGCTTAAAAGTCCTAACCTGAATTCCCTTGGCTACTCGTAAAAATTTGAGTATCCAAGAGTTTAAGAAAAACAAAATAAACTTCGGGTCAGACATGGGTCTGGTGTGAGTAAACGGTTAAAGTTGCTTAACTTTAAAATCCTTCGAAAAGAAAAGGTATCACGTAAGACTTCCCACACATAAACATGGAAAAGTTTTTACCTTACGCTAACCAAAACATTTGATAGGAAATCCGATGATATTATAATAGTGTCTAGGGTTTTCAAATAAATATGAAATAGCTGAAATTGTTACATCTGTTAAATTCCAGCTACTAGCCACAAAAGTGGGTAATACAATCAAAACCGTTTGCACTTATTGGATTTTGGATTCCATACAATGGCAGGGCTGCTAGGGTACCGCCCGTCACAGTACGTGGCCTAGATCACCATACCGAGGAGTACTCCCACTCCCCTGCAACACAAGGCCGGGACCATTCCTTACTGAACAGTCCCAAACAAGACCACCCCGGCGATTCTAGCTAGCAATCGCCCCACACAGCCGAAATAAAAAGGGACATCTAGACAGGGATGTATCTCGCTCTCCAGTGGGAGCTACCCACGAAGCCTTGCTGCACCTCCCCTGTTTTAGCCATTCCCGGTTGATGAGGCTTGAGGCTGCGATTACCTTTATAGAACACATCTCTTAGAATGCTCATCGTCCACCTGACGATGTGCTGAAAGCATTCAATCCATACAAGTTCGTTCCGGGTTCGAACGAAACCGAAGGCATTATCTCGTTACACTCATTTTGAAATCACCCTCAGAGTTAACGACAATAACCCTTGCACTCTAATTCTCCATCTTGAATCTATAAGTGCTATTCCGTCAAACTCATTACGGAATCACCCACAGAGTTATACTGACGTATAGCCCTTACACCTCGAGTCTTCACAAAGCTCCACTTTGACTCACGACCTAACGTTATTTGGAATCGATGTGGTTTTCGGATATCCAAATATGGAAACCCGATCCCGGTCTCATCGAAATCCAAAGCGTGTCTTTTAAGTCCAAGTTGTCTTAAAGGTTTAAAACAATTAAATTCAACTATCTATATACACACAGAATAGATAATTCACAAATCATAATTGATAATCAACATTATCAAAGAACAGGTAATCCATATAATCCATATCATAATAGATAATCCATATATCAACATCCCAATTGGTAACCTATGAAATCATCACAATACAACCAAGCATTCATATCACACAAACATACTTATCTCATTACTGAGATCACAAAGCATTCAATACAATCAATGTCATCCAATCATTCATAAGCAATGATTCACTCATACCACAATATAATTAATTTAAATGAATTAAATTAACTATCTCTATCTCTAATTAATTTAAAGTGAATTAAATTAATTACTTTATCTCTTAACTAATTTAAAATAAATTAAATTAATTACTTCATCCAAATATATCTTGCTTAAAAAACATTAGTTAAATCAATTAATTAATCATAATCAACCTTGATTAATTAACTCTTAATAAAGTAATTAATCCTTAATTATTTTCATTAATCAATTCAATTAATGAACCTTAATTAATTAATCAGGCTTAGATTAATTGCTTTTAATTAATCAACTTAAATAAAGTAATTAATTATTCTTAATTACTTCTTAATTACTTTATAAATCCTTTGATTTATTACCCAAGTAATAAACCTTTAATTACTTTAACAAGTAATTACCCATTTAAAATTACTTCCCAATCAGTAATTTTTACCTATCTCAATTCCCTCTGTAATTTATCAATTACTTATCTTAAGTAATTAACCTTACCCAAAACTTATTAAGTAAACATACTTAATCTTTTATCAAGTGATTATATTTAATTAATTAACAAATTAATTAACTTACTTGATTTCACTCATCTCATAAAACAACATTGAGTAATTCATCCCTAATTACTCATTAACTCGTATTAATCTTTAATTATCAGATTAATTATCTCCAATTATTAATTAATAAACCTTAATTATTAATCAATCCTTAATACAAAGTAATTAATTACTAATTACTTTCATAATTAATTAATTAATTAAACTTAATTAACTAATTAGTCAACTCTTAATTATTAATTAATAAACTTAATTATTAATTAACAATCTTAATTACAAATTCATAATTAAAATTTATTAATTCTTAATTATAAATTAATTAACCTTAAATAAAAATAGTTAATTAATTCTTAATTAACTTGCATTATAGATTAATAATCCTTTATTTATTAATTAAGGAAACCCAATTAAAACTAAATAACCTTTATTAATTAATTACCATTTTCATTAACTCTTAATTACATAGTTAATAAGCAATTACAATTATATTAATCATTTGTCACTAATTAAAATCATCATCTCAATTAATAGTTAATTAAATAATTAATTATAATTAATTAATTACTTAATTAACCCCCTTTAAATAATTAATTAAATAAATAAATTAACTTAAAATTTCTTTAATAAATCAACTAATTACAAATTATTAATACTTAATTATTATTTAAGATAAAATATTATCTTAAATAAATCTTGAAATCTTTATTCAACTTAATTCATAAATTAAATTAAATAATAAAGAAATCATTAATTAATTTCCTTTAATAATTAATTTAACAATTCCTAATTCAAGTTAATAAATTATCTTAAACTTTATTTGTTAATTAATAAAACAATTATAAATTTCCTTTATTATTTCCAAAATAAGTTTGAAAACATCATTAGCTAAAACATTTAAACAAATCATATAAACTTCATTATAAAACAATTAAATTTCAAAAACAAGAATTTAAATTTTAACTTAAACCTTTTTAAAAGTTAAAACTTACTTATTTAAAATTTCAAATCTGGTTAAGCATTTCTATTTTGATTCAACCTATACACATGAATCTAAGAATCTGATTTAAAATTTTAAAACTGTTTCAATTCAAAAATTAAAACAGTTAAGTTTGAAACTAACTGTTAAAAACATAACAGTAATCTGTATATAAACCCATAACCCACACGTTCTTCAACCCGAGCCACAACCATATTACTTCGAGCTTTAACCCGAGTCCTACTCCCTTTCTACCCGAGCTTCAACCCAGTACCCAAACCCAAAACAAAACCCAATAAAACTGACACAACTACCTCCACCGTGCAACCTGCACCGTCGTCGGACCCTCTCTGGTCATCAGCGAACCCACCGCCGAGTCATACCACCACCCTTCGAGCCTCCACGACCAACCAAACTCCAACATTTAACCCAATTCAAAATCGAGCATTTAGGTTGGACTGAACCCCTAAAACATCACCAGAAAAACTCAAATTCTCACGACTCCGATCAACGACAAAGGCCACAACTCCGGCCATGGTCCACCGACCCACCAAGCTCCCTTCACACCAATTTTCATTCAACTCGATGCAATATAGACGATGCAGAAGTCAATTCACAGACAGCTTCAAAAACTAGGTTTAAATATGAATCTTTGGCAAAATCAAATTATTCAGTGGTTTGAAAAAATTCAATGATTTTTGTTATACTCACTGATGTTTCATCTAGCTCCAAACACAAACTCAAGTCACCCAGTTACACAAATCAACAGAAATGGGCAGAAATTCAATTTGCAGAGAACCCCCAAATTCAGATTCAATACTTTACTAAAAATTGTTATTTTGATTTTAAAAATCATCACTTTCGAAGATGATTCAAGTTGTATATTCCAATCGATATAATTTAACATTAGATTTTATCAAATATCTTAGATTTACTTCATTATCTATGTTCCAGTAAATTTCCAAACTAAAATAAAAATACTAGAACTTGTCTTTTAAAAACTATATGATGTTTAAACCAAATCAACTTGTTTAAAATCAAAACTCCAAAGTGATTTGATAAGAGTTTGGACTTTTGGTTCATTTTAATCTCTGTACAAAAAGAATACAGAGAGTAGTTGTTAACTATCATGCATGCTCAACATTCATATACACAGATCAATCACCAATCATATAATCATGAAAGCATTAATTATTTCAGAAGTTCAACAAACAACAGATCAGTAATTACTTAAGCCTTTAAGTTGTTGTTTACTCACCTCAACCTAGTGCAGAGTTTTGAAGAAGAGCAGGAAATTGCAAAAGAATTGAACTTGAAGCTTTGAAAAGCTTCAGGTAATACTTTGAATACTTGCTAGCTTATCTATTTGCTTCAGATTCCCTCTTAAAAACCTGCACGCATATGAAAATTTGGTGCAGACATTCAAAATGCAGAAATCTGGGTTGAAAGTTGCATCAAGTTTTGAAAATATTTTGCAGCTTCTTGAATTTTTTGAAGATTGTTTCAGGCATTTGAAAAGGTTACAGGGTTTAGGCATAAGCAGTTACAGAATTGAATTGCATTTGTTTTGAGGAAAAGATTACATGATTTGATTCATTTCTGGTTGAGTCTTTGTTTTTAGAAGAGATAATTCAGGTCTTGATTTCAGGTTTGTTTGAGCTTTTACAGACAGAATGTTGCAGGCTTGTAGGGGTTACAGATATTGGTTTGAGGAAGTTAAGTTTCAGGCTTTAGTAAATAGGAATTAATATTTCTGGTTTGAGGAAATGGTTTATTTTCTGATTTGCTTTTTTAGAGAATGGTTTTAGTTTTCCTCAGTTTTGAATTGAAGAATAGAAAAAGAATGAAGAGAAGTAGAAATTTGTTTATATAAAGGCTGAATGATTTTATTAAAAATAAAAGGAAACAAAATTTTAGAAAAATGCCACTTGTACTAAACTACACCATTTGTCATTCTCATATTTTTATTTACTAACACATGTTAAAAGAACCCCTAATATATTAACACTTGTCATTATTTATTCATATTTATCCTAAAAGAATTATAAAGGCCTTTTTATTTTAAGTAAATTTTCTAATTAAATTTCAAGTAAACAAATACATTTATATATTTATAAATGTTTGCTAAATTTATATAAAATGCAATCTTTGAAAAGAATTGAAACCAAATATGATTTAAATAAAATTTATATACTTTTAAAATGTTATTTCCAAGCCTTGCATTTATTTTATTAAATAAACACAAATCCAAATTTCTATAGATAAATTTTTATAAAAAGAAATAAAACAAAATCTTATTTTTAATAAAAAAAACATTATCTATATAATTTAAAATTCAAACTACATTATTATATTTAAGATGTATGTATATTCTTGAATTCAAATTTATATTCATTTTCAAAGTCAAATCAAATCTAAAATAAATTTAAATCAATAAAAACAACTATTTTAAAATAAGCTCATTATTATTTACAAATAATATATCCTATTTTAAAATCAATTTATAATCATAATTAAAACATTATATTATTATTACTTGGTTAATTATCTTTGAAAATAACTAATTTATCAATTCAAATAATTTAAATTAAGCGATTATCAGCATTTTAAATTCCTGGAAATTCCGGGATATTACAATCCTCCCCCCTTAACAGAATTTCGTCCTCGAAATTTAAAACAAAGACAATCCATAGTTTTATTTTATTTTATTTCAACCAATCCAAACATTCATAACAGCCATACACTATCAATCAAACAAACAATTTCATCCAAACAACCAATTCCATCAAACTACACTAGCTATCCAGGCACAGATCCGGATAAACTTCCTAAATTATCTCGAATTTCCCCAGTACAGACACAGGGATACTCGCTCTACTAAACCCAAACTAGCTATACTTATAAGCTACTGAGTTCCTACTCAGCTAGACCTATAATCTACCTAAGATACCAGACCAAAGACAAGTCTGATCAACTACTAAATCCTGCACAGAACTACTGGTCTCAAAACCAGTGATGACCAAACACGTACTCCCTCAGAGACACGTGAAATGATTTTGAATTTCAGTTTTCCAAACTGGCAATTCAACTCTTCAAACCAAAGCACTGATCCTACAAACTCAGAAGAATCCAATACCTCGAAGCTCACTTCAAAATTTCACCAGATCTTATTGCTTCCTTTACCGGAGAAAATCTCAACTACATCGAAGTCTCCAACTTCGAATTCCAAATTCTTCCGTTACTTAACTTCAAAACTTCCCGGACGATCCGGGCTGCCTACAGATCCTTCCTGATCAACTTAACCTTCACCGATGCTTCTACAAACAAACTAGATCACAACAACTCAACAAACTAATCCTCACGAGATCAATCCACCATCAAAACCAAACCTTACTATCAACAGAAGAAAACAACTTCTCCTATCCGAAAAAGACAGAACAGAATCATTCGCCAACTTGCCCTCAGATTCTGAAAAATAAATTCAGAAGAAAACTCTCTAACCCAAAATACTGCAATTCCCAGTTGCTTCTATTCAAGAACAACAGCCACCATTGCTTCCGCTGCACAACTCTGATCTCGAGCAGATGAAAATGCCGTAGAAGAACACAGGTACAGACTAACATCACATCTTGAAAATAAGGTTCAACAGAAATTCCAAGAAAAACAGAGCTGCTTCACCAAACAACCAACCTAGGAAACAACCTTCTATCCAGCTGAATCACCATTATCACTCCTGACATCCAGTCGATTCAGAACTCAAACTCCAATGCGGGCAAAACTCTAACTCTCCTGAAAATATATCCAGAAAAATCTTCAGCAACTTCTTAACTTCTACATCCTCTAGAAATGCCACAAATCCAGGCAAAGACTATCTAAGATAATCTTCCAAACCATCGCAAGTCACTTTTGCGATCAACCAATCCAATATCCAAGATACTGTTCTCTCTCCACAAATCCGAACAGTTTATCCTCGACAAACTAATCCATCAAAGAAACAGATCCTCTCTGCTGTTTCTGAACTTCATCTCCAGGAAATGCTAAGCCAAAAAGATCTTCCTGCTGAAATACGGAACATTTCCGAGCTGCACTGCTAACACAGATGCCAAAGACTTCTTATCCAAAGTTCTTGTAGAAACTCGGACTTCCAACTAATCACAAATATTCAACTCAGCTACAACTCTGAAGCAGACACATTTCCTTATACTTGCTCCAAAAGAAACATCTCCAGAGAATTCCATAGTCACTGCATCTCATCACGCAGCTACTACTTCCTGAGGTATCAAAATACCATCACTCACTTCTGCCCAACCGACAATTCCAAATTCTCAAAAATCTGCTCACACGAGCGCAATCAAACCTACACTTCAAAGATGAACTCCGAACCTTAACAGGTTTCCTTCAGAGATCAATGAAATCCTTATACCGAACTACAAAGATTACTCGAGACAGTATTAGGTCTACAGTCTCGACAAATTCACTTCCAACCTCAAACATTTAAACTCCAACCAATGGTAGTTGTGTTACACACACCACTACCTTATCTACCTTTATAACTTATGTCGGAAAACCTGAACAGGTAACCCAACAGATAGGTAGAAATATATATATATATATATATATATATATATATATATATATATATATAGTTATATAGTTATATAAAAAATTACAAGTACGCTCTCTCAAGAAAGACACCACTACAGAGCCTAGGTATTCACTCAACCTAACGCTCTGATACCAAGTGTGACGACCCGACTTCCCATTCCTGGAAAATCGCATCATCTTTAAGAAAGAAAGGGATAGAAAAGAGAAAAGATAGAGAAGAAGAAGAAACAACACATCAGAATCTAAACAGCGGAACGAATAAATTATATTAATAACATAATACTTTACACAGTATCATATACATCAGAGATACGCAGCATAATCAACTCATACTAGACAGTTATAGACATCTGTCTAGTTATACAACTCAAAGACAAACAACTCAGAGAACACATAGCGGAATACTCTATAGCTATACGCAGAAGCCTCCTGCTCCATTGCTCCTTCAGAATTCGTCAAGCCAACTTAAAAATCCTAACCTGAATTCCCTTGGCTACTCGTAAAAATTTGAGTACCCAAGAGTTTAAGAAAAACAGAATAAACTCCGGGTCAGACATGGGTCTGTGTGAGTAAATGGTTAAAGTTGCTTAACTTTAAAAACCTTTGAAAAGAAAAGGTATCACGTAAGACTTCCCACACATAAACATGGAAAGTTTTTACCTTACGCTAACCAAAACATTTGATAGGAAATCCGATGATATTATAATAGTGTCTAGGGTTTTCAAATAAATATGAAATAGCCGAAATTGTTACATCTATTAAATTCCAGCTACTAGCCACAAATGTGGGTAATACAATCAAAACCGTTGACACTTATTGGATTTTGGATTCCATACAATGGCAGGGCTACTGGGGTACCGCCCGTCACAGTACGTGGCCTAGATCACCGTACCGAGGAGTACTCCCACTCCCCTGCAACACAAGGCCGGGACCATTCCTTACTGAACAGTCCCGAACAAGACCACCCCGGCGATTCTAGCTAGCAATTGCCCCACACAGCCGAAATAAAAAGGGACATCTAGACAGGGATGTATCTCGCTCTCCAGTGGGAGCTACCCACGAAGCCTTGCTACACCTCCCCTGTTTTAGCCATTCCCGGTTGATGAAGCTTGAGGCTGCGATTACCTTTATAGAACACATCTCTTAGAATGCTCATCGTCCACCTGACGATGTGCTGAAAGCATTCAATCCATACAAGTTCGTTCCGGGTTCGAACGAAACCGAAGGCATTATCTCGTTACACTCATTATGGAATCACCCTCAGAGTTAACGACAATAACCCTTGCACTCTAATTCTCCATCTCGAATCTATAAGTGCTATTTCGTCAAACTCACTACGGAATCACCCACAGAGTTATACTGACGTATAGCCATTACACCTCGAGTCTTCATAAAGCTCCACTTTGACTCATGACCTAACGTTATTTGGAATCGATGTGGTTTTCGGATATCCAAATATGGAAACCCGATCCCGGTCTCATCGAAATCCAAAGCGTGTCTTTTAAGTCCAAGTTGTTTTAAAGGTTTAAAACAATTAAATTCAACTATCTATATACACACAGAATAGATAATTCACAAATCATAATTGATAATCAACATTATCAAAGAACAGGTAATCCATATAATCCATATCATAATAGATAATCCATATATCAACATCCCAATTGATAATCTATGAAATCATCACAATACAACCAAGCATTCATATCACACAAACATACTTATCTCATTACTGAGATCACAAAGCATTCAATACAATCAATGTCATCCAATCATTCATAAGCAATGATTCACTCATACCACAATATAATTAATTTAAATGAATTAAATTAACTATCTCTATCTCTAATTAATTTAAAGTGAATTAAATTAATTACTTCATCTCTTAATTAATTTAAAATAAATTAAATTAATTACTTCATCCAAATATATCTTGCTTAAAAAACATTAGTTAAATCAATTAATTAACCATAATCAACCTTGATTAATTAACTCTTAATAAAGTAATTAATCCTTAATTATTTTCATTAATCAATTCAATTAATGAACCTTAATTAATTAATCAGGCTTAGATTAATTGCTTTTAATTAATCAACTTAAATACAGTAATTAATTATTCTTAATTACTTCTTAATTACTTTATAAATCCTTTGATTTATTACCCAAGTAATAAACCTTTAATTATTTTAACAAGTAATTACCCATTTAAAATTACTTCCCAATCAGTAATTTTTACCTATCTCAATTCCCTCTGTAATTTATCAATTATTTATCTTAAGTAATTAACCTTACCCAAAACTTATTAAGTAAACATACTTAATCTTTTATCAAGTGATTATATTTAATTAATTAACAAATTAATTAACTTACTTGATTTCACTCATCTCATAAAACAACATTGAGTAATTCATCCCTAATTACTCATTAACTCAAATTAATCTTTAATTATCAGATTAATTATCTCCAATTATTAATTAATAAACCTTAATTATTAATCAATCCTTAATACAAAGTAATTAATTACTAATTACTTTCATAATTAATTAATTAAACTTAATTAATTAATTAAACTTAATTAACTAATTAGTCAACTCTTAATTATTAATTAATAAACTTAATTATTAATTAACAATCTTAATTACAAAATCATAACTAAAATTTATTAATTCTTAATTATAAATTAATTAACCTTAAATAAAAATAGTTAATTAATTCTTAATTAACTTGCATTATAGATTAATAATCCTTTAATTATTAATTAAGGAAACCCAATTAAAACTAAATAACCTTTATTAATAAATTACCATTTTCATTAAATCTTAATTACTTAGTTAATAAGTAATTACAATTTAATTAATCATTTGTCATTAATTAAAATCATCATCTCAATTAATAGTTAATTAAATAATTAATTATACTTAATTAATTACTTAATTAACCCCTTTTAAATAATTAATTAAATAAATAAATTAACTTAAAATTTCTTTAATAAATCAACTAATTATAAATTATTAATACTTAATTATTATTTAAGATAAAATATTATATTAAATAAATCTTGAAATCTTTATTCAACTTAATTCATAAATTAAATTAAATAATAAAGAAATCATTAATTAATTTCCTTTAATAATTAATTTAACAATTCCTAATTCAAGTTAATAAATTATCTTAAACTTTATTTGTTAATTAATAAAACAATTATAAATTTCCTTTATTATTTCCAAAATAAGTTTGAAAACATCATTAGCTAAAACATTTAAACAAATCATATAAACTTCATTATAAAACAATTAAATTTCAAAAACAAGAATTTAAATTTTAACTTAAACCTTTTTAAAAGTTAAAACTTACTTATTTAAAATTTCAAATCTTGTTAAGCATTTCTATTTTGATTCAACCTATACACATGAATCTAAGAATCTGATTTAAAATTTTAAAACTGTTTCAATTCAAAAATTAAAACAGTTAAGTTTAAAACTAACTGTTAAAAACATAACAGTAATCTGTATATAAACCCATAACCCACACGTTCTTCAACCCGAGCCACAACCATATTACTTCGAGCTTTAACCCGAGTCCTACTCACTTTCTACCCGAGCTTCAACCCAGTACCCAAACCCAAAATAAAACCCAATATAACTGACACAACTACCTCCACCGTGCAACCTGCACCGTCGCGGGACCCTCTCTGGTCATCAGCGAACCCACCGCCGAGTCATACCACCACCCTTCGAGCCTCCACGACCAACCAAACTCCAACATTTAACCCAATTCAAAATCGAGCATTTAGGTTGGACTGAACCCCTAAAACATCACCAGAAAAAGTCAAATTATCACGACTCCGATCAACGACAAAGGCCACAACTTCGGCCATGGTCCACCGACCCACCAAGCTCCCTTCACACCAATTTTCATTCAACTCGATGCAATATAGACGATGCAGAAGTCAATTCACAGACAGCTTCAAAAACTAGGTTTTAATATGAATCTTTGGCAAAATCAAATTATTCAGTAGTTTAAAATTTTCAATGATTTTTGCTATACTCACTGATGTTTCATCTAGCTCCAAACACAAACTCAAGTCACCCAGTTACACAAATCAACAGAAATGGGCAGAAATTCAATTTGTAGAGAACCCCCAAATTCAGATTCAATACTTTACTAAAAATTGTTGTTTTGATTTTAAAAATCGTCACTTTCGAAGATGATTCAAGTTGTATATTCCAATCAATATAATTTAACATTGGATTTTATCAAATATCTTAGATTTACTGCATTATCTATGTTCCAGTAAATTTCCAAACTAAAATAAAAATACTAGAACTTGTCTTTTAAAAACTATATGATGTTTAAACCAAATCAACTTGTTTAAAATCAAAACTCCAAAGTGATTTGATAAGAGTTTGGACTTTTGGTTCATTTTAATCTCTGTACAAAAAGAATACAAAGAGTAGCAGTTAACTATCATGCATGCTCAACATTCATATACACAGATCAATCACCAATCATATAATCATGAAAGCATTAATTATTTCAGAAGTTAAACAAACAACAAATCATTAATTACTTAAGCCTTTAAGTTGTTGTTTACTCACCTCAACCTAGTGCAAAGTTTTGAAGAAGAGCAGGAAATTGCAAAAGAATTGAACTTGAAGCTTTGAAAAGCTTCAGGTAATACTTTGAATACTTGCTAGCTTATCTATTTGCTTCAGATTCCCTCTTAGAAACCTGCATGCATATGAAAATTTGGTGCAGACATTGAAAATGCAGAAATCTGGGTTGAAAGTTGCATCAAGTTTTGAAAATATTTTGCAGCTTCTTGGATTTTTTGAAGATTGTTTCAGGCATTTGAAAAGGTTACAGGGTTTAGGCATAAGCAGTTACAGAATTGAATTGCATTTGTTTTGAGGAAAAGATTACATGATTTGATTCATTTCTGGTTGAGTCATTGTTTTTAGAAGAGATAATTCAGGTCTTGATTTCAGGTTTGTTTGAGCTTTTACAAACAGAATGTTGCAGGCTTGTAGGGGTTACAGATATTGGTTTGAGGAAGTTAAGTTTCAGGCTTTGGTAAATAGGAATTAATATTTCTGGTTTGAGGAAATGGTTTATTTTCTGATTTGATTTTTTAGAGAATGGTTTTAGTTTTCCTCAGTTTTGAATTGAAGAATAGAAAAAGAATGAAGAGAAGTAGAAATTTGTTTATATAAAGGCTGAATGATTTTATTAAAAATAAAAGGAAACAAAATTTTAGAAAAATGCCACTTGTACTAAACTACACCATTTGTCATTCTCATATTTTTATTTACTAACACATGTTAAAAGAACCCCTAATACATTAACACTTGTCATTATTTATTCATATTTATCCTAAAAGAATTATAAAGGCCTTTTTATTTTAAGTAAATTTTCTAATTAAATTTCAAGTAAAAAAATACATTTATATATTTATAAATGTTTGCTAAATTTATATAAAATGCAATCTTTGAAAAGAATTGAAACCAAATATGATTTAAATAAAATTTATATACAATATTTCAAACTTGTTTTAAAATGTTATTTCCAAGCCTTGCATTTATTTTATTAGATAAACACAAATCCAAATTTCTATAGATAAATTTTTATAAAAAGAAATAAAACAAAATATTATTTTTAATAAAAAAAAACATTATCTATATAATTTAAAATTCAAACTATATTATTATATTAAGATGTATGTATATTCTTGAATTCAAATTTATATTCATTTTCAAAGTCAAATCAAATCTAAAATAAATTTAAATCAATAAAAACAACTATTTTAAAATAAGCTCATTATTATTTACAAATAATATATCCTATTTTAAAATCAATTTATAATCATAATTAAAACATTATATTATTATTACTTGGTTAATTATCTTTGAAAATAACTAATTTATCAATTCAAATAATATAAATTAAGCGATTATCAGCATTTTAAATTCCTGGAAATTCCGGGATATTACATAGAGTCACTTGATTTCCAAGCTACAAGCACATCCACTAGATTTATTGGCTACTAAGCACACCCAATTGATTTTATGGGCTGTGATTTACGGGCTACAATTACACCCACAAGTATAGTAGTATAATTTGATAGAGTTTTACAGATTCATATCTTCAATCTTTATTACAATTGATCCTATAACTCTAGAATAGCACTTTGATCTTGGTTTGAGTGAGAGTGGTGAGATAAATAAAAGAGTATATGAAGTAGAATCAAACCAGTGATGATTGAATTTGATTCTGGTTGAATTTCGATAGTGTTTGGGTATATTTTGGTTTACAAAATGAGAGAGTAGAAGGAGGAGAGATGAATAAGAAAATTATGACTAAAAATTCATTTGGAATTCTAGTATTCATAGAGGAACAATGGTCATATCCATTCAAGAAGAGAAACGACGAAAAGACACTTCTTTTGAAACTTAAATTTTGAAAAAATCGGCCACTATGTCGACATACATACATAGAGTATGTCGACGTACTTTTAAAATTTAAAATATTTTAAAACATTATTTCGGAAACTCATTGTTTTGTATAATAGTTTGATACTTTATAAAATCATTTAAGCATAATTTATACATAATTTAATCATAATAAAACTTTATATAATAATTATGAAAATCTTAATATAATGTACATAATATATATATATATAACCAATATAATTATATAATTATAACTTATTAAAGTATAAATAAAAATTCATTATGTATATATAAACTTAAAAACACTTAAATAGTTCTTTACAAGCATAAGAGATTGAAAATAATTTTGAGAAACATTTTGAAAATATTATTTTAAAACCAGAATATTTGAAAAATAATTTAAAATAAAACTAGAGAAGGAGAGAGAGATCAGGAAAGTGCTATCAAGGTTTTAGCATAAATTCTATGAATCTATAACTTACCTGGAATATCTTGAAATCTTGAAGTCTTCAATACTCATGAGTCATCATTCTTCAACTCTTGAAACTCTATATCAACATCTTCAATCTATTCTTAATACTGTAGAGTCTTTTTAATCAATACATGTCTAATATCCTGCACTATATACTACATATAACTTGATAAAACATTAGTATATATATTTTACATAATGTCCTATAGTTTTTATCATCAAAACCAATACCTAAGTTACTAATAATCTCCCCATTTTTTATGATGACAACTCTATATATAAAATATAATATAACTCCCCCGGGTTACAAAACTCATGCTTAACCTATGCTTAGATTTTAAATATTTCTTCCCCTTTGTCGTCAACAAAAATAACCACCTACAACTATAACTCTAACACTAATTCTAACTCTAACTCTCCCTAAATAAATTCTAATTGACATATATAAGAATTACATATAACGATGATGAGAATGATTGTATAAAAAAAGTGATATGTGAAATTAGATAATCATGAAACAATCATAATCAATATAAATATTCATCCAATCCAACAAAGTTAATGTCACACACCATTTAAAAAAATCCACACAAATCAAACCAATCATATCCAAACCAAATCAAGTATTATTATTTATATACAATCAAGCTTACTTAAACTAAACATTTCGAGGAACTTCAACCCATCCATCAGCGCTAAAGATTGGATCTTCTTTAATAGCATCTCAATCTTCATCATTTTTGTTGATGGTACACTGTGTATTGGTGGTTGGTTCTTCTTTATTCAAGGTATAAATCAATCACTGAATCGCATCACAATGCCTTTCTTGCTCTTTGATCATCTGCATTTGACTCAATTCTAAGTGCCTCTAGTTTCTTAAAATGAAAGAAAGAATGTTCTTAAATGATTCAAAAGTTTTTTCAAGGTTTTCTTTTAGTTCTTGGATAGAAGAAGCCATTAATTTTTTTATTAGAGTTTAGGAACGAAAAGTTAGAAGAAAGAGACTTGAAACAAATGATTCTCTGGTCTTAATAGGTATTTAAATGGGTGAAAGTTTATTGGAAATGAATAAACACTTGTTGTATATTTAAATTTCAAAATTAAAATCTTTTGAAAAGTTACCATTGTATGTCGACATACATACCCAAGGTATGTAGACATATATAAAGAAATTTTCAAAACAATTTTGTTTTGATATTCTAATGTATTTATCTTATATGTTTATACTTGTATGTTTTCCAAAGATGATAAACAATCTACAGCGGCAAGGAAACAAATTTTTCATTAATATTAGATAATTATTACATAGCTCATACACTAAAGTAATGAAAAGATACATAAGATCAAACCAAATTCAAACTAAAATGACCAAATACAACACATTCATAAGCAACCAGATAGATAGTAAACTAGAAAGATATAGATGAAGAAGATGATGAAGATATCCCAAGCTTGCGTTTCACATTTCCAAAGAATTTGTCCATTTTGTTGGAAATAATGGTTAATTTCTTACTAGCGGAACGCTTGAGGATCTTTTAATTTTCAATAATCTTATTTTGATTGTTGAGAAGGTCTTTGTTGGTTGGTCGAAGAGGAAAATCAATGCTTTCTTTGGAGGTTTCCTCCTCCACTTCTTCTTCTTGTTTAATATACATATCATCTCCTTCTTCCTCTTCCATATCTTCTCTAATTTCTTTCTCCGCTTTATAAGCTAACCTTTCCTCTTTCTCTGCAAGAGTTTCATTTAGCTCGAAAAAGGGTGGAATTTTCAAAAGAGTGATGTTGGCATGATTAAAGACTTTACGAGAGACAAATTCCACTCCTTTAAAGTCAACACCAAAATAATTGAAGATTCGAGTAAGATACAGACTATGAAATATTATATTTTCCAAATTAGAAAGATTTTTTGGATAAAATTCATCTAATATAACTTGATCCCAATTTATGTCATATTGACCATAAATGGAGAAAAGAGTTTTGCATAATTTTACGGTTGGATTATTGAAATTTCTCGATGGAGGAGTGATGCTTTGTTGTAAGAGAAGGTTTAAAATTCTTGCTTTTGGACGAAATTTTCGGTTTTTGAATTCAAAATCATTATCAACTTCAAATATGTTGTGAAATACTTCATGATTTTGATCATCAATTTAAAATATGTAAGATCCATTCCAGTAGATTTACATCCAAGAATCGTATCCAAAAGTTCACAATTTAGAACTATTAAAATTCTCTTATACTTATCCATACTTCTCCTTCATTGTCCTCATGACACTTTCCTTTCTAGTTTGCATTAAAAAAATTAACCAAGTGCGGATATCAAACATAATCATTTTAAGAAGCATCAATTAAACCGCGAATTCCATTTTGTAAACAAAGAGAATCAAGTTCGTAAGTAGAAAAATCATTGAAAATTGCAATTCTTCTCGTAAAAACCTTTCCGAAATTCATATAACTAATATAGTCATCCATACCTCTTGATCATTGAAGAGAAAACTCCAGATAGTTTTGGAAAGTCTCATGGATGAAAGAGTGCTTGAAGAAGCCATTGATGAAGAGTTTTAAAGAGATAAGAGAGTTAATGAAATTTTGAAATTTTAAAGTGAAATAAATGAACAGAGATAAAGATAATAAATAGAGAATCAAATGACATGTTCTCTGGTCAAGGGACACCTTTTCAAAACACAGGCCTGGGTGGTGGGAAAATTCAAATTTAGAATTTGAAATTAAAATTCAAAATCTTCCTATGTATGTCAACATATGCTAAGGTTGTTTGTCTACATACATGTTGATTTTTCCAAAAAAAAAAGTGTTGTTTAACTATATCATATTATATATATATATATATAGTTATTCTATTTACAAAAAAATTATTTTAAAATTTATTTTAAATGTATTTTATATTATTATTATATTATTAAAATATATAAAATATTTAAATTTGAAATATAATTACACAATATTCAACCAATATTATTGTTAGTCTATATTCCTAAAAGCCAATAAAGCTACCCAAATAAATCATTCAAGAAATTAAAACTTTTGATATACTAAAAGCGTACATTTTTCTGATCTATTTCACCATTTTGTTCTAAATTATGTATTGCTATGAACCACATGTTGGCAATTTCTGTGTCTGATTCATTATCACTTGAGGATGTGTCTAAACTGTTTAATGTTGTAATATAGGATCTTCCCCGTTTTTCGAACGAATCGGTGTTTGATGTAGTTTTCAGTTTATCGGGATGTGGACAGTCTCATTTTAATGACCAGGTTCCTCGCAATTATAACATCTAATGTCATTTCTGCTTCCGCTTCCTAGATTTTTGTTGTCATTTCTCTTGAAATTGTTCATCTTCCTATATTTTAGAAATTTTCTGAAATTCCTTGTCATGAAAGCAATTTCTTCATCATCGTTGCTGTTTGAATATAGATTATCCCTCATTGCATTAAAAACTATAGACTTTTTTAGTGCTTTGCTTTCTCTCTGGCCCTGAATTTGTGCTCCAAAAGACATTAAATTGCCAATTAACTCTTCAATATTTAAAGTGCTAATGTCAGTAGCTTCTCTGATTGCAAGAGTCTTTTGATCCCATTCAAGAGTAAGTGAATTGAGAATTTTTCTAACCTGATCCTCCTTAGAAAAACTTTTACCCGGTGCAATAAATAAGTGTACTATATCTTGGAATCTACTATATATATCAGATATGCACTCGTTTAGAGTTATTTTAAATAATTGAAACTGGTTTGCTAACATGGAAATTTTGGTCTGTTTAAACTTACTTATGCCTTTACGTGTAACTTGCAAAGTTCTTCAAATTTCAAATGCAGACTTACATATACATACTCTATTAAATCCATTTCTATCTAGTGAACAAAATAGTATATTCATGGCCTTAGAGTTACTTTATGCAACTAATTTTTGTTCTACAATCCACTGTGCAAAATTAATCTTGTGTTATATTCCAAATGTATAAACTAATTGATTGTAAATAAATTTTCATTCTACATGACCAATATGTGTCTATACTGCCATTAAAAAGTGGAGGTCTGGTAGTAGGTTTTCCTTCAACAAATTAGTTACTAACAAGTGTATTACCAGTGTTACTAACAGTACTATTATCATGGTGGTAGCCATTTAAACTTTTTCAAAAATCAAATGATGAATTCTTTGAAAACCAGTGCTTTGATACCAAATGTGAGTTGGCAGAATATGGATCTTAAGGATAAATTAACACTATAGGAGGGTGAATAGTGTTCAATTAATTATATGAATAATTTTAAGATTTTTTAAGATTCTACTTGTAATAGTACAATTAACAATCAGATAAACAATAACAGAATCAAAGTGCAGATAAAAGTAAATACGGTAAAAGTAAAAAGGAAAGAACATATCAAGATTTTATACTAGTTCATATTTACCTTACACCCAGTCGCGTACAGTTTCTTGTACAGATTTATTTTCAACTAGTAAATGCAAATACAATCTTGATTTCAAGGTCATGAGAAACAGCCACTAGAATGGCGACCTCTGGTAGAGTCACTTGATTTTCATGCTACAAGCACACCCACCAAATTTACAAGCTACTAAGCATACCCAATTGATTTTACAGGCTACAATCACACCCACAAGTATAACAGTATGATTTGGTAGAGTGTTGCAGACTCGGATCTTTGATCTTGATTACAATCGATCCTATTACTCTTGAATAGCACTTTTATCTTGGTTGGAATGAGATAGATGAGAGAAATCAGAAAGTACATGAAGGAGAATCAAACTGGTGATGATTGAATTTGATTCTGGTTGAATTTCGGCAGAGTTGGGTATATTTTGATTTAGAAAATGAGAGAGTGGAAGGAGGAGAGACGAACAAGAAAATTATGATTAAGAATTCGTTTAGAGGTTTGGTATTTATAAAGGAACAATGGTAATATCCATTCATGAAGAGATGCAAAGAAAACACACTTATTTTGAAATTTAAATTTTGAAAAAATCGACCACTATGTCGGCATACATACTTAGAGTATATCAGCATAATCTTTTTAATAAAAATACTTTAATACAATATTTTAAACACTCGTTCTTTTATAAAATAGTTTGACACTTTATAAAATCATTTAAGCATGTTTATACATATTGTAATCATAATAAAACTTAACAAAACTTTATATAATAACTATGAATTTTTTTTTCCATAATGTAAATAATATATATTAAATTAATATAATTACAACTTATTAAAATATAAACAAGAGTTCAATATATATATATATATATATATATATAAACTTAAAAACACTATAATAATATTTTTATAGGTACAAGAGATTGAAAATCATTTTGACAAATATTTGGAAAAGATTACTTTAAAACCAGGATATTTGAAAAACAATTTAGAATAAAATTAGAGAAGGAGAGAGGGAGAGAGAACGGGAAATTGCATTCAAGGTTTTAACAAAAGTTATCTCCAAATCTTGAACTCTTCAATACTCATGAGCATTCATTCTTCAACTCTTGAAACTCGGTATTAGCATCTTGAATCTATTGTTAATACTGCATAGTCTTCTTAATCAACATCTGTCTAATATCACACACTACATACTATATATAACTTGATAAAACATTAGTATCTATATTTTATTTAATGTCTTATAGTTGTTGTCATCAAAACCAATACCTATGGCACTAACATAACTTGTTTCCGACATTCAACTTATACTATACCTCATTCAAGGGTGAAGCCTGGTAAATTAGAGCACTGGCTGCATATCAAAGCCTTTCCTGGACATTTATTCTTGACTCTCACAGATAGATAAATCAACCTTGTTGGCGTTTAGTGTTAAGTATAGTATCAACAACTTTCATAAATGAGTAAGAAATAAACATGATTAATACATTTCAGACCATCCGAACTTAAATATTCCTCGGTCAAGAGGGAAGTTGGTAGATTAGGGCACTATTTCGTCTATCCTACTCGAACATTAATCTTAACTCTCACAAATAGAAAAGCCTACTTCATCGACTTATAGTGTTAAGCTTAGTTCATTTACATTTTCGAAACTTATATATATAATACTTTAAAAATACTTATAAATAGGTTTTAAATATCTATGTAAAATTTTACTTGAAAATAACTAACTTATAATTTTTATGAAAATAAATAAAAATGTTTTTTGTATTATAAAACCTCTTTACTTCCAAAATTCATAAATAAATACTAAAAATATATTTAAACTTCAAATCAGCTTTAAAATACTGAAAATATGTTAGAAAATATACCTAAAAATAATAGATAAAATAACCAAATTCAAATATCATTTTTAAGCACTTAAATCCATAAGCACCTTACTACAACATTTATAAATGAAGTTAAAAGGCCTTGTTAAAGAATAGCATAGAAAAGCATGAACTTTGTAACCAGTTTTACCATTTAAACAAATGATTCAAGACTTAAAATTTTTGTAGCAAGTACTACCCTTAAAGTACTTTAAAACTATTAAAAGAAACCCCTAAGTATATCTTTCACTTTATTTATGAAAATTCCTGAAAATAAGGTATTTACTAAAATGTTCGTTTAGCAATATTTTTACTCCAACTTCAGCCTTTTTTTTTGACAAGTTCCAAAAGATTTTAAAGTCCTATTTTTCCAGTAATAAGTATACATATAATAATTATTAAAAATGCAAAGAAACCCAATGATGTCTTTCAAATTAGTTACAAAAATTCAAATGGCGATCTTCTTCTCGCTATAACATATTGCAATTTTGTTTCACAAGTTAATGAATGATTTAAACTTCAATATTTTCTAGTAATAAGTAAATTTATAGCAATTATCCAAAATTCAAATAATACTCTAGGGTATCTTTCAAAGTTAACTTTGAAAATCACCAAACACAAAGCATTTTCAAAGTGCATCCATAGCGATTTTTCTTTTCTAACTTTCGCTACTTTGGTTCATAATTCCTATAACTTTACATACCAATTATTTATTATCTCACACATAAAAATATATATATATATAACAAACAAATCAAATTATCTCCAGATAAGATCAAAAATCTTCCATTTATAAAGGTTAAAGTTAAGGGATATCGAAGTACACTTATCGCGACTATTCTCGCTTCAAACACTTTCAATATACTTTAATTCAACACATAGGCCAACCAATCACGTAAACGCAAAGTATAGGCCATGCCGCATATTATAAAATGTAATAGAAGTCATGTTATATGATACAAATTCGTCATTTTCTTTCAAAAGCAAGAGGAGTCCAAAGTTTATAACTTTAATCAGTTAATGTCATTTTAACATCATATTTGCACACACATACATATATACACATACAAGATGCTGATATTACTCACCAAAATCCAAGCCATAACAAAATTAAATACACAAGAATCAAAGAACCACATCTTACCATCACCAAAATTCTAAAGATCCAACCTTTTGCACTAAAATCATAAAGCATCTCCACCCCCCATCATCTATTGCTCATGGCCCACCTAGATCCTTGCTCCTCTTCATGTATCTTCCACTTAAAATTTAAGTCTAAGCTTCCTAATGTGTTCTAAGTTGTTAGTGAAAGTTTTGTGAAGTTTGGAGAATTTTTGAACTAATTAGGGAAAGATTAGTGAAAATAGAAGTGGATTAGTGCTAATCACTTCTTCCATCTTTGTTCTTTTTGTTATTTTTAAGATTTGCTTAGCCTCTGCTTGACATGGCCAAGACCCTTCCCATGTGCCTTGCATGCTCCTTTTACTTTACACCTTATCTTTTCTTAGTAAATTACCTTTTTACCCTTACACACAAAATATCTTCTATAACATCCCCATGACATCATAATATGCTTTTCTCCATAAATGGCTAAAAAAATATTTCATGTTAATGTTCTCCTAAGAAAATAAGTTTATGTAAAAAAGTTTGGACAACTTCTGATGAGTAAAAAGCTAATTATCGATAAAACGATTTTCAGTCACATTATCGACATTTGTTCAAATTTAATTTTATAAACATTTTCCAAAACAAGTTTATCATCATTATTATGAGTTAAAAGGGTTTAAAAAATTATTGAATTAATTTAACAATTTTTAATCCAAGATTCAAGTATTCATATAATTCAGATATTTAAATATGAAATGTTCGAAATTTTGGGTCATTACATTCTCTCCCACTTCACTATAGAAAAAACGCATCAAACGATAGGCATGCTCCATTATCTGATTGCATACTTATCTGTCTTAAATCATATGTCATCTTATTACAAGTTAAACCATAGATACCCCGTGCAGTATGGATTAACACAAAAAAAAATAACCCTATGTTGTCTGATGTTATAGTATCATTTCTAGAATATTCTATTGGACAAAATATAAATATTGACTGATATGAGTAATTATTTACAGAATGAAATAAATGAATCATAATTTTATTTAAACAAATATTGTATTTCAAATCAAATTCAAATACAATACAACTATCACTATCACTATACTTACGTTTTCAAATATAATACAACTTAAATTCACTCACATTCACTCATAATAACTCGAGTTTGATTTTGATGTTGATCTTGATTTGCTTGCTCCAGTTTGTGTCCAGCCATCTCCTATACATGTTAAATAAACAACAACATAGTAAAATTGAAAAAGAAATAAATCTAAATTGCAAAAATAAAATTGAATTTGAATGTTAAATATTGCCTCGTTTATGGGTTTGTTTTTTACTTTTCTTTTTTAGACAGGGATATATATATATATATATATATGCACAAACAACCTATGATATACGTGGTGTATCGTTTTGAGTAACACAAGGCCAATCCTCGATTCAATCACATGGACAGTTGCAAAGGTCAAACTCGAAGGCTTAACTCGGTGCAAACACACAAGTTCAAGCCCAAGCAAGCTCGGGTTCAATACAAGTAGTTTAATTCGGCTCACAACAGATCAGGCAACTCACCAAAGCCAAAGTGTACAAACAAGTTCAGTGCACATGGAGATCCATAAAGTCGAGCACCAGCAAACCAGATTCATGGCAATATCAAGCATGGTACATAATGATACAGAATTAAGTACACAAATAGCAAGGAAAAAGAACAGTAGGTATGAATTTACAAAATACTGCCACTTGCATCTTTTATAGTGAGAAACACATATACATATATGTGTATATATATATATGTATACATGTATATGTGCAACACATGTCAACAGCCAAGAAGTGCCACAAACAAACGAACAGCAGGTAGTGCCATGAACAAATGCAGCCAAGAAATACATGAGTTCAAGGAAAGAAGTACAGACAAATGAAAGAATCAAAAGAACATTCACACGAGAATCAAAAGAATTCAAGTGCACATAAACAAGCTCAGGCAAAACTGTAGTGCACATAGGAGCAACTCAAGGCAACTCAAAACAAGTTCAAATCAAAATGGTTCAGAAACTCAAAATGGTTCAGAAACTCAAAATGGTTCAGATAATGTCATAAACAAGGAACAGTAGAAAATGCACACATGAAGCATGTATAATGGCACATGCATGCCATGCTATAAGCAACAAGTATATATCATCAAAGTGAGCATGTACGTATATACATATATATGTATATATGTATACATATACATAGGCATCAAACAACAAGTGCTCAGGTAAAACAAGAAATCACAGTGTTGAAGCAAGTATATACAAGCTCGAGTGTACATACAAGTATATATACAAGAACTGAATTGGAACAAGATTTGCAATTGAAAGTGTAACAAGAAATCGTATAAAACATAAACAAGCACATGCAAAACAACAAGTGTTGAAGCAAGTATCAAAGTACACAAATAAGAAACCAAAGCACATGAAAGGGACTCAACTAATGTCAAGGCATTGCCTTGTTCAAGGCAGTGCCAGCACACTGCCTTGAACAAGGCAGCGTGCATTGCCTTGAATAAGGCAGTGTGCAATACATAGACAAGGACACGATGCAACAGTGCAACATGGGAACAAGGCCAAAAATATGGTCCAAGGCAAACCAAAAACAACATTGCAACGCACATGAACACACATATATGAAAGTTCAAAGAAAAAACATAGTAATATTTCACCTATATATACATAAATATGTATATACACATATGGAAGATATATCACAAACTAGACTCAAAGGCCAACAACATGTCAGTAATGGTACAAACACTCACGCATATATACATACATATGTATGTATGTATATACATGGAAGTTCAAAAACATCGAGAGTACGACAAGTACAAGGTAAGGACAAGTGTACACATAAACTCAAATGATTAAATGAGTTGTAAGAGCTCAAATGAAGTGATCATAGTTGAACTTAACTTCCCAAAATCAAACAAAGAAATTGAAATGAAATTGTAAGGGGAAAGAATCGAACGAGCAGGAATCAAAAGAACGTTCACATATATAGATACATACATATGTATGTATGTATATACATAGAAGTTCAAAACATCTACTAACTCAGACATGAACTAATAAAACAACAACCAAAGTTTTCACCATCACAACACATATATCTCATGACATATGTGTACATATATACACATATATACACGTATATCTCGAAACAGAAATCTAAAAACACATATATCTCAAAAAACATGAACTCAAGTGGAACTCAGATATGGTATACACATATATATACATATATACACATGAACTCAAGTGGAACTCAAGCGAAACTCAACCAGGGAGTACATGGAGTTCAAGGCAGTGCACACTACCTTGTTAAAATCAGCATCAAAGAAAATAAATATTGAAAACTCAAATAAGCATGTGGTAATTAGATACCAGATAGCAAGCTCAAGAGAAAAACTAGAAAATCAGATAATACTAACATGTATTAGATTTCAAAATCAGTAATAAAGAAACCAAAACCATAAGTATACCTATATTCATGAAATGTAGGGCTTTAATCCTTATAAATAACCCAAAATCATCATTGGCATACCAATTTTTAACTCGCAGCTTCAAAGTTCGAGAACGCAACAAACTAACAAGAGCAATAATCATATGGAGTAGCTGAATTTAGATATCATCGACTCATGAAAGTAATCGATTATGAAACCATAATTTTTGAAAGTAGCTCAAAAACAAAAGAAGGGACCTGATGCAAGCGTTTAGAAGAAACTTTAATTCACTACCTAAGTTTTGAGAAAGATAGAGTATCGGGTTCTAAAATTGAGAGGGTGAAGCAAGCATTTTGAGAGGAATGAAAGCGGCCACAAATTGGAAGCCATTTTTTTCTTTTACGAACGAAAGAATTGAGAAAGGGAACGAATTGGAACAAAGGCAACCATGAAATAATATGGTGAATATTGAGAGGGAAACCGAAATTTTAATAAGGAGCTAAAACCAAATTTTTGATAATTTCAATCAAATAATAGACGTGTATTATCTGAAAACAAATGATGTCTGATCGCTGTTATATCACAAAAGAGATGATTTTTCTATGTATTTTGTGAAAAAGTAGAATAACAAAAAATCTATCATGTATTATGTGACCACTACTGTTTGATTCACTTCTTGGCATAGTTTTTGGAGTATTTCATCCTTAGAATTCTAACACGAGCAACAAAAGGAAACAATCACATAGGAATACTTAACTGTATTTAAAATTACAAGCAAGCATAGCCCATGGTGTGCTCAGGTTCAAAAATCCTCTTAACACACAAGGACGATAAACAATCTACTAAGAGTACCTTACGCTCAATAGCCTTTGGTTATTACTTAGTCGATTGTTCATGCAACCTCATAAAAATCAAAGAATCATCACCTAAACTCTTTATAAGCCAATAAAGCATAGTATGCATATACTAAAGCCCATACAATGCACATGGACCATCTGTACGCAATATCAAATCTAATCACTCGCTCGATCGCATAATTTCACTTCCAAACTGGCATAGTTCACTTGAGCTCTCTAATGCGGACTCTGATCGGTTTCCTTGATTAGAAACCTTTGTTCTCCTTACATAGCCATATAATATGATTGAAAACTTTAGCATTATATCAAGAATCTATATCAAGTGTTCATCATCAAGAATTTGGTGAAAAATCCTTGTTCGGACCAGTGTAAATTACCTCGAAATCATTTACTCGAATCTTGAATCAAAAACTATCATGTGAATAAAATGATCTAAATACAACTTACGTATTCATCTTATTGGTTTCTTAACTACACCAATATCAATTTAAATCACATTCATTTTCCAAATAGTACGTCTCATTAATACTAAAATCATTTATGAACCATTTCATAAAAACATAACTTCAAGTTCATAAACATTTTATAACTTAAGTTTATATTTGTATAATACTCCAATACATCCTAAGAGTATGTACAAAACATTAAGTTTGTCTAACTTAACAAGTGTGTTCAACAAATTTAAAACTTACTAAAATTCTACTATCTTCTCAATAAAAGAGTTACAAAACTCAACTTTTATTTTCGCAAAAACACTTAGCTTCAAATTCTATGACGATTCGGAAGTTTCTGACTGTCCAATCATCGAAGATCCCATTTCATTTTAACAAATGAAAACTACCAAACAATTTATCATAATGTGATTTACATACAATACCATTCTAATCCATAGGCTACATGTGTCCATAAAATACCTTAATAAAGGTTTACTTATTTATTAAACACGTTTCTCTACAAAAAGAAAACAGAAAAAGTTTTGACAATTATTCAGGTTATGCCACTACCACTCGGGCACCCAACATAGCATACTTACTAGGCTTTTCCATATAGAAATTTTATTTCAATATCTTTATCAAACTACTGCATATTTTCTTTATCAAATTCTTTTTAAAGAAAAACTTAAGAACCAAATAGCGGGTTTTGTTTAAAATCAATTAAAACTGTGTATGTGTGTGTATCGTGTATGTCAAATCATACTCTCTAGATTAAACCAAAATTTATTTTACTAAAACAATTCCGTAGCATTCCTCACTTAGAAATCCAAAAATAAATGTAACGACCTGTATTTTTCGATAAATAAAAATATTAAATTAAATAAGATTTGAAATTTAATATGGTGAGAAATTAAAATTTATGATTTATTAATAAGAAAAACAATTATAATATGATTTAATAAAGTTGTTGGATGTTGTCAATAGTTTAATGTAATTTAAATCAATTGAAATTATTGTAAATTAATTAGGACTTGTAAATAAGGAATAAATTAATGTTGAATTTAATGTTAAAATTATATGTTATAAATTAGGACAGGTTCGTTATGGAATATGAAATCAATTAATTAGTATGTGAATTTATTAGCATTGTTTGTAAACAACAAAACATAGAAATGTGTTTGAATTATTAATGTGTAATATTTGTTTAATTATCATTTCATTATTTAATCTGTTGAAATTAATTTGAAAAACCATGTGAATAAATATAATTAATATTGCAGTTAATATGAATTAAGATGAAACTGTAGAATATGAATGTAATATAATGTAAACTAATGTTAATTATATTCATATGATATTTTATGATTGAATAATAAAAGTGAGAATCAAAAATATAAGAGTTTGATTGAAATTAAAATATAATTAACTAGGGTTTTATTTCAATTGTAATTGAACTTTGAAATTTATGTAATATTTAAATACTAGAATTAACCGGATTTTTATTTTTATAGGTTATTAATTTCTATGTAATTAAGAATAATAAAAATTGTTAACTTTTAGATTGAATTTGAAAAGTGATTAAACCGATTTATAATAATTTATTTAATTACGTGAAAATTAGGCATTTTTTCATTGTCTCGAATTTCAAAGAAACCAGTTTCATTAGATCCGTAACAGTGAATTGTTGTAGGATTTCAAGTTTTGTAGCGATCAGACTTGTCGTTTGGCCATGCGAGCTTGAAACGCGTAGAAAATCAGTTAATATAAATTAAATGAATATAATCTGATTTTGGAAGCTAACTTCTACATACTTTTGAACTTGGGTTTGAAACTAGTTTCATTGAGTTTAAAAATATTGAAAACTTATATTTTGATATATTGGATGACCCACTTTTGTTTCGAAAACGAAACGGGCTCTTTGGGTCGTGTTATTATTTCGAACCAATTCGATCTATCCATTCATTCTTATCTATCATTGTCCTTATAAATTGTTTTTTTCTAAAACCCTAGCATCGTTTCATATTTCTATACATATTATTTTTCCATCTGCTTCATCCATCTTCCCAATGGCAACTCAAAACCTAATTCTAAATTTCAATTTTCAAATCAAAATCAGATCGAAAAATGTGAACTCCTCAAATTATATTGAATTATATATCGTTGGAAAGCTCTCGATGAGTGCAATCTACTACAGCAATTTGTTTTTCTATTAGATGCATCGTTTGACTAGAAATCATTGATTTATCCTCGGTTGTCCATGCTAGGGTTTGATTTTTAACGGTGGATCTTCGGCCATAGCGCGATCGGAGGGCACCGGATTGTAGAGGGCGTTGAGGCAAGTCAATCTAGGGGTTCATGCTGGTCGATGGTCCATGCGATCGCTAGAAATAGACGGAAATTAGGGGCGGTGGTCGTTGGCGTTTTGGCCGGGCGGAGGGGTCGCGAGGCCTAAGCATGGAGTGGTTGGAGGAGCCTAGGTGACGGCGATAATGGATCATGCCGTAGTTCGGCGTAGGTAGCGGCGATCTGAGAATCGGGTGGCGGCTGTCATGTTGTTTTAGGGTTCGACTTTGCTCGCTAGGGTGCATGGTGAGAAAATTTACATCTTTACCCTTTTTTAATTTTTAATTCAAAGTTAATTTTCAAACATTCTAATATTGATAACTTTTTCGTACGAGCTCGGATTTGCACGCAATTTTCTCCGTTGCGATTGTATCGAAATTTAGAACAATATGGAACTGGTTTGGATGCATTCTAAGACTGTTAGAATTTTGGCCTTTAATTGGATTTTAAATTGTCGATAAATTAAAGATGGGTGTTTTAACCCACTCATAACTACTAAACCATCTTGTGTTAGTTAAACTAAATTGATTACTTGTTGTTTGATATATTTAAATTTTCATTTGAATTTATATTGAATTTAATTATCATTTTAAATTAATATTGGAATTTAACTTTTTTTGTTAAATACCTGATTGATAACCAGTTAATTGTTGTGATTGATTGGTTGATTTGAATGATGATTGTGATGGATGCTTAACGATTGACATTTGGATGATTTGATGTTATATATATTTTATATATATTGTTGTCGCACTGCAGGTTCCCTTAGTTATTGTTAGGAAAATCGCTATGGATTGACGTGATACATACCCGAACGGTCTTATAGATTAGGAAAAAATCATTATGGGTTGAAATGATAAACCCAAGAGATTTTATAGGTTTGAATTTTACTCGGGTTTGTGGGTTGAAATGATATATACCCATAAATTTAAATTATTGCAGGTTGAAATGATACATATCTGTATCACTTGACTATAGCGTAGAAAATTATATACGGACACCTGATTGGTTAAATTAAATGATTTTAAATCCTTAACTTTTTGAATCCAGCTAAATGATATTACAAATAAAAATAAGATTTATATGAACTGGATTATTTTCAAAATCCAAGCTTTTAAAATATTGAATTCGAAATTGGTTTAAATGAATTGTTTAAAGAATTTAAATTAAAATCTTAAAGTTGAATTTTGAAATATAAATGAAATTTATCAAAATTGAGTTATTATAAATGTTTGAATATTTAAACTTGGAAACCTACTGAATGTGAAGTGGTTTAAATTGTAGTTCAAACAAGGATTTGAAATCGATATAAATTGAAATGGTTTTTAATGAGAATTTGAATTGAAACCTTTAGCCTTTTGAATTGAAGTTGTTGAACTGAGATTGATTTAAATTGAATTTTGGAACTCAAGTTGATTTGAATTGGTTTGTAAAATTGGAAGAAACATTCTAATTTGAAAATATTTTTGATATATACTCTTTTAATATACAAACTCTTTTAACATTTAAACTATTTTCTCATATAAACCATTTCAATATATTAATAATTTTTAATTTTAATACGTTAACTATTTTTAGTATATAACTTATTTTTAATACATAAACTATTTTTAATATATAAGCTATTTTAATATATATACTATTTTTAATATATAAAATATTTTAATCTATAACCTATTTTTAAATATAAACTATTTTAATATATATATTTTTAAATTTATAAACAACTTTAATATATGTATTTTAATATAAACTATTTTTAATGTATAACTATTCCAATATATATAACTACCTTCAATATTCATATTGTTTAAAGTAGAATTGTTACGATTTAGATTTAATTGATTTAAACGTGAGTATTTTGATATGATGGTTTAACCTATTTTGTGGTTATGACTTTGAAAGTGATTAATGATTTCGAAAGTAGATATGATTTCGAAAGTGATATGATTTTGAAGTGAATATGATATTTTGATACCAATTACGAATTGGTTCTGGAAATGTAAAAGAACCAACCGGTGTGAAATAAGCATTTGGTTGTTAAAGAGACGGTGATCATATATTGTCATACACTTTGCCAATACCGAAAACCACTTTAACAACTGTGCACGTGGTGGAGAATCCAGAACGAAGTAGGAAGGTTTGATGAACGTTATTGTATGAGGTATGAACGCGGCCCTGACCCCCTCGGGTCAGCTTGATATGACTAAAACGGGAGCTATATCTGGGCCAAGTGAGGTTGCACCTCCGATCGGACATGCTTCTTGATACTATATTTATTACTTTGTGATTGATTTGGTGGCCACCCTTCGATTTGATTATGGGGGTGTGTTCCGAGGTGGGAGGTAGTAGCTATTATGCGTTACCACCAGCCCCATTCTGCAAACGGTAGAATCCTACCTTGGCATTGCCTCGCGTGCCTTTTCATATACCTTATCAAGCCCATTACGAGTTTGGTTTGTGTCGTACACTATGGAGTGCCCTCTGATAGCCCTCCAGTTTACGGAGGAATTACGGTACTGTGTAGACTACGGCATTTATAAAAATGTGTTAAAGGGGATATGGGTAACGCCTTAATGCTATTTTGATACTTTACTATAGATATATTATAATAGCGCATATTACAACATAGTAGATAGTTTAACGGATCCTTAGGAGATGGAATCTCGAACATCTCTTAAGTTATTGCATACACGTTAGACACTGGATAGGAGATGTAAATCCCGTAAACATCTCTGAAGCCATTACACTCATATTTACTTATTTTGATTTAACATACGTAAGATCATTTAGTTTCGACTCGAATGTTTTGTATTTTCATTACGCTCGGGTCGATCTGCGCATATCAGCATTGTAGAATATCTTTTTGGAGGATGAAGACGAATATTTAGTATATTACTACTATTTATTATATTTATTCCACTGCATCATGTTGTTCCGCTGTATTATTTATTTATTTCTGGTGTATATATTTGTTGTATGTATAACTCGGATATATTTTAAAATGTTAATCAAATGTTATTTGTAAAACAGCTTCATAAACTGTTTATTTGATTATTATATTTTTTTCATTCCGCTGTTAGATTCTGTGTTTTCTTTTTCATTCTTTTCTCTTCTTTTTCTTATTTGCCCAATAACAATCCTCTCTTTTGAATGGTTTGAGTTTGACATGTGTGGTTTATTTTCAATTTAAACTGTCCATAAAGGTAGGTCATTACAATAAACACCAATGATACTGCAGTCATCACTGGAAAAAATTTCAAGCAACAGAAGTGAGTTCAGTGCATCCAAATCATGTCTTTTAGACTTAACCAAAAAGTCATTTCAAAATGGTATCAAATACTTTGTATAGTGGTGATAGCGGAAAATATATTAAAAATATATTGAATTTAGTAAATATTACAGTATTTTCATTTCTAAAAATATATTACAAATTCAATTAAATAAATTAATTTTTTTTCTTTTAAAGAAGATATAGCGGAAATAGCAGAATGAGGCGAGAATAATGGGATATAGAAAAAATAGCGGGCTTAAAATAGAAAGGCAATATTTGAAGCTATATGGAAAAATCATAGCGGTAGAAATCCGCTATGAGATACAATGAGGTTATAGCGGGGTAATAGCGGGGCATTAACTACGTTGCACCAAGATCCCCCCTTCTCTTCATTTATCTTTCACTTTGACCTTAGATCTGCTTCCTAAGGTGTTCTAAGGTATTGCTGAAAGTTTGGTGGAGTTTGGAGAAGTTTTGAACTAATGAGAGAAGAAAGTGAAGATAGAAGTGGATCAGTGCTAATCACTTCTACCATTTTTGTTCTTTTTGTTATTTTGAAGCTTTGAAATGTTATGAAGTGTAAGCCTAGCCTCTCCTTTAAATGGCCAAGACCCCTCTTTGTGTGCCTTCCATGCTCCTTTTACTTTATACCTCATTTTTCCTTTAGTTCTTTTACACTTACATACGAAATATCTTTTATGACATCACCCATGACATCATTAAATACTTTACTTTCCATAAATGGAAAACCATTTTTATTTCATATTAATGTTTTCCTAAGCAAATAAGTATATTTAAAAAATGTTTGAACAACTTCTGATGAGCAAAAATTGTTTATCGATAAAATGATTCGGTCACATTATTGATATTTCTTCGTAGTATTTATTTTTGTAAATATTTTTTCCAAGTAATTTTGCCATCATTAATTATGATTTAAAGGGGGGTTTACAGGGCTATTAAATCAATTTAATAACATTTGATCCAAGATTTAAATATTTAAATAATTCATATATTTAAATTCGAAGTGCTCGGAATTCCAGAGCATTACACCTTTCGTACTTCAAATGGAAATTGGAACCATACTAACGTATATTGGGTAGGTAGAATTGATACTCAACCATTTTTGGCCCAGGACTTTGCCACTTTGGCTAAGTCATTCCCTTCCCAATGCATGTTGTGTTTTCCAAGCCTTGCCTTGAACTCCCTAACCCAACTCCCTAAAGCCTCACTTCCTAAATCTCGAAGTTGAAATGGATCGATGGTACCTACTTCATGTATTTGATCCATGCCATACCTCTTCTATATCACCTCCAATCGTCATGCGATTGACAACATAGCTTCTTCACACCCTCATCTATTCTCAAAGTCGAAGCAATTTTAAGCATGTTTGGATCAATTGTCATTATGGATCAGTTATGATACCTTATGGGTCGGTAATGATCGATCTCCAAAAATTCATCTTCATTTCAACTTTTTTTGAGTTGGTATCCCCTCTACTTCAAATGACACAATCGTCTATACAATTCATTCGTGTACATTCGACTCCAAACACCCTTGATCCGATCGAATGTCTGAGATTCATATCGATATTCTATGCCTTATCCTAAGTAACAGAACAACAAAAAATACCAAACAAACATTATGTCAACATCAAAAACTTGATGCAGTCATCATACATGCAATACAATCATCATATAACCAAAATCAAGCCAAAACATGAAAAGGGATATTCTTAAGAACATAATTAAACCAATTTATATCTGCATTCAATCTAAAAAAAAAAATTAAAGCATATGTGACTTAAGATTAGGTAAAATCACGTTTTTAACCTTAAAAACCATTTTTAAACATCATTTAATATCATATTTGCATCCATGGTATAATGAAAGACATAAATCACTCACCTAATACCAAATTTGCATAAAGACCGAGGTAAACAAGATCCAATCAGCCAACATCCAAAATTCCAAATTGTTAATCCTGTAATCCTAGCCGCTCCTTACTAATCTCTAGGCTAATCACTCTCTAATGATTTAATATAGCTATTTAAAGTAAGGTTTGGAGTCTCTTTTTGGTAAAAAAAAAAGATAGTTAATGGATGTTAGAACATTTTGGGAGATGTGAAAAAAGTGATTAGGGCATCGTCACATCATGTCATGTCAGTTCGAATACTAAAATGGATTAATTGGTTAAGTGTAGACTTAGTCTAATGACTCACTAATCTATCCAAAAAATATCTAACTTCAAACAGCCATACTCACAAATGGTAAAGCCGAAAATATATTATAACCATTATATAGAAAGAGAAACCATCGTATCTTTCATTTGGAAGTGATCTCAGAATCTAATTCGGCTCCTATCAAAAAATGTACATGTCTTATAAGTTTTTATGGTCAAAATCATCCAATAAAATTATTATGGGTCGAAACTATCGCTACTCAACATTACCTAAAGTTATAACCTCATACGAACCAATTTGGATTTAAAAATAGTATTTTACAACCCTCCGATATATAAAATATTGGTCATTTCATCATATCCTCCTTTAGGAATTTCGCCTACGAAATCCCAACAAAAAGTAAGGTCAACCAACATAGTTACCTTGCACGACTAGCAATCTTAAATATGCATACTAAACATCAAACATGCATAAAAAAGTAAGAAACAAAATATATTCCTACCCTAGCATGCATGGTACTAAACTGATATATATTGTGTCAAAAGTGAAATTAAATGTGATAAACAAAATTCTTAGCAAGTAAAGAGCTCTAGATAAGCAATCCTCACACTCTCCTCGTCCTCTTAAGTGTAATTTCTTTCGCTTTCACTCCATTGAACCTTCACTAACTTTACATCTTCCTCCTAAATTGTTGATTCGTATCATGAGCGACTATACGAATAGGCCTACAAGGTGCAAAGCCTTTGGTTTAATTTTGATATCATCTAGCTGACCCCATGAAATAGTCACACCTAAGCCATGCACAAATTTCTACAAATGAGATATATAGTCCACATTGTGCACACCTGCCATCTTCTGAGGTAAGTCGAATTTGTAAGCTTGGTTCCCAATCCAATAGAGAATTAGCTAATGACTTACAAACCTCTATTCCAACTTCCCCTTAGTACCAGATGGGACCACATTCTTCAATGGAGAGATCTTGACAAATACCATATTGCCGACAGAGTACTCTAAGTTTCTATATCTCTTATCAGTATAGCTCTTCTATCTATCTTGAGGGGCTTTCATTTATTGCTGAATGATCTCAATTTTCGTCAAAGTTTCTCTTATGACATCTAGTATCAGTTTCTCTCTTACTTCCTAACAACATGAAGAAGCTTTGCATGGTCACCCATATAATGCCTCAAATGGTATCATACAAATGTTAAACTAATAACCGTTATTGTATGCAAACGCGACGAGATGCAAACGATCGTCCCATAAGCCCCTAGAGTCGAGAACGCATGCCTACAAGAGATCCTCTAAGATACGATTCACTCTCTTAGTCTTCCTATCTATTTGTGGATAGTAAGTTGTACTTAGGTGTAGATCTATCCCTAGAACCTCTTGTAAGCTCTTTCAAAACCAATAGTGAATCATGGGTCTTGATTACTTAGATTGCTCTTTGACACACCATGGAATCACACTTTTCACTTTGATAGAGTTAGGGGTATTCCATAGGGGCAGTTATGTAATTGTTACAGTATATAACTCGATAACCAATCTTGTTCAAAATAAAAGGTGTTTTCTTTCTATTATATCTTGATATAACGTGTTATATTAATTAATAAACTTAATTAAAAGTATATTTAATAGAAAATTCGTAAATGGTATGTTTTGTTATAGTAGTTATAAAGTGTTGTAACGGGAGTAATTTGTCACTATAACAATAAATATACCATTTTAAATATTCCTAATCAAGATTGGATATCGATACATCCGTTGAGACTGGAGTACGTAACGTTTTCCAAATGTTGGGTAGTATATTACTCATGGCTATTGGGGACACCAGTGGGTTACATACTGATAGTTATTGGATAAAAATTTAATAACTCACTCGATAGTTTTCTGTTGATTAATATAACTAAGATTGAGCAAAAAATATCGATGTGACTAATTTATATAGTTCTCTAATCTTAAGAGTACTATTGATCTCCAATGTTGAAGCTCCGCTTTGATTATAGTTAAATCGTGGTACGCGTCTATCGAACGACTATAGTTGGGTCGAGTGGAAGCATTAGAAGTGAAACACAACTAAAGAGGGAATTCTTCTCCTCGGTTATACGAGGTTAGTATCACGGTCAATTAAAGTCAACTCAAAGTCAAAGTCTTTGGCTGGAGCATTTCGGTTAATAATAATTGTTATTATGGAAATAAAGACTTTGTATTTGAATTTTAGAATTGAATGTGGGTGATGTTGGAATTTTGACCGTTACCAAATTTCATAAGTCCAAAGTGATATAGTTTTGATGAAGAGAATTGGTGTAAATGAATGTCACGATAAGTTAATGCTTAATAAAGTAAAATTGGATTTCATCGAAACCAAATAAGCGATAAATTTGACCAAAATGTCACGTCACCTACTAAGTGATATGTGAACATTGATATTTGAATAGTTCGATATTAATTGCCGACCAAATTTACACCTAACGAGTTACACAACCGGCACGATGAATACTCCTCTGATGAAAACGATTTAATTAATTTGTAATTGTTATAAATTAATTAACAACTATGAAATAATAGTTATTAAATTTGATTTTGATTTAATAATAAAAATTATTATATTTATAATAGTTATAAATATATTAATCGATATACGATATCGATGCACGTTAAATTAGATTTAATTGCAAAATATTTTATTAACACTTTAAATAAGTTTAAAGCCCATGAAGGGGTTGGTTGGTTCGACTCCAATAAGGGTGAAAAGGCATGGCCATATGATGGGAAAAGAGACTTTGATTTGGATGGCTAAGATGAAAGGAGAATGGAAATAGATCTTAATCCTGAATTTTCTCCTTCTCTTCTCTATATAAAGATCTCCACCCTCATCTTATAGAGGACTTTTTAAAGCCTACATATAATCTAATTTATGGCCAACCTCTCCCCATCATTCCTCTTTAATATCAAGTTCAAATCAAATCAGATTCAGTGCTTATCGATAGTCAGTGGTCAACAGTTTAAGAACTAGCATCCTTTTGGACTGAAGATTGTTTCAAGGAGCTTACATCATCGTTTCAAGGTATGCTTAAGGGCATTGGCTATAAGTTACATTCCTAATATGATTACATTATTAAACTATATTTATAATGTTCATTATATATATATATATATATATATATATATATATATATATATAGGTGACGATTCGAACATGTAAATATATTGTCACGATATTGATTGGTTGTATGTATATGTATATATGTTTTTAAAAAAAATATGATAATACATTTTCATAAAGCATGACTGGGAATTAAAATAAACCATTTTTTCATTATTTACACAATTTAATATATTATATAGTTTAAAATTTTAAATACTACATCTTACAGATGTAAAATATGAAAATATAATTTTATATATAACGATTAATAAGTATAATATTTTCGGTAGGAAGAAAATATTATTTATTAAATCAATTAATCATATAAATAATTATATAAATTCATATATGTATTAAAAAATATGTTTTATATTTTATAAAATTATATTAATACATATTGTACTCTCGTTTAAAATTAAAAAACATATATATATTTCATTTTTAAATATTTAAATATAAACCAAAAAATTAGAAAATTGTTTTTAAATTGTTTTTAAATTATAAAGTTATATAATAATGTTTAAATTATAAAATTTTCGTCTATAATTTCCTTAAAAATTAAAATTTAAATTAAATTCCAAAATAAAATTATTAGCTTTTGAATAATTTTTATAAGGTTTTATTAATATATATATATATATATATATATATATATAAATTAAAAAAAATTAAAAATATCTAGAGCCATGCGCAAGACCAAGTGCTTTTAAATTATTTTTATGATTTTTATTTGGATAGGCTTCCTCCTAGATCTCCTCCTGGTGGGCTTCAACTACCTACTCATTTACCCTGACCTCTCGCATTGAAAAAGAAAATACGAAAAGAAATTTGATTTTGAGCATTTAGTTCCCCTTCCTGGATTTCCCAATGTGTAACTCAAGACATGTCGACTCTCGAACTGCCCAGCAAGGTCAACAGGGAATATATTTAAAAAAAAATTATATTTATACATGTATTACTTTTAGCATTATAGCAAAAAAAAGTTATTTAATATATTTTATAACTAATTTAAACATATTTATCCAGTATATATATATATATATATTGTTAATATTTTATATTTATGTGTATATTTTTTGTATTATATAAAATATATATGTGTATATTTTTTGTATTATATAAAATTATATATATATATATATATATAATTTAGTTTATAGATATAAACATATATACATATATGCATACACTAGTATTTTATTTATAAAAGCAAAAGTATATATATTATAAATATACATTTGGACAATATATTTGCGTATTAGATGAGGAAGCGTGTCCGTTGCGATGTAAATCTCAACATTTATATGTGGATATGTTATACCTTACGCGCATTGATATGTTACACATACACACACTTATATATGTGTATATGATACATGTATATACTAATATAATATAAACTAAATAATAAAATATCATTTTATAAATTTAAATGCAATAAAAAATATTTAAAAGAAATTTAGAAATATTCTAAATAAATAAGACTTCGTATGCCCAATTAAAATCCAATATGGTAAAAAAATTGAAATTAATTCATAACTTCTATTGTGGGCTAGTCAAACTCCAACAATGATATCAAAGCTCAGTAGCTTATGCGGTCTAAATTAGTCATGCTAGGATTACCTAATTAAGCTTACAGCCCAGATAGCAGGGTGTCTAGAAAAGTAGTGTCGAAGAATTGGTTTTGGGTAATTAAGTACTCTACCCTACCTGCATATTGGCCTGGCCCGAATAGATATGTGAGCCCAAAGTTTGCTCCTAATAGCAAAGGCCCAATTTAAATTAGGCCTTGGGCTAATTTTCAAGATTATTTGAAAATTAAAATATAAAATATAAATTTAAAAGTCAAATATAAAATAAGATATACATATATTACAAAAATTATAATATAGTAAAAAATTTCAAAAATGTTTAGAAAAGATAATATAAATTAATTTCAAAATTTTAAATTCATTAATAAGATTAATAAGATTTATTAATGAATTAATTAAGTTAATTGATGGAAAATATATACATATATAATATATTTTGTTATAAGTTATGATATTTTAATATGTTTAAGGTATCATAAGCATACATGTATGTATATAATATGATTTTTTTGAAATTAAAGTTATTTAATTAAATGAATTTATAAAGGTTAATTAATTAAAGGTTGATTAATTAACCTAATAAATTAATTAATTAAAAGGTTAATTAGTTAAATAATATACATATATATATATATATGTGTTATACTATAAAGGTTATAGTACATGATAAATATTTAATATGAATGTTATATTAAAATAACATAAAATTAATTAAAATGTTAATTAATTAAAATTAATTAATAAGATTTAATTAATATAATATTATACATATGACTAGTATATAAATAATATAAAATATAAAACTTATACAATAACAAAACTTATATAATACGAATGTATAAACTAAAGGTAAAACATCAAAGAAACCCAAATAGATGTAAGGGATAAATACATACATATTGTATGTGTATTGTAATTTCTGATGTGTAGTATACTTGAATCATGACTGTATTTCATAAGAAATACATTATTTCATAAGTCGATATCACTCAATATGTATACTGAAGATTATGAATCTTCGGTATAATATTGTCCTCTACTATATGTGTGTGTATGTGTTAATAAATTATATTCATGCTCCTTAGTTATTGAGTGAATCAAGTTAGGGATGTTATGTGTAGTACTATTAATATATTGAATTGATGAGGTACTATGTATATTTGTTGAGCAAACTAAAGGTACATATACTATATTTAGGCTGCCGTGATATGGTACGTATAAGTGAATAATTTCGTTTTGATTTGTTGAACAAACTCAAGATCGAAGTGAAAATAGGACAAAGTACAAGGGTTAGGAGTTGTATGATATACAACCAATAAGGAGTTATCCATCATTCCTGGAGCTATGACTTAGTGAACAAACTCAAGGTATACTAAATCCTAATTACAATCAATAATAGTTTTGTGTTTCACACTTTTTAAGTAGAGAGAGATTAACTTCGGCTAATTACAATCGATAAAAATTCATATTTTGTTTAGTCATCTATCCATGGTATAGTACATCCCAATCATGTATGTAAATAGCCACTTCCTAATTTTCAATTACATCACTTATATTTTAGTTTAAGATCATAAGAGGTGAGTTACAACCTCTTACCAATATACATGCAAATATATAGAGTCCCGCTCATCGATTAGTCGTGCATCCTCTCCAAGTTGATATAGATCCTCATTCACCTTCACTATCCAGAATTTTACGTCTTCATTTATTGGTAGCTTTCTTTGCATGGACCAATTTCATATATTGATTTATTTAATTCAGGTTAAATTTGTAGGATTGATGAAGAAAATGATGAAGATTATGGGTAATGTATTTAGATTAAAATAAGATTAGAAAATATGTTCTTCTATTTATAGGATGGAAATAACATAAATTTTGTCTAAATTTTCAAAATTAATATACTATGAAGATGCCACTAGACCTTACTTCTTCTAATTTTTAGATCGTTTAACCAAAATCAACAGGTTATCTATGTTTTGTGACCGTATACTGCATTTTGGATGCGGTGTAATAGGTCATGATACCTAATTCCAACTCTTGTAATACTATTTTGCCCTTTATGTAAAATTAAAATTTCGCCCTTTTAATTTAATTAATTAATTGCGTAAAATTACGGGATGTTACAGTATAGGTCTAGGTTCAAGTCCTAAGAGCTCAACATAAATTAACACTCTACTCTATTCACTAAGTTTGAACTGTATGGATCATGATATTCTTCGATTTTGTTATATAAGAGCGAACAATGTTTAGTTTTTCTGCATAAATGTTGTAGGAATAAAAATAAATCACTTGAGAAATGTGATATTTATCTCCAGTAATGATTTTTACACCTTTGCTATTTTTCAATATATCATCACTATAGCTTTTTGCACCTCCACCATTATAAAATCACTGAGCGCTTTAACCGTACAGTCCATACATAAAGTCCTTGGTTAGTAACATTTATTAACCATACTCTGACCAAATATTTTTTACATTAAGTTGACTATAGATAATCATGGTACTAACCTCGTAGAATTGAGGAGATAAATTCTTTTTTGAATTATGGTTTACTTCTTATGCTTCTACTCAGACACAACGATAGTCGCTCGATGGTCATCATATCATGATTTAACTACAATCAAAAGTGAAGTATCTATGTAGAAGTTCAATGATATTCTCTAGTCGAGAGAATTCTGCAACATTGTCACATTAAAATTTCTTGTTTAACCTAGTGTTATCGACCAATAGGAAACCCTTGGACGAGTCATTTCATACTTATTCAATAACTATAATACGTAACCCATTAGTGTCCCAATAACCTTGAGCCATGCACTGCCTAATATTTGGAGTTTATTACGTACTCTGCTCTCAATGGATTTATCGATATCACTTCTCGAAATATTCTGACTAAGAATATTTAAAATAAAATATTATTGACAGTGTGGTTAATTATTCATGATTGCGACTATTTGGAACTTCAATTACATAACATTTTATAATGATTTTCTTATTTGGGTACTTCAAATTAATTTTTAATTAATTATACCACTATATAACAAAATATATAATAGAAATCAAACACTTTAATTATGAATAAGATTAGTTACAAAGTTATATATGTAACAAATTACATAATTGCTTCTAGTGCATACCTCTAACTCTTTAAGTTATAACTATTGATATATGGATAAATGAATGTAATTGTTGATGGTTGATACTCTAGTATTGAGATTGCTCTATGCTTATAAAAAAAGTGAAAATATATTACTAACTCTAGTATTGTTAAATATTGTTAAAGCACTTCAAACAATTTCTGGGTTACATACTACATTTTGAGGGGTTACACAATGTAACTCCTCAAATTTTCCAACGAATAATTGATTTGGACGATGGTTTAACAAGCGCTTGAGTATAAGGATCTTGTTCTACAAGCATCTAATATTCAAATGCTTGGTTAACAAGCGTGCATCTCAAGAGGCATGTATCAGGTCATCATTGGGCGCTTGTTATAAATATTTAAATATTCAAGCATTTGTTTAATGAACGTCTATTACGTTTGAAATTTGAAAGCTTGTTAAAAAATTACAAATTTTGGACTATATGACCTGAATTAATAATCGATTATAAAATCTACGCTTCTGAAGCGGGATTTTAAATTACAAATTACATTTTATAGTATGTTATCCTCGTTAGAGATGCTTCTGCAATATTTCAAGCGGCAGAATGAATTTTACATAGTTTTACATGAAAAGCCTGGAGAACCCGGCAGGTCGGTAAACTCCTGAGGTAGGTACAGTAAAGCCGTCCGTTGATCCAAGCCTCCGTACCCTCCGATAAATTATTTAGGATAGAAAAGCGCATGATAGGAATCGAACTTGGGTCTTGTTATCAGAACCCAAGCCTCCTTTCCACTGCGCCGCACCGCAGACGAGTTTTACATAGTTGCTACAGTTGAAATTTTGCACTTTCATTCAAATATTTTGGTGCGTATACACCCGTAACTCATAATGTTGTGAAAATTTTAGATGATCATCTTGAGTTATATTTCAATTGATGGTTTCCATATGATCTTAATTCACATGGTTGCCGACTTTTAGTATTTGACCGAGTATTTGATAACTTCTTTTAACTTAATCGTGATTTTGTTGCATATCATCCACAATCATGTCCCACGTTAAAGTTTTGAAGGAATAAATATAACCTTTTTTGGTCAATATGAATGACTTTAGCGGTGACGCGTATGATCTAAATATCTCGTGTGCCAACTAACATCTTCTATTATTTTACTTCCCTGAAATTAATGAGAGCAATACGTTTTCAGATTACGTGGAAATAAATTTTCCCAGCCAATTTTTAACCTTTCAACTCAAAATATTACACTGAATTTCAAATACATTTTTAACCTTGAATAGCTCTTATATGTTCAATGGTTTAAAAGTTTCCAGTCTATAATTTAAATGTAAATTCTGAATTTAAAGATGCGTTTCCATAAGAATATGATTTGATATTGACCTGCTTTTTTATTTCTCTTCCCAACACACATTATATAGTAAACTTTAATTTAGTATGTTAACATATATGCATACTTTGGATACATACTTTGGTATGTGAACACATATGCATACATGTCTGTAAAATGTAAATATATGTAATATAAACAAGTGTACATATAATTGAAGACCAATTCTGATGAACCTACACTATATAACACTCTCTAATACTTCCTACAGAACCACGACTCTTTTCCCACATTTTCTCTCTTCTATATACCAAAAGCTATCTCCAACTTTAAACAAACACAAATTAAACCAAATGGGATTTCTAGAATCCGACGAGTTCTTCTCCATGATCATACCACTCATAGTGTACTGGATTTATTCAGGATTGTACGAAATATCCGGAAACTTGGACAAATATAGACTGCATTCAAAAAAAGATGAAGACATCAAGAACTTGGTTTCCAAACATGTCGTCATTAGAGGCGTACTCCTTCAGCAAGCAATTCAAGCTTCCATTGCTTTCATTATCTTCAAGGTACACTTTTCTCAATCATATTATAATCATAATATTATCAGCAACATACATGATCTTAGACTTTCAATTCAGGTTACAGAGGATGAAAATGTGGCAATCCAGAATCACTCATTTACGACAATCGCATTACAATTCTTCATAGCAATGCTGGTGTTCGATACATGGCAATACTTTGTACACAGGTACATGCATATGAACAAGTATATGTACAGAAATTTCCACTCATGGCACCACTGCCTTGTGGCTCCGTATGCATATGGAGCTCAGTACAACCACCCAATAGATGGAATTTTAACTGAGACCATGGCGGGTGCCTTGGCATTTTTCATTTCGGGCATGTCTCCGAGAACTTCTATATATTTCTTCTCGTTTGCGACAGTCAAAGGGATTGACGACCATTGTGGGGTTATGCTTCCTTGGAATCCTTTTCATTTGTTGTTTGGAAATAACACTGCTTATCATGAGATTCATCATCAGTATGCTGGAAGCAAGTATAATTTTTCCCAGCCTTTTTTTGTGATGTGGGACAAGATTTTTGGTACTTACGTTCAGTATAAGATTGAGAAGAGAGTAGGTGGGGGGTATGAAGCAAAAATAGTGAAAGCTTGATGGATGTATTGTCATGTAAAGTTTTAACAAGAAAGGAAAAACTACATGTGTACAATTTTACTCACAGTAATAAAATGAGATTGATTTTCAAGTTCAGATGAAAAGTATTGTGGTAAAGGTAATCACACATAGATTGTATGAAAAGGAAGAAATCAATAATATAGCCCACGATTAATGAAAATTTGATGGAGAAAACAATAGTTACACTAACGAATATAAGCTGCTTGCTTTTTTTGCTAAATATATATAAAAAAGTAATGGAATATACAATAAAAACGGATAGTTGATTTTAAACAATCTAGGCAGATTCAAGATACAGTTGTGGATTTCAACCGTCTGGATACCTCTTTTCCCTTTTTCGAATCAATGTATACAGTTGTATATAAGCTGCATATTTCATTTTTTTAATTGAAAGCGGAGGTGCCATTAATACCATGTATCTCTTTCTCGATGTAGAATGAAACGATCAGCATTGCCCAGACACTGAACAAAGTTTGTTCTACTTGATATAGTTCAATTCTGACACATTCCTGTATGTTCAACATCAACCACAGACTTTATGGCAAACAGAGTATCCAACAAACATAAGAGACTAACTGTACATCATAATTGTATATCTATCATATAGACTATGAGGTTTTAATACATGTGGACATTCAATACAATAAATAACTCAGCTAACTAGTGCAGACAGCAAAAATTTAGTGCGCAATAGAAAACTAGTTTACTGGGATATTATTAAGCAAACAAATTAATGCAATCAATCAGTTAGCTAGCTTACAGATAACAGACATAGTAAGATATGTACTATTAACATATCAAGAATAAAGATTATGCATGTGTGACACTTGTTCAGCTCCAGCTACTTATAATTAATTGGAGAATATGGAAATTTCAAAGATTCATGCTAGCCTCGCATAAAAAATGAACCACAAAAGAAAATATAGTAAAAAGCCATGTCCCGTGTATTAAAGTGGAACAACTGAGAAAAGGAAAAGGAATAGTCGCACATCTACTATAAATTGAAGGATGCTTATAAAAATAATAGTTGTAGACATATAACAACGAATTTTTTCCATTGTAGTAATGTCTAATACCAAAAATTTAGCTTCCAATGTTAACAGATTTATGCGGCAAAGTGGAAGAAACTAATGCTGACAATCAGTTAACAGCTTTACTGCGTTTTATTCAACTCCTGAGTCCAAAGAACACAGACCAGTAGACTTTAGTCTTTATCAGTTGACCTTGCTCTAATCTCTACCTTAACTTTTATCTTATTATGACTTTTTGGAACTTGACAATCCAATCGCGTTAATTTTGTATATAGTTGACAAATATGTAAATTGAATGCAACCTCAAAGTTTTGTCAACGATATGCACAGCAGACGATAAGAGGATTAATTCATTTCATTCATCATGATAAATCTTAATAAACCAAAAGTATTTTATTTTTTAATTTATTTTTTAAAGTTCGAATTGTTCAATGTTGTTTGGCCTAGTCATCACTTAATTTATGTATCTAAGAAAAATTAGTGGATTAATGTTATACCGTTGACAGTTACATTTAACTAACATTGTACACCTAGAAACCAATATATTTAACGAAGCAAATTGTCCATGTTGGCATGCAGCAAAATACAAGTTTGTTTTTTATTCCTCAATGATTGTGTTAGCCTTCATGTATACAACTACATTTTATGGTTCACGTTTATAAAATCTAATGTCATGTTTAAAATTAAATAAGTAAGAGGAATGATATGTATAACCATTCTGATATGCATGTGCATTGAATATTGAATTATTCTATGTTTTGGCATTGGCTTCTATGGTAAATTCATCAGACTTTGATGGATATGATTCAAAATCCAGAAGAGATGATCTTTAAATAGTATCACTCTTCCTAAAGACTATCATGTTGATGATTTGTGTTTTGTCCTTCACTAAACAACCATGACATTATATCACGTTATCTTTTTTATTAGTCATTACTGACCAACGGCTTAACTTGTCTAACCTTACATTTGCACCGAGTTGAATATGGAAAGAAAAAAAACACAACTTGCACTTATCTAGCATATGCTGGACTTTGTTCAATAAAAACCTAAACCTAGACGTTTATTTCAATTAAATTGTAGTTATCATGTGCTTATTGAATAAAAGCCAGAGACAAACGCTAAACCATTCTGTGCTTATTAGTAAAAGTTCAAGGGGATGCTTTTATTCAATAAAAGTGCAATTCATATGGAAGTCTGAAATTATGTTCTTATTTAATAAGGTTTTACCAATTGGCGTTTATTTAATAGCGGTCTAATATAAGTGTTGATTTAATAAGCCTCGAGAATCAAATATTTATTAATTACACACCCAAGAACCATTACGTATATTAAACTGGAAATGTAACATTAAAACACACGACATACCATGTACCATAACTGGACTGAGAATTGCAGTGAAGTTATTTCACACCAATTCTTTGTGGACGTTTCACTTAATACAAATTTTACACAAGGTGCACTTAGAAAAATTATAATTTTACCCACGTGACAAAAATGGAAAGAAGATGAGAAGTTCTTATACATATTCTTAGATTCAATGGATGGCTTTCATGAATATTGCAGATTCAATGGTTGGTCAGTAGAAAGATACCAATATGACATTTTGTAACCTGTTTAGAAGGGAAGCTTTGAAATAAAGAAAATAAAGTACAATTGAAAATATCGATAACTAAAAGTTAAATAAAAGGAACCATGCATAAAACGTGGCTAAAGAATCATAATATATTTATTGATAAAACTAGCAGGGTACAAAAGATCGCTTACCTTGTTCTGGCAACATACACATCACAACATCACAAAAACAAGTTCTTCACCAGATAAAGAAAAACAAAATCACAACCAATGCATATAGATACCACTGGATAATTTCATGACAGATAATACACTTGCATGGCGTTCGTTTATGAAATATTAGTAAAAGTTTCAAATATGAAATCATTCGCAAACACTGTTTTCCAAAATAATGAATTAACATAAACCATGGAACATACACGTATATCAACTATTGATTAGAAACTTATTTTCAACAGTTTTATGCAGACCCCAAGTCTGAACATTCGAACAAACGAAAAGATGAACATGAAATAACGTACCCTTGCAGTAACATGCATCAAAATAGGAGTATTTACGCCAGGATAATCTTCCTGATACGATGATCAGTTGGCCGGTGTTCTTCGAATACATACAAAAGTGCAGCAGACACACATTTTCAATACGTTACAGCAAATAATCTTCTCATATTACAATTTACTGTAAACACAAAGATTGCTCCTTCTCTCAGACTCAAAATACACATTCACAGGTTAGTTCAAAGTCACTCTCAACATATTTATACGAGCAGTCGGAGATTACCCGTAAAAGATTATCGTCGTAATAATAATTAACTTGCTGGTAATGCTGCTACCTGTTGACTCGGTTGCTTGATCGTCAATTCAGCTCTCAAATGTAGAACATTATTGATGAAATACTGACTATCATCGGCCATAAACGAAGCCCAATTAATCGCAAACAAATTTCTATAACCAACAGCTTTGCCACCAGTAAACGTGTAATACCCTTTATATTTACTCATAAACTCGCCAGACGATTTGGTTCTTACAGAAAATTCATAATCAACAGTGAACGTAACAGAACCTTTTTCCTGCATGCCCAAAAACAATCCAAAGCAATGGAACGCGCTTTGTTGATCCATATTGCAATGAGCAGATAAGAAAAATCCTTGACCACCTAAATGAAAAGCTTGTGAGTATACACGCCCACCTGGGTATAGATTTGCGCACTCTTCTTTCTTTAGGTCAAGATATACAATACATTGAGGATGAGGAGCTTCAAACTCCACGACTTTTACAGGTCGGTACTTATACGTGCGCTCCATGTACTTGTGGTTAGATGAGACATCGTCTAAGGCTAGGGCTCTTTGTCTATGGGGCGTTTCTGCTTTGAAGAAGAGCGCTTCCAGGACTGCCTTTGATGCAAATTCTTGATCCAGGTCATTGCATTGTAGGACCTTCTTTAGTTTTCTGCATGTCATGAAAGGGAAACGGATCAGACGACCCAACCGAGACCCTAATATTTCACGCCTCTCCTCTAGTTTTGGGTACTGAATGCGCGCCCATTTCAGCACAAAGTCGTAAACTGTATCTTCTGATGCTACTTGAAGGTTGTCGCTGCTAAGTATTGCTTCTATTGCTGCAAGAGGAAGGTTCATCACTTCATCTTGAAACCTGTGTGTACACAGAAGGATGGTACGATTTACTGGGCACCTCAATAAACTACAAAATAAATGAAGTCTTACTTGCTTATGTCACGGTATTTATTGGCAAGAAAGAGTCTAGCTGCATCAGTCAATGGCTGTACAGCAGAAGCCATTGAGACGCTACAAGGGAGATCCAAATAAAGCAATGCAGATTCAGGTGTCATTGGCTGACTTCTTAATAACTGACTACAGTACCGCATGCAAGAAGCAACTTCAAACTTATCAGCAGCCATAAGCACATCAAGAACTAAGGGTGCCTCGGTGATTGACAACTTTCCACTGTACATGAAACTTAGTAGCTCCATCAGCGCTGCTTCCTCTGTTCCCAAAATTAGAACAAATGTTGAAAATATGTGAAATTATATTTTCCTGTAGGGCAAGCTTGAAAAGTAAATGACGTAATAATAAGATCAATAACAATATGCACCATGTAATTTAAATCACAAGGATAAGTCACCTCGCATGGCATGCATGCCAATATTATAAAGATCACTTTGCAAAATTTATTTGTAATTGATCGACTGTACTAGTTAAATTTCTAAGATTAAAGGATCTCTATAATACCTCTAGCAGAAAGTGTAAGAAAACCATTCCCAAAAGACATATCAGTTAACAGGCAAAAGACAAATAAGAGAATCTGTCCTGTGGCTACAACATCAATTATGTTGACAAAACTTGTAGAAAGTGTCAAAGAAAACAGTTCCCAAAAGACATATTCAGTTAACAAGCAAAAGACAGATAAGAGAATCTGTCCTGCAGCTACAACGTCAGTTAAGTTGACAAAATTTGTAGTAAGCTATATCAGGTCTGACAAATAATCCTTCTAACATCAGCAATTTGTTATACAAGTACAACTGATGTACTTCCGCACACAATGGATTAGACAGATATATTTACAAGCCATGCACACGAAAAATTGTCGTAGAATATAAGATGAAATATAAGAACCGTTATAAAAGTAAGGATCATAACATATTTTCAAAAAGATTCCTTCTACCACTTGGGTTAAAGGGTCGGCTAAAATTAAGCCAGAACAATCCAATCAACTAGTTCTGAAAGAAAAATGACAATTCATGATTCCACTTCCTTCAAATAGCATGCTGCTGATATTTAACACAGTGCAATTTCTATTTATGGGTAGGTGTCGTTTCTTTGTATTTTTTTATTTTGAAAAGAAAATTTGATGCAGTTTTATTCTTTTCAAAAAATGAAAGCATAAGGTAATCAACCCAATTCAGTAAACGTAAGTACAGAAATAAATATTGTTGAAAAAATTACACATTGAATGTAAGTATAGTCTTCACCTATGTTAATTAAGAAATATTTAAACAATAAAATCATTTATTAGATCAATGAAATGGTACAAGATATAGTTAGGATGAACAAGCTAACAGGTTTTCAAGAAAAAAGAACACAACGCTAAGCTAGTCTAATTACCTGTGTCATTGATTCTTAAAGTGGCGTGTCTTTGATCAGATTCACGCATGCCATTGGAAAAAAGCTACAATGAAAATAATAATTTAACTTTATAAAAGGGAAGAGCAAATAAGAATTATGAAGTCGTTTGTATATTACTTTATAGAAAAATGAACTTTTTGCAGCTAATATTGCAGAACTGATGTATATTGACTTCACTCTCAAAACTGGAGAGCAATCCATGCTCCAAGAATCACTTTGTAGCTCATCACCTGGTAAGATTAGAGGAACGATCGTCAAACAAGAAACGCCAACATTATGCCTCCAGACGTAACTAAAGAATTGAAATCCGGTAAGACCAGACAAACAACAAATGCATGCTACAGTTTTGCTTTATCATGTATGATCGAAAGCAGACGACATTAACAGTTGAAAAAATTACTCAGGAAAATAATATGGATGACAAAGGAAAATGCATAAAAGATGACATGATAGCCTGATGGAACATTGCAATGATCTCATTTACAAATAAAATGAAAACTAAGGTCTCTATATATGGTTTTAGTAACAAATCAGACTCTGAGAATATAACAAACAGATGAATCATACTGACATCGTTCACTTGATAAAAAGTTCAACCCTTTATATTATGAATATTTAATAAAAAGTTCAGCCCTTTATATTATGAATATTTAAAATGCACGTAAGTAACAATGACGTGGTGATAAAGTAATGAAAAATAGTGATTGGTCACTAGAGAACTATTTAACTGTTAAACCAATTATTGGCACATGATGCAAAGAATGACGAGTCAATCCTTGATTCGAGCCCATATGACAACACGATTAAGCACGGTTTAGTTGCACTGATTAAACCAAGAACAGGCTTAACATTCAAGGTCAAGTACAAGATGATATCATTAGGAAATGGATCCATAATGCCCATGAGCTTTAGATGTTACATATTCGAAGGCCCGTATGATTTTTTGGAATACGATATTTGAGATCTCTTAAGGTCGCTTGGAACAAGACGTTCAAGAGACCTTAAGATCACTTAAAATAGTATATTCGAGTCCATAGTCTTAGGAATATAGCACTCGAGGTCTAAAGTCATATATCCAAAGGAAGAGAAGATAAGCGGTAAATATATGCAATAACCCATTAAGCATGTTAATGGACTAAATAAACTATGTTCATAATTCAATGTTCATATGTAGTAGGCAAGATAGAGGCTATGCATATAAACACCAGCTTAGACCGAAACTCTTGTAATTCTATATAAATAGCATCGCGGTTGCTTTAAGCCCAATAAGCTTTATTATATGCATATTCATATCCAATGACGTCCATAGTGCACAATCAAGGTAACAGGCATGTCAAAGTCCTTGCTCATATAAATTGGAAACGGTTACGATCAAATCGGAGTTTTCCCCAAATCAATTTAGGGTTACAAAAGTATAGCTTTGAGAGTAGAGAGAAAAAATGATCGTCTCCTTCTCCATGCCTATAGGTCTGTATTTATAGTGGTATGCGGTTCAACATAATTGCTCAGCACCGCATTCGGCATGCTCAATCTTCGGCATGCATAACTTTCGGCAACGTCAATAGCGTCAGATTTCATTTCTTACTTTAGACGACCTTCAACGCACTTCATTCTTCGACACTCTTCATTGATAATAGATGGCATCAACATGCAACAGCATCAGTATGAAAAAGCATTGATGAGAAGCGGCATTGAGATGGAATAGCATCGAGAAGGAGAGACATGGAATGGATATTGACAATGAGTAGTCCAGTCCAACTTCTCTCGGCCTTAGCCAGGAAACCAAACTTGATTTAATAATCAGGATGATGCGTCCAAGGGGAGAGAGACCTCCATGTCAAACATACAACTTGTTTGAAAAATGAAAAGTGGCTCGCTTCGCGCCTGCGAAATTCCAATTCCTTTCATACATGCGCTCGGAAAGAGGTAAAAAAAAGACGATTTTCCTACCAAGGGAGATGCAATTCCAAATCTGACACTATTTTCCCATTAGGGAAGATGCAAATCCTAATCTGACACGACGCAAAGACCAGCGGGAAAGACAGACATAGAATCTATGTCGAGGAATCCGGCTAGTCACATTTGAAGTTTCTCATTCATCCGACAACATCCTTTGTTTCCAACATAAGGCAACCTCTGGAAGCCCAGCATAAACATAGGCGACTCCTATCTCTTACTGGGGAACTGATAGCGAGGAACTAATAAAACTGGGCATAGTTATGTAGAATTCTTATTCCGGTTGTGCCCTCTATCGATATTCTTCCCAAAATGTCTCTTTCGTTGCCTATCAATCCCACTGCTATCACTACCGTGTTTACAAATTTGTGATGTCCTTTAAAGATTGATTAAATGCGTCATCAACATTATGCGACACTGATTATAGGCGGTATCATTGATGAGCGGTAACGATAAAATTCAATAGTGACGAGTTGAAACATTCATCCATCTCCATAGGTGATTGCTGACCTACGGCATTTATGAGATACGACATTGATGGCTTACGATGCTAAATGTATACGGCATCACTGTTCCCTCGACAAATTACAGCATTGATTCTATCTGGCGTTGCTTAGCAATGTAATATATTCGATAGTAGTCATCCAACTTTATAGAAGGTATGCGACGTTGATGTCATTTGGTCTCCTTGGCTTCATTGATGATATGCGATATTATATGACTCTTTATTAATAAGATGTGGCTCCGTAGGCCTTTTGCATTGATCTATCTACATACTTTCGGTATTGATTCATTTATGGTATCGAGTACTCTACGTCATTGCTTATTTATGACATCATTATTCTAGCTCCATTGTAGTAGCATCAGTTCATGTGACGTTATTTAACCCCGAAACACTGCTGACCTTCGACATAAAACTTAGCGGCATTGACTTCTTTATGCCGCCATTGATATTTTTGCGATATCGTCAATTTTCAGCATCCCCTTTCTATATCTTATTGGCGGCATTAATGACCTCGGCATCAATATTGCGCAATTCAACATTCCATTTTCAATGTCGCATACTTCGACCTTGTCAATATCAGTGTCACGCTTCTCAGCATTCATCAACTGTGACATCATTTTCTAACTTTGATATAAATCTCTTTGAAAATTATGCGAATAACATTTGTCTCTCCTTGCATGGAAGAAGCTTTTTACACTTTAATGTAAAATCATGGATTACTTTGCTTTGTCGATTACTTTGCTTTCCTACACAACATAGAACAAGTGATGACTTTTCATTGCAACCTTAGCATACGACTCCTGAATGATTCTTTCGGGATTTGGTTAAGCCACAAATTTACATGTGTTAGATTGGAGAATCCTTCGCATTTTTCATAAAAATTGAAATTTTACCAAACAATAATAATTTTCCTCTAATTCCAATTACAAATTTATTTAACAAGATTGGATGAAGAGAGGCTAACGGTTCGGTTGATAATAATACTAATAAAAATATTATGGATGGAAAACTTTTCAACCATAATAAAACTTTAGATAGAGGGCCATATATTTGTCTAGTTATAATTGAGTCCATATAAATAAAAGATCAAAAATCTGTCTCGCATTGATAATAAAAGACCAAAAAGTTCATCTGGCAACTGTATAGAAGACCAAAAAGTTCATCTGGCAATAAAGATAGAATATCAAAAAATCCATCTAACAAATAAAGATTGCTTTATCTACACTTTGAAGCACGACAACTCATATTTGATTGATCTTTCTCTAGAAGATCGTTTTTACCTTAGAGTACTAACAACTCGTTTTTGATATATCTTTCTCAGGAAGATTGTTTTGATCCCTTTTTTTGGATAGAGTGCAATTATCTTGATTGATTTTGTTCTATGTGTTTGGTTAGCTATCTTATGCAAAACCAAAGACCCACCGACCTCCCTTTAGGAGGCGCTTCAATCAGGCTTTATAAACGGTACTAGAGGCTGGTTTGGTGCTTTAGCCAGACCGTTTTCAGGCAAGACCAAAGTTGTACTCCGTCCTTCCTCTAGCAGACGCATTCAACGGGCCGTTTTCAGGTGGGAATGAAGGCTTACTGCAAATCTCCCTCTAGAAGATTGTGACTGATTTTAGCTTAGATCAAAAATCTTATTGTTGTCTTGGGTGAAGGTAGACCTTTTATTTCAAGAGATTCTTACATCTTTTCGTAAATGATATGGTAGGTATTTTTATTTTAACCTTTTTATTCATCCATTGTCGAAAAATATTGCTCAAATGTTTGACATTTCATATTCTCGCTAAGACGTTGTCATCAGATCGGCATAGTCTATAGGTCCAAGGTGGGATTACTTCGTGTATGATTAGGAGTCATTCCCAATTTGATCTGAATGGTCCACCTAGTGGATTTTAGTATTTGTCATGACTCTTCGAAGCACTAAATCTCATTTTTGAAACGCTCTTTTACTTTAGGGTTGTAATATTTGAATATTCTTCGTTGATATTCAACCATCTGTATGGCCGCTTCATCTCGTAACTCATTGATTAATTCCAAGTATTTTTTCTTTGCTTCTTGATTAGGATCAAATGCATACGCAATCTTTGGATGGGAAGGTGCTTCAACCTCAATTGGGAGCATGGCTTCACATCCATACGTTAAGAAATATGGCATGTCTTGTTGCAGTTTTAGTAGTTCTATATGCCCGTAATACAAGAGGTAGTTCTTCTATCCAATTTTCTTTAGCATAGTTCAATTGTTTTTTGAGAATGGTCTTAATAGTTTTGCTGGCAGTTTCAACCAAGGTTCGAGAACTCGGTTTCGGTCTCGGTTTCGGTCATTTGAAATTTTGTTGATTTCGGTCAGTTTTGGTCATTTCGCTTGTTTCGGTTTTTGTCTTGATATTGGATTTTTGCATTTTTAATGAAAACATAACGATAAATGATTCAAATTCATATAGAAATATAGCATACAATAAAATAATAATGTTACATACAACACTACTACATCTAGAAACTATTTCTCGAAGCTACATATGGATTGTTTTCACAATTTTCTTCATCGTCTTGTGTTGTATAATATGATGGATAACCATATTGCATTTGTCCTGGGCCCATAAATGTCGCCATCATATTATCAAAAGACGATGGTTTATCATTTTGTGTTGTATATGTAGCTTGACTATTTTGATCACTCGAGATATCACTGTATGAGTTACCACATGTATAGTCAGAAGTAGAATACCTATAGGTTGGTGGATCAGTTGAAGTATATGGATTGTGGTGTTCATAATCATGTTGATGTCCGGATTCAACATTTAAATTACCATCTCTTCGGTTAGAATTGCCGCTCGCACCCCTTCTTCTTGAATATGTTTGAGTTGGTCTATATAATTCACCACCATCACTAGAACCAATACCATAATTACTTGTTAAACCAACGCCACTTCCACCTGCATTACCATGATCATCATTTGACGAGCTACTACTATTTTCATTGCTTTGACTCTTTGTTGCTCGTGCAGGTATACCATCGACAGCAGCGACTGCATCATTCAATGTATTGGTCATCCAATGGTCGTTGTCCAACAAGGGTGGTTCAATTTCAGTAGTCCATTCTGCTAATGGATCTTTTTCATGGAATATATAGTCTAGATCGATCAGCTAACTTTCAGTGTCGCGGCGTCTTAAATTTTTTGCTCTTAGTCTCATGTTGTCATGCACATATACCAATTTTTCAAGATTTTTTATTTTTATTCTATTTCGTAATTTTGTATGAATCATTTAAAATGTAGTCCAGTTTCTTTCGCAGTTTGAAGATGAAACTTTGACTTAAAATATGCATTGCTAAACGTGTTAAATTTGGAGCATCCTCTCTTCCAATTATGGACCACCATTGAGCGGGAAAACATGTCTTTACCGCTGCATATGCTTTTGCAGAACCAAATGCACCAATTTTCATTTTATATCTTTCTACCTGTGATGTGAAGTTAAATATTTAATATGTCTTAAACGTTAAATATTTAACATAACTATTATATATGCTAGTTTTATCTCTTTTCCGATTTCAATCTGTTTTACAATGTCTGGCACCATTCTTTCAACGACGTTGTTAAATCCGTTTAATACTTCTCCATCGTTTGTTGCATCCCCATATTGAATGATGGAATTAAGAAAATAACCTATATAGGAAAGATTTAAAATATTATTGAAATGTTATATATTTCATTATTTGTATGACGATAAGATAAAACAAATTACCTGCGGCGTTCAGAGGTCGATGTAACTGTCTTTCCAATCTTTTGTCTATTATATCGCACCATTTTTGGCATTGTCTTCCACCAATATTTTTTCTAATCGATTCTTTTGCTCGATCCATTTCTTCATAAAGATATCTCATATCTGCTTTGTCATCACTATCTACCATTCGTAAAACTTTCACCAATGGCTGAAAAACAAGTATGACGGAAGCAGCACCAGTCCAAAAAGCATTGTTGTAAATCAGTGTAGAGACAATATTTGTTGTTCTTTTGTCTTTAGTATTGAGTCTAGGAACTCTTGATGTCCACTCTCTTGAAGCAATCATCCGTCTCAGGTCATTTTTATGTTTATGAATAGAGTCCAATGCGATGAAAATGTGTTGCAAACCGTGTTACTGCCGGTCTAATCAATTCTTTATTGTCGGTCTCTTTTCACATAATAGAAAGTAACCAACCATGATTGTATATAAACGTCGTTATTAATTGACAATTTGTGATAATAGTTGTTACCTCTGGCTCTTTGGAAATATCTTCCAAAATCAAGTCAATGCAGTATGCTGCACATGGTGTCCAATATAAATGCCTTCTTTTCTTCATCAATAATTGACCGGCAGCATTGTAGTTTGCTCCATTATCTGTAACAACTTGCACTATCCTATTTTCACCAATTGTTTCGACGACATCATCCATTAATCCACAAATATATTCTCCACTTTGGAATTCATTTGTGGCATCCACAGATTTGATAAATACCGTTTCATGGGTAGAGTACACGAGAAAATTTATTATTTTTTGTCGATTCTGTGTACTCCAACCATCACACATTAATGTGCAACCATATTCATCCCAAAAATTGTGCAATGTTTTAATATACTGTCCAATTTCTTCTATTTCCATTTCAAGATACGAGTATGATATTTCATATGCAGTTGGTGGATCAATTCCACGACCGCATTCTGTAATCGCGTCAACCATTGTCCCATAATATGGACTATTAGCAACATTATGCGGAATATAGTTGAAAAAAAAGAACTTAGAAATTGCTCGACCTATATGTTTTTGGCATCTTTGATACCTTTCATTGCAGATTTAATAGACGGTTGAGTTCTACCTCCTCGTTTTTGCATGTATGAGTCGATTCGTCCAGGAGTATCATTTTCAAAATCATCTACTCTGACAGATTTTCCAACAGTATGAGATCTTTGCAATGTTTGACTTGAACCACCACCCGATCGTCGAACAGTATGAGATCTGCGCAGCTCTTCATCTCTAAATGCATCTCTGCTTTGCCGCATGACATGTTGAAGTTCTTCATCGCCTTCATTTTCATTGTCTGATAGTTGGTGCGGTCTGCTCATTAATTCCTCTTGTAAGCGTTGTTTGTCTAGTTTTTCTTTGCTTCGTTTATTTCTCTTTTGAATGATATGTGATCGTACAAGTTGTTTTACTTCTCTAGGGACAATTAGACATGCTGATACATCGCCCCCCACTCCTGCCAGATGTTCTTTCAAACGTGTCACACCACCGCCATTAATTAGTTTATTACAAAAGTTACATTTTGTTTTTCGAAGATTACCATCGATCGCAGTACCATAATTCCAACCAATTTCATTTGGATTTGTCATAACGTACCTGCGATTATAAATAAACGATACAATATACACATAATTAAACAAAAGTAAATGCTAAGCAATTTAATATTCCAAATCAAATCAAAAATAAAATACAAATGCATAAATAACATTCATCGAAGTCGTCGGAATTCATTGTTCAAGTTCAACAGTTCAGGTCAAGTTCAATGTCCATCTCCAATGTTCAAGTCCATATTCCAGTCCAACATATTCAAGTCCTACATTCCAGTCCATATTTCAGTCCAAAATATTCAAGTTCAACATTCAAGTCCATATTCAAATCAACATATTCAAGTCCAATATTCAGGTCGGTACAACATATTCAGGTCAGTCGACTTATTTAAGTCGGTTCAACATATTCAAGGTCGTTTGCATATGCAATATGAAACAATGTTCATGTTCAACCTATATATGAAATATGAAACAATGTTCGTGTTCAATCTATATATGCAATATGAAACCAGGCCCCAAAAAAACATAGACGAATTAAAACATGGTCTGCATATGCAATATTTAAGTCCGTTCATTAGAAGAATTAAAAGTACTTGAAGAACGTGGTCTGCATATTAAACCAGGCCCAAAAAAATTACAGGCCCTAACAAACAAAACGCAGACGAATAAAAATTATTTACTATTTTCTTCCGCTTCCTCCATTCGTTCGAAACAAAAAACACAGGGAATTAAAAAAAAAACCAACTGATATCTAGGGCAGAAGACGAAAACGAAGATGGAAAAAACTCACTTTTCGTTCGAAAGCAAGCTAGGGTTGAAGACGCGGCGAGGTCGAAATTTCGCTTCTCCTCCTACCGACTCCAAGATCAACGCGGCGAGGTCGAAATTTCTCGAATTTGCACGAATCGGCGGTGATTCTTCTTGCTCGAATAGGATTGCTGAAGCACAAGGTAATTTACATTCGACTCGTTTATTTATAAGCAAAAAAATTACGCTTTCACTATGCAAGCACGGGTCGATTTCCTTTTTCAATTTTACGCTTTCACTGTGCAAGCACGAGTCGATTTCCTTTTTCAATTTTACGCTTTCACTGTGCAAGCACGGGTCGATTTCCTTTTTCAAATTTGGATGTTGCGCGCATTTTGATTTCGCTGTTGCCATTTTCTGTTTTTCGCGATTTTTTTTTTTCTAATCGAGGTTTGAACGGGACGGGATTTTGACCTAATCCCGTCCCGGTGATGGCCGGAACCGATACGAGATGGTCGAATCTCGTGGTTCCGACCGGATCATCAATCAATGGTTTCAACAACTCCATTAGCCTTAAGAAAGCTCTTGACGATTCCATTTCTATTACAGAATCGGGTAAATTCTTCGCTTTCAAACCGAGTTCCATTATCAAATATTATCCTGTATGGAATTTCAAATCTGGTAATGATATTTTTGATTACATACTTGAGAACTTTTTCTGACGTGATATTTGAAAGTGGTTCTGCTTCTATCCATTTTGTAAAATAATCAATGGTCATAAATGCGTATTTAGCACCTCCTTTGGATAACAAAGTGGCCCAATTAGGTCAATTCATCATACATCGAAAGGTCGTGGGCTTGAGATTGAAGTCAATTCGCTAGGTGGCAAATGTAAGATCTTAAAGAATTTTGGGCGTTTTTCGCATCTTCACATAATCGATGGCATGACTAGTTATCTGAAGCCAATAGAAGTTTGTCTCATAACTTTCTTGGCTAACTTTATGCCATTAGAATGGTCTCCACAAATTCCTTCGTGGGCTTCTCTTAGCAATTTCGCTTCCGTTTTCGGATCAACACATCTTAAGTATGTGAGTGAATATCATTCTTTATAAAGTTTTCACTCATTTCAACGAAAGTTGGATCTTGGTGTTTATTCTTCTTGATTCTTTTTCTTTATTGGCAATTTCCTGTTTATCAGGTACTCAATAATGGACGTCATTCAATTGTTCTTATACTGATCATTCGTCTCTGTATGAGAAAATTTCTCTTGGAGGGTTTCACTTTCATTTTCCGACTTCTCATCCGTATGCGTTAAGGCTTGAGATCTAGTCAATACCATGGATTCATTTCTTGATTCGAGTGCCTTCTCTTCTATATTGGAGTTAAGTTGGGTTGGTAGCCTACCGTACAGTTTGTGTTTCTGATGCTCCTCGTGAACTAACTAATTTAGCCAAAGAATCAACTTGAGAATTCTCTCCTCGGTACTTCGTGTATGGAGAAATTTTCAAATTGGGTTAACATTTTTAACACCTTTTGACATACAGGACCAACTTGACATTCTTTGTTTGATACGTTTGATTCAATTGATTTACCATTAGCTGAGAATCCCTATAAATTTCAATTCTATGGATTAACTGCAGGGCCAAGATGAGTCATGCCACAATTGATTCGTATTCTGCTACATAACAAAGTCAGTTAGGGTTTGTTCTTTTGGTTGCCACTCGAGGTAGAAATTAAATATCATATTGGCTGAGTTCTACTCTCCATTTTACTAGTCTATCTGAAGTTTCGGGTTTGCTAAAAACTTGCTTGTGAGAAGTTTGTTAAGACCTTGAACGAATATGCTTGGACGGAGGCTCTTGGTCTCACTGCAATGAACATCAAGCAGTATGTTGATTTCTCTATAACAGGATATCTAGTTTCTATAACATCAAGCAGTACGTTGATTTCTCTATAACCGAAAGTTGAGTTCCCTGTCTTCTATTACCAGAACAAAACTAATAGCATGTTCAAAAACCGTCATATAAAGGTAAAAAATTCCCCGTCCATGGACTGGACAAGATTGGTGGCCTCTCAAGATAGTCTTTCAATTCCTCGAAGGCTTTCTGACAATCTTCTTCCATTCAAAGTTTAGTTTCTTCTTAATCACATCGAAAAATGGAATGCATTTGTTGGTAGCCTTGGAGATAAATCTATTCATCGCTACTACCCTCCCGTATAAGCTCATTACATTTTTACTTGTCTTGAGTTCATCATATCCTTAATAGCCTGAATGTGGTCGGGGATGGCTTCGATTCTTCCAACATTGATAATATATCCCAAGAACTTCCCAAACTGAATTCCAAAAGAACATTTCTACGAGTTGAGTTTCATCTAATATTTCCTTAGTACGCCGAACATTTCCTCACGATCCTTCAGATGGTTACTTTCCTCCTAAGATTTAACTAGAATATCGTCCACGTATACCTCCACGTTACGGTCAATTTGTTCTCTTAACATTCTGTTAAACAAATCTTTGATATATTGCTTCGGCATTCTTCAACGCAAAAGACATTATTTTATAACAATATGTTCCCCAATTTGTTATGAAACTAGTGTTTTTCTCATCTGGTTTAAACATTGGAATATGGTTGTATCTGGAGTAAGCATACATAAAAGATAAAGTTTGTGTCCACTTATGGTTGACTAATTGATCTATTCTTGGAAAGGGTAGCAGTCCTTCGAGCATGTCTTATTCAAATCGGTAAAATCGACACATGTCTTCCATTTTCCAATAGATTTTTTGACCATTATTGGATTGGCTAACCATTTCGGGTAGTGTACTACTTTGATGAATCCGTTCTGGACTATTCCTGGTAAATACTTGGCACACAACTGTTTTATGCCTGTTTGCTTTACGATAAGCACAGAACTTTCCACCTTCTAGTTCAGGGTAATTCTTGACTTTGTAAGGGATTGGAAAGTCACTGCTTTCTTTTGTTGCAGCAAGGATGTAGGATATTGTTTATTTGAAGCAAGATAATTGGACTTTGGAATCTCCTCCAATCATGGTTTCTTATTGCCAAAATTTTCCTTTTCTTTCTTCGCCTGGGACTTTTTTTTGGCATTGAACATTTCATCCATATGGATAAATTTGTCAACTTGAAAATGGAAATCCTGGAGATCGCTGCATCCATAAAGGTAAAGCTCTCGTCAGAAGGGTGTCTACTCAATCATCCCTGAGCATACTGCCATCAATTTATCTCTATCGGTCATATCCTCCTCCTTTAGCGCTTCGACATTAAACCTACTATGTATTTTCCGTTGTGTTTGGGTTGGTGCAAAGTCAATTCCTTATAGTTATGTTATAATGACTTTTAGTGTTGTATTGTGTGTCGTTGTAAACTCTGATGATGTACGTAAAAGTGATATAATGCTTTTGTTTTCAAAGATTATTCATTTATCTATTATATGTTGTTCCGTTGTGAAATGTGAGATTCTGTTGTTTTTGTTTCTTCTATCTTCTTCTTCTTAAACCCTAACGGTTCGATTTTTCGGCGTTCGATTGTTCGGCCGCTGCATCCATAAAGGTAAAGCTCTCGTCAGAAGGGTGTCTACTCAATCATCCCTGAGCATACTGCCATCAATTTATCTCTATCGGTCATATCCTCCTCCTTTAGCGCTTCGACATTAAACCTACTATGTATTATCCGTTGTGTTTGGGTTGGTGCAAAGTCAATTCCTTGTAGTTAGGTTATAATGACTTTTAGTGTTGTATTGTGTGTCGTTGTAAACTCTGATGATGTACGTAAAACTAATATATTGCTTTTGTTTTCAAAGATTATTCATTTATCTATTTATCTATTATATGTTGTTCCGTTGTGAAATGTGAGATTATGTTGTTTCTGTTTCTTCTATCTTCTTCTTCTTAAACCCTAACGGTTCGATTTTTCGGCATTCGATTGTTCGGCAGTCGATACAGTAGACGTATTGATGTCGGCTTTCGAAAGTCGAAAAGTTAGGTCGTTACATTAAACCTCTTAAGATAATCGTCCAATAACTCTTTCGATTTTTGCTTGATATTAGCTAATACGTCGTAGTCAATTGTGTCTTTGCAAACACAAAATTGCATCGAGAACCGTAGCAAAATTATTTTCAAAAGTAGATGATCCTTTCACGATAATGTCTATACGACTTGGCTGCTGCGTTCTGGAAGATAATAGGAAAAAGTCTGCAACGCACTGCTTCGGATGCGTTGTAAAGGTCCATCCGACTTTCAAATGGCGTTAAATGATCGAAACCAGTAATTTCATTGTATCTTAAGGATGAAATTTTGATGTGGAACGGGATCCTGGTGGACAAGAACTCGTCTTTGAAGGAAGCTTCTTGATGGTTATTGTTGACCTCTCATCAAGAGTTCTTTTTCCTTTAGGATTAAGCATGTCCTTTGTCATTTTCTCGACCATATGTCTTAGATAAGCTTCGTGGTAATTGCTTCTAAACATATTTGCATCCTCCGAAAGTTGAACTTTCAGATTGCTCCTTGGACCTCTCCTCCAATCTCCCTTGGTAATATGCCTTGACTTTGTAATCCGTCAATGATTTTGGAGAAAGCTCGGTTGCTTTAACTTGCTGGTGACCTTTTCTCTTTTGTGGAATTATAACGAATTTGTTTTTGTTTTCAAAGAAGCATCCAGATTCCTTCTCGGAGATTCAACTTCGACCCCTTCAATGAATTTGTAACTTTTGGAAGATTGTTGTGCAAGGATCTTCTCCAACAAATCTTGCATCATTACCACTTGATGTGTTAGCTCTTTAATGTGAGCTTCACCGCTGGTAGGCTTTGACGGTTCTGATGGCTGTCTAGGTTCTATGCTACCTAAGTTGAAGTTAGGAACAACATTTTCTTCTAATGTCGACGTTTGTATGATTTCTTCATTTGAAACATAACTCATATTGATTTCCCCATTTTCCTAGAACAAAAGAAACTTCATGTAATTAGTTTAGCGAGAGAGTTATATAGAGAGACGGAGGTTCAAGCCCTCCTAGCGCCAAAATGTAAACAATTTTTGGTACAACACCCATGATGCCAAGAATGACGAGCAACTCCTTGATTCGAGCTCATACGAAGACATGACTAAGCATGGCTTAGTTGGCGCTGATTAAATCAAGAATAGGCTTAATATTCAAGGTCATGATTAGGAAATGGATCCATAATGTCCATGGGCTTTAGATGTTACATATCCAAAGGCTCATACGATTTCTTGGAATACGATATTCGAGATCTCTTAAGGTCACTTGGAACAAGACGTTCGAGAGCCCTTAAAATCGCTTGGAATAGTATATTCGAGAATCTGTACAACTTTAATAAATAGAGTACTCAAGGTCACATGGCATATGTCCAAAGGAAAGAGAAGATAAGTGATAAACATATGTAATAGCCCATTAAGCATGTTAATGAACTAAATAAACGGTGCTTATGTTCATAGTCCAATGATCGTCCCCTCCTCCATGCCTCTGGTCCGTATTTATAATGGTATGGGATTCGCCACAACTGCTCAGTACCACATTCGGCATGATCAATCTTCGACATGCATAACTATCAGCAACATCAATGACGCCAGCCTTCATTCCTTACTTTAGATGACCTTCGGCACTCTTCATTGATAATAGACGACATCAACATGCATCGGCATTAGTATAAGGAAGCATTGGTGAGGGGCGGCATTGAGATGGAGCAGCATCGAGAAGGATCGACATGACAATCTCCACAAATATTGATGGCTTCCGAATCAATACCGTGTTTACAAATGTGCAGTGTCTTCTAAAGATTGATAACATGTATCATCAACGGAATGTGGTATTGATTATAGGCGGTATCATTGATGAGCGGTATTGGTAAGATGCAATAGTGACACGTTGAAACATTCATCCCATCTTCATAGGTGATTGTTGGCGTGCGGCGTTTATGAGATGTGACATTGATGACTTATGGTGCTGATTGTATACGACATCATTGTTTCCTCAACAAATTACGACATTGATTCTATCTGGCATTGCTTAGCGATGAAATATATTTGATGGTAGTCATCCAACTTGATAGATGGGATGGGCGTTGATGTGATTTGGTCTCCTTAGCACTGTTTTAAATCTCGGCTATCTCGGTCGATATCTCGATCGAGGTCTCGATTGAAAGCTTGGACGAAACGAAACATAAGATATCGGTTGATTTCGATTATATCGACCAAAATTTACATATATCTGCCGATATTTGGAGTGAAACGATATTCCGAGATACCCTCGATATATTGTTTTTTTCAAAAAAGAAGACTCGTCTCAATCTATCATAAAAAAATAAACAAAGCTCTTTTCTTTCTGATTCAACTTCTCAAAAGATCACGTTCCTCGTCAAAATATCGAACTACCTCTTCTCCAGAGAAAAAAATCGAACTCCCTCTTCCAACATCCGAAAGCACGTGGTTGCTTCCAATTTTCGACTACTTGATCTCGCTTTTGACGGTCTACGGCTTTGTCTTCGACCGATCTCTCTACTTTCTACATGTATGTAAATTAGGGTTGTTTCTATTTTAATGAAATTCAATTTTTCAAAAAGGAATATACGTAGATTTGCATGTAGATTTAGTTTGTTATTTTTACTACATAACCTTCTGCAAGTAGATTTGCATTGCTTGAAACCCTTCGATTCATGTTATCTATTATATGCATTTTCTTTTATTTGCATCAGCTCCTGATACTGTTATCTGTTATTCTTACTGCATATATGCAATTGTATATAAAACCTGCTTCTTTTTAGTTAATTTGACGTCTTTCATCTACTTATATGTAATTGCTAAAACTGATGATGTTTTGTAATTTTTGTTGAACAATTTCCTATAGTTGAAGTATAATTACATTATCGTTTTCGGTTAGAATAGTAGAGATTAGTTGCATTAATTCAGTAAATGTTAAATAAACCGACACCATGCATTTTTTGCTATAAATTATGTGATATGTTATACTCTGATATGGTCCCGAGATGAACTTCAGGTCTGAGATGTAAATCCGATATTGGCGCCCGAAATGCACTCGTCTCGTTCGAGATCTCCCCCGATACGATACCGAATCACTAAAATCGCCAAGATGAAATATGCATGATATCCGAGATTTGAAACCTTGCTCCTTAGCTTCATTGACGATATGCGATATTATATAGACTCTTTATTAATAAGATGCGATTATTTACGACATCTATGGTATGAGGTTACCTTACGCCATTGCTTATTTACAACATTATTATTTCAGCTTCATTCTTGTAGCATCAGTTCTTGTGACATTACTTAACCCTACAACATTGCTGACTTTCGACATAAAACTTTGCGGCATTGACTTCTTTGTGACGTCGTTGGTTACGACATTGAATATTTATGATATCATCAATTTTCAACATCCTCTTTCTACGGCATATCTTATTTGACGGCATTAATGACCTCAGCATTAATATTGCACATTTCAACATTCCAGTTTCAATGTCACATGCTTCGATACTTGTTAATATCAATGTCACACTTCTCGGTGTTCAGCAACTGTGGCATCATTCTCTAACTTTGATATAAATCCCTTTGAAAATTATGTTGATAACACTAACGTGCCACAACTGGCACAACACGATATCTCAATTACATCAAAATCTACAAGGATCCTAAAACTAAAACATTTTGCAGCATAAATCATGCAGAGCTATAGTTGAATGATGACGAACCATACCTGTCGGAGACTCAATCATAGCTACAGCTTCTGCATCAGGATTTTCGTATGCCACACAATCCTCAGTATCAGGCTGGTCTAAATTCACTATGTTGTCTGAATTATAGACATCAAATTCAGCAGCTACACAAAGAAGAAAACTGCTTTATTAGTTTATTTATAATAAAAAAACACAAGTAAAGCATGGAAGAAAACATAGCAATAACTAGGAAGCATAAGCTAGTTTGCCGTATGCCATTAGGAATGACATGTACCAAACATATTTAGCAAATGACCACAAAGTAGGAACAGTTCACGAGTGAGGAAATGCCTTGTTATTTCATATCAAATCAAGTTATATTATTAAGTAAATACTGTCGTATAACAAACATTATAAAGTTTAAACCTCAAACTGCTGTTTGGAATATTACAGACCCTTGTGAGCAAAGTAGGTTAAATGAAATTAAGAACGGTGGTAGGGTTGTATGGATATTAATTTAGGCGCAGACTTGCAGTAACATGAATGCGGTTCGACTTTAATAATATGGCACAAAATTATTCAAGAAGCATGAAATTAGAGAGTTTCACTAATCCAATTCAAACCACATAACCCAGATTGCAAATGAGGTCATACGTTACAGTTCAGCACCATAAAGAAAGTAACATGCACTTCTTTCTCTAGTAAGTTGTCTATGCTAACTTGGATAAATCACTGCTTCATTGGTATTCTGAAAAAACTTATTTCATTTTTGCTGGAAAGCCATTTATTATCGCAAGTGTACCACTTGACAAGTTGACAATGTGACTACTGAATGTGGCATTTTAATATTTATAAAGAATCCATTAATGGATAGCCCTATTTCTGACGATTCTAAACGTATTCAGAACAAAGCATGTGTGGATCACTTATGCAGGCAATTGTACCTAGATCATATAAAATATAACATTTGCTTATTTTTTGAATACTCAAGTAAACCGAGCGGTGAAAATGAACTTCTAAAAAATATGCATGGATTCCATGCAACACAATCCAGATATTAGCCCAAAAAAACGTCAGAGGTTCATACTCTTCAGTTATTATTGGCATCTCAGGTGCATTGATCAAAGTAACGGCTACTTGGGCAGCTTTTGTATCATATTATACCACCACTTATATATGTTATTATAAAACCAAGTTGCAAACCAGATAATGGTTTGTTTTCATTTTATCTCAATACATTATATTAACTGTTCACGGTGTAACTATTGTCAACAATTTTCAATTTTTTTGATTTTAGAACATTAATTTCAACTTACAACACCTGATGCTTTCAACTAAAAGATATTTATTGGAAAAACAATCAAATTTTATCACAAGCTATGTTCTTGATGCTAAATGTCAAATCTGCATTAAGTGGTTGGACATCTCACAAGCACACATTGTATGTCACACAATCTGCTTTAAATATGTAAATCTATTATGAACTTTACTCTCAAACTCGTGGTTGAATTCGATTTCCGTGGATGCTTTGTTTCATTGTTAAATATTGAAAACAGTTTTTCTTGTAGGAGTACCGGACACTGCTCAATTTGGAAGCATTATGCTACGGGTAGATGACGACAAAGCTCCACTCTTACAGGCGCAGTGGATCAGTAAGCAATAAAATTTTCAAAAATTCAAAATGCTCATAGGCGACATTATAAGAGACCTTTAACACCACAAGTACCATATTCAAATATTTTATGGTCGATATATCATTCCTATTATGCAGGACTAGTGCATGACAAAGCATTCATGTGATGCAAAGATACAGAATACGAGTTGAGGATATTCGATTCCCTTTATCAACAGTAGAGATTTAATAACTCGAGTCCGCAAAATAAACAAAACATAAAATTTATTAAATTCAAGCCTAATCCGAAATTCCATAACCCAACTTATAAGAAACGCGAAATCTCAACAAAATATCACCTCTCTCCTTCTTAATATCCTCTCTCCTCCTTTTACGATGTCTCGCCCAATCTGCCAAACTACTACACCCCTCATCCTCCTTATTCTCATTCGCGCTTGCTACAATCTCAATCCTTAAAATCCGATCCGAGAAATTGCTCGAATTGAACGCAAATTCGAAATTGTTGCTGTTGTCGCTGGTGTTGCTCGATATGGTTAGATCCATTATTGCTCCTTCCACCTGGTCCTTGCTTCCGCCGCAACTATTACCTCGATACAGCGGATGGAAATTATTATCGCTTCCCTTCATTAACTTTCTTCAAAATCAATAAAAAAAAACCTAATTTGTCGATTTAGGTATTTATTGATTTGGGGCACCGCTGCGGAAATGTTGTCCAGAAGCACCCATTTTGGTAGGGCTCGTCAAGGGTTTATTTTGTTGGTTGACTGTAACTGAAATTACAGTTTCGCCCTTTAGGTATTACGGGATTTTTGAAAAGTGCGGATGTACTAGTTTTGTTTTAGGGCAATTTGGACATCTAATGTCTTGCTTAAAACATGTTTTCCATGTACATGCAAAGAAAAAGAGAAAAATAAAATGTAGCTGTTGATGCCCTTATTTAAAAAAAAAAAAAAAAAAAATAGGAAGACATCGTTCTTTTTTAAATAAATAAATTTCTCTTTTAGAAACTATTTTATGCCTTTTTTTTTTAATTTCATTAGTTTTTACTTCTTCTGTTTTCAACTTTGAAAGTGTCAGTCAAGTCCTATATTGTGGACAGTTATAAGTCATCGACATATACTCTAAAAATACATACTAGTATAACCGCACAACGGTGGAGAAACCGACCGTCCGATTGTATAACTTTGATATGAAATATACATTTAAAAAATTTGTTAATATTACTTAAACATTAAGTGATAATATGTTGGAAAAGAATAAATTGAGATTTAAATATGAAAATATGAATTTCAAATTTAAATATTAATCAAAACATTCAAAATTATCGATTTGAAATTGAAAATTTTAAAATCATAATAGATTTAAATTTGAAATCTTTGATGCGCAAAATAAAAGGAGAAAGTTTAGGGAAAGAGACAAGATCCACGTTTTTAGAGAAACCGCGACGAGACAAGATCCACGTTTTTAGAGAAACCGCGACAAGACAAGATCCACGTTTTTTTGACTTCAGAAAAATTGATTTTGGCTAGTAGAAGTAGTCAAACCTCCCTACGGTCGGTTTGATTAAGATTAATAAAATTACCTAAATACCCCGTCGTATTTCACCTTTTTTTATTTGAAATAAGAATGTGTTTTATAAAAGAAAATGTGAGACACCTAAGCTAATTTTTTATAATTATAAAGATATATGCCAAAATGTCCTTTGATTTAAATAAAATCTTTATTTTATTTTATACATTAATAGAAAGGTTATATTTGATATTATATTTAGTATATAACGTGTACATGTGTACATATACACATGCAAGTATACGTGCACGAGCAACATATACGGTATGCATGGTTTAACATCTCTGCATCCAAGTATTGAGATTTACACCATAACGGACATGTTAGTCCCTCAAAATACATATATGATGTTTATATATATATATATATATATATATATATATATATATTATATCTATGTGTGTGTATGTGTATAAGTATATGGTATGTATGTATGAATACACACATACACACATATACACACACATGCTTGTATAATGATTTTATATAAATTATATTTATATAAAATCAAACATATATATGCATAAAATAATGCAAAACTAATCTTACTTTAGTATACATACATACATACACATAAAATAATATTTATAAACATAAGCAATTTCATACTTCAAATTTCAAAACTAGATCATGATCTGAAATTATCTTTTAAATTAAATTCAAATTTATAATTTGCTAATAAGTTATATATTATTAAAATATTTTCTTATACATATATACAGGAAAATTAATTTTTTTTAAACGTGAATATAATATGTATGTATGTAAGTATGTATGCATGTATTTATGTATTAAATCATTTATAATATAAACGGATGTTATATAATAAAGTACGTTTATACACACACACATAGTATAATATATACATATTTCTTTTTGACCATATTTATATTTTCACAAAAAAAAAATTATAATTAAATCTAGACAAAAAAAATCCTTTTTTGATTTAAAACTAAATCTGTAAGGAATATTAATTTTTTTATTTGAAATAAAATGTCAAGCAATGTTTGTAATGTTTGTGTATGCGTATATATGTGTGTATGTGTGTGTTATAAATCGTTAAACTAAGTTAATTTAATTTGTTACGTTATGAAATTATATATACACATTTTGTATAATACACACACATGCATACATAGAAAAAAATTCAAAATACTATCATGTATATGATGTAACAAGTTTTTTTTACATATTATATACCAATATTTATATATTAAAAATCAATTTTTTGTTCTAAATTATTTTAAAAGTCAAAAAATTAATTTTTAATTTTTTCTCAAAATCTTATATATATTTATATATATATATATATATATATATAGTTAATTTTAATAACGATATGTTAATATATTTATATTCTAGGTTGACAGCGCACACACGCACGCACACGCACACACACACACACACACACATATATATATATATATATATATATATATATATTTATAAAGATTCGTGATAAATTCATCTAATATAACCATATATAAATATGAATGAATGAAAAATAAATGTAAACACTTGTAAATTAGAATATTACCTTGACTATAGTCCAATAGTAACACCATGAACGCTGAATCAATCGATCTCTTTTTGGATCTAAATTCAAAGTCATCTAAAATGCTCCACCCGACTGAAAGATCTACCCACCGTGTTAATATTTGATTCAATCTTTGTGCTTTGAAGCATGAAATGATGGAGGAAGGGAGATAATTGGTTCATTATGGTGGTGGGTAGTATGGAGGCTCAAAAAAAAAAGAGGCACAAATGAAGGTTTAAGGGTGTTTAAATAGAGAGTGAAAGAGGAGCTAAAAGTGGATATAGATCCACGAATCTCTCTCCAATTCAAACCCCTTTTGAATCAAATCCAGTCCCTCTAACCCACGCCTATTTCCGGTCATACTAAGCCCTTTCATGGGATTTCCTTCCATTTCAAGCTCGATTAAATAATATACATTTATATCAAATTTAAGCGTACATCGATATCGAATATCAATAAGTGCTTATACAAATTTTATATATGCACCATTTTCAATATTGATCAAAACAAATCAAATCAAATTTATAATTAATAGTTGATCCATATTGATTAAATAAATAATAAATAATTTATAACAATTATAGTTGATTAAATCATGTGTTAGTTATAGTATATAACATTTTGGTTGTGTGACTCTTTGGTGTAAATTTGGTCAATGTTAGCCTGTTTTTAACTAAGCAGATTTAAACCGGATTTAGAAGATCAAAATGAGGATGAAATGGTTTGTGAACTTGAAAAGACGCTTGTAAGAACAAAAGAATCATACTTAGAAAGTTTAAGCAAAAATGAGCTAAGTGGACCACTAGGTACCGAAAGGAACCTTTCCATACCAAAAGGTTTTTCTTCCACTTGAGACCTCTCATCTCCTTATACTCCAAGTATTTCTTTAAGCAATCATGGTAACGTGCTTTTCCCAAAAGATTAGACTCGAGAAGTTGAGGCAAAAGGACGTATTAATACCGAGAGGAAACTCTAGGTACCGAGAGCTTTTGTTGCTCTTTTGATCCCCCAAGCTCTATACACGTCAAGTGCAATCTCAAATGATTATGAAAAAGAGCTTTTCTCGGAGAATTAACAAGCAACATTAAGGAATTATGAGAAAAAAGAAAGAAAGCACGAAAAAACAAGTGATAAGAAAATCATCAAAAAGAGCTTGATTTTTATGAAATATAGCAAGAAACACATCAAATCGAACATAAAAGAACTAAGTAAGTGAAAACAAGAAGTTTCCACCAAAGCAAACCACTCATCTTTGAGAGGAACCTCTTACGAGAGGTTTTTGTTAGAGATCAGGCCAACATGTTCTCTTATATACACTTGGATTTACATTTGACTTTATTTAACATGGGCTTCTGAGTCTACTAGCGGGTTTCTCTATAAGTACCAGTCTTATAGCAATGGAAGAAGGGATTCACACTTTGCATCTTCTTCACTCTTGTCTCTTTCTCCAAATACACTCTAGAACTTCATTGTAAATCTGAGATCCAATATATTGTGGTCAAATCTGATAAAAACAACTGAAATCCGAGATAAAATAGGTAATAACAAATATTAAAGTGGACGCTGACCGGAGAATTCGCCAAACCACTATAAAAATTATGTCTCCTTTTCTACTTTTACTTTATTTTATTAGAATTAGTGCTTTCATCTGATATTTGGATGTTGGTGCCATTTTTGGCTTAATATTTTGGTACTTTCACCGAGAAAGAAGAATTCAAGTATAGATCTAGCCGTCTACGGTGGAGTGGAAGAGCCTAGAGGTTAGATCTGGATAGTTTTCATTCAGACCTAGAGGAATTTTTCAAGGAATTAATATTAGAGAAGATGAAGAGACCTAACATCAGATCTAGGAGTAGAGGGAGTTAACCAAAGCATGGGAGCAGCCAGGGTGTTCTCAAATTTTAATCATTCCATCTACATGACTGTAACAACCTGTACCTTGATGGGCCTAATTTCTACAAAAATTCGAAAACAAAGTCCATCAAAGCACAGATCGTTGAATTTGGTACTTGCAAATAAGCATGAGCATTATCAGAGATTGGTATGAATATAAACTCATAGCGGAAACAATAATATGATAAAAATACTGATTATGACTATTGTCTTAGAATTAATGGTATTCCTTGAATAGTAGATTGTCACCTTAGCATCGAGCATGAGAGAAAAGAAGGCTTCTCCAACAACCAAACACATCCAGCTTCAGTGACCTGTTACTCTAAGTCTATAATGCGGATTGTAATGAGGATGAGTCAGAACAACATTCTAGTGACTATAAAATATATAAACTGTCCATAACACAAATTTATACTAATGGTTTCCATTTAATTATTATGTCCATTAAGGTTAGCGATTCTAATCTAACCTTGCATTGCACATACGATTACTTATCTACTCATTCCCAAGGTACAAAATACCAACAAAGCCTTATTAACCACCCAATACTTCCATATTCATTTGCCACTTAATACTTATAATATGAAGTGGGCTTTACTATCACCACATAATACTTTGAAAAGAGAAGACCTCAATCGAGGTAAACTCCGCCATTTAAGACTTATTCTTAAGGTGGACTTATAGCATCGTCATTATTGGTCCATTGGTCCTAGCGATAGAGACCTTTAACCACTATCTATAGCCTTATAATTTATAATAGTCATACTGTTAGAAAATGAGGTAACACAACGCGGAATGGACTTTAAGGCCATTTGAACACTATAGGGGTTGAAGTGTATATTTCGATTATTTAGAACTAACTTATGACTTTAACACTATATCTAATAAAATTGCGGATAGAAAACCAATAATCATAGAATAAGTAAACAGTAAAGTAAAATGCAGTAAAATAAATAACACCTGGATTTTTATATTTGTTCGGATTAATCAATCCTACATCTATTCCTACACTGCATCGTGCATAATTTCACTATAATCGCTTGCTTTCCATGGGTGGTAAGAACGCCTTTACAATCTTGATTTCACGGGCTATAAGATACCCCTTCTTTACTTCACAAACTACAAGAACGCATTCTCATTTTCACAAACAACTAGAAAGTATGGCAAATAGTCGCATCTTCAATACGGATTCTTGCAAATTCGGTACAATGATCCTATAAACCTCCAATGGCAATATATCTTTGAATTCTTCGAGGAATAGGACGAAATCAAAGAGTGAATGATAAAATTTCAAGTACAAACTCTCTAATATTGTGTGGTGTGCAAATCAATGGAGAATTAGAGTGAAAGAGTATGGATTTGCAAAGAGAATGAAAGAGTCGTCAATGGGTTTATTTCACAAATGTTTGGAGAAGGAGTAAGAGAAAATGAGAATTATTGATTTAAAAATTAATTTTCTAAGACATTTATATGGTGGTTGAAGAGACATGTCTTTTGATGAAGAGGTGAAGGAAAATGTCTCTTCATTCAAAATTTGATATTCTAAATAACGAGCAGTATGTCGGCATATTCGGTGTGCGTATATCGATACATACATACATACATACATATATATATATATATATATATATGAAAAATGAAGATATGTCGACATACTTAAATGTGACTGTCGATATATTTTTGTTTTTAGAAATAGCAACACCAATAAGGTGTTATAGATTTTCAGATTTCAAAAGTACCTCATATTTGTGAATTTCTGTGATTTGATTGAGGTCAATGGTTGATGATCTTCCAGTATAATTGTCATGGGGTCTTTAACAAATGATTCTAAGGTTCAACCAACTAATCATCACTTCAAACACCTGTGTCGTTTCAACATTATTCTTCAATCAGTTTTGTTCTTCAATTGTTGTGATTAACATTCATATATAATCCATTTCTTCCACCGAGTTATTGTTTATCTCTGTAAATGTCTCCATAATATATCTAGAAGTACTGCACAACTCGAAGATTTTTTAATAGTAATATTTATATGGTCATCAAAATCAATACCAAAGGTACTAACAGTCTCCCCATTTTTGATGATGACAACCATATAAATATTCGAGAGATAAAATATAATACTTCTATATTTGACTCCCCCTAACTCTATGCACTCCCTCTATCATTTTGCCTGGTATATTTATACATTTTCTCCCCATTTGTCACTAACAAAAAGGGCGAAAAAGAATCATTTAAGCACAAATAGACAATATGTATAGAGTTTTCGTATACGTATATACAAAAATGCGCGTGTGCGCACTCATACACACACACACATATATATACATGCGTGTGTGTGTGTATATATAGCTCATAAGGAGATCAAAATCAATTCAAAATATGAAATAGACTTATCAAGTAAAATAATTAAAATTAGATGAGTTTTAGAGTTTCCGACATTGCCGATGTCAATAACATATCCTTTTGATATTTATCTAAAGCTCAACGGATGTCTTATCATACGCTTTAAACATCCGTTGTCGTTATCCATTATTCGGTGCCTGAAAAATATAAATATGCGCAATAGTACCCTTTTTATTTTGGGTTCATCGGGTCAAGTTTTGGGAGGCCAAACCCATGAAGAGTTTGAATACCCTTTCAAAATATAATCATCATACAAATGAACTTTATTAATAAAATTATCAATGTATTTTTCCTTCTCATTATCTTCTAACTTTCTAGGATCTCATATATTAATAAACCCATTTGAGGGTTTTAGCTTTACTTTCCTAGGTTTTGGTTTGAACTTGGTAGTCTTAACAAATTTAGTACTTTGAGTACTTTTTTTCTTTGATTTGGGCTTAGATGTGTATCCAAGTCCATGTTAGTTCCTAGTGGGTTTATGTCCAAATAATAAAATTTCTAGATTATTCTTCCATTTGTTAAATTTATCAACATCTATTTTCATTTTATCAAAATCTTATTACAGTTAAGAATAACATTATCTAGAGATGTTATTTTGTTATTTAGATCAGTAATCTCTGATTTCATTGAAAGATTTTCTGGTCTTAATGATTCATTTTCACTTTTTATTTTTTCAAAATGTTCAAGTTTTGAATAATCATTAAGTCCATTAAGTCTTTCAATTTCATCTTCTAGCATTGTTTTTCTTCGGTTAACATTTCGATAAACATTTTTAATCTATCTATCTCCGCTAAACTATTCTAGCACTATTTCCTAAGAGTTTTATATCCCTTGTATATATCATTTAAGATAACCATAATTTTTTATTAAAAATCCATACTTGGTCATCATTTGCCATGAAGCATATATTGTCATTTTTTGTTTCTGAATCACCATCACTTAATGATGTATCTGAATCATCTCGTGTTGCATTAAAAGCCAATTTCCTCTTCTTATTCAAAGTGTTCGAAGAGTACTTTGATTTCTTCGAATTGGGATAGTCTCTTTTCAAATGACTGGGTTTATCACATTCGAATCACTTAACAACGTTTTCATTTTTATAATTTTTGTTATTATTTTTTCAAAGTTTGTTTGTTTTCCAATATTTCAAGAATTTCTTGAAATTCCTATTCATCAACTCGATATCATCATCAGCAGCAGCAGCATCTGGTTCATCATTATCGTAGCGTTGAGTGCTAGTGATTTCTTCTCATTTTCTCGATTCTCTTTTCTAACATGTAATCTTACTTTATAGGACATTCAATTACCAATTAAATCTTCTATTTTCAGAGTACTAATATCATTGGCTTTTTCGATTGCTAGAGTCTTTTGATTCCATTCACTAGAAAGTGAATTTAAGATCTTTCCGACTCGGTCTTCTTCGATGGTTTTCTTTTCTAATGATATTAATGCATGTACTATATCCTAAAATATAAAATACATATCAAAAGTAGACTCATTTGGTTTCATTTAAAAAAGTTGAAACGGGTTGGTTAGCATAGATATCTTAGTTTGTTTTACTTTGCTAGTGTCGCCATGTGTGACTTACAGTGTTCTCCAATTTCATATGCAGGCATACAAATAGACACTCGATTAAATTCGTTTCTATGTAAGGAGAAAAATAAAATGTTCGTAGTCTTTGAGTTACTAGTGCTTATGTCTTTTGGTCTAGTTTCCATTATGATTAGTTCACTAGGGGCACAATGTACTCTATTTGGGTAATATTCCAAATGTCTAAACCATTAGACTGCAAAAAATTCATCCTACAAGCTCAGTATGCATAATTACTACCATCAAATAGAGGGGATTTTGTGGTAGATTGCCCTTCTACAAACGTGTTACAAGTGTCATTAGCCATTTACACATTTTTAAAACCAAGTTACGAATTTGTAAAAAACAGCGCTCTAATACCAAATATTAGAAAATCGGGTGCTTATAACACAATGCGGAATGGATCTTAAGGCTATTTGAACACTAGAGGGGTTGAAATGTATATTTCAATTATTTAGAACTAGATTATGACTTCCACACTATATATAATAAATTTCAAATTAAAAACCAATAATCATGGATTAAGTAAATAGTAAAGTAAAATGCAATAAAGTAAATAACACTCGGATTTTTATACTGGTTCAGATTGACCAATCCTACATCTAGAGTTGTATTGCACTGTGCAGAATTTCCCTATGATCGCTTGTTTCCATGGGTGGCAAGAACGCATTTATTCACAGGCTATAAGATACCCCATCTTGATTTCACAGGCTACGAGAACGCATTCTCCTTTTCACAAACAACTAGAAAGTATGACAAATAGTCGTATCTTCAGTACAGATTCTTGCAGATTCAGTACAATGGTCCTATAAACCTTTAATGGCAATATATCAATATATGGAATCAGAGAGTGAATGATATAAATTTAATTACAAACTCTTTGATATTATGTGTTTCCTAAATCAATGAACAGTTGGAGTGAAAGAGTATGGATTTACAAAGAGAATGGAAGAGTGATCAATGGATTTTTTTTCCACAAATATTTGGAGAAGAAGGAGTAAGAGAAAATGAGAACTATTGGTCTACGAATTCGTTTTCCAAGGCCTTTATACAGTGGTTGAAGAGACATGTCTTTTGATGAAGAGGTGGGTTAAAAGATCTCTTTATTTGAAATTTGAAATTCTGAAAAACGGGCAATATGTTGACATACTTGGTGTGTGTATGTCGACATATATATGAAAAATGAAGATACGTTGACAAACTTAAATGTGGTACGTCAACATACTTTTGTTTTCTAAAATAGTAACACCAGTAAGGTGTTGCAGATTTTCAAATTTCAAAAGCACCTCTTATTTGTGGATTTTTTTTGATTCAATTGTGGTCAAATGGTTGATGATCTTAAGGTATAATTGCCATAAGGTCTTTAATAAATGATTCTAAAGTTCAACCAACTAATCATCACTCCAAATACCTCTGTCATTTCAGTATTCTTCTTCAATTAGTTTTGTTCTTCCAATACTCTGATTAACCTTCATATATAATCCATTTTCTTCCACTGAGTTCTTGTTTATCTCTGTAAATGCCTTCATAACATACCTATAAGTACTGTACAACTCGGAGATTTGTTAGTAGTGATATTTATATCAATACCTACGGTATTAACATATAATTCTAGCGCATCTATCATTATTAAAGTCATGGAAATACAAAAGCCTATACCCAAGCCACGTAATACCTTATTAACAAGGACTAGGTAGGCCTTTGACCATTTAATACCTATTTATAGGTAGGCCTTTACCATTTAATCTCTAACCCTAAGGCGGACTGCTCACCGGTACTATCTAGCTGACATTTCTTAGAAATCCCATTGAGCTACTTAATACTCTTTTATAAGAGAGATGCGAACCCTAGATTAGTCACTTAGTACCTCAACCCTAAAGCAAAGCCTTCTCGAGATATTCATCATCAATCTCAATTATAAATATGTAATATTATCAGCTTACTTCTGTCAGTATGGAGGTGGGCCCTACAATAACCATTTAATACATCAACATGAAGTAAACCTTTTTTGTGATATCCTTATTAATTTGGATCTCACTAGGTTACTTAATACTTCCTTTTAGGAGAGAGGCGGACCCTATAACAACTTAATACCTCAAACCAAAAGCGAACCCCTATAGAGATATCCCTCACCGCTCCTAATACCAAATTTGGACCATTTAATACTTTTCAATTAAGAAAGCAGATCCAATCTCTCACGTCACCATAGGTCCTAGGATTAATGATATCTCACATCAGTAGTAAGTGCATCTGACTGTTGATAGCCTCAAAGCGAAGGGCAGTTTGTCGAGTGACTCTACTAATCTCGCATCACTAACCTACAAATCCAATTAACCATCCTAAGTATTTACTTATACTATCTTAGGTTGACATTGGACTTGGCTTACTAATTCCATTTTTATCTAAGGTAACAAGATTTATGTAACTCCCTTAATTTCTGTTTAACATTATTCAGGATATTTAATTGGATAAATTAAATATAATAATTAGGGAGATGAGATTAATAAATCCAATGAACGTGTCTAAATGAATGAACAAAAATGAGACCTACTAAATTAAGAAGGAGGAATTTTCTGAAGGGTAAACTAGGAAATAGTGCTACATTTTTTAGTACAAATCTCTTCCTCCACCTTAATAAAGTTTTACTTGCTCATTCAAAACTCCTTGTCTATATTTCGGCTAGCCATTAAAAGCTAAAGGAAAAAAATAAATTGGAGATAAAGCTAAGGAATTAAAGCTAGTAAATTATCTCATTCTTCAATCAACTAATCAAGGTGAATAATAGTGTAAATCATCTCATTTTTCTTGTTTTAGTTCGGTTATAGATAGTAATCGAATTTATTTTGCTATGGCGATCATGTTTGGATCTAATAAACATTGTTTGGGTAAAATAATGATTTATGTGATTTATTGGGATTTTTATGGAATTCAAATGATGGGTTTTAAAGTAAAAACCTTAGTAAAAGATGTCCGAACGGCTTGATTTTTGGATCTGTTGTGTAAAACGTAATTTTGAAGATGGGTTATAAATTTCAAAAATTTTGAAGTTAACAAGTATATTTTAAAAAAATTCTAAGGTGAAAGAGACATTTATTTCGGGTTTTAATTATTAAAAATAATAAAATAGTGAATTCCGCATCGAAATTTTTATATGATGAAGAAAATGTTATTTCAGATTTTTGGTGATCTGTTAGAGATTTTTCCCAAGTGATTTCGATTTATTATGAATTTTCTAAGCTAAAAAGGCTTAATAATTATATTAAAATATTGATACAATTAATTGTTTTGAATATAATTTCGAAAATAATAAATCTAATCTATAGTAGATTTTTTGCAAATAAATTGCTAAATATGTCTTTAATCAATAGAAATTTGACAAAGAATCATTAAAATATATTATTAACCAATAGAAAATTGACAAAAAATAAGTGTGGAAATTTTCGAGTTATTTAAGAATCTTCCACCAAACCTTTCGACCTTGTCGGAAGCAACCTTTCGTCACAGAACCTTCCGCAGCATTTCTGCATCTTTCTGCAGCATTTTTATGAACCTTCCGACCTTGTCGGAAGCAATCATTCATCATAGAACCTTCCGTAACATTTTTGCACCTTTCTGAGGCATTTTGATGAACCTTCCGACCTTGTCGGAAGCTATCTTTCATCATAGAACCTTCCGCAACATTTTTGTATTTTTCTACAGCATTTTGATGAACCTTCCGACCTTGTCGGAAGCTACCTTTCGCCATAGAACCTGCAGCATTTCTGCACTTTTCTGTAGCATTTTGTTGAACCTTTCGACCTTGTCGAAAGCACCTTCTGACATTGTCGGAAGCTACCTTTCGACAGCAATTGTAAATGTTGCAGAAGCTCTTTTGTAGCAGTTTTCTCCAGCTTTGTTTGTAAACTTCAAATAGCATAACTTTCCAACCGTATGTCCATTTTTCTATTGTGACCACTCTATGAAAAGAGAAACCATTATTTAAACACAATGGAATAGGTTATAAACCTTAATTACATGCTTATAAAAAGTTATGGCTAAAAAAAAGTTTTATATTTCCGAAAGGGGTTGTTTTCTTTGCTTTCGAATATGTTTGCTTTGTTTTCTTTGCCTTCGAAGGAGATACTTTCGAAGGGGTTGTAAAATTATTTTCTTTTGACCAAGTTTTATATTTTTGAAATGTGAAATTTAAAGTATTATAAGGCAGGAGCCTAATGTTTTTAAGAGCTTCCGAAGGAGGTTACCATATAAACTTTAAGCTAGGTTTCGAAGGTGTCGAAAGGTTTTATGACCGAAACTCTATTTTTAGTGGAAAAACCATGGCTATATTAAAGAAGCTTTTATAATGGTTGAAAAAGAATCTATCTTTGATTAATTAAACCTACAGAAGTGGCATTGTTACGTTGTTATATGGCTTTTTCTAATATGAATATATTCACTTTATAATGGACTCATAGCTGCATTTTGGGGAAAATGGTAGGAATACCAGTTATGTTAACCCAGTAGTGAATATAAATTGAATAAACTATTGAATGAGTAGAATTACATCCAAGAGACCAGGAAGATCAGAGTATAGGATGCTAAAATATAAAGGAAAGATGTTGGTAGGGGCCAATAGGTTTCCAGTAAGCCCATGAAAACCGTACGATGTTGGCAGGGGCCAACAGGTTAATAGTTACCCCATGAAAACTATGTATAAAAGAGGATGTCAAATAGACAAGTTCATAGTTAGCCCATGAAAACTATGTGTAAATGAAGATGTCAGATAGACAAGTTTATAGTCAGCCCATGAAAACTATATGTAAATGAAGTTGTCACAGGTTCATATTAAGCCTATGAAAACTATATAATTGGACAGGAAGTCCTTAAATGTTTATCCGGTTATTAGTTAGCCCATGAAAACTGTTAGGTTAACACTAATCCTACAAACTATAATTGAGACAGATAGTCATAATGAATGGGGAAGGGTAATCCATATTTGATTTTTCTTGTTTTGCATATCATCATAATGTTTTGAAATACTATGTTTTTAACCATTGTGCATGCAGAAGCACAGTATGTGATTTTATAAAGGTTTTAGGATACCAGTGAGGGAAAAATTCATTCCGCTAAGCGGCATGGTCCCATTAGATATCTATTTGGTTTGAGATGATAGACTATTATTCATACCAGGCTTTATGTCTGACTCGAAGTTTTTGTTTTCCCCTTAACCTCTCGGGCACTCAATTGATTTTAAGTAGTTTGAGGTTTAGGGTTTTTAGGTTTTCATAGATGAATAAAGCTTCCGAAGGGGTGCAAGAGGCAGATAGTTATTTAGTGTTTTCTTTTCCGCTGTGTATTTGGATGTAGAGGCAGATTTATCAGCCTTACTATATACTCCGATCAACCAAAGGGGCATCTTTATATGTTGCTCTTGGGATATTTGTAATAATTATATTTAGCTGAACGTGATTAGCGTATTTTGGGATTATGTAATGAACATGAAATGTTTTGATTTTAATGTGGAAATATGTTTTTGAATTGTTAATTTTTTTTCCATATTCTTGTGATCTATGTACCAATGTATCTAGCACCGTAGTATTTTTGGTCGCCGAAAATTAATAAGTATGGATAACTGCAACATCTGAGCGTTAGTTTTGGGCCTCCAAGTTGTGCATGTTACAATTTACCTTAAATACTTATATACCCATAAATCCCCTTTTAATGCTCATAAATCTCAATTTTTCTATAAAATCTTAACGGATATTTCCTAAGACATTTATGTAAGACTATTAATTTCAAATTAGTAACATTTTTATATCTATTCCATTTTTATCAGTTTCATTAATCCATTTGTCTATATTAATTATAAGTTCCAAATTTATTTCCACTAATTGCCCATTAATTGGACCTACGGTCTTTATTTCCCATACTAACCAATTGTAACCCTTAATCTAATCATATCCATTATTTATCATTAGTTGTCCATTAATTGGGATTGCAATCTTTTATTTCCTATTAATCATTGACATTTCCTAATTTATTGAACATTACCAAGAATTACTACATTTCATAATTCTACTATTCACTTCCTTAAATATTGTAATTACGAACAAATTTTATGCATTAATCACGCATAAATAAACGTCGTTCTTCTTTATTAATGCAATAAATACATATAAACCACCTAATAAAATTACTTATTCCTATCTGGATATATTTTTGTCTAAATATTTAACTAGAACATGTTTTCCATATTTAATGTGCTGGAATTAAATTCCTTTAGAAGATTTTTCCCTATGATTTCCATAAATTAGTTTTAACATAAAAAGGAAAGATTGACTCCATTTGAAATTACAAGGAATCGATAATTTATTTTTATTTGGAATAAACAGTGTAAACTACAGAGGATAAATCTACACTTTGCACATCTTTTTCCTTTTTGTTTATGGATATTCATTGTTAAATCAAACATTGCCCTTTTGAATGAAAAGTGGAAAAAGTAAACAAATTTAGAAAAATCAAATGGGTGTTAATCCCACTAATTAGACTACAGAAAATTTACAACCTAGCACAAATTGGACAATAATTCAAAAGAAATCCTATTTTACACTCAAATACAGATCTGGAATAAAAATATACAACATTTAAATTCTAAAATCTTTAGGACTGATTTCCAGATTTAGGTATAAAATATTTCAAATTAGATCTAAAATAAGAATATGTAGGCAATAGTTTTCTACACTAATTAAGCCTACAATTCACAAATAAAATAGATTTAGGCATAAAAATCAAACGTATGCCAAAAGAATAGATTTAAAATCATAAAAAATATATACAATTTTCCACTTACGTTTTAAAAATGATCTGAATCTCCCGATCTAAAGTAGAACCTTAAATTCATCTCCAAATCCTTTTTAATCCGGGAAATATATAAAAAAAATGGTATATACATATATTAGATTTATAAACCCGAGAAGAAATTTGGGATTAGAAAAGATAATATGAGAAGAGAAGGGGGTTAGACCTAAATTTATAGGTGCAAGAATCAACATCAACCGTTAGATCAAAATATATTAAATGTGGGCCATACATGGCCTATGTTTATTGGAGCAGCCATGCATGAAGCGGTCGACTGTCCCTTTCCTGGGAGTCGACCGCCCCTGATCGATTGCCCCAGTAGATGGGTCGACCTGTGTCCCCAGATAATTAATTAAAGATGTTAATTAATTTTAATTGAATTATTTCCATTTTGAATTCATTTTTTATCCGTAACTTCTTTGTTTAAACTCCGATCTCAAAACTTTAAACATGAAAGTTGCTTATAATTTCACCATGCATGCAATAGTGCAAGTTTCATAGTCTCCATCATTTGCACCAATTCCATTTTTGAAGCTAAATTCATTAGCTAACTATAAAATAACTAATGCCAAATTACGGGATGTTATATTCTTCCCCCCTCAAAAAGAATTTTGTCTCCAAAATTTCACCAATGACTACTCATGGTTTTGACTCCTAATTACCCTAAACTACAAACCAATGAGTGCACAACCAATTTTACAACCAAACATGCACATTTGCATAGTGTATTACCGCATCACCATATACAAAATATGTATGTAGAATGATTGTAAATCAGATCCTCCTATATGTATGCATTTCTTTGAAAATATTTTTGAAAAATATGATGCAAACAATATATATATATATATATATATATATATATATACTGGCAGTTTTATATGTATGAAGTATCTGAAAAATCTTTGCAACCAAAACCTCGATAAAGTAGAAGTATGAAGCAACCAGTTTGCATCCACTTTCTACCATCCAATAATCCAACGCATCGAAAAATCACTTTCTAAACTTTACTCTTATGGTGGAAAAAGGAATTTAGGCGGAGAATTTAACATTCTTACCATTATATGGTCTTCCTATTCCCATAGTACAATAGAAATTTTCTCGCTTTCCCGGATTTACTCCAAAAAAAATTACGCATAAAACGCATAAGGAGGCTTATTTCAAGCTCTAAAATGGAATTAATTATAAAAATAGACTCGTATGCATCGTCAATAAGATATGAAAATAGAAATTCCAAGGCTAAAACAGCTTTTCCCTTGTTATCGCTTGCATTTGTCGCATCATTGATCATAATGCAATGCTAAATCCGCAAATTCTAACTCTCTTTGTTTTTCCCATGCTTAACATGCGGCCTTCAAAATCAAATATTTCATAAAAATCTTTCTCACTTTTCAGATTTGAATGTCATTTGAAAAATAAAGTCCCAAAATATTTAGACCCACATGTTTCCTTGAAATCAATTTTTTGGATAAAAATTCTAAGAATAATTTAAGAGTAAAAAAAATCTAAGACATAAAAAAATTCAAAAAGAGAACTTTTCAAATCAAGGGGAAGCTTTTCAAAATATTTTGTCTCCCCAAAATTTTTGAAAAATCAAGCTACAATTCAGCATTGTCAATAGTTGGTTATGTTTTAGACGCATAAACAAAATTCTAAAATTCTACAGCTAACCTTTACTCGTAAAACTTGATATTTTATTTAAAAATGTCATCATGCCCAATTATTAGAAAAAATAGCTTTTAAGAAATGTGAGCAATGACCCATGATACTAAAACAACTTTATCATGTCCTTCACTAAAAATTTCCAACTATTCTGAACTTCTAGTCCGATATTGCATTCACTGTTAGTTAAGTACCTTTTATGAGATTTTCATATTTATACTGCTTCTTCACTATGCATATATAAAAACGATTTGCATGTCCAGGAACAATAACATGTAAATAAATAGGAACTCATAATATCATCCGTGTCTTTTACAAGAGACAGCTAACAGTTACAATCTAAATAACCTAAAAGAAAAGAACAAATGTTGGAAGAAAAAAGACAACAACACCATAAATCCTAAAATAATCCCTACAGACTACGAGATGCCTTGCTCCGTGCCTAGAGCTCGATCCATTGCCGTGACCCTTGAATGGTCGTAGCATGGCAGCTATGCCCCCAATCTCGTACTATTGGCGATGTTAGTGTTGCTGATGGCTTCAGAATTTTCATCTTTCCAAGGAAAGATCTAATGATGGCAGAAGGAATCTATTACTAAACCGCCTCTCCATGGAGGTTCACCTGTATTACCCGAAGATGAGAGTTGATACGTGAAAATACGAAAAGTGGCTCTGTAAAGTGCTAATCCTTGATCAACTAATTGCATCATGCGGGTATGGGTTTAATTGATGGCGATGCCGCCAGTACTAATATAGATGGTCTTCCACACCATAGGATAAATCCGGTCGTAACTTCCTGTCTTAAGGATGATGTTATGCTGAATGATGCATACAACATGATGGGCAGTCAGACGTAGATTATCCACTTCCAGACACTAACATCCTAAGGAAAAGATCTACTGCAAAATCTTTGAATCGGTCTCTTAAAAATCATCCAAGTCCACATCCTTCGCGAAGGCCTCCAAAATCTTATCGAGATCGTCATTAGACAGCTCAATCAAGATACCTTTCACCTCTGAACGAATCAAACAATTGTCTCTATCGAAATTCTACGCCAATAGGACATCAAAAAGGCAGATGCAGCATAGGTAACATTCCCACTTGAAGGTCTCGAAGCAGAGATCGGTGTGAATCCTACCACGATGAATAGCTCTTCTAGTCCAAAAGCAACGAAACCTTTTGCTCATTCCGGTCCAGCTAAGTGGTCTCTTGAGGGTTGTGACCATAATTATGCGAGGAAAAACTAACAGCGCGAAAAGGTGTCTTGGGCTAAGAAGTGGTCGAATGGAGGAAATAGGGTTTAAATCTGGAGTAGTGGTGGGACAAGATCTAATGTGCAAAACCAGCATGAGGAAGAGGCAAGGTTGCTGCTCCTAGGAAAAAACGGCGTTGCCTAGGGGAGAACGAAAGGGAGCAGCTGATACTTAAAGAAGGAGGAGGATCGATATTGGGTTCGGCTTGTTGAGGAAGGAGGAGAGAAAGAAGGCAACCGGGAAATTCAAAAGCAAATTTTATAGTCCTGTTCCATGTTCAAGTTGTGTCAAAACTTGTTAACTGTTAGACCACTCTAGGTTTACCACTAGGCAGTCAACCTTTAGACGAGCTTTGGCGTTAATTAAACCTAGACCTTGTACGAAATGTGGATTACAGCTTAAGGCAGGATTAACACTAGAGGGGTGAATAGTATTTAATGGATTTTATGGAATTTTTGAAATCTTTTCAAATTAAACACAAACAGATGCAATTCACAAACACAGAGACAATCACATAACCAGACAGAGATGTAAATAGTAAATAAAAACAGTAAAGGAAAGAACACACTAGAATTTTATACTGATTCAGAGTTACCCTACATCCAGTCCCACACAATTTCTTGTGTAGATTTCTTTTCAAATATAACGTCGACATTACAACCTCGATTTCAAGGCCACAAGGTATACCCTCCTATCTCCAAGTCTAGAGCAAACTCTCTTGATTAAACTAGGTTACAAGATCACCTAATTGATTTACGTGCTACATTCACACCCAATTGATTCACGGGCCACAATCACACCATTTCCAATCACAATTTCATAAAGAGAGACTCGATACACTTATTTCATTATAAATGATCATATAACTATGAATAGCATTGAGATCTTTGAGAGAGAGTGGTAGAGAATCAAACTAGAGATAATCGAGTTTGATTCACTTAGAATTTCGGTAGAGTTTTGTTAAAGTATTTGAAATATAAGAGAATATTTGAGTGGAGAAGAAGGAGTGAAGAAATGAATAAAAACTAACTTAAATTTGTTGAAAACAACTGGTATTTATAGGAGAACAACGATCATGTCAAGTCATGAAAGGTTATGACGAATAGACACTTCATTTGAAAATTTGAATTTTAAATTCTACGGCTACCATGTCGACATGGGGGGATGAGGGATGTCGACCTGCCTATGTTAATTTTGAAAATATTGCTTTAAAATGATTTCCATTCTAAAACTTATCAAAAAAGATTCTAAACTTTGTAAACCATTTTGAATATAGTTTAAATTTATAAAAGAGTTTAGAAAGTAATATTAAAATATATAATCTACAATATAAAATTAATATTAAAAACTATGTGTATATTTCTTTAAAATATATTAAAGCTAAAATATTAAAATCAAGGGATAGTTTAAAAAACAAGAGATGAATTTTAAATTAATGTGATTAAAAATATTTTTTGAATTAGGGCTACAATATTTAAATTGATAGAATGACTTTAAAAAGGTAGTTTTGAAAAAATAAATCATTTTGAAAATTTCGTGGATTCCATTCCACTAGAGAAGGTCGTGGGTTCCATCCCACTGAAGAGGTCGTGGGTTCCATCCCACTATTAAAGCGCGAAGGTGAATTCCATTCCACAATTAAAATCCGAATAAAGATTTTAGTACTATTATAAAGTATTACCATAAATCTAGACTTTATTACTTATCTCGATATCTCGAACTCTTGATACTCGTGAGTTTCAGTCTTGATTTCTTAAATCTTGAATTCGTCAATCTTGAATCTCTATACTCAGTCTTGAATCTTTATACTGCACAGTCTTCATTCTCAGTACATGCGTATATATATATCCTGCATATAAGTATATATCTAGACATGAATATTAGTATTTATATTTTATAACAAGTCCTAAGGTTGTTGTCATCAAAATCATCATCTCATGAACTAACAATCTCCCCTTATTGATGACGACAACCTTTGTTTATGAAATCTACTCCAACTCCCCCTTATTCCAACAACTCCCCCTTAATCTACTAACTTCCCCTTAATATAAGCCTATCTAACCTATTTTATAATTCTTCCCCTTTATCATCAATAAAACTAATCCTAAACTATAAAACTCCCCCTCAATCTTATACTATAGCACTGTATAGGATAATAATACGGTATAGTAAAATATAAATGAGATAAATAATAATACAGATAAAATATAGTGTGGTGAATGTGAGAGATATGAAAATTTCAAAAATAATCAATCAATATATACATCATGTTCTTATCAAACCACACCATGTTCAATCATATATTACACGCTATATTCAAATCAATCCAAATCATATCAAATAAAATTAAACCAAACAATTCAAACAAAATCAAACCACATATGTCAATCAAACATTTCTTGGAACTTGAACCCATCTTTCTCCAACGAAGATAGGATCCGCCTTTATAGCATCCCATTCTTCATTATGTTTGTTCAGAATATCTTCTGGATTCACTTAAGTTCTTCTTTGTTGAGGGCAAAGATCATCCATCGAATGACATCGAAATGTCTTTCTTATTCTTTTATCATCTGCGTTTGGCTTAATTCTAAATGACGTTAATTGCAAAGGATAAAAGTAAGTATGTTCTTGAAGGAATTAAGAGTTTCTTCAAGATTCTCACTTAGATTATGAATAGAAGAGGCCATTTTTTGATAAAATATGAAGAAATTCAATAGAAAATAAGGAGAATTGAAAGTATGCATTTTTCTGGAAGAAACATGTATTTAAAGAGTTGGATAGTCATTTGAAATGAAAAGACGCAAGGAAGTCATGTCAATTTCAATTTCAAAACAAAAACCATTTTTCGGCCGTTACATGTTGACATAGGGGTAGGGAATGTCGACATGCCCCTGTTAATTTTCGCAATTTTCTTTGTTTCTTTATATTATCTACAAGTCTATATATATAAATTTATATAATATAATTACAAGCACTACAGAGATATTTTGGAGCTAATAAAAGTAAAAGATTTTCATTGATAAATTTTGTCAACATTGCATAAACGACAACATTAACTAAAGAGAGATACAAACTAATACAACATGAAATGAAACTTGTATTAGTTAGAGGATGATGTAATCCAAGCTTGCGACTCACTTTCCCAAAGAACTTGTTCATTTTGGTGAAATCTTGTCCAATTTTTTACCAACGGATCTTTTGAGAATCCATTGGTTTTCCATGATAATCTTTTGATTCTTGAGAAGCGTTTTGTTGGATGGATTGTTAGGAGTGATCGGGTATTCGATGCTTTCTAATGAAGTCTCTTTCTCCTCCTTTTCTTCTTTTTCAATTTTTATCTCCTCCCCTTCCTCCTCCTCCTCCTCTTCTTCTTCCATCTCTTCATAAGCCAATCTCTCATCCTTTTTGACAAGTGTTTCATATGGTTGAACCACAAATGGAATTTTCATGAGTGAGATGTTAGCATAGTTAAACACTTTTCTAGAAACAAATTCCTCCTTCTTTATAATCAACACCAAAGTAGTTAAAAATCCAAGTTAGATAAATCCAATGATATAAAGTGTTTTCACTAAAGTAAAATTTTTGGGACGAAGTTCATCCAAAATCACATGCGCCCAATAAATGTCATAGTGCCCATAAATAGCAAAAAGATTGTTACCCAAAATCTCACTATTTAAAACAATACATGTTCCTTTAACGCTACTCCATACTTCCCCTTCATTTCCTTCGTAAAAACCATAATTCAAATTTGCATAAAATATTTTGACATGATTCAGATAACAAACAAAATCATTTTGAGAATCATCAATTAAGATAAGAATTTGATTCTCTTTAAAAAGAACATTGATTTCATAAGAATAAAAATCATTAAAGATAGTAAATTTTCCCGTCTGGACCTTTCCAAAGTTTGCATAGCTTATGTAATCCTTAATAGCTTCTAGATCATTATAGGGGAACTCTTTGGTGGTCTTGGACAGTCTAATGGTGGATGGAGTGCTTGAGAAAGCCATTTTTGAAGAAAGTAGAGAGCTTGAGAGTTTGAAAGAGAGTTTGAATTTTGAAATGAAAATGAAAAGATAGGATAAAGTTAAGAAGATAAATATATTTCTAAGAGTCATATTCTCTGGTCAAGAGACACCTTTTCAGAGTTTTGGAGTTGGTGAAAAGGTCGAGGAAAATTCAAAGTTTTGAATTCAAATTTGAATTTCAAATTTCCGTAGGGATGTCAACATGGGGGTAGGGTCATATCGACATGGGTCCCTAAAATCATGTGACTTATTTTTCTTATTTTATTATATATATATATATAGAATCTAATTTATATTTTATCGGAAATAATATTAAATATAATAACACTTTAATATTAATATTTTAATATTAAATTATTATTAAAATAATATTATTTTGAAAATCAAAATTTTGTATTAAAAAAAAACAATTTCAAAACATGCAAACGATCAAACATTCAAACATGCAATTTTAATCATTATAACTTAAACGTGTACCTATTTTTAGATCCATATTTTCGAGATCATCAGAATCGTGAATAGTTGTAAAGCACATGTTTGAATTTTCCATCTCTCGATCTCCATCACTAGAAGATAAGTCTGAATCATCTAGTGTAGCAGTATATGCTCTCTTTCTTTTCTTTGACGAATCATTACTTGGAGAAAATTTATGTTTATACGGATGTGGACAATCACTTTTCAAGTGGCCTGGCTTATCACAATTGTAGCATCTGCCGTTGTTTTGAGTTTCATTATTATTTCCAGAATACTTGTGATCATTTCTCTTGTAATTATTCGTCTTTCTACATTTCAAAAACTTTCTAAAATTTCTTGTCACCAAGGCTATTGCTTCATCGTCGTCACTGTTTGAGTCTGAACCATCTGTTGTTGCATTGAACGCTATTGACTTCTTTTCTGAGGTCTTGCTTTCTCTTGTCCTATGTATTTGTACTTTAATAGACATCAAATTCCCAATCAATTCTTTAGTTTTCAGAGTACTAATATCATTAGCCTCTTCAATTGCTAGAGTCTTCCGATCCCATTCCAGAGCGAGTGAATTCAAAATTTTCTAATTTGATCTTCTTCGGAAAAGTTCTTCCCTAATGCAATTAGTGAGTGCATAATGCTTTGAAACCTACTGTACATTTGTCTGAAATGGACTCATTTGGATTTATCTTCAATAATTGGCACTGATTAGTTAAGATAAATATTTTAAGTCTTTTTAACTTTGCTTGTTCCTTCATGAGTAAGTTGCAAAGTTTTCCAGATCTCATATGCAGACTTACAGATAAACACTCTATTAAACCCATTCCTATCAAGTGAACAAAATAGAATACTTATGGCTTTGGAATTGTTTTATGCAACAGTCATTTGCTCACCAGTCCACTGTGTAAAATCAGTTGTGGTTTTATGTACTCAGTTTGTGTGATATTCCAAGTGTCTAATCCTATTGATTGGAAATAGATTTTCATCCTACATGCCCAATATGCGTAGTTACTGCCATTAAAAAGCGGTGGTCTAGAAGTAGACCGACCCTCTACAAATGAACTAGTGATAGTGTTAATATTACTAGCGTTGGCAGCCATTTGAAAACTTTTCAAAAATCAGATTATGAAAATTTTGAAAACCAATGCTCTAATACCAAATTTAGGAAATATGGATTGCGGATTTTAAGGCTGAATTAACATTAGAGGGGAGGGGGGTGAATAGTGTTTAATGGGTTTATGGAAATTTTGAAATCTTTTCAAATTAAAGACAAACTGATGTAATTCACAAACACAGAGACAATCAAAGAACCAGACATAAATGCAAATAGTAAATAAAAGCAGTAAATGAAAGAACACATCAGAATTTTATACTGGTCCAGAGTTAACCTAAATCCAGTCCCACACAATTTCTTGTGCAGATTTCTTTTCAAATATAATGTCGATATTACAATCTCGATTTTAAGGCCACAAGAAACACCCTCCTGGTCTTTGAGTCCAGGGAAAACTCTCTTGATTAAACTAGGCTATAAGATCACCTAATTGATTTACGGGCTACAATCACACCCACTTGATTTACATGCCATAGTCACACCATTTATAATTACACATTGACAGAGAGAGACTCTGTGATAACCCAGATTTTTAGACATATATTAATCGGTAATTAACATGATTAAATTTATTAAATACTGATTTGAAAGCTGGACAAATAAAATTCTGATAATTAAAAAAAATGGATGTATATAAATGGATTTGAAACTATAATAAATGTTGAATTACAAATATCTGAAAATGATAAATCTTATAGTAAATTAATAAATACATAAATATATGTAAACTTTATAATGTTGAAAATTTTGAGTGTACACATATACAGGTATATAAATGTGTGTGTGTGTATAGTATCAAAAATTCACATAAGATATTTCTAATTATAATATATATATATATATATATATATATATAATCATTACGAAGCATTGATTTGAATTCAAGCTAATAATTTTCAAAAGCTAGTTAAAGTTAAAAACACTAAAGATAAATATTTATTAATTTAAAATATAATAGCTTAAGTTTGAAATAGGAATTTAATAAAAGGTTAATATACTTTCTTTTAAAACGATACATAAAAATAGATATAGTTTGTGTGTGTGTGTGTGTGTGTGTGTGTGTATATATTAAAACATAAACATAAATAAGCGATAATAATAATAAAAGCATAAATAAATAGAGATTTGGACATTTGTAAGTTAGAGTGTCATGCAAAAATACATGTGGCAATTGTTTCTTTTAATTTGAATATGACTAAATATTAGAAGGGAGGCTTGTATACAGTAAAAACTTTTCACATTTTCCTTTCTCAATCCTTTCTTCTTTTCATTTTTCCAAAACTAAAGCTAAAAGAAAAATCAAACTTCTTATAAATTTCTACTGAGTTAAGCAATTCAAGATCAAATTCAAACTCAATATCCAACAAGCAATTTCCAGATTTCAAAGTGCTGTGTCCTCTGGTTTCTCTGTTCTAACCTATATAAGTGAGTAAACTTCAACCTTTTATAGTTAAATCACCTATAATGCTTGTGCATGCAACAATTAGTGATAGGAATGTTTCAAATATGTTTTTCATAAATTTTTTATGTTTGCCGGATATACATGTTTGAAACTACTATATAGTATAAAAGCATGTCCCTATTCTTATTTTCTTAGACTCAAATCCTTCCAAAAATTCACACCTTTCCACTTGATCATTTTCAGGCATTGATCATAAAAATAAGGTTGTTTGTAAAGATGATGTACTATTTTTAAAAATGGTTTCAATGAAGTTATCATGTAATTATCAGATAAAATGAATTTACAGTAAAAAAACAAGGTATATCAGAAATTCGACCATCAAAATTTTACGTTTCGCTTATATGGTTGGATTCGACATGAGAAATTAGGATTTTTGGTATAAGTTTTGTAATTTTTAAGTTCGGGATTGGGTAGTAGTTGCAGGTTGTACAGGAAATGGAATTGTGTCGATTTCTGGTGATCGGAGGATCTAGGAAGGACGAGATCGTGGCTGGAGCAAGCTTGTTGGTCGGGGAATTTGGGAAAAATGGTGGCATACTTTCTAGGCCACCGTGGTGGCTAGGCGACGAAGAAGTAGGGTTTCAGTGTGTGTTTGGTCGATGTAGATTTCTGCTCGAAGGCGATGGTGTGGTGGCGTCGAGGTGGGCCGAAGGAGGTGGAAAAGGAGGATAATGGTAGGTGCAATTCCAGGCAAGATGGCGAGGTCCCCAGTGGTCAACGGTGGTGGCGCGAGGTTGATTTGGATGATGGTCTGTTTTGGGGTAGGGGCAGATGGGCTCGAATTTTGATTTTTTGGTCGTCGTGGGTTTTTAGGGGGTTGAAATGGTGGAGGGGATCATCGGCGACTTGGAGTTGTCGTCGGCGAAGTTTGGCATGGCTTCGTTGCCGTGTGCACGTGCACTGGATATTTGTGAGGTTTGGTTGGCGTAGGGATTGACTCGGGGTTTGTCTCAGGGTTGGCCCAGGTTTACGTGGGGAAAACATCGGGTTAGGCTCGAGTAGGGCTTGAATAATATTCGTGGGTTTTAAAATAAAAAGAAAAGAAGAAGAAGGAAGAGGATTTGGGCTTTGGGCCGGTTTATTCTCTTGGACCGAGAAATAAAATGTTAACAAATTTCAAGAATTTTTATCAAGCTTAAAGTTAATGTTTTATTTAGAAAATGAAAATATAAATAAAGTAATTTAAACTTAATCCTTACCTTAGGTCAATAATAATGCTAATTTAATTAGGTGAGATAACTATATTTATGTTAATTATTTAGTTAAATACAAAAGTTATTAAGTAAGAGTTAATAACGTAATTAAGTAATGGTTAAGATAAATGGTTAAACTTTTAAATTAATTAAGGTCTTAAATAATTGAAAAGGGTAATTAATTAACTTTGATAATTAATTAAAATAAAATATAATGGCTTGTGATTAATTAATGAAAATTAATCTGGGTTTATAACTAATTTATTTATTTAATTATGAAAAGATGTGATCGGTTTGTCTTGCCTATGAATGATTAAATTATATTAAAGGCTTGGATTGTTTAACAACTTTAGTCTAGTAAAATACGATGTTCTGTGATATGAAATGATTTGGATTGAACTGTTAATAAATGTGAGACATTTATTTGAATACTTATTTGTGTTTAAACTCTATGTGAATATAACATTTTGAAGTTAAATTGGATTGTTTGGCTTAAAAGAGGGCATTGGGATTCAAATAATTATATATAATTCTTTATAGATTTGATTTTAGAATCAAATAGGCTGGAATGAAATAAATTAGGTAACTGGACCATTGAAACTAAAAAACGATACTTAGATACTATTTTGTAGAATAAGTATTCGATTATAACAAGATAAGAAGTCGTATAGAGGCACGAGTTACCTTGGGTTTTCAAAGAAGCTTTACAACCTTAATGTTTCAATTTAAATGGGTTTACTCATGCTGGTTTCCATCCTGACTCGGGTGTTACTTTAATGTAATGCTCGGGTCAGATCAAGTATTACAAATTTTCAGGTTGGGACGTTCTGGAGCTCAGGAGGCGAGCTGGATGGCAGGAACATAAGGAGTATATACCGCTGTGTATTGGAGTTGTATTGATAGTAGTCAGGGACAGGTTGTTACAACTATCCAATTTATGTATAAATGACTGTGCTCTGGTGTATTGAATATAATTTGATAATTACAGCCTTTCTTGTATAAATGTTGCTATTTGTATATTATATTTTGATCCGCTGCGAATGTGAGTTTCTGTGCTATTGTTTTCTGTTTCTTCTTCTACCTCTTTTCTTCTTTACCCTAACAATCCGGAATTTCCGGCGTTCGATTGCTCGGCACTTCTACAGTGGACGTATTAGTGTCGAATTTTTTAGGTCAAAATTTTTGATCGTTACATTTGGTATCAGAGCAGAAGGTTGAGCGAGAATCTTGGCACTGATGGGTTTACTCATTAGGGACAGAGACAGTAGTACCCTAGAATGAGTTGAGTGTAATATATATGAGGGCGTGCTTGTTATTTTCTTATATAAATATTTTAAAATGGTTTTAAAATTAGTTTTTATATAAGCTTATATTTTGATATGTAAAACAATAATTTTTCTAATTATTATATATATTGAGATAATTGGTTGATGGTCATTGAAATTAAATATATGAATAAGATTTAAGTGGTAATATACATAACCAAATAGGAATTGGATAATAAGAACTATACAAATAAGATAAGCTTGAAATGGATTCAAACTAGAAAATAAAATCCTGAAGTTTGTAGAAGTGTTTTAAGAATGCTGTATTAAGTTACCCTGATTTTATTTTTTTCAACAAATTATGAGATAATATATAGTGAATTGGTTTTCAGGTATGATAATCTTGGTTATTATCATAAAATAGTTATTGTGTCTAATAATGGGACGTTTGTTTTCTAAAAATAATTAATGATAAAGCAAATGGTATGTTTTAAGGAAGTAACAATTTAGGTAAGTATGTATTGTTAATTGGAAGGGATTTAAATTGTGAAGTTTTTAAATCTAAGTCCAGAAATTTAAATTGTTTCAAAGTATTAATAGATATAATGAATAAAATTTTCTAAATGTAGGAATCTTATTTTAAAACAAGAGTGGTTTTAAAATTTTAAAAGGAATTTATTTTAAATTAAAAACCAAGAATGGTTTAAAATTTTAAATATGACTTGGGGTGCAAAAGAAATGAGCGCGTATATAAGTGGGATATACATAATAATAAGTTGACTGGAAGTAAACATTAAGTGTTGAGTTTTGAATTTTCCCTAGAATGTGATGTAAAAGCCCAAAGTAAAAAAATAAGTTTTTGAACTTATAAGAATATTGATAAGAAGTTTGCAATTTGAAATGAAGAATTCAAATTGAGAAGGGTTAACTGGATCAAACTAAATTGAATTTAACTTAAGGGAAGTTAAAAGGATTGAATTGGAATAGGAATTATGTGTGATCTTAAAACGAGTTTGAGTTCTGGAAATTGGTAATGGATGTTATTGATGGATGCTATTGACGAATGTTTTAAATAATTTGGATGTCTATTTACTTTGACTTAACCTGTTATCATCCTTTTGTTATTAATAATCTATGAAACTGAGAATTGTATTATTTTAATTGAATTAAGAAGTGGATTGAGATAATATATATATCCATTACTAAAATAAAATGGAAATAAAACTTTAATTTGAAACTATTTAAATAATTTGATTTTAAGAAATAAAGATTGAACTTATGGAAATGAAATCACTTTGAACTTAAGATTTAAATGTTAGAAATGTACTCACAAATTGAAATTGTTTAAGAATTGGTTTCAAAGTTAGAAGTCAAAATTGGGTAATAAATTGGATTCAGAGGATTAAATTGTTTAATTTTTTTTTGAACTACTACTTAAACCTTGAAATAAGTTAAGTAAAGGTAATTTAAAATGAATATTTGAAATTTGGACTCAAAATTAATTATTTAAAAACTTAGTATGTTAAATTAAAAGTAAGGGTTAATTTGATTTAAATGACTTAAATCAACATTTAAAAACTTAACTCGAATTTATATAATTCGAGATGGTTGAGATTGGAATTGAAATTAATTCAATTGGGAAGTTGAATTGAATTAATTGGAAGTGAGATTGAAGTTGAATAAGATTAAATTAAAATGGAAACTGATTTGAATTTGGAATGGGAGTTGAAATTACTTTAATTTGAATTGAAAATGAATCAATTTAAATGAAAGGGAAATTTAAATTGATGACTGATTGGAATGGGAGATTGGAAAATTGAACCGTTTGACTTTGAAACTATTTCCAAACAAATTATTTTAACATAAACTTTCTTAAATATATTTTCCAAGCTATTTACTACACAACCTTTCTTTTTAAAAGCCAAACTATCCTATACTTATTTTACAACTATTTTCCAACTATTTAACTATTCTACAACTATTTAACTATTTTACAACTATTTTATAATTACTTAACTATTTACAGCTATTTTACAACTAATAACTATTTTCCAACTACTTATCTATTTTAAACTTTTCAAGCTATTTTCTAAACTCAAGCTAGTCAGAGTGCAAACTATTTATAATTAAACACCAAGTGAGATAAGAATTGAAGTGATAACCCAAAAGGAAATGGAAGCAATTATGAATAAGTTAATAGAATCAAAAGGAAGATAAATACGTAGGAATACGTAGGATGTATGTGTATTATTCTATTCGCATAACGATTTGATCCAGATTCGAGCATAGAATTTCGAGATAGTGTATTGATATAAGTTGGAATTTTTCACTCGATTTTCGACGGAGAACCCTATATATGGATTTTTGATTGATTCTGGAAATTCTCTATCGTAGTTATGGCTATGCAAGGGAAATGACGGTTTCTGATCAAGAAACGAGATCTAAGTCTGTACTAGGAAGTCGGGTGGACGATACTAGTTCGGAAGTGAAATTGTGTGATCGTGTGAGCGATCAGATTTGATATTGCGTACGGATGATATATATATACACACACACACATCGTACGTGCTTGAATGAAATAGATATTGATAATTTTAAAAAGGAAAGTAAAAATGATTTTTGAAATAGAAAAGTATATTTTGATAAATATATAAGAGTTAAAGTTGGACATCACTATAATTAAAACTCGTCTTAAAAGTATGTAGTATGGCAAATAATTTTATAAAAGAAATCGAATTTGAATATTGAATTGGCATAAGCAAAGTTATATATATCTTTGTTATATATGATAAACTCTACTTGTTGAATCTATAAGGAAAAACAAGATCTTTGAAAAATATTTGAAGTATAAAAAGGAATTTATATAAGTAAGATGTACGATCCAAAAGTATTTTGTTCCAGTTAAAGGAATAAACTTATATATATCTATATATATATATATAAACGATTTTATGAGAATGATTTTGGAAAAAAGGTTTTTGGAACCCATGGATTTTGAAAGGCTTTTTGGTTTTTGGGAAAAATCAATTTTGGAAATTTGGAAAGCCAAGTTTGGGAATTACCGATTTTGAGATATTGATTTTGTGTAAAGGAGATTTATATGTGATTCATATAAAGAGTATGATTTGAAAGATACTATATGTGTATAATATGAAGTATTTTGAGATTGGCTCTAGGGAAAAAGGTGCTCCTATTTAAATGAACTTCTAGTAGGAGGTCCACGGGGTGGTTCTGCCTTGAACCCTAAGGGGGGTTCTAAATTTGATCTTCGAAGGAAGTCCGACAAATTGAAGTTCCAGAGGATTGTGGTTGGGTAGCGAAAGTCGAGGGCGCTGACGCCTACAGAGACATTTGGGTTATGCCATGACGATAGTGTAACTGAATGTCACCGCGATCTATTGCGGACCATAGCGAAAATCGAGGGCAGTAAGTGCCTACGGTCTATGTTTGATTTCTCCATGAGGGCGACGTAACATCGGTAGACTGCGTTCTATGAAGACATAGAAAAAGTCGTGTGGCAGTGAGTGCCTACAGGCTACATTGGGACTCGACTGATGGAGTCTACAATCTATGTAGGAGTGGTGAAGTTTCATTTGGCAGCAAAATTCGAGGGCGTTGATGCCTATAGTTACATGGGTTTTTGGCATGATGGCGACGTAAAATTTGGATGTAGCTGCGATCGCTGGAGGGTTCCATGGTGTAATCGAGGGGCGTGGAGTGCCTACAGTTTTCTAAGGATTTTGCCGAGACGGCAACGTAACCATCGGGCTAATTATGACCATGGAGGGGTGGTGATTTCTAGAGCATACTCACCAAAAATGTATTCTATATTTTCAAAAAAAAATTCTGAGTATTTTTCACTGGGTGTTGAAAAATGGTCTGCTAAGTACTTATAGATTTTCAGTCCTATGCCTGATCAACGTATGACCGAATTTCTGTGAGAATAAGGATGGACTTATTGAAACATCAAGTTATAAAAAGTATTTTTATAAAAACTATTTTGATAATATTATGTAGATTTTTTAAAGTGTTTTTAAAATTTAAATAAAAAGATTTAATAGTTAAAAATGCTCAATGAGTAGTTTAACTGATAATAAACTTTTTAATAAAATTCGAGCTTCGTTCCTTTTCGAGGACGAAAAGATTTAAAGGAGGGAGGAATGTGATAACCGGATTTTTAGACATCTGTTAATGGGTAATTAATAGGATTAAATTTATTAAATACTGATTTGAAAGCTGAACAAATAAAATTCTGATAATTAAAAAAATATCTAGATGTATATAAATGGATTTGAAACTATAATAAATGTTGAATTATAAATATCTGGAAATGATAAATCTTATAGTAAATTAATAAATATATGTAAACTTTATCATGTTGAAAATATTAGGTGATATATATATATATAATATCAAAAATTCACATAAGATATTTCTAATTATAATATATGTATGTATGTAAGTACATATATTATGATTAGGAAGCATTGATTTGAATTCAAGGTAATAATTTTCAAAATCGAGTTAAAGTTAAAAACACTAAAGATAAATATTCATTAATTTAAAATATAATAGCTTAAGTTTGAAATTGGATTCAATAAAAGGTTAATATACTTTCTTTTAAAACAATACATAAAAATAGATATAGTTTGTGTATATATGTATATAAATTTAAAACGTAAACAAGAATAAATGATGATTATAAATGCATAAATGAATAGAGATTTAGACATTTGTAAGTTAGAGTGTCATGCAAAAATATATGTGGCAATTGTTTCTTTTAATTTGAATATAAATAAATGTTAGAAAGGAGGCTGTACACAATAAAAACTTTTCACATTTTCCTTTCTCAATCCTTTCTTCTTTTCATTTTTCCAAAACCAAAACTAAAAAGAAAAATCAAACTTCTTTTAAATTTCTACCGAGATAAGCAATCAAGATCAAATTCAAACTCAATACCTAGCAAGCAATTTCCAGATTTCAAAGTGCTGTGCCCTCTGGTTTCTCTGTTCTAACCTATATAAGTTGGTAAACTTCAACCTTTTATAGTTAAATCACCTATAATGCTTGTGCATGCAACAATTAGTGATAGGAATGTTTCAAATATGTTTTGCATAAATTTTTTATGTTTGCCCGATATACATGTTTGAAACTGCAATATAGTATAAAAGCATGTCCCTATTCTTATTTTCTTAGGCTCAAATCCTTCCAAAAATTCACACCTTTCTACTTAATCATTTTCAGGCATTGATCATAAAAATAAGGTTGATTGTAAAGATGATATACTATTTTTAAAAATGGTTTCAATGAAGTTATCAAGTAATTATCAGATAAAATGAATTTACAGTAAAAAAACAAGGTATATCAGAAATTCGACCATCAAAATTTTACGTTTCGCTTATATGATTGGATTCGACATGAGAAATTGGGATTTTTAGTATATGTTTTGTAATTTTTAAGTTCGAGATTGGGTAGAAGTTGCAAGTTGAACAGGAAATGGAATTGTGTCGATTTCTGGTGATCGGAAGATATGGGAAGGACGAGATCGTGGCTGGAGCAAGCTTGTTGGTCGGGGAATTTGGGAAAAATGGTGGCACAATTTCTAGGCCACAGTGGTGGCTGGGCGATGAAGAAGTAGGGTTTCAGTGTGTGTTTGGTTGATGTGGGTTTTCGCTCGAATGCGATGGTGTGGTGGCGTCGAGGTGGGCCGGAGGAGGTGGAAAAGGAGGATAACTGGTAGATGCAACTCCAGGCAAGATGGCGAGGTCCCCGGCGGTCAACGATGGTGGCGTAAGGTCGATTTGGGTGATGGTCTGTTTCGGGGTAGGCGCAGATGGGCTCGAATTTTGATTTTTGGATCGTCGTGGGTTTCTGGGGGGTCGAAGTGGTAGAGGGGATCATCGACGACTTGGAGGTGCCATCGGCGAAGTTTAGCACGGCTTCGTCATCGTGTGCACGTGCACGATGCATTGGTTATCAGTGATGTTTGGTTTGCATATAGATTTATTCGGGGTTTTCTCAGGGTTGGCTCGGGTTTACGTGGGGAAAACATCGGGTTAGGCTCGAGTAGGACTTGAGTAATATTAGCGGGTTTTAAAATAAAAAGAAAAGAAGAAGAAGGAAGAAGATTTAGGCTTTGGGCCGGTTTATTCTCTTGGGCCGAGTTTCCTTTTTAATAAAAGAAATAAAATGTAAACAAAGTTCAAGAATTTTTATCAAGCTTAAAGTTAAAGTTTTATTTAGAAAATGAAAATATAAACAAAGTAATTTCAAGGTTTAACTTAATGCTTACCTTAGGTCAATAATGATGCTAATTTAATTAGGCGAGATAACTGTATTTATGTTAATTATTTAGTTAAATACAAAAGTTATTAAGTAAGAGTTAATATTGTAATTAAGTAATGTTTAAGATAAATGGTTAAACTTTTAAATTAATTAAGGTCTTAAATAATTGAAAAGGGTAGTTAATTAACTTCAATAATTAGTTAAAATATAATATAATGGTTTGTGATTAATTAATGACAATTAACCTGGGTTTATAACTAACTAATTTATTTAATTAGGAAAAGATGTGATCGGTTTATCTTGCCTATGAACGATTAAATTGTATTGAAGGCTTGGATTGTTTAACAACTCTAGTATAGTAATTTGCGATGTTCTGTGATATGAAATGATTTGGATTGAACTGTTAATAAATGTGAGACATTTATTTGAATAGTTATCTGTGTTAAAACTCTGTGTGAATATAACATTTTGAAGTTAAATTGGATTATTTGGCTTAAAAGAGGGCATTTGGATTCGAATAGTTATCTATAATTCTTTATAGATTTGATTTTATAATCAAATAAGGTGGAATGAAATAAATTAGGTAACTGGACCATTGAAACTAAAAAACTATACTTAGATATTATTTTTTAGTATAAGTATTTGATTATAACAAGATAAGAACTCATATAGAGGTACGAGTTACCATGGGTTTTCAAAGAAGCTTTACAACCTAAATATTTCAATTTAAATGGGTTTACTCACGCTGGTTTCCAGCCTGACTCGGGTGTTACTTTAATGTAATGCCCGGGTCAGACCGAGTATTACAGATTTTCAAGTTGGGATGATCTGGAGCTCAGGAGGTGAGCTGGATGGCAAGAACATATGGAGTATATACCGCTGTGTATTGGAGTTGTATTGATAGTTGCCAAGGGTAGGTTGTTGCAACTGTCTAGTTTATGTGTGAATGGCTATACTCTAGTGTATTGAATATAATTTGATAATTACAGCTTTTCTTGTATAAATACCGCTATTTGTATATTATATTTTGATCCGCTGCGAATGTGAGTTTCTGCGATGTTGTTTTCTGTTTCTTCTTCTATCTCTTTTCTTCTTTACCCTAACAATATGGAATTTCCAGCATTCGATTGCTCGGAACTTCTATATGTATCAGTGACGAATTTTCGAGGTCGAAAATTTTGGGTCGTTATTGACTCGATACACTTCTTTGATTACAAATGATCTCATAACTCCGAATAGCACTGAGATCTTTGAGAGAGTGTGGCAGAGAATCAAGCTAGAGATGATCAAGTTTGATTGACTTAGAATTTCGGCAATGTTTTATTAAAGCATTTGAAATATAATAGAATATTTGAGTGGATAAGATGGAGTGAAAAAATGAAGAAAAACTAACTTAAAATTCATTGAAAACAACTAGTATTTGTAGGATAACAACGGTCATGTCCATTCATGAAAGGTTATGACGAATAGACACTTCTTTTGAAAATTTGAATTCTAAATTCTACAGCTACCATGTCGACATTAGGGGATGAGGGATATCGACATGCCTTTGTTTATTTTGAAATAGTTTTTCTTTAAAATGATTTCTATTCTAAAACTTGTCAAAACAATTTCGAAACTTTGTAAACCATTTTGAGTATAGTTTAAATTTGCAAAAGGGTTTTAGAAAGTAATCTTAAATATATAGTCTATAATATAAAATTAATATTAAAAACTAAGTATATATTTCTTTAAAATATATAAAGCTAAAATATCAAAATCAAGAGACATTTAGAAACAAGAGATGATTTTGAAATTTTTTTTTTTGAAATTGGGTTAATTAATATCAAAGCGGGCTGTGCGGCCCAATAGCATATACAAATACAATATACAGCAACATAACTGGGTAATACACCCGACAGTTTGACACTAACTCCTCACAACTCACGACCTTTCCTAATTTACTTAGGGTTCTTCATCTTTGATTGCTATGGCGGCTCCTCGATGCTTACTTGACTCCCTGGCCTCTCAGCCTTCCACCTCCAGTTCTCCAATAGCAGTTTTTCTCTTGCCTCTAAGTTGGTAAGCCTTTTAATTCTACCAACGTTAATTTTTACATCTCCAACAATGTTTTCCGCAAGTGTTAACTCATTTTTTTCTTTGTTGCTGTTGAATGCTCTTACATTCCGTTCTCTCCAGATATGCCAGACAGTTGTCGTCAAGGCAATTTTCACGATTTCCTTCATAAAGTTCGTGAGATCTATCCGATCACTTAGGTAATTTATCTCATCTTCTAGGCACAATACTGCTTCTGTTTGCATGTTTTTAAGCTTTTGAATAGCCCAAACGCGTTTGCTATATTTGTAGTCGAAAAATAAGTGGCGGTGTGTTTCAGTTTCCTTTCCACAAAGGTTACATGTGTGTTCATTGAGAATTCCCCAACCTTTAAGTCTACCATTAGTGCTTAGTCTTCCTTTGATAGCTTTATACGTAGTGTGCGCCATTTTAGGACAATTTGATTTACTCCAAATGACCTTATACCAGTTGACAGTTTCATAATGTTATCGATTGTTATCCCATACTTCACTCATTTTGAGTTGACCTTTATTGCTATTTTTCCAGACCCATATATCAGTTTCTATGTTTGTGTAAATTGGAATTTCCTCAATTTCTTGTTTCAAATTCCTTGTTATCAGTTGCTTTCCTGATTCCCATTTCTTGTTATAGATTATACTAGCAACTTGGATTTTGGTCTGTTATTTTGTGAGAAGCTTTCCTATCCCACTCTCTCTAGAATACTTTTGTTATTAATCCAAGGGTCCCTCCATAGGTCTGTGTCTCGGCCATTTGCTATTTGTCTTTCCACCAATTTTTTAGTGTTTCCCTTTGTTTGAGATTATTTTTCCATATAACTGAAGCATTATTATCTACTTGTATGGTCCAAAAATTCTCTTTTAAGTATCTTGATCTCATCCATTTGGCCCAAAGATTTTCTGAATTAAGGATTTTCCAGGCTAACTTGAGTCCATAAATTTTTTTGAGTTCAAATAGATTTTTTAGACCAACCCCTCCTTCACTTTTAGGTCTACACAGTTCATTACAACTCATTTTGTGAATGCCTCCTCTCCATATGAAGTTAGCACAGACTGTATTTATCTTAGCAAGTGAGCAGTCTGGTATCTGAAAAGTTTGCAACCAAAATCTGACTTTTGAAGTGATAACAGTATGTACCAATTCCACTCTCCCAGCAAAAGACAATAATTTTGATCTCCATCCTTGTAGTTTTTCTCTAATGTTGTCGATCAATTTCCCACATTCTGCATCAGTAACCTTGTTATTTGATAGTGGCACCTCTAAATATTTTACTGGCAGTTCTCATTAACCTACTCCAAGTTGTGCTAATATGTTTGTTTTATTTTTACAATACCTTTTCATATAGCACTTAGTTTTGAATTCATTGATTTTGATATCTGCTAGCTCTTCAAGTTGTTTAAATATTCCCTTTATTGTGTTAATCCCCATGTCATTAGATTTGAACACTACCAATAAGTCATTTGCATGTATTAGGTGATTGACTTCTGGAATGAGCTTATATATGGGTTTAATTAATGGTTGGAAACTCACAAGTTCCATTTAAAGAGAAAACCACTCTATGGCTACAACAAAGAGATAGAGAGATAGAGGATCTCTTTGTCTGATTCCTCTATTCGACTTTATGTATCCTTTAGGAACCCCATTTATGATCACTGAGAAGGTAGGAGTACATATACAATGTGTTACGAGTTTAAGTAACTTAGCCGGCACTCCCATTTCATGTAATATATGTTGGATGAATTATCTACTCACTTTATCATATGCCTTGTGAAGATCTATTTTTAAGCACATTCTATCTGCCCCTTTCTTGTTAAATTCCCGTATTAGTTCACATGCCAGTAATGAGTTTTCAGATATGTATCTTACCTTTATGAAAGCACTTTGGCTTTGTGAAATGAGTTGAGGTAGGACTTTGTTGAGTCTCATGCAAATAATTTTGCTAAGAATTTTATAGGTAACATTACAGCAAGCTATAAGTCTACATTCTTCTATTCTTTCTGGGTTTTTAACTTTTGGTATCAATGTAATGAATATATGATTTATTTCTTAAATGAATTCACCTGAATTTAAAGCCTCCTGATAACCTTTGAGCATCTTTCTTTTAGGTCTTCCCAGTGCATTTTGAAGAAGAGTGCACCCATGCCATCGGGGCCAGGACTGGACTCGTTATGAATAGAGAAAGTGGCACTTTTCAACTCCCTTCCGTAATCTCAGATGTGAGCATTTGAACACCTTCTCTGGAGATTCTTTTCCTGTAGTTAATATGAGGTATTTGTTGTATATAGTCTCCATTGTAAGCGTCTATGAAATATTCTATGGCTTTAGTTTCCAAATCTTGCAAGTTTCCAGCAACCTCTCCCTGTTCATTTAAATAATTTAGTAAATTATTATTTTGGTTTTTCCTCTAGGACATTTTAGTATAAATTTTTTTATTACACTCATCCCCTTGAGTTAGCCATTTCTCTTTTGCGTTTTTCTTTATCTCCATGGCTTGAATACCTAGAAAATTCTTTAGTTGTTGTTGTTTGTCAAAATATTCTACGTTCGGCTCTTTATTTAATGGCTCTTCTTCTAGTTGATATTGGAGTTTTTCCAGCTTTTCTTGTAGTTCTTTGATGTCTTCTTATGATTTGGGCCTTATTTTATTCCACTCCTTTAGCCTATTTTTCATTTTTTTTCACTACCATTATGTATTGGTACATATGGTTCCCTTCTGGAGTTTGAATTTTGTTAAAATCTACTATTTCTTTATATCCTTCCATTAGATGCCAATGATTTGCATATCTGAATGGCTTGCCTTTGTGTGACTGTATTCCATTATTAAATTGTATGTAAAGAGGACAATGATCGCTTGTCGAACTTGGCAGCACTGTAACCTTTACATTTGGAAATTTGTTCAGTAAATCTACATTACCTAGTGCTCTATCAAGCCATGAATGGATTTTTTTCATCTCACCACTTTTCCATGTGTATTTCAGTCCCATATGGAGCACTTCAACAATTCTTGCTGCTAGTACATAATTGTTGAATTCAGAGATTTGGCAAACCTTCAGAGTGAGTCCACCTTGTTTTTCATGTGTTTTCAGAACAGCATTAAAATCTCCAAGTGCTATCCATGGTTTTGTTATGATTTTTGAATTGTCATTTATCTTTTTCCATAGTTTTTTCCTTTTCGACGCCAAATTATTTGCATAAACTATTGTAGCCATGATTTCCATTCCTCCTAAAATTTTCATTTTTAAAGTAATTTTTTGCTCATCTACATTTAGCAAACTGCATGTCCAAACATTGGAATCCCAAAGAAAAATGATTCTGCCTTTGCTATTATTTGTGTTATTATGTATGATTTTCCAATGTGCTCCCATTTGATTAGTTAATTCCTTCATTCTGTCTTCTGTAAGTTTATTTTCTAATATTGCTAAGACTGTAGGTTCATATCTATTACAAAGATTATAGAGGTCTAGTTTTCTAACATCACCATTTAGACCTCTAACATTCCAACATATAATAGTCATTATGATACTACTTTAACTTTTTTCCCAGCTGCTTTATTTCCTTTTCCAGAAAACATATCTTCATAACTATCGTTAGCTTCAGTGTATTTTAGCAGGCTTTCTTCCATCTCTTCTTCCTCTGATGATTCCAATTGTGTATCTATTTTTTTGTATTTCATTGATCGTTCTAGGGAGATCTTCATCATCACTTGATTTCTCCCTACTCTGCTTCTTTGGTTGCTGATTATGAGCCTTCAGTTCTGAATGATCCTCCTGTAACTTCGGAGATTGATGATCTTCTTGTATCTCTACTATACAATCCTTGATATCACTACCCTTAGGGCTTGGACTTGGGTCCTTTATTACAGAATTTTGCTTTTTTGTTGCTCTAATATCTTTTTCTGGTAGTATTTCTGTGTTACTAGTGGAAGCTGTCTGAATGGGTTCAGCAATCATCTTATCTATGTGGATAGTATCTGTAGAAGTTGTAGCTTTTGGTATCCATACTTGTTTGGGTTTATTTTGATCACTACACTCTTGAGTGGCTGCATGGCCAAAACATTTACATTCCGAACATCTCAAAGGCATGAATTCATATTCTACTTCTTGCATATAGATATTACCTCTTTTATCAATAGCTTTCACAGTCTGTGGTAGGATAGAGTCTGCTTTGATTTCCACCAAGACTCTAGCAAACTTGATTCTTTTTACCTTCCTTGTATATTCATCTATATCAAGAGGTTTACCAATAACACTTGCCAATTTTCCAATGCATCTCATATTCCACAATGCTAGATTAAGAGTATTGAATTTGATCCAAATTGGATATGTTGTTAACATCACCTTTTCAAAGTTAAAGTCTGCTTCCCATTTTTTAATGATTATCAATTTACTATCCATGAACCATGGACCCCCCTTTACGATTTGTTCATAATCTTCTTCCTTTTCAAATTTAATGAGATAAAACCCATTTTCTCTGGTAAATACATCCCAGGATACTGAAGGTTTCCAAACCTCCTGATATAGGCATTAAAATGAACAAGATATGGTCTTTTACCTGCCATGTATGCATATAATGAATTCTTCCACATCTGATTAGATTCTTCATAATCTTTTTTGTATATTAGTTGATAAGTCTCAGTCCCATCCTCTATTGGTTCGAAGTAATCGATTTTACCTTGTATTTTGATGTTGTTATCTGCCGCCTCAACCCACGATTTAGGGTTTTTTCTTTGCTTTTTGAGATCTAGGTTTGTCTATTTTAAGTATATCTGCAAAAGTCGATTTCCCCTTGCGTTAAACCGTCGTCCAGCCGCCTCCTTCATCATCCTCCAGATCGCCTAGGGTTTTGGGAATTTCGATTGTTGCCATTATATGACTTAAAATAGTTTTTGAATTTAGGCTAAAATATTTAAATTGATAGAGATGACTTTAAAAAGATAGTTTTGAAAAATAAATCATTTCGAAAATTTCATGGATTTTATTCCACTAGAGAAGGTCGTGGGTTCCATCCCACTAAAGAGGTCGTAGATTCCATCCCACTATTAAACGAGAAGGTGGATTCCATTCCACAATTAAAATTCGAATAATTTTTTTGTGCTATTATGAAGTTTTAACATAAATCTGACTCTATTACTTATCTTGATATCTCGAACTCTTAAACTCTTGATATTCATGAGTCTTCGGTCTTGATTTCTTCAATCTTGAATTCATCAATCTTGAATCTCTATACTCAGTCTTGAATCTTTATACTGTACATTTTTCATTTTCAGTACCTGCATATATATATATATATATATATATATATCCTTCATATACACACACACATATATATATAGGCAAGAATATTGGCATTTATATTTTATAACAAATCCTAAGGTTTTAGTCATCAAAACAATCATCTCAGGAACTAATAAACCTAATTAGAGTCGGACTAAATAATAATAACTGTTTCACGCCATCTCCTTTGATTAGACATGACTAAAAAAATTCTTGTCCTCATCAAGGCGGTGTCAAAGCCTATGGCATAGTATTTTTTTCAAAATAATAGAAAATTATTTCCTTACTAAAAATCAAAATGAAGCTTTCACTGGTATACACATATAAATATTTAAGGATTTCAAAAATTAATCTTTTATAAACTAAAGATTTCTTAACACGACCAACTTAGTGGTATACGTGTTTCTTTGAAAATTAGAATTTCAAAATTTTCCCAAAATAAATCATTGGGAAAAGAAATCCTATGAAAAACCCTTTTTCCAAAATCTAAGGCATTTCCAAAATATACTTTATAAAAATTCTCCCACAGGTTATAGACTAAGGAATTGACATTAGTTATTAAAATAAAAACCTGATTTGCTATTAAAGGGGTGAGCAATGAATGCACCCTAGCAAAACCGTGCATTCGGCAATTGCAACATACGGACTCTGATTTCCCATCCACCTGGAATAAATATGTGCCTCCGACTGGAAATCATCATCAAAATCTAAAATCACAAGGTAGCTAGAATCTCAATTATCCAGTCGAACATCTCTTGTCTTTAGGATTCTACCATGTGTCATACTCATGCTCTTTATCTACAGTGCCTTACGCATCGCCAACAGTCCATGGGGTAATTCTGAGTCGACGTGCAAATCTTGACTCTAATATTTCCAACCAATAGTTATTTTGCTCATTCCTTCGAAGTGAAACTATAACTACTTCTATAGTCAAAATTCTTAGAATTTAGCGCAAAAATATAATAATAATAGATCGGAAAGTATGAATACATTCTCCCAATTTATTCCAATTCCTCTGATCTACTAACCTAGGATCTGACATCAAATGTAAAAACCGTACCTTAATGGGCCTAGATTTCAATAAAAATTGAAACTCATGTCCATCAAAGCATAGATCATTGGATTTTGTACCTATAATAACCACGAGCATTATCAGAGATTGATATAAATCTAAACTCATGGTGGATACAATAATAGGATATAAATACGATTATGACTACTACCTTGGAAATAATGGTGTTCCTTGGTTAACAGATTGTCACATCAGCATCGAGCATGAGAGAAAAGAAGGCTTCGATAACAACTAAACACATCAAGCTCCAGTGACCTGTTCCTCTTAGTCCGTCATGTGGGTTGTCAACATTCCGGTGACTGGAAAATCTATAAACCGCCCATAACATAAATTTATACCAATTGGTTTTCATTTAATTATTGTGTGCATTAAGATTAGCAAATTTAGTCTAACCTTACATTGCACACAAGTTTACTTACCTACCGATTCCTAAGGTACAAAATACCGATGAAGCCTTATCAACCACCCAATACTTCCATAACCATTTGCCACTTAATGCTTCAAATATGAAGCGAGATTCTACTATCACCACATAATACTTTTAAAAGAGAAATAGCCAAACTCTGCCATTTAAGACCTCAGTCGATATAGACTCCATCATTTCATACCTATTCTCAAAGTGGACTTCTAGCGTCGTCACTATTAGTTTATATTAGTCCTAGCTATAGAAATCTTTGACCACTATCCACGACTTTATTAATAGCCATACTACTAGCGCATCTATTGTTATTAAAGTCTTAGGTATATGAGAGACTGTACTCAAGCCACTTAATACGTCATTAGCAAGGACTAGATAGGCCTCTGACCATTTAATACATATTTATAGGCAGGCCTTTGCCATTTAACACATAACCTCATGGCGGACTCCTCAGCGGAACTATCTAGCTGACATTTCTTGGAAATTCCATCGGCTAGTTAGCACTTCATTTATAGGAGAGGCGAACCCTAGTTGAGTCACTTAGTATCTTAAACCCAAAGTGAACCATTTCCGTGATATCCATCATCACTTTCAATTATAAATATGGAATCTCATTAGATTACTTACCCTACAATAACCACTTGATATCTCAACATTAAAGCGAATCTTTTTAGATATATCCTTATTTATTTGGAAACTCATTAGGTTACTCAATACTTTCTTTTAGGAGAGAGGCGGACCCTATGACCACTTAATACCACAAACCAGAAGCGAACCCCTATAGAGATATCACTCGCCACTCCTGATTTCAAAATTTTACCATTTAATAATTGTCAATTAAGAAAGTAGGTCCAATCTTTTATGTTGTTACGGATCATAGGATCAGTGATATCTCACATCAGTAGTAAATGCACTCGATTGCTGATAACCTCAAGCTAAAGGGCAGTCTTTCGTCGAGTGACTCTACTGACCTCGCATCACCAACCTACTAAGTCCAATTAGCCATCCTAAATCTTTGCTTATACTTTCTTAGGTTGGCATTAGACTTAGCTTAATAATTCCCTTTTTATTAAAGAAATAAGATTTATCTTAAATACTTATCTACCCATAAAATTTTAATGCTCATAAATGTCAATTTGTCCATAAAAATCTTGACGATCATTTTCTAAAACATTTATGTATGGTTACTAATTTCAAAATTAGTGACCTTTTTATATCTATTCTATTTTCATTAGTACCATTAATCCATTTGTCTCTATTAATTGTAACTCTCAAATGCATTTCCATTAATTGCCCATTAGTTGGAGTTATAGTCTTTACACCCATACTAAAGAACTGTAACCCCTAATCTAATCCTATCCATTATTTTCCATTAATTAGGGTTACAACCTTTTATTTCCTATTAATTATTAATGATTCCTAATTTATTTCTTATTAATAGGAATTACTGCATTTCCTAATTCTACCTATTTGGTTCCCTAAATATAATAATAACCAACGAATATTACACATAAATAATGTACGCTGTTCTTCTTTATTAACGCAATAAATACTATAAACTACCTAATAAACTACTTTTTCCTCTCCAAATATATGTTATTCTTAAATATTTAACTAGAATATTCTTTTCATATTTAATTTTTTGGAATTAGACCCTTTAGAAATATTTTCTACTATTATTTCCATAAATAGTTTTAACACAAAAAAGAAAGATTGACTCCATTTAAAATTTCAAGGAATGGATAATTTATTTTTATTTGGAATAAACGGTGTAAACTACGGAGAAAAAAATCTATACTTTACACATTTTCCCTTTTTGTTTGTGGGTATTCCTTGTTAAATCAAACGTCGCCCTTTTGAATGAAAAATGGAAAAGTAAACAAATTTATAAAAATCAAATGGATGTTCTTTCCACAAATAAAACTATGAAAATTCTACAACCTAGCACAAATTGGGCATAAATAATAAAATTCCTATTTTGCACCAAAGTAAAGATCTGAAATAAAAATATGCAACATTCAAATTCTAAAATATTTGGGACTGATTTCCAAATCTTGGTGTAAACATGTTTCAAATTAGTTCTAAAACAAGAGTATGTAGGCAATAGTTCTACACTAATTTAAGTCTACAATTCACAAATAAAATTGATTTAGGTATTGAAATCAAATGTATGCCAATGAAACAGATTTAAAATCATAAACAGTATATAAAATTTTCCACCCTTTTAAAAGCGATCTAAATTTCTAGATCTGAATAGAACCTTAAATTCACCTCCAAATCCTTTTTCATCTAATATATATATATATATATATTTTCATATATATATATATATATATTAGAATTACTGATCTGAGAAGAGATTTGGGATTAAGAGAGAAAATAAACACAAATATACAAATATATATAAATTACATTAAATACGCATATAGTTGATTCTCTTCTCTTCTCCCTTTTATTAGATTTCTATTCTTCTCCAATTCGTATGGATATGGATATAAATATTTTGTTTTTATAATTTAAAAAGAAAGTAAAGAAGAATAAATGGCAGAGCTTTACTACTGCCTTCAGAATAATATAAGAAGATAATGGAGGGCTAGGCCTGAATTTATAGGCGCAAAAATCAACTTCAATCGTCAGATCGAAATATATTAAATTTAGGCCATACATGGCCTAGGTTTACTGGAGCCACCATGCACGAAGCACTTGAACGCCCCCTTTCTCGGGGTTGATCGCCTTTTGGTCGACCGCTCCAATACGTGGGTCGACCTATGGGCCCTAGATAATTAATTAAAGGCGTTAATTAATTCTAATCGAATTATTTACATTTCGAATATGTTTTTCGTCCGTAACTTCTTCGTTTGAACTCCGATCGCAAAACTCTAAATATGAAAGTTGCTCAGAATTTTGCCATGAACGTAATAGTGCATGTTTTGTAATCAAATTCATCATTTCCCCAAAATTCTTTTTTGAGCTAAATTAATTAACTAATTAATTAATAAATAATGAATTACAAAATTAGTGACTTTTTATATCTATTCTATATTCATTAGTACCTTTTTATATCTTAAACCACAAGATGTTATAGTGACTAGAGAGGAGATGGAGCAAATGATGAAAGAGATGCAAGATGGTATAATACCTTGGCAATAAGAAATGTTCGAAGGAATAGATAGAGTCGTTGAAATTCAAAACCAAAGACCAAGAACTAATGCAAGAACATCTAGAATTGAAGCGGAACAAACTGGAATGGTGCCCCCATGACCAAGACTACTCGGTACCGACTAGAATCCACTTGATACTGAGAGGATTTTACACGATATGAGCAATATTGGATTGGACTTAGGGTAAGTTAGGACGTCAAAAATGGACAATGATGGAGCCAACACTACAGGATATAACATAAGTGCACAACAATCGAAGGAATATGTGCTAGAACATCCCCATGGGAACGGAGGATAAAATCAAACCAGAGATGCGGATCAAAACGCAGGCGTGCAACCATATGAGTACGTTCAGAATATGCACTGAAGTTCCCCTATAGGAGTAGGGGGCAAAATGCAGCTACTGGTCAAGGACTTCCATTAGATGGCAACAGACGGATGGCTGAGATGATCAAAAATAGTTGAGGTGGACCTCTAGACTAGAGTTTCGAGGATGCAAGAAGAAATCCATTTAGCGCTAATATCCAGAATGCAAGGAATCGTTCAGATTTAAAGCTTCCGACGCTGGAAATGTACGATTGGAAAACAGATCCAACGGTTCATCTAATGAGATACATTTTACATATGGAGTTGTTGGGTGCTTCTAAGGAGGTGATGGGATGATGCTTTCCATTATATATGACTAACTTAACAGTGATGTGGTTTAGACAGTTGGAGAATGAATCCATAAGCACGTGGACCGACTTGATGAATAGGTTATTGAGACAATTCAGAGTTCATATCTCTCGACCAAAGAACATGATGATGCTATCAAGCATAAAGTAAAAGGCCAGAGAGACCGCGAGTAGCTATTTGACTAGGTTTAACAAGGCAGCTACCGCAGTCGACAAGCCAGATCTATCGATTATCTTAACGGTGGCAGTATTTGGAGTCGCAAGCAAGACCGACTTTAAATTTACATTGGAAGGAGATCCACCAATGGATATCATGGTGTTTTACCATGAAGTTGAAAGGTACCTGCGACAAGAGGACGCTGAGGCTGATGACGCTGACATTAATCCTATGGAGGTGGAGGACTTCCCAGAGCAAGATATGGAAAAGACAAGGAGAAATGAAAAGCTGATAACGACTTCAAAGAATTGAAATGGAAAAGGAGGAAATCAATGTTCTCTTCCTATACCGATCTAATCAAAATGCCAATGGGTATATACCTAAATACTAAGGGGGCAAATCCCCTACCAAAAGCCAGCCAAGGGAGATCAACTGATTGGGAGAGAAGGCCTAGAAAGTTTTGCATCTTTCACGAGCTAGACAGACATGAAACAAATGAGTGTAGACACCTTCGTGATTTGATAGATTAATGAATTCGGAGCAACTAGTTGCAATAATATGCAAGGAACCGAACTACGATGGTGCAACTGGAGCAGCCACTATCTACAACGGATTCATCAAGGGATGACCAGGTATTTGGGGCGAGGATGGTAATCTCATGATCATGATGGATTGGAGACAGGTTCGCTTTCCCTTACTATGCTTTTCGTTTTGAATAATTAAGGAAATAATGATCTTGGAATGCTTACATATGTATGTGATCTCGATTGTTATTCAAGCGTGCTTTGAGTCAAATATACGAGACAAATATATAAGATAGTGATAACCTTAGACCACTTACACGTGTACGAGATCTCGATTGGTCTCTAGACATGCTGTGAGATGGATGTTTGAGATGAATAATTAGGACTTTTGTTTGCTTGTTTGATTATTTACATTGATTTGAATATCTAATTTCCACTTGAACATGATGACTGATATAGAATGTGGTTGTCCCATCTGAAGGGATGGGGTGGTGACTGCAAGAAGTAAATCCCTTTATTATAAAGTAAGTGGATGGCCTTGCTTGTCGTTGAGTCCCCTCACTGAAGAGCGAGCGAATTAGGCTGTACAAGGATCCGAAGAGATCAAAAGTAAATCCCCTCACGGGAGAGTGAGCAGATGGACTTGCTTATCATTGAGTCCCTTTGTCGGAGAGCGAGCTAGCGGATTGGGCTCAGTAAGGATCCAAGAGATCAAACCATAGATCGAAAGATGAACAGTCCAAAGAGAATGAATCATATCTTAGATTATAAAATGATTCAAGCGATTGAACCATGGAACAGATGTTAACTTGATAAAAGGATTTGAGTGCCATATAATCAGAATGAGACGGATAAATCCCGAGAAAATATGGGATGCTTTTGATATGCAATATGATAACGACAGATGAAAACGACTGATTATGATTTATGACTAACACTTAAGCAAGGACTAGAGTCCTTACCTATGACATGTCTGGAATGACCTTTGGTTTGTAGAAGAATCCGAAGGAATCAGATGATTTACCAAGGTTAAGATCAATGGATAGTTGGAGAGATCAACTATTGAAGACTGGCTACCGCTAAAACTTGTTTTTGAGCTAAGCAAACCTTACATTCATAAGGCATACTTTGAGGGCCAAGTGTTAAACCGCTCGTTAGTTAAGAAGATTTTACTTGAACTTAGAAGATCAAAATGAGGACGAAATGCATCGTGGACTTGAAAATATGTTTAGAAGGACAAAAGAATCATACTCAAAAAGTTTAAGGAAAAATTGAGCTAAGTGGACCACTAATTACCGAGAGGAACATATCTATATCAAGAGGTTTTTCTTTCACTTGAGACCTCCCAATCTTCTTATACGCCAAGTATTTTTTAAGCATTCATGGTAAAGTGCTTTTTCCAGAAGATTAAACTCAAGAATTTTAAGTAAGCAAAAGGAGCTCTAGTTACCAAGAGAAACCTCTAGGTACTTAGCTAAGCTCCATACACCTCAAGTAGAATCTCAAGCGATTACGGACAAGCAAAAGATGGAAGAACTAAGGATTTATGAGAAGAAGGCAAAGAAAAAGCAAAAGATAAGTGATAATAAAATCATCAAAAAGAGCTTGATTTTCTTAGAAAAGAGGTAGAAACATGTTGAATCAAAGATAGAAGAACCAAGCAAATGAAAATGTAAAGTACCGACCAAAGCAAACCACTCGGTACTGAGGGAAACCTCTAGGTATCAAGAGGTTTTTGTTAGAGATTGGGCCGGCATTTCCCCTCATGTACACTTAGATTTACATTTGGACTTTATTCAATGTAGGCTCCTACTGGTGAGTTTCTCTATGAATACCAGTCCTATAAAAACTGAAGATGGGATTCATACTGTGCATCTGCTTCACTCTTATCTTCTTACGCGAATACACTCTAGAAACTCAATTGTAAATTTGAAATCCACTAATTTTTGGTCAGTTCTAATAAAGTTAGTTGTATTCAGGGAGAAAATAGCTAATAACAAAGATTAAAATGGATGTAAGCCCGTGAATTCGCGGAACCACTATAAATTTTTTACCTCCTTTTCTACTTTTACCTTTATTTTATTAAGATTGGTGCTTTAGTATGACATTTGGGTGTTGGTGCCATTTTTAGCATCAACGGTCAATGATTAATATCTAACAATTAAGATATTAACGTTCACACGTCAACTTAGCTAATGGTGTGACATTATAGCCAAATTTGTCGCTGACGTAGTTTCTATAATTTGCAATTTTACTTACTTTAAGCTTTACTCGTTAGCGATAATTATTTACAACAATTCTCTTCATCAAAAATATTATATTAGGACTTATGGAATTCGGTAATGGTCAAAATTCCAACATCATCCATATTCAACTTTATAGTCAAAACACAATTCTTTTTTCAATAATAAAAGTTATTATTAACCGAACTACTTTGGCCAAAGATTTTGACTTTATGTTGACTCCAATTTGCTACGATACTAACCACATATAACCGAGAAGACGAATTCTCTCTTGAATAGTGTTTCACTTCCAATGCTTCCAGTCGTCCCGAGTATAGTTGTTCGATGGACGTTGTATCATGATTTAACTATAATCAAAGTGGGGTTTTCATATTGAAGCTTGACGGTATTCTCAAGTTGAGGGAACCGTGTAATATTATCACATCGATATTTTCTGTTTGACCTTGGTTATATTAAGCAACAAAAAACTATTGAGTGAGTCATTCCATTGTTATCCAATAACTATCAGTACGTAATCTCTTGGTGCCTCTAACAACCAAGAGTAATACACTACCAACATTTGGAGAACGTAACATACTATAGTCTCAATGGACGCATCGATATCTATTCTCAATACATCTTGACTAGGAATATTTAAAATAGTGTGTTTATTGTATTGTGATAAATTACTCATGATTACATCATCTTGTAATTACTATCATAAAACACACCGTTTGTGGATTTTTTATTAAATAAATTTAAATCGAATAATCAATTATTTATAGCATATTATAACAAGTATATAGCAAAAAGGAAAACATCTTTTATTTCGAACAGGATTGGTTATCGAGTTAGATATATGTACCAAATAACATAATTTTCCATAAAGCATACCTCTAACTCTATTAAGTTAGATGTAATAAAACATAACATTATAGAATAACATGCGCTAATCCATTCGACAAGGCCAAGATCCACTACAAGGTCAAACAATCAAAGCAATGACGTATGTACATCAAAATACATGTGCACGACTACTTAAATTAATCATCATAAATGATATTAGTATGCATTAAAATTTCCCTAATATGCCCGAGGATAAGAAAGTGAGAATGACACCAGGATGCCATCACATGCAAAATCGGACCAAACCCATACAGTTGAGAATGAGCATCCCCAAACTCCATTTTAACCATGTCACAAAGCACATGAATAATGGCCTCCACCTTCCTTTCATATCAAAAGGAAGCTTATAAAACACAAAAGTCAAGGTCAAAGCCAAGACTATAGACTCTACTTTCATAATACAAATACTATGGATCATAACCGGTATGCCTGATTCATCACATAATCATAGAAACGCGTTTACTAAATGGTTGTAGCAAACTTTATAACTTGACCTTTTAATTTACATAGGTATATATATGCATATCGAGCACACCACACCTCCTGATTTAACCGTCATGGGTCTTGTGTCAAAAATATCTTATAAATATCTTAAGAACCTTCCTTATAAATTTCAAATTCGATGCATAAATGAAGTTTTGGAGGAGACTAAACTAGCATAAGGATAAAATTTCCTTACATGGACTTATCGGTCGATTGGTAGGATCAACAACCTGTTAACTAATAGATATTATAGTAACTTGTTAACTGAACCAATCGACCGAACGACTATGAATTTGGCCTATTTCATTTAAGTTTCCTTTTGTGTTCTTTTCTAAGCTTCGTTAGTTGACTAGTGTTTTTTCATTCGACTAATGGCCTATAAATGGGTATTCTACCCTACTCTTTCAACTTTAGTTTACCCTCCTTCTTCTAGGGACTTATACAAACATCTTATGTATATTTTAACATATTTTCTAACTTGATAAACGGTTTTATACAGATTCTTTATAGGTTTATATGTATCATTCCAATCAACTAATAATGTTTCATTTCAAAAAATAATCAATCAATAACATGTAGTCCATAAAAATATCATTCAAAGAATTTAATAAACCAATTATTCTCAATTAGAGTTCATTAGCTACAAATCATTTCATTCGTATAATTAATTTAAAGGTTTCATGTACATTTATTTCATCCCATTATATTTTTAAATGCTTTTTCAATTAATGGTCAATTTAGCAAGTAGATTCATTATTAGTATTAGCCATAATCTAGTCTTAGCATATGTAAAATAATTTTTTCGTGCAAAAAATTGCATGGTGGTTAATTAGGGTTTGGCCCTTTCTTCATTTCTTTCTCTTCTATTTTGTTTATCTCTTTTCTTTTTCTTTTTCTATTTATCATCTTATCTCAATGGACAACAACAATATGGAAAGTGACTGTTGGAAAGTGGTGAATTAGAGAAAGGACATGGAGCTAGTTAGTGTTAACAAGGTAGGACCTAGCAAGCCGAGTGGATTTATTATTCCTAAGGGTAGAGAACCTTCCAATATTTCCAGATCTGAAGTATGATCACATAAAGTAATCAATTTAGAGTGCCTCTAGATGTGAGAAAGCTCTCATATTCGATGCAATCAAGATTTCAAGGGTTAGCACCATGAAAACCAATTAGCAATACATTTACTCAAAACTATTGATAGGAAGAGACGAGGCACTATATCATCCAAAGTAGTGCAAGAAGTTAAGCAAGGATGGAAAATTTTCTTTGTTTTGTATGTTGTTGGACCTAAGCAATGTTTCGAAGCTTATATAAGGATATTTTGGAAAACGGATGATGAATTTATGTTACAATCGAGAGGGAATAATTTGTTTTAGTTAAATTCCAAATAGAAAAAGATCACGAGAAAATATTAGCCAAAGGATATTGGTTCTTTTTTTTTGAGGCAAAAGGATGGGATGATCCCAGCCTATAAATAGCATAACCATCATAGTGTTAAAGCAGTTACAAACACATTCGATTACAACCACAACACAAAACCCCAAGTTTTACCCATCAAAACAACCTAAAGCAAGCACTATAAACAACATACACTACATTTTAACTGCATAACATATCGCATCCAAACACAGACAAAATATACATAGACATAACAAAAGATTAAAGAAGATAAGAGGCATGCTGACATCAGATATCATCTTCATTTCCTCTTCTTCTCTTCGCCACTCTTTTACCAATAGCGTCTTGACTTTCTTTGACTCTTCTTTTCAGTTCAGTTAGAATGAGCCTCCATTCCTGACCATATAAGCAAATACTACCTATCCAGAATGCAATTTTAGAAATAGTATTTCTAATTAAAATTTCAAAAGGCTTAGAAATTTGCTTGAAACACCTATTATTCCTTTCATTCCATATAACCCAAGATAAGCTTAAATTAAGCAAATCAACAAGGCATCTATCAACAGAGTCAGATATAAACCTTCTGTCTTCCTTCCAATACCAATATTGATAATAGAAGTGTAGAACATTATTAATTTGAAGATATTTAAGTAAAAGGACATTGAAAGTATAGATGATTAATATCTACATCTCTATAACAACAAAAAACACATTTTGTATCTAAACTCATTCCTTTGTGATTGAGAAGAATTTTAGTATTTAACTTCTTGTTGATAACCAGCCACATATGCATTCTTATCTTTGATGGAGCATGAGCTTTCCACAACGTTTTGTGATACTTAATTTTCCTGCCTCCAAAATTCCTATAAATAGAGCTCACTTTAAATTCCTTTCTGCTGTCAAATAGCCATTCTGCTTCATCCTGACCATCTTCAAGAGAAACATGATCAAGTAATCTAACAATCTTAAAATATTGAATAAGACTATCACCTTCAAGCATTCTGTTAAAATTTAGGTTCCATTTGAATTCACTTCCCTTATGAATGTACAAATCAGCTACCCTTGCATTTTGATTAGAAGAGATTAAAAACAGATCTGGGTAAAGATTTTTTAAGGCAATGTCACATATCCATTTGTTATGCCAAAACCCAATTTTCCTTCCATCACCCACATTCCACTTCATCCCTACATTAAAAATTTCTTACTGTTTCATTATAGCTTTCCAAACACTTGAAGTTTGAGAATGAACAGAGGCACCCACTGTGAACTGTCCATTATAATAAACTGACTCCATCCATTGCTTCCATAATGAATCTTTCACACCAACCATTCTCCAAAGCCACTTACATAATAATGCACAGTTTAATTCACCAAGCGAGACAACTCTTAAACCACCTTGGACTTTATATTTGCATACAATCTCCCATGCCACAAAGTTATTCATGCTACTACCATTTCTGCTTCCTTTCCAAAGAATTTTTTTCCTAATACTATTAATTTTTTTTACAAACCATTTAGGCAATTTATAAAAAGACATCCAATACAGTGGTAAGGCTGATAAAACTGAATTCAACATAATTAATCTACCTACCTTTGAAAGAGCAAGACTTTTCCATCTAGATAGTCTAGAACTCACTTTATCAATTAGCGGAAGCCAATCATCATGTAATAAAATAGTTGGTCTAATTATCATACCCAAAAAGGATAAAGGAAAGACACCAACTTGACAATTTAAAGTCGAAGCAACATCTTTAATATTAAAATTTAGATCACCTACAGCAATGACTGAACTCTTCTTGAAGTTAATTTTCAAACCAGATAAATTCTCAAAGCCATAAAGAATTAGCTTCAAAGCAGCTAGATGATGAGGTAAAGGAGAACTAAAAATAATTGTATCATCATCATACTGTAATGAAGAGATACCACCTTTGACAAAAGAACTACCTACTGCCTCTACCAGATTTTGCTGTATAGTCACATTAATTAGTCTAGCAAAAACATCAACAACAATATTAAAAAGAAGTGGAGATAGGGGATCGCCTTGCCATAACCCCCTCTTAGATGAAATTTTCCTGCTCTCACACCCATTAACCATGATAGAAGAAACTCCATTGTGTAAAATACCTTTAATCCAATTCCTCCATTTTTCTCCAAAACCTCTAGCTTTCATAACCTCAAACAAGAAATCCCAATTTATAGAATCAAAGGCTTTTGAGAAATCCAGTTTAAGAATAATAGACTGTTTCTTATTCTAATACAATGATGAATCATTTCATGAACCACAACTACATTTTCCAAAATACTTCTATCCTTAATAAAGGCCGACTGACTGTTAAGAACCAGAGAGTCCATTAGCCCTCTAAGTCTATTAGCAAGTACCTTAGTAATGATCTTGAAGATATAATTAAGAAGACTAATAGGTCTGTAATCTCTAACATTATCTGCACCATCACACTTAGCAATTAAAACTACTAGAGCATGATTTAAACGACCAAATTCTAGAGTACTATTAAATAAATCAGTAAAAAGAGCCATGATGTCAGTTTTAACTAGACTCCAATATTTTTGAAAGAAAAAGGATAGGAAACCATCAGGTCCAGGTGACTTATCAGCAGATAGTTCAAATAATGCTGTTTTGATTTCCTATTCCTCGAAAGACATTTCCAGACTTTTTAAATCCAATTCCCTATTTTTCCCATAGATCAAATCTCAATCTAAGGTTGAAACACTATTATGTGAAGAGCCAAAATGATCTTTGTAGTAGCTAAAAAATTCCTGCATAATTGATTCCTGTTTATAAATCTCCATTCCATCAATAACCGGATGATTTATCAAATTCGTCCTTCTTCTGCCATTAGCAATTTTATGAAAATAAGTAGTATTTGAATCTCCATTATTTAACCAGTTCACCCTAGATCTCTATCTCCACATAATTTCCTCTTGATCTATCACAAGCATTAAATCCTCTTCATTCTTATTAAGAGTATCCATTTCATCCACAGTGATAACTCCTAATTCTTCCTTATTATTAAGACTGAAAATGTCTTCACAAAGTAGTCTTTTCTTCTCCTTAATACTCCCAAAATAGTTTTTTTTCCCAGTTTTTCAGAAAGCTTCTTAAATTTCTCAATTTGAGAATCATTTTTTTAGCAGCATTATTCCCACTTTTAAAACTTCTCCACTTCTCCTCAATCAAACTATCAAAACTACTTTCCAAACACCACATCTTCTCAAATCTAAAGAATCTTTTAATTTTAATATCATCTCCAGTATCCAATATAATTGGGCAGTGATCTGATATAATTCTAGCATATCCATATTGTGAAGTAAGAAATTTTCCATCCCACTCATTATTAATAAAGAACCTATCCAGCCTAGCCAAAACTGGGATCTCCCTACCATTACTCCATGTATATTTCCTATTACTTAATGGAAGATCAATTAAACCACATTCATTAACAAATTCATCAAAAATCACCATATCGTTGACTTTTCCTTCCTTCCCACTTCTTTCACCAAAATATCTAGTAATATTAAAGTCCCCCCTACAACCCATGGACCCTTAATATCACTAATATAACTAATACAACTCTCCCAGAAATCCTGTTTATCCTTTTTATTACATGGAATATATACATTAGTGATAGTAAGCCTGCTCTTATCTCTAATATCTTCAAGAACAATATGAATTATGTTATCATTATTACGTTCCTCTATCAAAATCCATTTATCACCTTTCCATCCAATAAAAAGCGCTCCACTACTCCCAACAGAATTAACAGCTCTCCATTCATCCAACATATTACCCCCAATGGATCCAAACAAAAAATCACTAGACTTAGCAATTTTTATCTCTTGAAAAAAAAACAATATCATCATATAAAGAACAAATTAGATTCTTCACTCTGGCACATTTTTTAGGGGTGCCTAGTCCCCTAACATTCCAAGATAAGATCTTCATTTATCACTATTAAATGCCCTTATAATTTCTAAGGCTTTAATGTCATCAATATCAGATTCACCATTTTTAAAAATTAAACCCATTTTCTTAGCAGTCTCACATAGCTGCTTAGAAGAAAATGATTTTAAAACAGCAGGAATATGTATACTACCATAAAAAGGACGAGCTGACTTACTAGATGAAGCAGTGCACTCCAAAGATTTGATTTCAGCCCTCTTTCCAGCTCTGCTCAATGTGTCGTCTTTTCTTCCAATCAGCCTTGCACTCCTTCTGATATTGCAAACATCATCTTTAAAGGATAGAGAATTATCACTGATATTAATAATAGATACAGGATCTTTGATAACTTCAACAATCTGAACACTGCTATCTTTCGAAGTAGTTCCGGTAGTAATGATTTGAACACTATCTTCCTCAGGAATGCAAGTATCATCAACTTCAACAGTAGTAGGACCTCCTGCTATCACAATCTCAGAATTTCTAATGAATTCATCAACCTTCTCCTGATTATCAGCCCTAAACACAATAGCATTAGCATCATCAGAATCAGTCTCGGCATCTTCCACAACAACTTGATCAAAAACATTGAATATATTCTCAGTATGGATTCCTTTGTTGGGCGATTTATTGTTATGCAAACTCTTCCCACCACTAGCATCATTAACATGAGTGGCCACCACACCCTCAGTAGTAATATCAAGATCTATCAAATTATCGTCCGTATTGACAACAATTTCTTTCTTTCTCCAAACCTTACCGGTGTTTGAATTGAACTTCATACTGTTCCATTCATCAATCTCCAAATCTCCCATCTTCGACGTAGGCTTCACTGCTACAACATAGTTTGCATTTTCAACAATAATGTCAATCGTCTTCGGAATAGGAACAGAATCATCCTTCTCAATTTCAACATCAAGAAAGGAATGATCAAACATTTTCCCATCAGCCAAATCCATCTGAAGAAGGATACCAATACCCGACAGCACTTCTTCCAAAACTTCAAAGTCCCAACATAATTCCAGGAGATTAGTAATCCTAATCCACTCTTTAATATTCAAATTTCGATCAATTTTTCCTTCATTCAGATTCCACAACCTAAGATTGATAGACTTTCCCCGAGATTGAATCTGTCTTTGCATGGCAGCCTCCAAAGCAAGATTGAATGTAGGGAATAACACTTTAAATTCATTAAAGAACTTTTTAATCTCCCAATTATGATTGCCAAAATTGTGTGTAAGCAAATCGGCTATCTCCTTAATCGTGAATTCACCCCTAACTAAAGTAATAATCACACATCTTCTACTTCTTTTGTAAGCCCTGCCTGAAAAGTCTGAATTATCAAGAACAACCGAGAGAGATTTGTTAGAGTCAACTTCGCTTACATGCATGTCATTATCAGGGTTACGTACTGCATTACCAAATATTCCTACAATTGTAGCAGGTTCCTTCCCCTTCTTTCTTTGGTTTTCAGGGCGTCGAGGGCACTGAATGGATCTATGTCCAAACTCGTTGCAATAGAAACAGAGAACACTGTTACGACAATCTTTAGCAATATGGTTTGCTATTCCGCACCTGAAACAAAGCCTTTTCACTTTAATTTGCTCAATTTTCCTTGGGACCGAGAAAACCCTACAAATTTTGGGCAAAGATAAATGTTTTGGTTGATTTGAGATGACGGCTTGAGCATAAGAATTTCCATTTGTCCTTAAAGAATTTGATTTCAAAACAGTTGATATGAAAGGTTTGAAAAGATCTTTAATTGAATTAAAAAGAATAGTATGATTTGATTTCAGAGAGGAAGATAGAGGAGGAAAAGAAGTCAATGGTTCTTTGATAAGAAGTTGATTATTATGGAGAAGCTTGCTTCGTCTATGCACCTTGATTGGGAGTTTTTCTCAATCATACCGATATGGATTAGACTGCCAGGCCATAGCTTTCAAGTGTGGGGTAGCAAAGCCATCAACTCCTTAGTTAGCACTCTAGGCATCCCAATTAAAGTTGATGAACTACACTATCCCAAGGTTGTATTTCATTTGCAAAAGCCTTAATAGAGATAAATGTTAAGATAGGGCTGCCTAGTGTAATAGGAGGAGGATTTGAAGATGTATCTATTAAAAATAAAGAGCAGAATAGAGAACCCTGCTCTAAGATGTGATAACTGCACCTGTTTTGGGTGTTCCAAAACTCAATACCCAATGACTAAAACATGGATGCCAATAGATAAAGAAGATAAAACCAGTGAGAGGGAAAATGAAGGAGTTAATGCAAAATAATGGGTCCCAAAGAGCAAGTGCAAAAGGGCACTAACAATGATTAATATCAATAGGCAAGAAACCAACAAAAGTGATTAAAATGAGAGAACTCTTAGACAAATTAATTCAGCTATAAAGCACTTGATGTTGCGAGAAAAGCAGTAGTTGAAGATTATAAACTAGTAATGAGTCCAAACTTATTCCAAAGGTAAACAACGTACTAATTCTGTTCAAGAAATACTCCATGAGAAAAGCATCAAGATCTAAAAACTCATAATTAAGTCAAAACAACAACAGTGAGAATGACCAATATAAAGCCAGTCAAGAGCTCAACAACTCAGAAAAAATTGGTGAGCAAAACATAGATCAGAACCCAATAAGGCACCTCAGCAATCAATATTACAAATCATGTTTAATAACTATATCAAAGAGAAAGTAGAAGTAGAAGTTAAAAAACAGTGTAGTGATATTCTTTCAGAAGGAAACATTACTTCTACTTCACTAGAGAAGATAATCATCAAGAATCTGCAAGGCAATAAATCATGACAAAGAAATAAAGCTCATGGAAGAAAGGAGGAAAAAACAATAAAATAAACAAATGTATTCCGTGTTGAGTCCTCAGACAAGCTAACAAATCACTTCGGCAGGAGCAACTATCACACCTACACATCAAAAATGAAACCAGCTACTGCAGAATTTGTTGACACTGGCGGGTCCTTGTTGGATGCGTTTCCATGCAAACATAACCATGTTACCATTCCTCTTATCAATGAGCATTTAACAAATAATGATACATCTCATAATAGCATAGAATAACTAGAGTTGACAAATATTGAATACATGTGGGTCGTTGAAAATCTTTCGATCGATGAACATTTCAAAAGTGCTAATTACATTCCAAGCAACAATTATGTTGTCCGCCTCCATTGTTAAAATCTACTCAACAACTCCAATAGAGCAGTTATTCTACTAAGAGCCACGTTAAATCTACAAATAAAGCCAAAAATGTCAAGAATGAACTGCTTATTATTAAAAAAAACTAGTGTATCAAGATAAAAAATAGAAGAGAACGGTTACATTGTCAGGCAAGGAAGACATAGCGGAAACAAGTCAAACAAATGACAATAACGTGCTAGAATATAAAGGATTTGCATAGACCCAAAAGAATAGTAAATATTGAAATTTTAATGCAAAAAAGTAATGTTTTGGGTTTTGGGTTATTGGAAAATAAGCTCGGAGCAGAGGAGATTGGTAATTTCAAACTTCATTTTGATCAGAAATGGTTAATCATAAGTATGTAGAGTGCTACTTCAAGTGCAGAATACTTATTCTTGTGAATGGTGATTTGTGAAACTCTCAAATAATTAGCATGAATGATCAACACATAACATTGGCTATGTAGAACATTGGGGGTGTGCACCGTCATCTATGCAATAATTTAATAATCTCATAGAAAATCCGTGGAACTCAATAAGTTAAGATGCTACCTTCATTGAATTCCTTGGCTACTTTTAGGAGATTTTAACTGCATCAAACATGCTGGAGAGAAGAGCAGAGGCAACAAAGTACATTTTAGCTAAACTTAGAATTAAACAAATGCATGTTTAGTAATCTTTTAATGAAAGCCCAATTTTTTTATTTTCAATATTCATGGTGGTCTGGGCCTGATAAAAATATACTATCTAAACTAGATAGAATATTAGCTATCACAGAATGCCTAAGAACTTTCATAACATGTAATGCAAAATACCTACTACCATGTAATAGTGGTCATAACCCTATGATTTTATATTTTAATGACCAACAACAAAAATCAAAACCAAAACCATTTAGATATATGAACCATTGGAATATGTTTGAAGACCATTATGACATTGTAGACAGAGGTTGGGTTTGAAGGGTGTGGTTATCCATTATACAAACTACTCAAAAAAGTGCTAAAAAACATGAAAAATCTCTTGAAGAGTGGAGTAATAATAAAAACAGTACTAAAAGGGAAGTGGATGAAATGAGAAAATTGTGCAATGGGTTATAAAGCAAACTGGAAAAGTGCAAGAGCAATGATAATGCAACTGAAGTTCATAATTATTAAGCCACAAGTTCACACGGATGTGTTTCTTTTATCAATCCACATCAGGGTCTTTTGTTCAATCACAGCCCTCCATATCCTCAACGATAATGATGTAATCTTTTTTGTGTTTTCGGATTGCCATCTTGGGCTTTGATATATTTGGCCCAGCTTTCTTTTCTTATATAAATAAACATTGTTTGTACAGTATAGATGTTGAATGTAAAAACTGAGCAAAGTAATAAAATCATTTTACATCATTTTTCTATTATGGTATCAGAGCATGCAGAAGGCCTAACGGCATAAGAAAATTTAGATCAACAATTTTCTTACACCATCTCTCCAAAATCAGAAAATTGATATAATTTTCTTATCTCCTCAGATTGCTGCTCATCACCGGAGATTTCCCTTTCGCGATCATTTCCTATTTCAAGTATTATATCTTTTTCTTTCAGTTCAGCGATTTGTGCCGTGCCAAGGAGGAATCAGATCATCATTTTCCCCTGGCTGCATCAAATCAACAACTGTTCCTCAGAATTTCTATCATCATAGGAATCTGTTCTTGTTTTTTCAAGAACTTGAGTATATTCAAATTCTTGACTGGCTACGTCTATTTCACACCTTTCGTGGCTAGCCAACATCTTATTAACTGCATTTGATATTCAAGAAACCAGATTAGTTCTGTCAGGATGGGAGACAGAGAAGCAGTCGATGAAAGATCGTCAACCACTTCAAAATATGATAAAGGGGATACTGCTATGTCAGAAATAGCATTAATCAAACCCAAAAGTCAGATCATCACCATCCCGCTTGATGACGACAATTACATAGTTTGGAAATATCAGATTGAGATAGCTTTGAAAGGATATGATCTTCAAAACTACATCAAAGGAACTGTAGCAGTACCTCCTGCAGTAATAGAAGGAGAAAATGGAACCACTATTAGTAACCCAGAATACATTAGATATCAAAAACAAGACAACTTACTATCATCATGGCTGCTATCATCCATCAGCTCAAGTCTGCTATCACAGATTGTTGGTTGTAACTCATCTTATGAAATTTGGTCATCAATAGAAAGGATATTTAGTTCACAATCAGCCGCAAGAATTATGCACTTTAAAAGGCAATTACAAAATGCAAGAAAAAATGACATGCCGATGAGAGAATATCTTGCAAAAATCAAAGGCTTATGTGACAGACTCAATGCTATTGGCCACAAAATTTCTGACAGTGAGCAAATCCTCACCATAACGAATGGACTCGATGATGAATATGAATCAGTGGTAACTTTCATAGCATCACAAAAAATTCTTCCAGATTTGGAATCTGTTCAATCTGCCTTGCTTGCCCATGAAGGTAGAATTGAACAAAGAAGGGCCATGCAAAATGAATTATCAATTAACTATGCAAGCAGTTCAAGAAACAGAGTGCAGCAGGGCAACACAGCCAACAATGGAAACAAACAAGATGGTCAAAGAAATACTAACAACCCAAGAGGAAGGGGTAGAGGAAGATGGAACAATAACAACAGAGTAAAATGTCAAATATGTGAGAAGTTTGGCCATATAGCCAGCAAATGTTATTTCAGGTTCAACAAAGACTTCACAGTCACACATCAAGTACAAAGAAATCCCAACATCAACATAACACAACTAGATCAACAGCATAAAAGCAACAATGAAGGCTCAAGAAGTCAATCAGACAATGCTGAAGAAGCAAAATTAGATAATACCAGCCTTGATGATTGGTACCCAGATTCGGGAGCAACAAATCATGTAACAAGCAATCTTCAAAATCTCAATTTAGGCAACAAAGGCTACACAGGTATGCAAACCATACATTTAGGTAATGGGGAAACCACAAGTATATCACATGTTGGCACAGGAACCATTCAAGGTAAAAGAAGGTTATACTTAAACAATTTACTGAGAGTTCCTGAAATTAAAAAGAACTTAATTAGTGTATCCCAATTTGCTAATGACAACAAAGTATACTTTGAGTTTCACCCAACTTTTTGTTTAGTTAGGGATTTACTAAATAAGGATATATTATTGCAGGGTAGTTTGAGTAAGGGGCTGTACAAATTTAGTGCTATGGAGAAATCTGAACCCACAATGAAGAAGCATTGGTGCAACAGTATTCACACCAATAAGCAGAATAAGAATTTTTCTTTAAAATATTGGCATTGTAAGCTAGGTCATCCTAGCATGAAAATTGTAAAGAAATTCTTGATAGATAATAAAATTCCTTTTCAGAATAATGATGTTACTGATATATGCACACATTGCCAATTAGGAAAAAGTCACAAACTCCCTTTCAATAATTCAGAAACTGTTTATGAAAATCCTTTTGAATTGATAGCAGCAGATTTATGGGGTCCAGCCCCATTGAATTCCTCTCAAGGATGCAGGTACTATTTATCTTTTGTTGATGCACACACTAGACACACATGGATATATTTTCTCAAATCAAAGGCTGAAACTCATGATGCTCTAATTAAATTCATTACATTAGTTGAAAAACAATTTAGTCATAAAGTAAAGATTGTGCAAACTGATGGTGGTAGTGAATTTTACCCACTTAAAAAATATTTTCAAAACAAGGGCATACTACATAGGATTACTTGCCCCTACACATCTGAACAAAATGGCCTTGTTGAAAGAAAACATAGGCATATAGTTGACACAGGCCTAACTTTGTTATCACAAGGATCTCTACCTTTAAAATATTGGCAGGAAGCATTTGCTACAGCTGTTTATCTTATAAACAGAATGCCAAGCAAAATTCTTAATTATAAAAGTGCTTATGAAAAATTATTTGACACCAAACCTGATTATGATTATTTAAAAACATTTGGTTGTTTATGTTTCCCTTGCCTTAGGCCTTACAACAAAAATAAACTGAGCTTAAGGTCAAGTCCATGCACTTTTTTAGGATATGCTACAAATCAAAAAGGATATAAATGCCTTGATAAAAATGGTAAAATTTATATATCAAGACATGTTATGTTTAATGAAGATAATTTTCCTTTTGCAGATAAGAAACTGGAAGGTAGGGAAGCTACAACAAACCGATGCAAAGAACATGTCAAGATGCATTTACCTACAATTCCAGAATTAAGCATACATAATGAACAACCAAGCAATCAAAGACTTGAAAGATCTCAATCTATTGCTGAGACTAAATCTGACTATAGCACAAGTGATACATCTGAATGGCCATTACAACAGGCTGAAGAAAATAATGAAGTACAATCATCTGATAAGTCAGTTTCCACAAGCAACAGACCAACTACTACAGAAGATGAATATAACATGCAGCAGGCAGGACATCATATGATAACAAGATCAAAAAGTGGGATCTTCAAACCCAAAGTTTACAGTATGAATATGGATACCAGTGAACCAGTCACATATGAGCAAGCTGTTAAAAGCATAGAATGGAGAAAAGCTATGAAAGATGAATATGAGGCTCTATTAAAAAATCAAACATGGGAACTTGTGTCACCTCCAAAGGACAAAAATATTGTTGGATGCAAATGGACTTACAGAATAAAAAAGGATGCAAATGGAAAAATAGCAAAGTTTAAAGCAAGATTAGTTGCTAAAGGCTACTCTCAACAATTTGGTTTTGACTTCAATGAAATCTTTTCTCCTGTAGTTAAACCTACCACTATCAGGATCATACTCACTATAGCATTAAACAATCACTGGAAAATCAAACAGCTTGATGTACATAATGCCTTCCTTAATGGAGACTTACAAGAAGAAGTGTACATGCATCAACCACAAGGATATATCATCAAAGGAAATGAAGACAAAGTGTGCAGACTACATAAGGCTATCTATGGTCTCAAACAAGCATCAAGAGCTTGGTATGAAAAACTCAAAACAACACTAACAAAATTGGGATTCAGACCAATCAAGGCAGATAATTCTCTATACACAAAAACCACAAACCATGCAGTAACATACATATTGGTATATGTTGATGACATTCTCATCACTGGAAGCAATGAGAATGAGATCAAAGAAGTAATACAGCTATTGGATAAAAGTTTTGCCATCAAAGACCTGGGTACACTCGATTATTTCCTCGGCATTAAAGTTAGTAGACCATCACAAACAGAAATACTTTTGTCTCAAAAACAATATGCCTCAGAAATTTTGGTCCGTGCTAATATGGATCAGGCCAAGTCTCTACCTACACCCATGGTGAGCAATTTACATCTATCCAAAACCAAAGGAGAGCCCATCAACAATGTAAAACAATATCGAAGTATTGTTGGGGCACTACAGTATTTGACTATTACCAGACCTGATTTATGTTATAGTGTTAACAAAGTTTGCCAATTTATGCAAAATCCCTTAGACAACCACTGGAAAGCAGTTAAACGCATCTTGAGATACATAAAAGGTACTCAAGACTACGGACTACTGTTAACTCAAAGTAAAGACATGAATATACAAGCTTACAGTGATGCTGACTGGGCAAGCGACACCGACGATAGAAGATCCACCTCTGGCTACTGCATATTTTTAGGTGGAAACCCAGTATCTTGGTGTACTAAAAAAACAATCCACTATATCGCGTTCAAGCACCGAAGCTGAGTACAGATCAGTAGCTAGTACTACAGCTGAAATAATATGGATAGAAACCCTAATTCATGAATTAGGGCTTCAGCTACCACAGAAACCGCTGATTTGGTGCGATAATTTGAGCACAATTTCCTTGTCTCTGAACCCGATTCAACATTCACGCACTAAGCACATCGAGATTGACTTATTTTTTGTGCGTGAACGAACAACAACTGGCAAACTCGAGATTAGGCATGTTCCTTCTTTTTATCAAAGAGCTGATGTTCTCACCAAGTCTCTCTCCTTTAGAAATTTTTCCAGACTAAGAGAGGAAATGAGAATTGTTAATGGTAGCAGATTTCATGGCGGCTAGCTGAAAGGGAAAGGAAACCCTAGCTTCGATTGAGGGGGAGTATTAAGCCACAAGTTCACACGGATGTGTTTCTTTTATCAATCCACATCAGGGTCTTTTGTTCAATCACAGCCCTCCATATCCTCAACGATAATGATGTAATCTTTTTTGTGTTTTCGGATTGCCATCTTGGGCTTTGATATATTTGGCCCAGCTTTCTTTTCTTATATAAATAAACATTGTTTGTACAGTATAGATGTTGAATGTAAAAACTGAGCAAAGTAATAAAATCATTTTACATCATTTTTCTATTAATAATGCAAAAATCAAGCTTCAAGAAACAATAAACATGAATGCTTTGATACAGAGCAAAAGCCCATATGTGAGTGGTTTCTACTTAGTGACAAGACCACAGATTTCTTTATGCCAAAATACAATACAAAAGATATATAGAAATAATAGAAATCTCACGCTTTCGGTAAATGGAAAAGATTGTACTGGTGCAGAAGAATTCACTGAGAAATCGTTGCATTAGTTTCGAAAATTGTGCAATCAAAACAACAATTAATTCAGCTACCACAAATTACTTGTAAAAATATCATCAATGAATATTGACAAAGTTATTTGAATGATAAGAATGATTATAGTGAAGTAAACATGCAGTTTTCAATATTAGAGACAATACTTCACCTGGTCCAAATGTTACAACTCAATGTTCTATAAACTTCATTGGGAAATGGTACAACATGGAGTGTATAATACTATTTCACATAACTTGCAAATTGGTTAGAGAAATTAATTATAGTTTCATTAATCCAATACCAAAGTCAAAGAATGCAAGTGAAATTAATATTTTAGATTCATATCATGTTCAACTTCATATATAAAGTTAATTCCAAAGTACTATGTAACATGCTGAAACTATTCATTGGTGAACTCATTTCATTTGACAGCGTGCCTACATTTTAAATAGAAGCTTTGCAAATGGAACTCTTATTGAACATGAAGCAGTAAGAGGGTTTGGGAGCAAAAAACGTCAAAAACATGTGCATAAAAGTAGACTTAAAAAGGATATATGGTTCACTTAATAGGAATTTTGTCATATGTGTAACAATTGTCCTCCATAATACCCCAAAATCAACGTCGAGTGACAACTTTTTAGTTCTGGATACAATAAAGACAGTTTGTCTTGGTAAATTAAAACAAAATACTATACCAAGGCATGCCGAGGAAATCTCACAGCAAAATGATAACATGTAATATAATGAGTATCCAAGAACATAACATGATAGACTATATATATATATATATATATATATATATATATATATATAATAATGATCCAGAATTTGACCACTTTAAAACATATTATTTAAACTGATTTTAAATATAAAATATATAACATTTTATGATTTAAATAACATTAGATAGGATTCGCAAAGAGAAATATACACAAAAATAGGAATAATTGCTTATATCGACAAAAATGACAAAATCCTGATTTCAAAAAAGTAAGTTTCAATGGTTAAATAAATTATTTTAATTAATTTATGAGTGTTTATATTTTTAAATAACATTATACAAATTTATTTCTAAATTTGGCTTACATAAATAAATAGTTTAACTAAAACGTCAAAAATGTGACTGTAAAACATTTGATCGAAAATCAACGTTTTGTCAAATAAAAGTTACCGCAATATTATTGCACCTTTATGTATATATACATGTACACATTTTTAAATATTTTAAGTATTAACAATTAACTAATCAAGTTTACTTTTGCTAATTAAGGTTAGAAATTTCTAGAAAATCATTAAGAAAAAGTAAACATAAAAGGACAAAATCATGTCAAATCAAATCAAATAAAATCTTTATTTTATTTTCCTTATGCATTAAGTGATTAAGAGATAAAGTATTGATGGGATAAAGTGATGATAAGTGTTGAAAATGTAAGATAAATAAAGGATACTCTGGTAATTTTGTAAAGGGTTAATTTTGTAATTCACCACTCCTTACTTTTCCTATAAACACCCATCCTTCTCATTTTCTTCACACTTCTTATTCTTCATTTTTGAGCTTTCTTTTGCTCATTAATGAATTCTCTTCTTTAAGAGAGATAGAAGAGTTAAAAATAATGGAGTGCTTAAGCACTAATCCACTAATTACTCTCCAACCTCTTCTTAATTCACTTCTTCTCTTCTTTAAATGAGCTTAGGTCATGAGTATTGGGATGAGGAGGCTATGGCTGTGAGCTATGAAGGTGAGAGGAAGGTTTGGACCGAGAGCAAAGCGGAGGAGGAAGGATAGTCGTGAGCATAGGTAAGGTGGTAGAGTTGTTTATGGATGTATTAATGAAGTATATATTAGTTTAGTGAAGTGTGGTTGGAAAAGAGCGTTGATAGGAAGTTAATCAATTTATTTAAAGGTGAGTACTCAATTTTGAATTAATTAATAATTCCAAGTTTAATAATATGAAAGTTAAATATCTTAGATGATTAATATGTTTGATAACTTGGATGCAAAGTTGGTTGTTTACATGATCGTTAATATAGATGATTACTTTGTTTGATAAATGATAAGAGAAATGGTTAGAAATTAACCATAGTTAATTAAATAGAATTAAATCCATATAAATATGTGTATGGAAATTATTTAGCCTTCTATGATTTTAAAATATCTAATAAGGTTGAAAATAATATTATAATAATGTAATATTGTAGTATGAAATGAAATGGAAAATGGATTTGAAAAATGAAAGTTATTGTTTAAAATGAGTTTAAAATTATTTAGATATGTTTTATAAACATTTAAAAATGTTTCCATGAAGTTTGAAAAGAAATTAAAAAAACGAGTCAAAAGTAGGTGCGTCGCGTAATGATAGTTCACGATTTCGCGTCATAAAAGTTAAATAAGTGTACAAAGTGGAATATAGCTCGGAATCCTTCAAGATAAGAATTTTTTGGACTATTATATCCATAGTTTTCCAAAGAAGAAAGAAAATCAAGATTTCATCAAGTAGATTTTGAAATATGTCCAAAACAATTTTCTAAAAACATCGCGATTTTGCAATTCAGAATCCAAGAAGGAATTTCTTTATAAATGATATTTATAAATGATTAAAAATATGAAATAAATTTGATAAATTTAATAAAATAGTTTGAAAGATATTTAAATTGGAAAATAAGATTTTTCAAACATTAAAAAGTTGTTTTAATCAAATAAGCTGTTTTAAGCACTTTTCTGCTAGTTTATATAACTTTTGAAATAAATATTTAAACTTAAGATGCTTTCTAGAATCATTTATAAACGATTTTAAATGAATAATTAAGTGTTTTAAAGATAAATTGAAATTTTTATAATTCTTTTGGAAAGAGTTTAAATAAATGGTTATTATAACACTTAGACAATATAATAGAAATTATTTCCTTGATTATAATAACAAACTGCAAAAACTACTAGTACATGTGTTTCGTTTGTGAGATCCAAGGAGACTTGGACGAGGGACGGAACATGTCGAAGGGAAAGCTTGGATGCTCCAAAATAAATATCAAATAGTTTTTACCGAAGATAAAATAAAAAGTGTTATAAATATTTGATAGAATAAAGTATTGATTATCATTTATTGTTGTGTTTATTACATTGATTGATAGTTTGAATTAGGCTCAGCCAGTTTATGAGCAGTTTATCTTTTTATATGCATAGGCTGGGTAGATAATAAATTGAGAATGATTAAATTCGAACACCTTATGATTAGAATTTCACAGTTTGACTATAAGGTGTTCGATAAATTTTTTGGTTAAGTGGAAATTATAATAAAACATATTTATTATAATTTTGGAAATAAAAGATATTTTATCTTTTAAATGAAATTGTTTCTTTTGAAAAAATAGAAATATTAGAGAATAAATATTTTGAAGCGATTATATAATAAAAATGATTTATATAAAGAATGGTTTTATAACATGTTTTTTGAAACGGAAAGATTTTCGAGGACTAAACCCGATGGTTTTAAAATGATTTTTGAAAGGATTTGGAAATGGAAATTATTAAAGATTTGAAGTATTTGTAATTATTAGTGTAAATGATTTTGCCACTTCGAGATATAAAGTGATTTGTTATGTTATTAATGATTCGGGTAACCCATAACTAAAAAGTGGGCAAGGAAGGTGCAGATGTTCTAAGGCCTCAGTATAGTCCGCTCTCGTTGTAGAGGGATATACATATCTATATTTATTTTTATGGAAGGCTGGGACTCAGTTGCCTTATTATGGCTAGAAACCTCCCGATCAGGTAGCATATAGTTTTATATGCTTGTTTATTGATATTGTTTCAGAAAGGTGATTTGTTTTCAGATCCCAAAGTAAAGGACTAGTTTGAATATAGAAGATACATATATACATACTTATATATATATATATATATATATATATATATATATTTCAAATTTTTTGAAATAAGAATTCGGGAATAAAGTCCAAGGAGATAATTTTTGTAAAGGTAATTAGATTGAAAATCTAAATTAGAAGATTAAGCCTAAGTGGGTAGTTTTGGGAAGTGCATATTTTTTGTGCATCACAGGCTCCATGAGTCCTATTTGCGGTAGGAGAACTACGTTGGCTTGATCCTGTATCTAATTAGGTACCCAATTAGATAGGGGTACGTAGGCAGTCACAAGCCATAATGATGCAGCCCCAGTAATAACATAACATTTTTTTGTTTATTGTTTGTCATATATCGTATATTGATGTATTTTTCCTTTTTATTATTTTATTCCGCATTTGACAAGTTTATTGAGTCTGAAGGAATGACTATTGCACTCTCTCTCATTAGAGTTGTACAGTGTTAGATATTTGCATATGTATTGGGTTTGTATTAAGCACACTAGTAAATTAAATTGATTACTCTGATAAATAGTAAAATTGAAATTGTATCCTATACAGTTTATAGTGTTGAATATTTATCAAACATTGTGTATTAAGTTGGTAGTTTTCATTAGTGGTTTTAGAACGGACGGATTTTTAGCGATTTTGACTGTTTCGAAAACCCGGTTCATCTCATATATATATATATATATATGTATGTATGTATGTATGTATGTATACATGTATGAGTACACCGGCGGAAACAACTGATAAATGAACATCAATACAAAACTTCAGAGTACATCAACACCCTATAAAAAGAGGTTCTAAGTATAATATCTAGTATAACAAGTCTCATATATAAAATAACATTTTTGCCATGTACTACTACAATATCAATAATGCATATCCAACATATCGACATCACGCCTTCGGCATAGGCCTGTCAATGAATAGCTGAAATATCTAAAATTCGTCCACTTCCGTACCCAAGAAGTAGATAAATATCCGATATTCCCAAAAAGGGATATAGACGCGGATATGAATGTACCCGCATTCGAAAATTATTCGTCTAGTTTTTATCAAAATTATGGTTAATAGTTTGTGTATTTTAGTACAACGATGGGCTCGTGTTTATTTTTACTAAGCTAATTGTTTGTATTATATGAATTTAATGTATATTAATTACTTAATATATCATTCTATTTGTTTATTTTTTTACACTTTTATAATCATTGGGATCGAAAAGTTTATACTAAGCCAAAATTTTATATTTATATTTCTTGATTTATCGACCGTTAGCGGATAGGATAATTATCCAATGTCCATCTGTATCGAAGGAGTATCCGAAAATGATTTTGGATGCTGATGCAGATATGGCACTATCCGTGTCCAAAAGTATCCGTTTACAGGCCTACTCCATAATGCTCCAATCCCATTACTCTAATTTCTTATCTACATAAGCACATGGCTACTAGACTATTCAATAGAGTACCTAAGAGTTGTCAGACATAAACAAACAAAACAAAATGTTGGTCAGACATAAGGTCTAGTGTGAGAGGTGCTATCTCAAAATACTATATCAAAACTATATAGAAATAAAATAGGAAATTAATAAGGGACAATAGGTCCTCTCCATGAATACGGCTCAAGCATAATACAGATTGCACATAAATAAGTAAAGTAAACTCATCCCGAAGATATGGAATCATACCATAAACTGCTCTTCTCCTGTAATCAATGAGTCGGTACAAATAATGTAATTTGATTGATAAATAGCAGTGGATAGCAATAAAGGTAACCCAATATAAAAATGCAAAGTAATATCAATATCATAATATAAGTCTATCCTAGAATATGTAACAATAATATCTACTAACAGCTATACTTCGTGTTGTCTACAAGACAACGATATACACTAAATAAAGAATATAAATTGGTACCCATCATTGTCAATAGGTAGATTTATTATGCAAATCTACCATGATCCAATGATTCTCGTCAAGGGTTTAAAATATGTAGAGTCAGTACCGAATTGTGTTGGAACTAGACCAGCATGCAGTGGAGTAATTTGGTAAATTTCATTTTTTTTTACCTATTTGGATCTTTATTGGGCCTATGTAGCTAAATTCATTTAGAACTTTTCAAAATTCTTTTAAATAAAAATAAAGTCTTATTTTGTATATTTTGTATTATAATATATATATATATATGTATGTATGTATATCTGAATATATGTATATATTTACATATGTATATGTATCACATACACATATGTATGTCCGTGCACGTGCAGCATAGTACGGTGTACATGGTTTGACACGTCTGTATATAGATGTTGGGATTTACACCGCAACGAATATGCTAATCCCTCAATATACAAATTGCTGTCAATATATATATATATATAAATTTGTATATAAAGTATATTATATATATTATTTGCTATAAATATTATTTGTAAAATATACAATTAGTATAATATATGTAAGTATATGTATATGTCAAAGTAATTTTATTTAATACAATAAATTAATTATAAATATTTATATGTATTTTAAAACAATTCAAAATTTAATAAAATAGATTAATTTTAAATATTTCAAAATCTATTAAGTGAGATATATATGCACACACATGTGTATATATAAACATTAAATAAACATGAAAGTTCTATATACTTATACGTAACATAAATAAATACATATAAAGTTTTAATTTAAATTATACATACATATCTCAAAATGGCTTTCGGCCATGATAAAAAAAATTAACTTAAACTTTTTCATTTTTTTATTCAATATAATTAAAAAATAAAAAAAAATTAAATTAAATTCCAAAACCAATTTTGAATGATTACATTTTATATTGCAATACTTTTAAAAATAATATATAATTATATATTTTTATTATGTATATGTAAATTACTGTTGAATAAAGAGATATATACACACACACACTTATACTAAATTTTCAAAAAATATATTTATATGGACAAAAAAATTATCCGAACATTAATTATACATATATAAAATTAATAAATATAGTATAAATTATATATTTACATATTATTTAATTTTGTTTCTAGCATTAAAAACAACTTAATAATATATTTAAATTCGTAAAAAAATGGTTTTTTTCAATTCTTGCCCTAATGCATATGTATGTTATTTAAAAAAAAATCATTTTCTAAAACATATATACGCACACACACACACACACACATACACACACACATACATATACATATACATATACATATACATATACATATACATATACATATACATACATACATATACATCTATATATATGATCCATCTTATAGCGACAACACTGATATACACAGATTCGCGATATTCGGTTATTATCTAAACATACATCCTATAATGATCATTATATACAACATATATAAATTATAAATGAGAATATATCTCTGCCCACTTACAACATTGAATTGTTTTCCTTGAAACGATTTCTGTATCCAGAAGATGCTACTTTCCTGAATGCAGCCACCACTTCGTATATTATTTGATTAAACGTTTTAAGCTTGAAAGTCTAAGGATGAATGGAGGAGTGGTCGGCCATGGCTGTAGTAGGGGAGAGTAAAATGTCAAATAAAAGTGAGGGTTACCGTGCTCTAAATAAAGGAGATGTTATCCTCTTTTTTCTCTTACATACTCTCCTCTTTTAATTCAAAATCTAACCTCCTTTTAGCCATGTAATTCCCAACCTCCTTAGCCATATCATTGCCCCCTACATCAATCCCCATATGGACTTTAAATTTCTTTTAATCCCAATCAATAATTAATATATATAAATCCAATTTAAACGTGCATCGATATCGTATATCAATTAGTGTATTTATAATTATTATATATACAAACATTTAATGTTGATCAACAAATATCAAATGACAATTTATAATTAATATTTCATAAATATTAATCAATTTATAATAATTATAATTTAATTAAATCGAGTGGTAACAGGAGTATTCAAGGTTTCGGTGGTGTGACTCTTAGGTGTAAATTGAGCCATTGATTAATGTTAAACAATTCAAATATTAACGTTCACATGTCACTTAGCAAGTGGTGTGACATAATGATCAAATTTATCACTTACTTGGCTTTAGTAAAATCCAATTTTACCTTATTAAGCATTACCGGTAGTGATAATTATTTACACCAATTCTCTTAACTTTGGATTTATGAAATTTGATAATGGTCAAAATTTCAATATCGTTCGTATTCAACTCTATAGTCCTAACATGAAGTCCTTGGTTCAATAATAACAATTATTATTAAACGAACTACTCTGGCTAGAGACTTTTACTTTGAGTTGGTATCAGTTGACTGTGACACTAACCACATAAAACTAAGGAGATAGATCCTCTCTTGAATAGTGTTTCACTTCCAATGCTTTCACTTGACCCAATTATAGTCATTCGACGGACGTTATGCCATAATTTAACTATAATCAAAGCAAAGCTTCCACATTGACGATCAAAAGTATTCTCAAGTCAAGAGAACTACATAATTTTGTCACATCGATATTTTCTATTTGACCTTAATTATATTAACCAATAGAAAATTATCGAGAGAGAGTCATTTTATAGTTATCTAATAACTATCAGTACATAACGCATTGGTGCCCCTCAACATTCATGAGTAACACACTGCCTAATATTTGGAGAATGCTACATACTCAGGCCTCAACGGAGGTATCGATATATGATCTGATACATCTTGACTTGGAATATTTAAAATGGTATGTTAATTTCATTGTGATAAATTACTCATGGTTACGACATATTGTAACTACTATAAATGTCACACCGTTTATGAATTTTTCTATTAAATATACCTTAGATGAAATTAATTAATTAATTTAACATATCATATCGAGTGTATAATAAAAAGAACACACCTTTTATTTCGAACAAGATTGGTTATTGAGTAAGACATACATAATAAATTACATAATTACCCCTAGGAATACCGCTAACTCTCTCAATCTTCCATTTGCACTTTGGGCCAATTATGTATCTCTGTCCCATCTCTTCAACTAGTTTAATGAAAACCAATTGAATTAGACCCTTCTGAGTGGATCTACTATGTTGGTTTAATTATATACTCTATCAAACAACTCTCTCTGATGCTGATAAACCACCTTTATCATGTGGAACTATTTAGAGTATGTTTCTCGACTTCTAGTGAGCTCGTATTATTATATTGTTATCGAATAACAATTATGTAGTATTCTTAATACTTAGAATCATCCTAGCTTAGTTCTAAATTTGTGCATAACTATTTATACATTATCAGGCATTATTTAAGGCGATGTAGTTAGCATTTTCGTTGAATCAGTCGCAACCTTTTGTTTGAAACATTTCCAATTTAGAGTTTCTCAATTGAGGTTTGAACATGAATTTAATATTGACATGTTATAATCGATAGCAGTTAAGAAGTTCGAGTCTAAACACTCCTTCATAAGGAGGTTGTAGTTTATGTGAACAATTCTCTAGTATTTCGTAAATACAAGAGAATACTCTAAACTACCATTTAACGATCATAATTTGTATTTGATATTTGCTTTATGCATCAAATACAAATACAAATACAAAAACAAATTACAATATCGTAAACATCACAACATTTGTGATAATTCCTGTTGCTAAAGCATAAAGAGTTCGACTTGCATTTTCTATATTAAATATTTTAATAAGGTGTCTTTGCATATTGTTTAGGATATTTCTTGCATCCTTTGTACTTATTATAAAAGATATAATTTAAAAATCCAATATCGAGTATTAAATAACCAAACTATTACTGATTTTGATATAAGTACATCGTTAACACTCAGTAATATGTTGTTTACTTGTAGTCTAGAAATATCTTTACCTTTTAGTAGTTCTTTCTTATGGGCACACGCCTCCGTTGCATTTTGATTGAAAATTAAACTATTCGATATTTCCATCAAAAACTTATTCAATTCTGACGCTTATAGAACGATACTTCCATACCATTTCTTAAATCATATTCAAAAAATCATAAAATCAATATCAATTTCATTGACTTTGAGACACTTTGGTGGTTTTATGCAAATACTCTATTCTAAATCACTATTTAGATTTTTCCATTTCAACATATATGTACTAAACAAACTCATATTTAGCAATATTTTAATGAGTAAAAATCCAAGTGAACTTGAACACTTTAAATGGTGACTCTATTATGCTAATTTCAGAGATTGAAATTTATGATTTTATTCTTATCAATGTTGCTCTTCATATTCCAATCGCATTAGTCTTTCTCTTAAAGACATGTTTGCTACCAATGAATCATATCCCTTTGGGTATAACTTCCAAAATCATCTTTTGATAACGTGTTTGGAATATTTTTGGATTTATGCATCATACTATATGGAAGAGTCAATAATCTTAATGATTTAACCGACAAATGAGGATTATCTATTCTCAGTATTGATAAGAAACTCATAGTCTCTTTTCAATGTGCGAGAATACTTATTAGACTTTCTAATGCCTTGTGTTCATTTAGGTTAGGTAATTTAATTTCATCCCATGTAATCAGTTTCTTCTTTGGATCGTATCCAAATCCATTCTACTACCAATAATTTCTAAGAGAAATTCCTTTGCTACAAAGTTGATATTTTTTGAAACAATACTTGTTTCTCAGTGCAATGGAATAAGTATCCATAAACACTTTATGAATTACCTTATATATATGACTGATTTGGTTTTAGTTTACAGAACCTATGTTTAAAACTTAAATATGTCATCCAATGATAATCATTCCAAAATTTCTTTGGGATGATTCATATAAGATCACTCATGTATAATTATTACATGTAGTTTTTTGACTCATACAATTTGCCAGCTCCTTGGCCTAGGATATATTGGGGTTTCTTAAAACCCTTGTGTAATATGATTTTTTAAACTATTCTTTAGATGAAATTAATTTTAACCTTGTGTGCTACTTTTAAGTACACGATCTTATAAAAAGAAGTTAACTCAACTCCACCCGCCACTAAACATACTTTGCTAAACAAAGTTTGATTACTCCTTATCTATGCATCATTATGTATCATAGGGAGGAGTGGCTTTTGAGATTGAATCTTTATTCATTTTTGGCATCTTTAGAACTCTTTCCAACACCTATTTGATCAAATATTTTATTTTCTATTGCATGTTATTTTATCTACTTTTATTTTATACTCTAGATCTTATCATAGACATAATACATATGTATCAAATACACACATCCATATTGGTAATAATTCATTGGTAACTATAATGAAGTACGTGGAACCATTCTGGAATTACTAGACTTACGGTTGCATACATCTACATATATTAATCTGAAGAGTTCATCAACTCCTATGTCACTTTCACAGAATGGGTGCTTTTTCCTTAATTATTTGAGATATAACTCACCAATGCCATATGATTCATAATCATATATTCAAAAAATTATTTCTTAAACTATGTCTTTGTCTATAAATAATTGTAAATAAATTTAGATGCTTCTATATTTTCCAATACATCGCAAATACCACCACTATAGTTTTTATTTTTATAGTGCATAATATTCATATTGAAATAAAGCTATGTATATTTTCAATCAATATTGAAAAAGGTTATTATTTCATAAATAATGTTTGGTATATTTTATGAAAACAATTTTTGTAACTTGATGCGACTGATAAGTGATATATTACATACTTCCACTATTTTCGCCATTACTATAATAGTATATGAAATACAAATCTTCATTCAACCACTTAATATGGATATTTATTTCATTTAATGTAACGGGTTTATAGTCGAGAATTTTCAGATCAAGTATCTTAAATTTAAAGATATAAACATTATATAAAAAAATTTCCATGTGAAAATACTTTTGTAACAGAAATCGTATTTCTCATTTCAATGTTAAGTGTCTATTATTATTTTACAATTCTTGTACCCGATTTTTTTTATGAAGCATAGGTGACCATTCGCTCTCTTTATTGCAATTATGGCTTAGGTTACATCCACCCTTATACATTTGATTTCCTATTTAAACGGCCGAACCATTTAAAAGAAATCCTTGCTAAGATATCATAGCAAACTCTTTATAAATGTATATTTAGTCATCCTTAACTTTTAAGGATATCAAATTATTGCACTTCATATAAATTGATCAAACTGACATTTCAGTGATCGAATTCTTAGATCTATTTTGTAGCTTTTGGTCTAGTGTTACATTTAACACAACAAGACAATTACTGTAAACAATCATATTGAATACACAATCTCACACTACAGTTTACTTGCCTAATCCAATAAACTAATTTTATAAAGGTCTCATACATTACGAATTATGACCGTTCACTACGTAATATTTATATGTGATTGTATATGGATCAAATATACATATTCTTATATTGCTTTTAGAGTTTGAAACTCTTTAAAGACAGTACATAGTCTTGGGCAAGAAAACTCATATATAACCAAATTACGATAGTATCTAGTGGTTATATAATTGGACGCTTGCATTAATCAACACTAAAAATTTATTAGTGAGTGTATTTTATATTTCTATTTGTCGATATCAGTTCACTTCGTTTGCATATTTTAATTGATAAACATTTCATCAATTATATTAATTGCATAAATTTATCAGTGTTGATTATTATAACTTTATATAGCAGATGTTCTTACAATATTAGAAAGGTTCAATGTTACCATTTCATTTAAGGCTCCCACTAGTCCTTTATGTTTCTCCAAATCTTAAAATGAAACATAGAAGTCTTTCGACTTCACTAGTGGATATTAGGACTTGTAAAAACCCATATTTTTATATGCATTAGAATATTTAAATAATTGGTTTATTTAAATATTTGATGGTTAATCAATCGATAGGCTGAAAAATCAACTTTTATAAATGGAAAAATTAGGACTTGAGACTACTTCCATTGAGTCCGGATCGTCCAAGTGGTTGATACTGAGTATAAGCATCGATATATTTTGGCCGACGGATTTTCAACTAGTAGCTTACATTTGATTCGTATATCGATCCGAGAGGATAACTTTAATATACAATGGAATTACGTCCTGAGAATTTTCCATTAAGTCTGGAATATGGGTATTTGGTTATAAACAATAGTAAGCACTCGTTGTTTGAAGTTGCGAATTTTTTGATATGTATTTGTACTCATATTGATTCGATCCACGAGAAATTATCATCCCAGGCCACTATCCTAGATTTTGATAATACTAGCACTATCAAGATCTGAATAATAAGATGGTATATGTTGATGAGTTTCGTAGCGATCTGACATTCCATGGGATCGTACAATCTTGAAACGCGTACTGTTTTAATGTGGGAAATCAAAGAAAATGTATATAATTTAATATATATAAGCCTCTCTCTTTTCTCGTTTTATTATTCCCATATACTTTTCTAGTAAATGAAATCAATGCCTCCACTTTACAATTTTATTTTGAGAGAATTGAGCTACGATAGACGTTGGCATCAGATCCGTCGAACTCATGGCAGAGTAGGTATCGAATCTATATGGACATTGGCTCATGCGACACTTCTTTGTCGAACTTGACTTATTCACCAATGACTTGGGTTCGGCGTGAACGACGATTAGGAACGAGTTGGACAAAACGATAATTGCCATTGAGTTTCTCGTAGTGACACGCACATTTCTACACCATTGCCTTGAACTCCGACCGACAAGAGGTGAACATGACATTGGGTGATCAAATTTATGGGCTATAGGTCATGAAGAGTGGGGAGGAACCGAGTTGGGCATGGCGGGGTGTGCTACGACATGTGCACGAAGAGAAATGCGATGTAGTCGACTGTTCGTGGAACCTTCGAGCGTAGTGAGAGAGATCGAAGAGAGCAGTTTTGTGTTTGGGTTAGTGTACATATATTAGTGCATAGGAAATTTTAGGAAGAAGGATTTGAGTGGAGATTAGTGGCTAATGAGGTAATTAGCTATTTTTTTTTTAAATTAGTCTTGTTTTGTACTTATTCCATATCTCTTATATACGAGGTCCAACTAAGACATGATCTTCGCCCTTGTGCTCATAATCATATTCTCTATGATATGGTATGGACTTGGACTAGATTCAGATAGTTGAAAATTTAGGGTTCGGGTGAGCGGAATTATATTTGTAAAATTATTTCTCAGGACAAATCCCTATAAGTTTATATATTGAAATTGTTACCCAGCAGTGGTAGAATATATATATATATATATATATATATATATTTGAAATTGTTTCCCATTTAATAGGATTTGTTTGAGTAAATATCTAAGATAATTGATTAATATCCTATATAATTATATTGTGTTATATTCATGTCGAATAAAGTTAGATAGGGATGATATTAATTTGTTGTTAGTGATTATATATTAAAACTCTATTTTGGAGTTATATTAGCGATAGAAATATCATTATATGTTTTATTGCTAATATTCGAGATGATTAATCAATATCCTATATTTGTAGATATTGATATCTATTTGTAGCTAATAGAATTAGACGGAGTTGATATTAATTTGTACTGTGGTTATAAATTAATTAGAACTTTAATCAGGAGTTATATTAGCGATAGAAATATTATTATATATTTTTATCACCGATCAGAAGTTAGAAATTAAAAAAGAAGTATTTTATTACTTAATAGGGTTTGACAAAGTTGAAAAATCCAGAATATTGCTATAACAGGATTTATTATATTTAGACCCTAAGAAATGATTTTAAATGTATATGTATACATATATAAAAATTATATACATGAGCCATATAGCATTCTGAGGTCTTATTTGTGGCTAAATTTAATTTTAATGGAATAAATAAGTAAAATTTAGCTATAATACGATTGATAGGCAAGGGTATAATTTTATAAAATAAGTTTGGGACTTTAATAAAATTATACAAAGAATATATATTTGAGTAAATAAATAAATAATCTAATTATTGAATTAAATTCTCAAGTAAATGAATTTGGTTGAATTGGATGTTAGGATTCATAGAAAATTCTTAATGTTGTAAACAGACTGATTAGTCTATATAATTGTATAGTATGGATTTTATTAAATAATTAAATTAGTTGAATAAGTAAAATTACATGAAATAATGTGTGTACATTTATACGTAGCCTATATTTATTCAATGCGAGTTCACGGAAGTATATTTAATGGAGTTTGATATTCAATAAATATACTTAGACGAGCTAGATAAACTAAATGCGAAAAATATTATAGATTGTGTTCTAGTTATCGGTGATTGAGTATTGAGTTCTAATGGCAAGATGATGTAATCAATATAGTCGAGACGATGCCTTAAACGAAGTAGAACTTGCGTGATGTTTTTACTCAATGCAAATGAGACGCCATCCATGAGATGTCATGATAATATGACTTATTAGGCGAGACTAGTGTTATATGTTAACTCTGGTTGTTCGATACGTATGTTTGAGAGATGATACGTTCTATACAGCTTCGGTGGATTGACTTGAGCTATCGAGAGCACGTTATATGGGATACGCCCGTTATCCATATAGTATGGATATGTAGTGATTACTTAGATAATCCATGATACCACGGGGGAACTGCTTGACTTGCATACGAGATTTCAAAGCATGTTCGGAGATAGCGACGACTATATAAAACAAATCATATATCACCTATGCCTGCAATAGAGGTCAAGGTAAGATCTATGCGCATCTATTGCATTACGATGCAACTCGGAGTCTAGGGTATATTTGGATACTGATTTATTCTGGTTTGTTCTCCAGTGGGTAGTCAATGGAAGGACGATAAGTAATATATCATATAGTGGACGATTAGTAATTTTTTGTAGTAGATGATTAGTAATATATATTATATTAGATGATTAGCAATATGTCGTATAGTTGACAATTAGTAATATATCATATAGTAGGCGATAGATACTATAATATATAATAGATGATTTATAGTATATCAAATTAGGTAGTTGAAAATGAATAGTGGCTGGTATGATTCTTTTGTGGAGTTTCGTATACTCATGCAAATTGCTTGACATTAGAGGTTGACCTAGATTATGATTCCTATTCCACCACTAGTCTCAAAAGAGTATAGTTTTGACCTTACACTCATACAATATGATGTGCCTTATATTTCGCTATTGTGCATGCCAGCTTATAGTCACAACATTATATTTATTCATAATGGATTTATGGATACTGGAAGGAAGGTAAAGTATAATTCCCTATCGTTTAAGACAGGTTTACTTTGTTTTTCATAGGCAGTCCGAATTCTCCCGAGCCACATTCGTGGAGAGGGCCGGCTGTGATTTAGCTATCCCTATTTATATTTATTTAGTTTTAATATATATTATTTTGAAATAGTTCTCCTCACACCAAACTTTATGTCTAACCTGCATTTTTTCTTTGTCTGCTTATGTCATGACAACCTCGGATACTCGATTGAGTAGTTTGAGACTCGGGTGGTCTTGGGGATGCGCTTACAGGATGTAGTTGAAGCATTTTGAAGGCGTAGCACTGAGATTTTGAGAAATATATACTGATACATTTATAGTACATGCCAGATATATTTATTTATATATGAGATAGTTGTATCAAATATTTATTCAATACTCCATTTTATTGGGAGTTCAGGAATTCTGATTTTCTGTATTGATATTTATTCATTAGTCACTTCCACTTATGTGGTCTCTTATATATTGTCATCTTATTCTATTCATGTATATTCAGTATATTATATGTTATCATTTCATTATGAGATCTTATCGATGTCTTTGTTTAGTGTTTTTTTTTTAATTTTACCCCGATGGGCTATCTTTTTTGGTATTCAGGAGTTAAATGCTGTCGTTTGACGTTGATTCAGGGTATTACGAAGGGCGGGTCGTTACAGTTGGTATCAGAGCTTAGGCTCAACAATCAGACTAAATGGACCAGTTTGAGTTCATCAATCTGGGAGTAGGAGATGCGATGGGAGAGCGTACTTGTATTTTTCTACTATATTATACCATAGACACCACTAGTCTTCTGGACTTAAATTATTTCTACTGCTAGTTGCTAAGGTATTTTCGTCAGGCTATCTGTATGAGTAGACGGAATGCAAGAGAGAATCGGCAGTTTGGGATGCATGGTTAGTTCAGAGACTATTTAGCTACCACAAAAGATGTTCCCTCCACATGAATATTTCTAGCAGATTGCGGTTAGCACCAGAAGCGGTGTGCCCCTTTAGGCATCAATATTTCCGGCTTCACCAACTTTGGATTCTTCGAAGCAGTGCCAAAATTTCCTTAGCCTTGGATGGGAGCCATATCTGAGTCCCGACTGTTGTTAAGGCGCGGTCCTAGACATAGGTATGAGAAGGCTTCCATCGGTATAGGCCTAGGGAATATTTTCTTAAGGAAGATTATTTCTTGGCATGTGGGGAAAGGAGACATTGGATAGGTAGGATCCAGTGTTGGTGTGGCTGATGAGCAGACTCATGATCCCAAATTTATTCAAGCATCGTTTAAGTTCTTAGTTCATATTTGAGATCGAGAAGAGCATGTATCTTGAGTATTCCATCCATCCCGAGTATGATTACTTATCAGCAAATGAGTGTTGACCGATTCAGCCTTTTTTGGGGTTTGCGGTGGTTGGTACTTCAAGCAATTGTTAGGGGTTCATTGCTTAGCCTTATCCCTATTAGGGTCCACTTTTTAATCTCATTGGGATGGTTCTCCTTCGTGAGAATGCCCATGAAATATCGCCGATGAAATAAAAGTGGAAAGTAATCGAATCTCCAACCGAAGCGTAAAGACCATGATACACGGAAGATGAGCTTGTTCAGAATGAGAAGCTGGCCTAGTATGTCAGTCTAGTGACATGTGGGAGGCATTTCGCTTTGAAACGTCTAGTATGTCAGTCCAGTGACATGTGGGGGCATTTCGCTTTGAAACGTCGCCCAGCTAAAGAGAAGCCTAAATGCTTCAATTGCGACCGGGATGATCACTTGAAGAAGGACTGTCCTATATTTTCGAAGGATGTGTAAGTGATGATGACTTGTGCCTCTTGGATATTTTCAAGTTCTAGTGGGCTTAGGGATTAGGAGAATAAGAAGGAACTTATGAATTGATATATGCTCTATTTCAGGAACTCACTTCTGTTCCTTCGGACACTTGAGTGGTATATTTTATCTATTGCTAATTACTTGGTAAATAGGCTAAACTTGACACCTTTTATAGTAGGTAAATTCTTCAGTGCAGATAAACCTTGTATGAGAAACCTTAGTTCCAAAACTAAGGTTGAGCGTTGAAGTGTGACAATTCATACTTGATGCACGAGCTTTCCAGTTGAGTAGGTTTGGTAGATGAAGTGTGACTTGGATTTATATCCAGGTAGGTTTGGTGGATGCCTAATAATGAGCAAAGACCGAGCGGATGACTTATAGGCCTTTACGTAGACTCGTTCGTGTTATAGTTGTTTTTCTTTGTGTTAGTAAACCTCAGGTGATGGGAGTAATCCCATATTCCAGGAGGGACATTTTCTAAAGATTAGTCCATTCACGTGCCAATTCTTGACCTATAGTTTAAGCATAGAGTTTCTACGTGATTTGCACCTGTTAGAAAAAGGTTTTTCACTAGATTCTGATAGACAAGCACTTAAGTCGGAATTTTGAGATAACTGAGATATTTCTAAAGAACAACCTTAGTCGTGCAACAAAATTTTGTATTTGTATTAAACAACCGGATCAAATTTAGCATGGAAAAAGTCAGATGGCCGACCATCATTTAACAAAGAAATTTTGCGAGCAAATAGAGGTTTGTAACGAGCATCGTGTCATTGGAATGTTCTTTAATAAATATAAAATTTTAGTAGAAGATAATTATTGCATAGGAGGGCTCGAAGAAGGATTAATCGACTATTTTTGTAGGGATTTGGATAATATCCTAAGTGATGAGAGGGTACTTTCCTAGACGAGTGTCATTGTGCATTTAGTGTATTATCCTTATTAACATTTAGTAGATTTGAGAATCGAGCAAACCGAAGCAATTGTAAAACTTCATTTAATGATGATTTAATCAGTGTAAATTACTCTTTTAGAGAATGGGTTTTATTTGAAAGAAAAGAAAAGTTGAGGAATTGATGCTGGATTCATTCAAGAGTTTTAAGACTTGAGGTTCCTACATATCGTATAGGTTTAAGAGGTATAGTAGTTGTTTGTGTTTTATATTCAGGGAAGAAGTTATGCCACTTAGGCGTTTATTCCTTTTGAACGTCAAACAGACTCATTGAATTTTATGGTTTAACATGTGCATTTGACTATGGACGGTTACCTTCCGTGTTGGTATAGACTTCTTTTTTTCAATATTTAATTATTTTGCATGCTTGTTTGTTGCTTCCTATTACTTGTTGCTGCTTGTGTTTGCTTGCTACTGTTTGATATGGTTTAATTTTGGTGTTGGATGATTTTTGTTGATTTCTTGTTTGCTTGTTTGATAATTAGTATGCTTGTTATTATTGCTTATTCTTACTTGCTGTGATTTGCTAGTTACTTTGTTGATGGTTGCTTGTCATTGTTTATTGTCTGATTGTTGTTTGTCGTTGTTTGCTATTATTTGATTTTTGCTTGTTTTATATGTTTGGTTGCTTATATGGTAGTTATAATTTCATAATTTAAAATAAGATTTGGAGAGAGATAGCTATTTAAAATAGATAATGACATCCATGACCATTGTAGGGGTCGAGATGAGATCTATGTGAGTTTACTGCCTTTTGAGGTGACTCAGAGTCAATGGTATATTTAGATATCGACTTATTTGAGAAAACTCTCCAATTGATACACGCACACACAAAATTGTGATAGTATCAGTTACTATGCTAAGACTATACTTATTTAAATTTATGATAGTTGCATTCATTCTAGGTAAGCAATTTAGAGCATGTGTTAAGTTGCATGTTTAGATGCTATTCGCGATTGAGTTACCATGTTGGTATGTATGAATTTGTTGATTTGTCATGCTTAAGTCCATAGTTAATATTGTAATTATGCCTAATCCTCTTTGTGTGTACATGAGCAGGTACATGGAGGCAATTGTTGGCTGTTTGGATTGCTTATTTGCTTATGTTAGCGCCTAAGTGGCGTATGCTTAATGAAGGAGATACATGTTTATGCTTAACATGTGTGTTTGCTATGTGACATACACACTCTATAAGGTCTTTCATACGTATATTGCATGCATGTGTCTTAGATATGGGCTCCCCAGATATGGGATGTATATTTGTTGTGATTGGGCTTTTTTGGAGCTAGCCGCGCAAATGATGTGCTGTCAATATTTTCCATAACCAAAGTTGAATTTGGAAAAAAGTTAACGAGTCAGCTGTTAGATATAGTATAGCTAGTCAACTTCTCTTTTGAATGGCAAGTTTGCACTTCATTTTACATTTCCATTTCTTAGAAACTTGTGTGTGTACGTTAGGCATTTGGTTTAGATTTCCAGTATTTGTAGGTGCTCGATTAACAAGATGCATCAAGTTAGTAGACATGTGTATTTTTGTATATGTTTTATGTAAACTAGTGCCAAGATGTGATGGAACATGACATGCTTGTTATGAGTTATTATATGCGGTAGGGGTACATACTAGTTAATGTTTGTTATGGATATGCTGGTATTCAGTTGTTATAACATTTGGGTAGAGCTACATTTTGCCTTAGAATTTCGAAGACAAAATCCTTTCTAAGGGGAAGAATGTAATGGCCTATATTTTTTATGCACTCAAATATTTACATAATTACTTTATTTAAATATATTAGATTGCTAATTTAATCGATGGGCTGAAAGCTCACTATCAAAAATGGACGATTTAAGACTTGAGATTACTTCCATTGAGTCTGGATTTAGGAGCGATTGACAGTGAGTATAAGCATTAATATACCTTGACCAACGAATATCTAGCTAGTAGCATGCGTTTAATTCATATATTGATCCAAGAGGTTAACTTTTGTATACGATGGAATCAAGTCCCAAAACCTTTTCCATTGAGTTTGAATATGTATATTTGGTTATAAACGACAGTGATTACTTGTCGTTTGGAGTTGCGCGTTTTTTAATATGTATTTGTACTCATATTGTTTAATCCTTGATAGATTATCATCTTGGGACACTATTTCGGACTACGAAAAAACTAGTGCCATCGAGACCGGAATAACAAGATGGTATACGCCGATGAGTTTCATAGCGATATGATGTCCCATGAGATCATACGAGCTCAAAACGTGTAATGTTTTAATTTGGAAAATCAAAGAAAATTTATATAATTTAATATTTGTAAGCCCCTCTCTCTTCTCATTTTATTATTCCTATATCTGTTTCTAGCAAACAAAATCAAGCCTCCACTTCAAAAATCGATTTTGAGATCATCGATCCACAATAGACGTTGGCGTCATATCCGTTAAGCTCATAACGAGTGAGGATTGAATTTATATGGACATTGGCTCATGCGACACTATTTGGTTGAACTCGACTTATACGCCATCGACTAGGGTTCAACATGTACAGCGAGTGGGAGCGAGCTAGACAAAATGATGATCATCATTGAGTATCTCATAACGGCATGCGCATTTCTACATCATCGCCTTGAACTCCGGCTGACCAGAGGTGAACCCGACATTGGGTGATTAAATTTGGGGGCAACAGGTTGCGATGATTGGGGAAAAGCTGAGTTGGACATGGCGGGGTGCGCTGCAACGTGTGTGCGAAGAAAAACGTGATGGAATCTTCGAGCGTAGTAAAAGAGATCGAAGAGAGAAGTTTTGTATTTGGGTTAGTGTACGTGTATCAGTGCACATGCATGCAATTTTGGGAAGAAGGATTTGAGTGGATAGTAATGGCTAATGAGGTATTTAGCTATTTAAATATTTCAAATCAGCCTCGTCCTGCATTTAACTCATATCTCTTGCATAAGAAGTCCAATCGAGACACGGTCTTCGTCGTTGTGCTCGTAGTCAGATTCTCTACGGCATGGTATGGACTTGATTCACACATTTGAAAATTTATGGTTCAGGTGAATTATATCTCTAAAATTATTTCTCAGTATAAATCCTCATAATTTTATATATTGAAATTTTTATCTAGTAGTGGTAGAAAATATATACATATATGAAAATTTTCCCCTATTTAATAGGATTTGTTTGAGTAAATATTTGGGATAATTGATTAATATCTCATATATTTATATTGTGTTATATTCGTTTCAAATAGAGTTAGTTAGGGATGATATTAATTTATAGCTAGTGATTATAAATTAATTAAACTTTAGCTTGGAGTTATATTAGTGATAGAAATATTATTATATACTTTATTGCTAATGTGCGGGATGATTAGTTAATATCCCATGTTTGTAGATGTTGAATTCTATTTGTAGCTAATAGAACTAGATGGAGTTGATATTAATTTATAGTGTGCTTATAAATTAATCAGAACTCTAATTAGGAGTTGTATTAGTGATAAAAATATTATTATCTATTTTAGCACCAATCAGAAGTTAGAAACTGCAAAGGAAATATTTTATTACTTAATAATATTTGATAAAGTTGTAAAATCCAGAATATTACTATAACTGGATTTATTAAATTCAAACCCTAAGAAATTATTTTAAACGTATGTGTATACATATATAGAAAATATATGCATGAGCTATATAGCATTTTGAGGCCTTGTTGATAACTAAATTTAATTTTAATGGAATAATTAAGTAAAATTTAGCTATAATATGATTGATAGGCAAGGGTATTATTTTATAAAATAAGTTTGCGACTTCTATAAAACAACACGAAGATTATATGATTTGAGTAAATAAATAAGTAATTCGATTGTTGAATTAAATTCTTGTAACATCCTCTATCTAGAGGCCCAAAGCTAAGCGCTACAGATGCTGCAGTCAACCATAGTACTAACTTCCGATGACTAAATACGGCTATGTTAATCATAATATCAGAAACACTTGAATATGGAACAAAATCACAGATTTCAAAAACAACATTTTACTAATTACATCTCAAAACAAATGTTTCACATTCGAATTACATAATCCCATAATCGTTTTCCATGTTCATATAAAATATAATTATTACATAAATACACCAAGAGCGACATATGATGATGCCTCCTTGGTTGACCAGAGTACTATATAGATGTAACTGTCTTAAATACAACACAACGGAATGGTTAAAACATATCTTTTGCAAACCTTTATACTACAACCAAAACTGGTTAAAACTGCAAAGCGTTATTATGTAAACATACGTATCGGGTAACAATCTATTTCTCCTAGCATTATAGTTTTGTTTGGCTAACTACTAACCTTTGGCTGACTCGGGCCCACCAGACAGTATAATCAAAATAATCTAACACCTTTTAGACACTCTTTCTCTAGACAGTCTGTCCCTAACTATCTGTTAAATAATCCTCTTCTGGACGATCTGTCCCTAACTTAACATCTTCCAGGGTCAACTGATCCTAGTAGTTTTGCACGCTTACCAATAACCTATCTGTATACAAATATATTTTTCCTTTAGTGTGTAATCATAATTTTAGTCTTACCTGTGACAAAGCCCTACACTGAAATTTTGTATTAAATTAGCCGGGGGTAATAGCTAGTGTATAGGGCGCGACCCTATACCAGTCCTATCTGGTATTCTAATATCTGAGTCATTTTAATTAGGTAATCTTCCCTTAAATTTTCCTTGAAAACCTTTTCATCTCAGATTGATTTCAACCTTTAATACAAACTTAAACGAGGAAAATATATACTCTATGCTTCACTCAAAATTACCTTGCCATGTTATATATACTTTACTCAAATCTTTGTTGATGAAAACATTTAAACCTTTGGAAGTGTCCTTTTTGAATCCATTGAAAATACCCCTTTCGAAACCAAGTAAAATCCTTCTTTCACCTAGGCCGAAAGGCCAAAACATTCCTTTCAAACCTATTCATATAAATCTTTCGAAAACATTGAAAAACCATTCCTTCAAAGCATTAAAACCTTAGACATTCTTCTTCAAAGCCATTAAAAATTACCTTTCTTTTCAAACGTTTTGAAACCATTAGGGAACCACCCTTTGAAACCATTCTTTAAAACCTTTCTAAAGCAATAAAACATTAAATCTTTCGAAAGCCTTTGGGTTCAAGTAAAACAGTGGAAACACTTTTGAAACCATTAAAAATTAACTCCTTTGAAACCTTTTGGGTTTTACCTTCAACAGAGCAAAAGGGTCATAAAGCATTTAAGTCGAAAGCACACTTTCTAAAACATTTCCTAAGCAAAGAAGTGTTGATGTCGAAACCAATCTTCCGAAAGCATTGGAGAAGCGGCTAAGTTTTTAAAGCAAAGTATACCTTTCAAAACCATTAGCGTCGAAAGGTAAAAAAGTGGCAGCTAAGGGCTTCGACTTAGTCGAAAGCATATACTTAAAAACAAAGACACAACCTCTCTGAAGCCATTGTTTTAAAACCATTAACCTATTCAAAAGAAAATCAAATCGAAAGCTATACTGCCGAATGCAAAGCCAGCGCATTTTTATTTAAAACAAAGCAGCGCTTCGACCCCTTTGGAACCCCTAGTTTCAATCTCATAACTTTCGCCTTCTTTCCAATTCGCTGCGCACCATGCGTATTGGTTTCGATGGTGATGGAGGCGGTGGAACTAAGTCGAAAGCCATCTAACTCAGAAGTAGGGTGCCAAAAGTGGCGAAACATATATGTTGCATGTAAAGCTGATTTTTAACCCTTTTAGGTAATTTTTTTAACTAACCTGCCTTATATGTCAAATCTTATTGGTTGCAAAATTTTCTTTTCTAAAACCACTGCCAAAATTTCAGAAATAAACAAATTTATTTATTTGCAATATACGTTTTATCCTTTTATAAATATATAAAATATTTAAGTCCCATATCTTAAATAATTTTATATATTAATCAAAACACTTAGGAAAATTCCACAAAAATTCCAAAAAATCATTTTTAAAATGTTTTCTAAAATATATAAATTTCAGACCCAAATTATATATATAATATAACCATAAATTATTTTAAACCCAATAAATCATTTTCTTACTAGAAAATTAATATAAAATCCATATTAATTCAGAAACTTATGAAAATTGAAACCCGTCCCCAAAATATCATTTCTGATCTATATCTAAAATCGCAAGGCATTTTCATGTCATTTAATAGAGTTTTCACATTAAAATTTATCATAAAATCTATACGAATAAAATCATCAACAAGCATATATAAACAATTAATTAATAAAAAACATGGCATAATCATGCAAAATACTTCAGAATCATCTTAAAACTGTAAACAATTAGAAAAATGAGATATAGTCATTATTCACCTTAGCTTTTGAGATTAAGCATTTGAGATTTGGATGAATTTAAGTTGATTAAGCTTCCCCTTGATTCTCTTATCTTTCTCTGGTTGCTTCTGATGGTGGCCAGCTTGTTAGTTTAATTTTTTAATTATGAAATGAACGTATGAATGAATCCCTAAGGGTTTAGGGTATAAGAATATTCTTATTCCAACTTTTCCTTGCCTATTCCCTTTGTCTATTTTATTTTATGTTATCTCATTTTGATTTACTCATTAACATGCGAAAGCTACCCATATTAATCACTAATCTCAATCCCCTAATCATCACATTACATTATTTTATTTAATTTAGTTAATTAAATATCTTAAATAATGTTACTTAAAATATGGGGGGTTACAATCTCCCCTCCTTAAAGAATTTCGTCCTCGAAATTACGATAAGGTACATAACAAATCAAACATAAAGGTAAAACATACCATCAAACAAATCAGGATAAGCACCTATAATCTTGCTCTCAGTCTCTCAAGTACAATCTCTCTCATCGTTGCGTCACTGGACTTTCACTAATCTGACTATCTTGTTCCTTAGCCTCTTCTCATCTCTTGCAACTATCCGAATTGGCTTTCTAACTACAGTCAAGTCTGGTTCTACTACTAAGTCATCTAACACAATCAGTGCTATAGTGGACTCCGGATCTCTAACACACTTCCTTAGTTGAGAAACATGAAAACATCATGAAATCCTCCCAAACCGGTTGATAACTCTATTCTATATTCGAGTTTCCCGATCTGTTCTACAATAGGAAATGGTCCTACGAATCTCGGTGCCAACTTTAGATTTTCCGAATCTAATCACACCCTTCATCGGTGATACCTTAATTAAAACATGATCTCTAACAGAGAACTCTAAATATTTTCGTCTTCTGTCTACATAACTCTTCTGCCTAGATTGAGCTTCCTTCATCCTAGCTCGAATCAACTCAATCTTTCTTCGCAACTTCTCAAACCAAATCTGGACCAAGAACCAACCCATCCTCGATCTCTAACCAACTAACTGGTGATTTGCACGGCCTTCCATACAAAGCTTCAAATGGTGCCGTCCTTACACTAGTCTGATAACTATTGTTATATGAAAAATCGACTAAGTATAGATGGTCTTCCCATGATCCTCCAAAATCTAACACACAAGCTCTTAACAAATCCACCAATATTTTGTTAACTCTCTCTGTTTGCCCATCGGTTCGTGAATGATAAGCGGTACTCATCTTGAGCTTGGTTCCAAAAATCTCCCGTAGACTCTTTCGAAACTCTGTAGTGAACAAGGAATCTCTATCACTTACTATACTACTAGGAATTCCATGTAGTCTAATTATATTTTTCATAAATAACTTCGCTAAAACTGGTATCATCCTAGTTGACTTAACTGGAATGAAATAGGCATTCTTGGTCAGTCTATCCACTATGACCCATATACTTTTATTTCCTCTACTAGATCTTGGCAACCCGTCAATCGATGTAGCAACCAACTTGGCTTCTGATGTTTGGCTTTTACTTGTTGACAGTTCAGACACTGCTTCACCGATAAGCCTACATCCTTCTTCATTCCTTCCTAAAAGAAACCCCGCTTCATATCCTGATACATCTTAGTTCCTCCTAGATGAATAGTGAACTTTGAACGATGAAATTCATCCAAAACTTCCTTCCTAATGTATCCTACATTCGGAACACACAACCTCCCTTTCTTTCTCAACCACATATTCTGGTCAAGACTAAAATCCTTCAAGTCATCGTTCTCCATTCCTTACTTCAACTTCTTGATCCATTCAGCCAACACTAGATCCTCCTTCTGCTTAGAACCAATCCTTTCAATTATTACTGGTCGAACTTCTAAACAAGATAACTCAATATTTCCTTCACTATATCCGGCCTCAGATCTCTACTGAACTCTGTAAGTCGACAATGCTTCCAAATCCTTCCACACTGCTACCAGTGCCAACATTCCATTTTGATGCTTCCTACTAAATGCATCTGCAACTTTGTTGTCCTTTACTGGTGTGTACTCAATACCAAAGTCATAAGTGGCTAAAAATTCTAACCACCTCTGCTATCTCATATTCAGCTTCTTTTGAGAGAACAAATGCTTCAACGACTCATGATCCATATAAAGCTCAAAACTCTCTCCCAAAATGTAATTTCTCCATACTTTCAAAGCGAAAATCATTGCATCCAACTCTAAATCATGCGTTGGATATCTAACCTCATGCGGTCTAAGCTGTCGAGAAGCATAGGCAATCACTTTACCTCTCTACATCAACACAGCTCCCAATCCTGTTCCATACGCATCTGTATAAACTACCAAATCCCATTTCCTTCCGGAATAACTAATGCAGGTGCAGGTCAATAAGTGTTTCAAGCTCCGGAATGCTTTGTCACACTTATTGGTCCACACAAACTTCACATCCTTTCGTGTTAGCTTGGTCATCGGCGCCGCTATCTATGAAAAATTCTTAATGAACCTCCGATAATATCCAGCCAATCTAAGAAAACTTCTAATCTCAGTCATCATCTCTGGTCTCTTCCAATTATTAATAGCTTCGATCTTATCTGGATCGACTGACAACCCCTTCTCTAAAACCACGTGACCAAGAAACTTCACTTTCTTCTTCCAAAAATGACGCCATGAAAATTTTGCCTTCAAATGATGCTGCCTCGGCATCTCAAACGCAATTCTAAGATGAACTTCATGCCCCTTTCATCCTTAGAGTATATCAATATACCATCTATAAAAACAACACAAATATATTTAAGTGCCCTCAAAAAATCCAGTTCATCGAATCCACAAAGAATGTCGGCTCATAAGTTAGTCCGAGCGGCAATACAACTATTCGTACGATCTATATCTAGTTCTAAATGCCATCAAAGAAATACTATCCTCTGCTACTCTAAGCTGATGAAAACCTATTGCCAAATCCAACTGATAAAATACCTTAGCTCCATTTAACTGATCGAACAAATCGTCAATTTTAGGCAACGGATATCGATTCTTTATTTTCTTCTCATTCAACTTACGATAATTTATACATAACTCAATGATCCATTTGGTTTCTTAGCAAACATTGCGGTTGCACTCCAAGGTGAACTACTTGGCCTAATAAAATTCTTTCTTTCCAAATCTACCAGCCGCACCTTCAGCCCCCTTATCTCTGTAGGTGTCATCCTACTTGGTGGTCTACTCAACTTTTCTGCGACAGGCACCAAATCTATCTGAAACTCAACGGCTCATTTCGGTGGCAATTCTACTATAGGCTCCAAAACATCCACAAATTTCTCTAACCATGAAAATGCGATTCAACTCACTTCCAGCTCCACTAAACCCAACAAAGCATTCGCTTCACAATTAGGGATTTCAACGGTATATACAATTCGATCACTATATTTAGGGTGTCTAAGTGATATCTTCTTATCATGAAAAAAATATACTGGCATCGTATTTACTTAACCAATCCATATCCAATATAATTCCGAACCCTACCAAGTAAAACACATGCAAACTGCAAATAGAGGTATGACCTAACAAATCAAACTCTAAGTGGTCATAGTTCATCCCAAATGTCGCATACCCTCCCATCAGATTTGCAACCCTCAAGGAAGTAACTAAGTATGTGGGTTCTAGGTTAAGCTTATCTACCAAACAATGAGATATAAAAGAATGCGATGCACTAGCATCCAACGTTGAGTTCTTCTTCTTCCCGATGTTCTTCTTATTGATTTTTATAGCATATATAAACAATTATTCATTCAAAAACATGGCATAATCATGCAAAATACTTCGGATCCATCTTAAAACCGAAAATATTTAGAAAAATGAGATGTAGTCATTATTCACCTTAGCTTTTGAGATCAATTATTTGAGATTTGAATGGATTTAAGTTGATTGAGCTTCCCATTGATTCTCTAATATTCCTCTAGTTGCTTCTAATGGTGGTCGGCCTTTCAGTTTAATTTTTTGGTAATGAAAAGAACGTACGAATGAATTCCTAAGGCTTTAATGTATAAGAATATTCTTATTCCAACTTTGCCCTTGTCTATTCCCTTTGTCTATTTTATTTCATGTTACCTTGTTTTGATTTACTCATTAACATGGCACACTATGCCTATTAATCACAAATCTCAATACCCTAATCATCACATCACATTATTTTATTTTATTTAGCTAACTAAATATCCTAAAAAATGTTTAAAAATACGGGGTGTTAAAATTCTCAAGTAAGATGAATTTGGCTAAATTGGATGTTAGGACTTATAGTAAATTCTCAATGTTGTGAACGAGCTGATTAGTCTATATAATTGTATAGTATGCATTTCATTAAATAATTAAATTGGCTGAATGGTAAACTACATAAAAGAATGTGCATACATTTATACATAATCTGTATTATACTCAATACGAGTTCACAAAAATATATTTGGTGCAGTTTTGATATTCAATAAATATATTTGGACGAGCTAAATAAATTAAACAAGAAAAGTACCATAGATTGTGATCTTATTACTGGTGATTGTGTATCGAATTCTAGTGGAAAGACGATGTAATTGATGCAGTCGAAACGATGCCCAAAACGTGGTGGAACTTGTGTGATGTTTTTACTTGATGCGACTATCCGTGAGGTGTCATGATTATATGACTTATTATGCAAGACTAGAGTTATATGTTAACTCTGGTTGTTCGATACGTATGTCTGAGATACAATATATTCTATATGGCTTCGGTGGATTGACTTGAGCTAGCGAGAGCATGTTATACGGGATACACCCACTATCCATATTGTAAGGATATGTGATGATTACATAGATAATATATGATACCATGGGGAACTGCATGACTTGCATATGAGATTTCAAAGTATGTTTGGAGATAGATGCCGATGGCTATCTAAAATAGATCATATATTACCCATGCTTGTAATAGAGATCAAGGTGAGATCTATACAAGTCTATTGCATTATGATGCGACTCGAACTCTATGGTATATTTAGATACTGACTATTCTTGTTTGTTCACCAATGGTTAGTCAATGGAAGGACGATAAGTAATATATCGTAGTGTAGACGATTAGTAATATATCTTTATTAGATGATTAATAATATGTCATATAGTAGACAATTAGTAATATATCGTATAGAAGGCGATTGATACTATAATAATAAACAATTTATAGTATGTTGTATAATAGATAGTTTAAAATGAATAGTGGGTGGTATGATTCTTTGTGGAGTTTCGTATACTTGTGTAAATTCCTTGACATTAGAGGTAGACGTAGATTAGGATTCCTATTCGTCTCGACTAAGTGTAGTTTTGACCTTACACTCATGCAATAGGATATGCCTCATATTTCGCTGTTGTGCATGCCAGCTTATAGTCACAACATTATATTTATTCATAACGGATTTAAGGATACAGGAAGGAAGGTAAGGTATAATTCCCTATCATTTATGATGAGTTTACTTTACTTGTGTATAGGCAGTTCGGATTCCCCCCGATCCATATTGGTGGATAGGGCCAGCTGCGATTTAACCGTCCATGCTTATTTTTATCTAGTTTTAATATACTATATTCTAAAATAGTTCCCCTCAAACCACTTTATGTTTGACACGTATTTTGTCTTTATCAGATTATGCCATGACAACGCTCGATACTCGATTGATTGGTCTGAGAGTCAAATGCTTCTTGGGATGCGCTTACGGGATGTAGCTGCAATATTTTGGAGGCGTAGCATTATGATTTTGAGATATACATACTCGATACATTTGTAGTACATGATAGACTTATTTATTTATATATGAGACTGTTGTATCAGATATTTATTAAGAACTCCATCATATTGGGAGTTCATGTATTTAGATTTTCTGTGTTGATATTTATCCATGAGTCATTTCCACTTGTATGGTCTCTTATTTATTCTCACCTTATTCTGTTCATGTATATTCAGTATATTATATGTTGTCATTTTGTTGTGAGTTCTTATCGATGTCTTGGTTTATTGTTTTTCTTTAATTTTACCCCGATGGATTGTTTGTTGTGGTATTCGGGAGTTAGACGTTGTCATTTAACATTGACTCAAGGTATTACCAAGGGTGGGTCGTTATAGGACTCGTCTGTCTTGGGATTCTAACCTTGAGTTTGTCAACAAGTCATAGTCCTATAAATGATGAATAACTCCTTATCAGTTGTGTCATATACAACTCCTAACTCATGGTTCCTTGTCCTAATCTCATTTCGACCTTGAGTATGCCTAACAAATCAAAAGTGAATGTTCACTCGTACCTAGTATTTCATGAGGACCTTAGTAAATGTACCTTGAATTTGCTCAAAAAATACAGATAGTTATCATACCTCATCCATTTAATGTATTAATAATACTACACATAACATCACTAGCTTGAGTTTTAGTAATTTGTTATTATATAAATGGTAGAGGACAACAGTTATGTTAAAGATTCATAATCTTTAATATACTTAATTGATGATATCAACTTATGGAATAATGTATTTCTTAAGAAATACCATCGTGATTCAAGTGTTAGACATGTTGGAAATCATGGTGTATATATACTATACATATATTTATTCCTTAAGTCTCCTTGAGCTTCTTACCATTCCACCTTTAGTTTATAAATTTATATTGTATAAGTTTTATTATTATATAAATATACTTTATTTAACTTATATAATATATTTTATGTATGATATTATATTAATTACATCTTATTTAATTAACTAACATTTTGATTAATTATTAGATTATTCAATTATAACATATTATATTGATAATACACTATAACTTTTATAGTAACACACATAGATCTTATATATATACATACATTTAATTTATTAATCGACTTTTAATTAATTTATTTAATTAAATAATTTTTATTATATTTTAGTAATTTCGAAATTCTTTCACACATACATGTATACTCATGTTGTCTTAAATAATTCAAGATAACATAATATATATCATTATATATATTATACATGTATATATATACATATTTATTTGGTTAACTTATTTAATTAATTTATTTATTTCATTAAACTTATTAATAAATAATATTTTCGAAATTAATTTTATAACATTTACAAACATTTTGAAAAACTATATTATAACTTTTACAACATGTGTTTTATTTAAAATTTATCTTTCAAATTTAAAACTTTTTTTTAATTCTCAAAATAATTTGAAAAATTATATAATAAAATTTATAATATTTTTATTATTTTAATTTAAAAATATTTTTGAAATTAGCCCGAGGTCGAAATCAATTTGGGCCTTTATATTAGGAATAAGCTTTGGGATTATCTCAATCCTATCGAGCCCGGCCAGTAGACATGTAGGGTAGAGTATTTGATAACCCAAACCTAACCGTATACTCTAGTTTTCTAAACATCTAACTATATGGGTAGGCTTTAATTAGTCAGTCCTAATACTGCTAATTTAGATTGCATAGGCTCTTGGGCTCTAATACGATTATCAGAACTGGGTCGGCTTACAGATGAGTAACTGGGTAAATTTTAATTTTTTTTACCTATCTGGATCTTTATTGGGCCTATATAGTCTAAAATCATTTAGAACTTTCCTAAATTTCTTTCAAATAAAATCAATATTTTATTTAATTTTATAAATAAAATTTTATTTTGTATAATTATACTATAATGTGTATATACACACATACACGCACACATATGTGTATCATATACATATATGTGTGAACCACATACACATATGTGTGTACGTGCACATGCAACATAATATAAGGTACGTGGTTTGACATGCCCGTAGAGGATTTATGCCTCAATAAACATGCTAGCCCCTTTGTATACATAAGTGCTCTCAGTGTGTGTGTGTATATATATATATATATAATATTATACATATATATTATTGGCTACAAATATTAATTATATAATTTACAAATATATATATATGTATATATGTATACATTAAATTAACATTATTTAATACAATAAATTAATTTTAAATTATATTTATTTTAAAACAACTCTAAATTTAATAAAATAAATTAATTTAAATATTTGTATATAAAATTTTCCAAATCTATTAAGTGATGTATATATACACACATAATTTTCTCTCTCCTATATACGTATATATATTCATCCATTAAATCAATTTAAATGTTTTATATATTTATATATAACATAAATAAATACATAATAATGTACATAATAAAGTTTTAAGTAAATTATATATACATATGTCAAAATAGCTTTCAATCATACCCAAAAAATAATTTATTCAAATTGTTTAATTTTTAATTATATATCTATATTTCTGTATGGAAATATAGTTAAAATATGTAAAAAATTGAAAACAATTTTAAATGATTAAATTTTATATTATAGTAATTGTAGTATGTAATTTTATGTATATTTATTTTATTGTAAAATTTAATTTTGAATAAAGAGATATGTATACATGTATTAAATATTCAAATTAAATATTTATGCAAATAGTTTTTTCTAATTCGAACGTTAATTATACATATAACAAAATTAATAAACGTATATACATTATATATTTACATATTAAATTAATTTTATTTCTATCATTAAAAACAATTTAATAATTAAATTTAAAAAAAAATGAATTTTTAGTTCTTATTATGAGCATGTGTGAATGTTATCTTTAAAAAAACCCTTTTTGAAGATATATACATATATATGGTCCATCTTACAGTGACAATACTGATATGTATAGATTCAAGATATTAAATTATTTCTTGCAAAGGCAAGCGGGGTTTTATCTTGGGCCCCTACCAGATCTTATTGAGACAATCAGTTACATGGAAGTAAATTGATAAAAAGCAAGCACAAAAGACAAAAAAATAAAAAGTACAAAGAGCAAACAGCTAATGCACCCTCCAAATTCTAATAGGAGCAATGTTGCTATGTACGAACCATAAATGCATACTGCGATCAATCAATTTCTTATTCTCATACTTGATGTCAGTGTCATTGTGGAGTTTTTGGTCGAATGCCCTCATATTTCGCTTAGTCCATATACTCTTAGGAAAATCTTAGTAGCACACATCAGCGTTCTCATTTTAGGGGTCTTTCCTTTTGAATGACAAAAGATGTTCCTCCATTCCATTAAGTGATCATTCGAGGGTAGGTGAAGTTGTAGGGAGTGTGTTATGTCCTCCAGAGTCTAAAGATGTTTGGGCATTCAAAGAACAAGTGTGTAGAGCTTTCAACAATGTTATTGCAGTATGCATAGGTTGCATCAGGTAGGAGGTTTAAACTGTGGAGTTCATCGTATGTAGAGCACCATTGAGAGTTTTACAAAGCAGGAGATTGCCCCTATGAGAATCAACCCTATTCCATATTTTATCGTGCCGGAGGTAGGTTTGAGATATATTATTATTGGATAAGGCCTTATACAGTCTGGCAATGGAGTGTGTTTCCCTTTTGTCAATACATAGAAGTTGTTGTTCTTTAGCAAGGGTGTGATGATTTTTTGTTTTAGCCCATATATCATTTGTGAAGGGGTTGGCAGACCTAGGAAGAACTATAGAGTTGTTATGAATATGTGCCATAACAAGAGTATTTGCAGGAACACCAGTAAGACTTCTAAGGTCATAGGACAAGACTTGCTAGAGGATAAGACCAAGGTCACCCCATGGGTCATTTCAAAAAGAACATCAACCAAAGATGGCATGAGGAAGGAGAGAACTTCACATATTTAGGAGGCTTCTAAACATCCAACTAGATGAGGGAGGGTTTTCCATCGTCCAGAAGTGCTTGTTTCGAAGATAATTATTTTCCATCCATCGAATAAGGATTGTATTTTTGTGGTTTCGAAGCGCATCATTGTGCTTGGACGCAGCAGCCTTATTCCAGATATTAATGTTTAGGATACCTAGACCTCCATGTCGCTTTGAGATTTAGATTTTCCTGAAAGCTATAGGAATGAGTTTTCTAGAACTACAATCTCCATGCCAAAAGAAGTGATTAAGGGTAGAGTTTATCATGTTGATAAGCTTCTTGGGGAGAATAAACATTCGAGACTATTAATTAGTAATACCAATAGCGATAAAAGTAACCACAGTCAACCTACCAGCCTACGAAAGAAAGGAACATGGCCATGTTGAGAGCTTTGATAAGACGGATTCATACATCGGCATGCGTTGCGTAGTGGATATTCTAGATGTTGTGAGGGGATTACCAATGTATATAGAATTAGGAGGCATGTGTAGAGTGTGGAGAGAGTAGTGATTTGGTTACTATCATGTTGAGTGAGGACAGCAATAAGGATATTTGATTTGGCTTTGTTGATACCTAATCCAATGAGCTCTGGAAGAGTTGCAGGTAGTTAAGTATGGAGATTATTGAGGAATGATTAGGCTTGGTAAAAATGACTAAGTCATCAGCGAGCATGAGAGATGTAATCATAAGATTTTTGCACCTAAGATGAAGGGAAAGAGTTTTATTTTTAACATGGACTTTGATCATACAATTAAGAGCTTCCATAATAACAATGAATAGATACGCTGATAAGGGAACCCCCGGCCTAATACCCTTAGAAGCTGTGTAATATCCAGTAACCGACCTATTTACTACTATAAAATATTTAACAATGGATATGTAGGAGTAGATCCATGCTATACAAGCTTCGGGGAAGTTCATTCTAGTGAGGACCACAATAATTGAAACCCATGAGACTGAATCAAAAGCCTTCTGAAGATAAAGTTTGAGCATGCATCTAGGGGATATGTTAGAGGTGTTATAAGATCAAATAAGTTCATGGATGGGGAGAATGTTACAGAGATGTTTCTGGTTGAAAGGAATCAGTCTGCTTATGACCAATAATCCGTGACAGGGAGGGTTTTATTCTAGTGGTTATGATCTTCGTAATACATTTGTAGATGACAAAGCAGCAAGCAATAGGTCTGTAGTGTTTGACAGATGTCGTATTTTTAGTTTTAGGAATCGTTGCAAGATTAGTGGTGTTGATACCACTAACGAGGATGTTAGATTTGAAGAAATGTAGGATTGCTTTCAAAAAATATGAGCTATATGAGACCATGTGTGCTTAAAGAAATAGGTATTAAAGCCATCATACCTCCAGTGCTAGTGGAATTAAGGCTAAATAAGACAGTTTTGATTTCATCATTAGTGATGGGGGCAATTGTAGATAGGGCGTCATCATGGGTGATGGTGGGAAGGTAAAGGATGGGTATCATTGATAGGTCAATTGGACAGGAGGTGTCATTGAGAGTGAAGTGGAAGTAGTCTATAAAAGCTGAGCTAATTTCCTGTTCTATATTATGGACTGTATCAAATCTGTCAGCAATTATTAGAATTTTTGATTTAGCTTGCTATACCTTGAGGGTAATATGAAAGAAACTAGTGTTTCGATCTCCTTCAAATTGGTATTCCTTACCCAACTTTTGTCTTCTCATTTCAAGCTCATCATCCAAGGTAGAATAAAGTTGGTGTGTCAGGTCATGTTCTAGGGTGGATAGATCTTGGTCATCAAGGAAGGCCAGCATGTTGCTTGGAGTTTCTTTAAGACATTCTTTAATTTTTTTATCGATTTCGAAACCATTTCCATAGGTAGCAAAAGCCCATTGTCTAAGCTATTTTTTGGTGTTCTTCAATTTTTGCTGTAGCACATACATATGATTGCCATGGGTTTCGATACTCCATCCTTGAAGTAAAACCTGTTCAAAATTAGTATGCTTTGTCCAGTTATTAAAAAATTTAAAAGGTGGAAAAGTTTTAATGGTGTCAACCCCCAAGAGGCTTTGATAGGGCAATGGTCAAAGATACCAGGAGAGGAGATGTAGGATAATAAGGTAACCTGGGTTTTGAGGTCTTGGTGGTTGTAGAAGCAATGGTCTAAGGTACATAAAGTTCTTGGGCTAGAGTGTCTTTTATTATTCCAAGTGAAGGTTGCTCCCGTGGAAGGGATGGGAATGATTATGTCATTAGACATGGCTTGGTTGAGTGGAGGCAGCTCATGAAGAGTCAATGGAGTGCCTCCATGCTTTTGATGTGAGAGGTACATGCAATTGAAGTCACCTAGAATCAACCATGGTTTAATGAGAGGATTGAGTGATGTTAACTATTGAAGCATGGATAATCTTTGTTCCTAGTTGGCAGAACTATAAAAAAATGTGATGAAAAAGTTGGTGGAGGTTGGAATATGAGTGCAGGATAGATGTATGAGTTTGGAAGTGATTAAAGTAGTGGTAGAAGAGTAGATGCAAGGGTTCTAGAGGACTATGATGCGACCATAAGGGGCATCATCAAGGTTATTGGCTTGACTCCGTGTATTGTTGATAAAGCACAATCTTTAGTGGTATTCTTTCTGTCCAGTTTTGTTTCAAGTATGGCAAGCATGCCAAGCTTTTGTTCTATGATGATGTTCTGTAGCTCTTTTTGTTTAATAATCAGGTGTGCACCCCTGATATTCCAAGAGCAGATGTTATCTAACATTAAAAAAATTTCTTCTTCTTCCCAGAGTGACTAGATCTGGTCCTTTTAGTATTTCCATCTTTGTGTCTTGCTTTGTCCTCCTCGATTTTAGACATTAAACTATCTGATACTTCTTGGATGGCATTTTCTAAGAGATCCGGAGTAGATGTGTGATTGATGGAAAATAGGGATGTAGATGTTCTCATTGGTAGGTTCATAGAAAAGTTGTTCTAGAGGAGATGTAGATGTGTGATTGATGGAAAATAGGGATGTAGATGAAGGAGATAGTGGAGAAGGATTGTGGACAGAGATAAGAGGAGACATGGTATGAAGTTGATCTGGGAAAGATGTTGGTGTTATGACGCAGCTTTCAATGAGATCACATACAATGGGAGGAGGGAGGTGTACATCAGAGTAAGGCATGGCAGAGGTCTAGTTTGGTGACGGAGTGTTAGAAGTGCCATTGATGGGGGTTAGTACAGGGTAGGAGGAAGCGGTGTTGGAGATAGGGAGGGTAGGAGGATGGTTGTTAGACGGGATGGTGCTAATAGATGGATTGGAGGAGGAGGAAGTGTGCATGTCAACTGACATGCACAAGGGGTCATCAAAGATGGAAAAACTGTTAAAAGTGGGTGCTGGTTCTGGGATTAGCTTGTTGCAGGAAGTGGCAGGTTTGATGGAGGCTGAGGGTTGAGTAATAATTAGTGGTGGAGGAAAAGGGGGAGGTAGTGGTGTGGAACGGCTGTGTACAAGGGCATATGAAGGTGTGATGACATGCTGGTGGAGTTTAGTGGGAAGAGCTGTATGGAGCTGTTTATTGAAATTTCTTTTGGCAGGCATATCATAAGATGCCAAAGCTTTGCCTTGTGGTTTGTATGAACCTTTCTGGTGTTGTGTGTCAGTGGGAGCTGGCGTTGACAATTTACCAAGGTTTTGAGACATACCAGTCTCTTGAGACTTCTCTGGTTTCAGGTTCAAAAGCTTGTGGCACCTTGAGATATTATGTCCAAATGACTTACAAGTTGTGCATATATAAGGTTTCCAATCATAAGTAACTTCAACTTTGGATAGATTTTCTCCTTCTCCAATCTGATATATGATGGTAGTTCTCTAGTTGCATCTATCTCAATGAGACATTTAGCATGTTCGAGCCGTGTCATTCTTTCAGTTGCTTCATTGAAGCAGATCAACTCCATGAGGTGACATGCTAGCCAGTTAATACCCAGTAGTGTCCATGTAAGCAATGGAATCTTGTGAAACTGAACCTATATGGGGACCTTTTTGATTTGTGACTGAACATTGTCAAAAGAGGAGGTCCAGTTGGCCAATATGAACATTTTACCTCTAATAAATATAGGATCTTTTTGCAATACCATAAGTCCATCCTCCTCCAAGTCAAAATCGAAATAAAAGAAGGTGGTATCACTTTTAACATTGAAGGTACCTTTCAACTTTCAAGCTCTGTTAAGGTGATTAATAACAGCCATGAAAGGGAGACAGTCATCCAGAAAGAAGCCTACCAGCCAATTTTTCCAATATCTTTTACCTCCATCAATGACTTGGGTTGGCACTGGAAGTGACCAATGTAGTCCAAGGAGAAGGATACAGGTGTTAGTCCTTGAGATGATGGTTTTGATGACAACAACCTTATAATAGATTATAAAATATAAATACTAACAGTATAAGTTTAGATATATATGTATATGCAGGATTTAACCATGCAGGTACCAAGAATGAAGACTGTACTTAAAGAGATTCAAGATATCAAGATTGAAGACTCATGAGTATCAAGATTATCCAGTGTTCAAGTAATTTATATTTTAATTAGAAATTTTGTTAAAACTCCTAGAAAAGTACTTACATTTTAAAATCTAATTTATTCTTGGAATGGAATCCACTTCGAGCCTATTAAAGGGATGGAACCCTAAGTAGAATGGAACCTACAAAAAATATAGTGGAACATTGTTTTGTATCCGCTAATTTCTATTCAAAATGATTTTTACAAAATTATATCTTTTTTTCAAAATGTTTTCAAAATCTTCCTTTTAAATGCATCAAAAACATCTATTCTGATTCCAAAATACTTTTAGCCTCAAAATAATCTTTAATTTCAAAATCAAATTATCCATGGTTTTAACTATTTTTAATAATAATATTTAAATATTTATAATATAAAATGATAGTAAAATTTTGTATATATTATTTTATATATTTACTTATGTATTTTAACTATAAACAAGTATATTTATAAAGTTTAAAATAGTTTTAATATAAGATAGAAGTTATTTTCAAAGAAAAATGTATAACCAAAAATTCCTTTGGCATGTCGACATACCCAAGGAACCCATGTCGACATAGTGTCAGTTGGTTTCGAAATTTAAATTTCAAAAGAAGTGTCTATTCGTCATATCTCTTCACGAATAGACATGGCTGTTGTTCTTCTATAAATAGGGGATGTTTTCAACGAATTTTTATATAGATTTTCTGGTTTTTCACGCCTCTTCTTCTTCCACATTTCTATATCATATTCTTACCATTACTCTGCCGAAATCAACATTGAAACTAACTAGACTATCTCTAGTTTGATTCTCTATCACTATCTCAACAAGATCCTCAGTGCTATTCAGAGTTATAGGCTTTTTGTAATCAATTAAGCGAGAAAAGTGTGATTGTGGCCTTGGAAATCAATCAAGTTAGAAAAGGTGTGATTGTAGCCTTGGAAATCAATTAGGTGGACTTGTTTCCCCTGAAATCAAGTATCTCTACTCAGAGGATTGTGAATCTGGAGGGTGTACCTCGTTGCCTTGAAATCGAGGGTGTAATTGTAAAGATTGTTTTTGAAAGCAAAATCCGTACTTGTGTGCGGGACTGGATGTAGGGTAACTCCGAACTAGTATAAAATACGGTATGTTCTTTCCTTTACTGCTTTTAATTTATATTTGCATCTGTGTTTGATTATGTGATCATATCTTTGTCTGAATATTGCATATATTTGTGTTTAAATTAACAAAAACTCAAAAAGATTTAATGATTCTCTAAAACATTATTCAGCCCCCTCTGATGTTTATCCTAGCCTTAAGATCCTTAATTCACATTTCTCACATTTGGTATCAGAGCAAGGTTTTCAAAGTTCCATAATCTGATTTTTGAATTTTTTTAATATGGCTATGTTTATTAATACTAGTTTAGAAATATTCGGTCATCGTTGTCTCATGGGTCTGCATATAATTAATGTTCAAATTCAAGTTGTCTACCAAAATTGTTTGATGTGCAGGAAACATGCTTTATGGGAATTGAGGAATCAATCCACAATGGACAAATTGTGCAGATCAAAAAGAACAAATGGATACTCGATAGTGGATGTTCTAGACACATGACTGGCAATCCTGAAATGTTGAATGATATAATATACAAAGACGGAGGACTGGTTAACTTTGGGGACAACTCAAAAGGATATGTGATTGGCATCGGCAAAGTCGGTAACTCTGAAACTCCTATTATTACTAATATTTTTCTAGTTAAGAATCTGAAACATAATCTGCTAAGTATAAGTCAACTCTGCGATAAAGGATATAAAATTAAATTTGAAAAAGATAAGTGTCACATTGAAGATAATAATTCAACCATAATATTTGAGGGAATCAGGAAAAAGAATATTTATATTCTTAGTATGAAAGTTTCAAATGATAACTTGTGTCTTTTGGCAAATACAAGTAACCCTTAGATTTGGCATAAGAGATTTTGGCATTTGAATTTCAAACTCTTATCTAGACTATCAAAACATGATCTAGTAAGAGGTCTCCCTAAAATGGATTTTAAAGTAGATAGTATATGTGATGCATGTAAATTCGGAAAACTTATAAAAAGTTCTTTTAAATTAAAAGATATGATTTCAACTTCAAAACCTCTTGAATTACTTCACCTTGATTTATTTGGTCCATCTCAAATTTTGTCAATAAATCATAGTAAATATGTTTTTGTAATTGTAGATGATTATTCTAGATTTACATGGATAATATTTTTGAAACATAAAAGTGATAATTTTCAATGTTTTAAGAACTTTACAAAAAGGATTCAAAATCAGCTTTCTCTTAAAATTATAACCATTCGTAGTGATCACGGTGGTGAATTTGAAAATGAAAAGTTTGAAGAATTTTGCAATAAAGAGGAATAACTCACAATTTTTCATTTCCAAGAACTCCACAACAAAATGGAGTAGTAGAACGTAAAAATAGGTGATTCAAGAGTGCGCGAGAACCATGCTTTCAGATAGTAAATTACCAAAGTATTTTTGGGCAGAAGCAGTTGCTACTGCCTGTTATATTTTAAATAGAATTCTAATTAGACCTTTAACTGATAAGACATCTTATGAACTTCTTCATAGAAAGAAACCTAAAATATCTTATTTTGGAATTTTTGGAAGTAAATGTTTTATTTTAAATACCAAAGATAACTTAGATAAATTTGATTCTAAATCCGACGAAGGTATCTTTATTGGATATTCTAATAAAAGTAAAGCGTATAGAGTATTTAATTTTAAGAACTAACAACATCGAAGAAACAATGCATGTTTCGTTCGATGAAAATCTCAAAAAATTTGAAGATACAAATGATGAAGAGGATTTAATCACTCAAAATTAAGAGTCTACTGAAACTTATAATGAAATTAATCATCCTAATAAAAGGACTAAACTTTTAAAAGATCACCTTATTGAAAATATACTAGGAGATGTGCAATCTGTTGTTAAAACTAGAAATCAACTAAGTCAAATGAGTAATGTAGCTTTTATATCAACTATTGAACCCAAGAATCCAAAAGAAGCATCAATTGATGATTCATGGATTTTAGCTATGCAAGAAGAATTAAATCGATTCACTAGAAATGATGTTTGGGAACTTGTTCTTAGACCTGAGAATAAAACTATAATTGGAACTAAATGGGTTTATAAAAATAAAATGAATGAACAAGGAGAGGTAGTTAGAAATAAAGCCTGATTAGTCGCTAAGGTTTTTGTCAAGAAGAAGGAATAGGTTTTAATGAAACCTTTGCTCCCATACTGAGTGTTTAATTTAAAAACTAATTCCATTGAAAAAACAATGCATGTTTCATTTGATGAAAATTTTAAATTTTTTGAAGATACAATGATGAAGAGGATTTAATCACTCAAAATCAAGAATCAATTGAAATTAATAATGAAATTAATCATCCTAATAAAAGGACAAAACTTTTAAACGATCATCCTATAGAAAATATACCGGGAGATATGCAATCTATTGTTAAAACTAGAAATCAACTAAGTCAAATGAGTAATGTAGCTTTTATATCAACTATTGAACCCAAAAATCCAAAAGAAGCATCAACTGATGTTTCATGGATTTTGGCTATGCAAGAAGAATTAAATAAATTTACTAGAAATGATGTTTGGATACTTGTTCCTAGACCGTAAAATAAAACTATAATTGGAACTAAATGGGTTTATAAGAATAAAATGAATGAACAAGGAGAGGTAGTTAGAAATAAAGCTCGATTAGTCGCTCAAGGTTATTGTCAAGAAGAAGGAACAGATTTTGATGAAACCTTTGCTCCCGTAGCAAGATTAGAAGCCATTAGGATTCTACTTGCTTTCGCTAATCATAATAATTTCAAAATATTTCAAATGGATGTTAAAAGTGCCTTTTTAAATGGATTTGTAAATGAGGAAGTATATGTCAAACAACCACCACTTTTTGAAAACGAAAAATTACCAAATCATGCTTACAAACTTAACAAAGCTTTATACGGTTTAAAACAAGCGCCTAGAGGCCGGTATGATAGACTAAGATCTTACTTATTACAATCAAATTTTGAAATTGGTAAAGTAGATAATACTCTTTTTATTAAAAGAAATAAAAATAATATTCAACTAGTACAAGTTTACGTAGATGATATCATTTTTGGATCAACTAACTTTGAAATGAATAAAGAATTTTCTAAAATAATGACAAAAGAGTTTGAGATGAGTCATATGGGTGAATTAAACTTCTTTTTAGGATTACAAATAAAACAATTAGATAATGGTATCTTTATTAGTGAAGAAAAACATGCTAAAGACCTAATTAATAAATTTGGTTTGACTACTGCGAGTGGAAAATCCACTCCTATGGCAACCAATGAGTACCTTAGTAAAGAAGATCTCTCGAAAGAGTAGATCAAAAGTTATATAGAGGAATGATTGGATCACTACTCTATATTACTGCTAGTAGACCTGATATCATGCATAGTGTTTGTCTCTGTGCAAGATATCAATCCCCACCTAAAGAGACCCACAATCCATAAAACATATCATAAGATATGTTAAACACACTTTTGACTATGACTTATTTTACCCTAAAAATGATTCTTTTGACTTAATATCTTACTGTGATGCTGATTATGCTGCTTGTAAATCAGACCGAAAAAGTACAAGTGGAACTTGTCACTTTTTGGGGCATTCTCTGATTTCCTGGTTTAGCAAAAAGCAAACCACAGTTTCTTTATCAACAACTGAAGCAGAATATATTTATGCTGCTTTGGCTTGTTCTCAAGTAATATATATGCAACAAACTTTAAAAGATTATAGTTTAAAATTTTCAAAATCACTAATTTATTGTGATAATACTAGTGCGATAAATTTATCCAAAAATACTACTCATCATGCTCGAACTAAACATATTGATATAAGACATCATTTTCTCAGAGATAATATAAATAAGGAAGTAATTACTCTAGATTATATTAATTCCGAGAATGAAATTGCTGATATATTAACAAAACCATTAAATGAATCTATATTTACCAAATTAAGAAGAGAATTAGGTATTTGTTCAATAACCGAAATATAAAATATAAATAACAAAGTATAATTAAAAATTAAATCAAAATAAATCAATTAATAAAAATTTAAAGGACCATGTCGACATACCCCCCAACCAATGTCGACATATACCATTTTTTAATTTTTTTTCCCACCAAAATTCAAAATAATTGGTTATATATTCTTCTCATTTTTCAAGATTTATTCATTCTTTCTGTTATTTCTCTGTTCTATCCTCTGAAATCAAATAATCAATGGCCTCCTCTTCCAAATCAAATAAAAATTCTACCTTTTTGTTTCCTTTTCCCACTTCTGGTCCATTTCAACGTACTACTCTCGCTCGTGTGACGAAAATGGAGGATTCTCTGAAGGATGCACTTCAGTTAATGACTGAAATCCAAGTAATGCTACTTCGAATGGCCAAGGAACAAGAGAGGCAAGGCAAAATCCTTAGAAATTTGCAAAAATTTCTAATGGAGAGTCATGCTAACCCAATTTTGATTGGCGAAGACTTTCAAGAGATCAAATGCAAGAGGCCAGTGAAGAAGAAGAAGAAGTCCACATGGAAGAAGTGCACGTGGAAGATGGCGACAAAGTCTTTTGCGTTGGAGAAGCGTGCTTCGACAAAGATGGAAATCTTGTCAAACAACGTGGAAATTCTGTTTCCACTATCCAAACTGTTCGATTCATAGATCTTCCATTTTCAAAGACACTCATTAGTTTCTTTTCTCTTTTTGGTTTTGGTGTATGTTGTTTCTTACATTTCCAACGAAAATGTAAATACAATAATATAATTAATGAATAATTTGTGTTCTTATATGTGTTATTATATGGATACTTAGTTACGATAGTTAGTAGTTAGGATTAAGTTCTAGTTTTAGATCTAAGTGCTGATTATTTATGATAACACTATCATTATAATCACATGTCATAGAGTATTAGATTTAGGGGGAGTGATATAGTTTTTGTTGATATATTTGGAGTTAGTTTTTATTGATGACAAAAGGGGAGAAATATAAAATAGAGTAGTTAGGCATAGTTAAGGAGGAGTTATTAGGATAGAAGTAATATTTTATAAAAAGGTTTTCATCATCAAAAAGGGGGAGATTGTTAGTCCTTGAGATGATGGTTTTGACGACAAGAACCTTAGAATAAATTATAAAATATAAATAATAACAGTATAAGTTTAGATATATATGTATATGCAGGATTTAACCATGCAGGTACCAAGAATGAAGACTGTACAGTACAGAGATTCAAGATATCAAGATTGAAGACTCATGAGTATCAAGATTATCAAGAGTTCAAGTAATTTATCTTTTAATTAGATTTTTTTTTTAAAACACTTAGAAAAGCAATGGCATCTTAAAATCCAATTTATTCATGGAATGGAATCCACTTCGAGCCTGTTAAAGGGATGGAACCCTAAGTAGGATGGAATCTACAAAAAATCTAGTGGAACATTTTTTGTATTTGCTAATTTTTATTCAAAATGATTTTTACAAAATTATATCTTTTTTTCAAAATGTTTTCAAAACCTTCCTTTTAAAAGCATCAAAAACATCTATCCTGATCTCAAAATACTTTTAGCCTCAAAATAATCTTTAATTTCAAAATCAAATTATCCATGGTTTTAACTATCTTTAATAATAATATTTAAATATTTATAATATAAAATTATAGTAAAATTTTGTATATATTATTCTATATATTTACTTATGTATTTTAACTATAAATAAGTATATTTATAAAGTTTAAAATAGTTTTAATATAAGATAGAAGTTATTTTCAAAGAAAAATGTATAACCAAAAATTCCTTTGGCATGTCGACATACCCAAGGAACCCATGTCGATATAGTGTCAGTTGGTTTCAAAATTTAAATTTCAAAAGAAGTGTCTATTCGTCATATCTCTTCACGAATAGACATGACTATTGTTCTTCTATAAATATGGGATGTTTTCAACGAATTTTTATATAGATTTTCTGGTTTTTCACTCCTCTTCTTCTTCTTCCACATTTCTATATACATATTCTTACTATTACTCTGCCAAAATCAACATTGAATCTAACTAGATTATCTCTGGTTTGATTCTCTATCACTATCTCAACAAGATCCTCAGTGCTATTCAGAGTTATAGGCTTTTTGTAATCAATTAAGCGAGAAAAGGTGTGATTGTGGCCTTAGAAATCAATCAAGTTAGAAAGGTGTGATTGTAGCCCTAGAAATCAATTGGGTGAACTTGTTGCCCCTGAAATCAAGTATCTCTACCCAGAGGATTGTGAATCTTGAGGATGTACCTCGTTGCCTTGAAATTGAGGGTGTAATTGTAAAAATTGTTTTTGAAAGGAAATCCGTACTTGTGTGCGGGATTGGATGTAGGGTAACTCCGAACTAGTATAAAATCCGGTGTGTTTTTTCCTTTACTGCTTTTACTTTATATTTGCGTTTGTGTTTGATTCTGTGATCATATCTGTGTCTGAATGTTGCATACATTTGTGTTTAAATTAACAAAAACTCAAAAAGATTTAATAATTCTTTAAAACACTATTCACCCCCCCTTTAGTGCTTATCCTAGCCTTAAGATCCTTAATCCGCATTTCTCACAACAGGGTTATATTTACCTGCATTAATAGGTTTAGATTTGAAGAGGGATGACCGGGAGGAAGGATAACTGGTAGGAAGAAGGGTTGATGTCATGGAAGAGGATGGAAATCTGTAGCACAAGTTAGCAGGTGCTACGGAAGAAGACCTTGGGTCAGGAGGGATGGGTAGCAGTGGTTGAAGGGAGGCACCAGATGAAGGAGGAATGGTCGGAGGTGGAGGTGGAAAAGGAGGCGGAACAGTGGGGTGATGGGTAGGCAGTGGAGGGTACTCGCATGACGGATATGATTGGTGCAGTGTGTGGGCAGAGATGCTGGATGGCGGATGGTAAAGTCAGAGGGAGGCTAGCAGAATGGTCAATTAAAGGGACGGGTGGTATGGGAAGAACAGAAGGAATGGGATGGGTAAGTGACATCATGAAAAGGGAAAAATAGCTTTGTGGATTTTGGAGATATTAGATTATTTTCTAAACATACATGCTATAATTATCATTATATACAATATACACGTAAATTATAATTGAGAAATATACCTTTGCCTAAAGCCTAGATGGCACATCTTGCGACGTTGAATCCGAACTCCTTGGAATGATTTCTATATCGAAAAGATGCTACCATCCCGAATGCTGCTGCCACCAAAGCTCGTATAATATTTGATTAATTGTTCTAAGCAAGAAAGTTTGAAGATGAAAGAGGGAGGAGTGACCGGCCAAGGCTGTAGCAGGGGAGAGAAAAATGTCAAACAAAAGCGAGGGTTAGAGTGTTTTAAATAAAGGAGATCCCAAGAAGTAAAATAAGAATCTATATCCCCATTTTTCTCTTACCTAATATCCTCTCTTTAATTCAAAATCTAACCTCCTTTTAACCATCTAATGACCGTCCCCCCTTAGCCATATTATAGCAGCCTACATTAAGCGAAATATGGGCCTCAAATTTCTTTCACACCTGATCAATAATTAACACATTTGAATCCAATTTAAATGCGTATCAGTATCATATAGCGATTAATGTATTTTTAACTATTATATACACACATTTAATATTAATCAACAAATATCAAATGAAAATTTATAATTAATATTTCTTAAATACTAATTAATTTAATTAATTAATAACAACTATAATTTAATTAAATCGAGTGGTAATAGAAGCATTCAACACATCGGTTGAGTGACTCTTAGGTGTAAAGTCGACCAACGATAAATATCAAACTATTCAAATATTAACGTTCACATGTCACTCAGCGGACGGTGTGACATTATGACCAAATATATCGCTTATTTAGGTTTGGTAAAATCCAATTTTACTTTATTAAACGTTACACGGTAGCGATAATTATTTACACCAATTCTCTTTATCAAAACTATATCACTTTAGACTTATGGAATTTGGTAATGGTAAAAATTCGAATATCGTCCATATTGAACTCTATAGTTCAGACACGAAGTCCTGCATTCAATAATAACAATTATTATTAACCGAACTACTTTGGTCAAAGACTTTAACATTGAGTTGACTTCAGTTGACTGTGATATTATCCTCATATAGTAGAGGAGACGAATCCTCTCTTGAATAGTATTTCACTTCCAATACTTCCACTCAATACAACTATAGTCGTTCGATGGACGCTGTGCCATAATTTAACTGTAATCCAAGCGTAGCTTCCATATTGATTATCAACAATATTCTATAGTTAAGAGAATCGTGTAATTTTGGCACATCGATAGTTTATGTTTGACCATAGTTATATTAACCAACAGAAAACTATTGAGTTGGTCATTCCATAGTTGCCCAATAACTATCAGTACGTAATCACTAGGTGCCTCCAATAGTCATGAGTAATACACTGCCTAACATTTCGAGAGTGTTACGTACTCAAGTCTCAACGGATGTATCGATATCCCGTCTCGATAAATCTTGAGTAGAAACATTTAAAATTGTATGTTTAATTTCATTGCCATATATTACTCATAGTTACAAAATTTCATAACTACTATCACAAAACATACCATTTATGGATTCTCTATTAAATGTGCTTTTAACTCAATTAATTAATATAACATATCATATTAAATATACAATAGAAAGAAAACACGTTTTGTTTTGAACAAGGTTGGTTACCGAGTTAGATATATGTAATAGATTACAAAATTGCCCATAGGGCATTCCCTTAACTCTATAAAATTGTACCATATACCCCAAGTTACATCCAACATGTTGGAACTCGTATGGATCTCATCGTATCCTTCATCGAGCGTAAGTGATAACCTATGTAAATCACATTGTATCTTACATCGAGCATAAGTGATATATGATCCACTCATAGATGATCATCATCTTCATCTTTCCCTTCTTAGTCCTCTTGGATTTCTCTACAAATCTACATTATGCCTTCACAAAAGAGAACGACGGGCGTATCTTGAATAATACGCTATTGGAGACATAATAGAGCACCGATGTCGTGTAGATATATATACATCAAATATAATGCCATGTAATCATATACACATATCACAAATGAAGAATGATATCTCGTCATTGTCTATCGACGTGGATGGCCACTACTATAAGACCAATAATATGTACGGTCACTAGTAGAAGGACAGTGCGATGTGTGGTCACTGATATAAGAGTGACACGATGTACGATCACTAATATAAGCCTAGTTCTAGGTATGGTCACTAATACAAGATCAATACCTTCATCAAATCATATCTACTACAAGGTCAAAACCAAGAGACACAGACTAACTCCATTCAATCGTAAACACTCATCAGACATGACAGGGAAACCAGTCACATATCGATATCGTGTCCCATCGTTCCTTAATCGCTATCGATTACATACACATCACTTTACATTGCATTCAAATCCTAAGCTTCTCCAGGCATTTCACTTTCCTGAATAGCCCAAAGTCTTCCTAAAGTCATGCCAAAGCCTCACGTCAATTCATGTCCAGAACTAGGGAAATCTCCCCACCTTCTTGCTTCATACCTGGGCTTATTACCCAGGCATGCACCCTATGATGGACCAATAGTACCCGTTTCCTCCATAGCTTTGTCGATGCATCCTCTAAATTCTTAAGCCTACCATCACCATATCAAACCTCTTTCAGAAGCCATTGGTTGATATTTTGGAAGTGGTTTCTTATATATTCTAAAACTGATTTTGATACAAAATCCACTCTTTTTACGCATAGAGTTCAATGGAGGATTCTTTGATGTATCCTCCTCTAACATGCGAAAATGACCTCAGCCGAATTTCTTGCCTTATGTGTTGCTCATACGTGTGTCGATGCACCTAATTGTGCATGCTTATGCTCCTACATGTACGCAAACACATGTTAACTTCACAAATCACGTTTCAAGCTTCACCAAAGCGATTACTCTTCCCTATTACCCTCTTACACAACCTAGCGCACACGATAATTGCTATACATACATATGATGCTGGCAAGCTTGCTTATACACAAGTAAGACGGATTACACACACATATAATTATTTACAAAAATACAACTACACACACACACAACTACATACACCATTCCATTTACAATGCATGAGTTGATTTGATTATCATATAAGTCCAAATACATGTATACGTATAACTATCTATATACATATACATATACGTATATTTAAGTAAGTATTTCAATTATTACTTTAATTTGCTAAATATTTTTAAATAAAAGCCTAATGTCTCTTCATACTATTATATAAAATCTGGCAAATATTTCGTCGTTAAAGGAATTTCGTCCTCAAAATTTCTATGACTCGGTAACATAACTAACCAAAATAGCAGAGCATTTATTTTGGAAAATTTCAGCCGTACTTCCCTTATGCCACTGGCATTACAGAAACTCCCAAATTAGGATTCATCTCGCAACCAGGAAACATGCGATAACATATGTTATTTCATATTATCTATAGTACATACCTCTTTTTAAGAAAGTTTCTCACCCTTTAAATGCTAATCTAAACAAATAAGCATTTAAATAGCCATGCCTTTGCTCTAAAGTACCTAATCGTATTATAAAAATAAATTTATGCATCAATACAACAACAACACAAAATTAAAACATGTATAGTTTTAGTGTAGCAACCGATGCTACCACAATTACACATGACTAACAATTGGACAGTAAACTAAAACGAGTCAGTGTCTAAACATAACATAGGCTTCGAGTCGCATGAAATGCAATCAACTCGTATAGATCCCACCTTGACCCCTATAATAGGCATGGGTGATAAGCGATCTATTTCAAATAGCTATTTTTATCTCTCTCTGAACAACCTATAACATGTAATTTAACTAGCATATAAGCAACCAGACACACAAAATAAGCAACAACAAAAATCAATCGACAATCCATCAACAAAAAACAACAACTAACAATAACCATCAGCAAAAATCAATCAATATTCAGTCAACAACAAACAGTAGCCAGCATAAACAATCAACAAAAATCAATCAACAAAAAACAACAGGCAACGGCAACAACTAGCAAAAATTAATGAACAACAAACTACAGGAAGTAATAACAATCGAAAAAAATCAATTAACAATAAACAGTAGCCAACAAGAACAAATAGAAAAAATCAATCTATAATCAATCAACAATTAACAACAACCAACAAAAACAATTTGCAAAAATCAATCGATAATCAACTAGCAACAAACAACAACCAACAACAACAGTTAGAAAAAGTAAATCAACAATCAGTCTACGACAAACAATAGCCAACAACAACAATCAACAAAAAATCACTCAAAAGGAGTCTATCCAATATGTATTGTAACCAATAATAGTCATAGAGTGCATACCAAGTTGTAAACTCCCATGAGTCTGTTTGACATTCAAGATGTACCAAATGCCAAAATGTTGCAAGTCCTTTCATGAAAACAATATATGAAGGACTATCGCACTTTCGCTCCAAAAAGAAAAATATATATTCAATATGCTGGTTCATCGACCCTCAAAACTTTCAAATAAACCCAGCAATTTAAGTCTTAACTTTCCTTTTTTTCCGAATAGAACTCATTCTCCCAAGGAGAAAACTTTGCTCATTAAATCATTATTAAATAACTATCTACTAATATTTATGCTCGCTTTTGTTCAAACTCACCTCAATTGCATTATATTAATAAGGATAATATGCTAAAGTGTACCACGACGCTTACCTTGGCAAGTGTCACATCGCCACTTAGAAGATTATCTGAATCATCACAAAAACTAGTTGAGAATTTCTTCCCCAAACTATCACCAGTTATCTTAACTATAAATAATTTTAACTATAAATATATATCATCCCATATAATATACGATACCCGATTTGATCCACTGTTCGCTCGCTTGATTTCTTTGTTAAATTAGGGTCGACCACCTTACTTCTCTTATGCGAACTCGAATGGGGTTCCTTGGTCTGACCACTAAAACTTCATCACGTGGCTAGAATCATGCTTTGGAAATCATCCAAACACCTCATGAATCCATCTCTACTGCTTGCCTTTAAGAATCACGTGAAAAATCCTTGCCCAACTAATGCAAATCACTTAGAAATCCTATGCTCGAACTAGGAATTAGGAACTAGTATGTGAATGGATTGATCTGTAGAAAATATCACTTCAGCACATAGGATTACTCCCATCATCTAAGGTTCACTAATAGAGACAAACACCTCTAACACGATTGACTCCATGCAAAATGTTTAAAGCCATTCGATCGATCTTTTCTTATTAATGGGCATCCACCAAATCCTACTTGGATGCGAATCCAAGTTACACTTCATCGACCAACACCATTCAACTCGAATGCTCATGCATCAAGTCTTAATGGCAATACTCTTGATTACTACACCTTAGCTTAGACTCGTACAAGGATGCACTACCGTGAAAGATGTCGAGTTTAGCCTATGTACCAAGTAACTAGCATTAGATGAATATACAGCTCAATTGTCATAAAGAATAGAAGCGAGTATCTCAGATTTAAAGAATAGCTCACTAAATTAGCCTCTTTCCCTTTTCCTGTGTAGTAGACCTGCTAGAACCTTGTAATGCCTGTAAGTCATAAGTCATCATCACTTGCACACCCCGTCGAAACATTGGACAATCCCTCTTTAAGAGATCAAGTTGGTCGTATTGAAACACTTACACTTCACCTTAGATACATGACATTTCATAGCTAAATCCCCCTTTATGCCATAGAAGTGACACACTATATAAGCTCTCTTCTTTGCATAAGCTTGATATCTCTCCCTACATCTTGGCCTTTGCTGGAATTTTGGTTTTCTTTCCATCTTCGTTACCTCTGGTGGTATCTTGTACGTGTTCTCATGAAGAAGAGCCATCCCTACGGGACTCTCAAAAGTGGCCCCTTACAGGGATGTAACTAAGCAATGAATCTCTAACTGATGCTTTAAGACCCTTGACAAGCTTTCCTTTGCCTTCACGAATGGAGTATTGACCATCTCAATCTCGAATTTAGCCAAAGTATTAAATTGCTAACAAACTCTTCACCGACAAGGTACCCTACTGCACATGAACGAAATGCTCAAGTTACATGCCCTTCTCGATCTTATAAATAAACTTAGACCCAAAGCAATGTCAAATTTCAATCCAAGTCATGGCATGTTCATCAACCTCCTCTACCATTATGTTCCACCAAGCCAAAGCCTCCCCCTTAAGATGTTGGGAAACAACCCGCCTTACAAGAACATCCCCTAAGTTCATATTGGTGAAAGACCTCTCACATGCACACGTCTAAGCCTGTGCCTCAACAACAATCTCAGAACTTAGGTATGGCTTCCCATCGAGGCTACGGAAATTCTGGCATAACCTCGAAATATCTAAAGCTAGTGGAGTAAGAAATAATGGTGCCCCAAAGGCTACACCACCTCTAACGCCTACTACAGCTAATGGAAATATTCATAGGCGGCAGAACATTCTGTGCAGTAGCCAAGTGGTTTTGAACTAATCAGATATCACAAACTACCTATCCATGGTCGCTTGTACAATCTGTCTGCTCATTATGATAACTTGAATGAAGATACCTTAGCAAATGACATAGAAGTAAATCAAAGTCCAAAAGACAAATGGTGTATGCAGTATTAGAGTAGAAAATACAAGTACTCTCTCTCAACATATCTCCTTCTACTAGATCATTTAAATCAAACTGCCATATTACGTCCACAGTGTTGAGGCTAACCTCTGATACCAAATGTAAGAACTCATCCTTCGTAATACCTCGAAATCAATGTCGAATGATAACGTCAAAATTTCAAATACCATAAAAGGCAGTTTGTCCGAGTAAATAAAAAAAACATTATACTAAGGCACATCGATGGAATCTCATAGTGGAATGATAACATAAAATATCTGAATACATGAATAGAACATGATAAACAATATATATAAGAGACCGCACTAGAGAAAATAACCAATAAATGAATATAATACAGAATAGTACATCGACTCATATAAAATGGAGTTCTAAGTATAATATCTAATACAACAAGTCTCATATATAAAATAACATTTCTTTCATGTACTCCTACAATATTAAGTATACGTATCCAACATATCGACATCATGCCTCCATAATCCTCCAGCCGCCATACTCTAATTGCATATCTCCAAATGCATCCAACTGCCAGAGTAGCGTACATGAGAGTTGTCATAACATAAACAGACAAAGAAAAAATGCATGTTAGACTTAAAGCCTGGTGTGAGGGGATTATCTCAAAATACTATATAAAACTATATAAAAATAAAATAGGAAACTACTAAGGCATGATCCCATCCACAAACATGGCTTAAGCATAATCCATACTGCCTATAAACAAGTAAAGAAAACTCATCCCAAAGACAGAGAATCATACCATAACTCGCTCTTCTCCTATGATCAACGAATCAGCACAACAATATAATGACTGATACATAGTGGTATACCATGATAAAGGTTAACTAATAGGCTAATATATAAATTCAAGGTAATATAAATATCACAATATAATCCTATTATAGAATACAAAATAATAATATCAGCCAACCATTATACTACACGCCATCTACAACATAACGACATACGTCAAATAGAGAATATAAATTAACACTTGTCATTGATAATGGGTAGAGTTCATCATGGACATCTATCATGATCCAATGATTCTCGTCAAGGGTCTAAAATAAACAGAATCAGTGCTGAATTGTACCATAGACTCTAAATTATATCCAACATGATGGAACTTGTATAGATCTCACTGTATCCCACATCGAGCATAAGTGATAACCTATGTGGATCTCACCGTATCCCACATCTAGCATAAGTGATGTGTGATCCACTCGTAGATGATCGTCATCATCTCCCATTCTGAGTCCTCATGGATTTCTTAACAAATTTACGTTATACCTCTATAAAAGAGAATGACGGGCATGTCCTGTATAATACGCTATCGAAGCCACAAAAGAGCATTGATGTCGTATATATACACAAACATACATATACATCAAATATAATGTCACATAATCATATACGCATATCACGAACGAAGATCGATTTCTCATCATTGTCAATCTACATGGATGGCCACTGTTATATGCCAATAATATGTTATATGTATAACCACTAATATCAGGCTAATACGATGTATGGTCACCAATATAAGACCAATACAATGTACGATCATAAATATAAGACCAATACCGGGTGTGATCACCAATACAATACTACTACCATTCATTAAAGCATATCTACTACCAAGATCAAAACCAATATGCATAGATTGACTCTGATCAATCATACATGCTCGTCGGACGTGACCAAACAACCCGTCACCATATCGACATCGTTTCCAATCGTTCCTTAATCTCTATCTATCACATACGTATCACTTTATATTACATTCGAATCCCAAGCTTGGTCAGGCGTTCCACTTTCCAAAGCAGCACAAAGTCTCCCTGAAGTTGTGCCGAAGTATTATGTCAACCCACATCCAAAATTGGGGAAAAGTCCCCACCTTCTTGCTTCCTTCCCGGGTATACTGCCTAGGCCAGCACCCCACCGATAGACTGGTGGTAGACTGCCCCAGGCAATGAGCTTAAGCAGGTGCCTTCCGTGCCCCATCGTTTGTGACCCCATTTCCTCTATAGATTTGCCTGATGCACCGCTTAGCTTCTAAAGCCTACCTTTACCACATTGGACCTCTTTCGAAGCCCATTGGTTGACACTTTGGAACTGGTTTCTTATATATATTCCAATCAATTTCGATACGAAATCCACTGTTTATTACATGTAGAGTTAACAGGCAATTCTTTCAACTCGACTTCCTCTAAATGCCAAAATGACCACAATTGGCTTTCTTGCCTTATGTGTTACTCACATGTGTGTCGATGCACCTACTTGTGCATGCCTATGCACAAACATATACGAAAGCACACGTTTACTTCACAAATCACATTTCGAGCTTCACCGGAGCGATTACTTATCCTAGGTACCCTTTCATACAAATAATGCACATGATAGTAGCTATGGTTACATAAGGTGCTCGTAGGCATGCTTACACACACAAGTATAAATATTTACATACACGTGTATAAATTATTTAGATAAATACACCAATACACACACACACAATCTCATACAACCATTCTCAATCTCATACAACCATTCTAATCACAATGCATAGGTTGACTTGGTTATCATATAACTTCGAATACATGTATACATATACATATACATAAACGTACACGTATATTTAAGTAAGTATTTTAATTATTATTTATTTCCTAAATATTTTCAATAAAAGTCAAATGTCTCTTCATATTATTTTATAATCTTACAACTATTTTATCAAATAAATTACCAGCTTATTTATCATTATAAGCCTTTGTAACGCTTAATTTCTTTATCTGAATTAAATATCCATCTCATACTTATTTTTTAAAACCTCATAACCGTTTACGAGATATCTCCTTCTTATTATTCTATAAAACCTCACTATTTTATAAAATCTCATACTCATTTTATAAAATATCCCATTATATTATTTTATAAAATATCATACTGTTATGTAAAATATCTCATTTATACTATTTTATAAAATCTCATACTATTTTATAAAAAAAATCTCATTTACTTATAAAATTATTTTCTTACTTAAATAATATTTATAAACATTAATTAAGCTTCATTAAGACTCTATCACTTTAATAATAAAGGTAGAGCCCAAAACTCGCTTAATTAGCCTACTAATTTTTTAAAAATTAATTAAAATAATTTAATTTATACTAGTTAATGATATTCCTATATCTCTAAATTAGCCTCTAATCATTAGTAACATCGCACAACATTACTCAATTAACCCAAAATCCATTTTTAAGCTTAGTTACTTCTTCAAAAGTAGTAATTGAGGTCTTTAAAAATAACGAGTTGATAAAATCATGTTTACAACATGAACATAAATCTAAATCATCATTAAAAATTCTCTAAATCTCTTCTTACAACTTCATAACAATCAGTAAATAAATTAATGAAGTATAACAAGTAAATACGAGAAGAGAACCGTCTCACTCATCTCTTCTTCTCAAACCAAGCTCTAATCCACCAAAACTCATTTTATACTCTCTAGAAATTCAAGATGAAGCACTAATGCAATTTTAAGCCAACTCGTTGATGTGTTTTGTAAGGAATAGGTAGACATGAATTATAGTTATTTTATCGAGATTAGGAATTTATTTCAACAAGAATTAGTGGATTTAGGGTTTTGGCTAAGGGAAAATTTAGAAAGTAATTAAGGAAGAAAAAAATGTATCGTGGAATGAAAATAATGAAGTGGCTAGCCAACTGATAGGTAAACTAATGGGCCATAGCCCAAATTTATTTCACTCGTTGAAAATCACTATTCACTCCATAAACTTATCAACTCCAAAGAAGCTGGTTTACACTCATTTTTCTCACGACGAAATTGCGGATTGAACGGTGGGTGCCTTGGGTCCCTATTCACTTGTCTCTAAAAGCCAAGTACAATAGGCATTCCATTAATTAATGATTTTATATTAAATATCCAATCATTAAGAATGTGGATTGTTACATTCTCTCCTCCTTAAAATAATTTCGTCCACAAAATTTTTATGAGTACGACAAATTAACATGACCAATCAAAATTCCCAAGCATCTATTTTGAAAAATTTCAGTAGTACTTCCTGCATTATAGAAACTTCCAAATTAGAATGCATCTCGCAACCAGGAAACATGCAATGACATATGTTATTCCATATTTCATATAGTAGATACCTCTTTTTAAGAAAGTTTCTCATCCTTTAAATTCTAATATAAACAAATAAGCATTTAAATAGCCATGCCTTTATAACACTTAATTTCTTTATTTGAAATTTAGTAATCATCTCATAATTATTTTATGAAACCTTATAACCATTTTATAAATGTCTCTCTTATATTATTTTATAAAATATCATACTTTTTTACAAAATCTCATAACTTGTTTATAAAATACCGCATGTATTATACTATTTTATAAATCTCGTACTAATTTATAAAATATCACACTTATACTTTTTTATAAAATATCTCATTTATACTATTTTATAATATCTCATACTATTTAATAAAATATCTTATTTACTCATTATAAAATATTTCCTTACTTAAATAATGTTGTAAACATTAATTAAGCATCATTATGACTCTAATCATTTAATAATTAATGTAGAGCCCAAACCTCACTTAATTAGCATGCCAACTTTTCAAAAATCCGTTCAAGTAGTTTAAATTATACCAACTAATGATATGCACATATCACTAAATTAGCCTCTAATCATTAGTAAAATCACACAACGTTACTCAACTACCTAAAATCCATTTATAAGCTTACTTACTTTTTCAAAAGTAGTAAGGTCTTTAATAAATAGTGAGTTGATATAATCATGTTTATAATACGAAAATAAACCTAAATCATCATCGAACATTCTCTAAATCATTTCATATGACTTCATAATCTTCAATAAATAAATTAAGGAAGTATATAGGAAATAAATATGAGAAGAGAATTATCTCACTTGCCTCTTCTTCTCTGGTTAAGCTCTAAATCACCAAAAATCATTTCATGCTCTCCTGAAATTTGAGAGGAAGCCCTAAACACAACTTCAAGTAAATCCATTGATGGGTTTATTGAGGAATATGTAGAGAAGATTTGTAGTGATTTTATCAGGATCTTTAAATTTTATTTAAGCAAGAATTGGTGGACTTAAGGTTTTGGCTAAAGAAAAATTAGGAAAGTAATTAGGGAAGAGAAATGTATCATGTAGTGAAAAGTGATACGAAAATAATGAAAGGGTTAGCTAACTTATAGGCAAGCAAATGGGCCTTAGCCCAAATTCGTTTCATTCATAAGAACCACTATTTACTCCAAAAACTTATTGACTCCAAATAAAATCGGCTTATACTTATTTTTCTCGTGACAAAATTGCGATTCAATGGTAGATGCCTAGAGTCCCAATTAACTCGTCTCTAAAAGCCGAGCAAATTGGACGTTCCATTAATTAACGATCTAATATTTAAATTAATTATTTAAATATTCAGTCATTAAAAGCGCGGGTTGCTATAGTAGTATAACGCATGTAATAAATTTCACTCCAGAGTGGATAAAAATTATTAGAGAAATAATTTCTTCACCTAATTTCTTAATAATTAATAAAGGCATTACAATTGGTTTTTTTGGTACCTACACTAAATTTAGACAACGTCGCCCCCTCTCCACTTTAATTATCGCTTTAGTTATGAGATACTTTACCCTACTAATGGATGAAAGTAGAAAGAAGGAAAAATGAGAACAATATTTAAAACTAAAGCTATGTTTACTCTTTTGATTTTTGTATACGGTATTCTCATTTTTGCCAATGCTAATGGTGAAAGTGTAACAACAATAAAGGAGGTATTTTGATAGCTTATCATTACCACTAGCCTAAAATTAACCATGGAAAAATAAAAAAAATTCTTTGCTAAATTTTGCAACATTAAAGATGCAATTTGCAATATTATAAACAAAAAAGAAGGTTAGTTACCAATTAAATATTTAGGCATGCCTCTTTCAAGCATTAACATTAGGAAAGACGATTGTACAGCACTAACATAAAAAATAAAATAGAAGAATTGGAAACTAAGTTGCTTAGTCTTGTTGGCAGAATTAAGTTGATAAGTCCATCATATATCCAATTATGGAATTTTGGATGTAATGTTTAATATCCAAAAGCAGTTTTAAAAGGCATTATGCATATAAGCTCCAACTTTCTATGGAAGAGTAAATTAAGTAAGATCAACTGAGAAATTTTGTGCAGAGACAATAGTTGAGACACGGGATAGAATTTTTTCTAGGGAATTAAAGTATCATTGGGCACTAAACTCATCTTGAAGATCATGAATAACCAGGGGATTCAAGCTAAATAGATAAGAGAGAAATATATAAAAAGTCAATCTTTCTGGGAAACGAGTACAAATAATAACTTCCCTAGTGCTTGAAAATTTATTTTAAAAAGCATGGAAAAATCGTTAAAGTGTATGGGTATTAAAATAGTTGATGGAAAAAGCACATCCTTGTGGTTTGACCGTTGGGTACAGGGTGATAGGCTATGATCAGAGTCAGAATAGAAAATATTCTACTTAGTGACATATTAGCCAATGGTGCATGGAGAACAGATAAATATAGTTTCTTGAACATCATCAAAGGTGATGTTTAGAAAACTAATATCTTCTAGTATACCTATAAGATCACTGAACATGTCTTTGCTCTCCAATGTTGCACTTAATCTCAAACTTTGAAACGTTGCAGTTGAATTTACGAGAGTGTTTTATTTATTTTGATTTTGTCATCCAGTTTAGCATGTTTTTAGGAGTATGAATAAGTCAAGAGGTGGTGGAGTCTGTTTAGGAAACCACTTTCAGTCGTGTGCTATTTTGTTGCATTTCAGTTTTCCTTATTCCTGTTCTCTATATATTTGATGTATTGTTCATTTTAATAAATAGTGAGAAGACATTTTGTCAAGCAAATCATCTTATTTATTTATACAGTTTGTGCAATAATTGTACTTGTGGCAGAATTTGGTATCAGAGCCTGAAGGTCTTGGCGGACATTCTTTTTCTCACCAAGGATGGAAGTGAACAAAGGTAAAGGAGGCTCGTACGGTCTGAGTTACCCAATGCTGGATAGAAGTAATTATACAGCTTGGGCTCTTAAAATGAAGGTCTATATGCAAGCGCAAGGGGTCTGGAACGCTGTAGAGCCAAGTGATCCCAAGGTTGCTGTCGAGGAGAAGACAGACAAAGTGGCGTTAGCAATGGTATATCAGGCAATTCCTGAAGATGTGCTGCTTTCGATTGCAAACAAGAAAACAGCGAAGGATGCTTGGGAAATGATAAAGACATTATGCCAAGGTGCGGACAGAGCAAAGAAGGCACGTATTTAGACTCTGAAATCTGAGTTTGAAATGCTGAATATGAGTGACAGTGAAAAGATTGAGGACTTTCACATGAGAATGAACAGCCTCGTTACAAATATACGAGCACTAGGAGAAACGATGGAAGAATCATATGTCGTAAAGAAATTGCTACGTGCTGTACCTGTAAGATTCCTATAGATAACTTCGACACTGGAACAATTTGGAGATATGGAGAACATGACGGTTGAAGAAGCCGTGGGTTCACTCAAGGCACACGAAGAACGAGTGAAAGGGAAGACAGAAATGAAGGAAACTCAGCTTATGTTGACAGAAGAGGAATGGGCCAAACGAGAAGGAGAAAAGAAGAAATTACTATTGACACGTGAAGAGTGGCTGAAGCGAAACAATGGTGACAGATCAACGAAACAGAGGGGTCGTGGAAAATTTGACAAAAGCATTATCAAATGCTACACTTGTAACATCTATGGTCACTTCGCCTCAGAATGTAAGAAACCCAGGAAGAATAAAGGAACGCAAGAAGTGGAGGCAAATATGGCTGTGATGGAGGATGATGAACCGGCTCTACTCTTGGCCAAACACGAGAAAGAAGCACCAGAGTTGTTGTTGAATGAGGACAAGTTGCTATCCGCACAATTGCCAAAGAATGGAGAATGTGCAAGCGAATCAAATGTTTGGTATCTCGACAATGGCGCGAGCAATCATATGACAGGGTTTAGAGGAAAGTTCGTGGAACTGGATGAGAGTTTTTCTGGCCAGGTTCGTTTTGGAGATGGATCCAAAGTCAAGATAAAAGGAAAGGGTACTGTTATACTGCTGTGCAAAATTGGAGAGGAGAGGAAGCTGCGTGAGGTATATTATATCCCTAGCTTGCGAAATAATACCATATCACTGGGACAGATATCTGAAGAAGGCAACAAGGTAGAGCTCAAGGGAGAATTTCTGAGGATCTATGACAACCAAGAGAGATTGTTGATGGAGGTAAAACGATCTTCTAATCGACTTTATAAAATTATTATAGAGACTAACAAGCAGGAATGTTTGATGACAAAGACGGATGAGATCTCAGGGTTGTGGCATGCTCGTCTTGGGCATGTCAGCTATCAGGCCATGGCTCTTATGTCCAAACACCAGATGGTGGAAGGAATGCCAAAAATAATAAAGCCAAACGCTGTATGTGACGGATGTCTAATGGGGAAGCAAACTAAGAAAATGTTTCCAAACAAAACTAAGTACAGTGCAAAGAAGGTGCTAGAACTCATACATGGTGATTTGTGCGGCTCGATATCTCCAACAACTGCTTCAGGATACAGATGTTTTTTCCTGTTAGTCGATGACTTCAGTAGATTCATGTGGGTGTATTTTATAAAAGGCAAGGATGAGGCACTTCAAGCATTCAAAAGGTTTCGCGCTTTGGTTGAGAATGGGTCAGAAAAGAGGATCAAGGTGTTCAGAACCGACAGAGGAGGTGAATTCAACTCTAACGAATTTAAAGAGTTTTGTGAAGGTGCTGGAATTGAATGACATTTCATGACACCCTACACTCCACAACAAAACGGAGTGGTAGAGCGTCGAAACAGAACCGTTGTAGAGATGACTAGAAGCAGTCTAAAGGAGATGCAATTGCCAGCAAAGATGTGGGCTGAGGCCGTTAGAAATTCAGTATACATCCTCAACAGACTTCCTACGCGAGCATTGACAGGCCAGACGCCGTATGAGGCATGGACAAAAAGGAAACCAGAGATAAGTCACGTACGTGTTTTTGGGTACTTGGCGCACATGAAAACGCCAAGTGTGCACAATACAAAGCTTGACGATCGCAGCAAAAGGGTGGTTAATTTGGGTAGAGAGCCTGGAACAAAAGGATACCGATTGTATGATCCCAAGGAAAATCGCATTCATATAAGTCATAATGTAGTTTTTGAGGAAACAAAACCATGGCCTTGGAGTATGATTGCAGAAAGGGAGGATAGGCAGGAGAATTTTATTGTGCCAAGTATGCTTGAGGTTGATGAAGAAAACCCAAATGACACCGAAGATGCAGAGCATGGAGACACTGAAAATGACAGCTACAGCGGTGATAACACCCAGGTATTAACTCCACAATATCAGTCCTCTGTTTCTAGAATTGATCGAGATAGCTATGATGATAGTACAGAGCCAAATAAATTCAAATCGTTGAGTGAAATTTACAATGTCACGGAGGAAGTAGAACTTGATGAAGAGTTGTGGCTCATGGGGATATACGAACCTGTCAATTATGCATAGGCAGTAAAGGATGTCAACTGGCAGAAAGCAATGAGACAAGAGATAAATTATATTGAGGCAAATGATACATGGAAGTTAACAAGCCTACCACCTGGACAAAAGATCATAGGTCTGAAATGGATCTATAAATTCAAAAAGGATGCAAACGGGAAGGTGGTAAAATACAAAGCACGTCTCGTAGCAAAGGGATATGTGCAAGAACATGGCATTGATTTTGATGAAGTGTATGCACCAGTCACACAGTTAGAGACAGTTAGGCTGTTGTTAGCATTGGCAGCTAAAAATCAATGGGAAGTTCACCATCTCGACATGAAGACAGCATTCTTGAATGGAGACATAATGGAAGATGTATACGTTGCCCAACCGGAGGTATTTGAAAGAAAAGGACAGGAGCACCTAGTGTACAAGCTATCAAAGGCTTTGTATGGACTTCGCCAAGCGCCTCGTGCTTGGTATGCTAAACTGAATTCATGCCTTGTAAGTCTTGGATTTACTCGTTGTCCATATGAGCATGCTGTATACACGAGGAAGAAAGGAGAAGATAGTTTGGTTATTGCAGTCTACGCGGATGATATTCTAGTGACTGGTACGAGTGTCTCAGTGATCGAAGATTTCAAGAACCAGATGAAGCTTCAATTTGAGATGAGCAACATGGGTAAACTCAGTTATTACCTGGGAATAGAAGTTGAACAAGGAGAAGGATACATCGAATTGAAACAAGCAGGTTATGCTCGAAAGATTCTGGAAAAGGCTGGCATGACAGATTGTAATCCAACGAAGTACCCGATGGATCCAAAGGAACAACTTGGTCGAGACGAGACAGGAAAATTAGTCAATGCTACAGAATACAAGAGTATGGTGGGGGGTCTGCGGTATTTAGTTCATACGCGACCAGATATCACGTACTCTGTGGGCATAATTAGTAGATATATGGAGAAGCCCACGAAAAAGCATCTGGATGCAGTGAAAAGAATTCTCAAGTACGTGAAGGGGACCATGCAGCATGGGTTGGTGTATTCAAGGGACAGTGGCAATAATGTATTAACTGGTTTTTCTGATAGCGACTTGGGTGGACAACTGGAAGATAGAAAGAGCACCGGAGGAATGGTTTATTATTTGAACGAGAGTATTATAACTTGGGTTTCACAAAAACAAAAGTGTGTTGCTCTTTCGTCGTGTGAAGCTGAGTTTATGGCTGCCACAGCCGCGGCTTGCCAGGGTATCTGGCTCAGAAACTTTCTTAGTCAAATAACATCTGAAGCTGTTGGTCCGGTTGTTCTATGTATAGACAATCGATCTGCAATTGACTTAGCCAAGAATCCCATGTTCCATGGCAGAAGCAAGCATATTGATATAAGGTTTCACTTCATCAGAGAATGTGTAGAACGAGGAGAAGTCGTCCTGAAGCATGTTTGCAGCAATGATCAGAGGGCAGATATTTTAACAAAAGGACTGGCTACTGTCAAGTTTGAAAATATGAGGAAATTACTGGGAGTCAAGAACCTGAGTAAACAAGTTTGAGATTAGAGGGGAGAGTGTTGCACTTAATCTCAAACTTTGAAACGTTGCAGTTGAATTTAGGAGAGTGTTTTATTTATTTTGATTTTGTCATCCAGTTTAGCATGTTTTTGGGAGTATGAATAAGTCAAGAGGTGGTGGAGTCTGTTTAGGAAACCACTTTCAGTCGTGTGCTATTTTGTTGCATTTCAGTTTTCCTTATTCCTGTTCTCTATATATTTGATGTATTGTTCATTTTAATAAATAGTGAGAAGACATTTTGTCAAGCAAATCATCTTATTTATTTATACAGTTTGTGCAATAATTGTACTTGTGGCAGAATCCAATTGGTAAGTACTTATTTAAAATGGTATGGACTTCAATAAGAATTGAATTCAGTAAAGTTTCATAGGCAGAGATCGTTTGGGATGAAATACATGGCCCAAAAGTTGTAGTGTGCCTCTTCAAACAATAAAAAATATTATGTTAATTAAAGAAAGATTAATTCAAAAATGTGTACAAGTTAGCATCAGTCATGTTTTAGGTAACCAACACCCAGTATATGTAGAGCATCTATTCTTTAAAGGTAAATACAATTCATATTTTAAAAGTGGTGTAGAATCAAACTACAGTGTCCAACTAATCAAAGTGAAGTGCTGTTTTATCACAAGAAATTCCATTTGCTAAAAATTAATACAAACCAAAAATTCTTGGCAGAGACATATCACTTCGTTCTTTCTACTTGTGTGTGGCTAATGTGGAAGGAAAGAAAAAGTTTTCAGTAGTACTAAGGCTATCAATGAAAGAAAGTTATGTGACCAATTAATTGATTACATCAAAAAACCCAATCTCAAGTCTAAATTTAGAAACTACTCCAGTAACAGAGATGAAGGCATTGCAAATGAATGGCTCTAGAAAATTCTTACTGGCTTACCCAGTGTAAGATTTTGATCATACTTACTGTTTGACTGCGTACACTTCAGTGTTTCTTCTAGGAGGTATTCTTGTCCTTTTTAATTTTAATATTTGTCTTTTTAGTATTTCATTATAGGTTACAAAAACTCCTGTTACACATAAAGTATCAACAAGTTATTCAAGCAAAGCTATCAGAATTAAGAACACAAATTGCACTAGAAAAGTCAAGTACTCATCTACTCCAATGAGAACTGTCTAACTCAAGTATCGTGCTTCAAAATAACCCAACGGGAACACTAATTTGCTAAAAGTTGCAAAATTTGATCTTATAGCGGTAATAGTGAAGTGGATCCAAAGCACTTTAATCCGAGAAAGGTGAAGAGTTGAAGACATAAAAGAATTTTCTATGTTACCATTAATGAGAGGGAAATGTAGTATGAACTAGGAACTTATTTGTTGAAGTGAGACACTGGTTAGGATTTAGATATCTCTAGACTTATTTACATAGGCTTGGGTTTTGTAAGCCTATATTACTATTTAAATACAACGTATGTATTATTATTATTTTGATAAATGAAGTTTTACCCATAACCAAAAAAATCCTAGCATATGTACATGAATATACTTGTGTATGGCTAATGTGGAAGGAAAGAAAAAGAAAGTTTTCACTAGTACTAAGGCAATCGATGAAAGAAAGTTATATGTTCTAATAATTGATTGCATCAAAATACCCAGCCTCAAGTTTAAATTTAGAAACTACTCCAGTAACGGAGGTGAATGCATTGCAAATGAATGGCTTTAGAAAATTCTTACATGGCTTACTCAGTGTAAGATTTCGATCATACTTATTGCTCGACTACGTATACTTCAAGAGTTTCTTCTAGGAGGTATTCTTGTCCTTTTTCATTTTAATATTTGTCTTTTTAGTATTTCATTATAGGTTATAAAAACTCCTGTTACGCATAAAGTATCAACAAGCCATTCAAGCAAAGCTATCAGAATTAAGAACACAAATTGCGCTAGAAAAGTCAAGTACTCATCTACTCCGATGAGAACTAATGTTCGATATGACTTAAAAAACTAGCTTTAGGAAGTAGGTCTACAATAAAATCCACAATCTTTAGCCTTTAGAAGTATCATGTAGTAAAGAAAAAGGAAAACTGTCTAACTCAAGTATTATGCTTCAAAATAACCCATCGGGAACACTAAATTGCTAAAGTTGCAAAACTTGATCTTATTGCGATAGTAGTGAAGTGGATCCAAAGCACTTTAATCCGAGAAAGGTGAAGAGTTGAAGATATAAAAGAATTTGCTATGTTACCATTAATGAGAGAGAAATGTAGTATGAACTAGGAACTTATTTGTTGATTTGAGACATTGGTTAGGATTTGGATATCTCTAGACTTATTTACGTAGGCTTGGGTTTTATAAGCCTATATTACTATTTAAACACAATGTACGTATATTTATTATTTTGATAAGGAAGTTCTAACCATATTCAAAAAAATCTTAACATATGTACATGAATATTGATAAAAAAAGACATCATATAAAATCATAGAAATTTCTCATTCATAAATTTCTATTAGATCCTTGATTTCACCCACCTCGTCCCCCTCTCCCTGTCCTATGGAAACCTATACTTTAAGCTTTCTATTCAACAACGACTAGATCCGAGCATATTGACTTGAAGGAAGAAGAAGACCCGTTTATGGAAAATTCTTTAACTTGAATTTTGGTTAATAGATTAAAATGATTTGGAGAAAATGAAGAAGATAAGAAATGTTTAGTGACCACTGGATTAGGGTTTCAATTTTGGGAAACGAAACACTTTGAAACCTTGGAATGACTTTATAGAATTTTGGGCTTACTAACCACAAATTAATTAATTAAGGTTTTGCCCCTTGTTCATCTAAAGTTATTTCTGACTCCGTTATCCGATTTTAGCAAAATTCATATGTTTCCCATATATAAAGGATATTACGGACACAACGGAATAGATCTCAAAGTCAGATTCCCTCATTTATATTTTTATTTTATTTATTTGATTATTGCAATTTATCCCTAAAAAAATTAGAGCTAATCATCTTAATGCTATAAAAAATTAGGTCCTTATTGAATTTCATCCTTGAAATTCCAAGGAATGTTTTTGAACAATCATAAAAAGCAAACGTATTTCACAAGTATTCATAGTAACCGTATAACTATCCTACAACATTGCAACCAGTATGTCATATAAGGCGCCTTTTAATAGTTTTACACTAAAGAAAGGTAACTATCTCTAGCATAGGAAATAAAATTACATTTATCATCCACATTGCCAACAACAATCGTAAGCAATACCAGTTCTATCAATTATATGAACAAATTTACTTAATTAAAATAGATGGAAACATATTGATAAAGTTCCAAATGGGAAATGTGCATCCTATAATCCGAATCTAATGTGTTTTCGCTGGGGTCCATGCCTCATTTGACCTGAACAAGGCTAAGAATATTGTTCCAAAGTTGTCTGTCCTTACTTTCCAAACTACGGATAGGTCATTTAGGCATAGTTAAATCCGATTTCACATCCACTTTGTGCATTCCAACCATCTTTTCGAGAAATGCTACCTTGCATGGAAGCTTCCCAATCCTCTTTATAGGGAAAGATTCAAAAAATACTATAGTAACTTTCTCGAATTGCCAAATCTTACAACATCCGTCAAAGAGGAAGCATTAAGAAATACCACATCACCGATGACAAACTCTATATCGATCCGTCCTTTATCAGCATATGAATTTAGGAGATCCTAAGATGCTTTCATTGTTTTCCAAAGTGGTTGACTTTTTCATAAGTTCCTCTAGGTTCGATTATTGACTTGTCGATGGTTTCCCATCAATATAACGATGAATCACATGGCCTTTCATTTAAGGCTTGAAATGATGACATGCCTATGCTAGCTTGATAACCATTATTGTATGTGAATCCAATCATGTAACGACCCATATTTTTAATGATCGGGTATTTAATAGTTTATTTTAATATTTAATCGTTAATTAAATAAAGGCCCAAAAATGTGATTTTTCGCATACGATCAACCATGACTCGAGACCACTTACATTGAGTTCGTATTGACGATGCGAATTAAAATAAGTATACAGATCGCTATATATTGAGATCAGACGATCTGACCGCCAAAACGGTCTCGAAATACGCAAAAATAACCTTCCGTGGCACAGTCTAAAATGAAGATGCGGTTAGTGCTGTTGGATCCGGAAAGATGAGGTGAATACGCAAATGAATTTCGTGACGATCGAACACGTCATGTGATCGTACGGACTCAAAATGTACATCCATTTATTTGAGAATTAAATGAATGGAATATTAAATTAATATATAAAGCCCAAATTGAATCACTCCCTCTGTTTTCTCTAATCCATTTTACTGTCCATGCCTAAGAGCAAACTTCCATGGTTGAACTGTTATCTTGGCATTCAAAAATCAGATTCTCCACATACGCTCAGCTAAAAATCACAAAATCAAATCTAGTATTGGTGAGAGCTTTGATCTCTTGTGCTCAATCTAGGGTTTAGCCATGTTTGGCCAAGGTTGACCCTATAGCCATGAATTAGGGTTCGATATTGTTGTGTTTTGGAGAAATGATAGGCAGATTGGAGGTGATCATGGTGTTTCTCTAGCCAAGGTGCATCTCCTTGCCAAGTTTAGCAATGTCCGATTATTTCTTGCCATATGCGACCTTTTGGAGTCGAGTTCTAGGGCTGCAACGTCATGATTCAAGGGAGAGAGGTGGAGGAAAGGTGTTTTAGTGTGGATCAAAGAGATCAAGCAATGGAGTGATTTAGCAAAGACTATTCGAAATTTCATCAATAAAAGAGGGGGAATTAGAGATTTGAACTTGTGGCCATGATGTTCAGATATCTTGTGCATGAGCATAGGAAATTGTAGAAGAAGGAGGATTAAGTATTAATAAGTAATTAGTCATTTTATTTAGTTAATCTTGATTCTTATATCAATCATACCTTTTGCATAAGAGGTCCGTGCAGTTTACTATGTTGTGCTCGTGATGGAGAGATCTATATTTTGGTCCTGGTTTGGACAGATATGGCTGAGATGAGTGATATTGTCTCTCACTTTACTATGGCTGATTATTTAGTGTTGTATCGACGTTCGAGAATGATTCTTGGTTTATAAACGTGATATTTTTATTAATACACAATAACTATATTTTTATAAATGAATATATAGTTATTTTAAAATGATTTATAAAGAATATCGTGTATTTTCCATCATCTTGCCATAGTTAATGAATTATTAGATTAAATCTAATATTGATGTTATTTCCTACATTAATTGGTATAAATGGACTGTTTATGTCATATATATGTTGTTTTGGATGGATGTATGGTTATTTGGATGTATGAATGTTTGGATGTATGTTTGATTGTTTGGCTTGTTTGTTATTTGGCTGTTTTGGCTCAAAATGCCGATTAGCAGTGATTTTATTTTAGGTAGCATCTTGTACATTGGAGTTTCGCACATGTAGAAATCTAATGAATGAGATGAGATGTAAAAGAGGGTTTGGGATACATGCCGGTGGATTTGGATTTCAGAGTGGATGCTGGACGTTTCCGTTTGGTTTATACTTAACTGTACTTAACCATTCAGTTATGTGCAAGACTAAGGTGTGCGAGTGATGCTTTGTTCGTGTGACCGGTTTAGAGATTAGATGTTATTAACCTAAGACGAGTGATATTGATGGTAAGGAAGTGATGTGGTGTTCGACCTAGCAATTTTGATGGTGAGGCAGGGATGCAGTGCTTCAACCTGCTAATTTAGTAACATGGATAGTGACTCGACGATGTATGGAGTACGCTCCGGGATGATAGTATCAGGACTGTATGGATCATATTGGACCTCGGTTTTTAGATGGCATGATAAAAGGTTTCTTCGATCGAGAGCTCAAGTGGAGAGCAGGATCGAGGATAGCAGCTCGGATGAGTGAGGCTGCGGATAGTGGACTGGGTTGAGTGTTAAGGCTCGCCCCTAGAAACCATAATGAGCTAGTAGGGTTTGAATCCATATCAAGTGAGTAGGGCTTGATGGATGTATTTGTGGTTAGAGATCGTTGACGACTCAGAGTGTCCTGGTTGTGTTCAAGTAGGGGTACTATATGGGGGGCATCCGAGGGTTGGTAGCGTCAGTCATGTATCCTGGACCGCTTTGAGAGGGTATAGTGTCAGACGGTATGGAGGTTCTGTAAAAGACAACCATGCAAGGTTTTGGACTAGAAAGTACGGGGGAACACAATCGAGAATCGAGATTTCCACTGGTCCTTGACAGTTGCAGAAGGTCATATGAGTCGTCGTATATCCGGCACATTGGGTAACAGTTAGTATTGTTTGATAGATTCTATGTTTGTGATGATTTCTCATCTATCACCTGTCACCTCAGGAATGTGGTGGGGATACCTAGATACCCTGACTCGATTTAGTGTGGAGTAGGTATGGATGGAGATACCTAGATACCTGAAGTTCACTTAGTATGGAGTAGGGACTATAGGTGGAGATACCTAGGCACCCTGACAGATACTGAGTATGTTATACCCTTTTTATGATGTTATAAAGTAGCATATTACTTATATTTATGTGTTGACTCTGTGGTTGCAGGAACAGATCGGGTATGATACATACATCTGTTTCGTATAATATTGAGTTTTATAGTATTTTGAGATTTTATATGGCTCACACCAGACTGTTGTCTGACATGAGTTTTTATGCTTTGCTTCTTATTATCTTGGTATTCTTAAATGAGTAGACTGAGAGCAGGTGGATGATTATGGAGTTATATAGGTGGACCGACAGGGGGTGATGGTTGTCTATATTTATATATGCATTTGTTATTGTATTTCCATCACGTGACACTGTGGAGCCTTGACGATGTTGATTTACTATTGTGAGACAATGTACCAAATGAGTTTACTTACTCTTTGTACAAACTATATTATGGTGTTGTATAATTTAATGGATCTTTATTTAAATGATTATTTTACATTGTTATTACTATCTCTATTGTTTTATACATGTATTGATTATTATATTTACTCTAATGTGATGTGAGATATGCGATAGGCAATTTGATTAGTTGATGCTTCCTTTTTCTTCATTTTCCATTCTTTTCTCTTCTATTTCTTCATTTTATTTCTTTTTCTTTCATTTGATTACCATTCTGCACTGTAGATGTAGGACGGTCGTTACATTTGGTATCAAAGCTCTGGTTATCCGATTAACCTTAGTTGATACCGTGATCTAGTAGAGAAAGGAGTTATTTCTTTAGACCAGATCTAGAGAGTGTATGTATATGAGAGAGTTTATATTCTTTACATATTTTGGTTTGAAAAACTATATAGTAGTGTATATACATAGTATATGGGTTGAACGCACACATGAGCACTATTGATGTAATTTTCTTTCTGAGAGATGGATCATCCTTATTATGGAATAGGAATGATATAGCATGGAAGAAAAACTATGATTGATTCTATCTTTAGAGTTGAGTATTGGGAAGGAACATGGCAGTTATCCCTGATTGATAGGATGTGTTTGTAAAGTTGGTGTGAAACATTTCGTAGATGCATGGTTTGTTATGGATGGTTATGGTGCGCAATTGCAATTGGCTAGACTCAACTTTGCCTAGCTATACATAAACCATAAGAGTTTAGGAGGCAGGTCGTTTCTTGGAAAAGAGTCGGCTATTGGGAGGAAATTTTGGTTGGTTGATTGTAGAAGGATCGTCGAAGACTTAGAGTTACATGATGCATGAGATATAAGTTAGCCTCTGGATGACTCTAAAGATGGATGACGAACCAATGAGTATTTCTATAGCTCTACTTCTAGGGGATCGATTTCCTTGGGACTAGTTCATAGTTCGCTTTGAAGAAGATTTGTGTCAACTTTTCTGAAGTCGAGGATGGTTAGAGAGTTTGCCGATTTGAAGTATGGTAATTTGTTTATTTTGGAGTATGTGGTTGGATTAGATATGATATCGAGGTACCGTTTAATCTTATTGATGCCCCACACTGAAAGGATTGAAGTTTATCATTACGTAGAGATATTATCTTGAGGTTCAATTGATTCGTCAGATTGACGAAGGCTTTGAGAGGATGATCAAGAAGTACCCAATATTAAAGAGTTATCTCGTACTAGTTGTATAGGGATAGATTGGGAAGCATATGTATTGATTGCCGTTATGGTTTCGTCGATTTCTCCATGATGAAAGAGAAGGGAAATGGCATCATCGTTTTAGATATGATTTCTGCATATGGTGGTTTGATACATGTTTTATTTGACATTGAGCTTTCGTATTCTGTTATATCTAGATCTGATAGTTAAATGTTGGGATAGAGTCTCGAGATAATTACCGATCTTTTATCACGAAAGACCTAGTTAGGGGCTCAGCCGGCCTATACGTGGTTTGTCGAGACCTAGCCCTTTTGAGTGGTTGTTTATTTGTTAGGCATTGATTGTTTGGGGTTTAGTTAGGTTGGTATTATAGTTTAAGAATTGACCATTGAAGTGGATATGTAATAGTGGTGGACCGAGAGAGGTCGTTGATGACGATCAGGGTTGTGAGGAGCAGATGGTAGTGATTGGATGCTAGTAGAGGAGCCTCATATATTCGCTCGATATTCCACATAATAGGATGCCATCTATGCATGTACCTGGAGAGTATCCAAACATACTCGAGGAGGTGACCTGATTACCACCACATAGGATAGAGTTTCATATCGATCTGGTCAGAGGAGTTGGACCAGTAGTTATGCCTTTAAGGCATAGAGTGTCCAAAGAGATTAGGAGACTAGAAATGTGAGAGGATGGCCTGTTTAGGTGATAGTTCATCCTTGGAAGTTTTTTGGGTATGCACCTATAGTGTTTTTCGATAGGATGGATGGATCTTTGGTGTTGTTTATTGGTTATCGTGAGTTGAGCGAGATGATAAACAAGTTTCTACTCCCTTTTGTTGAAGGCTTATTCGATCAGCTCTATAGCACAAGGGTGTTCTCTTAGTTGGACCTTAAAGGTGAGGTTACATCAATTGAGAGTATGTTGGATGAGTGTGCTGATTATAATGTTTGTACACTACCTTGATTTTAGGCTGGTTATGCAGTTCGGGCTAACCATTGTGTCGACATATGTTTTGGGGCTGATGGACCATGTTTAGAGAGGTCACTTAAGTCGGTTATGCTTATGTACATTGATGATACTTTCGTATACCCAAGGATGGATGAGAAGCACAAGGAATGATTAGTGATAAGATTTTGGTGGTAACACTCCTTAAAAAAGGAAGCGAGATAGTTAAGTCATGTTGGTTCGGAGTAGGATGTCGCTGTAGATCTAGTAGTTATGATAGTTCGGAGACCCAAGATAGCAGTATTGTTGACCTATCGTATGGAAGAGGATCAGACTTTTTTTGAGACGTGAGGTGTAGTAACACGTTATTGAGTTTGACCAAGAGGTTGATGAGTACGTTGATCGTGCTCATTTTAAGCGGGAATGAAGAAATGATAGTACACACTTGCCTGTGGTACTTAACTAGGTATGGTAGTTATGTCAATAGGTAATATCCAACTCTTGGTTTGGAGTTGGCGGTGATAGAGTTCACTTTAGGGATTTGGAGGCTCTATCTATTAGGATAGAGGTTCAACTGTTCAGTGATTCCATATCATTGTAGTATCTCTTCTTTGAGAGGAACTCGACCTTCGCCTGTAGCAGTTGTTGGAGTTCTAAGCCTCCAATGGTTTTGACATTTCCTAGACGTTTGAATGGAAATGTGGTGGTTGGTATTCGAGTGGGAGACATATCAGTTTGGGAGCAATATTCCTAGAGTGGGCATTGCTTGAGCTTATCACTAGATACGATTCCAGAATTCTATGAGTTATGGCCAAGTGTGATGGCTGATTTGACCGTCAAACCTACTTTGATTTAGCCGATTGGAACTAGTCAAAGGTGTTAAACTAGAACAGTTGATATTGTAGCTAAACTAAAAAAGTGAGTAGCATCTAGAGAGATGATGCAGTGCGTACTCACTTGAGGCTATTGATTCTGTAGAGATTGTTTGTTCTCGGGTAGTGGGAACAAATGTTTTAGGACTACATCGATAGTTTGCCGACTACTAAGGATAGAGATATAACATTGAGTCACAGTCGTTTGGTTTGCAGATGACGCTAGATTTGTATTCCTTAAGTCTAATAGTATAGCATCCATTTTTGTTGTTGTGCCAAGAGCATTGTAAGTAGCCGAGACCCGTTGTTCGATAGTGGGTTTTGGGAGTACTTATAAAAGGTGTTTGGAATTGGTACTAAATGGGTTGGATGATATCGAGATTGAACCACAGGCTTTGAGACCTCGTAGGCCTATTCCTACCAATAAATGCGATATAAATCAGGTTGGAAGGAGGACGGTGGAGTAATGGGGGATCAGTGGAATGAAAGTGAAGGCGATAAGGTATATTAGATTGTGGGGAGCATGAGGACCATTAGTCCGGAGCTCTTTAGACGATGAGTTTCTATTTTTACCGTCTCATTATGGATATCATATTGGATGTTTATACTAGGCGGTTTAGCATTCCACGTGCTAGGATAGGAATGGATATTATTTTCGAATATTAGGTCTTATGTATGCATGTTTGATTTGATTATTAGCTTATGTTGTATAGTTGTTAGGCATGTTGGATTGTTTAAATTGCATAGTTGTTAGGCATTATTATTTGGCATAGCATTCTTGTTTGATGATTATTGTATATGATCTAGTATAGTTAAAGATATGAGTTGTATACATATCTATGATGTATAGGGATTTTCCTAGACCTAGCCGTACATAGGAGGTTCTGCCGAATTTTTTTGAAATCTCATAAATTTTTTAGGGTCGATGTGTTATGATTTCAGGGACGAAATTTTTTAAGGATGGGAGAATGTAATAACCTGTATTTTTAATGATTGGGTATTTAAATAGTTTATAAATATTTGACTGTTAATTAAATGAAGGCCCGAAAATGTGATTTTTCACGTACGACCGAATCAAGACTCAAGACCACTTCCATTGAGTCTGGATTGACATTGTGAATTAAAATGAGTATAAAGATCGCTATATTTCAAGATCGGACGATATGATGCCAAAATGGTCTCGAAATATACAAAACTAGCCTTCCGGGGCATAGTATCAGATAAAAACGCGGTTAGCGCCATTGGATCCGGAAGAATGATATGATGTACGTAGACAAGTTTCATGACGGTCGGACGCATTATGTGATTGTACCGACTTGATACCTACATCCATTTATTTGAGAATTAAATGAATGGAATATTAAATTATTATATAAATCCCAAATTGAATCACTCCTTCTATTTTCTCTAATCCATTTTACTGTTTATGCCGAAGAGCAAATTTCCATGGCCGAACTGTTATCTTGGGATTCAAAAATAAGATTCTCCACATCCTCTCCACTAAAAATCACGAAACCAAATCCATTATTCATGAGAGCTTTGATCTTATGCTCGGTCTAGGGTTTGGCTATGTTTGGCCAAGGTTGACCCTACAGCCATGAATTAGGTTTGATTTTGGAGCAACAATAGGCAGATTGGAGGTAATCATCATGTTTCTCTCCCCGACCGCATCTCCTTGGCAAGTTTGACGATGTCCAATCATTTCTTGCCATATGCGACTTTTTGGAGCCGAGACCTAGGGCTACAACGTCGTGATCTAAGGGAGAGAGGCGAAGACTTGTTTTAACGCAGATCGTAGAGATCGAGCAATGGAGTGATTTAGCGAAGATGATTCGAAATTTCATTGATAAGTCAGGGAGAATTGGAGATTTAAACTTGTGGCCATGGTATGCAGATATCTTATGCACGATTATAGTAAATTGTCAAAGAAAGTGGATTAGTTATTAATAAGGTAATTAGTTATTTATTTATTTAATTATCCAGTTAATCTCAATTCTTATATCGATTATATCGTTTGCATACGAGATCCATTTTGGATGTGGTTTCTTGAGTTGCGCACATAATGGAGAGATCTACATTTTAGTGCTAGTTTGGACAGATTTGATTGAGTTGAGAGATATTATCTCTCCCTTTACTATGGTTGATTATTTAGTGTTATATTAACGTTTAGGAATGATTTTTGATTTTCAACCGTAGTATTATTACTATTATACAGCAGTTACATTTTTATAAAAAATATATAATTATTTTAAAATGATTTTTAAAGAATATTACGCATGTTCCGTCGTCGTGCCATTGTCAGTGAATTGTTAGATTAGATCTATTATTGATGTTATTTTCTAGATTAATTGATATGAATGGATTTTTTATGTTATATGTATGTTGTTTTGGATGGATGTATAGTTGTCTAAATCTATGGATGTTTAGATTTGGTTGTTTGGCTTGTTTGTTATCTGGTTGGTTTGGTTGAAAATGTTGATTAGCGGTGATTTAATTTCGGGTAGCATCTTGTACGTTGGAGTTCCGTGTATGCGGAAATCTATTGAATGACATGAGCTATAGAAGAGGGTTTAGGATACCTCTCGATGGTTCTATGTTTCAGAGTGGATGTCGAATTTTTTCATTTGTTCTGTACTTAATTGTTCAGTTAAATATAAGACCAAGGTGGATGGTATTTACCATAGTAGAACGGTCAATGCCCATCACTGTTGTCGATTGGTGATTTGGCCGATATATGGCTTGGACATTGATGGGATCTCACGGTGCATGACGTGATGGTTCGTTCGTGTGAACCGTTTAGAGATTGGATGTTATTAACCTACGACGAGTGATATTGATGATGAGGCAATGATGTGGTGCTTCGACATGGTGATTTTGATGGTGAGGCAGGGATGCGGTGCTTCGACCTAGTAGTCTGATATTGCAGATAGTGTAACACCCCTAATTTTAATAACATTATTCATGAGATTTAATTAGAATAAATTAAATAGAATAATGTAAAGTGATAAATGGATTGAGATTGGTAAATAAATATTAGTGATCATGCTTATTTAAAATGAATAAGCCTAAAATGGTTAAGTATTAACTAATTTTATCATAAGGGCCTTAGAGTCTCTTATCCATACATGCTCATTTTAACATAAGCAAAAATTATAAACGCAAGAAGAGAAGGTATCGGCCATTAGGAGGAAGATAAGAAGAGAAATCAAAATAAAAGCTTAGGATCAAGCTAGAGGAAATCAATCTTAATCAATCTCCAATTTCCTTATCCAAATTAAGGTGAATAGTATTCACTACATCTCTATTTTTGGTTTTATAATCATATGTTTTTTCAGATTTAAGGAAAAATTCATTTTTATGATATATTGGATGATGATATGCTTGATTTATGATTTGTTTAGTTTAACAAGATTATTTAAAAATAAATATGCATAGTTTTAGGGTAAAACCGAGGTTAAATGATTTTTAAATGCCATGAAAAAATTATATGTTATGAGCAACATGATTTCGAAGTTGGGTTTTAATCTTTATAGTTTGTAGGCCATGGAGAATTAGTTATGAATTTTCAAAGGCAAATATGGTTATTTGGGTTTATAAATTTATTTCAAAAATTATATTAAGAATTTAGTCTGAAATTTTGACATGTTAGGCAACATGACTAAAGTGAATATTTGGAATTTTTGAGGATTTTAACTAAGTGATTTAGTATTGAAATTAAATTATTTTGAAAGGAGGACCTAAATGATTTAATTGTTTTGTTAAGGGGAAGGGCTTATTTTTTAAATGTTATATAGTATTTAGATCTGAGAAAATGTGGCAAATTTTAGTAAATAATTTGAAAGTTTAATGTAACCAATCATGTGTTTACAGTGGGCAAGTTAGTTACAAAACGCTTGCTTTATTTAGTAAAAACAACCTTTTGCTCAGAAAAGCAGAGTCCACCTCCTTTGGAAGGAGTTTCTGACCTAGAGCTTCTGCCTCCGACCTAGTCGAAACCCTCTACCACGAAACTAGTACACATGGTATCACTTAGTTGGTACATAGTGGATTGGAGAAAGGCAGAAGGAAGAGTGTCGAAATATCTGAAAGTGTCTATACCTTTGTTTTGTTTTTAAAAGAAAAGCGCTTGCCTGTTTACTAAAGGGTTTCGAAGTAGTCGAAACCAATGAGTCATGAAAGGGTATTTCAAAAGAAGCTTTCGAACGTGAAATGCCACCTTTATTTTTAAAATAAGTAGCTTCCGAAGAACTTACTAAGTTTTTAAAGCGATGCTTTCGGAAGGGGCAGTTTCGACTAAGTCAAAACTCTTCTATGATTAGATGCCTTTTGATGGTATTAAGACATCAATGATGTTGAAAGTACTATCTGTTTTTTTTAAATATAAGCCAATTCTTGCTACTTTCGAGATGGGTTAGGGGTTTCGAAGGCAATGGTTTTGGAAGCGGTTTCGAAGCCAACCTTCAATTATTTTATCCAGATGTTTAATGCTATCGAAAGGATGGTTTCGACACCATCAAGTTTTCCCCCAAATACTTACATGAAATAAAGAATGGTTTCAAAAGAGATGCTTTCGCGTATGTTCACTTTGATCCAAAATGATGTTTTAAACCCAATGATTTCGAAAGGTTGAATTTCAATGGTTTAGGAGGGGTAACCTCCAAGTGTTTTGGAAGGTAAACTTCCAATGGTTTCAAAAGGGCACTTTCACTTGGTTTCAAAAGTATGCTTCCAAAGTCAAAGTTTAATGCTTTAATACAAACAGAAGGTTTCGAAAGAGAAGTTTTAAAGTATTCGAAAGGTAGGAGCCTAATGTTTTGAAGTTGTATTTTATTGCTTTCGAAGGAGGTCATCCTATGAGGTCGAAAGCAAGGTTTCGAAGGTGTCAAACGAGTTTTTAAACCCAAAATCATTTTTAAGGTAAAACCCATGGCTAAATAAAGGAGTTTTGAAAGGAATTCAAGTATGTAAATTTGAAGAAGTATTTCCTAACCATGTTTTATATGTAAGTGTTTTCAGGGATATTAAACCCACATGAGTGGTATGGTTAAGTTGTTATGTTTGCTTCTTCAAATATGATTATATTCACATGATAAAGAACCCATAACTGTATATTGGGGATAAAAGGGTAGAAGAACCAGCTAGGTCAACCCAGTAGTGAATATAAATTGATTAAACTCCTGATGAGTAGAAATGCATCCAGGGAGTCAAGGAAACCAAATTATAGGATGCTTAAATCTTATAGGTATCCAAGAGATAGGTTCATAAGAAACCAATGAAAACAATGATTAGGAAGTTATTGGGGGTAACCAACAGGTTCACAGTAAACCATGAAAACTATGTATTAAGGATGGTTGGCAAGGGCCAATTGGTTTGTAGTGAACCCATGAAAAGTATATCTAGATTAAGTATTGACATCATTCAAAAGGTTCCTAGTCAACCCATGAAAAATAGGATAAGAAAGAAGTTATTGGAGGCATCAGTAGGTTCCTAATCAACCCACGAAAACTAGGTTAAGAAGGGAGTTACTGGAGAATCCATATATTTTTAGCCAACCCATGAAAATTAGGATAAAAGATGAGTTATTGGAATGACCAGTAGGTTCGGGGAACCTATGAATTGATTGAGTTAATTGGCAGGGGCCTATAGGTTCTTAGTGATCCCATGAAAACTCTAAAATAGGATAGGGTGTCCATGAATTATAAAAGGTTATTAGTAAATCCATGAAAACTAATAGGTTAATTGTGACACTAGAAACTATAAATATAACAGGGAGTCAACTAAACGGGGGATGAGTAATCCAAAATATTTATATGTGTATATCATCTTAATATTTTGAAATGCTATGTTTTAACCATTGTGGATGTAGGAGCACAGTATATGGTTTTGAAAAGGTTTTAAGAGAACAATGAGGGGAAAATCCGTTCCGCTAAGCAGTGTGGTCTCACTAGATATCTAAATGGATTGAGATGTTAGATTATTATTCATACTAGGCTTTATGTCTGACTCGAAGTTTTTGTTTTCCCCCTGAACTCTCGGGTACTCAATTGATTTTGAGTAGTTTTAGGTTTAGGATTTTTCAGGTTCTCTTCTAACGCGAATAAAGCTTCCGGAGGCGTGCAAGAGGCAGTTAGTTATTTAAAGTTAACTTTTTTCGTTGTTTATTTTGGATGTAAAGGCAGACTTATTAGCCTTGCTATATATTCTGATCAATCAAAGGGGGCATCTTCATACGTCGCTTTGGTCACCGAGGATTAATAACTATGGATGACTGTAGCATCCGTAGTCGTTTGTTTTGGGCCTCCAAGTAGGGGGATGTTATAGATAGTGACTCAATGATGTATGAAGTAGGCTCCGGGATGATAGTATCAGGACTGTGGGATCATGCTGGACCTCGGGCTTTAGATGGCATGATAGTAGGGTTCTTCAATTGAGAGCTCAGACGGAGAGCAGGATCGAGGATGGCAACTTGGATTGGAGTGAGATCGCGGATAGTGGATCGGGTTGAGTGTTAGGGCTCGTGCCCAGGTACTGTAGTGAGCCAGTAGGATTCAAATCCGTATCGAGCGAGTAGGGATCGATGTATGTGTTTGTGCCTAGGGATCGTTGATGACTCGGAGTGTTCTAATTGTGTTCAAGCAGAGGTACTATATGCAGGGACACCCGAGGGATAGTAGCGCCGGTCGTGTATCCAGACCCACTCCGAGAGGGTCTACTGTCAGACGGTACATAGGTACTATAGGAGAAAACCGCACGGGGTTTCAAACCTAAAAGTATAGGGAACGCAACCAAGAACCGAGATTTCCACTAGTCCTTGATGGTCGTAGAGGGTTATATGAGTCGTCATATATCTAGCACATTCGGTGACAGTTCGTATTGTTTGATGGATATGTTTCTTATGTTACTCATTACTTACCTGTTACCCTAGGGATGTCACACTAGGTTGGTATTGTGGTAGATATACCTAGATACCCTAACTTGAATTAGTTTGGAGTAGGTATGGATGGAGATACCTAGATACCCGAAGTTTTCTTACTATCAAGTAAGGACTATAGGTGGAGATACCTAGGCACCCTGATAAATACTGAGTATGGTATACCCTTTTTACGATGTTATAGAGTAGTGTATTACTTATATTTATATGCTGATTCTGTGGTATCAGGGACATGTCAGGTATGGTTTATCTACCCTCTGTTCCGTATATTATCAAGTTCTAAGTTTTTGATTTGATATTGCTCACGCCAAACCGTTGTTTGACTCAAGGTTTTATGGTTTGCTTCTTATTATCTTGGGTGCTCTTAAATGAGCAGATTGAGAGCCGGTGGATGATTATGGAGTTTACTGGTGGAACAATAGGAGGTGACGGTTGTCTATACTTATATGTGCATTTGTTATATTTCCACTATATGACACCATGGAGCGTTGACGGTGTTGGTTTGCTATTATGAGATAATGTACCAGCTGAGTTTACTTTCCAGTTGTAAAAACTCTATTATGGTGTTGTCTAACTTTGTAGATCTTTATTCAGATGATTATTTCATATTATTATTACCATCTCTATTGTTTTATACCCGTGTTGATTATTATCTTTACTCTGATGCGATGTGAGATACATGATAGGTAATTTGGTTGGTTGATGCTTTTTTTTCTTCTTTTTCCATTCTTTTCTCTTCTATTTCTTCATCTTATTTCTTTTTCCTTCCTTTGACTCCCATTCTACACCGTAGGTGTAGGGCAATTGTTACAAATTAAGTGTAAATGGACCTCCAAAGAGCTCCCAAAATCAAGTATGCAAGCCCTTAATAAATTTTCAAGCACATTATTTACCCTCTCTGTTTGGCCATTAGTTGTTTGTGATATTTTATTTTTAAATTTAATTTGACCCTAAAACATTTTGCAAGCTCTTCCCCTATTCGATTGTAAAGAGAAGGACTCTATCACTAATAATACTAGTAGTTATTTCATGCAACCTCATTATTTCCTTTATGTATAATGTGGCCAACGACAAAGTGGTTTGAGTAGTTGTAGTTGGAATTAAATAGGCATGATTGGTTAAGAAGACTACCACAACCCAAATGCTTTCACCCCATCTTCAAGTATGAGGTAATCCATCAACAGAATCCATGGATATATGTTCTAACTCCATTGTGTAATGTTTAACAGAAGCAATAATCCACTGAGTTCTCTCAATCAGCTTTTGTCCTTGGGAACATCAAACGCCTTGCTATGAAATCCAAAACTTATCGCTTCATTTTCTCTAATAAAATATACACTTCATGTCACTGTACATCTTATTACTACCCAGATAAATAGTCATCCTAGATTAGTGGAACTCCTTATGCACCTCATTAGTTACCAATCAACCTGGGATATATAATCTTCTATCAGTATAAGTCATCCCCCAGGATCAAATACATAACCTATCCAAATCATTAGATCTTTCTTCTTTCTTTAGTGCTTTATGGCTTCTTGTAGCTTTGCATCAAGTATTTGACCTATACCATTATAGCCCATAAGAATAAACCAGACCTATAAGTTTGCTAACAAACCATGAACAAAGTTGAGCGAGGTCAAAAATCAAATTCTACAATTTCAGCAAACATAAAACCTGAATGTCTCGTACTTAGTGCATTTATTACAGCGTTTTCCATTCAAGAGTGTTAGAGACGTTGAAATCATAATAAGAAAGAAATATGATTAATCTTTGTTTTCTCAAGTTACGATCCCATAAGGAGAAAAGACACTTTAAGGATCATGATCTGTGAATGGCTCAAATTCCTCGCCCAACAAATAATGCCTCTAGATTTTCAAAGAAAAATAATGGTGCAAACTTCAAATGATGATTTGGAAGCTAATCTAATGTGGCTCTACTTGCGTACTAGTATAAGCAACCACTCTTCCTTCTTGAATAAAAACAACACCAATCCCTATACCGAAAGTATCATCATATATGATAAAAGGCTTAGTTCATTCTTGAATGGTAAGGATAGGAGTGTTTGTCAATAGTTCTTTCAATCTAATAGTTAACACTAGGAACTCCTCAAAAGGTTTGATTCTTTTTACTTAGCTGCATTAAGGTAGTGATTAGCTTTGCAAAATCCATTCTGAACTTTCTATAATACCCTTTCAAGACAATAAAATTATGCACCTTTGTCGCATTCCTCGGTACCTTCCAATGTTTCACCATAATCACCTTACTAGGGTTACGAAAAGCCCATGCTTGATACAACATGGCCCAAGTGACGCACTTCCTTCCTTCGTAGATGGCATTTGGAAAACTTTGCTTTTGAATGGTGTTTCCTAAATATTTCTAATAGCTCTTTCAAATATATCATGTGCTCTTATTTATCTTTAGAATATATCAAGATATCATCCATATACTTATTGAGAATTGCTTTTAGAAAAGTTACCTCATAAGTTCAATAAAATTAGCAGAAGCATTGGTAAAACCAAATGCCATAACCAACCACTCATAAGAAGCCTTAAAATTTCTAAAGCCAGTCTTCAAATTCTATCTATGGTCATTCGTAACTTAAAAACGGCCGTAGCGAGGTCAAGTTGGGAGAATATCCTTTCTCATCCAAATTAATCAAATGAATCATTAATATGCAATAGAGGATACTTGTTCTTGTGAGTTAACTTATTTTTCTCTATGTAATTAGTAGAGAGTATTAGGGATCCATCTGCTTTATTGCCACACAAGACATCCATCTCCCTTTGGATAAAGACCTTCTTCAAAAGTTCGAAGAGTTGGACCACCTTCTGCCTTCTTTCCTTAGGAGCCATACATCTAATTAGTAACACCATTGACTTAGCGTCCTCCACAAGATTAATTCGAACTCAATTTCCCTATGAAGGGGCAAACCAAAATTTCTTCAAATATATTAGGAAAATCTTTTACAATGGGAAGTTGAGACAATTCTCCTTTAGATAGGCAAAACAAGTACAAATAACTCAACATCATATGACTCATTAGCTCACTATGCATATCAGGCATGTGACTGCACATATCCTTCACCATTGAAATTTTCTTATCACAATCGAGAATTGCCCTATGCTTCGACAACCAATACATATGAAGAATAAGACCATAACTAGAAAATCAAAGCATACATGCATTACAAGAGAAACTAGATCCACCCTAGGATAACCTAATGTCATGACAAATCTATGAAAGACACTTAACTCCCAGCGAGATTTGGCACGATAAGAGGGTCATGGACAATATGAGGTATAAGGTGTAAACTATCAACTACATGACTAGTAGTGAAAGGTTATGAAGCTCCCATGTTAAAGTCAAATACATACAGGAAAACCATAAATAGAAAGCACACATTACATAATAACATTCTTTCTCTTAGCTTTGGCCGATGGCTTACTAGAACTTGGGGTTGCTCTAAATGCATAACCCTCTTAGTTCGTGAGATGATGGTTTTGATGACAACAACCTTAGAATAGATTATGAAATATAAATACTAACATTATAAGTTTAGATAGATATGTGTGTGTGTGTGTATGCAGGATTTAACCATGCAAGTACCAAAAATGAAGACTATACAGTATAGAGATTCAAGATATCAAGATTGAAGACTCATGAGTATCAAGATTATCAAGAGTTCAAGACTTCAAGAATAAGTATTTTAATTAGGAATTTTGTTAAAACTCGTAGAAAAGCGCTGACATCTTGAAATCCAATTTATTCGTGGAATGGAATCCACTTCGAGCCCGTTAAAGGGATGGAACCCTAGATAGGATGGAACCTACGAAAATCTAGTGGAACATTGTTCTGTATCTGCTAATTTTTTATTCAAATGATTTTACAAAAATTATCTTGTTTTCAAAATGATTTCAAAACTTTACTTTTAAAAGATTCAAAAACCTATATCCTGATTTTAAATAATTTTAGCCTCAAAATCATCTTTATTTTCAAAGTCAAATTACTCCTGATTTTAAACTATCTTTTAATATAATATATTTTACTTTTAAATATTTGTACTTAGATTTAAATATAAAATTATAGTTAAATTCTATATATATATTATTCTCTATATTTACTTATGAATTTTAACTATTGTCAAGTATATTTTTAAAGTTTAAAATAGTTTAAATATAAGATAAAGGTTATTTTCAAAAAAAATCAATCATCAAAAATTGCCTTGGGATGTCGACAAACTCATGGTGATCATGTCTACATAGTGTGAATTAAATTCAAAATTTAAATTTCAAAAGAAGTGTCTATTCGCAATAACTCTTCACGAATGGACATGGCTGTTGTTCTTCTATAAATAGGGATTAGTTTCAATGAATTTAATATCAAATTTTCTGGTTTTTCACTCCTCTTCTTCTTCCACTTTTCTTAATACATATCCTTACCATTATTCTACCGAAATCAACATTGAATCAAACTCGATCATTCGTAGTTTGATTCTCTATCACTATCTCAACAAGATCCTCAGTGCTATTCAGAGTTATAGGATTTTTGCAATCAACTTAGCGAGAAAAGGTGTGATTGTAGCCTTGAAAATTAACCAAGCGTGATAAGGCGTGATTGTAACCTTTGGAAATCAATTAGGTGAACTTGTTGCCCATAAATCAAGTGGGTGAACTTGTTACTCGGAAAATCAAGTATCTCTACCCAGAGGATTATGATTCTGGAGGGTGTACCTCGTAGCCTTGAAATCGAGGGTGTAATTGTAAAGATTGCTTTTGAAAGGAAATACGTACTTGTGTTATGGGACTGGATGTAGGGTAACTCCGAGCCAGTATAAAATAGGGTGTGTTTTTTCCTTTAATGCTTTTTATTTTATTTCTGCATCTGTGTTTGTTTCTGTGATCATATCTGTGTCTGTATATTGCACACATCTGTGTTTAAATTAACATAAACGCAAAATATTTAGTAATTCTTTATAAACATTATTCTCCCCCCTCTAGTGTTAATCTTAGCCTTAAGATCCGTAATCCGCATTTCTCACAGTTGGTATCAGAGCAAGGTTTTCAAAGTTTCATAATATGATTTGTGAAAAAATTTCAAAATGGCTACAAACACTGGTACTGTTACTAACAGTAGTATCCCGGTCATTAGTTCATTTGTAGAAGGTCAGTCTACTGTCAGATCACCACTTTTTAATGGCAGTAACTATACATATTGGGCATGTAGGATGAAAATATATTTACAACCTATAGGATTAGACACTTGGAATATTACACAAACTGAATATTCTGAACCCACAACTGATTTTGCATAGTGGACTGCTGAGCAAAAGACTGTTGCACAAAATAATTCTAAGGCAATGAATATATATTTTTGTTCACTGGATAGAAATGAATTCAATAGAGTGTCAGTTTGTAAGTCTGCATATGAAATCTGGAAAACTTTGCAAGTTATTCACGAAGGAACAAGCAAAGTTAAACAGACAAAAATTTCCATGCTCACAAATCAGTTTCAATTATTTAAAATGGATTCTAATGAGTCTATTTCAGATATGTATAGTAGATTTCAGGATATTGTGCATTCTCTAATATCTTTAGGAAAGGAATTTTCTGAAGAAGATCAAGTCAGAAAGATTTTAAATTCTCTTACTCCAGAATAGGATCAAAAGACACTTGCTATCAAAGAGGCAAATGACATCAGTAGTTTAAAGATAGAAGAATTCATTGGAAATATAATGTCATATGAAGTTCAAATGATCGGGAGAAGAGAAAGCAAAGCATCTGAAAATAAATCAATGGCATTCAATGCATCGACTGATGGATTAGATTCAAACAGCGATAATGATGAAAAGATAGCCTTAATGACCAAAAATTTTAGGAAATTCCTGAAATACAGAAAGATGAATAATCTCAAGAGAAACAACTATAAGATCTCGGGAAATCAGAATGTAGTGCCAAATAATGTCAAATGTTACAACTGTGATGAACCAAGCCATATCAAAAGAGACTGTCTGTATCCAGATTGGCAAAATCCTCCTATGAATAATGATCCAGCAAAGAAACAAAAGCGTTCATTTACTGCTACTCTAGATGACTCAGACTCGTCCTCAAGTGATGATGATCAGAAGACAGATAATTCGAATTTGTGTTTCACAGCAGTTCACAACTCCGACGAATTCAGAGAAACGGACTCAGAAAAAGGTATACGTTTACAATATAATTGTTGAAATTGTTTGCTAAGAATTAGAAGTTTGATTGCTTGATTGATTGATTTTGAATTGGTGTGTTATTTGAATTTTAAATTTTTTCTATTATTTTTCTATTATTTTTATTATTATTTTGATATATTATGGAATATACTATAGTTCTAATAATATTCCATATATATATATAGACATTAATAATAATAATAAAGTGTATATATATATTTATTAGAGAACATAGGAAAAATAATTCATGAAAATTCACTTGCACATGTCGACATGGTCCCTACCATGATGTCGACATGGGTACCAGAATTTGAATTTCAAAATTTGAATTCAAATGTTTGAATTTCCCTCCATCTTTTCACTTCATTCAATTATCTGAAAAACTACCTTTTGACCAGAGAATATGTCCTTTGAGAATCTATTTATTCACTATCTTTTATCATATCTTTTCACTCTCATTTTCAAATTCAAACTCTTTCTTCATAACTTCAAGCTCTCTACTCTCTACTTTAATGGCTTCTTCAAGCAACCCCTCCACCATGAGAATTTTCAGAAAAATAAAAGAGCAACTCTTCAATGATCCAGAGGCAATAAAAGCATACATCAATTATGCTAATTATGCCAAAGTCCATTCCGGAAAGTTTGTTATGTTTCAAGATTTTTCTTCTTATGAACTTGATTCTCTTTTTGCAAACAATGGAGTTCTTAGTCTTATTGATGCTTCTCAAAATGATTTTGTTTGTTATCCAAATCTTGTCAAAATTTTATATGCTAATTTAAACCGTGGATTTTATAATGGAAATGAGGATGAAATTTGAAGTAGTGTCAAAGGCACTAGAATTGTTTTCAATTGTGATCTTTTGGGTACCATTCTCAATTGCAAGTGTACACGAATGGATCTTTCTAATTTTAAAGTCGATGAAAATGATCGTGAGACATTTCATCACATTTTCGAAGGGAATGATAATTTTGAATTCAAAAATCGAAATTTTCGACCAAAGGCAAGAATTGTCAATCTTCTTTTGCAACATACTTTGACCCCAAGATCGGGGAATTTTAACAATCATACTTCAAAAGTTTGCAAAGAACTTTTTGCTATTTTTGGAAATCATGACATAAATTGGGCGCAAGTCATTTTGGATGAACATCGTCCCAAAAATCTTAAAATGGGTGAGAATACTTTGTATCATGGAATTTACCTCACTCGGATTTTTAACTATTTTGGAGTGGATTTCAAAGGCGAAGAATTTGTTTCTACAAAAGTTTTCAATCATTCCAACATCTCGCTTATGAAAATTCCATTCGTTTTTCAACCTTATGAGACTCTTGCCAAAAAGGAAGAGCGTTTGGCTCATGAGGAAATGGAAGAAGAGGAAGAGGAAGAAGAAGAAGGGGATGAAATGGAAATCAAAGAAGGAGAAGTTGAAACATCTTTGGAAAGTATCGACTATCCTCCTAATCCATCCACCAAGACCCTTCTCAAAAACCAAAAGATGGTTGTTGAGAATCAGCGGATTCTTAAACGATCCGTTAGTAAGAAGTTGGCCAAAATTTCATCCAAGACGAACAAGTTCATTTCCAAAGTCAGCAAGAAACTTGGACTTTCTTCTTCATCATCATCCTCTAACTAGTTCTACCTTATCGTATCTCATTGTAAAAGTTTTAGTTTATTTTGATTTGAATGTTCGTGTAGTTCTTTATGATTAATCGTTGTATCGTCTTAGTATGAAATGAAATGGAATTTCTTTCTGTTTTCTAGCTTATCTTATCTCCAGAATAAATGTTAGTATATTATATAAATATATATATATATATATATATATATGTATGTATGTATATATACACACAATTATTCACAAAATCAAAATATCATCAAATTTCACCACACCATGTCGACATACCCCCTACGCCCATGTCGACATGTACTGGTCAGAAATGACAATTCATTTTGAATTTGAACTTTGAATATTTACCATATGTCTATTCATTTCAAACGAATTTATACCCCTATAAATACCTATTTCTTCCAGAATTCTTCACCAAAAACTATTTCTTATCTAGTCTATCTCTCATTCTTCCACAAATCCAAGTATGGCTAATCCAATTCATAACTTATGAAAAAATATTGAAAAAACTCTTAATTCATTCAAGAATATTTTCTCATTCATTCTTCGTAACCAGCGACACTTAGAATTGAGTCAAATGCAGATGATCAAGGAGCAAGAAAGGCATTTCGATGCAATACGATGGAAGATTTTCTCCCTACACAAGGATGATAACGAAGCACATCCTCAAATCTCTCTCACCAATGACAATGAAAACTGGGATGCTATTAAGGCAGACCCTATCTCTAGAGAAGAAGGATGGGTGGAAGTTCCACATAACGTTTAATTTTATTTGGTTGCTTTGTTTGAATTGTTTGCCTTGATTGATTTGATTTCATTTGTTGTGGCTTGGTTTGAATTTGATTGATATTTAGTGTGGATTGATGTTTGTTGTACAAAACATGTATAATTATACATTGACATGTATATAATCTTTGATTCATTATTATAACTATCAATTCTATATTCCATTGTACAAGTTTATTAATGCAGGTATTTTCGTCCCAGAATGAGGGAGAGTTATATAGTTTGGAATTATATAGTTTGGAATTGTGTAGTTTGGAGTTAGTTTTTGTTGATAATAAAGGGGGAGAAGTATAAAATAGGGTAATTAGGGCATAGATTAAGGGGGATTTATTAGTTTTAGGGGAAGTTATTAGGATAGAAGTAATATTTTATAAACAAAGGTTGTCATCATCAAAAAGGGGGAGATTCTTAGTCCGTGAGATGATGGTTTTGATGACAACAACCTTATAATAGATTATAAAATATAAATACTAACATTATAAGTTTAGATATATATGTATATGCAGGATTTAACCATGCAGGTACTAAGAATGAAGACTGTACGGTATAGAGATTCAAGATATTAAGATTGAAGACTCATGAGTATCAAGATTATCAAGAGTTCAAGAATTTATAAGTATTTTAATTAGGAATTTTGTTAAAACTCCTAGAAAAGCACTGGCATCTTAAAATCCAATTTATTCATGGAATGGAATCCACTTTGAGCCCGTTAAAGGGATGGAACCCTAAGTAGGATGGAACCGACGAAAAATCTAGTGGAACATTGTTTTGTATCTGATAATTTTTTATTCAAATGATTTTACAAAAATTATCTTGTTTTCAAAATGATTCCAAAACTTTCCTTTTAAAAGATTCAAGAACCTCTATCCTGATTTTAAATAATTTTAGCCTCAAAATCATCTTTATTTTCAAAGTCAAATTACTCCTGATTTTAAACTATCTTTTAATATAATATCTTTTACTTTTAAATATTTATACTTAGATTTAAATATAAAATTATAGTTAAATTCTATATATATTATTCTCTATATTTACTTATGAATTTTAACTATTGTCGACTATATTTATAAAGTTTAAAATAGTTTTAATATAAGGTAAAGGTTATTTTCAAAGAAAATCAAATCATCAAAAATTGCCTTGGGATGTCGACATACTCATGGTGACCATCTCGACATAGTGTGAGTTAAGTTCAAAATTTAAATTTCAAAAGAAGTGTATATTCGCCATAACTCTTCACAAATGGACATGGCTGTTGTTCTTCTATAAATAGGGGTTAGTTTCAACGAATTTAATATCAGATTTTCTGGTTTTCCACTCCTCTTCTTCTTCCACTTTTCTTAATACATATTCTTACCATTACTCTGCCGAAATCAACATTGAATCGAACTCGATCCTTCGTAGTTTGATTCTCTATCACTATCTTAACAAGATTCTCAGTGCTATTCAGAGTTATAGGCTTTTTGTAATCAACTTAGCGAGAAAAGGTGTGATTGTAGCCTTGAAAATCAATCAAGCGTGATAAGGTGTGGTTGTAGCCTTAGGAAATTAATTGGGTGAACTTGTTGCCCGTAAAATCAAGTGGGTGAACTTGTTGCCCGGAAAATCAAGTATCTCTACCCAAAGGATTGTGATTCTGGAGGGTGTACCTACTACCTCGTAGCCTTGAAATCGAGGGTGTAATTGTAAAGATTGCTTTTGAAAGGAAATCCGTACTTGTGTTGCGGGACTGGATGTAGGGTAACTCCGAACCAGTATAAAATCCGGTGTGTTTTTTCCTTTACTGCTTTTTATTTTATTTCCGCATCTGTGTTTGTTTCTGTGATCATATCTATGTCTGTATATTACACACATCTGTGTTTAAATTAACATAAACTCAAAAGATTTAGTAATTCTTTATAAACACTATTCACCCCCCTGTAGTGTTAATCTTGGCCTTAAGATCCGTAATCCGCATTTCTCACAAACCCTTCCCTACTTGTCCACTTTTGTAGAGAGATGACAATCCTTCTTTTTGTGTCTTCCTTGATCACAAATAGATCACTTCCTCTTAGATACATCCACCCCACAGTCCTTAGAAATATGTCCCCACAAACCATACTGATGGCATACCGCTCCATCCTTCTTTACCTTACTTAATTACTCCGTTCCCTCGACTTTTTTGCTTGCCTTGCTTCGCTTTGAACTTAGGCTTCCTTTCTATCTTTATTGCCTTTACCTTGGAAGTCTCATGAGTGATGTAATGAAATAGTGATATCTCAACTAAACTATCATAAGTAGATCCTATTGGAGCATGGCTAAGGGATAATCACCGAATAATGGTTTAAGTTCTTTTGTGAACTTAGTAGCCTTCTTCGTTGGGGTGTTTATCCAGTCCATCCCAAAACAGATAGAATGTTGAACTCATTTGCATACTCTTTAAGTGGCATACTTCCTTGTTTGAGATGTTTAAGTCTTTCAATTTACACTTCCCATTCAACCTTAAAAATAAACCAAGCCTCGAATTTATTTCTAATGTCTTCCTAAGTAATTTTCTGCTCGTCTACCTCTTCAATAATTACGTCCCACTAACTCGGCCTCTCCCTAAAGCCATCTAAAGGCATGTTTCCTTCTAACCATACCCTCTATCTCCATATAACTAAAGATCCACTCCAAGTGCGGAGTCAAGCTTGTGTTTCTACAGGAGACTCGGTACATATAGGCTTTTCATCCGAAAAGTGGTAATCATGGCAAAGTCTTGGAAAATCCATAGTTGCTGGTGTAGGCGGTAGAGGAATAAGCACCATACCAACTTTTGTTGTAGCATGGACCAGAGGGGTACCCTTTATAGGTGAATTAGCATTTTCCATAACCCGCAATTATCTACGGAACCATACACACATCTAAATGTCGATATTAATATCATTAGCAGCTATCTCAACTTATCCCAACCTTATAGTTAATGGGGTAATTTAGGCCACTTTATATGGTTTAATCAACCCAAGGCACATTTGTTTATAGTACTACATTGACTAATAATATGTGATCGAACAATTATACCATTAAATATATCTACCGTCCTTAAGGAATAATTTGGTTTAACAAAACCTTACATCCAAGGATAGTGTGCTTGAATCCATCCAACAAGGTTAGGATCCTCTACAAGGTCAAATATTACCAAACAATGATGTACATCAAACTACATCTGCATGAATACCTAAATCAGTCATCATAAATGATATGAATGCACCTTGCAATTTCCCTTGATATTCCTGAAGATAAAGTGAGAACGATAGTAAGATGCCATCTTGTGCTGGTCTAGGCTAAACCCCCATAATTGAGAATAGCATTCTCAAATTCTACCTTAACCATGTCATGAAACATATGAATTAAGGTCACCGCCTTTCCACCATATCAAAAGGTAGCACACAATACTCAAAAGTCAAGGCCAAAGCTAATACTACAAACACTACTTCCATAAAATAGATATTCAAGAAATCATAATGAGTGGCCCTACATTCATCACATAATCATAGGAATATTTTTTCTAAATGGTTATAACAAACTTTGTAGTAATCTTTCGATTTACATTTATATGTATATATGTAACTGTCCGGAATTTCACTGCTTTGATTAGTGAATATTTAATTAATTTTTAATTCAATTAATATGTCTTATAATGAAAATAAACTCATTAAAATTAATTAATAATGATGGTAAATTTGTCTTGAAAATTTGTATACCAAATTAAATAGTTCGTAGAGAAATAGCAAATGTGACCAAAGAATATTTTTCGAAATTTTGATATTTCGACAACGGAATGTTGTCAGGAACGTTGTTTATCTTTGTGCACCATATATATATATACATATATAAAAGTAAATTAGCTAAATAATATACTTAAGGATAGATTATCCTATGTTAATTTTGTTTAGAAGGTGATGTGACGATTCAGAAATTTAAAAATAATAATCTTATATATATTCCTCTCTTGTCACATCCTAGATTGTGAACATTAACCATCATTATCTCTTGTCCCGTCTTAGATTTAATTAACGATATATATATAAAAGAAAGTAACATGACTAAACATAATAATTATATCTATATAAGAAAGTGATTGTAACACCCCGCGTTAAATTACAATTATATATGCAAATAATTTAATTAAGTTATATACGTTTGAAATTTTAAAACAAAGAAATGTTTGTAAAAAGGGCAACTAATTAATATTATTTGAAATATATATATGTTTGTGTAACAAATAAATTAAAGAGAGAAATCATATAAAATCAAGTAATAGGGAAGATTAATTGATGGTGTTTATTTAAAAGGGAAATTAATATTCAATTAATTAGTAAAGGTGATTAATTGACAGGAACTGACAAGAAAGGGAACATATATTTTAGCAACTAATGATATGATTAGAAACATATATGTTAGTGCAAGTGAATAAAATGGAGGAAGAGTAATTTATGCAAGTAATCAATTGTCAATTAATAAACATGGAGACTTACGGTAATATATATGATCGAGATTGTGATTCAAAATTCAATCATAGAATATATGCATGCAATAATTATAGGAATAAAATAAATTAATATGCATATATGTGACGAATTAATACGGTGTTGATTGGCATATTAATTTGGTAAGAAACCACAGTGCAGGCAGGGATTAAATGGATAGTAAATTAATTCTAGATATATATGAAATCTATTAATTAGGTGATTAATAGGGGAATCTTATTTTAAAAGAAACATCACATTTAAAAATATATGTTTCCACAGATTGCGAGAGAGAAGGGGAAAGTGATTAATGAAAAGATTGTAGGAGAATCAATTTGAAATAAAAACAGACGTAGAAGAAAACATATTAATTTAATGTCCATAGACCGAGTGTACCTTTTAGATTTTAGGTTTTTATATCTACTGGTTAGCACTGATTTGAACCACTATAAATATAGATACAGAGCCTTATTTTTATTCTCATTATTTTTCTCTTGCCTACAGAAGCTCTGCCAGTTTTCTATCTCTTCTATAGCTTCTTAATAACGAAATTTTAGATCTAATTCACACGAATTTAGATCTAAATAGAAAGAGAATAGAAGTAATTAGGGAATTAGGAATTGGTTCAAATCAGAAGGACATGTCAAAGGCAAAACCCTAGATCTGAGTTTTGTTGGCTATTTTTAATCTAAATCTCTTCCTTTTCTCTTTCAAATATTATATATATGTAAATATATCATTTGTAATTTCAAAAAGGGATTACAAGGGAGGTGAATATAGATGTTATGGATAGATCTGAAATAAAAACAAAGAGTTTTGGAAGGCTAGCAATGTGAGTGGATTTATTTATATATCTTTTAAGTTTAAGATATATTATCATTCAATTCTCGTTTAGATAATTTTATTCAATAATTAATCCTATTAATTAAGTTACGCTGAACTATAAGGAATTTACAGTTTATTTACAGTATTATATTTATTTACATCTGTTTTTATGTTTTGGATTTCTATGCAAGCATGATTCTTCTTCTATTTTCTCCTCTTTCTTCACGTATGGATTAGAATAGATTAAACGTAAATATGAATTAAATAATTAAGAATACTAAAATGAAGGAAAAAAGATGTAAAGTAATAAAAGTTTTCGGAATGGAATTGTTGTAATAAATTACGTTAAAATGAGAAAAGATAATTATTCTAATAACTGGATTTGGCAGAAATTAAAAGGTTAATTGGTTAATTTAGCAAATAGGATACATTTCTATAATTTACTATTTAAAGACAACAATAAACGTAATTGCTAGAATTAAAAAATGAAAAAGAGAATTAGTGTAAAATAGAGAAACTACTGTATTTTACACTAGTCCAAAATAGTAAAAGAAATATCAAGCAGTTACGGATTATTGTTTACAATATTATTTGATATTAAAATATGGAAATGGATTTTTAAATATAATTTTCATAACTAACCAAATAAAATAGAATTACTTCCTAGAATAGAATATAATAAAGGAAAGTATGGCATGAGTCAAGTAAATTATTAAATAAGAACTTGAAGCTGTAAACGATAATGAGTCTAGGTCTGCATTCACTGCGCAGACTATTTAAGAAGATAGTTATGATGATAAGTGAATTATATAATATAAGAAAATAAAAGAATATTCTATATCATAATAAAAGAAGGCAGATTAGAACAGAAAGAAAGCGCTGGAATTATGTATGCACTGTAAAAGAAGAGAAAATTGTTGAATATGCGCTTATATGATTTTTGTTTGATGATAATAAACATATATACATTCATTTAAATGTATTTGATAATATACTATCTTATTTTTCACAGATTAAATAAATATTTGCTGAATAAAATAAATAACACGAAATTTGAATTCAAACGAATATTTTATTCAAACAAATATTTATTACAATTTTGATAGTACAAATTCAAGCTCTCACTATACATATACATTTTTGATTACATCACAATTACATCACAATTCAGTTTACATTAACAACCTCACTACATATCACTCACACTCGTATTTATCTTCAACTTCATTCCAGTTTGAATCCAGCATCTGAGCAATCTGCAAAAATATAAACTAACGTAGTAAAATTGAAAAAGAAATATTTTTGCAATTCAAAAATAGAAGATAATTTTTGAATATATGATTTGCCTCAGTTATTTGGGTTGTTCGTCATAATTTAAATTTGAATTCATCATACACGAACAACTTGTGACATACACAGTGTATTACTGTATATGCCACAAGGTCGTGCACGCCGATATATACACTTGATAATGCTACAGGGACAGGTGAGCACAAGGTCAAACCCAAATATACGGACAGGTTCAACTCAGGTGCAATAAATTCAAAAATACGACACGAGCACAAGGTCAAATCCGAGTTTTGAAACTGGATTCAACACAAGTGAACATGACAAGAAACAGTTCAATATGAAATGATGAACATGCAGTCAACAAGTGACAACATACTTCAATGACCAAAGAATGGCCAATGCAAAATGCAGATACAAACTACAAAGAACATCAACAACTACAAAACAATCAAACTGCATCAAGTCCAGCAGCATGAACAAGTATGGCAGCATGTGAATGCATCAAAACAAGTAAACAACAATGTCGAGCTCAAGACAGTACAGCTACAACATGTATGCAGCCCAATAGACCAAAGTACAACATCAAAGACAGCACTGACTTAAGTATACAAGTGAAACTGCAATGCTCAAACTTAGTGGACAGGAATGTAACAAGACAATGCACCAATATCACCAGCATGACAGCAATATGTACATCATCAATCAAGACAGGGCGAGCAACTGTTATATGGTGATGCAGTTAAAAATTACTCAAAGCAACAGTGACAATGAATCGAGGCAACAAGCGCAACAAGAAAATTGCACTGGTGAAATCAACCATAAAGAAATGCAAGTCCCAGTTAAAACTGTTAGATGCAAATCACCTTAGACAAAAATACAAGGTAGATTTGAAACCAAATGAAGGGGATCAGGAAGATAATATATTTAAGCTTTCAAGTCAAGATTCATTGTACAGTGCTAAACATTCATTTGATGACATGAAAGAAATGAGGTCCAATGAATCAAAAGAAAGTATCAATTCCAAGAAGCAAGATGAAGATATGCTATATGACTGCACTGAAGATTCAAAATCATGAATAAAAGTGCAGTGATACATGGAATCACATAAACAAGTTCGAACAACCAGTTACAACTACAGAAACCAGAGAAATGCGCGGTGGAATGAAGTCAAGTGATGCACATGTAAAAGTACAGCAAGCTACAGCATCAAGTAGACCAAGATTCATATGCAATGAAATGAACATCAATGCAATACACAGTATGAATGAATACAACAAGCCCAGATACAAGTTAGTTCCAGTGCCAACATATCCAACTTGAAGTGCAACTACAAGTACATGCCGCAACAGTATGCACCAGTCCAGGCTACGACATAGATGTGCTACAGGAATGTACCAAGCTACATGAAGACAGAAGACTACAACTCAAAGTTCAATGCAGACAGCATAATGATCCAACCAACAACAAGTCCAGCAAACATGACACCAAGCTACAAACTCAAATGCAAACAGAAACATCAATATGCAATGCCACAGTACTGAATACCATATGGACACAGCAATGTTCAAGACCAAGGTGGTCAAGGCCAAAATCATCAATGCAATGCACAACAAAGTCAAGGGCATATGAAGACAAGTGTAACATCTAACATCGCAACTAAGTACAATGAATTCACAGGGCCGAAGCAAACACATGAATTCACAAATCAAAGCCGTGTCGAAATCAAAGTTGAAATGGTCAGAGCCGTAGTATACAAGTCACAAATCGAAATTGTGAGTGCCAAGCAATATCAATTTATACGAAATTGAATTAGTCAGATTTTATCTCAATCATCCAAGTATAATCGAATGGCCAAAGCAAATCAGTAGACAAATTCAAACACGAAAATACGAACGCAAAAATAGGATTTCGAATCCTATAAATATCCAAAATCATCATCGGCATAATGTATCGAGTTCAAGCATAAACCAGCAAAGAAAAAGGAAACAGTACATACCGAAATCACAAACAACGAACTCGATCAAGCAGCTGCAAACGAGCGACAATCGATCATCAGAGAACGAGCTAGCAACAAGAATCAATTATCAAAGAACAAGCGACGCAAGCCATCGGTCACAAATCAGAGAATCGATCATCAGAACGAAGCCCTAATTCGAGAAAGAAGCCGAAGCCCTAATTCGACAAAGAAAGGCCGACATTTTTACAAGCAAAAGAAGGAACGGGTCAAAGCCAAAGTGGATCGGGTTAGTAAAAAAACAAGGGGTCGGCCTTGTTAATTATAAAAGGGCTAAAGTTATTTTTAGGGTTTAATTATAAAGGGGTTTTTAGTTTTTATTTTGAGCAAAAATTACGCATTCAAGTTGTATTTTAATTTTTGCTCCGGTTTTAATTTTTTGAAGTTTGTTTTTCTTTTCGAGTCGAAGAATCTGTAAATCACCACCTAGGGATTAGGTAGTGTCAGATTGTCTATTTAGAATTAGTTCAGTGAGCAGGGTGTGCGAGTTTGCAAAGCTCTATAGGCGGGAGCAGTGTTTGCGAGTGAGCGAAACTCTATAGGCGGGAGCAGGGTGTGCGAGTCTAGTAGAGTGTTTGTGAGCAGGAGCAAAAGGGTCTGCGAGTCTAGTAGAGTGTTTGTAAGCGTGATACTGTTTAATTCTAATAGAAATCTGGGAATGCAGAAGTAGGCAGGGGTTGCCGAAGCTGGGTAAATTTTGTGTGTGATTTACTTTTCAGCATATTTATTTCTGCAATTATATTTCTGTGTTTAATTCGAGAAAATTTGCTATAACCCTATTCACCCCCCCCCCCTCTAGGGTTAATCTAGATCCTACAAGTGGTATCGGAGCCTGGTATATTTTTATTTAACTCTAGAGTCATGAGTCTATAAAATAATGCTTTTTCTGAGGGGCAATCTATTGCTAGGCCACCCATGTTTAACGGGAACGATTATACTTATTGGAAAGTTAGGATGGGTATCTATCTTAGTTCTGTTGATTATGATGTTTGGGATATTATTGAAACTGGCTATAAACCTCCCACTATAATCGTTGGTGATACTGAGATTCCTAAACCTAAGGATAGGTGGGATGCTAACGATAAGAAATTGAAAACGACAAATGCTAAAGCCATGAATGCTTTGATATGTGCTCTTGATAAAAATGAATTTAATAGAATTTCTCATTGTACAACAGCACAAGAAATATGGCATACTTTGGAGGTGACACACGAAGGAACTTCTCAAGTCAAGGAGTCTCGGCTAGCCCTATTCAGCAATGAATACGAAAACTTTGTGATGGACAAAGGCGAGAGCATAAAGGATATGTTTGGACGCTTTTCAACCTTGGTATACAATGCTAGAGCGCTTGGGAAGGTATTCACTGAGGTAGAGCTTGTGCGGAAGATACTACGAGTTTTACCAATGAACTTTGAGGCAAAAGTCACAGCAATCCAAGAATCGAAAGATCTGAGCAAACTAAGCATGGAGGAGTTGATTGGCAACTTGATGACATATGAGCTTGAGTTAAAAGCAAAGGAAGAACGCAACAACTCCGAACCAAAGAAGAAGACGATTGCCTTAAAGAGCAAAGAAGAAAGCGATGAAGAAGATCCAATTGAAGAGCTTGCAATGGCTGTCAATAATCTTAGAAGATGGTCTAGATTCAAGCCACGCAAGAAGAAAACAAAAGGCAATAGGTCAAAAGATTCCGAAAATTCCGATAATGAACTGACGTGTTATAACTGCAACAAGCCTGGCCACATCAAACCAAAATGCCCACTTCTCAAAAACAACAAAGAAAAGAAAAGGGCGAAGAAGGTATTTGCAGCGACTTGGGATGATGAAGAAGGAGAAGAAGCTTCGGATAGCAGCTCAGAGGAAGCTAACTTGTGTTGCATGGCAAAATCAGAATCAGAAGCAACCTCCAACGAATCTAGTGAGGCAGGTGAGTTTTCTTATAAAGAACTTGTTTTTATGTGTTCTGATCTTACTAAGGTAGTGGATACTCTTGAATCTAAGATTGAAAAACTGAAATCTGATAGGAGAGAATTTGCTCGTGAAAATTTTAGGTTAAAAACTGAACTTGAAAATATTCAAAACCTAGAATGTAAAAAATGTAAGATTTTAGATTCAGAATTATCAAAACTGAGGAATAACTTTGAAATTCTTGAAAATGAAAACTTGAATCTTAAGGAAACCATCGACACTAGGAGAAAGGATTTTATTAATCGATGCACCTCACTTGTCACTGAAAACTCAACATTAAAAACCAAAGTCCAAAATCTTGAGAAATCTTTGAATAACTTTTCAAGAGGCGAAAAGTCTTTCAACATGCTATTGGGAAATCAAATTTTTGCTAACAATAGAAAAGGACTAGGCTTTGGGAAATCACAAAATGATGATAATGCAAAAAGTAAAAGTGTTTTTGCTCAATCTGAAATAATTGAAAATCATGTTGAAAATCATAGTCATAGGAACACAAAATTTAATCAAGTCAATTTAATGAGCTCGTTTTGTAGAGAATTTGGTCATAATCGAAATAATTGTTGGTATAGACCCAAACACGTGAAAACTATACCAATTTGGGTTCCAAAAGGCACAAATATAAAATCTTTGAAAGTCAAACAAATTTGGGTGCCAAAAGGAACATATATAAATAGTTTTGGGTCTCCAAAAACATATTTTTCATATTCTGCCACTAACAACAATGGACCTATAAAAATAAATAGGTCACATAAATCTTTTATCGTGTAGGTGTGGTGGCAGGCTAAGGAACAACAACAGTGTTCTCTGGATTTCGGCTGTTCCAGAAACACAAAAGGGCGACAAAGCAAAGTTCCTTAGCCTAGTATACAGGTGACAGAATCACAATGGGCAATCACAAAAAATTATCGTAAAGGTAAAACAGGTAATTGTTTTTAAATGTGATTATCTGCACCATACTCTAAATTAAAATCAGCCAATATTGAGATAAACAAAAGATGATGATTTTGATGCTATGATTTTTTAAAATATTGACTAACCATCTTTAAATAGAATTACTTGGAGTAATTATAATGGTTGACTGATTCGGACTTAATTGATATGATTTTTTGACTTGTTCTTATTTATGACATTGATTTGTGCTTAATCGATGACCAATCAGATTTTCAACTTTGAACTAATCCATATAAATTTGTACGGTCAAATGATGGTATTTGATTACTCATGCTACACGTAGATATTTTTTGGTCACTGCTTGTAAATTTGCACGATTTCAAATTCATGTGAAAAAGGATTTTAAAAATTGTTGAAACCTTAAGAAATTGTTTTTGAAATAATTATGATGTTGATTGACTGTTGATTACTCATGAACTTGTTTATCCTATGGTTTCTGAAATTAACACCATGATATGTGTTTGAGTGTTAACACGGCTTCAATTCAAATTCAAAAGAATGCCATTTAAATTGATGTTAAGTTTGAAATTCTTGGTGCACACTTCATGTTTTGGTCAATCAAATTCAACGAGTGAATATTGAGTGAAATTTAAATTCAGATGCAGATTACACTGGTAATATGGTTGATAGAAAAATTACTAAGTGTAACGTGATTAATTATTTTGAAACATTCATTTGCTGCATCGTTTTTTTTCAAAGAAAATATCTGCATATTTTTCACTTGAAATAATTTTCAAATAGCAGAAAATTTTCTTATAAAACCCCCTCGAGAAAATCATGTTTGACCATATTTTCAGATTATTCGTTTTTGAAAAATTAATTTCATAATTATTTTTGAATTTGATTTTAAATGACTATTATGACTAATCTGACTCCCAAATGATTATCGAAAAGAAAAATAGTGATTGAAAAAGTGATGAGTGTTGATAATGATTATATATTATAACTCGAGAAAGTATAATTAGAAAATTTCTTTAGAAATGTAAACAAGAGTTATAAAACTTTTTGTTGGTAAAAATTCCATGACCATCTCTATACCTATCATATTTCTATCAACCATCACTCATCAAAATTCTATATAGTTTGTCGATATGTGGTACTTTAAAGAGGAATCGTTCGTTTTTCATTTTCACATTTTTTTTTAAAAAAAAAAGATAAAAAAAATAAAAAAAATAAATACCAAAGTATTCACTCTCATTTAAAAGTCCTCACGGTTATGCATGGGTGAATTACTTGGAATTTGTTATGTGCTTCCATGCTCATTTAAAAGTCCTCGCGGTTATGCATGTATGGAACGCATATCAAAAGTTGATTTGTAAAATAAACAAGCTGATTCTAATCCCATTTAAAAGTCCTCACGGTTATGCGTTGTTAGAAGATACTTGAATTCATTTTTTTAAATAAAATTGGAATACTACTAATCTCATTTAAAAGTCCTAACGGTTATGCATGGTTAGTAGATATTCAAATTCCTGATATAAATATACCACAAATAGACACAACTGTATGGTTTTATATGATGACATCATTTCCATCATTCTAAAAGTGGAATATGCGCCTAAAAAAATATTTATGATTTTTGTTTGATTTTTTATTGAAATTTAATATTTATATTCAATTGAGTTTTAATGTTGGATTGATATCATTTACTTTATCTCTATTTTCTCTAACACTATTATTCTTTTGCTGATAACAAAAGGGGGAGAGAAAAGTTAAGATTTTGTCAAATAAATTCAAGCAAAGGTCAAATAATTTTCTATTTGCATCTAGACTCATTTGCATATTTTTATTTGTATGCATATATGTAGGGGGAGTATTGTGTAGAGAGGAAGCATTTAAATAGGGGGAGCAATTAGGATATATCAATGATCAAATACATTTAACATATTCAAAATCTTAAATATATGTTTGTTATCATCAAAAGGGGGAGATTGTTGAATATGCGCTTATATGATTTTTGTTTGATGATAATAAACATATATACATTCATTTAAATGTATTTGATAATATACTATCTTATTTTTCACAGATTAAATAAATATTTGCTGAATAAAATAAATAACACGAAATTTGAATTCAAACGAATATTTTATTCAAACAAATATTTATTACAATTTTGATAGTACAAATTCAAGCTCTCACTATACATATACATTTTTGATTACATCACAATTACATCACAATTCAGTTTACATTAATAACCTCACTACATATCACTCACACTCGTATTTATCTTCAACTTCATTCCAGTTTGAATCCAGCATCTGAGCAATCTACAAAAATATAAACTAACGCAGTAAAATTGAAAAAGAAATATTTTTGCAATTCAAAAATAGAAGATAATTTTTGAATATATGATTTGCCTCAGTTATTTGGGTTGTTCGTCATAATTTAAATTTGAATTCATCATACACGAACAACTTGTGACATACACAGTGTATTACTGTATATGCCACAAGGTCGTGCACGCCGATATATACACTTGATAATGCTACAGGGACAGGTGAGCACAAGGTCAAACCCAAATATACGGACAGGTTCAACTCAGGTGCAATAAATTCAAAAATACGACACGAGCACAAGGTCAAATCCGAGTTTTGAAACTGGATTCAACACAAGTGAACATGACAAGAAACAGTTCAATATGAAATGATGAACATGCAGTCAACAAGTGACAACATACTTCAATAACCAAAGCATGGCCAATGCAAAATGCAGATACAAACTACAAAGAACATCAACAACTACAAAACAATCAAACTGCATCAAGTCCAGCAGCATGAACAAGTATGGCAGCATGTGAATGCATCAAAACAAGTAAACAACAATGTCGAGCTCAAGACAGTACAGCTACAACATGTATGCAGCCCAATAGACCAAAGTACAACATCAAAGACAGCACTGACTTAAGTATACAAGTGAAACTGCAATGCTCAAACTCAGTGGACAGGAATGTAACAAGACAATGCACCAATATCACCAGCATGACAGCAATATGTACAGCATCAATCAAGACAGGGCGAGCAACTGTTATATGGTGATGCAGTTAAAAATTACTCAAAGCAACAGTGACAATGAACAGAGGCAACAAGCGCAACAAGAAAATTGCACTGGTGAAATCAACCATAAAGAAATGCAAGTCCCAGTTAAAACTGTTAGATGCAAATCACCTTAGACAAAAATACAAGGTAGATTTGAAACCAAATGAAGGGGATCAGGAAGATAATATATTTAAGCTTTCAAGTCAAGATTCATTGTACAGTGCTAAACATTCATTTGATGACATGAAAGAAATGAGGTCCAATGAATCAAAAGAAAGTATCAATTCCAAGAAGCAAGATGAAGATATGCTATATGACTGCACTGAAGATTCAAAATCATGAATAAAAGTGCAGTGATACATGGAATCACATAAACAAGTTCGAACAACCAGTTACAACTACAGAAACCAGAGAAATGCGCGGTGGAATGAAGTCAAGTGATGCACATGTAAAAGTACAGCAAGCTACAGCATCAAGTAGACCAAGATTCATATGCAATGAAATGAACATCAATGCAATACACAGTATGAATGAATACAACAAGTCCAGATACAAGTTAGTTTCAGTGCCAACATATCCAACTCGAAGTGCAACTACAAGTACAGGCCGCAACAGTATGCACCAGTCCAGGCTACGACATAGATGTGCTACAGGAATGTACCAAGCTACATGAAGACAGAAGACTACAACTCAAAGTTCAATGCAGACAGCATAATGATCCAACCAACAACAAGTCCAGCAAACATGACACCAAGCTACAAACTCAAATGCAAACAGAAACATCAATATGCAATGCCACAGTACTGAATACCATATGGACACAGCAATGTTCAAGACCAAGGTGGTCAAGGCCAAAATCATCAATGCAATGCACAACAAAGTCAAGGGCATATGAAGACAAGTGTAACATCACAACTAAGTACAATGAATTCACAGGGCCGAAGCAAACACATGAATTCACAAATCAAAGCCGTGTCGAAATCAAAGTTGAAATGGTCAGAGCCGTAGTATACAAGTCACAAATCGAAATCGTGAGTGCCAAGCAATATCAATTTATACGAAATTGAATTAGTCAGATTTTATCTCAATCATCCAAGTATAATCGAATGGCCAAAGCAAATCAGTAGACAAATTCAAACACGAAAATACGAACACAAAAATAGGATTTCGAATCCTATAAATATCCAAAATCATCATCGGCATAATGTATCGAGTTCAAGCATAAACCAGCAAAGAAAAAGGAAACAGTACATACCGAAATCACAAACAACGAACTCGATCAAGCAGCTGCAAACGAGCGACAATCGATCATCATAGAACGAGCTAGCAACAAGAATCAATTATCAGAGAACAAGCGACGCAAGCCATCGGTCACAAATCAGAGAATCGATCATCAGAACGAAGCCCTAATTCGAGAAAGAAGCCAAAGCCCTAATTCGACAAAGAAAGGCCGATATTTTTACAAGCAAAAGAAGGAACGGGTCAAAGCCAAAGTGGATCGGGTTAATAAAAAAACAAGGGGTCGGCCTTGTTAATTATAAAAGGGCTAAAGTTATTTTTAGGGTTTAATTATAAAGGGGTTTTTAGTTTTTATTTTGAGCAAAAATTACGCATTCAAGTTGTATTTTAATTTTTGCTCCGGTTTTAATTTTTTGAAGTTTGTTTTTCTTTTCGAGTCGAAGAATCTGTAAATCACCACCTAGGGATTAGGTAGTGTCAGATTGTCTATTTAGAATTAGTTCAGTGAGCAGGGTGTGCGAGTTTGCAAAGCTCTATAGGCGGGAGCAGTGTTTGCGAGTGAGCGAAACTCTATAGGCGGGAGCAGGGTGTGCGAGTCTAGTAGAGTGTTTGTGAGCAGGAGCAAAAGGGTCTGCGAGTCTAGTAGAGTGTTTGTAAGCGTGATACTGTTTAATTCTAATAGAAATCTAGGAATGCAGCAGTAGGCAGGGGTTGCCGAAGCTGGGTAAATTTTGTGTGTGATTTACTTTTCAGCATATTTATTTCTGCAATTATATTTCTGTGTTTAATTCGAGAAAATTTGCTATAACCCTATTCACCCCCCCCCCTCTAGGGTTAATCTAGATCCTACAAAAATGACAATTACAGGTAGAATTATAACATAAGTTATAATCAAGTAATAAGAACGGAAAAGCTTATTTTGAGACTTTGAATAAATTAATGGGCAATAATAATAGGAGAAGCTTATTTAAATAATTTATATTAAGTCAATAAGCAAATAAAACAGTAATGATAAAAGAAGCTTATTTTGATGAACTTAAGATTTATATGAAGTTAAATAACCAAGATAATGAATGTGGCTCATACCAACAACATTCCTTCTTAAATATATGGAAATCACACAATAGATAGAGGTGAGATGAGGGCAAGAATATGCTAATTAGGGTAAATAAGTAGCCAACAGGATAAGAAAGTAATCTAAATGTAAATTAAAAGATTAAATTTAGGGTCTAATAAAAGAATTGAGATGCGTTTGGACCAGCCCAAAGGATGAAGCGTCTAATGAAGCAATTCATCATGGATTTTATAAATGAAGAAGCGCGTCCAACTTAGTATTTTTGGGCTTCAATGAGGTACGAGACTTCAATGGGATGTGAGTATACTCTAGGATGGCCTTTTAGGTAGGCCTTACAAAGGTGCACCCTCGGAGGCAGGCCTATAGGTGTTCCATCAAGAGAGTATGCCCTGACTGCATTTGCATTATAGGCATAACGAAGAAGATCTTTGTTGGTAGTCAAAAGGGCTTGGTGTTCGGATTAGGGTATTCGTATGTCCAGTACTTGCAAATAAGTTTGAGGATAGCCGCATGTGGATATCGATCAGCATCAAGACCAAGAGCGATTTCAAGAAAGACTAGAGTTAAACCAACAGGCCAATGATTCTTTCACTATCAAGACATTGGATGAGGGGCACCGCCATTTGGATTTTAGGTTGTTTGTAGTAGGTCACGACCACTTAACTCTTTAGAAGTCATTCGGTTAGTTGAGGGATGACTACGTGGGGCCATAGCCATAATGAAAAAGAGACATACCAACTAGAATATTTGTATTGTAGGCCTAACGAAGCTGTCCTTTATAGATATAGAAAATCCCCGACTGAATTCTGAACAAGGTAGACCTTGTTAGCGGGATTCAGATAGTAGACAGAACGATTACGTAGTCCTCAATGTACACACTGGGTGGTACATTGTGGATGTCTGAGCGCTGGCATAGACTAGTGTGGATGCGATTTACATTTTCATAGTAAGTAGGGGAGCATTCGTATTGTAGGCCTTCCGAAGAAGTCCTTTACAGATGTAGCTATGGAATGCTCATGGAGCAAGACGATGGTGTATCTGCATTGTAAGCCTTACGAAGCAGTCCTTTACAGATATAACTATAGAGCAAGATGATGGAGCATCTATATTATAGGCCTTACAAACCAGTCCTTTACAGATGTGGTTACGGAATACTCTTGAAACAAGATGATGGAGCCCTTTTCGAGGAGGATTCGGAAGGTACCGAGGGTGATATCTAGGACCAATATGGTCAATGGGCATATAGCTACATATATGTATGTATTAGTTATTAGGTTTTAATCTACTATGGAGTAGATGTGCACCATTTACGAACAGAGGCGAGAGTGTTATAACCTAATGATCTTAATATAAAAGTAAGTGGAAATAAAATGATATATGTAGAATTAAGCCTAGAAGTATAGAATTTATTCATTCATTAGAACTATACTTCTGACCCCTTCCTCATAACACCCTACAGGTTAGGTAGATGGTAGAGACTTCCCAGCTTTAAGACACTTGTTTAGAAAGTGTTATTATATTAGTGATTATTTACCTACTATTATATTTTAGTCAGTTCCACTGTAAGTTATTTAATTGAGCTTTGATATATTTGTCTTTGCCTATTGCAGGGTACCGGATTCCAAACTCGGGTTTCAGTGGGATTAGGTTTAGAATTTTTGCGAAAAATCCGGACCCACTGGAAATCGAGTTGTTACAGTGATGTGACTAAACATAATTATATATAAATAACAGTGATGTGATTAAAAATAGTAATCATATATATATATATATATATATATATATATAAGAGTGATATGACTTGGCAAAATGATGAGGTGTGAAATTCTTGCTTATAAATAGCCCTTTTTTTCCATTTTTCCTCCTCTTTCCACCAATCTTTTTTTTCCTCATTTCAAACTCAAATGGTGTTTTTCTTTTTTTGAAACCATGTAAAATTTTAATGGTTACAACATTCTGGTTGACCACTTTTTCAAATTTCTCACCTTGAATTTCAAAACACCAATTCTTTACAAAGCAATTTTTCTTACCTTGAATTTCAAGCCCGAAATTAGCCTTCTTCTTTTGATCATAACTTCTTCAAATCAAATCAAAATGAGTGATTCTTTTTAGAATGATAAAGGAAAGAAATTCCTACAAATTTACTTTTGACTATTTTTCCAAATTCGTTGAGTTGGCGGCGCAAAAACCAGTGGGGAAATTGCCTAATTTTGGGTTCATTTTCGATAAATCCATGATAACCTGAAGCTCCTCTACCTTCAAGCTACTGCCCCACATCCACCCCCGCACCTCTGGCCGAGCCTAAATACACCCGTGCCAAGCCCATTTTGAGGGTTGTTAACACTTAAAGCTTTCATCCTTCAAAGCTAGGGAGCCATTGGCAAGTTTAGCTTAAGTTCGGGTAGCATTTGCGCAAGTTTGGTGAGTAAACTACTCGTTTTGTAACGGGCTGATATTTTCAACCATTCACATCCATACACGTCGGACTTGAATTACTCAAAATATCAGATTGTCAATTTATATTTGGCAAAACTCAGCATATGCAGTAAAATAAATCAATCGCAGAATCACAGATACAGAGTAGTACAATAATACGCAGCGGAATAAATAAAGAATAGTAGTTCATGAAGCTACTATATACATTAGGGTTAGAAAAAAAGTACATCGGAATATCTCAAATACAGTGAAGTCTTCAGTATGAACCGATTACTTCTCTGAACCAATCAACTGGAAAAGCTGAAAGTTGAATCGATAGTTGGATCTCGAAATGAAGCTTCGTAATCCAAAGGTGAGTCTCTAATGCTGTATCACTCAGTCTGACCCGAGCGTAAACAAAAACACAAAACACTCGAGTCATGATTAACATTCTTATATCAATAAATCCAACTCAAGTGAAATAACAATTAAAATACAGGTAACTCAAAGGATGTTTGGGATAACCATGCTCTAAGGATCCATGGAGCTATCTACAATGTAGAAATATACATTATAACATCGTAGTCATTTCTAATTAATTTATACTTCAAAACCAAAATACCATTTCATTTCAAATATAGTTATTTCTAATTTTATCACTTTCAAAGTTACGATTCAAATCTACTCAATTTCCAAATTAAAGTTTATTCCAATCTCAATTTATCAATTTAAATTCAACTCAATTTCTAAATAACCATTTCAAATTTTATCGATCTCAAATCCGGATTTGAAATCACAAAATACCCTTTTACATTTCAATATATTTGAAAATTTTAAATATTCAACATTTTAAACTAAATTTAACGATTTCAGATAGATTTAGTTTATCTTCATTATTATTTAGTCTTGAGATATTCCCTCATTTGATTCAATATCGTTTAAGTAAACTTAAGTTACATTTTACTAAATATTTTCTTTAATTTATTTAAACATGAAATATTCATTAAATCACTTAAATCAAAAATCCAGTTATAAAATCATACTTTAAATTTCACATTCAATAATTTCAAATTGATTTAATTAAATAAAATCCTTGATTAAATACCATTGCAATTAAACCCAAATTTATCTTCCCAATCTTACTTATTCAATTTATTACAAGTAAATCTATTTGAAATATAGATTTACATAAATACTTAACCATATTATATCAATCTAATTTAAATTAAATATTACTATGAAATCTATATATAAAATTACCATTTTTATATAATATCTTAAGAATAAATACTTATTAAGCCGTATATTTCTTTCCGAAACCATAGAAATTATTTTCAAAATATTTATATATGGACCAACGGTGTCTGTATATATTTCCTATCCTAGGGTCAAGTGATACGGATATTTATGATTTCAATCCATACAATAAATATATACCGGTGGATATCATTTCAACCTGTAATCCCAAATTCAATTCAATGAGAATCGCTTGGTTCTATCATTTCAACCCATAACGATTTTCTCCTATTCTAAAGTCCGTTCGGGTATGTATCATTTCAACCCATAGTGAATTCTATACTAACAGGGAACTTGCGGAGTGATAACAGGTATGAAAAATAATAATAACAGGCATATATCATCAATAAAAATATAATAAAAACAACAGGATATGGTGTCATATCCCACAGGTGAACGGTTATAGATAATAGTATAGATGACTATTTAAATAACTACAACAGCATATTTCCATTGTCGTTTCAATTTAAATTAAATTTAATAAATATAAGAACGTTAATTGTGAGTGATTACTCACCTTTCGAGGCTAGAGAAATTTGACAAGGAAATGAGCTACGAATTCCATAGCAACGCTAGATGGATATGATTCGATGAAGAAAACAGACACGACGGATAACTGATAATGAGGAATCGATGGAACGATTAGGATCAGTTTGACATAAATTGAAAATAGACATATTATTAATACATATTCAGTATTCTAATTTAAGACAAAAATCAAAATAATATAAAAATTTCTAAATCATCATTCTTAACTCAAGCATTAAAAATCAAAGATTTTTTTATACTTAAACTATTTCCCACAACAATTTCTTAAACACATATTATATACACACACACACACACACATTCCAAAATCCGTTGTTTTAGAATAAAACGCAGTTTATCTAAAACACCTACATTTACCTAAAGTCAGTACTCATCTTATATACAAGCTTTTAAGCGTACTTAAAAATATACTTAATACATATCTTAGAATATGAACAACTTGACAAGTATAACATATGCAGGCCTAAAAAAATTCATGCTAACGCCTAAAAAAATAAGTTGCCATTTTAAAACAAACCAAATATATATAATACTTAAAATAACCGATCAAAACAAAGTAACTATATATTTTAACTTTAACAATGATTTACAACACTAACAAAAAGTTTATTATTTTATATAAAATAGTATAACATATATCACAGAACTTAATATCATTTACTTAAACTGACCATATACAAATAAACTATTATAAGCATATACGCAATCCATCAGCTTCCATATAAACATATGCATTATGTACATAAATTTGTATATATAAAGCAATAGGCATCGGTGCAGCTTAAACAATGATGCAACTCATTTTTTTCTTTTTCTTTTCAAACAAAAATAAACAAATGCTAACATGTTTTAAAAATTCATATGCACTAACTTATATATACTGGGTACATCTGCATCTATTTTCTATTTAAACCAATGTTTATAAAACTCCTCACTAACTCAAACAAAACAAAAGTTTAAAGCAAAATTTTACACAAATTTCTTTACACGACAAAAGACTATTGCTCCCAAATATATACATATATTTATTAAAGAACAAAACATTAATGTATAATAAAAATCAAAACTGTTATATATATATATCTACTTAAACACGTTACTAATATAAAACTATAACCAATTTTAATATAACATACTATAACATAATTAATATATGCATGACTGGTAAAATTTATATAACAGACATATTTAAAATTTATATAAGTTTATATATATTATATTAAAACGTGTATATATATAATCAGAAAGCAAAGTATTCATATAAATGAAAATAGAATATATACTACCTTTATATATATAACAGATAGAACTCACCCGCAAAACAAAATATATGTTTGTACATATATTAACCCAAAATAGAAAGATCTTGAATTATATCTATATATACTAACGTATTTTGATCCAAAACTAACATATACATACAGTAAATTATATATATGTACTTTAAAATCATAAACACAGTGATAAAATATACTATGATATAATATACTATACTATTATATGTAACACACGCATCATACAAAAAGAAGAAGAAGAAGCAACTTATAATACCATATGAAAAGATTAACCCAAAATAATTTTTCAAACAACTTACTTACTTATATAAGTATATAAATGAAGGGGAAGGAAGCAGAAGGCTTGTTCTGGAATTGGCGAAGGCAACGAGATTCGGGCGGCAAAAGATGAAGCAGCGATGCTTTTATTTTTATTAAAAAAATTTCCTTTCCGAGTGAAAATATGAAGGCGAATTTGGCAAATTTATATTGAAAGTAGAGAACAGGGAGATGGGGAAGAAAAGAAATACATATAAAATGGATAGAGTAGAAAAATTGAATTGTCAAAAGGTTAAAAATGTTTCAGCGGTTAAAACAAGTAATCTAGGAAAAACGAATAGGCATAAATTAGGAAACGTACCACATAAATAATAAATATAAAGTAGCAGGTGAGGATTTTAGGCAATAAATATTCACGTTGATTTATACATGCAAATAAAATATGAGCTGCAGCCAAATCAAATAATGAAAAAAAAGAAAAATGTACGTACGTTATACGTTTCTTCAAGTTATCGTGCAGATCAAAAGATAAAGGGAGTAATAAAGCTAGAAAACCATTTGAATTTGTACTGTTGGCAATAAAATAAATGAGAAGTAACATAAACACTTGATTGACGCAGATAATTAAGCAATTGATATGCGTGTGCAACACGTTTCAAAATTTAAAACCGAAGGGAAATTAACTGTCACAATTAAAGGTACTGATATAAATGTAAAGTAACGAATATGGAAAAAAATTCAAGCGCAGATTTCAGGGGATAATAAAGGAAATGACCATTAACAATTTAAACTGACACAGATAAAGTAAGGAATATATATATATATATATATATAAATTTTGTAATGAATATGGTACGTTTGTTGAAGCCAATAGCACCAAAATCAAGGAATGAAAAAGGCAACATGGAAAAGAACGGAACAAATAGAAATGAAACGTATCAAATTAAATATGAGCAGTTTTACAAGCAACGGTCACCCATTGATTTAGCTGACAAATATCAAAGCAATTGATTTATGCGCGTTTAAATTTTGAAACGCAAAAGAAATCAAATGGTCACCTATCCGGTAGCGATATGGTTACCGGTTTCTTGAATTCCGTTGTGTATCGGACTTCAAAAACACAGAAATAAATATACCGTAGAGATCCGCTTGATGAGACGATCAAAATGGTATACAGATATCAGTGGTACGATTGAATTATAAAAATTTGAATTTTCTACTAGCTGAAAATGCAGCGAAAACGTAGAAGAATAAGATCGACGGAGCTTAAAAAGTCTAAATTTGGAAAAACGAAAAATGACGTCTCAGTCAGAAGATGATTTAGAATTTTTCTATGTAAAAATATTCAGATTTGAAAAATATTTTATTATCAGCAATTATTAACTAACTTGAATTTAATAGAATTTCACAATGAAATAAACTTTCATAATATCGGATGAAAATTTACCTTCTTCTATATTTAAATATACGTATTCCAAATATAAAATTTTAATTTCAAATTTTATTATTTAAAAATTTCTCCAAAATTCAATTAAATACGTTAATAAAACCCTTAAAATTTTACGGGTAGTTACACTCTCCCCCACTCAAAACTTTTCGTCCCCGAAAAGGAAGGAGGTAGGAGAATAGAAACAACCAGAAAGAAAATAGATTGAAAGATAAGGATGAAAAATTAATCTAAAACTATATAAATTTTATTTGATATATTTATTTGAAAACTTCATTCGCAACCACTTTTCTTTAATACTTCCGTATTTTTCAAAAACCCATCAGTAAACTTCTTGCTTCCTTTAAAATACCATTTAGATGTTTAAATAACACCTTTGTAAATATATGAAAACTATTTGAAAACAATTATTTATATCATTACTTAGAAAATATATATCATATAGTATCTTTTCAAATCACTTTCAATTATCATACTTATATAAAGCCCATTATATATAGAATTCCATTTTTAAATCGAATACTTTCCAAAATCAATAGTATATCAAATCATACTATATAGACTTCAATTTATATAAGATTTTGCTTTTCAAATTGAGTACCTTTCCAAATCAATAGTTTTGAAATCAACTTCATACTTATACAATTCAAATTTATATAAGTTCGACAACTCCTAAATCAAGTATTTAGAAAAATAAGGTTCTCAATTTCAATTTGTTTCAATATCGATTTAGTTTCAAAGTCCTATATGATTTCACCAAATTTTCTTCCAAATTAAATATCTCAATTTCAAAGTCTCCAAAATAATAGGTTTAGAAAATAAATCCCAGTTTCCAAATTAACATAATTCAAGTCAAACAAATTCATTTCCAAAATCATCATATAAATACTGGGTTTTACATTCCAATCTATTTTCAAAACCAAATATTTTCTCAAAATCAATTATACCCAAAATGGTTTCCAAATTCATAACTATCCCTTTGAAACCTTTAAACTATTTATTTCCATTCAAAAGATCCAAATTTCCTTTTGCAAATTATTGGCTTAACAAAAGTTTCAAATTTATTTAAGTCATACTCTTCATACTTTAAACATACAAAACTAAACTTATATACTTTATTAAATATTTTATACTCTTCGAAATTTCTTAGCTTTACCTTGATTTGGAAGTGTTCGAACCTTCAAAATAGTCGGTGAAATCAGATTTCAAATCCAAGAGTTGGAAATCAGCAACAAATCAGTAAATCGATTTTTATAAATAAAGTTATACTAAATAAATCCGAAACTCGAGGATTGAACACCGGGCTCACTTCAAATCATTTCAAATATAGATACATACATCTTTCGAAAATCAAGTCATACTTCGAAATCTAAAATCAAAATTGGTTTCACAAAATCACTCCCATAGCAAAGCTACCAGAGTGGCCTCTCCCCCACTCTAAATCTCGAAAATCAATGTCGATGATGCATGCACTCATCACCGAAATTATTTCCCAGTGACATAAGTGAGTTTTGGACTTCTATTTTCTTAAAACTTCTTTGAAATCATTGGAACTCATTTGAGTCATTTGAAACACTTCTTATTCAGTAAATACTTTCAAATCGTATTATTATATATTTTCAAAAATCTTAAAACCAATTCCAAAACACCGGAATTCAATCTCTCGAATTTCAAATTAAAACCCTTCAGTTATAAATTATTTTTATATAAATCCATTTCTTATATAATCTTCAAAATTTCAAATCCTTTCGAAACTTTTATATATAGAATAACATTTCTTATTTGTTTTATATATAGGTATATAATCCTTATCAAAAACATTTTCACTTTTATATATAAAATAAAACCATAGTTACCCAAATATATAAACAAATTCAAAATAGAAACAAAACCCGATTTTCAAAGGATGATTCAAGAATGGATTTCAAAACAAAGATAGAGATTTAAATTAGAGGAACTCTAATCAATAGAATCCTGATTCGAAGATAGACTCGATCGAAGATGAGATAATTAAATTACAAAATAGAAGATGGATATAAATCGCGGGCGACCTTAACCGGGTCAAACGTCACTTCAGGAATATAATCGACGCGGAATTCCAAAACAAATAGATATTAGATCGCCAAAGATAGAATTCGGCATATCAAGATATAGTAGCATCTAAACCGAGGATATATAAATCTTCGGTGAGTTGATGCTATTGTAAAGGAGTTTCACCCCTTTACAGATCATTCAGTGGAACTATGGGATACTCCAGAATTTAGAAAACACGCAGAGAGAAACACAAGAATGGATTTGGAACCGAGGGGAATGTTCCAAAATTCAAAGGAAACCAAATCAAATAGGAAGAGATTCAAGCTCGAACGAAAGTATTCTGTAAATTAATTTACCATATATGATAAGTTTTTCTAGAGCCAAAGCTCTGATACTAACTGTAACGGGTTGATATTTTCAACCATTCGCATCCGTATATGTCGGACTTGAATTTCTCAAAATATCAGATCGTTAATTTATATTTGGCAAAACTCAGCATATGTAGTAAAATAAATCAATCACAGAATCACAGATATAGAGTAGTACAGCAATACGCAGCGGAATAAATAAAGAGTAGTAGTTCATGAAGCTAATATATACATCAGGGTTTGAAATAAAGTACATCAGAACATCTTAAATACAGTGAAGTCTTCAGTACGAACCGACGACTTTTCTGAACCAATCAACAGGAAAAGCTGAATCGATAGTTGGATCTCCAAATGAAGCTCCAAAGGCGAGTCTCTAATGTTGTACCACTCAGTCTGACCCGAGCGTAAAGCAAAACACAAAATACTCGAGTCAGCATTAACATTCTTATATCAATAAATCCAACTCAAGTGAAATAGCAACCGAAATACAGGTAACTCAAAGGATATTTGGGATAACCATCCTCTAAGGATCTGTGGATCTATCTACAATGTATAAATATACATTATAACACCGTAGTTATTTCAAATTAATTTATACTTCAAAACCAAAATATCATTTCATTTCAAACATAGTTATTTCCAATTTTATCACTTTCAAAGTTACGATTCAAATCTACTCAATTTTCAAATTCAAATTTATTCCAATCTCAATTTAAATTTAACTCAATTTCCAAATAACCATTACAAATTTTTTCGATCTCAAATCCAGATTTGAAATCATAAAATACCCTTTTACATTTCAATATATTTCAAAACTTTAAATATTCAACATTTTAAACTAAATTTAACGATTTCAGATAGATTTAGTTTATCTTCATTATTACTTAGTCTTGAGATATTCCCTCAATTGATTCAATATCGTTTAAGTAATCTTAAGTTACATTTTACTAAATATTTTCTTTAATTTATTTAAACGTGAAATATTCATTAAATCACTTAAATCAAAAATCCAGTTATAAAATCATACCTTTAAATTTCACATTCAATAATTTCAAATTAATTTATAAATAAAATCCTTGATTAAATACCATTCCAAATAAACCCAAATTTATCTTCCCAATCTTACTTATTCAATTTGTTACAAGAAAATCTATTTGAAATATAGATTTACATAAATACTTAACCATATTATATCAATCTAATTTAAATTAAATATTACTACCAAATCTATATATAAAATTACCATTTTTATATAATATCTTAAGAATAAATACTTATTAAGCCATATATTTCTTTTCAAAACCATAGAAATTATTTTCAAAATATTTATATATGGACCAACAGTGTTTGTATATATTTCCTATCCTTAGGTCAAGTGATACAGATATTTATCATTTCAGTCCGTACACTAAATATATACCGGTGGATATCATTTCAACCCTTTAATCCCAAATTCAATTCATTGAGAATCGCTTGGGTCTATCATTTCAACCCATAACGATTTTCTCATATTCTAAAGTCCGTTCGGGTATGTATCATTTCAACCCATAGTGAATTCTATACTAACATGGAACTTGCAGAGCGATAACAGATATGAAAAATAATAATAACAGGCATATATCATCAATAACAATATAATATAAACAACAGGATATGGTGTCATATCCCACAGGTGAACGGTTATAGGTAATAGCATAGATGACTATTTAAATAACTACAACAGCATATTTCCATTGTCTTTCAATTTAAATTAAATTTAATAAATATAAGAACGTTAATTGTGAGTGATTACTCACCTTTCGAGGCTAGAGAAATTTGACAAGGAAATGAGCTACGAATTCCAAAGCAACGCTAGATGGATATGATTCGATGAAGAAAACAGGCATGACGGATAACTGATAATGAGTAATTGATGGAACGATTAGGATCAGTTTGACATAAATTGAAAATAGACATATTATTAATACATATTCTTTATTCTAATTTAAGACAAAAATCAAAATAATATAAAAATTTCTAAATCATCATTCTTAACCCAAGCATTAAAAATCAAAGATTTTTTTTATACTTAAACTATTTCCCACAACAATTTCTTAAACACATATTATATATATACACACACACACATTGCAAAATCCGTTGTTTTAGAATAAAACGCAATTTATCTAAAACACCTACATTTACCTAAAGTCAGTACTCATCTTATATACAAGCTTTTAAGCGTACTTAAAAATATACTTAATACATATCTTAGAATATGAACAACTTGACAAGTATAACATATGCAGACCTAAAAAAATTCATGCTAACGCCTAAAAAAATAAGTTGCCGTTTTAAAACAAACCAAATATATATAATACTTAAAATAACCGATCAAAACAAAGTAACTATATATTTTAACTTTAACAATGAGTTACAACACTAACAAAAAGTCTATTATTTTATATAAAATAGTATAACATATATCACAGAACTTAATATCATTTACTTAAACTGACCATATACAAATAAACTATTATAAGCATATACGCAATCCATCAGCCTCCATATAAACATATGCATTATATACATAAATTTGTATATATAAAGCAATAGGCATCGGTACAGCTTAAACAATGATGCAACTCATTTTTTTTCTTTTTTTTTTCAAAACAAAAATAAACAAATGCTAACATGTTTTAAAAATTCATATACACTAACCTATATATACTGGGTACATCTGCATCTATTTTCTGTTTAAACCAATGTTTACAAAACAACTCACTAACTCAAACAAAACAAAAGTTTAAAGCAAAATTTTACACAAATTTCTTTACACGACAAAAGACTATTGCTCCCAAATATATACATATATTTATTAAAGAATCAAAACATTAATGTATAATAAAAATCAAAACTGTTATATATGTCTACTTAAACATATTACTAATATAAAACTATAACCAATTTTAATATAACATACTATAACATAATTAATATATGCATGATTGGTAAAATTTGTATAATAAACATATTAAAATTTATATAAGTTTATATATATTATATTAAAACGTATATATAATCAGAAAGCAAAGTATTCATATAAACGAAAATAGAATACATACTACCTTTATATATATAACAGATAGAACTCACACGCAAAACAAAATATAAGTTTGTACATATACTAACCCAAAATAGAAAGCTCTTGAGTTATATCTATATATACTAACGTATTTTGATCCAAAACTAACATATACATACAGTAAATTATATATATGTACTTTAAAATCATAAACACATTGATAAAATATACTATGATATAATATATTATACTATTATATGTAACACACGCATCATACGAAAAAAAAGCAACTTATAACACCATATAAAAAGATTAACTCAAAATAAGTTTTCAAACAACCTACTTACTTATATAAGTATATAAATGAAGGGGAAGGAAGTAGAAGGCTTGTTCTGGAATTGGCGAAGGCAACGAGATCCAGGCGGCAAAAGATGAAGCAGTGATGCTTTTATTTTTATTAAAAAAAAATTCCTTGCCGAGTGAAAATATGAAGGTGGATTTGGCAAATTTATATTGAAAGCAGAGAACAGGGAGTGGGGGAAAGAGAAAAAAATATATAAAATGGGTAGAGTGGAAAAATTGAACTGTCAAAAGGTTAAAAATGTTTCAGCGGTTAAAACAAGTAATGTAGGAAAAACGAATAGGCATAAATGGAAAACGTATCACATAAATAATAAATATAAAGCAGCAGATGAGGATTTTAGGCAATAAATATTCACGCTGATTTATACGCGCAAATAAATTTGAGCTGCCGCCAAATCAAATAATGAAAAAAAAGAAAACCGTACGTAGTTATACATTTCTTCAAGTTATCATGCGAAACAAAAGATAAAGGGAGTAATAAAGCTAGATGACCGTTTGAATTTGTACTGTTGGCACTAAAATAAATGAGAAGTAACATAAACACTTGATTGACGCAAATAATTAAGCAATTGATATGCATGTGCAGCACGTTTCAAAATTTAAAACCGAAAAGAAATTAACTGTCACAATTAAAGGTACTGATATAAATGTAAAGTAATGAATATGGAAAAAAAATCAAGCGTAGATTTCAGGGGATAATAAAGGAAATGACGGTTCACAATTTAAACTGACACGGATAAGGTAAGGAATATATATATAAATTTTGTACTGAATATGATACGTTCGTTGAAGCCAATAGCACCAAAATGAAGGAATGAAAAAGGCAACAGGGAAAAGAACGGAACAAATAGAAATGGAACATATCAAGTTAAATATGAGCAGTTTAACAAGCAACGGTCACCCATTGATTTAGCTGACAAATATTAAAGCAATTGGTTTATGCGCATTTAAATTTTGAAACGCAAAAGAAATCAAATGGTCACGGATCCGGTACCGATACAGTTACCGGTTTCGTGAGTTTCGCTGTGTACGAGACGATCAGAATGGCATACAGATATCAGCGGTACGCTTGAATTATAAAAATTCGAATTTTCTACTAGTTGAAAATGCAGCAAAAATGTAGAAGAATAAGATCGACGGAGCTTAAAAGTCTGAATTTGGAAAAAGAAAAATGACGTCTCAGTCAGAAGATGATTTAGAATTTTTCTATGTTAAAATATTCAGGTTTGGAAAATATTTTATTATCAGCAATTATTAACTGACTTGAATTTAATAGAATTTCACAATGAAATAAACTTTCATAAAATTAGATGAAAATTTACCATCTTCTATATTTAAATATACATATTCCAAATATAAAATTTTAATTTCAAATTTTCTTATTTAAAAATTTCTTCAAAATCAATTAAATACGTTAATAAAACCGTTAAAATTTTACGGGTCGTTACACGTTTTTTAATGAAAATGGTAACTTTATTTATGTCACTATATATGGTGACTATATAGTGTTGAAGTTGAATGATAATCACATGGTTTGATTATGATTGGATGGTTGATTTTAGTTTGATTTGGTTATGGAAATCGATGTTGTATTATAAAGTTAGTAAGCGTGAATATATGGATGTATACTTGCAATTTATGATGAGGATGGTTGGCATTAGTAATATGTTGATTGTAAAACATGAGCTATGACATGAGCTTGGTAAACGAAGTTAACTACTTTGTGTAATTGCAACGATTATGAGATCCGGTTGGAATCGAAATTTGTTTTCGAAGTTTAAAGTTTTGAAATGGATTAAAGTTTATAACTTTAGTTTTAATTTTTTTTTTGAAAAAAAAACTATCTAAAGTATGTTTTAACTCATGAAAAAGCAAGGATTTGTGAAGGGTTCGCTAAGAATATGTTAAAGTGAACTGTACCCATAGCGATAGTCGCTATGGATGCAGTTCGGCAAAGGTTTGAATTTCTATTTCAAATTTATTTTATTTTGAAATTAGTTTACCATGTTTTTCAAACTTTCGTAATATTAAAAAGTAATTCAGTTGTAATATAATTAATTAATTGATTAAAAGGTAGTTAGCACCTAATTGGTAATTAAGAAAGTGATTAGAGGTTAATCATCACTTAAGTTAAGTTAATGACTATTAATTGATTTATAAAGTTTTAAGTAGTGATCAATGGGGTTAATAAGTAATTAAGTGATTTATAATTATTTAATTAACATTAATGGTTAACTATTTATTTATTTAATTAATGGGTTATTTAATTAATATTTAATTAAGTAGGGTTTAACTCTTAAACAATTTGGTTTAACTTAACCAAGTTGCATTAGGAAGTTAATTAGTACTTAATCAAGTTCATTAAGTCTAATTAGAGTTTAGTTATGATTTAATCTTGATTTAAATTGATTAATTAAGATTTAGTTAGGGTTTAAGCTAATTAAATATACTTTTAACTTTTCAAAGGTGATTTTAAACTAAACAGAATGTGTTTTAATTAATTTTTTAAGCAAATCGATTCCATATCAAATGATTTCTTGTCTAGACCCTTAAGTAACTCATATGATTATGAGAACTAAATGGCATTCGTTAGCTGAACAAAACACCATTCTGCTATAGTGTAAGTGATTTGATTGTGTGGACATGTGTTAAGTAGAATAAATCCCTGCTCTGCTATAAATTAATTAAATTGTTTGGACATCTATTTAACAAGATAAATCACCATCCCGTTGTTATATTATTTGGACTTGTATATGCTAACTGGTTATACGTAACATCACATATCTAGAGGCCCAAAGCTAAAAGCTACAGATGTTGTTGTCATCTATAGTACCAACTTCCGACGACTAAATATGGCTATGTTAATGGAATCTATAATATCAGAAGCACTTGAATATGAAAAAAAAGCACAGATTTCAAAGCAACATCTTTTCCATTACATTTTAAAATAGATGTTCCATACCCAAATTACATAATCCCAGAATGTTTCTCTGGCAATGAAAAAAAAATATACTTATTACAAAACTCGCCAAGAGCGACATAAAAAGATGCTCCATTCGATGATCAGAGTCGTATAGTCTAATTGACTTAATATATACACAGCGGAAATAAACACAAAACAAGGTATTTCAACTCCTATATAGTTATCCGTTAGCCTCCTACTCTCCTCCAATAGCTTTATTCGTCATCCTAATAAACCTAAAAGAACCTCAGCCCTCAGCCTACTTAAATCAATTTTTAGCACCCAGGATTTTAAGGGAAAAACATAAACTTCGAGTCAGATATAAAGCCCGGTGTGAATAATATTACACATCCCAGTTATTAATGTTAAGTGGGACCACTCCACTTAGTAGAATGGGTTTCCCTCACTAACATTCTTTTAAAACATATCTTTTGCAGACCTTTATCTTGCAACTAAACCTGGTTAAAACTATAAAGCATTATTACGTAAACATACATATCATGTAACAAATGGACTATCTGTCCGAACACTATAGTTTTGTTTGGCATACTATTAACCTTTGGCTAACTCGAGCCTACTAGACAAAATAACAAAATTAATCTAACATCTGTTAGACATACCTCTTCTCTTTTGGACGGTCTGTCCCTAACTTAACATCTCCCAGGGTCACCCGATCCTAATGGTTTTGCGGGCTCACCAGTAACCTATATATATGCAAACATATATTCACTTCTGTGTGTAATCATAATTTTAGTCTTACCTGTGATAAAGCCCTACACACTGGAATTTTAGACTAAATTAGCCGGGGCCTATAGCTAATGTATAGGGCGCGACCCTATACCAGTCTCATCTGTATTCTAATATCTGAATCATTTTCACTTTGGGGTACCTTCCTATGATTTTCCTTGAAAACCTGTTCATTTAAAATTGATTTAAAACCTTTTAAACCAAACCTAAACAAGGAAAATATACTCTATGCTTTACTCAAAATCACATTGCCATGTTATATATATACTTTACTCAAATTTTTGTTGATGAGAACCTTTAAACATTTGAAAGTACCGCTTTTGATCTTATTGAAAGTAACCCTTTTAAAACCATTCATATAAACCTTTCGAAACCATTGAAATTCGCTTTCCTTCGAAAGCTAAGATCCTTAGACGTCCCTCTTTAAAACCAATAAATACAGCCTTTAGAAACCATAGGAAAAACATTTCCTTTAAACCATTCGAAACTACTGGAAAAACCTTTCCTTTAGACCTTTCGAAAACATAAAGGAACTACCCCATCAAAACCTTTCTTTAAAACCTGTTGAGACGACCCGCCTTTCTCTCCATAGAAAGACACATCATCATTAAGAAAGAAAGGGAAAGAAAAGAGACAGATTGAGAAGAAAGAAAGAAACAACAACAGAATCTCCACAGCGGAACGAATAAATTATATTAATCACTTAATATATTACATAGTATACAACATCTATCAGAGTTACACAGCTTATACAACACATACTAGACAGTTATAAACACCTGTCTAGTTATTACAACTCAAATACAACATAAACAAACGACTTAGAGATCAATACAGCGGAACCATCTATATCTGCAAGCGCCGAAGCCTCCTGCTCCATTGCTCCTCCAAAATTCGTCAAAGCTAACCTGAATCCCTTGGCTACTCGTAAAAAATTTGAGTACCCAAGAGTTTAAGAAAAAACAGAGGATAAACTCCGGGTCAGACATGGGTCTGGTGTGAGTAACATGTTAAGGTTGCTTAACTTTGGAAAACCTTTGAAAAGAAAAGGTATCACGTAAGACTTCCCACACATAAACATGGGTAAGTTTTTACCTTATGCTAACCAAAAAATTTGATAGGAAATTCAGTGATATTATAATAAGATCCAGGGTTTTCAAGTAAAATACAGAAATAGATGGAATGCTTACATCTCACGTTCCAACATAGTTGGACACAACTAAAACGTACGACAGTTATTGGAGATTGGATTCCATACAATGGCAGGGCTACTGGGGTACCGCCCGTCACAGTACGTGTCCTAGATCACCGTACCGAGGATTACTCCCAATCCCTTGCAACACAAGGCCGGAACCATCCCTTACTGGACGTTCTTGAACAAGATAACCCCGACAGTTGTTGCAATCAACTGCCCCACATAGCTGAATATAAAGGGACTTCTAAACGGGGAAAATCTTGTCCTACTTGGGTGCTACCCACTTAGCATTGCTGCACCTCCACTGTTTTAGCCATTCCCGGTTGATGAGGCTTGAGGCTACGATTACCTTTAGAGAACACATCTCTTAGAATACTCATCGTCCACCTGACGATGTTTTGAAAGCATTCAATCCATACAAGTTCGTTTCGGGTTCGAACGAAACCGAAGGCATTATCTCATTACACTCATTTTGGAATCACCATCAGAGTTAACGACGATAACCCTTGCACTCTGAATCTTCATCTTCACTTGAGATTCATGACCTATCATTAATTTAGATCGATGTGGTTTTCGGATATCCAAATCTGGAAACCCGATCCCGGTCTCATCGAAATCCAAAACGCCATCTTTTAAAGCCAAGTTGTTTTAAAGTTAAAACAATTTGATTCATATCTATATTCACACAGATAGATAATTCAAAATCTCATAAATAGATGTCTCACGTCATCACAATTCATCCCAAACATCCAATATCACAAATCAGCACATATCTCATCAGAGATATCAAACAATCAAGGGATTCAATATCAATCAGCCATTCATAAGCAAAGATCTATCAATCACACCATCTATAATTAATTTAAAATGAATTAAATTAATTACTTCATCTCTAATTAATTTAAAATAAATTAAATTAAATTAATTACTCTCATCACATAAATCTTGCTTACCTAACCATTAATTAATCACAAGTCAATTAATTAATCATCCTCTAAGTATTCATCTTAATTAATCACTCTTGATTAATTATTCTCTAATTGCAATAAGTAATTATCCTTTAATTAATTACACAAATTAATTATTCTCAACAATTACAGTAATTAAGGTTAATTACTTTATTAATTAATTAATTATAATTGCATTAATCCTTAATTAATTACATTTAATTAATTACTTTATAATCACTTATTATTGATTAATTACCCTTTAATTAATCAATCCTTAATTACATCATTAATTAATTAATAATCCCCTAATTACTTCTTTAATTAATTAATTAATCCTTAATTAATTATATTTAATTAATTAATCTTTAGTTAATCTCATTCATTAATCAGCCTTGATTAATCACATTCAGTAATTAACTACCCTTAATTAATTACCTTACTTAATTAAGTTCAATTAACTTTATAAATTAGTTCTTAAATTAATTACACTAAGTAATTAATTATTAATTACTTCCATTAAGTAATTATTCTTCATATTGATTTCACAAAGTAATTAAACCCAAAACTACTTTCAATCTTCAATTAATTACATCCTGTAATTACCATCACTAATTACTTCACTAAGTAATTATACATCAAGTAGTTATACTTAACCCATCATCCAATGATTATTTTAAATTAATTAAACTAATTAATTAACTTAAACTAATCACATTAATTAGTTAATTACATTGAGTAATTAATTCCTCTAATTACTTTCATTAAGTAATTATACTTAAACAATTTCCACAAATGATTATCTTTAATTAATAAATATAATTAATTATAAAAATTAATCACATTAATTAATAATCTAATAATCCCTAGTTAATGATCTTTATTAACTATTATTAATTCTTTAATTACTTTCCTTAAGTAATTATGCTTTAATTAACCATTATTAATTACAAAGTAATTGATTTTTAATTATCAATTAATTAATCTCTTATTACTTGATTAATTAAGTGCTTAACTGTAACTTAATTAATCTTTAATTGCTTGATTAATCAATTTCTAATCATTAATTAATAATCTATAATTATCTAATTAATGATCCTTAATTTTCCCTTAATTAATTAATTTAATCCTTTAATTACTTAATTAATTAATCCTAAATTATTAATTAATTAAATTAATTAATTACCCTTATATTTCCTTATTAATTTAATGAATCACCAATTATTAGAACTTAATTAACTTTAAGATAAAAATATTATTCTTATTAATGGCTTAATTATCATTTACAAATGCATTTGAAAAACATTTTACTTTAAATTTTATTTTAAAATTTCATTTCAAAATTAAGATTCAAAATGATTAACAATTTAAACTTTAACCAAATTTAAATTTATAAACCTTTTTAAACAAATGTAAAGAAACATTTCTCTTATATAAAAGAAACTTATATAAAGATAAGTTTTAAACTAAATTACTTGATTATATTTAAAACTAAGCTTTAAAAATAAATTAATCATTTAACTTAAAAATTTTAAGTTAATATAATTTATATTACTTTCCATTCAAAGGTTAAAGAAAACTTTTATAAAAGAATTTTATATAAATAAAGCTTTAAACATCTTATTGGAAAATCCTTTCCTTTTAAAATATACATTAAACATTTAAACTTGTTTAAACCATTTAATTTTATAAAACTTTATTTATTTCAAAACTAGGATACAAAATTAAATTTGAATCCATACTCTTAAAACTTGATTTAAGACTTGTTTAAATCTTGCTTTCAATTTTAAAATTCATTTTAAAATTTTAAAACCTGATAGGTTTTAAAAAAAACTGTAACAATTCATATGACTCGAACCCACCCTCAAAAGCTTCGAGTCAAAACCCACAATGCTTCGGGCAACACACGCAAACGACTCGAGAAATCTCGAGTACCCTTCCTCTTCCATTCCAAGCTTCACCAGGAAAACAAAACTGCACCATGCACATGCATGGTGGCTCTGATCATCTCTGGTCTACTACAATGACTTCCTCACATCAACAATCACTCTCGCACCTAATCACGGTCATCAAATTATCAGAACAAACTCGAAATCAAATTCGAGTATACAAACCGAAGCCTAGAACAACCTTCAAAACCTAGAACCACCTCACTCTCGCGCCTCCGACCGCCGGAGGGTCGGCACCTCTGGCCACGACCTCGCCATCATTCCCTCTTCCATCTCTCTGAGTTCTGATGAACTCGATCCACTAGGGTTGCCGTGAAGAACAAAACTTCCAGCCTTTTCAAAACTAGGGTTACCGATAAAAATCGAACACCACCACCTTCACATCCACCTGATCACCATTTTGACAATTTTGCTAAAATCCCCGATCATCCTTCCACCTCCAGAAAGAACCACGACTCCCCAGATCTATCAGATCACCAATGACTACCCAAAACCCAATATCAGATCAAACCCAAAAATGCTCATACAAACCCAAACTATAAGTTATGGCTTCACTTCCAAAAATCATGATTTTGAGTATAGCTTCAGATTATAAGCCTGAAACAATAAATTTGTATGTTTGAAATTTCACTTATTCTAAGTTTTGCTATGTTCTTGTTAGTTTTCCAAAGCAATTCAAATTTAGTTTAACTTAATTTGATTTTTAAACTTTGATTTATGATGAGACAACAATTTTAATTTAAATCCTAGGTCCTAACAGCAATCAGATCAAGAGAAAATGAGTTTTGATCAAAACTTGAGCTTGGACTGGAAACAGATATGTCTAAGGTGAAAACAAACTTGCACACACATTCATACATATATGCATGACTACCTATAAATATTCACATGCAACAATCTTTCATTCTAGAACTTAACATGCAACCAGAATCATTAAAATACTTAAAAAAAATTTAAAAAAATGTTACTCACCTGTCAAGAATGATAAACAGAGCAACTTTGTTTTTGAAAACAGCTTTAAACTTTAAAAATTGAGTTGCTAGAATTAAAATGTTCTTTGATTTAAAACTGCATGCTTGCTGTTGAAATTTGTTGCAGAGATGGGACTGCCTTGGTTTGAACTTGCTTTGGATAGATTTCAAGTTGAAGAAGAATGCATAGGCTTTGATTTAGGTTGAAGAAAAACTTATAGGCTTTGGTTTGAATCTTTAAAAATGGTTTTTACAGGATTTTGAATTTTGATTAGTCTTTGGTTTGTGGAAATGTTTGATCATTGATTTTTTTTGAGTTATATTGTTACATGCTGAAGTTTTCTTGTATTAGAATTGAAGAATACAAAAGAAAATAGAAGAAAAGGAGAGCATGTTTTATATAGGCTGAATTGGATTTATTAAAAATAAAAGAAAATCAAAATTAAAAAGTGACACATGTTTAAAATCTTTACATTTGTCATTCACTATAGTTTATAAATCAACACTTGTTATAATGAAGCCTTAATATATTTACACTTGTAATTAAGTGATGTTTATTTATTTTAAATGTTAAAAATAAGCTTTTACTTGCTTTATTATTTTATAAATCCTTATCTAAGTACATATATGAATTACTTCGAAGAAGATGTTAAAAAAAAAATTATATATAAATAAAAGCTTATCCAAATATTTTTAAAATGTCTATCTTTTAAATTCAAATATTAAAAAAATGCCTATCTTTTGAATTTTAAAGTTAAATTGAAATTCAAATTAAATTTGAAAATCCAAATTAAAGTTAACATATTCAATTTGAAATAACAATCCCATTTTCCTTAAAATCTATATATATCTAACACATTATTATTATTATTTAAAAATAACAATTTATCAATTTTAAATAATTTATAAAAGAAATTATTTTTTTATTATAAAGTACATATTTTTATTATATGTATTAATGTATCATTTGTAAAATTGTATTTTAAACTTTTATATATATTTTCAAATCATATTTATCAAGCAATACTTAAACAGAAAAAAACAAATCTTTTTATTACTCTTATTTAAATTTAAACTTAAGCTTAAAAATATATTTTAAACAATCTTACCTTAAGTGTATTAAAACTATATAATTATTTATTTAAATAGATTTGAAAAGTTTTTATATTAAATTAATCAGAATTTCCAAATTGCCAAATATATTTTAGAATTTGAAAATAAGATTTTGTTTATTTATTAAATTCAAACCAAAGATTTCTATTTACAATATATACAAATATATACATTATAAATAGACAACCTTTTATTAGCTTTAAAATTTACCAATTTAAATATTTATTTGCTTTTAAAAGAATAATTTGCCAATTTAAATTAAAATTATAAAAGAAAATTATCAAATCAATTTAATTTTAACTACAGATTATTAAACTTATATTGCCCAAAATTTTGGGTCATCACACCTGTCAAAGGCATTAAAACCAAAAAACCCTTCAAAAGAATTTGGGATTCAATTCAAAGCATATGGAAAAATTCCTCTCAAAATCATTTAAGTTGAAAGCATTTTCTTTCAAAACCATTGGGTTATTCTTTAAAAATCACTAAGGCTCACAAACGACAGGGTCGAAAGCTATTACTAAGTTAGGAAGTGATGGTGCCGAAACACCCCTTCCAAAAGCATTGGAGAAGCGGTAGTGTTTTTGTAAAACAAAACAACCCCTTCGAATGTTCTGTTTCGAATGGAAAAAGGCGGAAGTAAAGGCTTCAACATAGTTGGAAGCTATTATTTAAAAGCAAGGGTGCAACTATTTCGAAACCAACCTTTAAAACTATTGACTTAATCGAAAACAATAAGTCAAAATCTATTATTTAAAACAAAGGTGCAACCTTAAAACCCATTCTCTAAATCAATTGACCTAGTCGGAAGCCAACTAAGTCGAAAGATACTTGGTCGAAAGTAAGCAGGGGCTTTTCTCTTTTAAAATAAAAGGGAGCTTCACCCCTTTCGAAATCCCTTGGTTTTGACTCTTACCTTCCGCCTTTGTCCGATTCACTGTGTACCAAAATTGGTACTATGTGCATTAGTTTAAGGAAGGAGGCGGAGGGTCTTCGTCGAAAGCAACCTGGGCAAAACCAAAAGAGGCTAAACATGCTTTTAGCATGAATTTCTAATTTAAATCCTTTTTAAGTAAATATTTTTAACTAAGCTACCTTGTTTGCCAAAATCTTATTGGTTGCTAAATTTTCCTTTCTAAAAGTATTGCCATAGTTTTAGAATTAATTTATTTAAATCATTTGAAAATACTCATTCTCTTTAATTAACTATATAAAACATTTAAATCCCATACCTTAAATAATTTATATATTCATCAAAATACTTTGGAAAATTCTATAAAAATTGTATAAAATCCTTTTTAGTATGTTTTCTAAGATATGTAAATTTCAGACCCAAATAATTATTTATTATGCTGTAAATAATTTTTAACCCGATAAATCATTTTCTTCACTAGAAGATTAATATAAAATCCACATTAATTTATAAAATTATGAAAATTGAAACCATCTCTAATATAACATTTCTGGTCTATATCTAAAATCGCAAGGCATTTATATGTCAATAAATAGGGTTTTCATATCAAAACAGATCATAAAAATCAACATGAACATGCATAAATCACCAACAAGTATATATAATCATCCAACATGTGGCATTATCATGCAAAATAATTTTCAGTTAACCTTAAAACCGAAAAATATAAGAAAAATAGGATGAAGTTATCATTCGTCTTAGCTTTGTGATTAAAGATGTGAGATTTGATGATGAACGGGTGGACTTACTTCTTCCTCTTAAATATCCTAGCTTTATCTTCTGTTGAGATTGAAAATGGCAGCCGACCTTAAAATATTTTACTTAAGAATGAAATGTACATGTGTTTGATTTCCTAAGGGTTTAGGGTATAATTTCTATCATTTTCCTATTTTTCCCTCTCTTATTTCCTAACACTCATTTCCATCTTATTTCTTTAGTTCATTCTATATGTAGGAACAGTTACCCTAGGTTAAATCAAATCTCAATATATTAATCATCTTAGAATATTTTATTTTATTTAGCTATTTAAATATTCCAAATAATGTTACTAAAAAATGGAGTGCTGCATTATATTGACGTGTTATTCGCTGATTGGATACGAATTGCATTTACATATATGGTAGCTTATGTGAATAATTGTTAAGTGTCTTGCAAATCGAATTGAAATGTAACTTAAACTTGTACAATTGGGATTGCTAAGTCTCTTTTTGAATTTGTACAGTGTGTTTTGAATTAACTTAAATTCTTTAATCAATTTAGAGTTTAAAGTTTATAAACGATTTCTAAGTTATGCTAGTATGTTCTAAAGTTATTTATAAGTAATAACTTGTTTATAAAAGAGGTTTTTACTGAAGGGTTACTTTAAGTGTTTTACAAATGATATTTATAAAGGAGTATAAAAAGGTTTATGTAATGAGTTTTAAAAATAGGAAAAGGTTAATAAATCATTTCAGAGATTTGGAAAGAGGTTTATAAATTACTTAAAGGGTTATACAAGTGGGTTATAACTTTATTTCGAAAGTTATAAGTTAATTGAAATATGAGATGAGCTTTCAAAAATGGAATTTTTGATAAAGGATAAGCGAAATGTTTTATTTAGAAGAAATGTTTGGATTAGGAAAGAAGAAAACTTTGAAAAGTTTGTAATATACTTATACTGGTAAGACAAGTATATGATTTTGTTTCAAGGCATGAAAAGTAATTTTTTTTAGTAATATACTTATAACATTGAGATAAGTATATAAATGTTGTCTAGAAGTAGTGGCGTAGTGGTTGAGATACCTGCCTTCTGTTAACAAGGTTGCGAGTTCGATACCCGTCTGCCCTACTTCCCTCAAGGCACGAAGGTGGATTCCCGTGAACTCTAAATTGAACTGGTTGGGAACATCAAATCTTTGTGTTGGGGATAGCTTAAACCTACCTAGGGTATGGCGGACTCTCTAGGTGGGAGCTCTTCCCTCTAGAGTGGAGTTTTAAAAAAAAGTTTATTAATGTTTCCCAAGTATAAAAGAAAATGTAAGGGGTTTGGGAATAGTATTCTGAAAAGATCTTGTGATCAGGTTTTATAAAGTGTTTTTATTAATTAAAGAGAATTAATAAAGGCTTAGTGGATCTCATATGAAAATTAAACCATGATTGGATATTTGTTTATTTGATAGTTAAATAACCAACTATCAAATCTGGATAAATAGTAATTTTGGAAATATCTAGGAGAAACACAAGAAGTATATGGTACAATTACAATCGAAGTTGCTATACCGTATATATGAATGAATGATAAGGAAATCCATCCAAAACAATTAGGAGGTGAACTCCGCTCTTGTCATTTATCTGTTTATTTCCTAAAGAATCGGGGTTGAGTTTAACGAAAATATCGAAAATTATTTCAAAGAGACCGGGATCAGATATGCTATCTGAAAACCACATCAATCCAACTTAAGAATTTCGAAATGAAGACATCTAGAAGCATGGGATCGAAGACGGAGCTATTGAAGTGTAGGGGCTACTGCTACTAATCCTGAGGGTTATTCCAATGTAGTAGAGATAGTGCCTTCGGTTTCATTCAGACCTAGAATGAACTTGTATTGATGAATACTGGCATTGTATTGAAGCTTGGAGGGTAGTGTTAGCATTTCAAGATGAATTGCTATTCAAAAAGGTAAAGCGTAGCCTCAAGCCTCACAACCGGGAGGAATGAAAAAAATAGGGCATGTAGCAGATCTATGTGATTAGCTGCCATTAGGAGCGGTCTCCCATTCTAGATGTCCCTTTCAGAGTTAGTTTGCACGCAAACACTGTGGTAATATAAGACATCGGTGTCAAGGGGGTGAGGTAATCCGGTCAGCCATGTTAAAGGAGCAACTGATTCTATATTAGCATCAATGCATTTTCTAGAGGTGTTTCATCGAAAGTTAGCCTCTTACCTTGCCATTGTTGGGGTCTGTGACGACCCGCCCTTCTAAGCCCAGAAAGACGTAACGTCTTGAAGAAAGAAAGGGATGAGAAAATAGAAAGATAGAGAAGAAAGAACAACAACATCAGAATCTCACAGCGGAATGGAACAAAATATAATAGATCACATAACTATTACATAATTTTACATATATCAGAGTTATACAGACAATACATCACATACTAGACAGTTATAAACACCTGTCTAGTTATACAAGTCAATATACAATACGGATAAACAACTCAGAGATATCAACATAGCGGAACACTATACATATATATATATATCCACAACGCTGAAGCCTCCTGCTCCATTGCTCCTCCAGAATTCGTCAAAGCCAACCTGAATCCCTTGGCTACCCGTAAAAATTTGGGTACCCGAGAGTTTATGAAAACAAAAATAAACTTCGGGTCAGACATGGGTCTGGTATGAGTAACAGGTTAAAGTTGCTTAACTTTGAAAAACATTTGAAAACAAAAGGTATCACGTAAGAGTCCCCACGAATAAATATGGGTAAGTTTTTACCTTACGCTAACCAAAGATTTGATAGGAAATTCTGTGATATTATAATAGGTCTAGGGTTTTCAAGTAAATAGAAAATAGCCGAAATTGTTATATCTATTAAATTCCAGCTACTAGCCACAAAAGTGGGTAATACAATCAAAACCGTTGGCACTTATTGGATTTTGGATTCCATACAATGGCAGGGCTACTGGGGTACCGCCCGTCACAGTACGTGGCCTAGATCAACGTACCGAGGATTACTCCCTTCATCCCCTGCAATACAAGGTCGGAACCATTCCTTACTGAACAGTCCCGAACAAGACAACCCCGACAGTTGGAGCTCACAACTGTCCACACAGCCGAATAAAAAGGGACATCTAGACAGGGGAAAATCTTGTCCTGCTTGGGCATGACCCACCTAACCTTGCTGCACCTCCCCTGTTTTAGCCATTCCCGGTTGATGAGGCTTGAGGCTACGACTACCTTTAGAGAACATATTTCTTAGAATGCTCATCGCCCACCTGACGATGTGTTGAAAGCATTCAATCCATACAAGTTCGTTCCGGGTTCGAACGAAACCGAAGGCATTATCTCGTTACACTCATTTTGGAATCACCCTCAGAGTTAACGACGATAACCCTTGCATTCTGAATCTTCATCTTCACTTCAGATTCACGACCTAACGTTAATTTGGAATCGATGTGGTTTTCGGACTTCCAAATGTGGAAAACCCGATCCCGGTCTCAACGAAAACCAAAACGTGACTTTTAGGGCCAAGTTGTCTATTTAGTCTTAACAGTTTAATTCAAAATAATTCAATACACACAGATAGATAGTCAACATCAACATAAACAGATGATCATTATTATCACTACAAACAGATAATGCATATCATCATAACAGATAATTCATACTTAAATCAAGCATCCATATCATATAGCATAAATATCACATAACATCAATTCTCATATCTGAGATCTTAAATCATTCAAGGTAAACAATTTCATCCATTCATACATAAACAATCATATATAAGCTATAATTAATTTTAAATGAATTAAATTAATTATATCATCTCTAATTAATTTAAAGTAAATTAAATTAATTACTTCACCATTTAAAACTTGCTTACATAATTATTAATCAATCTCCAATCAATTAATAAATCATTCACTAATTACTCGTTTTCAATTAATCATACTTGATTAATTAATATTTAATTATATTCAAGTAATCATCCTTTAATTATTTTCACAAATTAATTATCTTATCTAAATATAGAAATTTACCTTAAATTACAAACATTACATTACTTCTTAATTACACCAATTAATTACTCTTTAATTTCTTATTATTGATTAATTAATCTAAATTTATCATCCCATCATTAATTATATCAATTAATGATTTCTAATTACATTTTAATTAATTCCCTGTTTGAAATTAATTACTTTAAGTGATTAGTCTTCAATTAAACCACATTTATTAATCACCTCTGATTAATACCATTCAGTAATTAACTATCTTTAATTACTCATCAAATAAATTAATTACTCCTTAATTAATTTAAATTAATCCCTTGATTAATTATACAAAGTAATTTTATTCCAATTACTTTCATTATTAAATCACCCTTAGTTGATTACATCCAGTAATTATCATCAATTACTTCCCTAAGTAATTATACTTATCTCATCATCAAAATAGTTGTCTAAATTAATTAAACTTAATTAATTAACTTAAACAATTCATAGAATTAATTACAACGAGTAATTAATTTCTTAATTACTTTCATTAAGTAATTATACTTGACAATTCACAATTGCTTATCTTAAATAAATAGTTTAATTAATTATAAAAAATAATCCCATAAATTGATTATCTCATAATTTTAGTTAATGACCTTCACTAACTAATTATAATCCTTTAATTACTTTCCTAAAGTAATTAACTAAAATTTATTATCACTTACATTTTAAGTTAGTCTTAATAACTCATTAAAATAAATCCTTTATTAATTTATTAATTGATTACTAATCATTAATTAAACTAAGGATTTCTTAATTACCAATTAATTTACCTTTAACTTATATCTTATTTAAATAAATTTAACTCTTTATTTCTGAGTTAATTTATTCTAGTCATTAATTATCCACTTAGTTAATTTAATAACTACAAATCTTTAAGTCTTTAGAAACTCTTCTTCTATTTAATGATCAATTTATCATTAATAAGCTATTTAATCAATTTAATGTAAATTTACATTCAAATTTGTTTAAATCAAATTTTAAACTTAAAAATCTTATTTATTTAAAGGCTGAGATTCAAACTACGTTTTGAATCCAATCTTATCTTGTTTTAAACTTTGTTTAAAATACGTATATTTTTCATTTAAAAGCCCGGTTTTAAAAATTTTATAAAAGCTTACATGTTTAAAACCCGTAGCTAAAAATACCCGAGACAAACAAATATTTATTTTCGAGCAAAACCCCACATTTCTTCGAGTCCGACACTCAAATCACTCGAGTGAAACTCGCACAACAAATCCCCTTTTTTAAAGTGTTTTAAATAATTTAAAAATTTTAAACTTTATTTTATTTTAAACTGAAATTCAAATTTCTTCCGAATCCAATCTTTTCTTTTATTTAAATAACTATGTTAAACCTTTATCTCATTTTAAAACCCAGTTAAACAATTTTAACTTTACAGGTTTTTAAAAATAACCAGTTACAACTTACCCAGGTTTTTCCCCTTCCCACATTTCTCCGAGATAACAACGAGTCTGCTCCGAGTCGCGCGAAGTATTTCCCCGAGAAAACCCCCAATAACTCGAGTAAACACTCGAGACCACACTAGCTTGCACAGACCAACCACCTTCACCAGAATCAACTCACCGTGCACAGTATCATTTTCCACCTCCGACCATCTCCGATGGTTGCTTCACATCGGCAACCTTCTTCTCCCTCACCCACGACCTTCATATCATCTTCCAAAACTCGAAATCAAAAAAAAATACTTCGACCCCAAAACCTGAAACACACAGAGCATCACCATCTGGACATGTCACCGCCTTGCCTGAGGAATCCCGACCACCTGAAGTTCTGTAGCTCCGGCTACGTTTGCTTCCATGTCCAAGCTAACTTCCCCCGCAGTTTCGATACTCTCGATCCACTATACCCACAGAAATGATTGATTTCTTACTCGAAACCAAAACTAGGGTTCTGAAATAAAAATCACAACCGCAATCTCTCTGATGAATTTCCCACCACCGTCGCATTTTTCCCAGCATCTTCACTCACCCCTCCATCTCCATGCCTGTTCTCGAACTCTCAAACCCACTGGATCACAAGCAAATCACTAATTTCCATATTTCGTTCATACCGATTTTCTCTTCCATCCCTTCTCGAAAAATTATGACATCCTTCTTAAAAATCATGTTATAAGTTAAGGTTTCAACTCATGAACCCGAATTTATAAATTAGAATGTTTAGTTTTTATCTTATCCATGTTTACTCTGTTGTTTTGATTTTCTAGAGTAATATAAACAAATTATTTTAGCTAAAAAAACTTAAACTCTAATCTAGGATAAAACAAACAATTCTTGTTCGTATTCTAAGTTCTAAAGGTTATCAGATCAATGGTTAGTAATTTTTGAACCAAACTCAAGCTTGAAAACTAAGGAAAAACATAGTCACAGAATCTACAATATATACACGGCCATTCATCCGTAAATACACAGAGGAATACATATATATGCAAAGCAAACTTATTTCAGAAACATATACTGAAGTTTTTAAAATAATGTTACTCACCTTCAAATAAACAGAGAGCATCTTTGAAAACTGGAAAAGGTATTTTGCAGGCTTTTGTTTTGATTCCAGAAACTTGTATTTTGAAACATGAGTGCTTGCTACAGATTAGCTTGAACACTTTATCTTGCTTTCATCCATGATTTTCTCTTCTTTTTTTGTTTTTGTTTTACCCAATTTATCTTGCTACAGATTAACTTGAAACATGAGTGCTTGTATTCCAGAAACTTGTAGTATGATGATGTTTAAGTTTGCAAATAAAAACTTTCTTATGTTTTCTGGTTTACCCAGTTTTGAACAGAAAGTATTATATATATAGATATAAGTTAGGCAATCTTATACAGGAAGATGTAGTGATTATATTATATTATTATTATCTTAATGTCAGAGATATTTTATCTATATTTCGGCTGAAATGATAAGTATATCTTTAGTAGACCAAATGGTGTGCTAATTAAATGAAAAGGTACTTATGTTTTCTTTTGCATATGTGAATATATTTCTTTTGCTTGCCTGGTTTGTATGTTTCCTTACTTGTCTATTTCTACCTTAAATTTACCCTACAGGTTACATAATATTTCAAACTTGGTTTTGCTTTGTCAGGTTATACCTTGTTTTATCTTGTTATATAGATATTAGTTTCACTTGCTTCTTTGTCTTGCATTTATTACTTATATATAATTTCCTTTTACTTGTTTTGCATAATCACTTACAGGTTATACATATTTTTCTGACTTGTTTTATACTTTAGGAACAAAATGTGAAGTTGTTTTGGTTATTAATTATGAATTTTAACTTATATATTAAGTTTTATGCTTATTTTATTTTCTCTTCTATTTTTAAACTTTAACTATCAAATACTTAATTTGCTGATTATTAATTTATTTTCATACTTACGCTAATATCATAGATGTTTATGTATTTATACTCATTTTAAAAACCATACATTTAATTTATGTTTGTGTTTAATATATTTAAGACTTGTGTTTATTTTAAACATGTTTGAAAGATGCCTTTTCAAATTTACAAATCATTACTTCTCATGTTAATGTATTCAAATAAATTTTTGAAATAGTCATTTCTATCTATATTAAAATCCATTTTGTAAGAATATTACATTATTAATATTGTCAAATATAACTCATAATTAAATTAAAATAATAAATGAATTTGTCTTCTTATTCAATACATTACTTATTTTATTAGCTACGTTAAAAACAAACAAATCTTTTTATTTAAATTTAAACTTAAACTAAAATCAATTTTAAATAATTAAGTTTTTAGTTTGGGTATTAAAATTATATGATTTATTTATTCAATAGATTATATCAAATTAAATCTAGTTTTAATTTATCAAAAATGTTAGAATAAGAAAACATACCTATGTATATTAAATTTAAACAAAGATTATCTATTTATAATATATACAAATATGTATTTCATTACAAATATAAAATAATTTATTAGCCTTTAAAATATAGATTATCAGTTTTAAATATTTATATTGAAGAGGATTATTAAATTTATTTCAAATTTATTATTAACAATATGGTCAATTAAATTAAATTTTGACATAAATTATTAAATTGTTATTGTCAAAATTTCCGGGATATCACATTCTTCCCCCCTTAAAAGAATTTCGTCCCCGAAATTTAAAACAAAGGTTATTTAATAATTTAATTAAAGATTTAATTTTAAAACACAAGCATATATCAATTTTATGCTAACAATCATAGCAACCAATTCATCCAATCAAACAAATCTAACTATCCCGACAAAATTCTAAATAGAATTTTCTCGAGTTTTCCCCAAATATAAAATTGGGATACTCTCTCTACAAAATTCAAACAACACAATATTACTAAGCTACTGAGTTTCTATTCATCTGGATCCACAAAACAGAATATCAGACTACAGATAAGTCCGACTCAACAACCAAAAATCTCTGAACTGCAGACTCTACATTTCAAAGATAGCTCTTACACGTACTCCCTCAGAGATACGTGAAACACTCCGAATCTCAGATATCCGAAATACTCTTTTGACGATCCTGGACTGCATATACCCATACTGATCAGCTCAACACTTGCTGATATCCCCAGAATCAAATTGATCCAAAAACAATCCAAAATGAACTTTCTAAGATTGACTAAAACTCAGAACACACTCAATCCCAAAATCAGCATACTGATCTTACTTCTTCTCATACGGAAAGATAATACAAATGCGTTCCAATCTGGTCTTAAGATCCTGAAAAATTTCCAGTAGAAACTCTCTAATCCAAAATACTGCAAATTCTAGTTATTTCCCACACCAAACAGCTGCCACCATGCTTCCACTGCGCTACTCTGATCAGAATAGGTGAGAATGCTGATGATGCTCTCGAGGACAAACTGGACAACACATCTAAGTACTATGGTTCAACGGATCCTTAAAAGAACTCAGAAGTTCCTCCAAAACTCGAGCTGCTTCACCAACTCATTTTTCCAAAAATCACCTTACTGCACCATCGATACCACTCCTGGAATCCAGTCGATACCAAACTCAATCTCTAGACACGAACAAAATTCACATCCAGAAAAATCAGATAACCCAAGAGAAACTCAACAATCGCAAGTCACTTTTGCGATCCATCTAGCCCATTACCAAAGAAAAACTGTTCTCTCTTTACCAAACAGAACAGCCTATGCTTAATTGGCCAATTCATCAAAGAAACGGAACCACACTGAAATTTTCTGAACTCCACTTCTGATGCAGAAGTCAAAAACTTCCTTGCCAATACCAATGCCAAGAAATTCCTAATCCAGTGCTCTTCGAGAGACTCGGACCTCGAACTAAACAGAAACATTCTACTGAACTCAGCCCCAACATCGAAACAGATACACTTCCTTAACTGATTCCAAAGAAACATCTTTCAAGACTTCCACAGTCACTGTGTCTCATCACACAGCTACTACATCCTGAGGTAAGATATCCGGACTTACTCATGCCAAACCGATAGGTCCAAATTCTAGCTCATCCAAACTTACACCTCAAATGAACTCCGAACCTTAACAGGTTTCCTTCAGAGATCAATGAAATCCTTACTCCATCCAAAGCTCACTCGAGACGGTAATAGGTCTACAGTCTCGACATATACACTTCCAATCTCAAATATTCATACTCCAACTATTGGTAGTCGCCACTACTTTATCTACCTTTATAACTTATATTGGATAACCCGGACAGGTAACCCAACAAATAGGTAGAAAGAAATATATATATTTATATATTAAAATTACAAATACGCTCTCTCAATAAATAAATCACTCATGAGCCTAGGTATTCACTCAACCTAGCGCTCTGATACCAACTGTGACGACCCGCCCTTCTAAGCCCAGAAAGACGTAACGTCTTGAAGAAAGAAAGGGATGAGAAAATAGAAAGATAGAGAAGAAAGAACAACAACATCAGAATCTCACAGCGGAATAGAACAAAATATAATAGATCACATAACTATTACATAATTTTACATATATCAGAGTTATACATACAATACATCACATACTAGACAGTTATAAACACCTATCTAGTTATACAAGTCAATATACAATACGGATAAACAACTCAGAGATGTCAACACAGCGGAACAATATATATATATATCCACAACGCTGAAGCCTCCTGCTCCATTGCTCCTCCAGAATTCGTCAAAGCCAACCTGAATCCCTTGGCTACCCGTAAAAATTTTGGTACCCGAGAGTTTATGAAAACAAAAATAAACTCCGAGTCAGACATGGGTCTGGTATGAGTAACAGGTTAAAGTTGCTTAACTTTGAAAAACATTTGAAAACAAAAGGTATCACGTAAGACTCCCCACGAATAAATATGGGTAAGTATTTACCTTACACTAACCAAACATTTGATAGGAAATTCTGTGATATTATAATAGGTCTAGGGTTTTCAAGTAAATAGAAAATAGCCGAAATTGTTACATCTATTAAATTCCAGCTACTAGCCACAAAAGTGGGTAATACAATCAAAACCGTTGGCACTTATTGGATTTTGGATTCCATACAATGGCAGGGCTACTGGGGTACCGCCCGTCACAGTACGTGGCCTAGATCAACGTACCGAGGATTACTCCCTTCATCCCCTGCAATACAAGGACGGAACCATTCCTTACTGAACAGTCCCGAACAAGACAACCCCGACAGTTGGAGCTCACAACTGTCCACACAGCCGAATAAAAAGGGACATCTAGACAGGGGAAAATCTTGTCCTGCTTGGGCATGACCCACCTAACCTTGCTTCACCTCCCCTGTTTTAGCCATTCCCGGTTGATGAGGCTTGAGGCTACGACTACCTTTAGAGAACATATTTCTTAGAATGCTCATCGCCCACCTGACGATGTTTTGAAAGCATTCAATCCATACAAGTTCGTTCCGGGTTCGAACGAAACCGAAGGCATTATCTCGTTACACTCATTTTGGAATCACCCTCAGAGTTAACGACGATAACCCTTGCATTTTGAATCTTCATCTTCACTTCAGATTCACGACCTAACGTTAATTTGGAATCGATGTGGTTTTCGGACTTCCAAATGTGGAAAACCCGATCCCGGTCTCATCGAAATCCAAAACGTGTCTTTTAGGGCCAAGTTGTCTATTTAGTCGTAACAGTTTAATTCAAAATAATTCAATACACATAGATAGATAGACAACATCAACATAAACAGATAATCATTATTATCACTACAAACAGATAATGCATATCATCATAACAGATAATTCATACTTAAATCAACATCCATATCATATAGCATAAATATCACATAACATCAATTCTCATATCTGAGATCTTAAATCATTCAAGGTAAACAATTTCATCCATTCATACATAAACAATCATATATAAGCTATAATTAATTTTAAATGAATTAAATTAATTATATCATCTCTAATTAATTTAAAGTAAATTAAATTAATTACTTCACCATTTAAAACTTGCTTACATAATTATTAATCAATCTCCAATCAATTAATGAATCATTCACTAATTACTCGTTTTCAATTAATCATACTTGATTAATTAATATTTAATTATATTCAAGTAATCATCCTTTAATTATTTTCACAAATTAATTATCTTATCTAAATACAGAAATTTACCTTAAATTACAAACATTACATTACTTCTTAATTACACCAATTAATTACTCTTTAATTTCTTATTATTGATTAATTAATCTAAATTTATCATCCCATCATTAATTATATCAATTAATGATTTCTAATTACATTTTAATTAATTCCCTATTTGAAATTAATTACTTTAAGTAATTAGTCTTCAATTAGACCACATTTATTAATCACCTCTGATTAACACCATTCAGTAATTAACTATCTTTAATTACTCATCAAATAAATTAATTACTCCTGAATTAATTTAAATTAATCCCTTGATTAATTGTACAAAGTAATTTTATTCCAATTACTTTCATTATTAAATCACCTTAAGTTGATTATATCCAGTAATTATCATCAATTACTTCCCTAAGTAATTATACTTATCTCATCATCAAAATGGTTGTCTAAATTAATTAAACTTAATTAATTAACTTAAACAATTCATAGAATTAATTACAACGAGTAATTAATTTCTTATTTACTTTCGTTAAGTAATTATACTTGACAATTCACAATTGCTTACCTTAAATAAATAGTTTAATTAATTATTAAAAATAATCCCATAAATTGATTATCTCATAATTTTAGTTAATGACCTTCATTAACTAATTATAATCCTTTAATTACTTTCATAAAGTAATTAACTAAAATTTATTATCAATTACATTTTAAGTTAGTCTTAATAACTCATTAAAATAAATCCTTTATTAATTTATTAATTGATTACTAATCATTAATTAAACTAAGGATTTCTTAATTACCAATTAATTTACCTTTAACTTATATCTTATTTAAATAAATTTAACTCTTTATTTCTGAGTTAATTTATTCTAGTCATTAATTATCCACTTAGTTAATTTAATAACTACAAATCCTTAAGTCTTTAGAAACTCTTCTTCTATTTAATGATCAATTTATCATTAATAAGACATTTAATCAATTTAATGTAAATTTACATTAGAATTTGTTTAAAACAAATTTTAAACTTAAAAATCTTATTTATTTAAAGGCTGAGATTCAAACTACGTTTTGAATCCAATCTTATCTTGTTTTAAACTTTGTTTAAAATACGTATATTTTTCATTTAAAAGCCCAGTTTTAAATTTTTTATAAAAGCTTACATGTTTAAAACCCGTAGCTAAAAAATACCCGAGACAAACAAATATTTATTTTCGAGCAAAACCCCACATTTCTTCGAGTCCGACACTCGAATCACTCGAGTGAAACTCGCACAACAAATCCCCCTTTTTAAAGTGTTTCAAATAATTTAAAAATTTTAAACTTTATTTTATTTTAAACTGAAATTCAAATTTCTTCCGAATCCAAACTTTTCTTTTATTTAAATAACTATGTTAAACCTTTATCTCATTTTAAAACCCAGTTAAACAATTTTAACTTTACAGGTTTTTAAAAATAACCTGTTACAGCTTACCCAGGTTTTTCCCCTTCCCACATTACTCCGAGACAACAACGAGTCTGCTCCGAGTCGCGCGAAGTATTTCCCCGAGAAAACCCCCAATAACTCGAGTAAACACTCGAGACCACACTAGCTTGCACAGACCAACCACCTTTACCAGAATCAACTCACCGTGCACGTGCACAGTATCATTTTCCACCTACGACCATCTCCGATGGTTGCTTCACATCGGCAACCTTCTTCTCCCTCACCCACGACCTTCATATCATCTTCCAAAACTCGAAATCAAAAAAAAATACTTCGACCCCAAAACCTGAAACACACAGAGCATCACCATCTGGACCTGTCACCGCCTTGCCTGAGGAATCCCGACCACCTGAAGTTCTGTAGCTCCGGCTACGTTTGCTTCCACGTCCAAGCTAACTTCCCCGGCAGTTTCGATACTCTCGATCCACTATACCCTCAGAAATGATTGATTTCTTACTCGAAACCAAAACTAGGGTTCTGAAATAAAAATCACAACCGCAATCCCTCTGATGAATTTCCCACCACCGCCGCATTTTTCCCAGCATCTTCACTCACCCCTCCATCTCCATGCCTGTTCTCGAACTCTCAAGCCCACTGGATCACAAGCAAATCACTAATTTCCATATTTCGTTCATACCCGATTTTCTCTTCCATACCTTCTCGAAAAATTATGATATCCTTCTTAAAAATCATGTTATAAGTTAAGGTTTCAACTCATGAACCCGAATTTATAAATTAGAATGTTTAGTTTTTCTCTTATCCATGTTTACTCTGTTGTTTTGATTTTCTAGAGTAATATAAACAAATTATTTTAGCTAAAAAAAAACTTAAACTCTAATCTAGGATAAAACAAACAATTCTTGTTCGTATTCTAAGTTCTAAAGGTTATCAGATCAATGGTTAGTAATTTTTGAACCAAACTCAAGCTTGAAAAATAAGGAAAAACATAGTCACAGAATCTACAATATATACACGGCCATTCATCCATAAATACACAGAGGAATACATATATATATGCAAAGCAAACTTATTTCAGAAACATATACTGAAGTTTTTAAAATAATGTTACTCACCTGCAAATAAACAGAGAGCATCTTTGAAAACTGGAAAAGGTATTTTGCAGGCTTTTGTTTTGATTCCAGAAACTTGTATTTTGAAACATGAGTGCTTGCTACAGATTAGCTTGAACACTTTATCTTGCTTTCATCCATGATTTTATCTTCTTTTTTTGTTTTTGTTTTACCCAGTTTATCTTGCTACAGATTAACTTGAAACATGAGTGCTTGTATTCCAGAAACTTGTGGTATGATGATGTTTGAGTTTGCAAATAAAAACTTTCTTATGTTTTCTGGTTTACCCAGTTTTGAACAGAAAGTATTATATATATAGATATAACTTAGGCAAGCTTATACAGGAAGATGTAGTGATTATATTATATTATTATTATCTTAATGTCAGAGATATTTTATCTATATTTCGGATGAAATGATAAGTATATCTTTAGTAGACCAAATGGTGTGCTAATTAAATGAAAAGGTACTTATGTTTTCTTTTGCATATGTGAAGATATTTCTTTTGCTTGCCTAGTTTGTATGTTTCCTTACTTGTCTATTTCTGCCTTAAATTTACCCTACAGGTTACATAATATTTCAAACCTGGTTTTGCTTTGTCAGGTTATACCTTGTTTTATCTTGTTATATAGATATTAGTTTCACTTGCTTCTTTGTCTTGCATTTATTACTTATATATACTTTCCTTTTACTTGTTTTGCATAATCACTTACAGGTTATACATATTTTTCTGACTTGTTTTATACTTTAGGAACAAAATGTGAAGTTGTTTTGGTTATTAATTATGAATTTTAACTTATATATTAAGTTTTATGCTTATTTTATTTTCTCTTCTATTTTTAAACTTTAACTATCAAATACTTAATTTGCTGATTATTAATTTATTTTCATACTTACGCTAATATCATAGATGTTTATGAATTTGTACTCATTTTAAAAACCATACATTTAATTTATGTTTGTGTTTAATATATTTAAGACTTGTGTTTATTTTAAACATGTTTGAAAGATGCCTTTTCAAATTTACAAATCATTACTTCTCATGTTAATGTATTCAAATAAATTTTTGAAATAGTCATTTCTATCTATATTAAAATCCATTTTGTAAGAATATTACATTATTAATATTGTCAAATATAACTCATAATTAAATTAAAATAATAAATGAATTTGTCTTCTTATTCAATACATTACTTATTTTATTAGCTACGTTAAAAACAAACAAATCTTTTTATTTAAATTTAAACTTAAACTAAAATCAATTTTAAATAATTAAGTTTTTAGTTTGGGTATTAAAATTATATGATTTATTTATTCAATAGCTCATATCAAATTAAATCTAGTTTTAATTTATCAAAAATGTTAGAATAAGAAAACATACCTATGTATATTAAATTTAAACAAAGATTATCTATTTATAATATATACAAATATGTATTTCATTACAAATATAAAATAATTTATTAGCCTTTAAAATATAGATTATCAGTTTTAAATATTTATTTTGAAGAGGATTATTAAATTTATTTCAAATTTATTATTAACAATATGGTCAATTAAATTAAATGTTGACATAAATTATTAAATTGTTATTGTCAAAATTTCCGGGATATCACATTCTTCCCCCCTTAAAAGAATTTCATCCCCGAAATTTGAAACAAAGGTTATTTAATAATTTAATTAAAGATTTAATTTTAAAACACAAGCATATATCAATTTTATGCTAATAATCATAGCAACCAATTCATCTAATCAAACAAATCTAACTATCCCGACAAAATTCTAAATAGAATTTTCTCGAGTTTTCCCCAAATATAAAATTGGGATACTCTCTCTACAAAATTCAAACAACACAATATTACTAAGCTACTGAGTTTCTATTCATCTGGATCCACAAAACAGAATATCAGACTACAGATAAGTCCGACTCAACAACCAAAAATCTCTGAACTACTGACTCTACATTTCAAAGATAGCTCTTACACGTACTCCCTCAGAGATACATGAAACACTCCGAATCTCAGATATCCGAAATACTCTTTTGACGATCCTGGACTGCATATACCCATACTGATCAGCTCAACACTTGCTGATATCCCCAGAAACAAATTGATCCAAAAACAATCCAAAATGAACTTTCTAAGATTGACTAAAACTCAGAACACACTCAATCCCAAAATCAGCATACTGATCTGACTTCTTCTCATACGGAAAGATAATACAGATGCGTTCCAATCTGGTATTAAGATCCTGAAAAATTTCCAGTAGAAACTCTCTAATCCAAAATACTGCAAATTCTAGTTATTTCCCACACCAAACAGCTGCCACCATGCTTCCACTGCGCTACTCTGTTCAGAATAGGTGAGAATGCTGATGATGCTCTCGAGGTCAAACTGGACAACACATCTAAGAACTATGGTTCAACGGATCCTTAAAAGAACTCAGAAGTTCCTCCAAAACTCGAGCTGCTTCACCAACTCATTTTTCCAAAAATCACCTTACTGCACCATCGATACCACTCCTGGAATCCAGTCGATACCAAACTCAATCTCTAGACACGAACAAAATTCACATCCAGAAAAATCAAATAACCCAAGAGAAACTCAACAATCGCAAGTCACTTTTGCGAGCCATCTAGCCCATTAACAAAGAAAAACTGTTCTCTCTTTACCAAACAGAACAGCCTATGCTTAATTGGCCAATTCATCAAAGAAACGGAACCACACTGTAATTTTCTGAACTCCACTGCTGATGCAGAAGTCAAAAACTTCCTTGCCAATACCAATGCCAAGAAATTCCTAATCCAGTGCTCTTCGAGAGACTCGGACCTCGAACCAAACAGAAACATTCTACTGAACTCAGCCCCAACATCGAAACAGATACACTTCCTTAACTGATTCCAAAGAAACATCTTTCAAGACTTCCACAGTCACTGTGTCTCATCACACAGCTACTACATCCTGAGGTAAGATATCTGGACTTACTCATGCCAAACCGATAGGTCCAAATTCTAGCTCATCCAAACTTACACCTCAAATGAACTCCGAACCTTAACAGGTTTCCTTCAGAGATCAATGAAATCCTTACTCCATCCAAAGCTCACTCGAGACGGTAATAGGTCTACAGTCTCGACATATATACTTCCAATCTCAAATATTCATACTCCAACTATTGGTAGTCGTGTTACACACACCACTACTTTATCTACCTTTATAACTTATATTGGATAACCAGGACAGGTAACCCAACAAATAGGTAGAAAGAAATATATATATTTATATATTAAAATTACAAATACGCTCTCTTAAGAAATAAATCACTCATGAGCCTAGGTATTCACTCAACCTAGCGCTCTGATACCAACTGTGACGACCCGCCCTTCTAAGCCCAGAAAGACGTAACGTCTTGAAGAAAGAAAGGGATGAGAAAATAGAAAGATAGAGAAGAAAGAACAACAACATCAGAATCTCACTGCGGAATGGAACAAAATATAATAGATCACATAACTATTACATAATTTTACATATATCAGAGTTATACAGACAATACATCACATACTAGACAGTTAAAAACACCTGTCTAGTTATACAAGTCAATATACAATACGGATAAACAACTCAGAGATATCAACACAGCGGAACAATATATATATGTATGTATGTATGTATGTATATATATATATATATATATATATATATCCACAACGCTAAAGCCTCCTGCTCCATTGCTCCTCCAGAATTCGTCAAAGCCAACCTGAATCCCTTGGCTACCCGTAAAAATTTGGGTACCCGAGAGTTTATGAAAACAAAAATAAACTCCGGGTCAGACATAGGTCTGGTATGAGTAACAGGTTAAAGTTGCTTAACTTTGAAAAACATTTGAAAACAAAAGGTATCACGTAAGACTCCCCACGAATAAATATGGGTAAGTTTTTACCTTACGCTAACCAAACATTTGATAGGAAATTCTGTGATATTATAATAGGTCTAGGGTTTTCAAGTAAATAGAAAATAGCCGAAATTGTTACATCTATTAAATTCCAGCTACTAGCCACAAAAGTGGGTAATACAATCAAAACCGTTGGCACTTATTGGATTTTGGATTCCATACAATGGCAGGGCTACTAGGGTACCGCCCGTCACAGTACGAGGCCTAGATCAATGTACCGAGGATTACTCCCTTCATCCCCTGCAATACAAGGCCGGAACCATTCCTTACTGAACAGTCCCGAACAAGACAACCCCGACAGTTGGAGCTCACAACTGTCCACACAGCCGAATAAAAAGGGACATCTAGACAGGGGAAAATCTTGTCCTGCTTGGGCATGACCCACCTAACCTTGCTTCACCTCCCCTGTTTTAGCCATTCCCGGTTGATGAGGCTTGAGGCTACGACTACCTTTAGAGAACATATTTCTTAGAATGCTCATCGCCCACCTGACGATGTGTTGAAAGCATTCAATCCATACAAGTTCGTTCCGGGTTCGAACGAAACCGAAGGCATTATCTCGTTACACTCATTTTGGAATCACCCTCAGAGTTAACGACGATAACCCTTGCATTCTGAATCTTCATCTTCACTTCAGATTCACGACCTAACGTTAATTTGGAATCGATGTGGTTTTCGGACTTCCAAATGTGGAAAACCCGATCCCGGTCTCATCGAAATCCAAAACGTGTCTTTTAGGGCCAAGTTGTCTATTTAGTCTTAACAGTTTAATTCAAAATAATTCAATACACACAGATAGATAGTCAACATCAACATAAACAGATAATCATTATTATCACTATAAACAGATAATTCATACTTAAATCAAGCATCCATATCATATAGCATAAATATCACATAACATCAATTCTCATATCTGAGATCTTAAATCATTCAAGGTAAACAATTTCATCCATTCACACATAAACAATAATATATAAGCTATAATTAATTTTAAATGAATTAAATTAATTATATCATCTCTAATTAATTTAAAGTAAATTAAATTAATTACTTCACCATTTAAAACTTGCTTACATAATTATTAATCAATCTCCAATTAATTAATAAATCATTCACTAATTACTCGTTTTCAATTAATCATACTTAATTAATTAATATTTAATTACATTCAAGTAATCATCCTTTAATTATTTTCACAAATTAATTATCTTATCTAAATATAGAAATTTACCTTAAATTACAAACATTACATTACTTCTTAATTACACCAATTAATTACTCTTTAATTTCTTATTATTGATTAATTAATCTAAATTTATCATCCCATCATTAATTATATTAATTAATGATTTCTAATTACATTTTAATTAATTCCCTGTTTGAAATTAATTACTTTAAGTAATTAGTCTTCAATTAAACCACATTTATTAATCACCTCTGATTAATACCATTCAGTAATTAACTATCTTTAATTACTCATCAAAAAAATTAATTACTCCTTAATTAATTTAAATTAATCCCTTGATTAATTATACAAAGTAATTTTATTCCAATTACTTTCATTATTAAATCACCCTTAGTTGATTACATCCAGTAATTATCATCAATTACTTCCATAAGTAATTATACTTATCTCATCATCAAAATGGTTGTCTAAATTAATTAAACTTAATTAATTAACTTAAACAATTCATAGAATTAATTACAACGAGTAATTAATTTCTTAATTACTTTCGTAAAGTAATTATACTTGACAATTCACAATTGCTTATCTTAAATAAATAGTTTAATGAATTATTAAAAATAATCCCATAAATTGATTATCTCATAATTTTAGTTAATGACCTTCATTAACTAATTATAATCCTTTAATTACTTTCCTAAAGTAATTAACTAAAATTTATTATCAATTACATTTTAAGTTAGTCTTAATAACTCATTAAAATAAATCCTTTATTAATTTATTAATTGATTACTAATCATTAATTAAACTAAGGATTTCTTAATTACCAATTAATTTACCTTTAACTTATATCTTATTTAAATAAATTTAACTCTTTATTTCTGAGTTAATTTATTCTAGTCATTAATTATCCACTTAGTTAATTTAATAACTACAAATCCTTAAGTCTTTAGAAACTCTTCTTCTATTTAATGATCAATTTATCATTAATAAGACATTTAATCAATTTAATGTAAATTTACCTTCAAATTTGTTTAAAACAAATTTTGAACTTAAAAATCTTATTTATTTAAAGGCTGAGATTCAAACTACGTTTTGAATCCAATCTTATCTTGTTTTAAACTTTGTTTAAAATACGTATATTTTTCATTTAAAAGCCCGGTTTTAAAATTTTTATAAAAGCTTACATGTTTAAAACCCGTAGCTAAAAATACCCGAGACAAACAAATATTTATTTTCGAGCAAAACCCCACATTTCTTCGAGTCCGACACTCGAATCACTCGAGTGAAACTCGCACAACAAATCCCCCTTTTTAAAGTGTTTCAAATAATTTAAAAATTTTAAACTTTATTTTATTTTAAACTGAAATTCAAATTTCTTCCGAATCCAAACTTTTCTTTTATTTAAATAACTATGTTAAACCTTTATCTCATTTTAAAACCCAGTTAAACAATTTTAACTTTACAGGTTTTTAAAAATAACCTGTTACAACTTACCCAGGTTTTTCCCCTTCCCACATTACTCCGAGACAACAACGAGTCTGCTCCGAGTCGCGCGAAGTATTTCCCCGAGAAAACCCCCAATAACTCGAGTAAACACTCGAGACCACACTAGCTTGCACAGACCAACCACCTTCACCAGAATCAACTCATCGTGCACGTGCACAGTATCATTTTCCAACTCCGACCATCTCCGATGGTTGCTTCACATCGGCAACCTTCTTCTCCCTCACCCACGACCTTCATATCATCTTCCAAAACTCGAAATCAAAAAAATAAAATACTTCGACCCCAAAACCTGAAACACACAGAGCATCACCATCTGGACCTGTCACCGCCTTGCCTGAGGAATCCCGACCACCTGAAGTTTTGTAGCTCCGGCTACGTTTGCTTCCAGTCCAAGCTAACTTCCCCCGCAGTTTCGATACTCTCGATCCACTATACCCTCAGAAATGATTGATTTCTTACTCGAAACCAAAACTAGGGTTCTGAAATAAAAATCACAACCACAATCTCTCTGATGAATTTCCCACCACTGCCGCTTTTTTCCCAGCATCTTCACTCACCCCTCCATCTCCATGCCTGTTCTCGAACTCTCAAACCCACTGGATCACAAGCAAATCACTAATTTCCATATTTCGTTCATACCCGATTTTCTCTTCCATCCCTTCTCGAAAAATTATGATATCCTTCTTAAAAATCATGTCATAAGTTAAGGTTTCAACTCATGAACCCGAGTTTATAAATTAGAATGTTTAGTTTTTCTCTTATCCATGTTTACTCTGTTGTTTTGATTTTCTAGAGTAATATAAACAAATTATTTTAGCTAAAAAAAAACTTAAACTCTAATCTAGGATAAAACAAACAATTCTTGTTCGTATTCTAAGTTCTAAAGGTTATCAGATCAATGGTTAGTAATTTTTGAACCAAACTCAAGCTTGAAAACTAAGGAAAAACATAGTCACAGAATCTACAATATATACACGGCCATTCATCCATAAATACACAGAGGAATACATATATATATGCAAAGCAAACTTATTTCAGAAACATATACTGAAGTTTTTAAAATAATGTTACTCACCTGCAAATAAACAGAGAGCATCTTTGAAAACTGGAAAAGGTATTTTGCAGGCTTTTGTTTTGATTCCAGAAACTTGTATTTTGAAACATGAGTGCTTGCTACAGATTAGCTTGAACACTTTATCTTGCTTTCATCCATGATTTTATCTTCTTTTTTTGTTTTTGTTTTTGTTTTACCCAGTTTATCTTGCTACAGATTAACTTGAAACATGAGTACTTGTATTCCAGAAACTTGTGGTATGATGATGTTTGAGTTTGCAAATAAAAACTTTCTTATGTTTTCTGGTTTACCCAGTTTTGAACAGAAAGTATTATATATATAGATATAAGTTAGGCAAGCTTATACAGGAAGATGTAGTGATTATATTATATTATTATTATCTTAATGTCAGAGATATTTTATCTATATTTCGGCTGAAATGATAAGTATATCTTTAGTAGACCAAATGGTGTGCTAATTAAATGAAAAGGTACTTATGTTTTCTTTTGCATATGTGAAGATATTTCTTTTGCTTGCCTGGTTTGTATGTTTCCTTACTTGTCTATTTCTGCCTTAAATTTACCCTACAGGTTACATAATATTTCAAACCTGGTTTTGCTTTGTCAGGTTATACCTTGTTTTATCTTGTTATATAGATATTAGTTTCACTTGCTTCTTTGTCTTGCATTTATTACTTATATATACTTTCCTTTTACTTGTTTTGCATAATCACTTACAAGTTATACATATTTTTCTGACTTGTTTTATACTTTAGGAACAAAATGTGAAGTTGTTTTGGTTATTAATTATGAATTTTAACTTATATATTAAGTTTTATGCTTATTTTATTTTCTCTTCTATTTTTAAACTTTAACTATCAAATACTTAATTTGCTGATTATTAATTTATTTTCATACTTACGCTAATATCATAGATGTTTATGAATTTGTACTCATTTTAAAAACCATACATTTAATTTATGTTTGTGTTTAATATATTTAAGACTTGTGTTTATTTTAAACATGTTTGAAAGATGCCTTTTCAAATTTACAAATCATTACTTCTCATGTTAATGTATTCAAATAAATTTTTGAAATAGTCATTTCTATCTATATTAACATCCATTTTGTAAGAATATTACATTATTAATATTGTCAAATATAACTCATAATTAAATTAAAATAATAAATGAATTTGTCTTCTTATTCAATACATTACTTATTTTATTAGCTACGTTAAAAACAAACAAATCTTTTTTTTAAATTTAAACTTAAACTAAAATCAATTTTAAATAATTAAGTTTTTAGTTTGGGTATTAAAATTATATGATTTATTTATTCAATAGCTCATATCAAATTAAATCTAGTTTTAATTTATCAAAAATGTTAGAATAAGAAAACATACCTATGTATATTAAATTTAAACAAAGATTATCTATTTATAATATATACAAATATGTATTTCATTACAAATATAAAATAATTTATTAGCCTTTAAAATATAGATTATCAGTTTTAAATATTTATTTTAAGGAGGATTATTAAATTTATTTCAAATTTATTATTAACAATATGGTCAACTAAATTAAATTTTGACATAAATTATTAAATTGTTATTGTCAAAATTTCCGGGATATCACAGGGTCCAATCTCTAATACGTGCCTTACGGTTTTTATGGTAGAGCCTAATATTTCGGAAGGTGAGATGCAAGTATTTCAGCTATTTTATCTATTTACTTTATACCTAGACACTATGATAATATCACTGTATTTTGATATAAAATGTTTTGCTTATTGTAAGGTAAAAACACATCCGTTTTTATGTATGGTGTGGTGTTACGATATGCCCTTTGTTTGAAAGATTTTCAAATGTAGAAATCAGTTTGGTTGTTTCTTATTATCGAGTTTTACTCATGCTAGTTTATAGATCAACCCGGGATTATTCCATGTAATGTTCGGGTCAGATCGAGCATGTTTTCCCAACTTTAGCTGGATACTTTGGAGTCGGAGAGGAGCTGGATGGTCAAGACATGTTCACGTATATTTTTCTTCCCATATATTATAAAGTCTGTATGTTTGTCAATTTAAGGACATGTTTCTATAACCGTCCAAATTTAGGATAAATCTAGTGTACTTTGATGTTGTATATATGAATAAAGATGTTTCTTTTTTGTAAAGATCATTGTTGTATTATATATTATTCACCGCATTGCAAGATTTTGTGTTGTGTAATTTTCTTCTATCTTCTACCTTCTTCTTTCACCCTAACAAATCGGTATTTCCAGCACTTGAATATTCAACATATAATATAGTGGGCGTATTAGTGCCAATTTTGAGGGTCAAAAACTCGATTCGTTACAATATGTGTATTGATCACATCACACCTCTTGATCAACCATTGCATGTCCTATAGTGAAAGTATCCTCCATATATCAAGAGAACCTTCCCCGACATGTTCAAATTTGAATCTGATGCATAAACGAAGTTCTAGAGGTGACTGAACTAATACAAAGATAAATATTCCTTGCATTAGCTCATCAATCGACTAATAGGGTCAACCAGTCTACCGATCAATATATTAATTGGTTAGTTGACTAAACTAGTTGATCGAATGACTATGAATTTGGCCTACTTTTCTTTTTCGGTTTTTTGTCTGTTTCTAAGCCTTTCTAGTTGAGTGGCTGGTTTCGATCAGTTGACTGATCGCCTGTAAATGGGTTACCTAGCTTACTCTTTTAACTTTATTTTACCCTCTTTATTTTAGGCATTTATAACAACATCTTGTGTGAATTTTAATATATTTTTATAACTTAATAAAGGAGTTTGTAGAGATTCTTTATAGGTTTATACATATCATTCCAACCAACAATGATTTGATCCAAATAACTACAAATCATTTCATGTGTAGAAACAATTTAAAGGTTTTATGTACATTTCTTCCATCCTATCATATTTCTAAATGCCTTATTAAATAATGATCAATTTAGAGGTCGTATCTATTGTATTATTATCATTGCACAAATCCAAGCTTAGCATATATACATGAATATTAATACAAAAGAAATCATACAAATTAATAGAAATTTCACTCTCATAAAATTGCAATTAGATCCTAATCTTTTTATTCGACAAAGATTATAGAGTCGAGTTGTTGACTTGAAGGAAGAAGAAGAAGAGTTGGTGGAGAATTCTTTAACATGAATTTTCATTATTAAATTGAAATGATTTGGAGATGACATGAGGAAGATAAGAAAGGTTTAATGGCGGATAGCCTGGGGTTTCTTGGTTGAGGGATATAATGACATCAGATGAAGTTATTGGTGCTTTGATAAAATTTTCTTTTGTGATTTAAGTAATTTCCGACACCATTATCTAAATTAAACAAAATTTACATGCTTTTATGTGTAAAAAAAATTCAAAATGCAATAGAATAGGTGTCAAGGCCAGATTCCATCATTTATATTTCTTTTTATTTTTAATATATCTATTAAATTGTTTTGGTTTATCCCTAAAAAAATTAAAATTTATATCATCCTAAACCTGTAAAAATTAGGGTTGTTATATTTATAGACTGTGAAGTCCTTGATCATATCCCATCTTAACATCAACTTTCCTTGACATCACTACCGAGAAACCTAGTCATTAGAGTATTGTTTATAGTCGAAGCACATGGTCCTCGTTATTTACCCTCATAGTTTACTTGTCCGTCGATGTCCTTGACCCTTGGGATTCCACATTTTAGTCCAATATTGATGCTTAGTAATTTTACTTAACTATTTATTCTATAGGTACATTTTCTTACACCATTTCCTACTATGTACTTCATATGCTTACATGTTGAATTCCCACTGGCTAGTACAGTTATCATTTGTACTTCAATTCAAAATAAAGCCTATGACAAGATTTTCTTTCTCCAATTCAAGGTACATAATTTTAATCAAATTTCTTTTAATTAAACTTCGCTCGTATTTACATCTATAGAAATTTGTCAAATTCACTTTACTTCATAAATTAATTGGGAAATTCCTAGAAATTCCAAATAAATTCATAAATCATTTTATTCCTAAAATAATTCGGTTTTAGGTAAAAGAAGGTGTTTTCATGTACTTAAAATTTCTTTTTTGATTCCAAATCATTTTTCACCTTATAAAAATCTGTATATTCTCAAATTCCTATGTTCATGAGTTAACAAAGATCTTATTTCCAAAAATATTTACTCATCATTATAAGTTTGCCTCAAGTATATATAAGCACAAAATTAAGGGTTTAGGTCTAACTCCTCTTTCTTAACCATTTGAAAATGCTATAATTATGTATAACCATTTCTCGTGATATTAAATCACAAACCCATAGTAGAAATAGCTTGCCCATTATCATTCACAATTATTTCTAAGTTATATGAGTTTTAAATTCATAATGAGATAATATTACTCTTTCTATCCAAAAGTGATTAATTGATTGCCATAGATATCATGAAGCTCTTTTTTCTTTTTCTTTTTGAACGTAAAGGAGAATAATGAAAATAAATAGATAATTATGGGATATCTTTAGTGCTTGATAACCTTCAACCGTAATATTCTTATCACATTTTAATCAAATATCCTATCATCTTATTAACTAAATTAAATTAATACTTATGATGTGATTAATGTGCATAGCGTAAAGAATTATATAATTATGATTAATAGCACGTTCTCCTAAAAAATACAACCAGTACAATAAAATTATTACCCTTAAGTAGAAAAGCAATAGAAAAATTAATAAAAAAACATATTAACATGTTTAATGAAGAAGTTTACTATGATATCACTAAAGTATTTCTTTATAAAGGATACATTTATTTGTTGAGAAGTTAGAGAGTTCTGCTAAGCATTTAATTAATCCAGTAATGATACTATTTTGTATCATAATTTTAACAGCGTACAATGTATCATACTTTTTAATTATATTTAATGTATCATTGTTTCGTTTATACTTTTCTTGAACTATACTCAAGATAACCTGGTGGATCGGTAAATTCCGGAAGAGAATTAAGTTGTTTCAGTCTGCTTCAAATCATAGCATCTATAACCTTGGATTTAATTTTTTGCGAGAATGTATGGCTGGCAAGGCCCAAACATGGGTCAGTTACCAGATCCAAGCCTCCCTTTTCCATTGCGCCACACCTACAGACTTATTTTGCTAATCTAGTTTTAATAATACTTTAATAGTCAAAATTTTAAAATATTTTAATGTGAAAACTTGCTAAATTATATTTAATATAAATTTATTGAAAGAATATTGTATGAACAATTATGATCAAATCCAATTTCCTTATATCAAAATAAATAATACATTTATCTCTGATAAAATTGAAGTAAAAAATTATTATCGTATGAAATGTACTTTGAATCCATGTTAATAAAATAAACTCTAGGGTTTTCCATAAATTTTTTTTATGAATACTTAAACAATACCCGTAATAATTTCAAATCTAGAAATTTTTCTTTAAAATATTTTCGGTCTGGAGCCATTGCGTTGTTGAACAAGAAATGTCATAGGATTAAGAAAATTCATTTTCATGTAGTTCAATGAATGCGGATGACGCCTTCTTTTTCATCTATAAGACAGAAAGTTGCATTCCTATTTGATTAATATGATAGGTACGAGTTTAGATATTTATCAGTAATAACTCTTTCTCATTCTACTGTATTGGAAAGACCAATTAAAGAGGGCTATAAATCTATCCAGAGCTCGCATGTCTGACGTTTTACTTCATTAATAGTTTAATCTACAAGTAGTTAATAAATTGTAATACCTTTTCCTCTACGAATAAACTAGTACATTAAAATAGGAATTAGCAATGCAATAAGAGAATCGGGAAGAGCTATAATTATTTTAATAATCAATGGCTATCACCAAGAGACACCCTATTTGATGCTTTTCCTTAAATTTTATTTTCATTCTCTTCCTACAATTATCAATTTTCTTGTACATTTTATTTACCGACATTCTTCATACACGTGGATGTGGAATGCAGGCAGAGTGGATGAGGGTGATACGGAGGAAGGATGGGAATAAGTGGTAAGTAGGACAAGTAAATAACCTATGGAGGCAGGTGGGTCAAGTGGTAATTCGAAAAAGTGGAAATGAGTCTACCAAAATCAAGTAAGGATGGGAGATCGACTTGGGTAGGTCATAAAAATAAGAGAACCATTAAAAGGATAATTGAGTTGAAAAAACTTACAATATAGATGGATGGTAATAAGACCTTTTATTACGATGTGATAAAAGACGGAAGTGAGTTGTTGGGAGCGAATGTAGATCTAGAGTTTGTGGAGCCAAGATTAGTTGATGTAAAAAAAGCGGCGATTTTGTTGAATATGCTAATATAGATTTTTTTTTATGATAAAAAACATATATATATATATATATATATATATATATATATTCATTTAAATGTATTTGTTATTGTACTATTTTATTTTTCACATAATTAAATAAATATTTGCTGATAAAATAAATAACGTATAATTTAAATTCAAGCAAATATTTTATTCAAACAAATATTTTATTACAATTTGAATAGTACAAAATTTAAGCTCTCACTATATATACAAAATTTCAGTTACAATACAATACAATTTCAAAATACAATAAGATTGTTCACTATACAATTGTCACATACATTTGCACCCCACTACATATCGCTCATTCACTCGTACTTTATCTTCAACTTTGTTCCAACCTGAATCCAACATTTGAGTTATCTTCCAAATAAACACTAAAGCGGTAAAATTGAAAAATAAATAATTGCAGCGTAAAATAAAATGTGTTTTTGAAAATATTATTTGCCTTAGTAATTTGGGTTGTCCGTCATCATTTTCATTTTGAATTCATCAAACACGAACAACCCGAGACATGCATAGTGTATCAGTGTACATGCCATAAGGCCGCACACACCGATATACACTTGATAAAACTGCAGGGACAGATGAACACAAGGTCAAACCCAAGGCAATACTGGAGTCAACTCAGGTGCAATACAAATAAAATTCAACATGAATACAAATCCACACATACAACCTGAAAGGATTTCAAAACGAAAGCAGTCGAAGAAAACAGTACAAACACACATGACAACAAGCCAGTAAATCAACATGTGAAACCGAATTCAGGGCCAACCAGACCATACTAAACAAGTGCACAAGTGTGTCAACAAATCAGGTGAACAAGAAAATGGGTCAAACTGCACCAGACCTTCAATGAAGATGAAAACAAGATCAAAACACAAGTGCAAATCATAACAGAACAACAACAAAACAATGAAAGGAATACAAGTGAAATGGCCAGAACGAAACTCTAAATACAAAGGTAGTGAAACTCAAAGATGCATAAACATATATACATGTATACATATATGCACATATATATGTATACATAGATATGAGTTCAAAGAATACAAAAGCACCAGCATGAATAATCAGAAAATCAAAGTGCAATCAAATTACACAGCTCCACATGAAACCAGACTGCATAAACACACATATACATACATAATGTATGTATGTTGACAAATGGAGATGACCAGCATTCAAAAAGCAACAGACTCAATGCAATATGAAGACCAAACTATAAAACGTTCAAGTGCAACATGTAACCAGACATTATCATCATCAATGGACCAAAGTGCAAAACAGTTCAACATGAATTAACCCAGACCGCTCAGAGCACCAAGTTCACACAAGCAGACTCAATTGCAACAGAGATCAGTGACATATACACATGTATACATATATGCACATATATATGTATACATGTATATAATTTTAGAAACTTACACATGAACAATCAAGAAACCAAATCTCAATGTAACATGGAAACATGAGCATGCAACAATCATTTTTTTCTTTTACTCACAAACACACATGTATACATATATATTTATACATGTATATACATAATCAGCTCAAAGAACGAAGTCAATATGAATATAAATCAGTTAACTCGAGTACACATGAAGCATCAACTCAAACCAGAAAAATAAAGTGTACATCAAAATGCAGACTCAAGTGTACCAAGTGTATCAATCCAGATTCAACATCAAAATAGCAAGTCCAAGGCTACCAACCCAGATAAATGTGATGTAACATGAAGTGCAGACTAGGATATGGATACATGAAGTATACACAGTAGCAGTAACAAAGTCAGAGTTCGAAAGAGAATGTAACAGAAGTCAACAAAAAAAATTCAAAATGCCAAAGAATCGAAACCATGGTAACCAAGGTAGAGTTCGAACAAGTCAGAGTCAAAGCCAGGTGATAACATGAACTGAACAAGTCCAGATAATATTGCAAGTACAATGAACAAGTCAAGGCCGAAATAAACAAAGAAAATTCAAAGTCATGGAGCAACACGTATGGATGAACGAAAAATCAGAAAACCAAACAAGCCGTGGTAATCAAGCAAAGCACATCAGAAAAATATTCAAATTGAACCAGTCTAAAAAATCACATGTATTCAACTAAAATCGAACGGACAAGCAAAATTAGCAGACGAATTCAAGTGAAATATTTGAACGAAAATTAAGGGGACTGATCCCCATATAAATTCTCTTAACATCATCGACAGAGATCAATCGATTCGAGTTCAAGCAATTACTGAAAGTAATAATCATAAAACTCGAATCAAGTCGAGAATGATTAAAATTCGAAAAAGGCAAACTGCATACCAGTTTTATAATCATTCAATGTCGACGACTGGAGCGACCAAAGACGAACGAAGCTAGAAGTTAGTTGATAAAGCAACACAATGCAAGTCTCTCAATTCATTCGAGTGATTATAGAGCGGCGACATCAATTTGCAAAGCCCTAATTTTTGGAAGAGGAACGAGCGAAGAAAAGAACAGGATCGACATTTGTCTGTGAAATAATAATAAAGGGAAGTTGCCCTTTTTTCCCATATATAACAAAAGTGGGTCAGTCTAGTTTAATTTGGGCTTAAGTATAACAGGGTTTTATTTATTTTTTTATTTGTAATTTTCTTTTAAACTTTTGTAAAATTCTAATCGTGTGACTAGGGACGAACTACGGTGGTGTAGTTCGAGGATTCGTAACTCAATGGCTGAGTTGTGGCAGAGTTTTGAACGTAGAATTAGGTTAGTCGATAGCGGATGTCACAATTTTACGTGTGTAAGCATCCGACCACTTAATTTCTAGTAGAAACCTTAGGGCAACACGTAGGTAGGGTTTTGCCGAAGCTGGGTAACTTTATGTTGTTTTATTTTTGCTTTTATTATTCTGTTATTATCCATGCTGCAGTTATTTATATATTTCCGTATTTATTATTATTATTATTATTATTATTATTATTAGTAGTAGTAGTAGTAGTAGTAGTAGTAGTAGTATCACCCTATTCACTCCCCTCTAGGATGAAATCGATCCTACACATTTAGCAGATGAAGCTAAAAAAAGGTGCAGATGATGGATGGACTAATTGCGTATTGCTATATGTAATAGGACAAAGACCATTTTTCAAGTAATTTGAGGCACACATAAAGAGAGTATGGAAGATGGAGAAAGACTTTGAAGTCCAAACTAGAGAAAAAGAGTTCTTTGTAGTTAAATTTGGCAGTAAGAAAGATTGTGTTAAAAAAATTTCGAAGGGCTATGGTTCATTAGAAAAAAGCTTACCATAATGAAGAGGCTATCTCCATCTATGAGAACCAATCGTGACCTTCTTATAACCATGCCAGTGTGGATATTCTTACTCGGTCTAAGTTTTAGGTTATAAGGATCAAAAGCTAACATTGGGTTGGTTATTTCTATGGGCATAACAATCAAAATGGATGAGGCAACTAAGAACAAAACAAGAATACTGTTCGCTAGGGTTCTCATAGAGGTTAATGTAGAGGTAGGTATTAGGGAAAATGGTGATATTGTTACTCAGGAGGTTACAAATGAACGCCCGCCACCAAAATGTGATAACTATTGTGGACACCTAAAGCAACAATTTCCTATGAGAAAATCGTGGGTTCTGAAAATAGAAGGATAACTTAGAGGGTTCTGAAACAAATCGGACCAAAGACAAGAGAATTCTTAAATAGTGAAGGAGAATGTAGAGAATAAAATCAAGCCTAAAATATATGAAGGCGATAAGATGTATTCCCAATAGAATAAGTCATAGGATGTGAAGTCTGATTCAAGCTAGGTGATGAAAAAGTCCATAAGGTAGTTGTGGAGGCGAAATGTCTTACCAGCATGGAAGAGAGTTCAAATCAAGTTATACTATAAAATAAATTGAGAAGGTTGTTGAATGACTCTTCATGGCAAAAGAATGGATGCATATATCAATGACACGATGGCCATTTACTTTCTATCAAGCATAAGAGACCATACTCTCGTTCTTATTTCACCGGTGGGGCATAATCATAACATAGCTAGACCTTTTAAATATACGAATAATTCGAACCTTTGTGATGATCATCAAATTATTTTTGGAAGGGTAGCGTAACAACTCGCACCTTTATGTGCCTAAATTTTTAACTAAATCAAAAACCCAAGTCCATTAAGGTACAGATCATTGGCATCGGTAACCTGTAATAAACATAAGTATATTGTAGAGCTATCTATATAAACTTACAGTAGAATAGTAAAATATATTAAAACATATGCACTAACATGGCAACTAGATATCCAATGAATAATATTGGTTCCAAGGTAGTAGCCTTAGTTTGTATATATGTTTTATTATATTTTTACTATTCTACTTTGAGTTCATATAGATAGCTCTCTGAAATACTTATGTTTATTACAGGTTATCAACACTAATGATCTGTACACCAATGGACTTGGATTTTCGATTTAGTCGAAAAATCGAACGATTAACGTGTAGGTTGTTATAGATGGAATGAGTAGGTAGAAGGGAGACCATTATACCAGTTAATTTGAAAGCAAAAATAAGTTGATTTTTTTTGGAGCAATGAGGTAAGGACAAGAACAACACCATAAAAGAGGTGAAAAGAATTATGATATATGTGCTAATTTACTGAGGATATTGGAAACAGAGGAAGATGGTAATTTAGTGCATGAATTTATATCATGAAGGACATCTTAAAGAGTAGTACAACATGGTTTGTTTAATTGTAAGAAAAAAAATGTGACCGACTACTCTTAGGGGATGACGTGATTGCATTTTTCATGCAAAAATGTCTAATATAAATGTAAGGACAACATGGATAACAATATTTCGGTAATTGGAGAACTGTATAATGGCCAAATATAATTTGTAAATAAAATGGTGGATTATTACGTGAAGTTATTTAATCAATATCAAAAGAGTAGCTTGCCATGGATTATACATAAATCCATTATAATAGAATACGGTCGAAACCTCTTGAATGGTCATATAGAGTTGTGTGAAATTAAAGAGGTTATAGGCTCAATGATGGATGACACGGCGCTTGGGCCAGACGAATTCAACGCTAAGTTTTCGAAACTTCAGTAGCATAATATCAAGAATTTACTTCATTCTACGATTAATTATGTATTTCAAGAAGGAAAATTTCTTAGGAAACGTAGTCACGCCTTTGTACATTTGATCCCTAAGTGTCAGAATGTATAAGATATTCAACATTTTCGCTTATACCTTATTGTAATATGATCTTTAAGATTTTGGCCAATGTAGTAAGGTGCTTTGTAATAGACTCAGTCCCTTTATGGATTCGTTTATTTTAGAAAATCAATGTGCGTTCATCAAGAATAGAAGCATTGTACATGGAATTTTGAATGCCTTAAGAGTTAGCAACGGTTTTTGAATGAAAGGACAACAAATGCATTTGATTAAAATAAGGCGTCGAAAAGCTAATGATATTGTGGATAAGGGTTTTATTATTCACATGATGCGAAGTATGAATTTTACAAGAAAATGTGCTAGAATCGTTGAAGAACTTATAAATACCCCATGTTTTTCGATTATTAAGCAGGGATGCCCTTGTGAGTGCTTTGGAAGTTTGAACAGTTTTAGGCAAGGAGATCCTATTTGCTTATTGCTTATTGCTTATTGCTTATTACAACCATCATGGAATACTTTACTTTGCTTATGGAGGAGAAGGTGAGACACGGTTAGTTAAAGCCGATACAAGCTAATAAAAACAACAAGATAACTTATATTACTTATGCAGGTGATATTATGATATTTGCCCAGGCAGACCTTAATAGTGTAGAAGTAATTAACGATGTGCTCAGGAATATATACGAATCAATAGGGTTACAACTTAATTGCAAAAAATCATGTATATTCTTTGGAGGTGGGGGAACATGCAAAGCAGATATAACTACAACCTTAAACATGAGGCAAGGTGAGTTACCCATTAAATATTTATGTATCCCATTCTAGTGTCAACCTAAGGGAAAAGGATCACAGTAGTCTAATAGATAAGATCAAACATAGAATTGATAGGTGGGAAACAAATTGCTGAGTTTAGTAGGTCAACTAGAATTAATCAAGTAAACTATTTATGATATTACGTCATATTGATGCAATGTTATAAAATCCCAAATTCGATTATCAATAAAATCAAGTATACATGCCTAACTTTCTTATGGAAAGGGAAGACTAGTAAAGTGCCTTGGGAAGTAGTATGTAAACAAATAGAAGAATGGGGTCTTGGTTCGAGGAAGCTGGAAGAAGTGAATGATGCATTAGAAGTTAAGCTAATTTGGAAGGTGATCAACATGGAAGGGGTACGGTGGACGCATGACAAGCATATTAAAAGAGAATCATTTTAGGAAATAGAAAGCAGAAATGAATTTTCAGGTACATTGAAGAACTCATTAAAGTTATGATTGCAAGCAGTTAAATGCATGAGGAGAAATAGTAGATGGAATGTCAATGTCTTTGTGGTGTGATCTCTGGTCACATGTGGGAAACTGTAGAGTCGGTTTGGTGCAGATGTGATTAAAAGAATGAGAAGTGAAAGAATTTTAGTCGGAGATATCATTGAAAATAGCGAATGGAAAATTAGTAGGTTGAGCTTTTTGGGATGTGTTAGGGATGATATAGATAGCATAAGAAATTATACAGGCAGTAATTATAGTTTCCCAATGAACCAAATTTTGTACAAAAAATGGTATGGCACAAAATTCACACTCCTAAAACAACAGTATGTTTATATAGAGCAATCTATGGATTTTTTACTACACTAGACTTATCCAACGTATCATTGGTGTTAGTCCAAAGTGAATTCTATGCAACGTGTATGTGGAGGAAATCTCGCATTCAAATCACTTCTATTTGAATAATTCATTTTTGTTTGTTGCTTTCGATTATAGATCTTAGAAGATGATGTTGAATTGATGTTATATCTACAACATCAGATGAAGATGAGTAGCTAGATCAAAGATTTAACAAGCGAATTTGGTTTGCATAAAGATTTCAAGTTCAGATCTGGGAATTATTTGTCGAATTAGCAGCAGATCACACATTGATAGAAGATGAGTAGCCTAAACAACTCAAAAGTTATAGGAGAGATTGCATGGAAGATTTAATTTGTTTTCTGAAGAACGAATTGCAGTTTCGAAGATGATGAGCTAACCGGAAAACGTTAGCCGCCATTATTGTAGAAAACTTGAGATGCAAAAGGAAAGTGGGGAGTGTGATTGAACAAACTGAAGCATGAGGTGGTGTTGTATTTTGTTTGGTTGGTGATGGGCCAGGTAGGGTTTATGAAGGTAATGGGCTTGTATAGAAATAGGCTCTATTTTTATTTCTTTGGCGGTGTAAATATTATTGGGTGTGTTCTGATAATATTTTTACCTAGTTTAATAAAGGAAAATAGAATCTGGTTCTATATATTTATTTTAAAGAGAGACATTTTGGACAAGGGGACAAATGGATATGTGGAAATTTGAAAAGAGAGGTAAAATGGATAATCATATAATAGTTTGAGGTAGTTTTTGGTTTACATAAAACAAGCTTCACTTACTTCCCAAAATTCCCCTAATTCTTTCTTCTAATTTCATGTATTCGTAGTTTAATTCAAATTGCTATCTCTTCGCTGGAAATCAAGTCTAACCAGCATCTCATCAAATCTGCTACTTCTAATTACTGTCACTTATTCCCCGTCATCTTTCCCTCTAAACAACTTTCTTACTTCTCTTCAACACTTAATTTTTAGTCTAAAAACATATTCTCTCTCACAAATTGAAAATGATAAAATTCTATTATTATTATTATTATTATTTTTTTGTGAAATATGTGAAGAACAACCATGTGAACAGAAAAAGTGATTATAAATGAGAAACTAACAAACATTTTAACAAAACTATTCTTAAATTAAGAGAAAATTTGTTAAATACACGTTTTATGGTTGAAGAGAGGGGGTGAAAGTTTTCGACGTGATGAAGAGAATAACTCGTAAAAGTGAGGAAGAAAGATGGTTATAGTAATGTTGAGTTAGTCATTTTATTCGTTTCTTATAAGGAGAGAACTAATCATTTTGTAACAACCTGTATTTTACATATAGGATGATCGTAAAATATTATATTAAAATCCAGATTAGGTCAGATTTGGTTATTACTTAGGGATAATATTGAGTAGTGACATAGTTTACCCTTGATAAATTTATTGGACAGTTTTGATCCTTAAAACTTGTAACGCATATAACTTTTGATAGGAGCCGGATTGTGGATTAAAACCACTTTCAAATGAAAGATGTTATGGTTTCTTTTTATGTGGAGTGGTTATAATACCTTTTTTCTTACCGTTTAGAAGACATGACTGTTTGAAGTTTACACAATTTTTGAGTGGCTCAGTGGATAAATAGTGAGATTTGGGTTAAGCCTAAAAGCCCATTTCGGGATTATAGTCGAAGGGCTGATGGAACATTCTCGACCATTATTCCACTTCTCAAAAACATTCTAAACTCCATAAGTCTCCAATTTATCCACAAAGTTATCATATGCCTTACATTGTTAGCCAAATCAAGCAATTAGGAGGTGATTAAGGAGATTATTAGCTTAATTACGAATTTGGGGAGCATTGGGATTCATGAACCAATGCTCATTTCAGATTTACATTAGTGATTGTGCTTGGGTTGATCTAGGTGAGTGGTCTTAGTCTTCTCACTATCCTATGATTGTTCATGTAGTAAAATGTGATGTATTTAAAAGGTTTTCAAATGATTCAATGATTTATAATTTACATCTAAACTACATATTAGTGATAAAATGGTTTTAAAAGGATAAATATTAGTATTAATTCATTTTTGACCATTTGACCATATAGGTTGTCGTATATTGTTTTTTAGATCTAAGGTGATATAAATGCCTTAAAGCTGATTGTATTGCTTTGTATTAAGCTTAGATGTGGTATGTTGTTTGGATGTAGTTGTTGCTTATGTTTCTAATTTGTTTTTGTGCATTGAATGAGTGGTCGTCGTTTAAGTTAATTAATGAGAAAAATTACTCCAAATACGATGCAGTCGCCTTTAGGGAAATTGTGATGGACTGGGGAAATTGTGATTTTGGTCATGTGAAGTTTGGGAAAGAAATGATGAGGTTTTGAAAGTAGTCGATGGCAAAGTAAATTGTGATCAAGGGTAGACACATCAAGGCATCTCAGAGTTGGCTTTGGGGCAAAAGGGAAAAAGCTTCAGAAAATTGAAAGGGGTTTTGAGTTTTAAGAACTTAGCCAAATTTTGGCTAAGTAGCATGGTCAGTAACGACTAAATATGGTCGGAAATGACCATAACATGGTCAGCGATGACCATATGGGATGGAGCAAGATTTTGAAGGTGATGGTTTTGGGAAGCTTTGGTGCTTGGCTTTGGGTTTTGTGTTGTAGCGCTTTGGGGTAATGATGGCATTGCTTTAGGGGTAAGGGGAGTATTACTTCGGGCTAGTGGTGCATGGCGAGATATTTTTGGCACCTTAAAGCACTTAGCTCAAGTCGGTTAAGTGCTAGCCAAAAGTGATTGGCATCGACCACTCTGGAGTGGTTGATACAGACCACAATGGTGGAGCCCAATTTTAGGTGAATTTGAGTGGGGCCCAGGGGATCGTGCCACGGTTGTTTATTCGTTCATTTGATGTTTGGTTTTTCTATTATTGCCTTGCGATGAGCGGTTTTGATTCGATGGGGCAACGCGATGACTTGGTGACTTGGGGGCTTGGGGACTTGGTGATGATGGCTCTATGATTTAGGGTGGACGTCTAGAGGTGTTCTAGATTTCAACGTGTAGATGTGTGAATTGTTTTGGTCAAGTACATCAGGTGTGAAGTGTATGTGGACTTGGTGATGTCCGAAGAGGCATAATTGACTATGCGGACTTGGTGACGTTCAAGGAGGCACGTTTGACGGGTGAAGCGATGTTGCAGAACATAGTGTGTTCCGATATCGAGTTATGTGCAAGAAAGATACTGATAACTCTAGATAAGGAGTGTGCTTCATGGGGAAAGGGTATGTGGGGATGCTCATATGTATACCCTGGACCTTGGTAAAAATCTAACCTTCCTTGGTGATGGCAGTACCTTGGTGATGGCAGTACCTTGGTGATGGTATGCGAACGAACATCGAATCCAATAGCGACGTGATGTGTCATCGACCTTATTGATAATCGTAAGAGTTATCAGAGATTAGGAGGCATCTTAGTGGTGATGTGAGACCTTAGTAGTGGTCAAGTGATATGAGACCTTGGTAATGGTAAGAGCAAAGGGAGACCTTAGTGATGGTTGCCATTGTGTGTTTGTTATTATTTCTATGATTAGTTCGGTTGCTTTGTGTTTGTTATGGATGTTTCATAATGTAGGTATACTATGTTATGTACCCGACACCTATATTGTACTTCATGTAGTATACTCATATGATGTGATGATAGCGTAGCATATACAGTGTTATGCGTTGGATGCAAGGACAAGTCATGTATGATTCTCTATGGTCGGTCTCTGTTTTTATTTTATCAAAATTTAAAGTATCTTGAAATTGTTTATCGTTGACATCAGACTGTTTTTCGACTTGAGATTTCATGCCTTACTTATTTTTATCTTGTTTACTCTTAAATGAGCAGACTAGATAGTAGATAGTAGGTGTAGGATGGCACATGGGTAGTACAGATGGGCTAGTAGGAAGTTATGTTTTTTAATACTATTACTTGGCTTAATATGCTATTATTTAACTGTGTGATACTGTAGATCCTAGATAATGTTTGACTATTTTTTCCAGAGACGTATATTCCAAGTTTATTTGTTAGTTGTATAAATTATACTACTATGACGTTATTGAATTGGTGTCTGTAATTGTTCGTCTATTTATGTTTCTGTCTTTCCCATTTTATATCTATGGTTGATATTATATTTATTCTTGCATCATGAGATGTACGACATGCTATGTGATTATTTTAGTTTACTTTACAACTTTGACAATCGTTCCACATTGATCGAGCATCGTTACAGTGCACTGTATAGATATATTGGGTGTCAGAGGTGTAGGGCGGTCGTTACATTTGGTATCGGGGCTTAGGTTGTGTAGTTGACCTATGTTGATACGGGGTCCATTAGAGATAGAGTAAGTGGAATACTTTAGAATGGATTGAACGATATATGAGAGAGAGCGTAATTGCTATATGTTTGATTGTCAAAACTATACATTAGTAGTATATATATATATTATAAGTCATATTAAACTTACCAGTACTACTGATGTAATTTTCCTTTTGATTGTTCTTATTACTTATTTTAAGAATGGGTCGACATATAAGAGACACTGCAAGAAACTCCATTTCTAGAGTAGAAGAAGAGGGAGAGCTCTTAGGATTGGCTAAACCCATGCAGACCATGTTCGCGGAGATGGTGAGGAACATGCAATGAAATGCCCAAGGTATTGCTCTTGATGCGGCGGGTTGTGGTGACGGTGCTCTGGTGCAATCACCTAGAGCAGGCTTTGCTAAATTATACTAGGACTACTCTGGCCTTAGAGGAAAACAATACCTTGGAACGGAATCGCTGGCGGAGGATCAATATTGGATTGATACTTATGAAAGGTTCTTTGAGGACTTAGAATTGGAGGATGTAATGCAGAGGAAGATGGCCTTTTGACAACTTTAAAGAAGAAAGACAGGTTGGTGGAACGCTATCACTACCACTACTCTTGAGGGACGAATTACTTGGGAGCTGTTTAAGATGTGGTTTGAGAAAAAAATTCATACCAACTGCTTAGAATTTGATGTTATTCCTTAGGTTTGCTGATCTGAGGAAGGGAGATATGACTATCTTAGAGTACTTAGCCGAATTCGACATGCTGTCGAAGTACAACTTATTTTCACTAACACCCTCTAAAAAGGAATGAGAGGTTAGGATAGTTATCTGAAGGAAAAGTTGGTGGGTCATATTGATGAGTCCTTTGAGAAGCTAGTTGAGAAAGGTTTAAGACACAAGAGTCTTTACCCTAAGTCTATTGTTGTCGCTACCAAATATGAGTCAAGGCTGCATGTGTGTGAGTTAGGCAAGAGGAACTGAAACAACAACAATATGGAAAAGAAGCAGTCATGAGAAGAGTATGAACAAAAGAAAGGCAAGTGAGAGACAACGTGGTTTGATTACAATGAGATGGGTCATCTTAGTAAGAACTACAAGGCTCGAATAGTGGGGGAAGAACGTTCTTCAACTACGATAGCACCAGACACATGAAGAAGGACTATCCAGAACTACAGAGGAATAGGAAGAATGTTTCTACTTATGCATTGGTTGTCATTACTTTAGGATCAGATTAACCCTGAAGGGGATGAATAGGGTATACAATAAATTTATAGAATAACAATAATAAACTTAGCATAGATAAAAAATGCAAAAATAAAGACAATACACAAATTTACCAAACTTCGACAAACCTACCAGCTCCTGCCCCCAAGATTTCTACTTAGATTAAATAATTGAGCGCTTATAAACTTTCCTATAAACTTTCTACCGTTGCTAACCTAATTGTTCTAAACTTACGTCTAGAAATCCTACCTCAACTCTGCCCTCGAGTTAAGAATTTCCTGAACTGTAAAAATGTAGTTCAACGTTAGACAAACAGAGTTTGAAATTAAGAGTGAATACATAAAAATAATAATAAAGTTGCCCTTAGTTAAAAAATATAAATTTATGAGTTATAATGCCTAAACAATTAACAGACACTAAAATAAAGCACTCCCCTCACATTTCATGTATTTACGTCGTTCCTCTTTACTTCCTTCACTAGATCTACATATGGTGATCTAGAATATATCAATGTCCTTGATCAATACTTCGTATGAGTTGATGCAATCACCATCTTAATTGATTAGTTGAATCGATTGCTTGTCTCAATTGCTCCCTTATCGAGTATCTCTCTATGATGATTTAGGAATTATTGAGCATGTTTTCCTTCTTACTAATCTGATCTTATTTTTTTATTCTCTCTCAAACTCGATGACCTTAATAGCCAATGATGAATTGGTTTTTGTAGTGATGAAAATAGAAAAATCTTTCTTTCTTGCGGCTTTGTGAATGAATTGATCGAAAAAAATTTAATGTTTTTATTTTAATTTGATTTTACCCTAAATCTACTATATATTATGGTTTGACCTTATTCCTTCTTTTTTAACCTTATGGCTTTGAATTTAATTGTTCAGCATTCATTTTTGAATATTTTAACGACCTTGCGAATTTTCGGGCATGCCTCTGACTACTAGCCCATGCATTTCTATGTACCTTGCTTGAATATATTTAATGTTTGAAAGATGCTTGCAGCATGATGCACTATCCCACTTGAAACCCTTATGCACATTTGAGCTGTTAATATCCAGTAGTATGTCCTTCTCTCTGCATGTATCATATTATACGTTGTTGTGCATTTTGGTTTTCTTATTGCATTTCTATGTATATAAACCCGAACAGTCTAATTGGTATATTGCATCTTGTACTTATTTGTAGCACAACGCGTATACTTAGTTATATTGTTCATTTCTTATGTTTTGTTGTTGCACATGTACCATTCTGTACATGTCCTATTTACATGTTTCAGTGTGCATTTTTTATGTACCTGAACTGTTCATATCTGAGTTTTTGTTTCGACAATTGTTAGCACCAAAATTGGTCACTAACACCCAAAGAAAGTTTTGTGTATAATAGTATCTGTGAATGGAGTATGACTCCTGAATATCCCCCAATCAGCATTAGTCAAGCCTTGATTTTCTCTCATCAGCTGTCTGACCATAGCCGATAGGTATGGGGTTTGTATGGAAGATGGCAGGGTGGAATCTATTCTACGAGACTGTTCTGGTTGGTGTCTCCTCTGTTGGTATTCTACCAAACATGCATCTTGGGGACCATCTTCATTAGGACCTTGGTGGGCCGTCCGTCCAGCTTCCACTCGTGCTTGAGATCCTAAGTTTCCTGTTGCAGCTTGGGTATGATTTCCTTGATGTAAGTGAGGTGCCATGGCTCCAGGTAGGGAACGTGGACCATCCCTGGTTGATCGATCAGCAATACCTGCTTGTGTTGTTTCAATTTTGCAGCGCCTACGTGTGAGGGGTTCATCGGACGAAGTCGAGCTATCGGATGAAGAGTAGGGAGCGGGGCTACTTCTAGCATTATGACTCTGTTGTTGAATAACCTGAGTCATGAGGTTGGCGTTAGCTTGAATCTGTTCGTTAAGTTGTCTCCTGCTTTCCATGAGTTCTCTCATCAGGTCGTTGAACTCCGTTCTAGTGACAACTTCCATCTAGCTTTAGGCAGCGACAGTCCCTATGCCCGGATTAACTTTTTTGTTGCTGGGTCCTACTTGTTGGATGCTAGCAGTTTCGTTGATGTCCACGTTGTGTGAGGCTGATCTGGTACGAGGTCTTCCCATTGTAGAGTTATTGATAGGAATTCTGAGTAGAATCAATAGACTTCCTGTGAATGACTTGGATCTCCTTCAGGGGATTTCTTCAATCCAGTAGTTATAATGTAGATCCTAATAACCTGAGAATGCATTCTCAGTGAAAGCACCAAAATGTTAGCACCAAAATTGGTCACTAACACCCAATGAAAGTTTTGTGTAGAGAGATTAATGAAGATAGACAATTAAAATAAAAGAATATATGCAGAATTAATTGCAAGAACTAGAACACCAAATTTATAGTGGCTCGACGTAACTGCCTACGTCCACTTTGAGTTTAATCTTTATTGCTTTTCTAAACAATTGAATACAAATACAATCTGTACACCAACCACTTGAATACAAATTCTAACTGAATAAGAATGAGTCTTGAAAGTGGCAGAGCCTCCCCAGTGTTCTCGAAAAAAGGTCCATTTCATTGTGCCCCTGCCCTTCTATTTATAGACGAAGATAGACTGGATTTCCCTCACAGGCCCAGGAACAAGGTATCTCGGCCCACAGTAGGCGACCACTGCGCACTGGGCCAGGCATGTCGAATGAGCCATGCCAAGTGAGGAATGCCGGTCAAGAATTGTTTGGTCGATCATCAAGTGACTCGAAGTTAGCCCTCAGGAGAACCGAAGCAAGTAGCGAGTTGACTCGAAGCAAAGTTATGTTGAATGCCCTTACTTTATTGTGCACTTGACAACTTGTTAACACCTCTAGTGTGCACCGAGCCAGGGATGCCAAACGGCAGTTGTCGAGCGACCTTGCCGAGTGACTTTGCCAAACGATGTTGCCAAAGAAGGTTGCCGAACGGTATTGACCGAGCGATAGATGTCGGGCGGCGATAACTGAGATGTTTGTGCTTCTAAGGTTGAAACTATTTTACACCGAGCGTTATTGTTCATTTGAGCTGAATCCTCCTGTGCCGGGCGATGATGATCGAATCAGAGAATGCCGAGCGATGGCATTTGAACCTAAGATGCCGAGCGGTGAAGTTAGGCCGAGCGATACTTAGGCCGAGCGTCACTTAGGCCGAGCGGTGAAGTTAAGCCGAACGATACGTAGGCCAAGCGGCACTTGCAGACCGAACGACACTCAATAGTTTTCCTCTTGTAGCCGGGCCAAGCAACTGGGTAACATTTGCCCCCCAAAGCGTATCGTGACATTCAATCATTATATGCTTTGAATCATAAGCAAACCATGCTTCCCACTCTTCTCCTCCCATCACGTGGGATTCATTTATTTATCATGCTACATCTTTGGCATGGCTCGGTCGATATTAGTGCATCGAACCACTCATTCAACAAGTTCTCGGTCGCTTGGCATAACTGCTCACCGAACCACTGAAATACCTTTACCGGGTCCACTGGTTGATGCCTATTCACCTCCCCTTCTTCATATATAAAAACCGACACTTCTCCTCATCACTTCTTTACTTTCACTTCGAACCTTCAGGAACTCATAACTTACCTTCCCCCGAACTTCGACTCCCTCTCCAACCTTCCCTCCTTACCCTAAATCTAGTAAGTTCTCCCCACAGCTCCTCCTCAGATCGAGTCTAAACGACTTTCAATCTCAAACCTAACAAGTCCTTAAGCTTCAATCATACTCTTAGGTAAGAATTTATCATTCAAAGGTTTTTTCAAACTAGGAATTTTAGCACGAAATTCGAATTCACGAATTTTCTTTAGATTATTAATGGTAGGAGGCGTGTAGATGGGGAAGACGAATCGAGGTTTGAACATGTCTTTGGGCTAGAACTTAGTACAACTTTAACCGATTTCAAGGCTGGCGGAATGGAGAGGAAAAGGGAAAGGAACACCGTGGTTTCTAGGTCGTAGGTTCCTGCTGGGTCACCGAGCGTTGGAGTTAGGATGTTGAAGTGGAACTGAACTGTTGTTCAAGGTCGTTCGGTAATCAAGGAATGAGGAAGAAATGAGTGTGACCGTTCGGCACTTGTATTTTAGATGGAAACCGGTCAACCACGAAGTAGGTGGCTCGGTAGTCCTTATGCGAGAGTGATGTTAGGGAGATAGGAAGTAAGTAGGTCGGTAGTGTCTTCATGTGAGAGTGGTGTTAGGGAGGTAGGAAGTAAGTGAGATGGAGGTGAATGAGTGGGTCGGCGTATCTGGTTTAGGTGGTCGGCCGGCCGTATGTTTTGAGTGTCGCTCGACATTGAGCCTTGAGGTAGGCAACAACAGTCAAAATCATTCCAACTCAAACACAGCTCATGTCAAATTCACTTGCTTCCCATGGCTAATCACATGACAATAAACAAGGACAAGGACTTAAGCAAACAAGCATATCAAACTAATCCAGACTGATAACTCCCCTGTCTTAATAACTATAAACTTGAGTCTAACTCGATAAAAACAGACAATAGCCTTCAATATATAGTGCCAATGTCCGAGGTCAAAACTAAAACCGTCATAGGGCAGGATCTCGGAGATGGTCTTCGAAGATGACAGTTTAATGCTTAGCTTTTACTTTATCATCTTTGTGACTTTTAATTGTTTTACATTTACACTCGAACGATTGCACTAGTCCATACACCATGCAGGGGGAGCACTTTTTTCGTTATGTCTAATATTGATTTTCTTTCAAGTATAGTTCAAACAGGTGTTTATCCAATCATTTACGCTCATTGAAGATGTCTAGAAAGTCGAGCTCTCCTACAATCTCAGATGAAACTGAGCTAAGTTTTCAACAAGAAGTAATGGGAACTTCAAATCCGTCGACAACTCCTATACAGAATATAACGTGTCCAACGATAGCATCTATTGACTTGGCCTCTGATGCCATAGATGCAGCAATCATCCTAGATGATCCGCTGATTCTCAAGCTTCAAGAATCAATGAAAAAGCTCTTCGCCAACTATGCTCAACCTACGAAATTCCTTTTAACGATGTACTAGTTCCATCGAGACAAGATCCTGCTCACCTACCCCCTGTCGAATATACTACCTGCAAACAATTCATGTGCTGGGTTGGTAGCATGCCACCATTCAACTCCTTCCTCCATATTTTGTTGTGGTATATTGAGATCGTCCTAGCACAGTTACATCCCAGCAGTCATGCATTCATATATGGCACGTTTATTATTTTCATGAGCATTCTATTCAGGCTCCCCACTCCCGGTGACATCCTCTGTATTTATCGTTTCAAGAGACGATCCAACAGCCCATCTTTCAGATTCTTGGAGCCACATAACAAGTGCCAAATCTTAACGAGGGCGTTGAGCAAGTTCGCTCAATATAAGCAAGAATGGTTTTATATGCGCTGTCCCACAGGCTTTGCGAGGAGATGGCTAGAAGGGAGTAAGTTTCTTTTATGGATCAATACTGTATGCGGCAGAAAGTGCATCCTTTCAAAACCCTTTCTCTACTTTCATAGGTATCAGTCCACGTCCCCAAGGCTCCAGGTACTCAGAGGCCGTCAAAGCTATTCGATCTGTTCCTATGGAAGACCGAGACATCAGATCCATCATTACCAATGAATCGCTCTCAAAATTTGGACGGTTGGCGGAAGGTCGTCGAATAAGTCTTCCTTACAGCGCCACTACAACTAGACCTGCTTTGAACAAAGGAAAAAAGGCAAGCTGGGCCTTCGACACATGGTGCCCTCGACACACCCGAGGAGGGCAAGATTAGAGAAACTGAGGTGTCAGAAGCACCGGGTGTGAACGTAAGTCCTGCTCTGAAACCGATGGTTGGGGCACATAGCGCTGACGTAACGCCTCCCCTTCGAAGGGAAAAAAGAAAATGACTTGGAAATTGAGGAAAAAGACGGTAGGTGGAACCTCAATGGTCACAATTACTCCAGTGGAGAAAGAGCCGTCTCCACAACACTTAGAGGGTTCAATGAAAGGCTTATCTGACCTCACTATTCCCGACGACTTGCTCAATTATGGCCTCAATGATCCAAAGGCCCTAAAACTCCATTCGCTCGCGAGAGGCGATGAAGGTGTTCAAGCCCATAATCAAGGAGAAAAAACTCCGATAAGTAAAGCCAAAGAAACTGGTCTATCGGGGGAAACAGTAGGATACACACAATAACACTTACACCTCATCTTGCACTTAAACTTCAACCATCATGTGATTTTGGCTAAATCGTGTTCGCTTAATTTCTGTGCAGGTGATATAGGACGTTCCCATGGATTCGACCGCCTCCGCGGGTCCTCTATTTTTCATCATTCCGATCGGGATTCGTGCTCCGACAAACACTGAGATAGAGGCGACGACAGCGATAGGGACTATCGCTCTCGGGATTCATCGTCTCGAAGGAAAATTTACAATCAGTCTCCATACCTTCACAATCCTCCCTCTCATCAAGAGCAAGGCAGGGAGAAATCTGGTCACAAGGGGTCCCAGTCTGATCTCACTACGACCAACACTCTAGTTCATCTAGCACCAGGCAATCCCAGGAACCTCACAAAAATCCCGTAGTCCCCAGACAAACTTCTTCTGTTCTTGCACATGATCCATCGATAGCGGAAAAGCTAGCCGAGCTTAAGGCACATTCCCAAAAATATGTTTCGACGGCCTTAAGTTCCTTCCTACGATTCATCACATTCCGATGCACGTTAAACAAAGCACCATTGCTTGCAACAACGATGTTTATGTCCAACACGATGCATTCGTTCGTTTGGCGGAAATAGTTTCAGAAATCTCTATCGAACGCCAACATGAAATTGATCTTCTGAAACTTGAAGCCATCCATGACAAAGACATCATTAAAGCCCAGGATGAAGAGTTTCCTCATACAAGTCTCAGCTTGAAACTGCTCAGAAAAATGCTAAAGACACAACTGAGGCAGTTAATCGTCTGTATGCCACACATAAGAAAGAGATCGACGAAGCGGTTCAACACTGCGGTGCCTTAGCTTTAGAGAAAGACTCCGTTCAGAAGGATAGAGATGCGTTCGCTCAACGAGTCAAAGAGTTGGAAGAGCTATTTTTCAAAGAGAAGGATGAAAAGACTGCTACTCATGAGGAGTCGCAACGATACTGCAATGAGATTGTTGCTACACGGCTCCTGAAGACAAAGCTCGATGAAGAACTCTCCAAGGCTGAAACGCTGAAGGAAGATGTCCGTGAGGAGGGCAAAATAATAGGATTCGCGGAGGTTGATTCTTGCCTTGAGGCGGCTACTGAGGCTGAAAGAGAGGAAATCAAGTGCATGTTTAATCTGCTCATAGTCGATTATAATGCTCGAGTTCTCATGCATCGCGACCTAACATTTCTTGGCAAGGGTTACCTCGAATCTTTGGCCAAATCATGGGAGACTTTGATAAATATCAAAAAGGTTGAGTCGGGCATTGAAGAGGTTAACGAAGAAGCTTTGGTAAAGGAATTTCTCCTGGGGAATGAGCCTTCGTACTTGTCCGCATTGAAAGCTTTCTATAGCAGAGATTCCTCCTCATGAAAAGGAAAGAACGACATTGCCGGTCTGTTTGGAACCGAGTCTCCAATTCCTTCCCCTACTCAACCGACTGGTTGCCCATTACTTGATCCCTTCGAGCAGGATGTTAGCTACGACCCAGAAGATCTTGGCCTTGATATTCATGTTCTATCTCCATTCTAGAGGGTAAAACTCCCTGGATGGTAGAGAGTCAGCCAGATACCGGTACATAACTTTTCTTCTTAAAGTTCAAAGGGCCATTTTTTTCAACGAGTAGTTAGTGTATTCTAACTTTTGTCTCTTATGATTTCATGTGGTAGTTCTGATCCTGAGCCAACTCGAAGGAGTGATGATGCCATGGAGAAGGAGGAGAAGACGGGTGAGTCAATTCAAACGGGAGAGATTCCCGGTCCTGACGCTCAAATGATTGAGGCGCTTAATGAGGACAAGTCTGAAAATCCATCACATGTCTAAGAAGATTACGAATTTGAGACTACAGGCGCCTCCGAACATACTTCAAAAGTGAGCATGAAGGAGCAACTTACGGAAGAGAAGAAGAAGAAAGTTGAAATCAAGGTCGAGCCCGAAGTAGTGGAACTAGATGATCCTTTGAACAGACCTTTGAAGGTCATTCTCCTTGGTGGGTCCAGGCCATTGGAAATTCCTCTTTCTTCACCGGAAGTTACTTTCCTAGCAAGCAACGCGTCCAAGTGAAAACGCTTAGGGAAGGAGTCGGTTGAGAAACCGAGGAAGGAGAAGAAGCCAAAGAAGTAGCTATCACGCTCGTTCAACGAGAATTAGCCTGGATTATGTAATTATTCCTATTTATTTTCATAGCCAATGTAAATAGACTTTTGACTCCGAGTTTAAGAGGGATTTTAGCGGAACATTGTTTTGATATTTGTGAATAAAACTTAGTTTCTTTGTTTTCCGTTGATTTTTGTTTCTCATCTTATTGTCTAACTTGTTGCCATAACTCAGAATTCGGTGAGCTACTCGACCTCTAGCTCACCTCCCTGTGACTCGGAAATTTTTTGAGAATCATAGATTCTCTATTCTACGCTACGAGCACTTAGAACGCTTTTAGTCCGCATACTGGAGACTCAGAGTACTCCAGTCTACACTCTAGGGACTTGGAGATTTTAATTCGTTTATACTCCAGTCCGCACTCTGGGGACTCAGAGTACTCCAGTCTGCACTCTGTGGACTTGGAGATTTTAAGTTGTTTATACTCTAGTCCGCACTTTGGGGACTCAGAGTACTGCAGTCCGCACTTTGGAGATTTGGAGATTTTAAGTCGTTTATACTCTAGTCCACACTCTGGGGACTTAGAGTACTCCAATCCGCACTCTAGGGGCTTGGAGATTTTAAGTCTCTTATACTCTATTCCACACTCTGGGAACTCAAAGTACTCCAGTCCGCACACTGGAGACTTGGAGATTTTAAGTCTTTTATACTCTAGTCTGCATTCTGGGGACTCAAAGTACTCCAGCCTGCAAATCTGGGGACTTGGAGATTTTAAGTCATTTATACTCTAGTCCGCACTGTGGGGACTCAGAGTACTCCAGTCCTCACTTTGGGGACTTTGATATTTTAGCCGTTCATACTCAAGTTCGCACTCTGGGGGACTTAGAGTACTCTTGTCCGCACTCTGGTCACTTGGAGATTTTAAGTCATTTACACTCTAGTCCGTACTTTGTGGACTCAGAGTACTCCAGTTCACACTCTAGGGACTTGGAGATTTTAAGTCGTTTATACTTTAGTCTGCACTTTGAGGACTCAGAGTACTCCAGTCCGCACTCCTAGGAATTGGAGATTTTAAGTCGTTTGTACTCTAGTCTGCACTCTGGGGGACTCAGAGTACTCCAGTCCGCACTTTGGGGACTTGGAGATTTTAAGTCGTTTATACTCTAGTCCACACTCTGGGGACTCAGAGTACTCCAGTCCGCACTCTGGGACTTGGAGATTTTAAGTCGTGTATACTCTACTCCGCACTCTGAGAACTCAGAGTACTTCAGTCCGCACACTGGGAACTTGTAGATTTTAAGTTGTCTGTATTCTAGCCTGCACTCTGGGGACTCAGAGTACTCCAGTCCGCACTTTGGGGACTTGGAGATTTTAAGTCGTTTATACTCTAGTCCACACTTTGGGGAATCTGAGTACTCCAGTCCGAACTCCGAGGACTTGGAGATTTTAAGTCGTTTATACTCTAGTCTGCACTCTGGGGACTCAGAGTACTCCAGTCCACACTCTGGAGACTTGGAGATTTTAAGTCGTTTATACTATAGTCCGCACTCTAGGGACTCAGAGTACTCCAGTCCGCACACTAGGGGCTTAGAGATTTTAAGTCTTTTAAACTCTAGTCCGCACTCCGGGGACTCAAAGTACTCCAGTCCGCACTCTAGAGACTTGGAGATTTTAAGTCGTTTATACTCTAATCCGCACTCTAGGGACTTAGAGTACTACAGTTCACACTCTGGGGACTTAGAGATTTTAAGTCGTTTATAATCTAGTCCGCACTCTGGTGACTCAGAGTCCTCCAGTCCACACTTTGGAAACTTGGAGATTTTAAGCCGTTTATACCCTAGTCCGCACTCTTGGGGACTCATAGTACTCCAGTTCGCACTCTACGGACTTGGAGATTTTAAGTCGTTTATATTCTAGTCCGCACTTCGGGGACTTGGAGATCTTAAGTCGTTTATACTCTAGTCCGCACTCTGGGGACTTAAAGTACCCCAGTACGCACTCTGGGGACATGGAGATTTTAAGTCATTTATACTCTTGTCCGCACAAGGGGGACTCAGAATACTCCACTCCGCACTCTGGGGACTTAGAGATTTTAAGTCGTTTATACTATAGTCCGCACTCTGTGGACTCAGAGTACTCCAGTCCACACTCTGGGGACTTAGAGATTTTAAGTCGTTTATAATCTAGTCCGCACTATGGGGGACTCAGAGTACTGCAGTCCGCACTCTGGGGATTTGGAGATTTTAAGTCGATTATACTCTAGTCCACACTCTGGGGACTTAGAGTACTCTAGTCATCACTCTAGGAACTTGGAGATTTTATGTCGTTTATACTCTAGTCTGTACTCTAGGAACTAAGAGTACTCCACTCTGCACATTAGGGACTTGGAGATTTTAAGTCGTTTATAATCTAGTCCGCACTCTGGGGACTCAGAGTACTCTAGTGCACACTCTGGGGACTTGGAGATTTTAAATCGTTTATACTCTAGTCCGCACTCTGGGGACTTGGAGTACGCCAGTCCGCACTCTAGAGACTTGGAAATTTTAAGTCGTTTATACTCTAGTCCACACTCTGGGGACTCATAGTACTCCAGTCCGCATCCTGGGGCATGGAAATTTTAAGTTGTTTATATTCTAGTCCGCACCTTAGGGACTTAGAGTACTCCAATCCGCACTCTGCGAACTTGGAGATTTTAAGTCGTTTATACTCTAGTCCACACTCTAGGGACTCAAAGTACTTCAGTCCGCACTCTGGGGACTTGGAGATTTTAATTCGTTTATACTCTAGTCCGCACTCTGGGGACTTGGAGATTTTAATTCGTTTATACTCTAGTCCGCACTCTAGGGACTCAAATTACTCCAGTCCGCACTTCGAGGACTTGGAGATTCTAAGTCGTTTATACTCTAGTCTGCACTCTGGGGGACTCAGAGTACTCCAGTCTGCACTTTGGGGACTTATACATTTTAAGTAGTTTATACTCTAGTCCGTACTTTTGGGGACTCAGAGTACTCCAACCCGCACTCTGGGGACTTGGAGATTTAAAGTCATTTATACTCTATTCCGCACTTAGGAACTCAGAGTACTCCAGTCTGCACACTGGAAACTTGGAGATTTTAAGTCGTTTATATTCTAGTCGCACTCTAGGGACTCAGAGTACTCCAGTTCGCACTTTGGGGACTTGGAGATTTTAAGTCATTTATACTCTAGTCTGCACTCTGGGGAGTCAGAGTACTCCAGTCCACACTCCGGGGACTTGGAGATTTTAAGTCGTTTATACTCTAATCCGCACTCTGGGGACTCAGAGTAGTCCAGTCCTCACTCTAGGGACTTGGAGATTATAAGTCATTTGTACTCTAGTCTGCATTCTGGGAACTCAGAGTACTCTAGTCCGCACTCTAGGGACTTGAAGATTTTAAGTCGTTTATACTCTAGTCTGCACTCTGGGGACTCAGAGTACTCCAGATGGCTCACTTGGGACTTGGAGATTTTAAGTCGTTTATACTCTAGTCTGCATTCTAGGGACTCAGAGCACTCCAATCCGCACTCTGGGGACTTGGTGATTTTAAGTCGTTGTGCGCGTTCATACGTCAGATAGAATAATGTAACTTTAGTTTTTTCCATAGAATTATCACACACGGAAACATCAATAGTTCATGGAAAAGAAGGCTTCAAGATTTTATTAATGAAAACAAACTAAATGGTCTTATTACATCCCCAAAACTAAGAATCAACGAAATAAAAATATGTTGGAAATAATTGTAACTAAAATGAGAAAGAAATAGACTAAGTGTAATAATGCCGCAGATGCTCGCTATTCCATGCTCGGGGGAGTGTCGCGCCCTCTACTGTCGCTAGCTTGAAAGTTCCCTCTTTAAGCCTTCGTTCAATAACATATGGACCTTCCTATGTGGGATTCACATGCGATCGGACCGGGAAAACTCGTTTCAAAACGAGATCGCCTACGTCAAAGATCTTCGGTCAAACTTTTTCATTATAATATCGAGCGACTTGTTGCCTATATGCAGCCGCCCTTAAATTAGCTTCTTCGCGTTTTTCATCAATAAAGTTCAGTGATTTCAGTAAGAGATCTCGATCCGTCTTGGGGTCATAATGAGTTACCCGATGTGAAGGAACTTCAAGTTCCATGGGTATAATGGCTTCCATGCCATATGCTAATGCGAATGGAGTGTGTCCAGTCATGGACTTGTGGGTGGTTCTGTAAGCCCAAAGTGCTGTTGGAAGCTCATCCACCCACTTGACTTTCCAAATTTTTTTAGTATAGACTTGATTATTTTGTTCATGGCTTCTACTTGTCCATTGGCTTTTGGATGAGCAACCACTGCAAATCTTTTTTCAGTGCCATACTTTTGACAAAAGTCTTTGAACTCCCTACTTTCGAACTGAGTTCCTTTTCCGTAATGATAGTTCGCGGGAGGCCAAAACGGCATATAATGTTTCGTACAACGAAATTAATGACCTTCTTGGTAGTGATTGTGGCTAAGGGCTTTGCTTCTGCCCACTTGGAAAAGTAATCAACTGCAACTATTATGTATTTTGCACCACCTTTGGATATAGGCAAGTAACCGATTATATCGATCCCCCACATTGCAAACGGCCAGGGACTAACCATTTGTATGAGTTCCGTCGGTGGAGTTCTTAGGATTTTCGTGTATTTTTGACACTTGTCACATCTTCTTACGTAGTCTGTAGCATCCGGATTTACAGTTGGCCGATAATATCCATAGCGGAGGATCTTTTTTGTTATTGTCTGCCCCCAGTTTGGTCACCACATTCTCCTTCATGAACTTCCTTTAAGACTCGTCTTATCTCACCATGGGTAATGCACCAAATTAAGGGGACCGAGAATCCCTTTCGATACATTATTCCGTCCTGCATTACATATCGTGAAGCTTTACGAATGAACTTTCGTCTTACGCTCTTTCTTTCGGGCAAGACCCCGTGTAGCAAGCATTGTTTGAATGGGGTTATCCATGGCTCCTTCTCGATTTCTGTTTCTAACATAAATCTACTCCATCACATTTATACTCAAAGCATGTAAGGTTTCGACGGGAACCGATCCCATTTGTTGTGCATTGCCAGTACTTGCAAATTTGGCCAATGAATCGGCTTCTCTATTTTGCTCATGCGGGACATGCGAAATATCGTAATATTCAAGGTATGCCAATAGTCCATGAACCCGGGCAAGGTACGGAGCAAGCCTATGCCCCTTCACCTGGTAATTTTCCCACACTTGGTACACCACCAATTGTGAGTCACAAAAGATTTCAACCGATTTCACTCCAAGTTCCCTGATAAGTTTCAAGCCAGCAATCAATGCTTCATACTCAGCTTCGTTATTTGTAGCTGGGAAATTGAGCTTCAAAGCATAAAAAATTGATCGTTTTTAGCAGTCCCAAGAATTATACCAGCTCCAGAGCAATGGTCGTTGGATGCCCCATCGGTGTACAGTTTCCATCGAATGGAGGGAATGACATCTTGACTGTTTGGTTCGTCTGACACGGTGAATTCAAAGATGAAGTCTGCTAGCGCTTGCCCTTGTATGGCCCTTCATGGCAGGTAGGTAATATCGTACTAACTCAAATTGATATTCCATTTTAACATCCTTTTAGAGGTTTCTAGTCGTTGGAGTACCTATCGCAAGGGTTGATCGGTATAAACACTGATCGAGTGTGCCTGAAAGTACGGACGAAGCTTGCGTGATGCAATTACCAAGCAGTAGGCTAGTTTCTCAATTTTAGGATAATTTCTTTCTAACCCCCTTAAACGTTTACTGACATAGTACATCGGATTTTGAACTCGGTCCTCTTCATGAACCAAAGCCGTACTGATGGCATGTTGAGATATGACCAAGTATACATACAACACTTAATGGTCTATAGGCTTCGATAGCACTGGGGGACTTCCCAAATGTCTCACTAGAGCTCGGAATGCGTCCTCACAGTTAGGCATCCATTCGAAATTTCTCTTTCCTTTCTTTATGACATCGAAGAATGGAATACACTTATCTATGGCTTTGGATATGAATCGACTCAACGCGGCCACTTTTTCGTTCAGGCTTTATAGTTCAGGGCAACTGTATGTCTCGAATAGCTTGAATCTTCTTCGGTTAGCTTTAGTTCCATGCGCATTAACAATGAAACCCAAAAACTTCCCTGACGCAACGCCAAAGGAACACTTCAAAGGATTGATTTTCATTTGATAATATCTAAGTATCTCAAACATTTTCGTTAAGTCTCAAATGTGGTCATTTGACTGTCGTGACTTCATTAGCATGTCATTCACATAGACTTCCACTTTTCTACCAATCTGATCTTTAAACATTCAATTCACCAAACGCTGATAAGTTGCTCTCGCATTTTTCAATCCGAAAGGCATCACTACATAGCAATATAGCCCAACGTCCGCGATAAAACTAGTGCGTTCTTGGTCTGGAATGTGCATCAGGATTTGATTATATCTCTAGTGCGCATCCATAAATGAAAATAGCTCGTGTCCTGCCATTGAGTCGACCAGTTGGTCAATCCTAGGTAAAGGAAGACTGTCCTTAGGGCATGCTTTGTTCATATCAGGGTAATCTATGCAGGATCTCCATTTCCCATTTTCTTTTCTCGCTAGCATGGGGTTAGACACCCATTCAGGGTAGAGGGGGTCGCGGATGAACCCATTGGCTTTGAGTCCACCACCTCTCTGAGAGCAGCGGACCTCTACGAGTCCATGCCTCTCCTTTTCTACTTTATGGCTACGTACCTCGGGTCTATGCTTAACATATGACTTGCAACAGCGGGAGAAATCCCGCACATATTAGAATGTGTCCAAGCGAAAACATCCAGATTCGCTCGGAGGAAATCAGTGAGATCCTCGGTCATCAAGGGGCTGAGTTGTGATCCAATCTTAAGTACTCACGATGGGTCATCTCAGTTGACTAGAATGTCAATTGTCAGTTCATCTGGTGCTGCTTTTGCTTCCCTGGGTTTCGTATCATCACCTTTCGGATCTATGTCTCTATAGATCTGATCGTGTTGTTCGAGCAAGGGCTCGGGCACTGCTTGTCAATTTTCAGTGACTCGGGTGCGGAAGGAGCTGTCTGCAACCTTTCCTTTCTCTCTTCACTAGGCCTCTCTCAACTCAACCACATAACATGCACGACCGGTTGCCTGATTGCCATGTACAACACCAACTCCTTTGTCTACCGGAAATTTCAAAGTTAAACACCAAGGGGCCAAAGCTGCCCTAAACTGTGCCAGGGCCGGTCGACCCAGAAACACGTTGTATGGAGAATCGACATCCAAAACGATGAAAGGAAGGATTCACACCCTCACGTTCTCCTTGTCCAATTTCAACTGGCAATTCAACATAACCCACTACATCGGTTACCGCACTATTAAAGCCATGGATACGGGCTTTAGATGGTTTTAAATCCTTTGTCTCCATCTTCATTTAGTCATATGATTTCTTGAAGATGATGTTAACAGAACTTCCACAATCAATCAAAATTCTTTTCAAAAAAGCTGGCTCGATTGTCGTGGAGATGACCACTGGGTCAACGGTAAGAGCCTCCACCTGATCAGCATCTTTGCTCCTAAATGTTATATCGTCTGTCATCGTTTGCTGCTGCTTAGCTGGGGACCCTCCTCCGTATTTAAACAACATTCAAAATCTGCATGTCTTAGGGAGTTAGCATACCGCTCTATTTCCTGCCAATTCTTGTCTGTAGGGTGAGGTCCACCGACTATCGTATTTATGACTAGTGTACCTACAGTTCGAGCATGTTCCTCTGGATGGCGTGGAGCTTGCCGCGTCTAAGGTTTGATGTTCCTTGTCTACCTTCTTGTGGGTTCTTGACAAACTCCTGAAACTTTTTCTGTCGATTCAGTTTTTCTATGGCATCGTGGAGGTGTCTACATTCCTCGGCATTATGCCCGTAAGTCTCATGGAAGCGGCAATACTTCCCAGTCCGCTTTTTTCCTCTGTTTACTCTTTCGGGTATGGCTTTCGGTATTGGAAGGTGTTACAGGTTGATAGGTAAATATTTTCTAGAGATGCATTCAGAGGAGTGTATTCGTTGTAAGTCGGAATCCTTGGTTTCCATTTTCCTTCTTCCCTTTTCCTCCCGGGATTTTCTTCTCTGGACCCTTTAGATTGCCCAGGCTTGTTCTGGACATTGACCTGGACCTTCCTCGAGTTATCATCGGATTGTTTTACAGCAACGTTACTCTTCACAGTCTCCTTGCCAGGCCCTGGTACATTATCTCGCCTCGTCTACGTGGCTTCCTCCCTTCTTATGAATTGATGAGCCTTTGAGTAAAAACGCTCTAGAGTAGTCGGAGGCTTTCCTACCAGCCAATCGCCAAACTACGAATCTAGATCCACTCCTCGCATCACAGCCATCAGAATGGCATGGTCATTTGGGTTGCTAACTTCAGTAGCCGCCACGTGAAATCTCTGTAAGTACTCTATCAATGACTCCCCTAGAACCTGAATTACACTAGACAAGGACATCACATCCTTGGGATGAGTGGCATGAATCCTGAACTGTTCCACAAATTTCATCCCCAATTCATCAAAGCTGGAGATAGGCCAGGAGGAAGTCGGGTGAACCACATGGTAATGATTCCAGATAAAGTTATTGGAAAATATCTAAACTTAGTTGCATCATTTGCTCTGGCTGAATCCATTATCCATTCATATCTCATCACATGCTGTTGGGGATCAGTCTTCTCTTTGTAGGCCGAAATAGTTGGCATGTTAAACTTCTTGGGGTACTCGGCCTGTAGAATAGTATCTGTGAATGGAGTATGACTCCTGGGTATCCCCCAATCATCATTAGTCAACCCTTGATTTTCTCTCATCAGTTGTCTGACCATAGCCGATAGGTCCGGGGATTGTATGGAAGATGACAAGTTGGAATCTGCTCTACGAGACCGTTCTGGTTGGTATCTCTCTATTGGCGATCTACCAAACGTGCATCCTGGGGACCGGTTTCATTAGGACCTTGGTCGGCCGACCGTTTTGCTTCCACTCACGCTCCAGATCCGAAGTTTCCTGCTCCAGCTTGGGTATGATTTCCTAAATGTAAGTGAGGTGCCATGGCTCTAGGTAGGGAACCTGGACCATCCCTGGTTGATCGATCAGCAACACCTGCTTTTGTTGTTTCAGTTTTGCGGTGTCTATGCGTGGAGGGTTCATCGGACGAAGTCGAGCTGTCGGATGAAAAGTAGGGAGCAGGGCCACCTCCAACGTTCTGATGCTGTTGTTGAGTAAGCTGAGTCATGAGGTTGGCATTAGCTTGAATCTATTTGTTAAGTTGTCTCCTGCTTTCCATGAGTTCTCTCATTAGGTCGTTGAAATCCTTTCTAGTGACAACTTCCATCTGGCTTTGGGCGGCGACAGTCCCTACGCCCGGATTAACTTGTTGATTGTTGGGTCCTACTTGTTGGATGCTAGCAGTCTCGTTGACGTCCGCGTTGTGCGAGGCTGATCTGGTACGAGGTCTTCCCATTGTAGAGTTATTGGTAGGAACTCTGAGTGGAATCAATGAACTTCCTGTGAAAGACTTGGATCTCTTTCGGGGGATTTCTTCAATCCAGTAGCTACAAAAGTAGATCCTAATGACCTGAGAATGCGTTCTCAGTGAAAGCACCAAAATATTAGCACCAAAATTGGTCACTAACACCTAAATAAAGTTTTTTGTAGAGAGATTAATGAAGATAGACAATTAAAATAGAAGAATATATGCAGAATTAATTGCAAGAACTAGAACACCAGATTTATAGTGGTTCGGCGTAACTGCCTATGTCCACTTTAAGTTAAATCTTTATTGCTTTTATAAACAATTGAATACAGATACAATCCATACACCAACCACTTGAATACAAATTCTAACTGAAAAAGAATGAGTCTTGAAAGTGACACAGTCTCCCAAGTGTTCTGAAAAAAAGGTCCATTTTCACTATGCCCCTGCCCTTCTATTTATAGGCGAAGATAGGCCGGACTTCCCACACTGGACTAGGAACAAAGTATCTTGGCCCACAGTAGATGACTCCTGTGCACCGGGCCAGGCATGCCGAACGAGCCATGCCGAGCGAGGAATACCGGTCGAGAATTGTCTGGTCGATCATCAAGTGACTCGAAGTTAGCCCTTAGGAGAACCGAAGCAAGTAGTGAGTTGACTCGAAGCAAGTTATGCCGAATGCCCTTACTTTGTTGTGGTCTTGACAACTTGTTAACTCCTCTAATATACACCGAGCCAGGGATGCCGAACAGCAGCTGCCGAGCGACCTTGTTGAGTGACTTTGCCAAACGATGTTGCCAAAGAAGGTTGCCGAATGGTATTGGCTGAAAAATAGATGTCGAGTGGCGATAACTGGGATGTTTGCACTTCTAAGATTGGAAATTTTTTACACCCAGCAGTAATGTTCATTTGAGCCAAACCCTCCTGTGCCGAGCGAAGGTGGTCGAATCAGAGAATGCCAAGCGATGGCGTTTGAACCTAAGATGCCGAGTGGTGAAGTTAGGCCGAGCGATAGTTAGGCCGAGCGGCACTTAGGCCAAGCGGTGAAGTTAGGCTGAACGATAGGTAGGCCAAGTGGCACTTGCGGGCCGAATGACACTCTATAGTTTTCCTCTTGTAGTCGAGCCAAGCAACCAGGTAACAGCAATTTTTGATCTATTGCATATTGAAATGTGACTTTGTGAGTTTGTATGTTATGACCAAGTCTAATGTTGCTTGTCTATGATACTGGTTTAGTCATTGATGGATTTCCAACCTTGCTTTCTTGAGATGCTTTTGGTAGTGATGGCCATGATAAATTGCTTTGTTGGTCGAAATAATGCATTATTGAGTTTTATTGTCCGCATAATGCATTGTTGATTTTTTTCACGACCTTACTGCATGTACTTTGTCACATTGTACACATTTTAAGATGCTCGTGCCTATTTGTGTGCATGCATTGGCTTGAAATTGAATTTATCTCCCTCTGAACTTTGAATGAGCATGTGATACAAGTCCTTGTGTATGCCTGTTGCACTACTCCGTGTTCATTGCATTTGGTGCTTGTTTGAAACATGAAAAGGATAAAACCAAAATTTGAGGCTAAGTCGAGTTTTAAAACACTTTACCTTCCTTTTGCAATTTCAGTTTGCTTCTACTTGCTTTTTACTGCTTTGTTATTTGTCAGGGAAAGACTGCCATCTGGATTTGCATTGTTCATTTTGGATGTTATCTGGGTGGAAGTTGGTACAAGGAGATACTCAAGTAGATTTTTACTTTTAAAAAGATGTTGTATCCAAGTGAGTGAGAGAAGCATTGTGAATGAGAGATGTGAGGAGAGCTTGCATCAATCAATGTTTGTATTTTTGAAATTTATATTGAAATGAAAAAATATCTGTTTGTTTAATTTTTTTGTTGAATTTCTTCATTTCCTTTCCATGGTCATGTGATTTGCATAGCAACTTAACAAACACATTATATACAAAAATATATGCTTATTAACATCAAACAAAAATCATAGATTGCAATATTCTATAGTTCCTACTTCATCGACTACTCTATCGACGAAGGAGAAAGGAATAGGCCTCACTATTCCAGATATGCTTTCTATTTATGTTATACCTCTACTTCTTTGTTAGATATTGATATGTGAGGCCATTTTCCATCTAGTGACATAGTAGATAGGTTAGGGATGAGTCCTAACCTAGGGGGCAGATCTTTGGTTGTTCCGGGTTTGGTGGATGGTTCGACCAACTTAGGTATGGGTTATCGAGACCTGTGTTGTCGAGACTTATTGTTGTCGACTCGTGGATGTTTTTTGTTGTGATTTCTTTTGTTAGGGTTTTGTTGAGTGTGGTATTGTTTGGGGGTGGAGAGAGAGAAGGGACACATAATTGTGGTGCATTGAGAGGTGTTCAAGATGATGATTGGGGTAAGAGAAGGGCGGAGCCTAGGGTTGCACTGTATGTTAGAGGATATATTTTTGGATAGCTTGGTGTAATCGCTTTGGGTCTCGCACGAGGAGTCATCATCATTATTCATAGTGAGGGAATATCCAAGGTGGTCTGACAATCACTATGTAGAAAGATTGGGTTCCGTATCGATCTATTAGCCAATTTCTATACCTTTAAGAAGGGTGACACTCAAAGGGCAACAATGGATAGAGGTGTTAGTGAATAAGTAGAGGAGAAGCGAGTAAGTTCGTGGGAATATATACGAGTGAGAAGTGCCTATTGTATTCACATAGTGGGCGAATGACTCTTTGAGATAGAGTGAAGTACCTGGAGCTAGATGAGCTTATAGTGGTGTTCTTAGGTGATATTCTTGTCTTCTAGTAGAACAGAAGTACGGGACACACTTATGTATGGTGCAAGAGATATGAGGAGACATACCAGTTTAGGAGTAGTATTTCAAATGCAGATACGGTTTGAATATATTACTAGTTATGATTTTGTAACACCCCTTATTTTTGATAACATTATTCAGGAGATATAATTTGATAAATTAAATAGAATAATGTAAATAATTAGAATGATGAGGGGATTGAGATATGAAAGTAAATTAAGGTCGTGCTTAATAAATTAAATGGGCTTAAGAATTGTTTCTAAGATTATTAATTTACATAAGGGCATATTTGGAAATAGCCGCACATAACCCTTACCCTTATATACATTCTTATCCCTTACATTATTCACATTTCATTTCCCATTCATGTCATTTTTCAAAAAAATAAACAAAACACAAACATGAAGATGAGCCGGCCATTGTTAAAGATGAGAAAATTCAAACCAAGCTAAGGAATTAAAGATGGGTAATAAATTTCAATCTCGATCCTATCTCCTTATTATAATCAAGCTGAATAATAATGTATACCATCTCTATTTTGTTTTACGAACATATGCTTTTGGATTGAAGATTAAATTCAATTCGATGATGTTTTGGATGATGATATGCTTGAATTAAAATTTGTTTAATTTAAACAAGATTGTTTAAGTGGGGATTTATGCGGTTTTTGGGCAAAACCGATGGTAAATGATCTTTGGATGCCATGGAAAAATTTTACGTTATGTAAAACATGATTTTGGAGTTGGATTTTAATTTTGATAATTTTCCAAGCTAGGGAAAGATTAATATGAATTTCCAAAGGAAAATATGATAAAATTGGGTTTAAATTTAATTTCAATTATTTTAGGAAGAAATTGGGTCTGGATTTTTTCTAATTGATTTACTATGAAAATTAAATTATTTTAGAAGGAAGGACTTATTTGCATTCTTGTTTTTGGCTTAAAGGAAGGGCTTATTTGTTAAATTAATTATGGTTTAGATCTGAAATTAAGCGGCGGTTATTTATGTAAAAAATTTAAAAGTTGAGGCGGCCAATTACATGTTTACACATGGGCAGGCTAGTTAGAAAGTATTTTCTTTAATTGGCATTAATCAGTTTTGCCTAGAATAGTTGGTTCTGCCTCCTTTAGAAGTGTCTTTCGACTTCAATGCCTCGGCTTCAACTCACTCAAAACCAACCTAATCGAAACCTACTATAGCCAAAACCAATAGACATGGTATCAATGAGATTGGTACAAAGTGGATTGGTGAAGTGTGGAAGGCAGGGTGTCGAAAGCATTGCTCTCGATAGAGACGAAACCATGTTTACTTTTAGAAGATATGTGCCTACCCTATTTTTGAAGGATTCTTTCGACCAAGTCGGTATCCAGTTGCTTTTGAACTTGTTGCCGCCTTTATTTGTTTAATCAACTGAGACCCTTGTTTATAAAAGAATGCTTTTGAAAATGATGGTTCCAACTTTATCGAAACTCTGCTGCCATTTCTATACTTTTCGAGTGTGTTGAAGTCATCAATGCTTTCAAAGGGTAATTTTTGTTTTAAACATATACTAAGCCAATTCCAAAATGCTTTCGAAGGGATCAAGGGTTTCGAAGGTAATGGCTTCGAAAGGGGGTTTCGATGCTATCCTTCAATTTTTACTCAAATGTTTTGAAGCTTTCAAAAGGGATGGTCTCGATGCCATCAAGTTTTCCCTATTACCTTTATATGATAAAGAATGGTTTCGAAAGAGATACTTTAGTTTATATTCACTTTGATCCAAATGATATTTTTGAATATAAACCCAATGGTTTCAAAAAGGATACTTCCAAAGGTTTCGGAAGGGGCACTTTCAATGGTTTTGAAGCTATGCTTCTAAAGAATTAATAAGTAATACTTTATTACATTTGAAAGGTTTCAAAAGAGAGGTTTTAAAGTGCTTCGAAAGGCAGTGGCCAAGTGTTTTGAAAAGAGATTTATAGACTTTCGAAGGAGGTTATCCAATGGGGTCAAAAGCAAAGTTTTTAAGCTTTGGAAAGCCTTAGTTTTCAAATCAAATAACCCAATCTCATTTTAAAGGAAAACCGTGGCATAAATAAATAATGCATTTTAAAATGGTTTAAGAAGAAGCTTTCCTTGATAAAATATTAGGTTAAAGGGATTAGCCATGTTCATATGAAAATAATTTCTAGGATATTAAACCCACAAGAGTGGTATTGTAATGTTATTATGTTTTCTTCTTCAAATATATATATATATATATATATATATATATATATATATACACGAGTATGGTGGCACGTCCGTTGGACGTGTGCGTGGAAGGAAGGGTGAAAATTTTGTGTGCACTACAGTTATGGTAGTGAAATATACGCACATAGAGACACACATACACATGTACACAGATATGTGTGTATATCTATAAGGACTTATCCAAATTCCTAAATTCAGTATTTGATTTTGCGTCGAACAATTTAATATTTTTATGATGTTTGTTCATAGGGTTTTTTTCTTTTATAACAAAATGCTTTTGTTAGTGCTGCTTAAGATTAAGGAATTGTGCGTGCTTTTCAACTGATGCATAGTAACTTATATCTTATAATGGAATACAAATAGTACAAATTAGACAATATAAACCTCATATGCAAACAATCTGGATAAATCTTAAATGAAACAAACAACTCCAAGGAAGGAAAAATTACAATTGAAGGTTAATACTGTATCATGCCAAATATAGTAGATTTAACACTTCAGGATATAATTAAACCTGAGATGAAATAATAAATAAAAAATAAATATGAAACAGTGATGGATCTATATTTACAGATTAAGTTTTATGTTCAACTCTATTTTCCAATACTATTGTACGAAATTTTTATTTGTAGTTACAATTGTTTTCAAAAGTTGTTTTCACAGTTTCATTATGTAGCTGCTAGAATACGGGTCTTCCAAATAATATTATTTGTATGAAAAGACTTGTATTACAATTCCTTGGTCACATGAAACTTATACAATAGGTAAACAAATCATACTGAAACTGTAAAAAAAACATTAACAGCTAAAAAACAGGTTGAGAACTCATCCATACTACCCAGTTTGCTCCTCTGCCGTCAAACCCAACGTCGACACACCCACCACCTTCCTTTCCCCCTTACCTTATAGCCAAACCTGTTTTGGTCATCCGCCTTGAATCCAAGCATCGACACGACTGCCTGTTTTCCTTCCTCCACACATTGTACCCAAACCTCTTATGCTCTTCAGCCTTCAAACCAAGAGCCGACACAACCCCTCCCTTGGCCATGAATATAACCTTCTTTGCTGCTTCTTCATTCTCTTACGGTATGACTCCTTTTCAGCCACTTCTAACAATGGCATACCATTCATTGTTGTCAATTCTTTGAGCTTCAATAAAGTGGCACTTGATCTCTTACGGTATGAACTTATTTTATTCACGTGTGTTATATGTTGCTTATATCATCTGCTAAGTTGCGAATGAGTTTTGCTACATCTTTCATGGCTTCTAAAATCTTCAATTAGAAAGCATACCTCAAGTTATATAGTACCTGAGAAATCTCCAATTAGCAAGCATACCTCAAGTTATATAGTGCCTGAATGAAAATCATTAAATTTCAGTTTCTAATTTTGTAACTAAGTAGAAATATTCATACTAAGAGAATTTGGAGGTAACAAAGAAGATATTGTTTCCTGTATCTCTGAATGGAAGCAACCATTCAAAGCCAGTAGTTGATAAGCACAATGTCAGAGCAGTGCCCCAACTTTGATGTATTCTGCCATGGGCAGAAGAGGTGCCTAAAATGGCCATGTGGGGGTTCCCATGCTGTAAAACTTGCCTTTTATAACCAAAAATAAATGGTAATGTTGCTATGTATTGCTTTACTTAAAAATATGAGAGAGTGGAGTGCATATAAAATTACCATTGATTCAAGCTTTGCTGAGGGATGTAAAGTTGCTTTGCACTTTTTGAATGCAGGTTCATCTGGGAACTCATGATCCATTGCGTACTCAGCTCGTTCTTTAGCCAGTCATCAAACGATTGGACTACAAAAACTAAATGTCACTATTGCGTAACTTAAGGCATGCACAATGAAGCTGAGTAACAGTCATCGTCAGAAAACATATAAAAATATCAAAATGCATAAAAGAACTCACGACACTCAAACCTTTTCAGAGATAAAATGTCTATCTGAACGAATCATGGTCCAAGTTTTCTTTGCCAAAGTGATTATTGGATCTGATCTCAAACTTTGAATTTTGTTTTCGCTGTATAATTGCGAAAAGTAAAAATTATTGGCTGAAATAAGCAAAAAAATAACCGATGCCATTAATTAATTTAAGGAGTTTTGTTACGTTAGGCCATCTGTAAGGTTACATGTTCTCATTAATTTAAATTAAACTTTTCATTCTCGGCCATAAAGAATAAAAACAAAGTCAAACCACTTTGTTATTCTAACTTAAAAAAGAAATAGATTAGTAAAATGAACTTCACTTCCAGCTAAAAATAATGAATACATAAGTGCAAACGGAAAAAATTTACCTACTTCAGAACAGACCATCTCATTACCTCAAGCTCTTTCACTTCAGGTTCAGTGCTATTATTTTTTAGCATAAAAATATGTTATTTTGTCATAACATAACAAAGACAAAAGAGTACAGTGAGTTAAAAATGAATTAAACTACCTATGCCCAGTTGCTAAATAGTTGATATAATTATTCTTTCAACTACCTGTAATAATGCAAGTTAATTCAACCAATATCTCCTCTTCCAAACTGCAAAAAAATGTTTTAAAGGTTAGTAAGGGGTATTAAATATATCAAAGGAGTTGGAATCCTTGCATGAAACAATCTTGCTTTTAGTTCAGTTATAAATATGGATGTAGGTTATTTGATTATTGAAGAGCATTCATTAGATTAGCTATGGTATTGAAAGTGCTAATTAGTTATGAAATATTTATCTTTCGCTTCTTTGACAACTGAATTCGCTAATTATTGAACCTATAGATCACATTTGACAACTTGAGGTATGCTTTCTAATATGATTACTATTATACTCCTTCCCTAGCTATCACGCACAGTGAATTTTACCATGATGTAAATACAGCGAGGTAAAATAAAATAATGCTCAAATTCAAGGCTTTTTAAACTCATCTTCAATTTGATGTTCTTTAGCTAAATTTTTATAAAAATGATGATATTATAAAAAAAAAATCTACTGAGTAAAATTTATGTATTATGGAAAATGGTGCAATTTCACTTAGTTATTTTTTTAAAAGTATTTCACATCATCTTAAGTTTTGCAAGGTGAAATCACAGGCTAACAATTAAAAATCACTGCCAAACATGTAAATCACATGAAATGTAAGTTGCTATTATTGCAACAAATTAGGAAGTGCTTTAAAAGTCTTCCGATCTATAAGTAATAAGACTATGAATTTAGACTTGATATCAAATGTGATCTACAGGTTCAATAACTAGCGAATTCAGTTGTCAAAGAAACAAAAGATAAATATTTCATTACTAATTAGCACTTTCAATACCATAGCTAATCTAATTAATGTTCTTCAACAATCAAATAACCTACATCCATATTTATAACTGAACTGAAAGCAAGATAGTTATATTAAAAAAATTGAAAATAAAATCAATTCACGCCCATAGGATCATAAGAAAATACATGGGCATAAAATCATAAAATCTCGTCAATAATAGTTCCTTGTAAAGCCGTATAGTGTTAGTAGCAATATATGAAGGCGTTTTTCAATAAATAGCAATATATTTATTTATTTCAATTGTTTATATGAAACCATGATTTTGCTTTCGGGAGATAAAATTTTCAAATCAAGTAAACTATACCAAAAACACCGTATCCATTGACCAAAATTTATTCTTCCAATGAAATATATCAAACATTAACATCATAAATAATAAGCATTACTTTCAAAATCTCAACCTTTTGTATATAATGCAACTGAAATAATATAATTAAACTATCTATTAAAAGACTGAAGATTATCGAATGGATGCATACCTTTTGAGGGACCTAAAAGACAATTTTATTCATCTTTTTCCTTTCTTCCAGCTCCAATTCAGTCAAAACAGAACATATAAGGCACAACTATTTTGCCCTTCAACAAAACATGGCCATTCATTTATCTATAACTAAGTCAAGCAATTCGTAAAAACTAAAGGCAATCAAGCATAAAAGCTAAAACAGTAAAATAAACCAAGTACAAATATAAAAAAAAGTTTCATGAATTTAGGACAAACACATCAGAATTCAAAAAGAAAATAGTACCTACATTCTTCAACTACATGTTATAAGTAAGAACGAAGACCTCTAACTTCCCAAACTTGATGTAGTCCAAGCCATTTGTTGTGAAAACTCATCATTGTCCGCTTCTTGTTGATCAATTGGTTACTGCAGCTTGACCTAAATCTGAAACTAAATAGAAGTTGATTACCAAAATGACTGTCAACCTCCAGGATCAGTTTGCTGGAAATTGCAATATAAAGTGATGAAGGATAGGCCCATCCACATATGCAGTTCTAGTTTTCCATAAACTAATCTTTGAAGATAACATGTAATGGATTAAAAATGGCAATATTTTTTAGAATACAACAGCTTACACTTCCATATTGAAAAAATCTAAAATCATTCAAATAACTTTTAAATATATTCTCATACATAATATTATCACTACCACAAAAGAATATATTTCTGTACTTTATAGTTTTATCTTGGGCAATATGAAAAATCAGTTCAGTCAAATTTTTTTTCAAGAATAATGGACAACAATGAAACAAAATATGATTGACATCAAAAAAACTATATTTGTATAAGATCTATTTTCGATCCCATTTACAACCAGTTTGGAAAGTAAATAAATTTGTATGTATAATGAAATTAGATCCGGCCATAAAAATATGAGTACAAAACCATTAAAAAGTAATCTGCTCACCTTTTTTTATAATTTGAGATCTTTCATCTTTTGTACTCTGCCCTCATTACCCTATTTTATACAATAAAAATTTGTTGGTAGAATGAAAATTAGAGGATTCGATCGGTAAAAGAAAAAAAAAAGCCCATATAATTAAATTTGATAACCTTTTTGTAATTTGAGATCATTCATCACTTCAGTACTCTGTCCCCTCTAATATTAGTTGTTCTCCCTTCGATTTTCCACCATGTTCATCCATTCAGTTGAGTAGAGGAAATGAGTGTTCTATTCTACCCGAATCTGCCCATTGCAGGATTAAGAGGCAATTCGTTACCAAAATATTCATTTGGACGCAGAAGCAAAGAAACTCGAGCATGCAGAATCACTATTTTCTGAATATCTTTTTATGCAGACAATGAAGAAATTGGGGAAGAAGATGCGTCTATTTGCGGAAGAAACTGTACATGGAATGTGGGTTAGTGGGGGTTGTGGGGGGCGTGCGTGGGATGAACGACAAAATGGAAGTTCGGCCAGAGAGCAATGGGCATTTTGGGAAGATCCTAAAAGGCTTCACTTTGACCGATTGACCAAAGGTTTTGCTTTATAGTATAGATAAAGACATTGTAATGAACCCATAACGGTAATTTGGGGAAGGGCAGAATAACTAGCTAGGTTGACCCAGAAGTGAATATAATTAAATTAATTAAATATATTCACATGGGCCAATAGGTTCACAGTAAGCCCACGAAAACTGTGTATATGAAAAGATATTGGCAGAGGCCAATTGGTTCATAGTGAGCCCATGAAAACTATGCATAAATGAAGATGTCAGGAAGACAGGTTCATAGTTAGCCCATGAAAACTATGATTTGATATTGGTAGGAGCTAATAGGTTTGTAGTTAGCCCATGAAAACTATATCTAGATTAAGATATTAACAGAAGTAAATAGGTTCCTAGTCAATCCATGAAAACTAGGATAAGAGAAAAGATATTGGAGTTACCAATAGGTTCAGGGAATACGCATGAAATATTAAAGATATTGGCAGGGGCTAATAGGTTCTTAGTGATCCTATGAAAACTATGTAACTAGACAGGGAGTCCTTAAACATAAAACAGGTTATTAGCAAGCCCATGAAAATTAATAGGTTAATAGTGATCCTAGAAGCTATAACTGAGACGGATAGTCAAAATGAATGGCGATGGATAATCCATAATTGATTTACTTGTTTTGCATATCATCATATTGTTTTGAATTGTTTTAACCATTCGGGATGCAGGAGCACAATATATGGTTTTATAAAGATTTTAGGATACTAGTGAGGGGTAAATCTATTCCATTAAGCGGCGTGGTCTCATAAGATATCTAGATGGTTTGAGATGGTAGATTATTATTCATCCCAGGCTTTATGTCTGACTCGAAGTTTATGTTCTTCCTTTAAACTCTTGGGTACTCAATTAATTTTGAGCAGTCTCAGAGTTGAGATTTTCAGGTACATCTTTAGACGAATAAGCTTCCAGAGACGTACAGGTGGCAGGATAGCTACATAGAGTTCTCTTTTATTTTGATTCCACCATGTCGTTGTTGTAAAGGAAAAATTGTTAAATTTCTTATATATACTCTGATCATTCTAGAGGTGTAACGAACCACAATTCTGTACTTTTTAAATCGATAATAAAACACACATGTCCAACTCAAATTGCACGAAAAGACGGATCATTAAGGATATAATGAAAAATAAAGATAAAACAGAATCTCACACGAATGGAATAACATATATTATTTTAATAATTATCTTTACAGCGGAAAATTTTAAAATAAAATATCAGAGTCTAACCTAGATTCAGCCTGGACAGTTATAAACACCTGTCCTTACAATTGCTGACAAACATCAAAATAAAACTAACAAACCACAGCGGAAAATAGAATACGTCCATACGATGATGAAGGCCTCCAGCTCTCCTTTGGAAACTCCAAGCGTCTTCAACTAAACCTGAAACTACTCAGATCTGACCCGAGTATTGAAAATACTCAGATCAGGCTTGATAAACCAGCGTAAGAAAACTCAATAATAAATGACAGTGTCATATATCAGGCTTTGAATAAAATTCTTTGAAAAGAATGAGTATCTCATAAGACCACTCCCACACATAAACACGGTCGGGTTTTTACCTTATGATAACTTAAACACTTTTATATATTAAAACATTTGATATTATTTCTAATGACATTCCTTTGAAAACATTTGCAAATAAACTTATTAATCTTAGTTGAAATTATTATATTGATTAAATTCCAGCATAATAGGTTTACAATCAAATGCATAGGTTCTTCTTAGAGGATGGTTTTCATACAAATGACCAAGTGAAGGGACTACCTTCCGATGGGTACACTCTAGATGGATGTCCGGAGGAACCATCATAAAGCTCCTCTACCAACACAAGATCGGCCTACCTCTATAACTAGATAGTGCTGAATATGTCATCTGCGGTCGTTACCGACCTTTAACCGAGCGTGCTCTAGCATACAAACCACATTAATTTACATCCCGAACGTCATAGTGGGAAGAAATATATCTAGAAGGGGATGATCATACCCTAATTGGGAATGACCTACTTAGCCTTGCTGCATCTAACCCAGTTTTGGTCATTTTCGGTTGACAAGGCTCGAGGCTATAATTACCTTTTCACATAACACATCTTCTTTCACTTTGAATGTCAAATTACCATTCCTTTTATTACTATTTGACTCCTACAAGCATACAACCTCTGAGCTCGTATGTCTCAGAGAAGGGTGTTAAGCTAAGAGAAGTTGCCTTCTCCACCACCAAGCAGATGTACATCTGTAAAAGCCAAATGTTGTGCCTCAGAAATGCAATGTCAGACATCCATCTATACAAGTTCGTTCTCAGACAGAACGAAAAAGAAGGAACTTTCCTCGGCCATTACTAGGCGAGAAGCCCTTGTGGTTTTGAGGATTTTCATAACAAAGAGACCACTGCTACAATATAGTGAGTCGAGAGTTTATCCCCAATAAATCAACAAGTAGTCCCTTAACTGAATATATTTCCTTTAATGCTAATATACTCAAAAGACGATTCATCTATATTATAATAATTTTTTCCCAGCAATCCTTTAACTGAGTATATTTCCTTTAATGCTAATATTATTTATGAATTATTTCATAAAACTATCACTTAAGTTTATTACATCTTATAACTTATGTAAATCAATCACTTTAAAGACTTAAGTCCAAATCCATAATTAATGCTGGAATTCATTAATAAAGCATTTTCTAGGTTATAATTACCTTTTTGGTGAGTCATTATTTTACTTAATAGTTCATAACTTAAATCTACATTTGTATGAATACCATTACATCCTAAGGGTGTATACAAATACCAAATTTCAAATTTGTTTTACTTAAATCCGTTTGTCTAACAAATTTTGACTTTGTTGTAATTTACTATTATCTCAAATTCATAAGTTATAAAACTTTTTTCTTATTTAATACTATTATTAATTTTCTATCTTTGAGAAACAATTTTAAAACCACACATATTTAAATCCTCATACTCTTAACTCTTAAATCTCTCTTTTTTTCTTTACAAATCAGATTTATAAATTATCCTTGTCTTCTTTCATTTACTCAAAGTATTTCACAATCCTTTACCAAAAAATTCCACAAATTTCTTAGCTCTGAGTTATGTATGATTCAGAACTTTTCAACTGTCCAAAATTGTTGAGAATTTTGTTTTATCTTATCAATTAGCGATCCCAATTTATCTTTAGTTTAAATACTTTTATAAAAATTACTAATCGATGATTCACATTACTTCTTTAACTTAAGAAGATTATATAGATCGAGTAACTCCAATACAATCCAAGGAACTGGGTACTACCAATAGTATCATATTTCCTCTTAACAAGAAGAGTAATACTTAAAAGAAGTGCTTACTATCCGAATACATCTCTTGCCCATTTTTAGTTTATTTTCGAGCCAATCGAATTAGTTATCATAAAATACCTTTTCTGTTTTCAAAATCCTTTAAAAATTACTTTATAAAACCTATCTTATAAATTTATTTTGTCTTATATTAATTAACTTCATTTAAATTTCCACAATTCTTTTACTTGAATTTAAATTCTCATTCCTTCTATATTTATCTTTTTACATAATCATTTGAATACATTTTTATCTTATGTGTTCATTCCTTAAACCAATCTTATTGTCAAACACTTTATAGCCAAATCGTGAAACTTAATTCACAAGATATTTGCACTTTAACTTTTAAATTAAACAATTGATCAATTTATGATAGTAACTTAACATTATCATTTCTTAATTTATTATTTTGGAATAAGTATTAAAGATTTTAATTACCTTATCAGATATCTTACTTATCGATTATCTTTATGAAACATCTTATAGTCAAACTATGAAATTCTAATCATAAGATGTTCATATTTAAATTTCACTAATCCTGATTTATAACTTTACAATTTTACAAAATATATACTTTATATTCAAAATATAATCCTAGGTAAAATTATTTCATTTACCAATTTTTCTCAAAATCAATGTGTCAGTTCGCCTTGTTTAAATGTTTAGGAATCTTCATCGATAACGGTGATCAGGCACATCGATCGGAATCCATAAATCACTCAACAGATAAATCAACACAAAATAATTTATTAGTCACTAACAAATACACGCTCATCTATAATACACTCAAACCATTTTAGGATGTTCCTAACCCTATCTCTATTGAGTTACTCATCTTAAGGTGTTACTAACCCTATCTCCGACGAGTCTTTACCCCAACAAATCCAAGGTTCTCGCTTAACCTTCAGCTCTGATATCAAATGTAACAAACCACAATTATGTACCCTTTGAATCGACAATAAATCACACATGTCCAACTCAAATTGCACAAAAAGATGAATCATTAAGGGTATAATGAAAAATAAAGACAAAACAGAATCTCACACGAATGGAATAACATATATTATTTCAATAATAATCTTTACAGTGGAAAAATTTTAAAATACAAAATCAGAGTCTAATCTAGATTCAGCTTGGACAGTTGTAAATACCTGTCCTTACAATTACCGACAAACATCAAACTAAAACTAACGAACCACAATGGATGGTAGGCTTTTCAACCATCCTTCTACCCTTTTGCTTTTCAACATGGAAGCACTTCTGCTTTTCAACATGGAGGTGACTACATGTGGTACCTCGAATCTGCTTTTACGGCAAGCCCCTCGACTATCAACCAACCCTTTTACACTAGGGACATGTATGAGTAAGATTTTAACATTCGTCACTGTTCACAAAGCGAGAACCCCCTATCGTGCTGAACATAATCAAGCAAATCCGATACCAGGTTCTTCGGATAGGAATCACCCAAATCCGATCCCGCTTCGTTCGTGCTAATCATCAAATAAAAAGATGTTAAGTGGTTAATTAACATTCTAAGAATTTTTTCTTTTTTCTTCTTAAAAAAAACTTGAATATGATTATTTAGAGCATCCTGGCTTTCCTTTCGATCTATTCCACCCCTCGCCTAAAAAGAGAAAACATATGCCATGTAAGTTCAGGGAACTAGTTGCTCCATCCCTAACCTTAGTTAAACACCTTATTTTATCTTCTTAGATCTCACATGCGAGGCAAATGTACTAGTCATTTCCGCATACTCAGTTTGTTATTACATTCAATATTTTTCACTTTTTGTTTAACTAGAATAAGCAATTCCTCTTAATCATTTATTCAAACTCTTATCAAATCTTCCAAATCATCTTCAAATTACTTACCTATTCTTTTAAAATCATCCACAAAAGATTTAGGAAAGAATTGTTAAGTTTGAAACTACATTTCAAAAGTTATTTAAAACTGCTGCGAAAAGCGTTGCGAAAAGTGTTTTAAAAGTTATATTCTTCAAAACGACTTTTATATCATATAGATATCCATCTTTTTAACTTAAATCTCTATTAAACCATTTTAATATATTTTTCAAATTTATTTCATATTTTTAATCATTTAAAAATATCATTTATAAAGAAATCCTTTTTTGGGTTCCGAACTGCAAAACCGCGATGTTTTTAGAAAATTGTTTTGGACATATTTAAAATATATAAGATGAAATCTTGATTTTCTTTATTTATTTCTATAAATATATTGAAATGTTTATAAAACTTTTCTAACTCATTTTAAAACTATTTCCAAAAGGTTTAAGCATTCCATATACACCATTTCATTTTCAAAAGAAAAGTGATTTCCTTTATGCTTATCGACGTGCATTAACGTGACTTGGTAAAACAATTTAACAATCATATCGAACAATAAATACTTGATGATCAAAGCATATATAAGCATCCATAGCAATCATAACACATCATCAAACATGTTTATATATAAATAGAGATGCTAAATAGAGTTTCTCACCATAAACCAAAACGATTAACGTTCTACCAACATTCAAACTAACCCACGCTTCACTGACTACTTCCTACTTCACAAACACAAGAAAACAACACCCTATTCCTTCCAATAGCTTGGCCGAGGCTTGAGATGGAGGTTGGCAAAAAATATAGAGAAGAAATGGTAGAGCTTTGATTTTGAATTCTCAAAATTAGACCCCAAAAATAGGTCATTTTCTCTCTTGTTTTTGACTCTCTTACTCGCAAAATTTAAAAACTTGTAAACCAAAAGTTGTTGCGAATTCTTTTCTCTTGAATTTAAAAAAAAATCACTTGATTTTATTCTGTTTTGTGGAAGATATGATAGAATGAAGAAGAGGTATTGTCAAATTGACAAAATTGAAGCACAAAAATGTACCTCAAAGAATTTAGTTCCAGGTATAGCAAACCTCAAAACTGGAAAAAGTAAGCAACATAACAGTTGTAGCGACTGGAATTTCATATGGTTTAGAAAAAATATTTTTTTTAATTTAAATCTATTATGATCAAGTTATGATAAAGACAAAATGGCCCATTCTCTGGGTTAAAAACTGGGTCAGAGAATGCACTAGAAAGAAGTGTGATTGTGACATAGTTACCTTTAGAATAATACAATATTGTCAACATAAAAGTTATAGCCATTAAAAAATACATGATTTGAAAAAAAAAATTTCATTTTGGTTCGGTTTTGAAGAAGTTATGGCCAAGAGAAGAAGAGGTAAAATATGAAGAAGAAAAAGGGTTTGATTTGAAAAGGATGAACATTGATTTCTTTTGAATATTTTATAAATATTTTGACAATTTTTTTTTAATTTTTTCCTATGGCTTGGAAGCCATTAAAGAGAAGAAGAAGAAGAATAAGCTTGAGAAAAGAAGAAGAAAAAAATGAATGAAAGTGAAGAAGGAGGTGGATATTTATAAAAAAAGAAAGAAGTGGTAAATTTACCAAAATAACCTCTTACCAAATTACCAAACTAACCTTACTTCAACCTAAAGAAAACTCCACTTTTTCAATACTTACTATCATCTTTAACATCCTTACTTTATGTCTTAGTCACTTAAAGATTAAGTAAAGAATATCATAATTATGTTGGTTTTGATTTGATGTGATTTGATGTTTACTTTTTCTTACTTTTGTTAATTCTTACTTACTTTTACTAATGACTTCTAGAAGTTTTCTAATATTATTTAGTAAAAGTAAACATGTTTAGTTATTAAAATGTATGAAATATATGTTAAAACATGTTAACAAAGGTGCGATAATGTTGCAGCAACTTATTTTGAACAAAACGTTGATTTTCGACAAAACGTTTTACGGTCACATTTCGACATTTTTGTTAAACTATTTATCTATGTAAACCAAACTTCAAAATTGGTTTGCTATTATATTTAAATAATTAAAAAAAGTATATTTGACTTATAAAATAATATAATATCCAAATCTATTTGTAAAAATACGACATCAATTTGTCGTTATGCGACGAAATTTGTCAACTTTTATAAAACAAATTTTATATATTTATCAAACCATTATAAATTAAATTACTATTATTATTAAATGAGTTTGATATCAATTATATATATATATATATATTTAAAGGAATTATTTATCCTTTAAATACTTTTCATGAATATTTATCCTATTTTATTGGAATCCGACTTTTATCGATTTTACAATGGAAATCCAAAGCCTTTATTCAATATCAAAAATAAGTTTACCATCCTTATTTATCATATGAAACCTGATTTTTTAAGTTTTAAAATTCTACATTTGAATAATTAAAATAATTAAATATCCCATTTTCAAAGTGTTAAAATTACGGGTCGTTACAAGGGGGCATCTTCATATGTCGCTCTTGGCATATGTTGTAAAAGTTTATTTTCTCTCGATGTGGTTAACAATTGCGTGATTATGTAATGAATTTGAAATGTTTTGAAATGGAATATGGAGCTTGTTTGATGTATTAATTTTTTTCATATTCATATGTTTCTGTGTATCAATATATCTAACCTTACCATATTTGGTCACCGATGATTAATAACTATGGATGACTACAACATCCGTAGCCATTAGTTTTGATCCTTCAAGTAGGGGATGTTATAGATTTTCAACTAGGATGGGAGCTAGGGCCAGGAGCGTTTGGCTTACTACATGATTAGAGCTACCGTGATATAGGAGATCGGAGCTGGTCAGAGGCAAGATGATGGACTAGCAAAGATCATTGCTAAGATGGAGATAGGGTCAATCCTTAGGAGATGAGGTAGTACGTACTTGACCCAGAAGGTTGGCTTCTCTAAGATGATAAATTGATTTTACCTAACATCGGTGGATTCATGATTGGGGTACTACGAAAGTACCACCCCATTTGAAATTACTATACATTCCAGATGCAACAAAGTGTATAGAAACATTTTGGTGGGCGAGATGATGAGGAACGTCAGGGTTAGGATGTATGAGTTGTTAAAAGTTGAAGTTGAGCATATAAATCCTAGTGGGTTATTATGCCACTAAAGATACCCTAGTTAGAGGGGAGTAGGTATTAATTGACCGCCGATGGCTAGGGGAGGATATAGTGACATCTGAGTCATAATCGATAGAATAACAGGGAGTCCCGAGTTTATACCCATGGAGTCGAGTGAAATGGCAGTGGATCAAATTGAGTGGTGTATCAAATGGATTATGTGATCCTAGAGTATGCCAGGGAATTTCATGCAATAAACACCCGTTATCCACAAGTGAACTCTAGGAAGAGCTTACGAGAGGCATAAGGAAAGATAGCACCGGATTTATCGTGTAATATCATAAGTGGACCAAAAGATTTGAGACCTCATAGGCTCATTCATATAGTTGGATGTGATACAACAATGGTTAGGAGGAAGTCAATGAAGTTGGTAAGGGTTCAGTAGGGTGAAAACAAAAGAGGTAGTGCAGCATGAGGGCCATTTATCTAGAGCTTTTTACGTGGTAAGACATTTTATTTATCGCATTAGCTTTCACATTTGATGCCATGCTTGGTATTTACATTAGGTAATTTTAATATCCTACATGCTATAGTAGACAGAGATATTATTTTTTCTTATGTGTGCATGTTCAGTATTTGGATATGATTATTTATGGTTATTTGGGATGCAGGATAACTATGTTGTTCTACTTACCTTATACGATTGAATTTCAAGGGCAAAATTCCTAAAAAAGAGCATAATGACCCAATATTTTATGTATCAAAGGACTATAAAATATTATTTTAAAATCCAAATTGGGTCGGATTTGGCTATAACTTTGGGTAATGTTGATTAGTGACATTTTTGGCCCGTAATAATTTTATTGGATGATTTTGACTCTAGTGTCTATAACTTTTGATAGGAGTTGAATTAGGGGTTGAATCCACTTCCAAACGAAAGATACTATGGTTTATCTTCCTGAAGAGTATTCAAAATAGCCTTTTTGACTAACCGTTTAGGATATATAGCTGTTTGAAGTTTAGATTGCTTTTGAATGGCTTAGTGGGTAATTAGTGAGATTTGGGTCAATCTTTTGGGTTTAGAGTCAAGGGGGAATTATGGAACCTTCCCAAACCATTATTCCACTGCCCTAAAACATTATAAAATCCATCAATATTCTCTTTAGCTAAAAAGCCATCATATTCCTTACTTTAATTATCCAAATGAAGCACCTAAGAGGTAATTAGTAAGCGAATTAGCTTAATTTCATATTTAGGGAGCATTGGAATTCGTGAACCATTGTTTATTTCAGATTTACATTGGTTATTATGTTTGGGTTGATCTAGGTGAGTGGTTTCACACTTCTCACTAACGTGTGATTGTTCATATAGCAAAGGGTAAGGTTTTTAAATTGCTTTCAAATTGTTAAGAGATTTATAATTTAGATATAAACTACAATCAGTTATGCAATGGTTCTAAAAGGATAAATGTTACTTTTAATTAATTTTTGACCATTTGAGCATACCGATTGTCATATGCTATTTTATAGATATAAGGTGACAAAAATGCCTTGATATCAATTGTATTGCTTTGTATTGATGCTTAGATGTTGTATGATGTTTGGATGTAGTTATTGTTTATATTTTTAACCGTTTATTGTGTATTCAATGAGTGGCAGTCATTTAAGTAGATCGAGTAGCAAAATTGCTCCAAATACGATGAGGTCGCTTTTGTGAGATCGAATGGATTGTGGAAGTTGTGATTTTGGTCAAATGGAGTTTGGGAAAGTAATGATATGGTCTTGAAAGTGGTTAACAGTAAATAAAATTGTGGTCAGGGGTAGGCACTTCGAGGCATCTCGAATTTGACTTCAGAGCACAAGGCAGAAAGCTTCTAAGAATTGAAAGTGGATTTAATTTCCAAGAACTTTGCCAATTTTTGGCCATGTGGCATGGTCGGTACCAACCATGTATGGTCAAGAACAACCACAATGTGGTCAGCGATGACTATGTGGGATGGAGCAGGATTTTGAAGGTAATGGTTTTTGGAAGCTTGGGTGCTTGGCTTTGGGTTTCGTGCAGTGGAACTTCAAGGTGATAAAGACATTGCTTTGGGGCAAGGGAAGTATTATTTTGGGCTATTGGTGCATGCCAAGAAGTTTTTGTCACTTCAAAGCACTTAGCCCAAGTTGGCTAAGTATTAGCCAAAAGTAGTCAGCACCGATCACAATGGTGAGGCCCAATTTTTAGTGAATTTGAGTCAGGGCTTAGGAGATCAGGCCATAGTGGTTTTTCGTTGATGTTTAGTTTAGATGTTATGGCCTTTGGACGAGCAATTTTAATTAGTGAAACAGTGGGGCAACGCTTTGACTTGACGACTCCAAGATTTGGTGATGATGGCTCAATGACTTGAGGTAGACGTCTAGAGGTGTTCTAGATTCCGACATGTAGATGGGATGAATTATTTTGGTCAAGTACTCCGGGTGTGAAGTATATGTGGACTTGGTGATGTTTAAGGAGGCACAATTTACTAGGGGATTTGGTGATGTTCGAGGAGGCACGTTCGATGGGTGAAGCGATGTGGCAGGACATGGTGTGTTCTGATATCAAATCATGTGCAAGAAAGATATTGATAACTCTAGATAAGGAGTATGTTTCATGGGGCAAGGGTATGTAAATACGCTCACTATGTACCCTGGATCTTGGCGAGGGTCCATCCAACAAGCCTTTGTGATGGCACTACTTTGGTGATGGTATGTGAACTAACATCGAACCTAGTAGCAACATAGTGTGTCATCGACCATGGTGATGGTTGTAAGAGTTACCAGAGATTAGGAGGCATCTTGGTGGTAATGCAAGATCTTGGTAGTGGTCAGGTTATATCAGACCTTGGTGATGGTAGGAGCAAAGGGAGACCTTACTGATGGTTGTCATTGCGTGTTTTCTATTGTTGCTATGATTGGTTTGATTGCTTTGTGTCTATTATAATGTCTCGTGATGTAGGTATACTGTGTACATACCCGACACATATGCTATACTTCGTGTAGTATACTCATATAATGATGGTGATAGCATAACATATATGGTGTTATATGCTAACTTGTTCGATGTCGAGACATGTCAGGTACGATTCTCTATACTCAATGTCTCTATTTTTACTATATTGATATTTATAGTACCTTGAGATTGTTTATTGCTCATACTAAACTATTGTCTGAATTGATTTTTCATACTTCTTATTATCTCGAGTACTCTTGAATGATAGACTAGATTGCAGGTATGGGGAGGTACGTGGGTAGTACTGATGGACTAGCAGGAGGCTACACTTTCATATATTATTACTTGGCTTATTATACTATTTTTCCACCGTGCGACACTGTAGAGCCTAGGCAATGTTTGACCATTTTATCCGAAGACAAATATTCTTTGTTTATTTGTTGGTTGTATAAACTCTACTACTGTTTTGTATAAATTTATTGAATCTTTGTCTGTGATGGTTCAACTAGTTATATATCTATCTTGCCTGTTTAATATCTGTAATTGATATTATATTTTATTCTTGCACCGCAACATATACGACATGTCCTGTGGTTATTATAGTTTACTTCACAATCTTAACAATCGTCCTACATTGGTCGGGAACCATTACAGCGCAATGTACAAGTATATTGGGTGTCGGAGGTCTAGGCAGTCGTCACACATTTGTTTCTCACTTTGTCAAAAAAAATTGAATTTTTTTCTTTCCTGTTATTTATAATACTTTTCTATTTGGAAATTCCCAAAAAAATAAAATAAGAACATTTGTGAACAACTGTAACATAATATCATTATGATATATAATTATGTAGGACACTATAGTGTATGATGGTTTTACTCATACCTTAATAATCAATAATTTTAATAATACTTCATTGTCATGGCTGTAGTGGTACTTAACATATCCTTATTCTGATGATTTTCCAATTCATCATAATGTTTATGATATTTTAGTATACTTAACTTTTTATATACTTTAGTGTATAATGATTTTGATGATGTTAATATGTGTTAGTAGTTACTTTCATGTATCATGACTTTAATGATATGATAATTATCACAATTCTAGTGATACTATAATATATCACAATTTTAGTGATGCATGAAACTCCAAACTTCAAAGCCATAAATACAAATCAACTAAAATGAGTATATATTAGAAAATTATCATTTAGTAATTTTCATATTCACGAAGACTTAAAATCTAAGAAAAAATAAACTAATCCTTTATATAAATTAATTTCGTATGATATAAATTCAAATATTATATTTGAGAAAAAATAATTTGGAATTCATGGAGATAAAAATTTTAGAGAGAATAGTAGTGGAGTTTTTTCTCAAAAAATTGCAACTGAGGTGTCGATGGAATATGACTATAAGGTGACCTTGTAGAGGAAGATAGATTTTGATATTTTCCTATATCTTGAGTATTTAGGTAAATGGGTATTTTATTTTAATGAAAAATGTCAGCAAAAAAAATTAGATCTAAGGACAATGAACCTTAATAATTAGATTAACTTAATGACCTCGTTAAATTATTTAAGCAATAAATTAGTTTAAGCTACTTATTTCAAAGATATTACTGTAGAAAACAGAGAATGGTGATTGAAGTAGCAAATAACAAATAACAAAGGTTATTTTGAAAGCATTTTTATTGATTAATGTTAGAAAATATAGAACTAATAAGTTTAGAAAGCTAGATATATACAGCTTTATCACTTAAAAGCAGTGTGATCACTTAAAATATAGAACTGAGCTGTTTAGCAAATAATTCCCATTTAGAATTTAAAAATAGGATGTAAATAATAAAGCTACATATAATTTTTGCTTGTTTTTTCTTGTATTTTTTCTCACTTTCACCAAAAAATAATTTTGTAATTAGTTTTTATTTATTATGAAATGTTAGTGAGTATCCTTGAATTTTTTTTCACTTTATCCAATTAAAGCTTGAAAGTTATCTTTGGTATGTATAACATAATTTGGTTGTCCTTCGCAATAAAAAGGAAACTTTTACCTTAAAACTAGGTTGTTAATATTAGACAATATCATTGATATTTCACATATCATTACTTACTCAATTATTTTTTAAAATATCACAGATGTATATCATTTGACATTTACCAATATATCGCTTCGATATTTGGTTTTAAATATATAACATTTTTATTTAATACAATTTACCATTTTAAATGATGAAAAAATAACTTAATCACATTCTTAAAGTATGTTGTCGGAACATAGTAAATGATGATATGTGGACCACATTAATATCTAAATATGTTAATTATTGACTTTTAAATGTACGAGTTTTTAATGTTCTCATCATCAAGACTTTTAACAATGAAAACTTTTGTGTCCTTTTCTTTTTATATTCTCTATTTTGTGAGAATTCACTATCCACACAACCAACTTTATGTAAGAATTACTACCTTTTTGTTCTTTATTTATTTATTATTTATAATTTGAAATTAGCATATAATTTTTTCTTTTTTAATTAATATGATGCATCAAGAAGTAGAAGTATACTTTAATAAATTTGTATAGTTGACATATTAATCGTGAAATAAGGCTAAAAGTAGAAATCAAATATTAAATCAACATAACTTGCCCAATCATTCAGATGAATGCAAAAATGAAAAAACTAGAACATGAACAAATTTGGATAAGTCTGGCAATGATTCTAAGGACTAAATAAATGAGTAAGATGATAATTAAGATAAAGAAAATAATAAATAGGCTTATTCTCTCCAATCTTGGTGTTTTTAACACCAATTTTGTAATTTGTTTAATAGAATATCTATTTATTAATAAATTGTAATGTATAACATAAGGTGCATTGGCAACCAAACTCCACCCCTTTCAAATGTGTAATGCTTTGGAAATTGGGAATGGGATAGAGCTCCACTTTGTCTCGATCCCTCAATAACTTTCAAAGGTCAATTTCCCTTCAACGACTATCTCCCCCATTCTTCCCAATAAAATCACTTTCCCTTAAGTACTTCTTCCATGCCAATTTCACTTTATTCTCCTTTTCGAAAATGTAGTAAAAGCATTGCAATGGTCTAAAAATCTGGTGTACTATTGCCACTTTAAACTTTCAATGATGCACAACAGACCCATATGCTACCATTGGAAATAACAAGAAAGGAGTGCATGAAAAAATTGCAACCGCGCCTAATAGGGCCCTGAATGGTTGTCCATGAGAACTAGAGGTGATCAATGAGAGTGTTCGACACAAACACGATGCACTCAAATGCAGTGGATGGTGCGACAAAGTATGTGTAGTAAATCGTTGTGGGGTGGGGTCGTACAATGGAAATTTCATTGGGTACTAAGAATGGTTCGCTAATCGTGTTAAGAGTTTGATGGTTGTTCTAGCAAAATTTCCACATTCTCGAAATTGACTCAAAATGGTGGCAAATTGTCCATAATTAAAAATATGAACACCGATCAAAATCACGTTCAAATCTAAATTACTATGACTATTAAATTGTAGTTTGATGATGAATCATTTATCTTTCCCATTTGGGCCCACCTTGGATATTTAGAATACAAAGGAAATGAGTGCATCAAAATGTTCTATATAATGATATGGTGTGAAACGTTCAAACCATGTGTGAATCTAACTTTATATAAAGAAGTTATGTATTGATTGTCCTTTTCTCCCTAAACTGTTCTTATCGATCAACCCTTATCGATAAGTATGCTACCATGGAAAATTGCCTCAGACGATCAATGAATTAAGTAATCGAAAGTGCTAGAGTAAATTTTATATGATGGTACAAGATGGATGGTTCAAGATTTGGGAGAATCTGACCTAAGAAAAAGGAAATATGGATCAACTTTCCTTTTTCCTCTAGTTTGTTCTTATGGATCAATCCCGTTCGATAAGAATGTATCTACCCAGATCCATACGAGCTGAGTTAACTTCTACCTATTATTCACCCTATTTTTATGTGTCTTGATTGAATATTTCTTAAAAGAGTTTCAGGGGATATTTAAAGTGAATCAAGATTTAAGACCCAAAAGCGATCCTTCTACACCTATACATACAAACACACATCACTAAGGAAAGGGATCGATTGGCACTGATTGGTAGATAGGACCTTCAACGCAGCTCGACCCTAGCCAAACTTATTGATAGGTATCGATCGACCTTTGAGGACCGATACAGATCCATCTAAGCAATCACAAAGGGTTGAACCAAATCTCCATTTAAGGAGAGTACATCAAGAGCATGACTTTAGAGCTTGGAACTAGAACTTGTATCCAATGTTAGGGCTGCATAAAGATGAACCACCAGGATGTCCATGTGTAGTCATTCCAAGAGACATAGGGAACCATTAACCATATGAACGGAGATGTATTAAGATCTAAGGATTTCATATGAATCAAGGAGATTGCATAATTGAGATGATACGAGGGGAATTTTGTGGATGAGGATTAGATCGAAGTTTAAATAATGTGAATTGAAACCCATTCAACTCAAACATTCGAAATGATAGGAATCCACTTGCTTTTCAACTACCTACGTTGGACCCATATAGTGGGAGAACCAATCCAACTGTGCATCAGTTGAAATATGTCTAACATATTGGAGTGTTAGAAGCTATATAGGAGGTGATAAGTCATTATTTACGTTGTACCTAACTAATTTTGCAGCCATGTGATTTCACCAACTCGATAACATATCTTTTAGCGCATGGAATGAGTTGAGAAGTTTATGAGCTAGTTAGGGTTCATATTATTCAATCATGGAGTGTGATATCACTATCTAATATAAAATAGAGAGAGAAGGAATCATTGCAAAGTTTTTTAACCGATTTAACATAGCAGCTATCGTTGTCCATAAACTAGATACATCGATAGTTCTTATGGTGATTGTCATAAGAGTTGATAATCAAAATGAATTCGGAAACATTGACGAGAAATCCACCTATGATCTAATAAATTTATATTATCAAGCTAAAGTTTTTTTTACATCTAGAAGATGCAAATGCTGAAAATGGTAAAGTCAATGCTCTTAAGGATGGAGGATCATTTGAGGAATATTCCATAAAAGATACAGGAAAGGGAAAAGTTGATGATGGTTTTGGAGCACCAAAGCATCTACGGTGGGAACTAAAATTTTCTATACGGCAACTGAACAAGACATCAGCGAGGACATACCTAACAACTAGAGGACATATCTAGTATGGAACCTTTTGGAAGAGAGCCTACCTAATGGGAGAGGAGGACTAAGAAATTTTGTTTTTTCCATGTGCTGGATGAACACAAGATTAATGAGTGCAAGCATTTGCGGGAATTGATAAAGGAAAAGGTTCAAAGCGATCGATGATAACAATATGTAAGGAACCTGACGACCATAGGGTAAACTTCCATGACACAATAGACATAACAATCCCTTGCAATAAGTGACCCTAGCCGATAAAATATATGAGCATGAGATGGAAATTCCATGATCAGAATGGATGGAAGCTGAGAGAGATAATGGTATGCCTTTCCTTAGGGGAAATTGTGTAATTTGTTATATATACCACACATATATACATATACAAATACATATAATCAATCTAGTTCGTAATAAAAGTTATTTGCCTATTTTCTTTCATATACTTTGTTATATTGCGATATAAATAATTAAGTAATCGATTTAAGGTATATAAATAAGAAAATCCATAAATAAAATGATATATGGTTATAGCCGCAAATAGTTGTAACTAAGAGCAATTTATCAAAATATAAAATAACATTTTGTTTTAAATATTCCTAGACAAGATGTTTCGAGAAAGGACATCGATTAAGTCGAGGGTACATAATGCTCTCCAAATGTATGGTAGTATATTACTCATGGCAGCTGGAGGCACCAAGGGATACTTTTATTTATAGGACAATTATAGAATGGCTCAACTAAGAGTTACCTATTAATTGATAACAACCACGTCAAACAAAAAGATTTAGTATAATGATGTTACACAATTCCCTCAACTTAATAATACTATGGAACATTGATGTGGATACTCCATTTTGATTATAGTTAAACCATACCATGGCGATCATCGAAAAATTATAGTTAGGACCGAGTTGAAGCTTAGAAAGTGAACCGTTATTCAATAGAGAATTCGTATCCTCGGTTGTATGAGGTTAATATCACGGTCAATTACAGTCAACTCAAAGTTAAAATCTACGGCCAGAGAAAAATAGTTAATATCAAATGTTGTTATTGAACCAAGGACTTTGTAAATGGACTGAACAATTGAATATGGATATTATTGGAGTTTTGACCAATGCCAATCTTCATGCATCCTAAAGTTATATAGTGTTGACGAAGAGAACATGCATTGTATTGTCACTTAACGATACTGCTTAAGGTGATCTAAAACTCAATTTTACCAATAAGATCTATAAGTGACGAATTCAGCAAAACTGCCCCGGCATAAGCTAACATGACATATGAACGTTAATATTTGAGTGAACATTATTTGCTGATGAATTTACACTTACGGAACACATAATCGCATCTGTGAATTCTTCAAAATACTACATGATTTAATTAGTTTATAAAATGTTATAAATTAATAAAATTAACTGTTATTTAAAAATACCAATTATTAGTATATTTGATGTTTGGGGGCACTTTTAGTAAATAGGCAGGCTCCTACAAATTTTCTGAGTGCTATTAGAAATTATTTAGATGTATATAAACATTATATGTCCATGTACTGATATAAAATATCGATATACGTTTAAAAGGGCTTTAAATATAAACAATTATTGAGTGTTCTACTTAAATTAAGTACCATTTGTGAATTGTTTAGATGTATATATAAACATCATATGTATCCTTCATGAAAAAGGAGGAATAAGGGGCGAATCTGGCTTGAATTAAGAATGAATAAATGGTGGTAGACATTTCTTCCCTTTCCCCCTCTATAAATACCAATGCATACTCGCTCCTTTTCTACTTGATGCTTCATCTCCTTACCTCCCTTTCTTCTAACTAACTATAACCTCCAAGGGCGAACCCCCAGCAAATCAAAAAACAATTCAAAAGTGGTAGCATTCGTCTTGTTGCAAATTCGAGTAAATGACTGAAGATCCTATGAGTCAATTTCGTATCGAGGTTACGAACGGCAGGATCTACTAGGCAATAATCTATTTATTTCACATCAGTATGTTATGTCCCCTACACAAGTATATATAATATTGGTTGGTATATATAATTTTATTTAATGATTTAGAATTAAAACATAATTCATTTGGTTTAATTTTAAACTATAGCATATTGAAAATGCATATGGATAGAATATTATATACACACAACAATTAATTTTCAGCCATATAAAATGTTATCTTATATAAATATTTAAAATTATATTCGTTTTATCGTAAAAATAATTATATTTAAATTAATTTTGAGCTATGTTAACATATATTATACGATTTTTGTTGATGAGTTAAAAACTTATTTTTTTGCTCAAGAGTTTTATTTATAAAAGAAATTATGCCACAAATAATTTTGTTACTAACCAATATTATATTTATTTAATATATATAAATTTATGTTTAATATTTGTATGTATGTATATCTTTATGTATGTATTTATGTATGTATGTATATGTTTAAGCCGAAATTAAAATAGTGTGTGTGTGTGTATATATATATTCAAATTAATATATTTGAATTAATTGTCATTTTAAATATTTGTTTTAATATTTTTAATTTTATGATATTTTGAAATAGCCACATTTGATTTATAATTTAAATATGTAATATTTTGACTTTGTTAAAATTGGATTTGAATTAGAAATTTTGAACATTTAATATAAATTCAAATCAACATGTTTTACTTAGTCGCATATTTTTTAATAAATTTAATTTAATTATGTTTATAAATAACTATTTTTAATATGTGTGTGTGTGTGTGTGTGTGGAAATATATAATATATATTTATATATCTAAACTATATATATATGGAATAACAATATGTGTATACAAACCATATACACATATTTTAGTATATTAATAAATATGTATATACTTAGCACCTATATTCCCTTAGTATGTATACAAATTTATCATATGTATGTAAGTATAATATATACGTATATGCGATAAATATACATATAAACATTTTAAAATACAATGAAATATTATTTTATGATTGGATCTTATGCTTACTAATAGATTATATAGGCCCATTAAGATCCAAATAGGGAATGTTTTATGAAATTTACCCATTTCACCCACTGCCAAGCAGGCCAGATCCACAAAACTTAGGTTTGTTTTTTCCTTTCACTTTTCTTTTGATTTAAATACACTATAAAGGCATGCTATCGGTTTACTTACGCACATGCGCCATCTCAATCAATCCTACTTGCATGATCTAAATTTAAGCCAAGGGGTAACACTTGATTAAACTATTAGTTTAGTTTTTTTATTTGATGCAATCTAATTTAGACGGAATAAGGCTATACGAATAATCTGATGATTAATATAATTTTAGAGTTATTGGCTATGATCGCTACGAGACATGATATCGAATTTTATATTGATATTGATATGGGATATTAATTGAATTACATTATCCTTGGTTTTCACAAGTAAGTTGATAGGTTATAATTCCACAAACGGAGAGATGAGGATATGAACCTTGAAACAAAATTCCCCTTGTTAAAGAGTGAGTGGATAGACTTGTATAGGATAGCAAGTCCTTTCGTTAGGGAGTGAGCAAATGGACTCCCCTGTAACATTCAGTTCCTATGCTTAAGAGTGAGTGCATGGGGCACAATGTATATTTACAATTATCTTAACATAAGATATTAAAACTTAACTTCGAGGTATGAACACCTTATGATTTGAAATGACTAGATTATCGTTATTAAATGACTAAAAGTATTAGTGCCTTTATCTTGTTGGACTTACTTATATGGGACATTGGGTGATACTAGGCAATTTATAAGCAATGCTTCAATTGGGGGAAATACACTAACATGGCACATTGATACTTGATTTTTTTAGAATAAGAGTGGTACATTATTCAAGAAAAGCACTCATTTTGATGACTCCAAGATTTGAAAGAATGACCTTAAATTTTTTGGTCTAAAGCACCATACCACCTGCCAACTTGAGCTAATTGTCCTTAACGATAAATTGGTACTTGACATATGATAAATTACTAGTGATGCTTTGATATGTTTGGACATGCTTGTAATCAAATGTTGGGAAATACTAATCGATTTGTAAGTCATGCTCCAACTAGATGTAAAACAATAACCCTACACACTAACGCATGATTTGTGAAAAATGGTAAGTTTTATTATATACAAATAAGTTTCCAACGTATAAATGGGCCACAAATTCAAAGATTAAAACCAACCCATAAAAATAAAAACATTACATTACATCCACTTAAACTCTGCTAAAATAAAAATATATACTCCAACTACAAATAATGAACAAAAATGACGATACAGAGATCTAAAAGATAAGGAAGATGATGCCATAACCACAAAAATTCCGAATCAGATGACTTCATTGCCAGAATCCCTCCTGAATTCTATGAAAATAAATCTTCGCTTCATAGAACATTGGCTAAATCCCAAATTAATTTTAATATTATCCATGAAATTTAAATCATACTCTTTGTTTGGAATCTTTAACTGTGAGATTAGCAAGTTGCAATCTATTTTGATAAACAACAATCATAGATCTCTTGTGATGTAACATATTGTTCCATACTTTCTATAATGCCAAATCAAAGCAATTAGGAAGATATCAATAATGCATGCTTTAAAATTAATATTTTTAAACCTTTTTAAATTGTCTCTTAGAATTTCATTTCATGAAGATCGTTATGATGAATGTTGGTTACTTTTAGAATTTGTCTACATTTGTCCCATATCTAGCATATAATTTATACTGCAATATAGCATAATATATGATTCATGTATGATATATGAACCCAAAAGGGAACGTGGGATCATGTTGATTTATTGAATAAAATTTAGGCAAGGATACAAGTCCTTAACCTCAATGGGTTAGGAGTTACCTTTGATTTGTAGGCGATTTCGAAGGAACTAAATAATTCACCACATCTGATTTGATAAATGATCTAAGAACACTGCTGACAATTTGTGTAACGACCCGAAATTTTAACAATTTTTAGTAACGTAATTAACTAAATTTTTCATGAAAATTTAACAATAAAATTTTTAAATGAAAATTTAATATTTGGAATACGTCTCTTTAATCGTACCAGGTGCCAGATTTTTATTGGAAAATATGAAAGTTTGTTTTGTTATGAAATTTCAATTTAAAATTTAAAATTAGTTAAATTGATGGAATAAAATGTTTTTTAAACCTGAATATTTTTATATAAAAAAATGTTTATCATTTTCTGAGTGAAACGTCATAATTTGTTTCGCAAAATTTGGACTGCTCTATCCCCGTTTATCTTATTCTCGGCGATTTAGCAGCAATTTTGGCAGCGAATATCGAGTTTTGATAGGATGATCATATCGCTCATATCTGTTTACCATTCTATTCATCTCGTCGTGTTGATCTCCATAATATATTCATTTGTGCATTTCGGCGTTCGGTACACGGCGAAATCTGCGAAATGATTAGCCATATCGGTATCCATTTTGGGCCTTTTGGGTTTCTCTGGGCCCTTTCATCTATCTTCCAGTTGAAAACAAATAGCCATTTATTTTTATTACTCCATGATTTACCTCTCTGCCTTTTTCTTTTCCATTGTTTGATTTATAATTCTGGTTCTCCGCTATTATTTTCTCTTCGTCCTGTTCTCTCTATCCATTGCTTAAAAAAGGAGAACAAAAATTATATAAAAGTTTGCTTTTATTTTGAGAATCTGCTCTTACCTTTCATCGCAAACCCCTCCCTTTCCATCTATCATGTGCCTTCATCGACTAGACCCCATCTCCTCCGTCCACCACCTTCCGCCAACCCGAACTTTCACCTTCCCACTCTCTCCCTTAGTCGACCCTCCTTCTTCCTCGACCACTTTCTTTCTCCGCCACACTCCTCCATCACCACAGTTACATTTTCCTCACTCGAACAGCCACCTACCTCCATCCCAAATGCATCCACCTTCCTCCATCCCAAACGCAACTACCTCGCAACAGCTGAATGCCAGCCACCCATTCCACCTTCCACCGAGCAACCGCTTCTCTGCCTCCCTCTTCGATCCCCTCAACGCACGTGGCCTCACTGACAGCCTTCCACCGAATTTCCTCTTCTTCCAACCTATGCCTGCCCCACAGCCACCCTTCTTCCCTTCTCCATGCAGCCTTCCACTCCTCCGTGCTCCACCACTGTCCTCTGCCTGTAAAGCCACTACACCCAGCACCCTCCCTTGCCGACCAAACCACCACTCCAACCACCACATCAGCCGAACACAGACCTGCCTCCCTCTCCGCTGTCCCTCCACATCGCCTCGCCTCTGCCATCAATCTACTGAAGCCGCCTAAATCTCCACCTCAAGTGCAACAGCCTTGTCCTCATCCTCATCGCCATGAGCAGTCGGACATCCTAGCCTCCAGCCGAGTGCAGCCCACCACTTCATTGCGACAGCAGCCGCTCAACCGAGACCCTTCAGCAACCCGGCCTACCTCCGCCATTCTCATTTCCAAGCAGTCTACGTTCACCTTATTCTCTTTGACAGCCCATCCTCTTCCGAGCAGCCATCCAACCTCTGCCCAAACCCGAGCCTTACTCCTCCACTGTGCCGAGCCAAACAGCACTTCTCTTCTATAAAAAAAGGAAAGAAGGGAAATATTATATATATATATATATATATATATATATATATTTCTCATCGAATTCTCGAATCCAGTTCGTTGCTTTGTTGGCCGCTGCCATTTCCATCAATAGCAGCAGTTTGTTTCTTGGCTTGTCGCTGTCCCGTTGTGTGTGTGCGCGTCCGTATGCACTAGTTCGTGTATGTATCTCGGGATTATCGCATTTGTTCTCGTTATTTCTCTAGCCTCGAAGGGTGAGCGATCACTCATGATTAATATTTATGTGCTGGTAAATTTATATTCACGTGAAATGACGACTGAAATATGTTGTTAGATTTGAATTTGTTAATAATTTAACCATTGGATATGATATGTTAATATTTAAAATTGTTTGCCAATGTTAATTTACATATGACACCATAACCTATTGTATATATATTATATTCAAATTGTTAATTGTGGAATATGCTTGTCATTGATATGTTATGCTATTTTATTCTATTGTTCTTACACTGCAAGTTCCCTGATAGTTAGGAATTTCCTATGGGTTGAAATGATACATACCCGAACGATCTTATAGATTACGGGAAAATAGTTATGGGTTGAAATGATAAAATCAAGCGATTTTATTGATTTTAAATTTTGAAATTACAGGTTAAAATAATATATATACCCATAAATATTAAATTATTGTGGATAGAAAGGATAAATATCTGTATCATTTAACCATAAGACCAAAAATTATATACCGACATCGTTGGTCTATTTTGAAAAAAATGATTTCCAAAGTTTTGAAAGGAAATAGATGGGTTTTAATAAATACTGATTTTTAAAATATAATATAATGATATTTTATTTAGATTTTTTTTAAAATTATATGTTTTGGAAATTTTAAATTTATAAGTTTGAAAATTTAAAATTATAATTTTTTTACTTATAACTTTATAATTTTTGAAATATACAATTAAGACTTAAAATAGATTTAATAATAAAATTTAATACTCTAAAATTAAATAAAAATTAAACAAGGAACGATTATGAAGGATAAAATCTAACATAGTCTCATTGATCCGGAAAGGAGTAGACTGTAGATTATTCAAAGTAGAACACAAAGCAGGAATATCCTTTAGAATAATATTGAAATGATTACTATCCCGAGATGCTAATAGACTAAAACGATTATAATCCTTAGACGATATTGTCAGATATAACTAATATATATATATATATATATATATATATATATATATATGTATATAATATGTTTAAAATACTTATTTAGATTAATGTCAATATTTTAAAAATAGATTTTTGTAATAAGTTAATTTGTAATTTAATTTATTTAAGGATTGAATTTAAATAAAATTGATTTGAGATTTTAAAGATATGATTTTATAACTTGATAATTTGATTTTTATTAAAGGAGATTAAACGAATATTTTCAAATTTAAATAAAATTGAAATTGGTTTGTAGTTTAATTTGTTTAAGAATTATATTTAAATCGAAATTGATTTGAAACCTATTTATTTGAGGTTTTAAAGGATATGGACTTATAACTTGATTTAATTAAAAGTGATTAAGTGAATATTTTCAAAATTTAATATAATTGAAGTTAGATAATTAATTTTGATTTAAAATTTTTAATTTAAAATTTTATTTAAATTTTATTTATAACAGTAAATATTTTCAAATTTAAATGAAATTGAAATTGAATATTTAATATTGATTTAAAATTTTAATTTGAGATTTTATTTAAATTAAAATGATTAAGTGAATATTTTCAAATTTAAATAAAATTAAAGTTGAATTTTGAAATATAAATGAAATATATCAAATTGGGTTATTGAAAATTGTTTGAATATTTAAACTTTGAAGCCTATTAAATTGGAAATGGTTTAAATTTGTAGTTCAAACCTAATTTGAAATCGATAAATTAGAAATGGTTTTTATGAGAATTTGAATTTAATCCTTTAGCCTTTTAATTGAAAACGTTGAACTAAGATTGATTTAAATTGAATTTTGGAATTAAAGTTCATTTGAATTAATTTGTGAAACTGAAAGAAACAATTTTAATTTGAAACTATTTTTGATATAAACTCTTTTAAATATATAAACTATTTTAATATTTCTTTAAATTTATAAACAATTTTAAATATATATTAATATATAAGCTATTTTTAATATATATATATATAAACTATTTTAATCTATAACCTATTTTTAAATATAAACTATTTTTAATGTATAACTATTCCAATATATAAACTACTTTCAATATTCAAAACTGTTTAGGTTGGAATTGTTATGATCTAGATTTAATGGACTTAAATGCGAATACTTTGATATGATGGTTTAACCTATTTCGTGGTTGTGATTTCTGAAATGAATATGATTTAAAGTGAATAATGATTTTGAAAGTGGATATGATTTTGAAAGTGATATGATTTTGAAATGAATATGATATTTTGATACGAAGTATGAACTGTTGGAAATGAAAAATGGCTACGGTGTGAAATAAGCATGGTTGTTAAAGAAACTAGGATCACATATTGTCATACTCTCTGCCAATACCGAAAACCACTTTAACAACTGTGCACGTTATGGAGAATCTAGAATGAAGTAGGATGGTTTGGCGAATGTCTATATGAGGTATGAATGCAACCCTGACCCCCTCGGTCAGCTTGAGATGACTAAAACATGAGCTATACCGGGCCAAGTGTGGTCACACCTCCGATCAGGGACATTTCTTCGATACCATATTATTACTTTGTGATTGATTTGGTGGCCATCCCTCAATTTGATTAATAGAGTGTGTTTTGAGGTGAGCGGTAGTGGCTACTATGCGTTACCACCAGCCAGGAGTGCAAACGGTTGAATCTTACCCTGGAATTGCCTAGCGTGCCTTGTCTTATGCCTTATCATGCCCTCTACGAGTTTGGTTTGTGTTGTACACTATGGATTTCCCTCTAATATCCCCCCCAGTTTACGGAGGAATTATGGTACTGTATAGACTATGACATTTATATAAAATGTTTTAAAGGGGATATGGATAACGTCTTAACGTTATTTTAATATTTTACTTTACTGTAGACATTATTTATGTAGCGTGTTGTATTATGAATGTAGATAGTTTCACGGATCCTTAAGGAATGGAATCCCAAGCATCCTTTAAGTTATATTGCATATCACTTGGATATTTCACTTGAGTCAATTTACTTGCATAAAAATTAATCCTAACTTGATTGTTTTGTGTTTTTCTTTATGCTCGTGTCAGACTGAGTATCACAACATTTGAGACTTACCTTTGGAGCTTGGATCTTTGCTTGGAGATCTATCTTTATTTATTCAGCTTTTCAAATATTTCAGTTATTTCCCGTCGTTTATGTTTAGACTTGCCAGTTGCTTTGTATTAATGACTTCTATATACTTGAGATTTTATGTTGTATTTGTTTCAGACTCTGATGTTCTTTAGTAGCTTCATGAATTACTATTTATCTATTCCGCTACTTATTATTATATTACTCCATGTCTGTGATTTTGTGATTGATTTATTTACTATATATGCTAAGTTTTGCCAAATATAAATTAACAAAATGTTGTTTTGAGCAATTTAAGTCTGACATGTATGGATATTGTCGATTTGAATGGTTCGAAATAGCGGTTCGTTACAATTTTCTAATATTGATCCATGTTCTCGATTAAAGCATTCTTTATATTCATAAAAAATGCTCTAGGAGGAAAATTTTACTGGAAATTTTTTCGCATTCATGGAATAAACTTAAGCTAGTGGTAAAAAATTTATTATGAAAAATGATGAATCCCAGTCGAAACCGCATCTAAATCCGAGTTAACACGACCAAAATATAATTATTTGACGGTGGATTTATCTATTTTTCCAAGTTTGGCTCACCTTTGATAAGCCCCTTGGATATTCAGAATATAAGACAACAAATTGTGTCAATATGTTCTATATGATGATGCAATATGAATAGTTCAAACTACATATGAGTTCAACTTGATATGAAGAAGTTATTAATCAATCGTCCTTTTTCTCCCTAAACTATTCTTAGCAACCTTATCAATAAGAAGCCCATCATGGAAAGAACCTTAATTGATCAACAAATTAGGTTATGGAGAGAATTTGAGTGTTCTATAGGATGATACAAGTTGAATGATTTAAGTCTCGGAGGATCCGACTTAAGACGAAGGAGTTATGGATCAACCATCCTTTTTTTCTAGTTTTTCTGATGGATCAACCCCAATCAATAAGGATATATTAGCCCTAATAAATAGTGATGGATCAAATGCAATTGATAGGGATAAATCAACCTCTATCATTAAGGACAGATCAACCTCAATTCATTCTGGCTAAGTCAACTTTTATCTTTTCTTTAACTTGTTTTTATGCATCTTGATTGAACATTTCTTGGATGATTATATGGGGTTATTTGTAACGAATCCAGACCTAAAAGAGCTTCTACTATGCCTATAAATATAGAGTAACATCATAAAAGGGGGATTGATTCCTCTATGCCAAACTCCATTTTTTCACAAAATTCTACCTAAGACCCACATGTTAGATTTGAAAATCGATGTACATCTATTGTTGCAATAAAATCATAATAATAAAAAATAAGAGAAGATGCAGCTCGAAGATTTTTCGAATCACCTAAAAATTTGGTGTTTCATACTTTTTTTTTCTATTTCACTTCTCTATTTTGTATGATTTGTTGTAGAACGTATACATGTTACTTTCCTACTACTATTATTAATAATAATAATAATACATCATAGAGTCAGTAGAAGCCACCTACTTATGTTGTATTATTTTGTCGAAAAAGGAAAAATCCATAAGAGTGCTTGGAAGATCTATAAGAGCGCTTGGAAGGTCCATAAGAATATGATTCTAAAATCACACCTACTGACTTGGGCCCTTTTGGGTACTTATATTTGGGTTTTAGGCCATATTTTTGAGCCAACAATGACACCGCTATTTTTAAGTATAAAAGAGGTGTAACACCTCAAATTCAATGAAAATAATCAATCAACTTAAAAGACCATTTTGGTAGTTTTATAAAAAAAAAATGGAATTTTCATAAATTATGGAATTTAAGAAATCTATCTTTACTATTGCGCTATGTGGATCTTCTATCTAAAATAAATATATAGAACTTTAGAAATGGATACCGGATGAAGGATATATGACTTGTTTTATGAAACACTCTTTTTGGGCCAAATGGGTCAAGAGCCTAATTAGGCCAGGGATTAATTTTAGGATTAAGGTCTAAACTTACGGTAAAGTACATAGCTTTCCATTTCAATTGTCATCTTCTTCCTCCTGTAGCCACCAGAGATCCCTAACTATTTTACCTTTCTACTTTAAATCAGTCCAAATCGACCAAATAATATATCAAAACAAAGAGAAGAGCAAGAAAAACTAAATTGAATTCATATCAACTCAAGTTAATGGAGAGAATCGCCAGATTAAATCATATCCAAGGAGAAAACTTAGAGATTTCAACCTAATTCAATCAAATTAGTAATTCAAGGAGAATGGGTTATTATGAAGGGTTATGTGCTAGATATGCAATAATTACATTCATATATCTTATTTGGATTTAACAATATGATTTTAGGCTGATTTGATAATCTATTTATTTTATATGGTTAAACTGATAATTGGTGGAATCCTAGATAATCATCTTATAACAAAATTGACATAAATAGTGCGGTTTTGATATGTAATTCACCCTAGAACTATGCAGAATAGAATAACAACCTAGTTAGACACTCATTTGTGATGAAAAAGGTAGTTTGGTAAAAATACTAATCATAATATGACATATGTGATGATATCGAAAGATTACATAAAAAATGACTCACCAACGAAATTAATGAATCAATGATTATTTGAGTGAATTGAAAGATATTAATGAGCATGATTAATATTAAATATATAATGATAAAATAGAAATCCTACTTGATTTTAGAGAAGATAGCATAACGATAAAATGAGTGAAATCGGATGAAATGTCGAGTGTTGAAATGCAGCAAAAGGTAAACTATTGACTAATCTAATCCAATCGGTTGACTAATTTCACACAGTAGTAACCTAAAAGAAAATAGTGTAAAATAGTGGCAGAATAATTGACATAACTAGGGTGACCAATCGATTGAACAAACAAACAATCAATTGATCCCTTTCAGTCCATCGACTGACCTACAATCATAGAAAAATAGGCATAGACGAACAGTCAATTGATGGATCATAAACAGTCGATCTAATGCTTATAGCTAGAATGACTTGAACCTAGACCTGTTGTAGACATTGCAGTATTTTTGGGGTACGTTCTCCTTAATCATTTGATGTGTTGGAGTTCCATACGACGCCCCTATTATAAAACATGGCACTTGCCATAGATGTGAGATTGTATTATATTTAGATTGCACATATCATTAGTGTTAGTGCCACGAGTTGCACATTTTAATATGTGGTTCATTGGGAGAATGAAGATATCTATATAGTAAGGTTTATATCGTGTTAGTTGATATACCTATAGGGGAATTGATTTTTTATGTAGACCCTATATACTATCAGTTGAACCACAATAGATGTAGGACACGGTAGTGTAGTAATTTAGCCGATTTACCATCGAGGCTGTATACTCAACGTGTTAAGATAGTGTAATTGTACAAGCAAGTAACTTCGAGATTGTGTACTTAATATATTGTTAGGTTTACCCAGTTTTGGGATGTCCGACCTTCGGGTGGAATCCATGTGGGCTGTTATCAGATTGTAGGCATATTGTAGGTTGTTTTCCTATATCATATTAGTTTGCTACTTGTTGGATGCAAGTATATAGGTTTAGGTAAATACAACTAGATTTTTTAGGTTATAAATGTCAATATATCTTTCTATTAGCACCATGCGATCATGAGATTTCTTACTCACTACACTATGGATGACCTCTCTTTATTTCCCTCTTTATATCTACTTCACAGGTCGATAGGGTAGTAAGGTGGTGTGACTAAAGTAAGATACATGGAGAAGGTGATCATGCATGCTGGAGTTATTTAGTTTACAATCATTTCGTCTGTGTCTTATTATACAATCGGACATATGCTTAATTGTCTTTTCTAATTGTTTATCACGAATTTTTCATAGTTTTTTCCAATATTTGGTCATGTCACTTTTTTTTAAGCAGGGACATTTGTATTTTAGTTATATATGTATGTATGTATGTATGTATCTTTGTGTGAGTATGTATGTTTATTTCTTTCATTATAAGATCTGAAAGTGTAGATATTTAAAATTTATATTTATTCTTGTACCATATAAACTATTTAAACCTGACAATCCATCATTTTTGGCACAACGTCAGTTCGCCGTCGCTTTTAAGCTTGAGTCAATGTGTCCAAAAGGGCAAGTTATTACAATAGGGCTTACGGAGAATGCAAATTTGCTCCAAATTATATTTAACGGTTTATGTATTATTCCGTATTTTTAATAAAAATAATGGTTAATTTAAAAAGGGAATTTTGGTAATTATAAATAATAATATAGAAAACAATCTTTTTCAAATTAAGGAATGTAAGAATTTGACTATACCATCGTGTTAAGTAGATTTTTAATCCAAAACCCATACATAAAATTTAGAAACAAACACGGAATGAAGGAATACAAATTGTTCTCCGAAACACACATTTTGGGCCAAATTTTTGGGAAGCCCAAGTGGGGTTGATGTGCAATTCCGAGATTAGGGTTTAAAACCGGAGGAAAAATATGTATTTCTCATTCTAATCTCTTCTTCACCAGTAGACGTTATTGAACCCTTGATCTAAAATCCACTTCAAATTCATCAAATAAAATATCAAAATGAAGGGGAAAGTAAGAACAACCTAATCTAAACAATATCAACTCAAATAAAAAGATAGAATCGCCAAATCAAATTGGATTAGAGGAGAAAGCTTGAAGATTTCATCCCAAGTTCAATCAACTCGGTAATTCTAGGTGAATGGATTTATCTACGAAACGGTTATGTGGTTAGATATGCAATAAATTTCATTTATATATATTATAAAAGTTTAATGACATGATTTAGGACTAATTCAATAAATTAATTGGTGATAATTGTCAATCTGATAAACTTTAGAGTCAAAGATTATCAATTTGATAAGAAAACCGATACGAATTAAGGGAAGGATAAATTAGATGTAAAACTCATCATGAACTATGTAGATTTAATTCTATGCAATGGAAAGTATCCATTTATATAATAATAACAGGTAATTTTATAGTTATATCGATCGTAGTATAGTTTATATGGTTGTATCGATTATTTACATGAGAATTCGAGTTATGATTTAATAAATTATTCAATAATCATTTTTTTCTATTAAAGATGTTAATGAATATGGATAAATGTTTCAAATGAATTAATAGCAAATTATAAGCCATTTTCGAGGTCTAGAAAGTAGGTAGAATGTAGAACGTGCAAAACTGAACAAAACAATAAGTTAAAATGCTAGATAAACTCAACATCAGACAACCGGTCGACTGATTGTGCTTGAGAAAACCTAAGACAAACCTAAAAAAACTAGTGTAATCTCAGGGTAAATAGTCGACTAATTTAGGTGATAGAGTTAGTGTTATGCTATAGAGGAAATTATGTAATTTATTACATATACCTAACTCAATAACTAATCTTGTTCATAATAAAGTTATTTGATTTATGTAATATACTTTGTTATATAATGATATAATTAATTAAGTAATTATTTTAAAGTATGTTAAATATAAAATCATTAAGTAATATGTTATTTGATAGTAAATATAATGCATTGTAGTCATGAGAAATTTATCACATTAAAATAACTTATTATTTTAAATATTCTTAGTCAAGATGATTCGAGAAAGGATATCGATTCATCCGTTGAGACTATAGTGCTTAATGCTCACAAATGTTGGGCAATGTATTACTAATGGCTGTTGGGGGAATCAAGAGGTTACACACATACAGTCATTGGATAATTATGGAATGACTGACTTGAGAGTTTTCTTTTGGTTATATAATTAAGGTCAAACGGGAGATCTAGAAGTGATGATGTTATATAGTTCCTTCGACTTTAAAATACTACGAGAGTTCAATAAGGATGCTCCACTTTGATTACAGTTAATGATGACATGACGATCCATCGAGCGACATAGTTATTTCTACGTTGAAGCATTGAAAGTGAACACCATTCAATAGAGAATTCGTCTCCTTAGTAATAAGAGTTTAGTTTTACAGTCAATTGTAGTCGACTCAAAGTCAAAGTCTCTAGCTAGAGCAATGCAATTAATATAGATATTATTATTAAATCAAGAATTTTGTGTTTGGACTAACCGAGTTGAATGTGGACACTGTTGGAATTTTGACTAAAGCCAAATTGCATAATCCCTAAAGTGATACAATTTTGTTGAACAGAATTAGTGTAAACAATCGCTACTACAAGTAAACACTTGGAATAGTAAAACTGGATTTTACCGAAAATACATGTAAGTGATAATTTCAACCAAAATATAGCACAACGAGCTAAAATGACATATGAACATTAATACTCGAATTGTTCAGTATAAGTCGCTGACTGAATTTACACCTTTGATTCGTTCAACTGTAATGATGAATACTACGAATCAACACTATTTAATTAATTGATAATTTGTAACGACCCGCCTTTCGTTCCATAAAAAGATGCATCATTAAGAAGAAAGAAAGGGATAGAAAAGAGAAAAGAAAGGAAAGAAAGAAACAGACAACATCAGAATCTCACAGCGGAACGAATAAATTATATTATATCACATAAAACTTTACATATTAACATATACATCAGAGTTAAACAGCTAATACAACACAGACTAGACAGTTATAAACATATGTCTAGCAATTACAATTCATGTATATCAGAGAAAACAGATACAACTAAAACACAGCGGAATCACTAAATATATCTACACGCTGAAGCCTCCTGCTCCATTATCTCATCCAGAAACTCGTCAAAGCAATCCTGAATCACTTGACTACACATACGTAATATGAGTACCCAAGAGTTTAATAAAACAGAAAGTAAACACTCAGGTCAGACATAGGTCTGGTGTGAGTAAACGGGGTTAAAAGTTGCTTAACTTTAGAAAATCCTTTGAAAACAAAAGGTATCATGTAAGACTTCCCACACACAAACATGGAAAAGTTTTTACCTTACGCTAACCAAAACATTTGATAGGAAATCCAGTGATATTATAATAGTGTCTAGGGTTTTCTAAATAAAATACAGAAATAGCTGGAATGCTCACATCTCACGTTCCAACATAGTTGGGCACAATCAAAACCGTACAGGCACTTATTGGACTATGGATTTCCATCAATGGCAGGGCTACTGGGATACCGCCCGTCACAGTGCGTGGCCTAGATCACCGTACCGAGGAGCACGCCCGCTCCCCTACAACACAAAGCCGGAACCATTCCTTACTGAACAGTTCCGAACAAGACCACCCCGCAGATTGGACGTCGCCAACTGCCACACAGCCGAATATAAAGGGACCTCTAGACAGGGGTAAATCTTGCTCTCCAGTGGGGGCTACCCACGAAGCCTTGCTGCACCTTCCCTGTTTTATCCATTCCTGGTTGATGAGGCTTGAGGCTACGATTACCTTTATAGGACACATCAAACTTAGAATGCTCATCGTCCACCTGACGATGTTCTGAAAGCATTCAATCCATACAAGTTCGTTCCAGGTTCGAACGAAACCGAAGGTACTATCTCATTGCACTCATTTTGGAATCACCCTTAGAGTCAACGACCATAGCCCTTGCACTCTGAATCACCATCTCGAACCTATAAGTACTATTCCGTCAAACTCATTACGGAATCACCCATAGAGTTATACTGACGTATAGTTCTTACACCTCGAGTCTTCACTTGCTCCACTTGGATTAACGACCTAACGTTTAATTGGAATCGATGTGGTTTTCGGATATCCAAATATGGAAATCCGATCCCGGTCTCATCGAAATCCAAACGCCATCTTAATGTCCAAGTTGTACTTAAGGGATTTAAACTATTAACTCATTTCATTATTATCTACTTCTACATAGATAGATAAGCTACATATCACAATAGATAATCACATTATTATCATAAACAGATAATCTATATCATCATCACAAACAGATAATCATCATAACCAGATAATCCATCATAAACCATCATACTTTAACCAAGCATCCATATCATACAGATACAATTCATCTCATTACTGAGATCACAACCATTCAATCAATAACATCCATAAGCAATGATTTATTAACCATCAATTATAATTAATTTAAAAAGAATTAAATTAATTACTTCTATCTCTAATTAATTTAAATTAAATTAAATTAATTACCACACTTAAATCCTGCTTAATATCCATTAACTAATTAACCCAGTTAATTAATCACTTTCTAAATATTCAACTTGATTAAACTCATATGATAAATCATTCTCTAATTACAATAAGTAATTAGTATTTAATTAATTTCACAAATTTAATTAACCTTAATCATAAGTAATTAACATTTAATTACTTCATTAATTAACTATAATTAATTATATTTATCCTTAATTAATTATAATTAACTAATCACTTAATTATTAATTATTACTTAATTAAACAATCCTTAATTACATCATTAATTATATTAATTAATGATCTCTAGTCTATGTTTAAATTAATTACATTATTTAATAATAATTACAATTAGTAATTAATCAGCAATTTAAAAATACAATCATTAATCACCCTGATTAATACTAAATTCAGTAATAACTATCTTTAATTACTCATTAACAAATTAATTATTCCATAATTAATTATCTTCATTAATTAATCCCTTGATTAATTACAAAAGTAATTATCCAAATTACTTAATTAAAATAAATCACCTTTCACTAATTACTTTCCAGTAATTATCATTATTACTTTTTTAAGTAATCCTGCTCCATTAATTACATTTATTAACTACTCTCATGAAATCATCAAATGATTTACTTAAATTAATTAAACTAAATTAATTAACTTAAACAAATCCCATTATCAAAATTAATTCAATAAGTAATTAATTCCTTAATTACTTTTATAAAGTAATTATTCTTAACAAATTACAATTGATTATATTCAATTAATTAATCTAGTTAATTATCAAAATTAATTAAATTAATTAATTATTTAATTATCCTTAGATAATCATCATTATTAATTAACAACATCTTCATAATTACTTACTTAAGAAATTTATTTTAAATTAATTTTCATTGATCATTTCTAATTATAAATTAATCCAAATCATTATTTAAATAAATAAATAAATTCTTAATTATTTCCAGTTAATTCATTTACTTATTAATGACTTTATTTACATTCAAAATGTATTTAAATAATACATTTCTAAAATTAAATTCAAATTCCATTTAAAAATTTAATATTTAAAATGTTTAACTATTTAAGCATTAATCCAAATTTAAATAATTATAAACCTTAAAATAAAATGAATGTTAAAGAACATTCATTACCTAATTATAAAAGAAAGGTTTAAACAAAATTTCTTGATTAAAATAAATCAAGCTTTGAAAATAAAATGAATATTTTAACTTTCAAATTTAAGTAAACATTTCATAATTTTAGTTCAAATATTAAAGAAAGAATTCTTTCAAATTTAAACTTATTTGAAATCAAATTCATTTTTAAATCTTCTTAAAAACATTTGAATCAGTCCATTATTTAAAACTTATAAAAACAGTTTTGATTCAAAAATCTGGTTTTCAAAGTAAACCTGAAACTATATTTAATCTTGATTCAAAACTAAATTTAAATCTTGTTTAAATTTTAAAATTTTTATTTTTTTTAAAAAAAACTTTGAATTCAAAAGTACACTTGAATTCAAATCTTAAACCTTGCATTTAGAACCCTATTATCAATCCTATTTTTAAAATTCAAATTTCATTTTAAATTTGAAAAAAAACTGCAAATTGTCAGGTTTACAATCTGTAACAACATTAACCCGAGAAACCACCATAACTACTCCGAGTTTCAAACCCACTTGCTTCGAGACAAAACTACAAACACCCGAGGCCATCTTCGAGTCATTTACCCTGCATATACCCAAATGTTCACCAGACTTCAAACATGTACGTTGCATATGCACCGTCACCTTGGCGAACTCCAGCCACTCCAACCTACCTCTATAAGTCACCGACCATCTCCTCACAAGTTTACGACCATCAGAAAACCCATTGTAGTTCGAATTCAAATTTTCAGAAATCAACTACAACCTGGAGAAAAAACACTGTACCCAGCTACCCAAACCTGTCAACGCCGAGGAAACCCACCTCCGACCACCAACATTGATGCGACCTTGGCCAAAGCTCCCTCTACACCCCCTCTGCAAACTCCTAAAACCCTACCTCACTCGATGCATCACAGAAAAATAAATAGGCTACTAAAACCCGACCACTCCAATTTAGGGCTAGAACCTGGAAACATCAATCGCCATCTCCTCCCCTCTCTGATCACCTATTGCCAAATTTTCCTCCATTCTCTCATCAATACTCCACCTACAGGAAGAATAACATCTTCCAAAATCCACTAGAAAATCAAACAAGCCAAAAAACCCAAATTCTATTTAACACAGTAATACTCATTCCACAGTCAATTTAAAAATGTGAAATTTGTTTTAAAATTTATGATTTCTAACATACATTCATGTTATAAACTTGTTTAAATAACTAATGATTTTGATATTCTGATTTTATTGAAAATACTTACTGTTGTATTTATTTCAGAGTTAACGGATTTCAATTTTTAACTTATATTAACTAAATCATGATTTTACAAAACCTAAATTTATACTAAACAAACATATTTTGTTTACACATAAAATTACTAACTGAAACAATTCAAATGATAAAGATTTTCTATTAAAGAATATCCTAATTTACAAACTAATTAAATATGCAGATATAGGAAATCAATAACATATAAACATATTCATTTCTATACACACAGAACATTCATTAATATGTAATCATCACAATATTTTTATTTCTTTCAATTCATATGCACAGATGTTTTAAGCTTTTTGCGTGTGAGGTTACTTATTCCATTTCATTTTTTTAAAATAGAAGCAGAACAGTTTTGTTTAAACAGTTTTGATTTCTGTGAATGAAAACTTAAGTTCTGTAAATTATGTTCGATTTTGATTTTTAAAGAAAACTGTTTTTAAAAATAAAGAAGCTTACTCACCAGTTTATTGCAGATGCAGAGAACAAATTTAGATGCGATTGCATTATTCCTGGAACCTACATATTGAACTTGCATCTGCATTTGCAAGTTGAATTTCCTGGAACCTGATTACTGGTTGAAATTGCTTTTCTTAATGATGTAAATTGTTTGAACATGCATGCAGAACCCTTATCCTCATATGCTCAGATTTTAAATTGAACTTCACTTGCTTGAGTTTGAGGTTGAAGATTACTTCTAGATTGCAGTATTTTTAAATATGAACTGAATTTGGTTTTGCCTATTTGATTACAGTTTTATAAACATGCACTGTGAGGGTTTTGCAGATATGAATTTGAGTTGTAGATTTGGGTTTTGCCTATTTGATTTTGCAGATTTTTTTTTGATTGCAGATTTGAAATTTTATTTTGCAGAATTTTGAGTAAATAGGTTTTGCAGATTTTGATTTGTATTTGGTTTTTGAACATGAGTTAGAATTTGGGTTTTGAAATTCTTCTTACAAATCTGATTTCAGATTTCTTTTTGAAGAGAATGTTTTTAACAAATGAATTGCTATGTTTTCTTATCAAAATAAATTTAAATAAAAAGTTTTAAAACAATGCCACTTGTTGTATTAAGATGTAGATAAATTTACAAGTGTCTTCATTATGTATTAAGAGTTTAACACATATGCATTTCAATATTTAAAAGCAATTTCTTAATTATAAGGGTTTTTAAATCTCTTCTAAAACCATTACTAATTTTAATTTAAGATGTCTTAGATGTTTATTAACATTTAGTCTTTAAATAATCACATATACACAATTTAAATGTTTACTTGAAATTTTTAAAATAATATTTTAAAGCTAATTTTCAAAAGAGAAAATTTTCAAAAGAAAAATAATGTTGAATTCATTTTATTCAGGAGTTTTAAATCAAAATAATATATTCTAATATAATGAACTAAATCTTATTTCAAAAGAAAAATAATTTCCTTTAAAATAAAATAAAACAAACTTTTATTATAAAATAAAATTTAAACTATATTTATTTTTATAAACAAAATAAATACTTACTTGTACTTCTTTGAAGATATAAGATAGACTTATAATTTAACTTATGAAAAGTTTCAATGCTAATTTTAAATCTAATTAATTAATTCATAATTTATACATCTTATATATAAAATAAATTGGAAAATATTCTTTATTAAATTTAAATTAACATTAAAATCAAAAATCCTATTTACAATGTATACACATATATACATTATAAATAAATATTTTTAAATCAGCTTAGAAAGATAATTCTATTACTTAAGTATTTTTAACATTTGAAAACAATAAGATTCTCAAATTAAAATTATCATTATTATAAATTTTGAAAAGAATATCATTTGACAAATTAAATAATTATTAATTTTCAAAAGATAAATTCTGTTTGAATTAAACTATTAAATCAATATTTCACATTTTAAAATAATTATAAATGAAATTATTAAATAAATATTGCCCAACTTTCCAGGATATCACATTCCTCCCCTCTTAAAAGAATTTCGTCCCCGAAATTTAAAAGCAAAGGTAATTTAATAATTCCATACAGATTTTAAAATTTTAAAATAGCAAACATATGCTATCAACCAAATGCTAGCAATCATAGCAACCAATTCAAACAAACAATTCTAATTATCCAGACAAAATTATAGATAAGATTCCCTAGAGTTTCCCAGGTACAAACACCGGGACACTCGCTTTACAGAATATAAACTAGCTACACTACTCATATCCAGAGCTTCCTATATATCTAGATTTACAAATCTAAACAGGATACTAGACTACAGACAAGTCCTGATCAACTTCCAAATCTCCCAGAACTACTGATTCTAAAACCAGAGATAAACCATACACGTACTCCCTCAGAGATACGTGAATTACATAACAAATTCCAGCCATCCGAACTGGCAATTCAATCCTGTAGATCAAACATTTAACCCTTAAGACAAAACAGAAAGATTCAATACTCATATCTACAAATCTCTCCTGTCGATCTTGGGCTGCCTTCAACCTTCTAGATCAATCCAATCTACCACACAACTCTACTATGCAAATATCATAAGACTTCAAACATGCTACTCCTATCCGAAAAACAATCATATACAAAACAATCAAGCCTCTAGATCCAAAATGAATTTCCTGTAGAAATTTTCTGATCTAGACAAAACTCAAATTCCTAATGAATCGGTGTTGCTCCTATTCTGGAATAGCTGTCACCATGCTTCCACTGCGCAACTCTGATTTAAGAATGTTGTTGATGAACACAAGTACAAACTTGATCAACTCACTCTGGAAACATTGTTCATCAAATTCCATAAAATCTCAGCACCTATCCGATTCGGCCACAAACTTTGCAGCAAAAATTCAACCAGAAACTAGATTCGATCTATTTTGCCAGCTTAAACAGATCTCTCTCTCAAAGAACCTCCTACTATGCTGAACCACCAGTAAAGCTTCAAGAATCAAGTCGAAACAGAACTCAATCTCTCGATGCGGATGCAAATCTCAACTCCTTTGAAGATATCCAGAAAATCCAACCACTTCGATAACTCAAACATCCCCTAGAGATGCTTCAATCCAAACAAAGATTACTCAGAGAACTTCCGAACCATCGCAAGTCACTTTTGCGATTCCACTCAGTTCAGATCACAAGAAGTCGTTCTCTCTTCCAAAATCAGAACAGCTAAGCCTCCTAATCCAAAGAAGGAACTAGTGGTCTACCTCTAACCACAAACATCATTCCTAACTGAGCTCCAGAAGAAATGGACAAGCTCCACCATCTGCCTGGTCTACTGACAAAAGAATCATCAAAGATTTCTGAACCATCAAAGAAACAGGTCACTCACTGCTGCTACTGCTGCCAAAGACTTCCTTATCCAAAAGCTCATCGAATCACAAAGCTACACCAGCCTCTTCCACAATAGAGCCTTCAGTAGACAGATATCCCTCAGGAAACTCGCTCTCAATCCAAGCACAAAACACTCTGCCAAACTGAGTCCCAACTCAGATATAGACAGAACTCCTTCCTGAAGTTTCCAAGATACCATTGCTGGCTTCAATATTCCCAATTGATCCAAACTCAAGAAAATCCACTCACTCGAGTGCAACCAAGCTTATAATCCAAAGATAAACTCCGAATCTTGAGAAGATTTCCTTCAGAGATTGGTGAAATCCTCCACACCAACTGCAAAAACTACTCAGATGCCCAATACTGCCCTAGCAGATTCATTTCAAACCTCAAACACTCAAACTCTAACCATTGGTAGTTGTGTTACACACACCACTACCCTATCTACCTTTATTATTTATATTGGAAAACCTGAACGGGTAACCCAATCTAATAGGTAGAAATAAATAAATAAATAAATAAATATATTCAAAATTACAAATACGCTCTCTCAAGAAGGACACCACTCCAGAGTCTAGGTATTCGCTCAACCTAGAGCTCTGATACCACAATGTAACGACCCGCCATTCATTCCATAGAAAGACGCATCATTAAGAAGAAAGAAAGGGATAGAAAAGAGAAAAGAAAGAAAAGGAAGAAACAGACAACATCAGAATCTCACAGCGGAACGAATAAATTGTATTATATCACATATAACTTTACATATTAACATATACATCAGAGTTAAACAGCTAATACAACACAGACTAGACAGTTATAAACATCTGTCTAACAATTACAATTCAAGTATATCAGAGAAAACAGATACAACCCCAAAAAAGCGGAATCAATAAATATATCTACACGCTGAAGCCTCCTGCTCCATTATCTCCTCCAGAAACTCGTCAAAGCAATCCTGCAACACTTGACTCTTCATACGTAATATGAGTACCAAAGAGTTTAATAAAACATAAAATAAACACTCAGGTCAGACATGGGTCTGGTGTGAGTAAACGGGGTTAAAAGTTGCTTAACTTTAGAAAATCCTTTGAAAACAAAAGGTATCACGTAAGACTTCCCACACATAAACATGGAAAAGTTTTTACCTTACGCTAACCAAAACATTTGATAGGAAATCCAGTGATATTATAATAGTGTCTAGGGTTTTCTAAATAAAATACAGAAATAGCTGGAATGCTTACATCTCACGTTCCAACATAGTTGGGCACAATCAAAACCGTACAGGCACTTATTGGACTATGGATTCCATCAATGGCAGGGCTACTGGGCTACCGCCCGTCACAGTACATAGCCTAGATCACCGTATCGAGGAGCACGCCCGCTCCCCTGCAACACAAAGCCGGAACCATTCCCTACTGAACAGTTTCTAACAAGGCCACCCTGTAGATTGGCCGTCGCCAACTGCCACACAGCCGAATATAAAGGGACCTCTAGACAGGGGTAAATCTTGCTCTCCAGTGGGGGCTACCCACGAAGCCTTGCTGCACCTCCCCTGTTTTAGCCATTCCTGGTTGTTGAGGTTTGAGGCTACGATTACCTTTATAGGACACATCAAACTTAGAATGCTCATCGTCTACCTGACGATATTCTGAAAGCATTCAATCCATACAAGTTCGTTCCGAATTCGAACGAAACCGAAGGCACTATCTCGTTGCACTCATTTTGGAATCACCCTCAGAGTCAACGACCATAGCCCTTGCACTCTGAATCACCATCTCGAACCTATAAGTACTATTCCGTCAAACTCATTACGGAATCACCCACAGAGTTATACTGACGTATAGTTCTTACACCTCGAGTCTTCACTTGCTCCACTTGGATTAACGACCTAACGTTTAATTGGAATCGATGTGGTTTTCGGATATCCAAATATGGAAATCCGATCCCGATCTCATCGAAATCCAAACGCCATCTTAATGTCCAAGTTGTACTTAAGGGATTTAAACTATTAACTTATTTCATTATTATCTACTTCTACGTAGATAGATAAGCTACATATCACAATAGATAATCACATTCTTATCATAAACAGATAATCTATATCATCATCACAAACAGGTAATCATCATAATCAGATAATCCATCATAAACCATCATACTTTAACCAAGAAGCATCCACATCATACAGATACAACTCATCTCATTACTGAGATCACAACCATTCAATCAATAACATCCATAAGAAATGATTTATTATCCATCAATTATAATTAATTTAAAAAGAATTAAATTAATTACTTCTATCTCTAATTAATTTAAATTAAGTTAAATTAATTACCACACTTAAATCCTGCTTAATATCCATTAATTAATTAACCCAGTTAATTAATCACTTTCTAAATATTCAACTTGATTAAACTCAAATGGTAAATCATTCTCTAATTACAATAAGTAATTAGTATTTAATTAATTTCATAAATTTAATTAACCTTAATCATAAGTAATTAACATTTAATTACTTCATTAATTAACTATAATTAATTATATTTATCCATAATTAATTATAATTATTAATCACTTAATTATTAATTATCACTTAATTAAACAATCCTTAATTACATCATTGATTATATTAATTAATGATATCTAGTCTATGTTTAAATTAATTACATTATTTAATAATAATTACAATTAGTAATTAATCAGCAATTTAAAAATACAATTATTAATCACCCTGATTAATATTAAATTCAGTAATTAACTATCTTTAATTACTCATTAACAAATTAATTATTTCATAATTAATTATCTTCATTAATTAATCCCTTGATTAATTACAAAAGTAATTATCCAAATTACTTAATTAAAATAAATCACCTTTCACTAATTACTTTCCAGTAATTAGCATTATTACTTTTCTAAGTAATCCTGCTCCATTAATTACATTTAGTAATTACTCTCATGAAATCATCAAATGATTTACTTAAATTAATTAAACTAAATTAATTAACTTAAACAAATCCTATTATCAAAATTAATTCAATAAGTAATTAATTCCTTAATTACTTTTATAAAGTAATTATTCTTAACAAATTACAATTGATTATATTCAATTAATTAATCTAGTTAATTATCAAAATTAATTACATTAATTAATTATTTAATTATCCTTAGATAATCATCATTATTAATTAACAACATCTTCATTAATTACTTACTTACTTAAGAAATTTATTTTAAATTAATTTTCATTAATCATTTCTAATTATAAATTAATCCAAATCATTATTTAAATAAATAAATAAATAAGTTCTTAATTATTTCCAAATAATTCATTTACTGATTAATGACTTTATTTACATTCAAAATGTATTTAAATAATACATTTCTAAAATTAAATTCAAATTCTATTTAAAAATTTAATATTTAAAATGTTTAACTATTTAAACATTAATCCAAATTTAAATAATTATAAACCTTAAAATAAAATGAATGTTAAAGAACATTCATTACCTAATCATAAAAGAAAGGTTTAAAACAAAATTTCTTGATTAAAATAAATCAAGCTTTGAAAATAAATTGATTACTTTAACTTTCAAATTTAAGTTAACATTTCATAATTTTAGCTCAAATATTAAAGAAAGAATTCTTTCAAATTTAAACTTATTTGAAATCAAATTCATTTTTAAATCTTCTTAAAAACATTTGAATCAGTCCATTATTTAAAACTTACAAAAACTGTTTTGATTCAAAAATCTGGTTTTCAAAGTAAACCTGAAACTATATTTAAACTTGATTCAAAATTAAATTTAAATCTTGTTTAAATTTTAAAATTTTCATTTTTCAAAAAAAAACTTTGAATTCAAAAGTACGCTTGAATTCAAATCTTAAACCTTGCATTTAGAACCCTGTTATCAATCCTGTTTTTAAAATTCAAATTTCATTTTAAATTTGAAACAAAACTGCAAACTGTCAGGTTTACAATCTGTAACAACATTAACCCGAGAAACCACCATAACTACTCCGAGTTTCAAATCCACTTGCTTCGAAACAAAATTACAAACACCCAAGGCCATCTTCGAGTCAATTACCCTGCACATACCCAAATGTTAACCAGACTTCAAACATGCACGGTGCATATGCACCGTCACCTTGGCGAACTCCGGCCACTCCAACCTACCTCTATAAGTCGCCGACCATCTCCTCACAAGTTTACGACCATCAGAAAACCCATTGTAGTTTGAATTCAAATTTTCAGAAATCAACTACAACCTGGAGAAAAAACACTGTACCCAGCTACCCAAACCTGTCAACGCCAAGGAAACCCACCTCCGACCACCAACGTTGATGCGACCTTGGCCATAGCTCCCTCTACACCCCCTCTGCAAACTCCCAAAACCCTACCTCACTGATGCATCAAAGGAAAATCAATAGGCTACTAAAACCCGACCACTCCAATTTAGGGTTAGAACCTGGAAACATCAATCACAATCTCCTCCCCTCTCTGATCACCTATTGCCAAATTTTCCTCCGTTCTCTCATCAATACTCCACCTGCAGGAAGAATAACATCTTCCAAAATCATTAGAAAATCAAACAAGCAAAAAAACCCAAATTATGTTTAACACAGTAATACTCATTCCACAGTCATTTTTAAAATGCGAAATTTGTTTTAAAATTTATGATTTCTAACATACATTCATGTTATAAACTTGTTTAAATAACTAATGATGTTTGATATTCTGATTTTATTGAAAATACTTACTGTTGTATTTATTTAATAGATAAAGGATTTCAATTTTTAACTTATATTAACTAAATCACGATTTTACAAAACCTAAATTTATACTAAACAAACATATTTTGTTTACACATAAAATTACTAACTGAAACAATTCAAATGATAAAGATTTTCTATTAAAGAATATCCTAATTTACAAACTAATTAAATATGCAGATACAGGAAATCAATAACATATAAACATATTCATTTCTATACACACAGAACATTCATTAATATGTAATCATCACAACATTTTTATTTCTTTCAATTCATATGCACAGACGTTTTAAGCTTTTTGCATGTGAGGTTACTTATTCCATTTCTTTTTTTTAAAACAGAAACAGAACAGTTTTGTTTAAACAGTTTTGATTTCTGTGAATGAAAACTTAAGTTCTGTAAATTATGTTCGATTTTGATTTTTAAAGAAAATTGTTTTTAAAAATAAAGAAGCTTACTCACCCGTTTATTGAAGATGCAAAGAACAAATTTAGATGCAATTGCATTATTCCTGGAACCTGCATATTGAACTTGCATCTGCATTTGCAAGTTGAATTTCCTGGAACCTGATTACTAGTTGAAATTGCTTTTCTTGTTGATAAAATTGTTTGAACATGCATGCAGAACCCTTATCCTCATATGCTAAGATTTTAAATTGAACTTCACTTGCTTGAGTTTGAGGTTGAAGATTACTTCCAGATTGCAGTATTTTTAAATATGAATTGAATTTGGTTTTGCCTATTTGATTGCAGTTTTATAAACATGCACTGTGAGGGTTTTGCAGATATGAATTTGAGTTGTAGATTTGGGTTTTGCCTATTTGATTTTGCAGTTTTTTTTTTATTGCAGATTTGAAGTTTGATTTTGCAGAATTTTGAGTAAATAGGTTTTGCAGATTTTGATTTGTATTTGGTTTTTGAACATGAGTTAGAATTTGGGTTTTGAAATTCTTCTTACAAATATGATTTCAGATTTCTTTTTGAAGAGAATGTTTTTAACAAATGAATTGCTATGTTTTCTTATCAAAATAAATTTAAATAAAAAGTTTTAAAACAATGCCACTTGTTGTATTAAGATGTAGATAAATTTACAGGTGTCTTCATTATGTATTAAGAGTTTAACACATATGCATTTCAATATTTAAAAGCAATTTCTTAATTTATAAGGGTTTTTAAATCTCTTCTAAGACTATTACTAATTTTAATTTAAGATGTTTTAGATTTTATTAACGTTTAGTCTTTAAATAATCACATATACACAATTTAAATGTTTACTTGAAAATTTTAAAATAATATTTTAAAGCTAATTTTCAAAAGAGAAAATTTTCAAAAGAAAAATAATGTTGAATTCATTTTATTCAGGAGTTTTAAATCAAAATACTATATTCTAATATAATTGAACTAAATCTTATTTCAAAAGAAAAATAATTTCCTTTAAAATAAAACAAAACAAAACAAACTTTTATTATAAAATAAAATTTAAACTACATTTATTTTTATAAACAAAATAAATACTTACTTGTATTTCTTTGAAGATATAAGATAGACTTATAATTTAACTTATGAAAAGTTTCAATGCTAATTTTAAATCAAATTAATTAATTCATAATTTATACATCTTATATATAAAATAAATTGGAAAATATTCTTTATTAAATTTAAATTAACATTAAAATCAAAACTCCTATTTACAATGTATACACATATATACATTATAAATAAATATTTTTAAATCAGCTTAGGAAGATAATTCTATTACTTAAGTATTTTTAACATTTGAAAACAATAAGATTCTAAAATTAAAATTATCATTATTATAAATTTTGAAAAGAATATCATTTGACAAATTAAATAATTATTAACTTTCAAAAGATAAATTCTGTTTGAATTAAATTATTAAATCAATATTTCACATTTTAAAATAATTATAAATGAAATTATTAAATAAATATTGCCCAAATTTTTGGAATATCACATAATTACTGTAAATTAATTAATATTTATAAAATAATAAGTATTATATTCTAGTTGTTTTTTACTACCATTAATATTCAACAAAGCACATACATAAAAGTTGTTTATGCACATATAGACATAGAATATCAATAAAATATTCGAATTTTAGTTTAAATCAATTAATTACTTAATCAATCTAGGAATCTTTAAAGGCCTATCAAGCCTCATGAATGATCGGTCATTGATTGAAAAGGACAAGAGTTGAGTGTTCAAAATAGTTTTGAAATGGTATTAAATGAACGAGTTAAAGGAAGGAGGAAAGTCCTCCACCTTCCCCTATTCTTATATACCTACTTAAACACAATTAATTATCGTTTGTTGTCCTCCTCCTCTGCTTCATTCCAACTGAAAATAAAGAGGTTTGATAATCATTCATTTCGAAAAAATTAGTTCAAAACAAAATTCAAATTAATACAAGGTGGTGTTCATCTATAGGTCATAGAAAATCCAAAGGCTGATTTGGTTAAATCTAGGAGTTATTTAATCATTCAAGGTGCGAACCTTATCCGACTTCATAAGGAAATTATCTAATTTGATTTTGATTACATATCAGATCATGTCAGTATAGTTTGGATCCCATAATTTATACAATGAATCTATATATTCCCATGTTGTCTAATACCTATTGTTTTAAAAATTAATGTTTAATGAAAAAACATTCATAATAACAATATATTGGAATGGTTTTCTGCCTAATCTTTAAAAAAATTGGATTTAAAACTATTTTAATTAGTTGTAATAATTTTGTAACATTATATATATAATTATAAATATAAGTAAACTACATTATTAATTATTTAAAATGACTTATAAAATAGAATATTAGTTTTTTGTATATATGTTATTCTTTAAATATAAAATTTAATTTATTATTATTTGTATATGTATATTTATATATATTATTTTAATTCAAATTTTATAAAAGGACTTTTGTTTAAATCATAGGTTTAATCTTGGATTCTTCCTAAGTAAAAGCTAAATATCAAATTGTTAATTTTAACTTTCAAAATGTATAAAATTAATCATAATTAATTTTACCATATATAAGATTTTGAGTGTTCAAATGAGATTTGAAAAGGAAAACAAAAGAATGAGTAAAGGGAGGTAAAAAGACCTCCACGTTTTCCTCTTTTTAAATGCCTACTTAAATTCATTGGTAATCATATTATAAATATATGTAATTTTTGTTAAAAGATCTCCAACTTCTTCTCTTTTTAAATGCCTATGTATAAGTAAACTATGTATAGATATATAAGTGTTATATTATATAACTTCAAAATAAAACTATGAACAACAAAGATATATATAAAGGGTAAATGTGTCCATTAGAATGTAAATCCTAACACCTATAATGTACACATTAACCGTGTACACAATTTATATGTTGCATGTGCACTATACACATATATGAGTATATTTGATATGCTCATTGTAATGTATTCAAATTAGACTCTCTTTTAAATGGGTTAAATAAAATAAGATTTTTATTTAAAACCAATTTTATTCAGATTTAAAACTAGACGTCATAGGCCCAACAAAGTTCCAAAATAGTTTTTTTTGGGAATTCATCCATTTAACCCGCTTTTGACTGGCCTGGTTCCTACAATGGTATCAAAGCCCTAATGGTCTATGCGGTTTAAATTAGCAATATTATATCTAATTTATTAAAGTCCACCCATTTAGTAAGGTATCTAGAAACGTAGCATCTAAGGTTGGGTTTGGGTAATTAAGTGCTATGATTTACCTAACTACTAGCCTGGCACGAATGATGATGTAAGCCCGAAGGTTATCCCCAATATAAAGGCTCGAATTGATTTTGGGTCTTAGGCTAATTTTCAAATTTTAAATTATATTTTGAATTTAAAGTTAAATTCAAAATATAACATAAACTTTATAAAATTTATAAAATACTTTTAGCAAAACTATTTTGAAAATAAATTAATATTTTTAATAATATAATCATTTTGGATTAATTAAATAAATAATTAATAATTAATTAATTAAAAGAAACATGTATATTGATTTATGTGGATGTATATCGTAAATTTTTTAAGGAAAATAAATATACCAATTTTTGAAAATCATTAAGAAATAATCCAATTAAAAATGTTTTAATTTAATTAATATTTATTTGACAAATATATGCTACTGAAAAATTAATTAATAAATTAATAATTGTATATAATGATATATTTACATAAAACTATAAGCATTATAGTTAATATCCATCTTAAAATGTTTAGGTAGAATGAAATAAACTTTTTAAATTAATTAATTTAGTTAATTAAATAGTAAACTATAATTTATTAAATATGATTTAATTAATAATATACATAAGAATGTTATGTAAGTTAATTAAATTATAAAGATTCATAAATAATCAAACTTATATAATACGAATGTATAAAACTTAAGGGGAACTATTAAATCCAATTTAAATTTATGGAATAACTACATGTGTATTGTATATATACCGTGATTTCATATGTGTCTGATACTTAAATTACATGACGCTAAATTGATACACTTAACACACACACAAATATATTAAAGATTATGAATTTTTAATATAAATGGTCCTCTACCATTTATATATTAACAGATTACTTGCATACTTTTTAGTTGTTTATGTACCTCAAACTAGAGATGTTATATGTGGTACTATTAACATATTGAATAGACGAGCGATGATACATGCACGTATTTGTAAATATTCCTCAAGGTACGTGCATTTATACTTAGGATATCCTGAAATTGAAGATACCAGTGATTAATCTCTTTCGATTTGTTGACATTCCTTAAGGTCAAAATGAGATTAGGACAAAGACCATATCTTAGAAGTTTTATATGATATAACCGATAAAATGTTATCAATAACATGCAGGCTTATTGTAACGACTCGCAAATTTATCACTTTGATAAATTATATTTATTTTTTAAATATTCAAATATAAGCTTTTAAACATAGATTATGTTGCCTTTAATAATAAATAAAGATAGTAATCTTATTTTGAATAAGTATTTACAAAAATGTATACTTTGAAAAATATCGATAAAATGACCGAAACCAGTTTTATTAATAAACAACTCTATAATTATAAATCACGCTTGGAGCTAGATATATACACTTGTTGATCCAATTAAAATAAGAATATGAAGAAAAAAATTATTTTATTTTTGGAAATAAAAAGTATTTATGATATCATTAATAATGGCATCATATATAATAATTGATATATGAATTCAAAGTGAGATTCAATGATTTAATAATTATTATAATTATTCAAATAATTATTTTAAATGATAATAATTTATTTTAATTAGCCATGAAGTGATAATATACCAGTTATAATACTTTTTTTATAGAGATATACTTGATTTGAAAATATAAGAAAATTCATATCACTTTATCGATATAACAACACTTTTTGTAAAATAATTATTTAATATTAATTTATATGTTTTAAATTCAAAGATGATCATATTATTTAGTTAAAATTGATAAGAAATTAGTTTTCAAATTTTGTTTACAATGGTATGTAAATTAATTTTTAAGTGAAAATGTGACGGGGAATCGACTTCCCGATTTTCAACGGTTTAACGAACGGAAATTATTCGAGGTTGTTGCAACCTTATTTATATCACTTGAATACATCCAATGTACACATCCTAACATATACATGAACACATATATTCTTACAATTATACTTACCATTAACATTAGAATTTACATATAGTAAAAAGTATAGATATCTAAGATATTTTCTACCCTACAAACAAACATCAACTCACTTACAAACCATCATCATCACACATATGGAAACAAAAGGGGTGGTGGCTTGCCATGCATTTGGAAGGGATGGAGAGGGTGTAGACAAGGGGAAAAAGAGTAATTATACCTTTAGATATTTATTTTCAAATATTTCCTATAAATATCCACTGTTCTGTTCATAATTTTACACACTATTCTACTTCATCTTCTTTCTTATTCTCACGCTTTTCTATGGATTCCAGAATAAAGGAAATTATGAAGAAAAATGTTGCAAAAGAAAATTAAATTTATATAAGAATATATACATAAGCAATCCACTTCAAAACCAAGGTAAATCACCTCCTTTCCTTACTCAAACCCTATGGCCACCACCTCCTACAACCAAGGCCGAGCACTCCACCGCTTTCCAAGCGTGACTGAGCCCATTCATTGGTCCAGGGTTCGATTCCGTAAACTTTAATTCGATCGTAGCGAAGCTATAGCGGATTTTTGAGAAATTAGAAACCAGTGAAGGTGAGAAACTATATATATGATAATGATGGTGTAATATGTTTTCCATGGATTTTTACTATGCTTTGATCATCAAGTTTGGTTGTTTTAATATAGTTTTTTAAATTGTGTAAAAGAGTCACCTTAATACATGTCGAATATCACAAAGGAAATCACTTTCCTTTATTAAATGAAATGGTGTATATGAGCTTGTTAAACTTCTTTAAAATGTTTTTAAATGATTTAGAAATATTTTATAAATATTTAAAAGTATTTCGACAAAGTTTGGAAAGAATACGAAAATTTAGTTAAAATAGGCGCGCCGCATAATGGCAGTTCGTGATTTCATGCTGTAGAAAGTTAAAACCATTTATACAATGGATTTGGAGTTGAAATTATTTGTAATATGAATTTTTAGAACTCCTACAATCATAGTTTTCAAACAAAAGAAAAAGATCATGATTTCATTAAGTAGATTTTGAAATATGAGTAAATTAATTTTTCAAAATAGTTGCGGTTTGGCAATTCGGAAACCAAAGCGATAAATTCTTTATAAATGATATCTTTAATTCTTTAAAAATATGGAATAAATTCTATAAATCTTTGAAACTATTTTAAAGGAGATTTGAGTTATAAAAATGGATTTCTAAATGATAGAAAAGTTGTTTTGATCAAATAAGCTTAAAAGCACTATTCGCGGCACTGTTTGCAGCACTTTTAATAACTTTCGAAACATGGTTTTAAACTTATGTATTCTTTCGTAACTTATAAATGTTTTCAAATAAATAATTAAGTAATTTAAATATAATTTGGAGGTATTATATTTCAAAAGAGTTAAATAAATGATTTAAAGAAAAGCTGTGATAATTAAATGATTTAACCTTGGTTCTAAAAGCCTATAAGTAGACTAGATTTTTCTATTCGTGAGATCCAAATGGTAGGTTCTTAGACTAAGGAGATTTTTAGGAGCAACCAGTGCCCCGGCTCCCATGGCCTCTTTCCTGCGCGAGGAATAGATAAAATTGAAATGTCTAGAAGGAGGCAAGTATAAAAACTTTTATTTTCCAAATTTAATACAGCTTGGATTGTATAGAGATAATCTTCTTATACTTGTATTAAATTCCAATGAGGGAACCCATACTATCCAAGTAAATTTAAAAGGTGATTTCATCGCTATACGATGGATAGTAAAGGTTGAATATAGATACTGATGACGAGTAAAATTAGTATAATTTCTATGGATCTGTTTTACTTGACTACTAACTAATTTGGATTTACCATCTTAAATAACATGGTTTCAACCTATTAAAAAGATATGTATTGAAAATAAGAAATCTTTTATTGAGATTTAAATAAATGATTTGAAATTATTTTAATTCCTATGAATTCTTTCACTTAAAATTAATTGTTTTGAGTTTACAGTAAATGATGTCTTGAATAACATTGTTTTTGACCCGTTTAAAAGTTATGATTTGGAAATAAGAAATTTTTAAGATATAAATAAATTATTTGGAGATATTTTCCTATGTAAAGGATGAAATGATTTGGAATTATTCTAAGATTTAAAAAGGTTTTAGTTAAACAAATATTTGATGAATGAGGTTTAATGATTCCGTAATATGTGGGAATGAAATGTTTTTAAAGATATATATATCTCTAGAAGATATTTTTTATAAAGAGAAATTAATTAATCAAATGATAAGTACCTATTTACTTAACATCCTTTTATCGATAATTGGTTCGAAGGAACTGGGGTCGGATTTAGGTAATTATTATCCAAAAACCACTTCGAACCAATTTACAAGTTCAAAAATGAAGACATGTTAAAGACAATGAAATAGAAGGTGGGGTCTACATAATGGAATGAATGCTTGTTGATAATTTCGGAGTAGCTCCCGAGATGAATAAATAGCAGTGGTCCCACTGTTCTGGGATCTTCATTTGCAAGGACTACTCGCTACTAATCCAAGGGGATGTGGTAAGAGAGTGCCTTTGGTTTGTCATGTTACTTGATAACTTGTATGGATGAATGTCTAACATTGTATTTGTAAGATCACGATGCATTGATCTCTACAAACGTACATATTGTTTTGTGGTGCTGAAGGTAAACCCTCTTATTCTTAACACCCTTCTCTAAGACATACGAGCTCAGAGGTTGTACTTTTGTGGAAATCAATAATGTGCTATTGGAAATAGCAAAGTGGAATTTTAAGTGGATATTAAGAAAGGTAAACGTTACATCGAGCCTCTCACATGGCGAATTGCGAAAGAGGGATTGCTTCAAGGCTAAGTGGATCACAGCTATTTAGGTATAATACCACCTTTCTAGATTTATTTTGCACCTGCTACGACGTCGGGTAAAAAATATATGTGGTGTATGGTATAAGAGCTCTTAGATAGGTCGAGAATGGAAGGGGTGATATCATATTCGATACTATCCACCATCAGATGGGTCTACGGGTAGGCCGGCCTTAATTCGCACAGGTTTCGAAGATATCGATCCTCGGTGCATCCCTCTAGAGATGTAGTGCACAGGAGTAGTCCCTTACTTTGTTATTCATTGGAAATCCGAATCTTCGATAAGTGCATACGGACTTAGTTGTAAACCTATTACACCATCAAATTTAACCAATGTAACAATTTCGGCTATTTGACTATGTTTATTTTAAAGGTTTTTAAAAGAATGTCCTTAAAAATAATATCACTGGATTTCATGTAGAAATGTTTTGGTTATCATGAGCTAAAAACTCATTCCATGTTTATGCACGGCATGGTCTTATGAGATACCCTTTGTTTTCCAATACTCATATTTTGAATTTCTCACACCAGTCCCATGACTGATTCGGAATTTATTTTCTTTGCCTTGAACTCTGGATGCCTTATTTTCTAGCTAGCCTTGTAGTCAAATTTAGTTTGGAGCATTTTGAAAGAGCTCGAAGCAAGGAGCTAGAAGATTCTTTTGAAGATTTTTATCCATTTCCACCACACTCATATACTATTTTATTCCGCATTTGTAAGGACAAATATTTATAACTATCCAAGATAATGTTAAGTTAAACTCTAATAAATGAATTTAAAATTTTCCGCTGTAAAGATTATATATTGAAATAATACATATTATTCCATTTGTGTAAGATTTTGTTCTATCTTTATTTTCTTTCTACCCTTAACGATTGGGTTTTCTAGCACATGAATTTGTGGCACGTGAATACCAAGGATGTATTATTGTCAATTTTCGAGGATCAAAAATCCCCTTCGTTGCAATATGATTTGTTGATATTCCTCATGGTTATAACTCCAAGGCAAATGAACCTTAACACCCACCAGAGAAAACCAAAGGTTTTTATATTTCCTCTTAGGGTTTGTAAGCATAAAAGTCTAGTGAGAGCCTTGTTAGAAAAATGATATGATAATACTTAACCTTTCCAATATTGTAAGTATATATGTTATATAAGTTAAAATAATATATTCCAATAAACTTGTGTAATTAATATAATTTATAAAATGTTTATTAGTTAAAATACACAGTTGAACTGAAATAAGATTGACATAGAAATATAAAATATATTTACCAGTAAATCTTTTGGCATGTTATCACTTTAAGACCCATGCAAGGGCCAAATAACCCACTACTGAAACATTCATGCCTCAATCGCTTAAGTGTTTATTTGCCCGAGACTATGTATTGCTTTTTATGAGTTTTGAACTCTTAAGCAATACAAGAATATAGATTTATCCATGTTCGATTACATGTAAATGTTATATCATAATAGTCATGATTCATAATGTATGAAACTTCGATGAAATTAGTTCGTTTGAAATATGAAATTAAAACATAATGTGAGGTCGTGTATTACGATAATGATCTTATTGTGTTACATGTAGCACTAGATCAAGAGTTACAAGACAAACCTAGGAATTCGATCATTGAAATGTTAGCTTGATCAGTTTACATAACGTGCAACTTATTTGATATCCTTAAATATTAAGGATGGATAAATGCATTATAGTAAAGAGTTCGGTGAATTTTTGTAGTAAGAGTTTCCTTTGAATGGTTTGACCACTTTTGAAAGGAAAGCGAATGTACGAGATTGGATTTAACTTGGGAACAATTAGGATGATGAGATTGAATGGTCACTTCAACTTCACACAGAGATATCAAAAACGAGAATTTTATAAAATGCTAAAGGATAGTTAATATGGAATGAGAAATGTAATTTCTATTCCAAATTTATTTTCATATAGAAAATTGTTTTCTATAATTGATTTGAAACTCACGACTGTAAACTAGTTATATTGAATGAAATAAAGTTCATGCACTATTATAGTAAATGTAGAGATAGTGGGAGCATACTATGTAACACTTCTTAATAGAAGCATCAAGTTATGAAAGTTATTCTCACAAACATACCAAATATTATTTATGAAATAATAATTGCGTTTAGTTTTGACTGAAAATAGACACGGTTTTATTTCAGTATGAATATTGTGAATATTCGTTATAAGATAAAACTATAATAATAGTATTTTTTTTCATAACAAAATGTTGCATTAGAAAATGTAGAAGTATTTGAAATCTTACAATTATTTTGGGATTATCGACTAAGCCATGGTATTGAGAAATAATTCTTCAATCATATGATTACGAATCATATTGTACTGGTGTATATCTCAAATGATTAAGAGCAAAGCACCCATTTAGTGGGAACGACATAAGAGTTAGTGAGCTCTTAGGATTGATACACACACACACATATATGTATGTATGTATGTATGTATGTATGTATGCACGTATGTATGTTTGCACGTACGTATGTATGTATTCGATCATTCGTCTAGTGGCACCAAAATTGTTCACATACTTTGTTAAATTCACTGATGAATATCGTAGAACTAAACATCTGTATTTGATATACATGCGTATCTATGAAAAGTTCAAAGAATATAAAAAAAAATAATGTGCAAAAAATATAAAATGATTCAATTTGATTGAATAAACGAGTGTATTGGAAAGGCTTTCCTAATGTAACTATGGGTAAATAAGATTCAATCTTAAAGTCAATCCTCCCTGTGATATATAATAATATATCAATAAGGAATAATAAGACTTTGGTGGACAAAGTAGATTGATGATGGGTGAAGTTGAGTAAACTTCTTTCTATAAGGACGTGTATTGAAGACTGAGCACATGAGGTTAAATTTAATTTCATTTGAAAAAAGTCTACAAAACCATAAAAGAAAGGAGTTGATGAAACAACCCATGCATATCCTAAGTCAATGAGTTGACAGGTTGTGTGGTCGGGAGACAACACATAATACATGTTCGTAGGGGATCTTGTGTGGACTATCCCAAATGGGTTTGAGATTGATCAATATTGATTGACCAATTTATATTATGAACAAAAGTTTTGTACACTTAAAAACCAAATTAGTTTTACATATATAGACAATTCATAAAATATTCATGAATACCTATTCCATTGCACTAGGAAATAATTATTATCGCAAGAAACATCAACTTCATGACGAAGGAAATTCTTCTAGAAATTAGAGATAGTAAAATGGATTTAGATATGATCCAAAATAAATCTAATTACAAAGGATGAAATGAAATTTACTAAGCTTAAATGGACATAACTAATTAGAATGTTTATAAAGAACTCTGGCATATTAAAGAGCTATGTTATGAAAAGCACGCTTAAGCGTCGCTTAAGCAGTAATGGACATACAATGCATAATTTCTAAAAAGACAATATAATTAAGCGATGAGTGTTTAAGCACGCTTAATTGGCGCTTATCAACATTTTGCTTAAATTTAAGCGACGATTAAGTGCAACTAAGCACAAAATATGTTATTTTTAAAATAAGAAGAAAGGAGATTATAACATAAAATGGAAAGTCCCAAACAAAATTTATTTATTTCTATCATATGGGATGATGGATGGTAAGTAGTTTATTACATTAAAATAAGACTATTTATTAGACAATTGTGCATGGTTTGAATTCAACTCGAGCATGCTTACTTTTAATAAATAACGAAAGCCAAATCCAACTTTTGCAACATATGAATTTATAAGTTAAACTTTAAAGTAAAACTTTACTTCTTCACGATTAATTCATGTATATACGGACAATGATGCACTTAATTTAACCTCTTTGCATAAATTTATACAGATACGAATAATGTACGCTTAGAAATTAAATGGCGCTAGGGCGATGCTTAACTAGTGCTTAAGCGACATTAAGCGAAGCGAGACTTCTATAGTCTCACCTTACCTAGCGCTTAATATAACATATTTAAAGATAAACTATAATTTTCTTATTGATGTTGAAAAAAGAATTTGCTTAGTTGTCAATAAACCATTAAGAGTATTGGCTCAACCAAGTGGTTTGATGTACAAATCTGAAATAAATTCCAAGTGCATTATCAAAATAGATTTTGATAGTTGTGCCCAAAAGGATATGATCCATCGGTCGCAAAAGGGCTTCGAGACAAAGACCAATGCAGTTGGAATATGGTAAGCTATATTGATAGAATAACATCATAAATTCAAATTATTGAAATTAACATAATAGATTCATCATTCAACGTACTTAAGTTAATTCTAATTTTACTCACAAAATTATCGCTCAAAATGATTTTGAGTTTTGGTATATGTATGCTGAAACAAAAATTCTAATAATTATTTATAATATGTTATTTGCGCTTACTAACCAAAGTGTCTCGAAGTTGTTGGGAGCGATTTTGAGTTTGTGGATTATTGGATAGCGCCAAAAAATGATGCGAAAGTATCATTCAATTAGCATCAGAGTTGAGCAAATATTTGGATAGAAAAATCATACGGTTTAAATTTCAGTCAAAATGCAGACAAAGTATATGTCTAAAAGAAAGCACTATAAAGGCAGTAAAATATTTCAAAATCATAAGTAAACAACAAACTTATGATTGTTAACTATGTACTTATGTTAAAATCATTTTAGTTTGGTTGTCTAATTCTCGATATTGGATTTGAAATTGATATCTTTTATAATCTGTATAAAGGATGTTGGGATTGTCCCTAAAAGATATAGATAGACACCTTATTAGAAAGTTTAATATGGAGCATATAAGATGGCCTTTGGCAATAGGAATTATCATACATGTTGTATAGTCTATATTATGGAATTTTGCTTTTTTATTTGGTACATAGGGTAATATCAAGTCCGAATTAAGATCACTAAATGACAGTTTAGAGTGTTCTTAAGTATTTTCGAAATAGAGAATTTTTATAAAAACAACGAACTCTTTATGAAGGAGTGAGCAGACTCGAACTTCATAAGTGGTATCAAGTATAATATGTTAATCCTAAATTCATATACGATCTTAAGTTAAGAACTTTAAGTTGGAAATGTTCCAAATAATAAATAGGGGCTGATTCAACCAAAGGCTAAGGACATCACAACACTATAAATATAAGAAGTATAAATAATTGCACAATTGATAACCAAGCTGGGGATGATTCCGAATGTCGAGAATCTCATGACATTGTTGTATAGTAATAATGATGCGACACAGTTCGCAAAAGAACCTAAGCTCACTAGAAGTCAAAAAATATACTCAAAGGGTTCCACATGACATTACTGTATGGTATAACCACTTCTCGCTTTACTTCATAAAAATTCTCAAAACAATTCTATTACACTTACATAATGCAAAGGAACCAAAATAGTTGTAAACTCAAAATTTCAAATTCTTAAAATTTTATCTTTATAAGACAGATCCTCAAATTAAATTTCTCCAAATTTTTTCACCAAAATTAGTATTTATCCTTCTCCAAACACAAAATAATTTCAATATAATTCAGTTGTTTTGAAATCCATCCTTTCAAGTTATTAAAACATTGCTTACATAAAAATATTCTTCTAAATTCACTTTTCATAAAACACACTTCTTTATCACTTTTAATGAAAAATCTTTATTAATACTTGAAAAAGTTCACAAGTAAAATTTCCTTCGATTAATTCTCTAAAAACACCAATTTCAACTTCATAAACTATTTATCACTGTAATGCCATGTAAAATCAACCATAAACAAATTGAGTGAAATAAATTAAATAAGGTGGAGTTGAAAATGAAAATTTTATAAAAATTGGAATTTGGCGATGAAATTTATTCTGCTGCGTTCGTGGCGAAATTCTAATATGTTTGTCTATATAACATGCTGAAAACGGAGCTCAAACGAAGAATTTATGAACATTTGAAGTTTTTAGATTTAAATTAATTTTGTTTGAATTCAAATTCAAAATAGTATTTAAATTTAGGATTTTAGTTTCAAAAATTAACTATAGGATTACTTGGGGGTTAAGTGACCGTTAAGTTACGCAGTTAATGTTAAAAATTAATTAGGAAAAAATAAACGAGCAACAAAAACAATTCAGCGCACCCCAAATAGGAGTAGAGGTCGAATCTTCGAACCCAAGTGGTCGAACCCTAGCAGTCAACCGGAAGATGGGGTGCTCGAACCCTATTTAGGCAGCAACTAAGGTTTTTCAGTGTTAAACTCTCTAGATTTATCCATTTTTCACCGAACTCCATCCTACAGTTCTGGTGAGTTTCAACTCCTATAAATAGGACCATATCATCTCCACTTTTTATTCATAAATATTTGGGAAATACCTCGAACCTCCGCCATTTTCTCTCTTCATTTAGATTCAAAAATTCAATAAGAAATTCATGTAAGGGTTCTAATCTTTTTCTGATTATTCTTTTGATCTATTTTCTTCTCCTCCAACCTCTTTGGATCTAACAAAATTGTTTATACACCTATCTTTCGATGCGTGTACCTGTGTGTGTGTATCAAAAGAAGAAGATCTGAAAAGAGTTGCTTTGCCGTTGAAAATCCAAACAAGAGAAGCTAAGGATAATCTATGAGTGGAAACCTTAGTATTTTTATTTCAGTAATTGATTAGTATATATCCATTTATTTGAATATGCCTTAAGGAGTTTGGGATTGCGAAAACAAAATAGATAAAATCCTACAAAATTCCTTTTTATTTCGAAATGTCAATTCTAGATGGTTCAATTATTTATGTTAATTTGATGGGATTTGTACTGTTATGCAATATTAGACAATTTCATAGTATATTTCACTTCTCCTCATTCTTTGATTCGAATTATGAGTTTTCAGGAATAAATTAAGAGTTTAAAGTAGGAATTCTATTCGTAGTCTACACCACTTATTCCACACAAAATTTCTTCCTTCATTTCTATGTAAAAGAGGGGTTGAATAGAATATGAAGTTGGGATTACAATTTCTATTGTTTAGGATGTTCCATTAGATTGCTATGGTAAATTGGTTTCTACTTTTACAAGTCTATGTACTGCAATTTTGGATATGAATATTTAATCCCTTGTTGTGGATATTAAAATCACGGAAATTTAAAGGGAAAGGACTTATATCAGTATTTGGTTAAAGGACTTGTCATGACCCGTATATTTCGATAATTAAAATTATTAAATTAAATAAGATTTTTAGAATTTAATATTGTGAGAGATTAAAATTTAAGATTTATTAATGAGAAAAATAATTAGAATATGATTTAATAATGTTGTTTGAATGTTATTGACAACTATTTTAATGTAATTTCTGTCAATTGAAATTATTGTAAAGTTAATTTGGTTATAATTGTAAATAAGGAATTAAATTGGTAATTAATGGAATTAATGAAACTGAAATATTATAATTAATATGGTAAAAAATGATGACTGTAGAATATGAATGTAATAAACTGTAAACTAATGTTAATTATATTCATAAGGTGATTGTTGATTCAGTAATAAGAGGGTAAATCGAAACAAAAGAATTTGATTGAAATAAAAATATAATTAACTGGGGTTTCATTACAGTTGTAATTGAACGATGAAATTAATATAATATTTAAATCTTGGATTTAATATGGAAAATTGTATTTTAAAGATCATAAATTTCTATGTAATCAAGAATGATAAAATTATTAATTTTCAAAATTGAATTTGAAAGGTGATTAAATCAATTTAATAATTGTTAGCACCAAAATTTGTCACTAACACCCAAAGAAAGATTTGTGTAGAGAGATTAATGAAGATAGAAAATTAAAATAGAGGAATAGATGCTGAATTAATTGCAAAAACTAGAACACCAGATTTATAGTGGTTCGGCGTAATTGCCTACGTCCACTTTGAGTTTCATCTTTATTGCCTTTTAAAATAATTTAATATAGATACAATCTGTACACCAACAACTTGAATACAAGTTTTAACTGAAAAGGAACGAGTCTTGAAAATGGCAAAGCCTCCCCAGTGTTCTCGAAAAAAGATCCTTTTTCACTGCGCCCCTGCCTCTCTATTTTTAGGCGAAGATAGGCTGGACTTCCCTCACAGGTCCTGGAACAAGGTATCTTGGCCCACAACAGGTGACTTCTGCGCACCTATCCAGGCATGCCGAACGAGTCATGCCAAGCGAAAAATGTCGGTCGAGAATTGTCTGATCGGTCGTCAAGTGACTCGAAGTAAAGCCTTCAGGAGAATCGAAGCGAGTAGTGAGTTGACTCGAAGCGAAGTCATGCCGAACACCCTTACTTTGTTGTGGGCGTGACAACTTTTTACCACCTCTAGTATGCACTGAGTCAGGTGTGCCATACCGTCGCAACTGGATGTAGTTGCCGAATGAGGTATGCCGAGCGACGACACCCTCCTCAAGGTTGAGCGTTGATCCTCCCTTTAAGGCCAAACGGCATCCAAGTCGATCCACACGTCTACGCCAAACATCATCCAGACCGAGCCACACGTCTACGTCGAACGTCATCTAGGCCGAGCCATACATCTATACCGAACGTCATCCAGGCCGAGCCACAGGTCTGCGCCGAACGTCATACAGGCCGAGCCATACGTCAACGTCATCCAGGCCGAGCCATACGTTTATTCCAAACGGCATCTAGGCCGAGCCACACGTCCGGGTAACATTTTTCCCCCAAAGTGTGTCGTGTGAAGCAACACGACACGCTTTATGTCAGTATCCAATTCCTACTGTCAAATGTAGAGTGTGTTCAGTGAAGGTCAAAACAGGAAGTCCTCAATAGTATCTCATATAGTCCCGAGCCTATTTTCTCCCTTCCCTTCTTTTATACATAAATAAGGGGCCGTTTGGCATATAGATACCGAACCACTTGTTCGACTAGTTAACTGTTGCTCAGCACAACTGCTTACTGAACCACCGAGACATCTTGACCGGTCCACTGGTTGATGTCTGTTCACCTCCCTTTCTTCATATAAAAAAGCCAACACTTTACTTCTTTTTTTATTTACTTTCACTTCGACTCTACTGGACCTTACAACTTACCTTCCTTCGGACTTCAATTACCTCTTCAATCTTCCTCTCTCATCTTAAGCCTGGTACGTCTGCTCAACAACTTCCCTTGATAACAAATCGAAACGAATTCCGACCTCAAATCTTTCAACTCCTCAAGCCTCGACTTGCTCTCTTAGGTATGAATCTTCTACATGACTGACCTTCTCAAGCTAGGGGTCTTGTACAAAGTTCAATTCCGCAAGTTTTCTTCAGGTTACAAACGATAGGAGTTGTGTAGGTGTTGAAGTCGAAATCGAGGTTAGAACATGCGTTAGGTTGGAGCCGGTGATTCCCAAGATGTTGGATCCTTTTGGGCCACCAAGTGAAGGAGGTGGAAGTAGTAGTGGGTCGATAGGGGTTAGAGAGTGTAAGAGGTGTTGGTCTGAATGTTAATGTTGAGCCGTTAGGTTGTGGAAGCAGAACTAAGTTAGTGATTGAGGTCGTTCGGTGACCAAGGAGCAAGGAAGAAATGAGTGTCACTGGGTCGGCACTTGTATTTTGAGTGGAAACCGGTCAACTACGAAGTAGGTGGCTCGGTAGTCTTCATGTGAGAGTGGTGTTAGGGAGGTAGGAAGTAAGTGGGTCTGTGTACTCTTCATATGAGAGTGGTGTTAGGGATGTAGGAAGTAAGTGGGTAGGTGTTTCTGGTTTAGGTGGTCGTTCGGCCGTATGTTTTGAGTGTCGTTCGACATTGAGCCATGAAGTAGGCAACGACAGTTAAAATCATTCCAACTTGAATACAACACATTTCAAGTTCACTTACTTCCCATTCCCCATCATAGGACAACAGATAAGGACAAGAACTTAAGTAAACAAACATATCGAATTAATCCGGACCGATAACTCCCCAGCTTCAACAACTATAAACCTGAGTTCAATCTTGATAAAAAAGAAATAACTGCCTTCAACATATAGTGCTAGTGTCCATATAGTGCGAATGTCCGAGTTCAAAACTAAAAACCATCATAGGGCAGGCTCTCGAAGACGTTCAGCAATGACGGTCTTCGAAGATGACAGTTCAATGCTTAACCTTGTTTTATCAGCTTTATGACTTTAAATTCTTTTACGCTTATACTCAAACGATTGGACTAGTCCACACACCACACGGGGGGGAGCACTTTTGTCGTTATGCCTAATATGATTGTCTTTCAAGTATTGTTCAAACAGGTTTTTATCCAAATTCGACGCTCATTGAAGATGTCTAGAAAATCGAGCTCCGCCACAGTATCAGATAAACCAGAGCCAAGTCTTCAACAGGAAGTAGTGGGAACTTCAAATCCATCGACAACTCCTGTACATAATATCCTAAGTCCAACGACTATATCTGTTGACTTGGCTTCTGATGCCATAGATGCAGCAATCATCCTAGACATTCAAATGATTCTCAAGCTTCGAGAATCAATGTAAACACTCTTCGCCGACTATGCTCAATCCATGGAATTCCTTTTGACGATGTACTGGTTCCATCGGGACAAGATCGTCCTCACCCTCCCCCAGCCGGATATACTGCCTACAACAAATTCATGTGCTGGGTTGGTTGTGTGCCACCATTCAACTCCTTCCTCCACGATGTATTGCAGTATATTGAGAACGCCCCGGCACAGTTGCATCCCAACAGTCATGCGTTCATTTATGGCACATGTATACTTTTCATGAGCATTATATTTAGGCTCCCCACTCTTGGTGACATTCGCTATATTTATCATTTCAAGAGACGGTCCGACAGCCCATCTTTCGCATTCCTTGAGACACATAACAAGAGCCAAATCCTTATGGGGGCATGGAGAAAATTTGCTCTATAAGCAAGAATGGTTTTATGTGCGCTTTCCACCTGGTTTTGCGAGGAGATGGATAGAAGGGAGTAAGTTTCTTTTCTGGATCAATACTTGTATGGGGCAGAAAGTGCATCCTTTCTAAATCCTTTCTCGAATTTTACAGTTATCATCCCACGTCCCGAAGGCTCCGGGTACTCTGAGGTGGTTGAAGCTATTTGAGATGCTTCCGCGAAAGACCGGGACATCAGATCCATCATTTTCAACGAACCTCTCTCAAAATTTAGGTTGTTGGTAGAAAATAACCAAAAAAGTCTTCCCCACTGCGCCACTACAACTAGACCTACCTTGGAGAAAGGCAAAAGGCAAGCTGGGGATTTGACATGTGGTGCCCTCGACACACCTGAGGAGGGCGAGATTAGAGAACTGAGGTGTTAGAAGCACCGGGTATAAATGTAAATCCTGCTTTGGAATCGATGGTTGAGGCACACAACACTGGTGTAACGCCTCCCCCTTCGAAGGGAAAAAAGAAACTAGCTTACAAATTGAGGAAAAAGACGGTAGGCGGAATCTCAAAGGTCATAATTACTCCAGTGGAGAAAGAGCCGTCTCCACAACACTTAGAGGGTTCACCGAAAGGCTTATTTGACCTCACTATTCCCGACGACATGCTCAATTATGGCTTCAATGATCCGAAAGCCCTAAAACTCCATTCTCCCACGAGAGGCGATGAAGGTGTTCAAGCCCATAATCTAGGAGAGTAAACTCCGATAAGTAAAGCTAAAGAAACTGGTTCGTTGTAGGGAAACACAAGGACACACAATAACACTTACACCTCATCTTGCACTTAAACTTCAGCCATCATGTGATTTTGGCTAACTCATGTTCACTTAATTTCGATGCAAGTGATATGGGACGTTCTCATGGATTCGACTGCCTTCGTAGGTCCTCTATTTTCCATCATTTCGACTGGGATTCGAGCTCCGGCAAATGCCGAGATAGAGGCGACGACAGCGATAGGGACTATCGCTCCCGTGATTCATCGTCTCAAAGGAAAATTTACAATCCGTCTCCATACCTTCACGATCCTCCCTCTCATCCAGAGCAAGGAAGGGTGAAATCTGGTCATAAATGGTCCCAGTCTGGTACTCACTGCGACCAACGGTTCATCTAGCACCAGGAAATCCCGGGAACCTCACAAAAATCGCATAGTCTCTAGACAAACTTTTTCTATTCTCGCACATGATCCATCGATAGCGAAAAAGCTAGCCAACCTTAAGGCCATGTTCCCAAAAATATGTTTCGACGGCCTGAAGTTCCTTCTAGCGATTCATCACATTCCGGGGCATGTTAAATAAAGCACCATTGCTTGCAACAACGATATCTACGTCCAACATGACACATTCGTTCATTTGGTGGAAAAGTTTCAAAAGACTCTATCAAACGGCAGCAAGAAATTGATCGTCTGAAACTTGAAGCCATCTATGACAAAGACATCATTAAAGTCCAGGATGAAGAGCTTTCCTCATACAAGTCTCAGCTTGAAACTGCTCAGAAAAATGCTAAAGACACAGCTGAGGCAGTTAATCGTCTGGAGGCTACAAATAAGAAAGTGATCGTGAAGCGGTTCTACGCTGCGGTGCCTTAGCTTTGGAGAAAAACTCCGTTCAGAAGGAGAGAGATGCATTCGCTCAACGAGTCAAAGATTTAAAAGAGCTACTTCTCAAAGAGAAGGAAAAGACTGCTGTTCAGGAGGAGTCGCAATGATACTGCGACGAGATTGTTGCTACACGACTTCTGAAGACAAAGCTTGATGAAGAACTCTCCAAGGTTGAAACACTAAAGGAAGAAGCCCGTGAGGAGGGCAAAAAAATGGCGTTCACGAGGTTGATTCTCGCCTTGAGGCGGCTACTGAGGCTGGAAGGGAGGAAACCAAGTGCATGTTTGATCCACTCATAACCGAGTATAATGCTCGAGTTCTCACGCATCGCGACCTAACATTCTTGGCGAGGGTTACCTCGAATCTTTGGCCAAAGCATGGAAGACTTTGATAAAGATAGAAAAGGTTGAGTCGGGCACTAAAGAGGTTGACGATGAAGCTTTGGTGAAGGAATATCTCCAAGGGAATGAGTCTTCGGAATTACCTGCAGCGAAGGATCTCTATAGCAGAGATTCCTCCTCGTCAAAAGGAAAGAACGACATTGCCGGTCCGTCTGGAACTGAGTCTCCAATTTCTTCCCCTACTCAACCGACTGGTCGCCCATCACTTGATATTCATGTTCTATCTCACATTCCATAGGGTGAAACTCCCCGGACGGTTAAGAGTCGGCCAGAAACCGATACATAACTTTTCTTCTTAAAGTTCAAAGAGCCGTCGTTTTCGACGAGTAGTTAATGTATTCTAACATTTGTCTCTTATGATTTCGTGTAGGCCGTTATGATCTGAGCCAACTCTAAGGAGCGATGACACCATGGAGAAGGAGGAGAAGACGTGTGAGGCAATTCAAACGGGAGAGAATCTCGGTCCTGACGCTCAAGTAATTGAGGCGCTTAATGAGGACAAGTCTGAAAATCCGTCACCCGTCGAAGAAAATCACAAAGTTGAGATTACAAGCACCTCCGAACATACTTCAAAGCTAAGTATGGAGGAACAAATCATCAAGGAGGGGAAGAAGAAAACTGAGATTAAGGCTGTTCCCCAAGTGGTTGAAATTGATGATCCACTGAATAGGCTTTTGAAGGTTATTCTTCCCTGTGGGACCAGGCCATTGGAAGTTCCTCATCCTTCCTCAGATGCCACTTCTCTAGCAAGCATGACGTCCAAGAGAAAACGCGTCGGAGATGTGTTGTCTGAGAAACCAAGGAAGGAGGAGAAACCAAAGAAGTAGTGGTTATACTCATTCAACGAGAGTTAGCCTAGATTATGTAATTATTTCTATTTATTTTCATAGCCAATGTAAATAGACTTTTGACTTCAAGTTTAGGAGGGATTGTAGTGGATCCTTGCTTTGGGATTTGTGAATAAAACTTAGTTTCTTTATTTTTTGATGACATTGGTTTTTCAACTTATTGTCTATCTCGTTGCCATAACTCAGAATTCTGTGAGTTACACGAGCTCCAGTTTACCTCCATGCGTCTCGAAATTTTTTTAAGAATTGTAGATCCTCTATTCCACATTTCAGGCACTTAGAACACTTTTAGTCCGCATTCTGGGGACTCAGAGTTCTCCGGTCTGCACTCTGGAGACTTGGAGATTTTTGGATTGTTTATACTCTAGTCCGCACTATAGGGACCCAGAGTACTCCATTCCGCACTCTGGGGACTTAAAGATTTTAAGTCGTTTATACTCTAGTCTGCACTCTTGGGACTCAGAGTACTCCAGTCCGCACTCTGAGGACTTGGAGATTTTAAGTCGCTTATACTCTAGTCCGCACTTTGGGGACTCAGAGTACTCCAATCCGTTCTCTGGGGACTTGGAGATTTTAAGTCGTTTATACTCTAGTCCGCACTCTAGGGACTCAGAGTACTCCAGTCCACACTCTGGGGACTTAGAGATTTTAAGTCATTTATACCCTAATTCGCACTTTGGGGACTCAAAGTACACCAGTCCGCACTCTGAGGACTTAGAGATTTTAAGTCGTTTATACTCTAGTCTGCACTCTGGGGACTCATTCCAGTCCACACTTTGGGGACTTGGAGATTTTAAGTCATTTATACTCTAATCCGCACTTTGGGGACTCAAAGTACACCAGTCCGCACTCTGAGGACTTGGAGATTTTAAGTCGTTTATACTCTAGTCTGCACTCTAGGGACTCATTCCAGTCCACACTTTGGGGACTTGGAGATTTTAAGTTTTGTGCGCGTTCATACGCCAAACAGAATAATGTAACTTTAATTTTTTGCCATAGAATTATCTCATATGGAAACATCAGTAATTCATGGAAAAGATAGCTTCAAGCCTCTATTAATGAAAACAAACTGATTGTCTTATTACATGCCGAAAACTAAGAATCAACGAAATAAAAATACACTGGAAATAATTGCAACTAAAAGGCGAAAGAAATTGATTAAATAATAACGCCGCAGATGCTCGCTATTCCATGCTCGGGGGAGTGTCTCACCATCAACGGTCACTAGCTTGAAAGTTCCCTCTCCAAGCCTCCGTTCAATGACGTATGGACTTTCCTAGGTGGGATTAATATGCGATGGAACCGAAAAAACTCGCTTCAAAACAAGATAACCCAAATCAAAGATTCTTGGTCGGACTTTTTCATTATAATAACGAGCGACTCGGTGCCTATATGCAGCCGCCCTTAAATCAGCTTCTTCACATTTTTCATCAATGAAGTCCAATGATTCTAGTAAGATATCCTGATTCGTCTAAGGGTCATAATGAGTTACTTGATGTGAAGGAACGTCAAGTTCCATGGGTACAACGGCTTCCAATCCATATGCTAGTGCGAATGGAGTGTGGCCAATCGCGGACTTGTGGGTGGTCCTGTAAGCCCAAAGTGTTATTGTAAGCTCATCCACCACTTACCTCTAGCATTTTCCAAATGTTTTTTCAATATGGACTTGATTATTTTGTTTATGGCTTCTACTTGTCCATTGGCTTTTGGATGAGCAACTGCTGCAAACCTTTTTTCAATGCGATACTTTGGACAACAGTCTTTTAACTCCCTACTTTCGAACTGAGTTCTATTGTCCGTAACTATAGTTCGCGGGAGGCTATAACGGCATATAATGTTTCATAACCTTCTTGGTGGTGATTGTGGCTAAGGGCTCTGCTTCTGTCCACTTGGTAAAGCAATCGATCACAACTATTGTGTATTTTGCACCACCTTTGGATATAGGCAAGGAACCGATTATATCGATCTCCCATATTGCAAACGGCCAGGGACTAACCATTTCTGTGAGTTCCATTGGCGGAGCTCTCGGGATTTTTGCGTATTTTTGACACTAGTCACATCTTTTTACATAGTCTACAGCATCCCGATTTACAGTTGGCCAATAGTATCCATAGTAGAGGATCTTTTTTGCTAGTGTCTGCCCCTCAGTATGGTCACCACATTCTCCTTCATGAACTTCCCTCAAGACTCGTTTTATCTCACCGTGGGCAACACACCAGATTAAGGGGATCGAGAATCCCTTTCGATTCATTATTCCCTCCTGCATTACATATCGCGAAGCTTTACGAATGACTTGTCGTCTTTTGCTCTTTCTTTTGGGTAAGACCCCGTGTAGCAGTATTGCTTGAATGGGGTTATCCATGACTCCTTCTTGATTTCTGTTTCTAACATAAAATCTACCTCCATCACATTTATACTCGGAGCCCGTAAGGTTTTGATGGGAACCAATCCCATTTGTTGTGCATCGCCAGTACTTGCAAATTTGGCCAATGAATCGGCTTCTCTGTTTTATTCACGCAGGACATGCGAAATATCGTAATATTCAAGGCGAGCCAATAGTCCGTAAACCCGGGCAAGGTACGGAGCAAGCCTCTGTCCCTTTGCTTGGTAATCTCCCCGCACCTGGTACGCCACCAACTGTGAGTCACAAAAGACATCAACCAATTTAACTCCAAGTTCCCTGATAAGTTCCAAGCCAGCAAACAATGCTTCATACTCAGCTTTGTTATTTGTAGCTGGGAAATTAAGCTTCAAAGTGTAACAAATTGATCGTTTTTCGAGAGTCACAAGAATTATACAAGTCCTAGAACAACGGTCATTGGATGCCCCACCGGTGTACAGTTTCAATCGAGTGGGGGAATGACACCATGACTGTTGGGTTTGTCTGACACGGTGAATTCAACGATGAAGTCTGCTAGTGCTTTCCCTTGTATGGCCCTTCGTGGCAGGTAGGTAATATCGAACTGACTCAGCTCGATATTCCATTTTAACATCCTTCCAGAGGTTTTGGTCGTTGGAGTACCTGTCGCAAGGGTTGATCGGTATAAACACTAATCGAGTGTGTTTGAAAGTACGGACAAAACTTGCGTGATACAATCACCAAGCAGTAGGTCAGTACCTCAATCTTAGGATAATTTCATTCTGCTCCCGTTAGATGTTTACTGATATAGTACACCGACTTTTGAACTTGATCCTCCTAGCGAACCAAAACCATACCGATGGCATGTTGAGATACGGCTAAGTATACCTAAAACACTTCATGGTCTATAGGCTTCGACAGCATCGGGGGACTTTCTGAATGCCTTACCAGAGCTCGGAATGCGTCCTCATAGTTGTGCGTCCATTCGAAATTTCTCTTTCCTTTCTTTATTACATCGAAGAAGGAAATACACTTATCTGTGGGTTTAGATATGAAATAACTCAGCGCGGCCACTTTTCCGTTCAGGCTTTGCACTTGCTTTATAGTTCTGGGCACTTGTATGTCTCGAATAGCTTGAATCTTCTCCGTGTTAGCTTCGATTCCCCGCGCATTAACAACAAACCCATAAACTTCCCTGACGCAGCGCCAAAGGAACACTTCATAGGATTGATTTTCATTCCTTAATATCTGAGTATATCAGACATTTCCGCTAAGTCTCGAATGTGGTCGTTTGACTACCATGACTTCACGAGCATGTCATCCACATAGACTTCCATTGTGCTACTGATCTGGTCTTTAAACATCCAATTCAATAGACGCTGATAAGTTGCTCCCGCATTTTTCAATCCGAAAGGCATCACTACATAGCAATATAGCCCAACGTCAATGACAAAACCAGTGTGTTCTTGGTCTGGAATGTGCATCGGGATTTGATTATATCCCGAGTACGCATCCATAAATGACAATAACTCATGTCCTTCCGTCGAGTCGACTGGCTGGTCAATTCTGGGAAAAAGGAAACTATCCTTAGGGAATGCTTTGTTCAGATCAGAATAATCTACGCAGGTTCTCCATTTTCCATTTTCTTTTCTCACTAGCAGGGGATTAGACACCTATTCAGGGTAGAGGGCATCGCGGATAAACCCATTGGCTTTGAGTTTGTCCACCTCCTCTTTGAGAGCAGCGGACCTCTCCGGGTCCATGCCTCTCCTTTTCTACTTTACTGGTACATACCGCGGGTTTATGTTCAACGTAAGAATCGCAATGGCGGGAGAAATCCCGCACATATCAGAATGTGTCCAAGCGAAAACATCTGATTCGCTCGAAGGAAATCAGTGATCCTCGATCATCAAGGGGTTGTGTTGTGATCCAATCTTAAGTACCCGCGATGGGTCATTTCGGCTGACTGGAATGTCAATCGTCAATTCAGCGGTGTTGCTTTTGCTTTCTTGGATTCCTCATCATCATCTCTTAGATCTATGTCTCTATGGATCCAATCATGTTGCTCGAGCTAGGGCTCGGGCACTACTTGTCAATTTTCAGTAACTTGAGTGCGGACGGAGCTGTCCGCAACCTTTCCTTTCTCTCTACGCTGGGCCTCTCTCAACTCAGCCACATAACAAGCACTACCGGTCGCATGGTCGCCATGCACAACACCAACTCCTTTGTTTGTCGGAAATTTCAAAGTTAAACACCAAGGGGCCAAAGCTACCTTAACTCTGCCAGGGCCGGTCGACCCAGAAACACATTGTACGGAGAATCGACATCCAATACGATGAAAGGCAGGATTCATACCCTCCTACGTTCACCTTGTCCAAGTTCAACTGGCAATTCAACATAACCCACTGTATCAGTTGCTGCACCATTAAAGCCATGATACGGGCTTTAGATGGTTTTAAATCCTTTGTCTCCATCTTCATTTGGTCATATGCTTTTTTGAAGATGATGTTAATAGAACTTCCACAGTCAATCAAAATTCTTTTCACAAATGCCGGTCCGATTGTCGCGGAGATGACCATCAGGTCAACGGAAGGAGCCTCCACCTGATCAGTATCTCTGCTCTTGAATACTATATCGTCCGTCATCGTTCGTTGCTGCTTAGTCAGGGACCCATCCTCGGTATTTGAACAGCATTCAAAATCTACATGCCTTAGGGAGTTAGTATACCGCTCCATTTCCTACTAATTCTTATCTGCAGGGTGAGGTCCACCGATTATCGTGTTTATGACTAGTCTACCTACAATTTGAGCAGGTTCCTTTGGATGGCGTGGAGCTTGCCCGCGTCTGGGGTTTGATGTTCCTTGTCTACCTTCCTACGGGTTCTGGACAAACTCCTACAACTTTTTTTGGCGAATCGGCTTTTCTATGGCATCGTGGAGGTGTTTATATTTCTCAGTATTATGCCCATAAGTCTTATGGAAGTGGCAATACTTCCCAGTCTGCTTTTCTTCCTCTGTTGACTCGTTTGGGCGTGGCATTTGGTATTGGAAAGTATTACAGGTTGATAGGTGAATATTTTCTAGAGATGCATTCTGAGGAGTGTATTCGTTGTAAGTCGGAATCATTGGTTTCCATTTTCTTACTTCCCTATTCTTTCCAGGATTTCCTCCTTCGGGCCTTTTAGATTGCCTAGGCTTGTTCTGAACATTGAGCTGGACCTTCCTCGAGTTATCATAGGATTGTTTTACAGCAGTGTTGCTCTTCACAGTCTCCTTGCCAGGCCTTGGTGCATTATCTCGCCTCGTCCACCTGGCTTCCTCTTTTCTTATAAATTGATGAGCCTTTGAATAAATATGCTCTAGCGTAGTCGAAGGCTTTCCTGCTAGCCAATTGCCAAACTTTGAATCCAGATCCACTTCCCGCATCACAGCCATCAGAATGGCATGGTCATTTAGGTTGCTAACTTCAGTAGCCACAAAGTGAAATCTCTATAAGTACTCCTTTAACGACTCCCCAGAGCCTGAATCACACTGGACAAGGACATCACGTCCTTGGGACGAGTGCATGAATCCTGAACTGTTCTACAAATTTCGTCGCCAATTCATCAAAGCTGGAGATAGACCATGGAGAAAGTCGGGTGAACCACATGGTAGCAATTCCAGATAAAGTTATTGGAAAGCATCTACACTTAGTTGCGTCATTTGCTCTGGCTGAATCCATCATCCATTCATATCTCATCACATGTTTTCAGGGATTAGTCTTCCCTTCGTAGGCCGAAATAGTTGGCATGTTAAACTTCTTGGGGTACTCGGCCTGTAGAATAATATCTGCAAATGGAGTATGACTCTTGGATATCCCCCAATCATCATTAGTCGAGCCTTGATTTTCTCTCATCAGCTGTCTGATCATAGCTGATAAGTTCAGGGTTTGAATGGAAGATGGAAAGTTGGAATCTATCCTACGAGACCGTTCTGGTTGGTGTCTCCTCTGCTGGTGATCTACCAAACGTGTATCCTGAGGACCAGCTTCATTAGGGCCTAGGTGAGTCTGCCGTCCAACTTCCACTCATGCTCTAGATCCTAAGTTTCCTGCTCCAGCTTGGGTGTGATTTCCTTGATGTAAGTGAGGTACCATAGCTCCAGGTAGGGAACCAGGACCGTCCCCGGTTGATCGATCAAAAACACCTTCTTGTGTTGTTTCAGTCCTGCGGCGTCTACGCCTGGGGGGTTCATCGGACGAAGTCGAGCTGTTAAAATAGGAGTAAGAAGCGGGGCTGCCTCCAACATTCTGATGTTGTTGTTGAGTGAGCTGAGTCATAAGGCTGGCGTTAGCTTGAATCTGTTCATTAAGTTATCTCCTGCTTTCCATGAGTTCCCTCATCAGGTCGTTGAACTCCGTTCTACTGACAACTTCCATTTGGTTTTGGGCGACGACTGTCCCTATGCCCGGATTAACTTGTTAATTAATGGGTCCTACTTGTTGGACACTAGCAGTCTCGTTGACGTACGCATTGTGTGAGGCTGATCTGGTACGAGGTCTTCCCACTGTAGAGTTATTGGCAAGAACTCTGAGTAGAATCATATGACTTATGATGAATGACTTGGAACTCCTTCGGGGGATTTCTTCAATCCAGTAGCTATAAAGTAGATCCTAATAACCTGAGAATGCGGCTCCCAGTGAAAGCACCAAAATGGTAGCACTAAAATTGGTCACTAACACCCGAAGAAAGATTTGTGTAGAGAGATTAATAAAGATAGAAAATTAAAATAGAGGAATATATGCAGAATTAATTGCAAAAACTAGAACACCAGATTTATAGTGGTTCGGCGTAACCGCCTACGTCCACTTTGAGTTTAATCTTTATTGCTTTTTCAAATAATTGAATACGGATACAATCCATACACTAACAACTTGAATACAAGTTTTAACTGAAAAGGAACGAGTCTTGAAAATGGCAGAGTCTTCCCAGTGTTCTCGAAAAAAGGTCCATTTTCACAACGTCCCTACCCCTCTATTTATAGGCGAAGATAGGTTGGACTTCCCTCATGGGCCCTGGAACAAGGTATCTTGGCCCACAACAGGTGACTTCTGTGCACCGAGACAGGCATGTCGAACGAGTCACGTCAAGAAAGAGATACCGGTCAAGAATTGTCTGGTGGGCCGTCAAGTGACTCGAAATAAAACCCTCAGGAGAACCGAAGCAAGTAGTGAGTTGACTCAAAGTGAAGTCATGCCGAACGCCCTTACTTTGTTACGGGCATGACAACTTGTTAACACTTCTAGTATGCACCGAACCAGGCGTGTTGTACTATCACAACCAGGCGTAGTTGCCGAGTGGGGTATGCCGAGCGACGGCACCCTCCTCATGGTTGAGCGTTGATCCTCCCTTTAAGGCCAAACGACATCCAAACCGAGCCACACGTCTACGCCGAACATCATCCTGGCTGAGCCACACGTCTATTCCAAACGTCATCCAGGCCGAGCCACACGTCTACACCGAACATCATCCAAGCCGAGCCATACGTCTACGCCAAACGTCATCCAGGCCGAGCCAAACGTCTACCCCGAACGTCATCCAAGCCAAGCCATACGTCTACGCCGAACGTCATCCAGGCCGAGTCATACGTCTATGCTGAACGGCATATAGGCCAAGCTATATGTTTATGCCGAACGGCATCTAGGCCGAGCCATACGTTTATACCGAATGGCATCTAGGCCGAGCCACGCGTTTGGGTAATAATAATAATTTATCTAATTAACGTGAAAATTACCCCTTTTGGACACTATCTCAGATTTCGACAAAATTAGTTTCATCAGATCCGTAACAGTGAATTAGTATAGGATTTCAAGTTTTGTAGCGACCGGACTTATCGCTTGATTGTGCGAGCATGAAACGCGTAGAAATCAATTAAATAAATCTAATTAAAATAATCTGATTTTAAAAGCCAACTTCTATATACGATGGAATTAGGGTTTGAAACTAGTTTCATTAAGTTTAAAAATATCGAAAACCTATATTTTAATATATGGGATGACTTACTTTCGTTTTGGGGATGAAACGGGCTTTTCGGGTCGTTGTTATCGTTCGACTCAATTCGATATGTCCATTCGTTCTTATCTATCTCTGCCTATATGTAGGATTTTATAATCCCTAGCAGATTTCTTATTTCAGATTCCTATACGTACAATTAATCTTCCTATTCAATTTTCTATTGCTTCTCAATGACTGTCAATATCAAAACCCCAATTCCCAGATTTAAAATCAAATTGAAAATTTAAACTCTTCAAACCATATCAAATTATATATCGTCGGAAAGCTTTCAATGAGTGTAATCTAGCTTTGCTATTCTTTTTTGCAATCAAGCTTCGGTTTTTAGAAAAATCAGCGAAGAAATCTTGACCGTTGAAACTAGGATTTTGTTTTCAACGGTGGATCTTCGCCGATTCGACGATCGGAAGGTGCTGGAGTGTAGAGGGCGTTGGGGCAAGTCGAACTATGGTGTTTGTTCATCTTGGATGGGCTGGAAATCGCCAGGAATGACCATAGATGAATAGTGGAGGAGTTGACAGAAGGAGTCGCGGCTGGCCGTGTGTGATGGAGATGGGCGGCTGGACGTGGTCATAGCGACGCGGTGGTTTGTTCGAGTGGAAGTAGCACGTAGGCGGTGGCATTTGGAGCTGAACGTTGGCGGCCGTATACGTGCATTGTTGGTCGTGTTCGAGCTTAGAGTTTCAAAGAGAAACAATTTACTAAATTACCCCCATATTATATTTTAAATTTAAATTTAAATTTTAAACTTCTAACACTAATAACTGTTGCATATGAATTCGGATTTGGATGCAGTTTCTTCCATTGCGATCGTATCAAAATTCGAAACGACATGGAACAGGTTTAGTTGAATTCTGAGACTGTTCAAATTTGGACGTTCTCTTGGATTTTAAATCAACTGTAAATCAAAGGTGAATGATTTAACCCACTCACAGATACTAAATCATTTTATATTAGTTAAATTAAATTTCTGATGTGATAAGAAATTTATTAATTGCCGTTTGGTATTTTAAATTGTCATTTAAATTTAATTTGAATTTATATTGAATTAAATTGCCGTTTAAATTAATAATGAATTTAATTTGTTAGTTAAACACCTGATAATGCTAACCAGTCAAGTATTGTGATTTATTGGCTGATTTGGATGTTGATTGTGATGGATGTTTATTTGTTCAAATTTTGGATAATTGGATGTATATCTCTGTTATCACTATGGGTTGAAATGATACATATACCCAAATGATCTAATAAATTAGAGAAAATCATTACGGATGAAATGATAAACTCGAGTGATTTTATTAATTTGTAAATTATTGATTCGGGATACGGGTTGAAATGATATATATACCCAAAAAATTTAACTATTTGGGTTAAAATGATACATATCCTATCACTTGACCATAGGGTAGAAAATTATATACGGACACCGTTGGTCAGTTTTAAATTATTTTCAAAATGGTAAAGTATATTTGATTTATAAATTTTATTTTTAAATTTTATTTAATGATTTCATTTAAAAAAATTATATTTGGAAAATAATTTATTTCATATGTTTTGAAGCTCAAATTATAAGTTAATATGTGGTTTCAAATGTAAATTTAAGATTTTAACTTATAAATTTTACTTAGTTTTAAATATATATTTTTTAAATAGTTTAAAATTAATTTAGTAAAATATTTAATATAATTTTAATACAAATATTTTAAATTTTAATTTAAATAATTAATATAATTTTGATTTAAGATACTAAATATATACTTTTATAATAACTTTAATAGATAAAAGATTTTTGAATTTTGTAAAAGGTTTTGTTAGGAATTTATAAAAGTTTTATAAGAGATTTTATAATGGATTTTATAAAAGGATTTTTATAAAAGATTTTATATAACGGATTTTATAATAGCTTTATAAATGGGTTTATAAAGGTTTTAAAGGATTTTATAAAGGGTTTTATAAAGAACTTGTATAAAGGGATTTGAAAGCATTTTGAAGGAATTTGCGTAGAAGTTTATGAAAGGGGAAGGGTTGTAAACTGTTTTGGAATTTATAAATAGCTTTATAAATGGTTTTAAAGCATATAAATAGTTTATAAATGGTTTAAGAGAGATTTATAATTTATTTTTGAAATTGATTAAGAGAAATCTACCTCGGTATTTATGGATATATTTATACTTTTGGAATAAGTATGTAGGTATCTTGATATGAAAGCATGAACTGTTTTCTTGATTTATTATCCTTGATGTTTTATAAATTGGCTATCGTGTGAAAAATATAACAATTGATTGTTAAAGAGATCGAGATTAGATATTGTCATACTCTCTGCCAATTTCGAAACCACTTTAACAACTATGCACGTGGTAGAGAATCCAAAATGAAGTAGGATTGTTTGGTGAACGCTTCTATTATGAGGTAAGAACGTAGCCCTGACCCCCTCTGGTTAGCTTGATATGACTAAAATCAAGAGCCCTAACCGGGCCAAGTGAGGTTGCTCCTCCTATCAAACACACTACTTTGATACCGTGTATGTTACTTTAGGATTGATTGGTGGCCACCCACGATTTGATTATGGGAGTGTTGTTCGAGGTGGGTGGTAGTAGTTACTATGCGTTACCACCAGCCTGGTTCCATAATCCGGTAAAATCCTACTATGGGTATAGCCTCGTATGCCCTGTCATATGCCTTATCGAGCCCACCATGTTTTTGGTTTATGTCTTACCTATGGAGCGCTCCCTGATAGCCTACCGGTTTGGTGGAGTTTACAGTACTATATAGACTACGGAATTTATAAATGTGTTAAGGGGTTATGGGTAGCACCTTAATGCTATTTTAATACTTTACTTCACTGATAGACACTACATATATTGCATATATTACTACATTTAAATAGTTAACGGATACTTAGGAGATGGAAATCCTGAACATCTCTTAAGTTATTACACGCATATTATACACTAGATAGGAGATGTAAAATCTTATAACATCTCTGAAGCCATTACACTCGTACTTATTTACTGTTGATTTAACTTACATAAGATCTTTTAGTTCTGACTCGAGTGTTTGGTCTTTTTATTACGCTCGGGTCAGCTTGAGCTTTTCAATGTTGAAGACATTATATCTGAAGGACGAAGATAAAGTTTAGTATTATATTATTATTATTATTTCACCTCATCATGTTGTTTTGCTGTATTATCCTATTATACCTGTTGTCTGTATAACTCTGATTATATTGTAAAAGTGTAATCAAATGTATTTGTAAAACAGCTTTATCAATTATTTATTTGATTATTATATTTTATCATTCCGCTATGGGATTCTGTGCTTTTTTTTCCTTTCCTTCCTTTTATTTTCTTATTTATCCTATTAACAATCCTCCCTTTGAATGGTTTGAGTTTGACATGTGTGGTTTATTGTCGATTTAAACCGTCCAAAAAGGTGGGTCATTACATGAATTGATATTGAACGCTAGTTTAGGGTATATAAGCAATACATTAGCATTGATTAGGTGTGAATATACATTTATTTCTATAGCTTAATAAATTTATAATTATGGCATATAGTTGTGTAGCTAATTAGGTAGTAATTGCCATTAATTTCCCCTCCAGGAAGGTAATTGATATTTTGAGGCATAATAAGGAAGATTCCTTATAAGACCTTAATTATGAAATAGTGAGATGAGCATTATGTATGGAGAATATTTAAGTTATGCCCAAGTCATGGGGATGCAAGGTCAGTAGATTTGCACGATAGAAGTCTGTGCTTTACTTTGAGGCTACCAGAAGTTGTGCATACTTCCTATTGATGTAAGATATCACTTACGATAAATATTTGTGATGACACAAGGTTAGTCCCAATTTCTATAGGATACGTCTACCCAGCTAATATGGCTGCCAGTTCCTACGAATGGTCGGACTAATGTGAGATGTCATTATGAGTAAGGGTCATAGTACGTGGGGCCTGCTTCGTGGTCTTGAGGTATTAAGTGACTGTTTGAAGTTCCGTCGTTTTTTCCAAAATGAAGTATTAAATGGCCAAGGGGGTATTTATTAGGCACAGTAGGTGGTATCTCGATAGGGCACTGCTTCGGGATAAGGTATACAATGACCGATTGAGGGTTCTCCTTTCCATAAAGAATTATTAAATGGCTTAAGTGATCTATATGATGTCAGCTAGATAGTTACCATGATGGGTCGGCCTTGGATATAGGTATTAAATGATGGGATCTGCCTCAATTGAGGAGCCTAATGGCCAGAATCTATGTATTTTTTAATAAAAGGTATTAAGTGACTTGGTTAATCTCTCGCATTATTATCTACTTAGGATATGAGATTTGTGTTATGCGATTTAAAAACCTGCTTCGAAAATGGAAGGTATTAAGTGGTTGATTATGGACTTGCCTTCTTTCCTTATAAGAAGTATTAAATGGTTTTACGTATGTAGACATATTCTAATTTTGAAATATACTACCTAAGTACTGAAATGGTAAGACTTGAGGATTTTATTCATCATACATTTGTTGTTCTGACTCCCTCTTCCTTACAACAGAGGTTAAGGATGGGGTGATGATGGTGACGATGCTTGAAGGTGGAGTGGCTTAAGTTTGTAGCAGTAGTTATTATCTTTCATGATATTTTTATGTTATCCTATGTATTTGGACAAATGATGTATGGATCTATGTGACAGTATTATGATATTATGTATTATGACATTTTAAATGGTTTTGAAATAAATGGATACAATTTGATATTATATTTTATTCCATCCATTGTGAGTTCTGAAAGAAAGTTATTGCTCTGTAATGTTACTTCTTGTTCTAAGCAACAGCCAACCTAAGAATGGATCTAAATTTCAATAAGTCTTTTCTTGGTTGAAATTTAGGCATGTTTCAAGGTGCATTGTTACATTTGGTATCAAAGCGTATTATACATATGAGTGGGTAAAATATACATATGAGTGGCGTACTTGTTATTTTTGAAAAGGTTTTTCAAAATGGATTTTCAAAAATTCTTACTATGTATTTTTTTTATCTATACCACTATTTCTTTGAACCTATGCACACACACTATGCAACCTTTTTTCTTTCAGCATATAATACTATCTTAGGAAATCATCACTAAAGATTTAACCTACAGATATTTTATATGGCAAATAATCAATGTTCTTTCGGAACGGGATCCCTTCCCATGAAAGATCTCCCATTTGTGGAATGCCTAAATGGTTTAGACAATATATTAGGACCGTTGAGATGTTTCTTTTCCTCCAACTGCACCGATGTCACCTACTGCCTCACCTACTGATGGAGCACCTCGTCCTATTGACTTTCCTAGGTTGTGTAAGGACTTTCTTAATATGGAAAGGAAGACATACTTTAGAACCGAAGGATATCTAGAAGCTAAAGCATGGGTTTAGTGACCACGAGAAGATATTTAGAGAGCTTGGTTGGGAAGAGCAGCTAAAGAGGAGGATGGTAGCTTGGCACCTCAAAGGATAAGCTTTAGATTTGTGGAACTAGGCGATTAAGGAAAATGCCAGAAGGATTTTCTAATGAGAGGAGTTCAAGAAAAGATTTGAGATAAGGCTTATGTCTAGGGCAGAAGTGAGTCTACAACTGGAGAAATTCATTCAGTTTAGGTAAGAACACCCTACTCTTAAGGAGTACATAGCTATGTTTCCAGGGTTGGCTAAATTTGGGATGAACCTGATTGATACACCTTTAAAAAAAGGCCACGAAGTTCGTAAAGGGCCTAAATTTCCCACTGAAAGAAATGTAGTTGACCCAAGTACCAATCGGTGCCTCGTATGAGATATTGGTGAAGATGGCAATGCTATGCATGACCATTGTGGATGATAAGGAGGCAGAGGAGAAAGATGCACCTACCGTAAAGTAAAGAGGGTCCAAGAAGGGAATCTTTTGGACTAACAAGAAGTCGAAATGGAAGTTTAAGCAGGATGGTAACGTGTGCAAGTAATGGCAGAAGAAAGGTCGTGAGGCTATATATTGTAGGGTAAGTTTGATGAAGGAAGCTTTTAAGGGGAAGTGCTTTAATTGCTACAAGGAAGGGCACCTCAAGAATCAATGCCCTAAGTTGGAAAAGGAAGCATCAAGCAGACAAGGTTGTTCTACTGAAGCCTCCGTATTGCTTGTAAACCACTGAGAGACCAAGTTAAGGCAACATTAGATGGTATAACTCCTATTTTAGGGTTAGAACTCATACCCTATTTGATTTAGGGGCATCATATTCCTTTATTACTAGCAATGCAATAAAAAATTTAAACCTTTAAACCCAGATTGTCACTAGCCCAATAGTGGTCTCTAATCTTATTAGGGGTTCGATGCATCTCTCTCTTATTTGCAAAGACCTAGTGTTGGACATATGCGACATTGATCTCATATGTAATGAGTACATTCTAGATTTTGAGGGATGTGGACTTGTCTTGGATATGGATTAGTTAGCATATTTTGATAGGAGGGTTATACAATTAAAAAGTCATAGAGGCCGTGACCCAGAAATTCTTTGTCCACCCCTAGATTTAGTCGAGTTAAGCCATCTTTACTCATTAAGTCTATCTTTTATTGGAGAACCATCATCAGTACCCATATTTTGTGAATTTCCTGATGTCTTTGAGGAAGTCTTGGGTCTCCCACCCTACAGGGAGATTGAGTTTCGAATAGATATAGAGAAGGACGCAAGGCCAGTCGCCCCTAAAAAAGAAGGAAACTGGATAAGCAAATCTCTAAGCTATTAAATAAACAATTCATCCATTAGAGTACTTCAAAGTGGGGAGCCTCTATTTTTTTCGCCGCCAAGGCAGATGGTTCTTTGAGATTTTGCGTTGAGTATAGGGAATTGAACAAGTTGATAAGAAAGAATAGGTACCCTTTACTTAGGATAGATGAAATGTTCGATCAGCATGGAGGAGCTAAAGTCTTTTCTCAATTAGACTTAGCAACTGGAGTTGATCAGTTGAGGATTGCAGAAGAAAGCAAGTCGAAGACTGCATTTCACACAACATATGGACTATATAAGTGGGTAGTGATGCCATTTGGATTAATGAATACCTCGACATACTTTATGGATTTGATGAGCAGGGTATTTAGGGAGAAACTCAATAAATTCATCGTTGTGTTTGCAGCTGATATTTTGGTTTTCTCCAAGAGCAAAGAGGAGGATGAGGATCACCTAAAAGAGGTATTGGAGACCTTAAGAAGGCACCAGCTTAAGGCTAAATTTTCTAACTGTCACTTTTGGAGAAAATAAGTTACATTTCTTGGGCATATTGTTTCTGAGCAAGGATTGGCAATAGACCTCTCCAAAGTAGAAGCTGTTCAAGGATGAAAGACTCTTGGGAATGCATCGGAGGTTAAAAAATTTCTCCAGTTGCCAAGCTACTATAGAAAGTTCATCAAGAACTTTTCAATACTAGCAGCCCCTTTAACCCAATTGACTAAGAAGAACCTCATCTTTTCTTAGGATGATAGAAGCACTAAGGCATTTGAGAAGCTTAAAGAGTTATTGACTAGTGCACCTGTGCTCACTATTCCTGATGGAGCCAAACTATTTACATTTTTCACATATGCTTGTGGCATGGGGTAGGATCAGTACTAATGTAAGAAGGAAAAACAGTTGCTTATGCTAGTAGACAACTGAAAATCATGAGAAGAGAATCCAATTCATGACTTGGAGTTAGCAGCTATTGTCTTTGCCTTGAAGATGTAGAGGCATTATCTTTTAGGTGAAAGGTTTGAGTTATTCACTGATCATATATCACTCAAATACATTTTTTCCAAAAAGATTTAAATCTGAGACATCAAAGATGGATGATATATTGCATCATTTGACTTTAGTATTCAATATGCCCTGGCAAAGGGAGTGCAGTCGCTGACGCCATTACTCAAAGGCATGCTACCCTAGGTGTTATATATTAATGGAGGTAGTTGGAGTTCCTTTTAAAATTTAACTTCCAAAGCATTTTAGCAGTTATGGAGGTCAGACCAGCCTTGATGGACCGCATAGGGTATGAGCAAGTGAAGGACGAAAAGTTTGTAGAGATTTTGAAAAAGTTGAGGAGAGGAGAGCATTTTCCCCATGCTATTAGGTATTCATTTGATAAGAAGAGATGCTTAAGAAGGGATGGATGCCTATATGTCCCCATCGTTCATAATTTTTTAAGAGAGGCGCTTATGGACTGTCAGCACTCGAAGATGACCATTCATCTTAGAGAAGATAAGATGTATAAGGATAGGAAGAGGATTTTCTTTTGGCATGGAACGAATAAGAGTGTGGCTAAGTTTATTCCTAAGTGCTTGACATGTCAGAGAGTAAATGCTGAGCAAGGGAAGCCCGACGGATTGCTAACCTTTAGAAATTCTAACTTGGAAGCGGGAAGACATTTTGATGGATTTTGTGGAAGGATTTCCTAGAAGTCAGAGGGGTAATGAAGCTTTTTGGGTTGTTGTAGATAGACTCTCTAAGACTTCCCATTTTATCCCAGATAGGAGCAATAGAGTTGTCGCTTCTCTCACGTAGTTCTACATCAGGGAGGTAGTTCTATTACATGGAATTTCTATGAGCATAGTTAGTAATAGGTACCCATTGTTCACTAGTAAGTTTTTGAGGAGCCTACAAGCAGCTTAAGGAACTTCTTTGAATCTCGGCACTAAATATCACACACAGACTGATGGTCAAACAGAGAGGGTGAATAAGATTTTGGAAGTCTTGTTGAGGCTTGTGTTTTGGATTTTGGAGGAAATAGGGAGCAACACCTACCATTGGTCGAGTTCGCGTATAATAATGGCTATCAAGTGACGATTGGTCTAACCCTTTTTGAAGCACTTTATGAGAGGCCATTTAAATCGGTAAGTTGTTAGTGGAAAACCATCGAAAAAATAATACTCGGACCCGATTTGATCTGTTATACCATGGAAAAAGTAGAGATGATCAGATAATGAATGAAGGTGGAGCAAGACCATCAGAAATCTTATGCAGATAGAAGAAGGAAAGAGCTTGAGTTTGAGGTTGGATATATGGTATTCGTCAAAATATCCCCTCTTAGAAAAGTGGTTAAGTTTTCCAAGTCTAGAAAATTGGTTCCAATATTCGTTGGGTCATTCGAAGTTTTGGAAAGAATAGGAAAACTTTCTTATCACGTTGAGCTTCCTGATAGATTAGCAAGAGGCCACAATATTTTCCATGTTTCTCACATTAGAAAATGCATTTATGACACCGCTATTAGAGTTGAGCTGATCAAGTGGGGAAATTAGAGATGGAGCCAATAGTACCTCATGCCACCAGATGCACTGTGGAGTACCGAAATAAGAGAGTCCACAACAAAATTATTAGGCTGGTCTGAGTACAATAGAGAGACAACCCGACAAAAAGCACATGGAAAACCGAGAAGAAGATGACGACCACTCATCTTGAGCTTTTCACTAGTAAATATTCTCTTTAAAATTAGGATTTTTGGTTGCATCATGGTTGCTAGATTGGATGGAGGAGATGGTTGCCATACTTTTTCGCAACCGCTTTACACTCATATAGAAATTTTTATGCATGATTAGAGTGTTTGCATACGTATGTGCATGACACGATTACACGCTCATGCTATAATTGAGGTCATTTTAGCATGTTTGCTGTTATCCGGCATTTTGACCCGGCTATATCCGAACCGACTGGACAAGTTAGACTCAGTTGTCATCAAAACTAGTAGCCAAGAGCGATGATTGTAGGGTCCAAAAATCAAGCATAGATGATAATATGAAGCAGAAGCATGAAAGCTCGCTACTCCCCGAAGATGGATTAGGTATGATCCATATTCAACACTATGGATCATACCGTATCGATTCCACAACTTAATTTTGCAGCGATGATCAGTCCGTAACTCAAAATCTACATATACTATCAATATGAAACTTGGAGTACAAGCTTATTACAACATGTGGAACACCCCCTAGGGATCTCATTCCAATTGGAAGAAGTTGAAGGGATCGGTAGAAATTAGAATTCAAGCAACACTACTTCATGGAAAATACTATATCTCACAAACTGTACGTCAAAATTGCATGAAATTTGGGAAGCAAGTAACTAACTTCATGGGGCATCCCTCATAGGGATCGTGGCCTATTTTTATAAGTTAATAGGGATCAGTACCGATCCCTATTGTGGACCTTGATGGGCTTGCAAATTTTTGGGTTGCCTCGTCTTGGTCTCCCGAACCTTCTGCCAAAATTTCAGTCTGATCCGTGCATGTCTTTCTCTATAAATACAGCAGGCATGGCGTCAGAAAAGAGATTCTGCTTTATCTATCGAGGCTCTATTGTTCTTATTCTTCACTTTTGTACTAATGGATCCCAGCTGATCCAGACATTCTTTTAATCATAATCAAGTGGAAGATCAATAAAAATACAAAGTGGACGTAAGTCAAGATTGCCGAACCACTATAAAAACTATGTGTTCATTTAAGATTTTTGCTCTGTTTTAATTTTATTCTTCATTTAATCTCTACTAGATTCTATTGGGTATCAATGCCCATTTTTGGCATCAACATTTTGGTGCTTTCACTGAGAAACGAATTCACAGCTTGATTGGATCTCATCATCTACTTGTGGATTCCCATATTCGCGAGATAGATCAAGAATTCTACCGATAAACTTCTTATTCTACTTGGATTTGAAGGAAATCTAAAGGAAGTTGATATCCATGGTTAGAAGAATTAAATCAACTTCATGCAAAGTTGATGAGGATGATGATGCTAGTGTTCTTGTTTGGAGTTGTTCATGCGTTCATGTGTACATGTCTATTTGGAGGGGATCAGATTCACTTGTGTAGATGTTGAAGTTTGCACTCAAGTTAGCAAAGGGTCGATCCCTCTGTCAAGGCTATGATGGTCGATCCCTCTCTCAAGGACAAGATGGTTGATCCCCCTCTCAAGGTCAAGATGGCCAACCCCTCTCCAATCTCGTCAATACCAATCTCGTTAGTATTGATCCCTCTAATCTCGTCAATACTGGTCCCTCCAATCTCGTCAGTACCAATCCCTCCAAAAGAAATCAATACTGATCCCTCCATACTTCGTATGTCGATCCCTTAATACTCCGTATGCTGATCCCACCATACTTCGTATACCGATCCCTCCAACATATATGTATATTGATCCCTCTGAAAGACATCAATACCTATTCCTTCACACTTCGTATGCCAATCTCTCAATACTCTGTATAATGATCCCTCCATACGTCGTATGATCCCTCCACATACTTTGTATTATAATCCATTAATTCTCTGTATGATTAAACCCTATACTACCTATCCCTCTCTCAAAAGCCTATGGACCGATCCCTATAATAACAATCCCTATACCAAAAAAATATGGATCGAGTACGATCCATTTCTTAAAAAAAATTATAAATCGGTTACGATCCATTCTAATAAAAATAGTTCTAACCCATGTCGCTGCGCAGTGCCCCCACATTCTGGATTCGAAACTGAACTTAAAGACGGTGCATTCTATCCACTTTCCTTACATCTTGTGTCTGACCGGGGCAAAGAGGATCAAGCGGAAGCTTCTTAATTGCAACCAAGGAATGGACAAGCAACCGCTGCTTAAACGATACTTCCAAAGGTTAGAGAACATAGGTGATGTAATTCTAAGAAAACCCAAAAAACCTTGGGCCAAAGACAAATTTGGGTAAGACCATGATTTTCTCCAAGAAAATGCCAAGATGACTCCAAGCACCATTCCTCACTGACCCAGCTCTTCGAATTCAGTGACTCCAAGCAAAACAATTGTTGAATCCAAGCAAACAGTAGATTTTCTCAGCTCTGACTCCAAGTAACTTACCACAGATCCGTCAATACCGGTCCATCTTGCTTTTCTCATATCTTGGGCATGCACACATAATTCACAAGCATAACAAGTAACTGTAACTTGAAAATGAACCGGATTGACGATGACCGAAGCATCTCCCGCGGTCGAAGCCTATTTGTTGATGTCGTTTAATGTGCAAAATATCCAGGAGATTTAATGTACCAATTATATTGGTTTACTAGGGGAAAACCGACCCTGGACTGCATCTCATGAAATTCGAGTGGATTATGAATTCCGCCAAAGCGATATGTGCCATAGAATGCGCTTTCCTATATTCCTCAAAGGTGTATCGATCATTCGGTTTATGTATTATTGCCCAAATCCATCTCCTCATTCAATCAACCGGATCAAAAGTTTGTCGAGCAGTTCAAAATGTATGCAACTAACACCAAGGATGTGATGTCATTATCTAATTTATTCCATATGTAAGATGAGCCACTCAAAGACTTCCTGTAGAGATTCAGTGTCATCGTCGTCATCGTCATCACTAAAGCGAGCAATCGCAGCGAGGATATCATACCGATGGCGTTGATGAGGGGAATTGACCCCCAGATAGATTTTGGCAGCTAGTTAGCTGGAGAGCCTCCTACGACCTTGGATCATTTCTGTTACAAAGAGAATCAGAACCTAAGCAAGGAGGAGGTAGAGCAGACCAGGAGAAAGAACAATATAGGCCCGTTGGCCTAAGACTTAAATTCCAGGAGACGACCCAGAATCTCAAAATGCGACTCATATACTCCCTTGAACGATTCAATTGATAACATCTACTTAGAGACTCATGACTTGGAGTAGTACTGAAAACCGACCTCGAGAGAGTCCACCGAAGCCCAAAGAAAACCGAGGAATGTTGTATATTCCAAGATGCGCATGGTCCTGACATTGGCGATTGCAACACCTCCGAGATGTGATCGAAAGCTGATTCGGAAAGGAAAGTTTCGGCTATATGCACAAGGCCCATGGATAGTAGGTAGGGACCATTCAACCTCTACCAGTAAAAAACTTTGATTATTAATTGGAACACCCATGGTCGATTTCTAGCTAAGAAGGGCTTGGACAAAGTGGAACAGCGAGTACATGATGATTCTTCACTTATCAATGAGATTTATTTCGATCTTCTTTGAATTATTTCAATTTCAATTGTGTTGTGATCTACACCAACTAAACTTCTTCCAAATGATGCAGGTGACCAAGTACTTAGAGTTGGGAACCAACCAGTCTCCATGGACCATGATCGAACCTTTGGAGTTTCATAAGATAAGCATGATTCAACCACTCATCAGCTACCATATGCCCCTGACTTGGGGTCAAGGACTCAAAATGGAAAAGCCCGACAAGGTCAAGACACGAATGATCGTCCACTCATCAACTTCCATGCCTGACTTGGAGACTAAAGAAAGACTTGGAGTGGATGCAACCCAACCTTCCACTCCCAAGCTCATACTTGAAGTTCGCCAAAATACTAATGCCTCTCTCGAAGCTCAACATGACCGAGGTCCAACTAAAGTGGACGTGATTCTACCATCCACACATTAACTCCTTCCCTGAACATAGGAGGGAGTTCATAAGCTTGACTTAAAGTAGGCGTGACTGCATACTCATCAACCACCGCCTTCAACAAGTGGACACGACTATAGCTTGAGATGGATGTGACCTGACTATCCAACCCAAGAATGGATGTGATCCGACAACCCATCGCCTACTCCTTTCCTTGACTTGACAAGAGAAGATACAACCACCAAGCGGATATGAATCGATTGTCTCACTTGCCAAGTTCTTTCCATGATTTTAGGGACAGAATTTCTTTCCATGAATGAACGTGATTTCGATTGTTCATTCGATAACTCTTACCTCGACTTGGAAGATGGAGTATAGATTAGAAACGGGTGAGATTGACCACCCATCAAACAACTCTAAGTCCCCAGAGTGCAGACTGGAGTATAAACATAAATTAGGTGGATATTGATCGCCCGTGAAACACTCTAAGTTCCCAGAGTGTGGATTGGAATACAAACATAAATCAGGTGGAGAACAACCGCCCGCGAAACAACTCTAAGTCCCTAGAGTGCTGACTAGAGCGAAATAAATCGAGTGGAGACTGACTGGCCGTGAAACAATTCTAAATCCCTAGAGTGCAGACTGGAGTATAAACATAAATCAGGTGGAGATTGACCGCCCGTGAAATAACTCTCTAAGTCCCCAGAGTGCGGACTGGAGTACAAACATAAATCGGGTGGAGACCGACCGCCTGCAAAACAACTCTAAGTCACCAAAATGCGGACTGGAGTATAAACATAAATTAGGTGTAGACTGATCACCCACGAAACAACTCTTAGTCTCCAGAGTGCGGACTGGATTATAAACATAAACCGGGTGGAGATCGCTGCCTGCGAAACAACTCTAAGTCCCTAAAGTGCAGAATGGAGTATAAATATAACTCGTTTGGAGACCGACGCCTATGAAACAACTCAAAGTCCCTATAGTGCGGAATAGAGTATAAACATAAATCGTGTGGAGACGAACCGCCCACGAAACAACTTTAAGTCCCCAGAGTGCGGACTGGAGTATAAACATAAATTGGGTGAAGTCCGATTGCCCACGAAACAACTCTAAGTCCCCAAAGCACGGACTGGAGTATAAACATAAATATGATGGAGACCAACTACCTGCAAAACAACTCTAAGTCCCCAGAGTGTGGAATGGAGTATAAACATAAATTGGGTAGACACCGGCCATCCACGAAATAACTCTAGTCCCCTAGTGCGGATTGGTGTACAAATATAAATTGGGTGTTGTTCGACCACCCGCCAATAAACTCTTATCTCTAGAGTGCGGATATGAGTATAAACAACTAGATGAGTGTAGTTCAACCACTCAATATTCCATAAACTCCAACCAAAACTCGACAGGAGGAGTATAACATTCACTATGGATGGAATTCGTCCATCAATGAACAACTCCACAAACCCAAGACTAGGGGTAGGAGCACAAATTGCTGAAAGCTTAATACGACTGCTTGCTATAGCTCCGGCTTAGAGTTCTTTACTACTCAAGGCAATAACTGTAGGGAGGCCTTGACACAAAACCAATCGGAACGACATCTGAAGTTATAGATGAACGATTATATCGTACTTTAAGATCGAGGGTCAATATCGATCCGCACCAACCATAGATGGATGTGACATGAACATCCGTCCAATGGCTCCGGTCACCAGAGCGTGGATAAGAGAATAAACCATGAATGAGTGCAAATTGACCATTCACTCTCCATCACCTTCCTACAATCTATCAGAAAGAGTATGAAACTGGATGAACATGACCCGACTGCACCTGAGCCAATTCATCCCTAGATCTGGCGGGAGAATATGAATCAAAATTGATGTGATTCACCGTCCAGCTCCGAATGAATGCGACACAACAGTTCATTCGTTGACTCTTACCATGATCCGACTAGAAAAGCAATATGAAACAGATGTGGCTCGACCATCCACACACTGATCCTTGCCCTTTGTTCGATAGGAAAAGCATCAATCACTAGTTAGATGTGTCTTAACCATCTATTCTTTGGTCCCGCCTAGAGTTTGGTGACATATGCTCCAAAAATAGACGTGATTAATCGTCCAGTACCCAACTTATTCTTGAAATTAGATGGATCATCAAATCTTCCCCTGGGAAGGAAAAAACCAAAATATGTGTGACTCGGCTTTCCATCAACTAGCTTGATCCCATGATTCAACGGGAAAGAGTATAAAGCTAACGTGAACATAACTTGCCTTCCTACTTATCGACGTACCCCAGACTTAGGGTCACGAGCGAGAAACAAGATGAATGTGAACCGATCATTCATCGATCGACTCTAAGTCTTTAGAGTTTAAGTGGGAGTATAAACACGACTAGGATGAGACTCGACCATCCATGCAGTATATTTATCAACCCGAGACCGGTTGTAGAAGTGTGATCATCCAAAGACTAACTACAATAGCTCAATACTGTGACTCGTACTTGGTGTTTACAATGACTCGAGGCTACGACCGAAAGGATGCCTAGAGGTAAAATCTTCGAATCGATGCCCAAGCTCATTGGCAACTGACCATCACTCCAATCCAAATGATGAGTAACGAATAATGAGTACATTGAGTGGAAAGTGTGTTACTTAAGTATACAAGCAGATTCAAACTCAAAGCAAGAGCCAGCTATGCAATTGCATGCAACATGAGGCTGAACCTTACTCGACACATGGTTCAATGTGCTTCTAAGCTTGATCTTCAGCCAGTTGCAGATAATCTCTCAACGTATCTTGAGCCCTTCACTAATAGACTCAATAACTCATGTCAAGACTTTAGGATTCGACTGGAGTAACCGTCATCATTAACCGTCCCAACCAAATTTCATATTGATTATTGTGCGAAACAATTATGTTTGAACTCAAGGAATCCAAGGCTGCACCCACTGAGCTAATGATAAACATTATAGTCAGCCATGGTGACCCATTACAGGTACTGAAGATCGGATCATAGCTCAGTGCAAAGAAGATAAAGTAATTAGATTGCTTTCTCCAAACGAGTCTTGATGTGTCCGCTTGGACCCATTCTGACATGTGTGTAATCTCACCAATTATTGCGAGCCATGCATTGAATATCGACCTGAGGCACGTCTCAGTGAAACAAAAGCAACGAGACATAGATTCAGAAAGATTTTCTACATTTAAGGAGGAGGTGGATAAACTTAAAAATAATGGATTTATCCATGACGCCCTCTACCCAAAATGGCTATCCAATCCAGTTTATGTGGAAAAAAAAAGCTGATGGAAACTGGCGAACATACATCGACTACTCTGACCTAAATAAGGCATGCTCGAAAGACATCTTTCCACTTTCGAGGATCGACTAGCTGGTAGACTCAACCGTTGGAAATGCTTTCATCTAGGGATGTGTACTCTGGATGCAACTAGATCCCATGCACGACCTAGACCCGAAGCACAACAACTTCATTACCGATCTAGGGTTATATCATTATGTTGTGATGCCATTTGAACTAAATAATGCTAAAGCTACTTACCGAAGACTAGTCATCAGGATGTTCGAAGGCCAGATCAGGCGACCGACAAAAGTATATGTGGATGATATGCTCGTGAGGTCACAACGATCAAACGACCACATCGATAACTTAGTGAAGATGTTCAGTATTCTATGAAAATATGAATGAAACTAAATCCCTTAAAATGCTCTTTCAATGTTGCTTCAGGGAAATTTTGGGGTTCATCGTCAACTCTCATGGAATCAAAGCTGGTCCTGAGAAGATTCAAGTAATTCGAAACATCCAAGTACTGAAGACAATCAAGCAGGTATAAAGCCTAAATGGGAAGGTCATCATCCAAACTGGATTCATCTCTGTGAGAAATGCGGATTACAGATCTTAAGGCTAGAATTAACACTAGAGGGGGGTGAATAGTGTTTTAAGGAAATACTAATTCTTTTTGAGTTTATATTAATTTGAACACAAATGTATGTAATATTCAGACATAGATATGATCACAGAATCAAACACAGATGCAGAAATAAAATAAAAGCAAAAAAGGAAAGAACACACCGGATTTTATACCGGTTCGGAGTAATCCTACATCTAGTCCCACAACACAAGTATGGATTTCCTTTCAAAATCAATTTTTACAATTACACCCTCGATTTCAAGGCCACGAGGTACACCACTCCAGATTCACAATCTGCTGGGTAGAGATACTTTATTTTACGGGGAACAAGTTCACCCAAATGATTTCCTAGGCTACAATCACACCTTTTCTCGCTTGATTGATTTCATAGGCTACAATCACACATTTTCTCACTCAATTTACTACAAAAAAGCCTATAACTCTGAATAGCACTGGGATCTTGTTGAGATAGTGATAGAGAATCAAACCAGAGATGATCTAGTTAGATTCAATGGTGATTTCGGCAGAGTAATGGTAAAAATGTATGTAAAGAAATGTGGAAGAAGAAGAGAAATGAAATCAAAGAATATATGAATACAAATTCGTTTAAAACAGCCCATATTTATAGTAGAACAACAGCCATGTTCATTCGTGAAAGGATATGACGAATAGACACTTCCTTCGAAATTTAAATTTTTGAAATAAACTGTCACCTTGTCGACAAGGGTATCTTGGTGTTGTCGACAGGCCTATGTTATTTTTGGTAATTTGTTTTTCTTTGAAAATAAATTCTATCTTGTGTTAAAACTATTTTAAACTTTATAAATATAGTTAAAATACATAAATAAGTATAGAGAATAATATTTTGGTATATATAAAATTTTACTATATATTTAAATCTAAGTATAAATATTAAAAATTAAATATATTATAATTAAAAGATAGTTTAAAACCAAGGGTAATTTGATTTTGAAGATAAAGATTATTTTGAGGCTAAAAGTATTTTAAAACCAGGATAGATGTTTTTGATTCTTTGAAAAGGAAGATTTTGAAATCATTTTGAAAATAAGATATAATTTTGTAAAACAATTGAATAAAAGTTAGTGGATACAAAACAATGTTCCACTAGATTTTTCGTAGGTTCCATCCTACTTAGGGTTCCATCCCTTTAACAAGCTCGAAGTGGATTTCATTTCACGAATAAAATGGATTTTAAGATGCCAGTGCTTTTCTAGGAGTTTTAACAAAATTCCTAACTAAATTACTTATATTGAAATCTTGATAATCGTGATACTCATGAGTCTTCAATTTTGATATCTTCAGTCTTTAATCTCTATATTGTATAGTCTTCATTCTTGGTACCTGCATAGTTAAATCCTGCATATACATATATATACATACATATATATATCTAAACTATAATGTTAGTATTTATATTTTATAACAATTCCTAAGGTTGTTGTCATCAAAATCATCGTCTCAAGGACTAACAATCTCCCCCTTTTTGATGATGACAACCTATGTTTATAAAATATACTCCACCTTCACTATAACTCCCCCTAAAACTAATAATTCCCCCTTAATCTATGACTTACTATCCTATTTTATAATTCTCCCCATTTGTCATCAACAAAAACTATCCTAAAACCGTAAAAATAAAAATCTCCCCCTTAAACTAATACTAGAACAAAGTATAGTAAATGAAATGTGAATGACATTAACATAATTATATTATAATTATTCAATACATAAATATGTATAAGTATATTTCAAACAGTCCAACCAACATGCACATCAAATCCAATCATGTCAAACAAGTCAAACAAATCAATCAAGTCAAACTAGTCAATCAAATCAAACAAGTTAATCAAGTCAAAAAAGCCAATCCAGTCAAACAAGTTAATCAAGTCAATCAAGTCAAACAAGTTAATCAAAACATACCAAACAAATCAAAAACTAATAATCCTATATTATAAGACAATAATACAAACTCCTTCTAAATAAGATGCACTGTTGTCTGTATATGTATGCAATATGTAGTTTGTAATATGGTATGAAATGTATGACATATGCAATGTAGCATGAGATGATATGCAGAATGAAGTGCAACTTGTGATGCAAATTATTATGATATTTCATGCATTGTAATATGATGCAATACGCAATGAAATGTGATATGAAATAGGATGCATAATGATATGTAATATGAAATAAAATGATAACGAAGTTAAAAAAATTATAATATGCAGAATGATATGATGATATATATACACTACAGTAAGAGGTATTCAGATTATAAGATAAACATGAGTGATAAGTAATATCTAATTGACAGGCATATGTGTGTGTGTGTGTGTGTGTGTGTGTGTTTGTATACATATGTTAAACTATTTATCTCTTTAACAAAACAAATGTAATACACACCAATTACTAGACTTAGGTTAAGGAAACTAATGAATAGGACTAAAAGAGTAGTAAAACAAGAGTTTAAAGGTAATAAATGGTATTAAAACTATAACATAATCATGAAAGGTAGTAATCAAACTCAGTAAGAAAATCAAATGCTAAGAAATATGGACTTAAACTATATATGATCAAATATGATTTTTATAAAATTTAGTAACCTCCTTATTTTATTCTTTTAAAATAATATTTTTTAACTTAACTGTTTTTTAAAAAATCCAAACTTCTATGTTTATAAAATACTTAACTTACTAATTTAAACCTATATATTAAATTATTATTTTTTTAATTATTTAGAAACATGTTTAAACACTTTTGGGTTAAAAAAATATCATAATGAAATATGACATATCAAAGACTTAAAAAAAACTAAAATAAACATGTGTTACATTAAGGCCTCTTACATTAAAAAGTCTAATTAATTATTAAAAAATATTTAAACATGAAATTAATTTTAAAATATTCTAATAGAAGTTAGAAAATAGCTCTAAAAAGAATAGAGAAAAATACTTAGTTTAAATATCCTTTTTTTTATAATTTAAAGTTTCAAACAGAAAAGACAGCATTTACAGAATGCTACAAAAAGTTTTTCCAATAAAATATATTCAAAGCATTATAAAAACAGAATCTACAGCATCTACCAAATGCTGTCAAAAATTTCTGAAACACTACAGCGTTTTGAAACACAAAAATGCTATAAAAACGTATTTGCAGCGTAAGGGAAGCAAAGACAGCATTTCAGAAATGCTATCTAAAATTCTGGGCCTGATTTTAACATGATTTTGCACTAATTTTACGACTAGATATTGACATGTAAATAATTGATTTTTTCCCCAATTTTTTATAGTATTTGATATAATTAAAGTACTTAAGAAACATATAAAAAATAATAATGAGAAAACATGTGTAAAGACACTTTACGTTATGCATGTAAACATGCTTCTATTAAAGAACAAGTATAATGACACATGTCAGCTTGCATGTATGTCACTATCTATTTATATGACAAGTGTCATATGATGTGGTGCAATCTTATCAATTGAAGAAATATATAAATAGATCCTTATTCTAACATTCTAAATTCATTCTATTAATTTCTTAAAGATATAAAACTAGTATCTTAAAAGAAATAGAGTATGAGAAGTAAAAATAACATTAGAAAAGTTGAAAACATGAATGAAGGTATGCTTTTCTACTTAGTATTGTTGTAATAAATTAGTTGTAAGATTTTATTTGAAAGGAACACATTTTAAAAGACTTAATTATGGTGTGTCGATATATGGACCAAAATATCAAAACTTATAAAAGAGATAAATTTCTATACCTAACTAAATGCATAAGTATATATTCCTAAATACAACAATAAAGATGAAATAATAGTAAAGCGTACCACTTTTTGAAATCCTCCATCTTTCTAACTTTATTGTTTTTCCATTTCCATGAACCACAAATTTATATCTTTCAAAATTTAATGATGAGATCTGTTCTATTGCGACGGGCTCATTTTTCTGATCAGCGTAGTATATTCAGTTGCTGAATTTGAAGACCGTATGAGAAAGATGCAGATGATTTAGTAGATTGACTAACTTGGCGCCAAAACTTTGAATTTGAATTTTGAATGAATGGACACTTCAACCACTATAAATAGGCCCAACAGTCACCACTTTTCATAAAAATTTCTCTTCTTCTTCCCTTTTTCTATATACTATCAAACTTCTAGAAGGCATATCTCCTTCATTTCTTAATGGAATTGGATGAAACCAGCGGCAAATCAAAGAGGAAGGCAAGGGCTATGATCTAGTAATAGTTTGGTGACGAATTTGGACGGTATTATGGTGCTACATGCCGACCAGTAGGAGAATTGTAGAAAATCCCGTACACGGTTTTTCAGTTTTGGATAGACAACTTCAAACTGTCATATCTCATTCAATTTTGATCGGAATTTGATGATCCACCCATCAAAACGACCGTGGGAACAAGTAATACAATCTGCAAAAGGAGTTGGAACAAAATACTCAAATCTTTAGATTCAATTTTAAGAATTCCATTGACGGTTTGCTTTCTTTTTCTCTTTGTTCACCAAAATATCATTTGACCATAACTTGGTCATTTCTTGACGGATTCGCACGAAACCAGTGGCATTGTGAAGCAGATGGAGAGCAGTACAATATCAAATCAATTTGTAGATGAGAACCAAAAGTTTTGTATTGATCTGGTACCCATTTCATTATCGATTGTCATTATATATCCATTTGTTCTTCTTGACCGATGAATGATTATCTGGTATCTTTTAACCAACGGTCATTAGACATAACTCTTCTCCTGCAAAACGACATAACTTTTTAAAGAATCATGTGACTTTTCAAAATAACTAAATATAGTTTTAAACAACAATATCATGATGATTCTGTGACATGTTCATATAAAATAATGTTAATAATTTTATCAAAAAAGTTGCCACTTTAAATTTTTTTTCAAAATTCAGATTTTGTAAACTTTGAAAACCTCGCATTGATACCGAATGTGAGAAATGCGGATTACGGATCATAAGGCTAGAATTAACACTGGATGGGAGGTGAATAGTGTTTTAGGGAATTACTAATTCTTTTTGAGTTTATATTAATTTGAACACAAATGGATGCAATATTCAGGCACAGATATGATCACAGAATCAAACACAGATGTAGAAATAAAGGAAAGAACACACTGGATTTTATACTGGTTCGAAATTACCCCACATCTAGTCCCGAAACACAAGTATGGATTTCCTTTCAAAATCAATTTTTACAATTACACCCTCGATTTCAAGGCCATGATGTACACCACTCCAGATTCACAATCCTATGGGTAGAGATACTTGATTTTACGGGCAACAAGTTCACCCAATTGATTTTCTAGGCTACAATCACACCTTTTCTCACTTGATTGATTTCACAGGCTACAATCACACCTTTTCTCACTCAATTTATTACAAAGAAGCCTATAACTCTGAATAGCACTGGGATCTGGTTGAGATAGTGATAGAGAATCAAATCAGAGATGATCTAGTTAGATTCGATGGTCATTTCGACAAAATAATGGTAAAAATGTATGTAGAGAAATGTGGAAGAAGAAGAGAAATGAAATCAGAGAATATATGAATAAAAATTCTTTTAAAACATCCCCTATTTATAGTAGAATAAGAACCATGTCCATTCGTAAAAGGATATGACGAGTAGACACTTCCTTTGAAATTCACATTTTTGAAATAAACCGTCATCTTGTCGACAAGGGTATCTTGGGGTTGTCATCGGGCCTATGGTATTTTTGGTAATTTGTTTTTCTTTGCAAATAACTTCTATCTTGTATTAAAACTATTTAAAACTTTATAAATATACTTAATTATAGTTAAAATACATAAATAAGTATAGAGAATAATATTTTGGTATATATAAAATTTTACTATATATTAAATCTAAGTATAAATATTAAAAGTTAAATATATTGTAATTAAAAGATAGTTTAAAACCAAGGATAATTTGATTTTGAAGATAAATATTATTTTGAGGCTAAGGTATTTTAAAACCAGGATAGATGTTTTGGATTCTTTTAAAAGGAAGATTTGAGATCATTTTGAAAACAAGATATAATTTTATAAAACATTTGAATAAAAGTTAGTGGATACAAAACAATGTTCCACTAGATTTTTTCGTAGGTTCCATCCCTTTAACGGGCTCGAAGTGGATTCCATTCCACGAATAAAATGGATTTTAAGATGCCGGTGCTTTTCTATGAGATTTAACAAAATTCCTAACTAAATTACTTATATTGAAATCTTGAACTCTTGATAATCTTGATACTCATGAGTATTCAATCTTGATATCTTCAGTCTTGAATCTCTATATTGTACAGTCTTTATTCTTGGTATCTACATGGTTAAATCCTGCATATACATATATATCTAAACTATAATGTTGGTATTTATATTTTATAACAATTCCTAAGGTTGTTGTCATCAAAACCATCATCTCAAGGACTAACAATCTCCAAGGCGTCCGGTAAGTGTACTATCTTCTTCGACCTAATTTGAAAATGGAAAAGTAACTTTGAATGGATGCAAGGTTGTATTGATGCATTTCAAGCTCTGGTAAATCACTTAGAGAGACCTCCCATCCTATCCAAGCCATCGGATCACAAAGACTTATACATCTATTTAGCTATGTCGGTACATGCCATAAGCACCACAATGTTATGCAAAGAGAAACGGATCCAAAGATACGCATATGATGTGAGCAAGCGATTGGCAGGCTTACCCCATTAATGACTATACCGACCAGCCGTTACAACAGGTAATATAGCAACCTTAGACGTCTGGAAGGTTACTCAAATGGAATATCGAGGTAAGCCAATTCGATATCACTTATCTCCTTCGAAGAGCTATCTATGGAAAAACATTAGCAGACTTCATATCTGAATTCACTACATCAGAAGACTATCTGAGCTGTAGGAAATGACCAGCCGATGGAAAATGTACACAAATGAAACTTAAAATTTCGGTGTTTTGGCGTCGGAGTTGCATTAATGACTCCTGAGCAACAATCGATCTGCTATGCCCTAAAACTCGACTTTCCTACAACAAGTAATGAAGCTGAGTATGAAGCCTTAATCGACAGGCTCAAACTTGCCAGAGAACTAGGAGTGGGAACTTTAATATCTTTTGTGATTCTTGGTTAGCAGTATGCGAATTCAGGGAAGTTAATCTTGCTAGGGGCAGCGTCTTGCTTTTTATCTCAGCTGGGTCCAAGAGCTACTAGCCACCTTTGAGTATTGCACCATTACACACATCCTCAGAGAATGAAATGACACTGACCAAGCTGGTCGGTTTTGGGGATGTGCACCAAGTAGACTTTGTTTCGGTTGAAGTACTTAACGTTCCAAGCATTGAAAGATGGAGATCGACTAGATCTTGGAGACGAAACCAAAAAACGAATCATGGACGACTCCTATCAAAGACTATCTACAACGAGAAATTATTCTTGAACGGAGGAATGAAAAATGACGGATCCTCCTTAAAGCTTCACGCTGGATCGTTCAAGAAGGAGTCATGTATAGAAAGGGTTTTCTCCATTCCCCTGTTTCGGTGTATCACCCATGACCATATCAAACAAGTCTTAGGAGAAGTCCATGAAGAAGAAAGCGGCGATCACACCGGGGGAAAATCTTGACAAAGAAAATACTCCGCTACAGGTATTAGTGATGAGTGCCAGATGTTTGCAAAAATTCCAAGGACCCCCACCGACAAAAATTACTCAAATGGTCACTCATACTATTTGCCACTTGGTTTATTGACATCATCAGCTCCTTGCCGATTTCAGTGTGAAATACGCCATCATAGCAGTGGATTGCTTCACCAAATAGGTTGAAGCTGAACCTTTAGTCGCAAACACAATGAAAAAAAAGCAATCAACTTCATTGTCCAAAACATTATCCGTCATTTTGGCCTTCCATGAACCATTGAAACTGGTAATGGAACCCAATTCAACAGTGTTAAATCCAAAAAATTCTATCGACGACATCATATTGAAAAGATATTTGCGACAATTGCTTACCCTCAAGCTAATGGACAAGTCGAAGCTTTTAACAAAATCATAAAGTCTATTCTAAAGAAGCATTTGGAAAAGGCTAGAGGCAAGTGGATCAACGAACTCTCATCGACATTATGGGCATACAGAACCACCTACAAGTCCACGACTTTCCATACTCTATTTTCCCTTGATTACGGCTTTGAGGCCATCATCCCTTTGGAATTTGAAGTCTCCTCTCATCGAATGATTTATTACAGCCCCTATTTCATTATAAAATAATATATAAACAAGGAATTGCAATCTAATTACAATTAAACTAGAAGGAATAGGTGATGACTCGTGAGTATACAAATGCATACGAGAGGCAATGACAAGAACATGTACCTGAACGTGCAAATGTATATTCAAAAAATTCGACTTCTTGGAATCGACAAAAATTGATTTTTCACCTGGAGTTATTAAAGAAAGGACTAGATCAGATGGCCGAAGCATACTAGCCCTGCAGAACTGGACACATATAGTAACTAATGGAATACAATCCTGAATTTATACTATTGGAAATCAACCAAGTGTCACGACGATCAAAGAGGGATACAACACTTTGGGAAGATAAAATAGAAGGATAACGACTATTTAGGAAACCAGATGGATTTCTTTCTAGCAACTATAACTTGCTTTGATTCAAAGCACGTCATGTACGCAATAAGACGTACTTTGGGAAGGGGCAAATATTATCTGGCATTTTGACTAGCTATATCCGAACTGACTAGACAAGTTAGACTTGATTGTCATCAAGGCTAGTAATCAAGAGCTATGATTGTGGGGTCCAAAAATCAAGAATAGATGATAATATGAAGTAGAAGCATGAAGGATCACTACTCCCCGAAGATGGATCAGGTACGATCTATATTCAACACTATGGATCATACCGTATCGATTCCACATATCAATTTTGCAGCGATGATCAGTCAGTAACTCAAAAACTACACATGCTATCAATATGAAACTTAGAGTACAAGCTTACTACAATATATGGAACACCATCTAGGGATCTCATGCCAATTGGAGGAAGCTGAGGGGATCAACATAACTCCCATTGGAGGGATAACCAGAAATCAAAATTCAAGCAACATTACTTTGCAGAAAATGCGTTATCTCACACATCGTATGTCGGAATTGCATGAAATTTGGGGAGCAAGTAGCTAACGCCATGGGGCATCCCTCATATGGATCGAAGCCCATTTAGATGCATTAATAGGGATCAGTACCGATCCCTATTGTGGGCCTCGATGAGGCGTAAATTTTTGGGTAGCCTCGTCTTGCTCTCCCAAACCTTCTACCAAAATTTCAGTCCAATCCGCGCATGTCTTCCCCTATAAATACTGCAGACATGGCATCAGAAAAGGGATCCTACTTTATCTACTGAGGCTCTGCCGTTTTTATTCTTTACTTTTGTACTAATGGATCCCAACTGATCCAAACATTCTTGTAATCATAATCAAGTGGAAGATCAATGAAAATATGAAGTGGACGTAGGCCAAGATTGCTGAACCACTATAAAAATCTATGTGTTCATTTATGATTCTTGCCCTATTTTAATTACATTCTTCATTTAATCTCTACCAGATTCTATTGAGAATTGATGCCCATTTTTGGCTTCAACATTTGCAGTCTGTAATTACATTGCACTTTGGTTGAGTAGATGGTTGTGTAGAGAAATTAGTTGTGTGACATGGATGTTATTGCGCATTACGTTGTTCGCTCTTTGAAAGATTTTGGGACGAAATCCTTTTTAAGGGGGGAGAGTGTAACACCCCATAAAATCAACCATAAATAAACGAGTGAATTAAATAAAATAAAGTAGGGTTGAAAATGAAAATTTTATAAAAGACCATGAAAGTTATATAATATGCTGAAAACATGTTTCAAATGAAGAAGTTATGAGCGTTTGAAGTTTTTAGATTTAAATTAATTTAGTTTGAATTCAATTTCAAATGCGTATTTAAATTTAGGGTTAGTTAAATAGTTAATGTTAAAAATTAATTAGGGAATAAAATAAAAGAGCAACGGAAATAAATCAGCACACCCCAAATAGGAGTAGAAGTTGGCACCTCCGATCCAAAGCGGTCGACCTTTCTATGGGAGTGGTTGGCCCCTATTCAGGTGGCCGCTGGAGTTTTTCAATGTTAAATGCTCCAGGTTTATCATTTTTTCACCTAACTCCATCCTATGGTTCTGGAGCATTTTAACTCATATAAATAGGACCCTATCCTCTTTATTTTTTATTTATAAACATTTAGGAAATACCTCGAACCTCTATCATTTTCTCTCTTCAGTTAGATTCATAAATTCAATTAGAAATTCAAGTAAGGATTCTAATCCTTTTTTAATTATTATTTTAATCTATTTTCTTCTCCTCTAACCTCTCTAAATCTAACAAAATTATACACACACACACACACCCCTATCCTTCGCTGCGTATGTATATCAAAAGAAGGAGATATGGAAAAGAGTTGCTTTGGTATTGCAAATCCATATAATAGAAGTTGGGATAATCTACGAGTGGAAAACTTAGTATTTTTATTTTGGTAATTAATTAGTATATATTTATGGATTTGAATATGCCTTAGGGATTTTGGGATTGCGAAAACAAAATAGATAGAGCAATTCCATTTTTATTTTGAAATGTCAATCCTAGATGGAGATTCTTCATTATTTATGTTAATTTGATGGTATTCTCATTGTTCTACAATTACTTAAATTTTCATAGTCTATTCCATTTCTCCTCCTTTTTTATTCAAATTGTGAGTTTAAGTAATAAAATAAGGTTTTAAATTAGGAATTCTGTTCGTAGTTTACACCACTTATTCCACACAAAATTTTGTCCTTCATTTTAGTGTAAAAGAGGGGTTGAATAGAATATGAAGCTCGGATTGCAATTCCTATTGTTCAGAATATTCCATTAGATTGATATAATAAATTAGGCTTCTATTTTAACAAGTCTATGTATTGCATTCTTGGGTAAGAATATTTAATCCTTTGTTATGGATATTGAAATTGTAACAACCTGAAATTTAACCCGTATAACTAATTCATTAACTAATGAAATAATAAAATAAATTTGTGAAATTATCAGAATCGAGCCATTGGAGTTGCACCGTTGTGTCCGTGGAAATTTTCCAGTCAATTCCCATATATAGAACGTCAAAACCCGAGCTAATGTGAGCTAGAAACAAAATAAACAAGAATATATGTATGTATGTATGTATGTATGTATGTATGGCTAAGTCGACCAAGAGGTCGACCTAATCACGCCCTTGGTCGATCGGCTGGTTGACCGAGGAGGAGGGTCGGTCGAACGCCCAGTCGACCTGCCTATGGGTATGGAACGAAGAAAATATTCTTCGTTCTAGAGGTTTTCAAACATGTGTTTTTCATTCTTTAGCCTGATTTGGTCCCCTCGTGCTTCCATCTGACGGCTTCTATTCAGCCAATGATGTGGTTGCATCCTATTCAATCTCCAATCCAACAGTCTGAGATCCACTTCTACCTCTGTAAATAGAACCCTAGGCCTAACACTTTTTCTCATTCTAGATTATTCTCTACTTGGGTTCACCTTTTCAGGAACGACCCTAAAAGGAATAATTTTTCAAGGAGAGAATCTTTTTAATAAAAATATTTTAATAGCCTTAAGTGACCGAGAAGACTAAAAGGGAAGAGCTTGGTAATGCATGTAAGTGATTGTAATTATATAGATTTTTAAGTAATTTAAAATAATAGGTTTCAATAGTTGTAGTTTTACTATGATTTTTGGAACAACCCTTTTAGTAATTTATTTAGAGTGTTTAGAATTATTTTCAATCTATTTCTTTTAGCTATTTTTTTAGTTAATTTTAGTTTAATTCTGTTAATTATAGCTTTTCCATTTATTTACAATTCATTTACAACATTTTAATTTATTTACCGTTATCTATACGTTATTTACATATATATATTTTTCTACGCTTTGGATTTTCTTCTATTTTCAGTTTTCTTTTATTTCTCCTTCTTCTTCGCGTATGGATTACAATATATTAAACGCGAATATGGATTAAAATTACAAGAATGCTAAAATAACGAAAGATAAGATGCAAATTGTAAAGATTGAAATAAAAATAGAATTAAGACCGAAATTGAGCCTAATTATGATATTAATGTTAAAATTTGACTAATTAAAGATATTTGGCCTAGTTATAACTTAGAATTATAACTAAAAAGAGTATAAGATGAAAGAAGCTTATTTTTACATTTAGACCCTGGGTAAAGTAACAAGCATGACTATAACGTAGGTTCTAATAAGAAATAGAACAGAATGAAACTTATTTTAAGATTTAGGATAAATTAATAAGCTTAAATAGTAAGAACAAAATTAAAGGCTTATTTGAATAATTTATCTAAGTTAATAATTAAGAATTAAAGTAGGACCTATACCAAAGAGCATTCCCTTATTATTTCTATAGACATGGTGTTTCATATAATCCTAAAGTGAGACGAGGGGCACGCTTATGCTAATAATGGTAGTAATTGGTCAATACTATAAGTCCAAATCATGTGGATTTGGGCAAGGGGTACAACTAGATATTGTTTGGATGATAGGCCCGTACCAACAGCATTTTTCCTATTTCTATCAACACGGTGATCTCACATTAGCCTGAAGTGAGATGAGGGGCACGCTTATGCTGGATCTTGAGGTAATAAGAAGACCCAATAGGTGGAACAACAAGTAACATGAGCATGGTGGCAGTTACGCATGTGATTTCCATTTGGGTGCTCAGTAATCGTTATGAGTTCTAAGCGCTTAGTATGTGTGCCTTTCATAGGCACCATTACCTTCTGTGTAGGGAGCTATATAACGTCTAGTCCATAGTAGATACTTTGCATGTCAATCCTAGATACAATTTCTGTGTAGGGAGTTATATAGCGTCTAGTCCGTAGTAAGGTCTATGGAGTAACAGGCCGATCAAAGGGTAGAATTAGGATTTCAGCCTAATTATAGGATTAGGAATTCAGCTTAATCAAAGCAGCTATCAAAGACAAGTGCAAAAAATCAAAGTTAATCAATTACGTTAATTCGTATTTATTTCCAGCTTATTCCTTATCTCTATTTCTTTTGTTTACTTTTATATACTAGAACTGTTGCAAGGTCTATTTCTTTTACTTTGCTTAAAGATTCTAGTAATTACTATCATTCACCAGAATTTTAGTCTGACCCACCCCTCTATTTTCCTCTTTTTATCTCCTCATAGGCAATTAGGGGCAAGGAAGATAGACTGCAACTTCTTGGAGACTTGGAGACCCTATCATGTATTCCTTCTTTTTATTTCCAACCTTTTATTCTTTTATGATACTGGCACTATATTGAGGGAAAGTTTGTGTTTGTACTCTGGTTCTTCTGATGAGAGTGAGATTTTATTTTCATAAGACAATTGTATTTCATATTTGGAACATGTGTGGTTTGTCTGAAGTATTTATGAAGTATTAATTTTAAAATCACTTATTGTTTTTAATTACTTCCGCTGTGTTATTATCTATCACTTTGTCTTGTGAATCTTAGTCTTTATGACCTTTAGTTATACCTACAACGCACCACATCTTTTAGTGTGTCCTTTTGGGTATACTAAGGGGTGTGGGGTGTTTCATTTGGTATCAGAGCTTAAGGCTATAGGATTCCTAAAAATTTATTTTAAAAGTAACGTACTTTTCAAAATAACTAGCTTTAAAGTAATTTTCAGAAAAGAACTCTTAAAAGTAGTTTTAAGTATAAAAGGGTTTTTATAAAAAATCCATCAAAAGTCCAGTTCAATCTCCCTTCGACTCTTCCCTATACTATCCTTTTCTTTTCATAGAATGGCGGATGCACCGAACCTTCCCAAGGGCATTCCAGTCCCAACCTGGTTTCATAGGTATCTACAAGTCACAACTCTAGAGGGGCATGGGCAAGCCTCCAACCTAGTACTAACGGGTGAGAATTCCATCAACCCATCTACCGCCGTCAATTTCTCTAAGCTTTGTAAGGATTTTGCGAGTTTGGTGGAAAGACTTTTTCGGGTAAGGAGGCTTTTATGGAGGCCAGAGCTTGGCTTAGAGACATAAAGAGGATATTCTGACTATTAGAATTGGATGATCAGCAGCAAGTTCAGCTAGCATCTTGGCAGCTGAAAAAGGAGGCTTCGTATTGGTGGGAGGTCATTGAATTAGAAGGAAGAGAGGTGACTTGGAATGGGATCTGGGAGCGATTTGATAGAAAGTTTTTGTCTCAAGCAGAGGAGAGTGTTCAGCTAGAGTGATTCATTAATTTGAAGCCAAGGAGTCTGTCGATAAAGGAATACATCAATCAATTTAATGAATTGTCACGGTTCAAAATAGAGTTGATGAATACACCACACAAGAAAGCTATGAAGTTTGTGAAGGGATTGAATAAGCCACTTCAGGGATTGTTGTTGACTCACATACTGATGGTAGCAACTTATGAGTCTTTGGTAGAGATGGAACTTATGTCTGATGCGAACAAGGAAGGAGAGTCTATGGAAGTTGTTAAGATGGAAGGTCCAAATAAGAAATGGTGGAGGAACAACAAAGAGAAGAATAAAGGCGATGGTCCTTAGAAGTAGATTAAGAAAGGATTGAGGTGCAATAGCTATGGAATTATGAGACATATCACCATAAATTGTAAAAGGGAGAAGATGAAGTGAAAGTGCTTTCATTGCGGACATCCCGGTCACCTGAGTAGGAATTGTCCCAAGAAGATGGGACAGGGAGCTAGTACATCGGTCGTGCAGATTTAGGCGTTAGACATAGCACCTTCAGGCAGCATTCCGGATAGAGGTAGGAAAGTCACAGTTGAAGGTTTGATTCCTATTTCTGATTTTCCCATTCGAACTCTATCCGATTCTGGAGCATCACACTCTTTTATCTCTAGTTCTCTTATGGATTGTTTGCACTTAGACATTTCTTCATTAGTGGACCCTATCGTTGTTTCAAAACCTATAGGAGGATCGACACACTTATCTATGGTTTGTAGGGGTTTGAAAATTCATATCCTAGGCATAGAATTTAACTGTGATGCCTATGTGTTGGGATTTTCGAGGCGTGGGATGATCTTGGTGATGGATTTGTTACCCATGTGTGGAGCTATATTAGACTACCAGAGGAGAATCGGTAGAATAGAGACATACATCAGTAGGAATCTCGAGGTTTCTTGCGACCCGCAAGGGTCAGTCATGTTGAGTTTCCTTTATTCCTTCGATTCTTCATCGTTAGAGTTAGAATCGGTTCATGTCGTCAGAGATTTTCCAGACGTCTTTGAGGAGGTTAGGGCACCGCCCCGTAAGAGAGAGACTGAATTTAGGATTTATTTAACTGAGAATGCAAAGCCAGTAGCAATACCTGTGAGGCACGTGGCACCTAGGGAGAGGAAGGAATTGAGAAAGCAGATTGGTGAGCTTTTGGAGAAAGGTCTCATAAGAAGGAGCATATAGGAATGGGAAGCGTCGGTCGTCTTTGCTACTAAGGCGCATGGTTCTCTTCAACTTTGCGTTGATTATGGAGAATTAAATAAGCTTACAAAGAAGAACCGATATCCACTCCCTAGAATTGAAGATCTTTTTGACCAATTAGTTGGCTCTTCGGTATTTTCTAGCTTGATTTAGCCATAGGATTCCATCAGCTTGGGATCGCCAATGACGGCATAGATAAGACTGCATTTAGAATTCCAGACGGATTTTATGAGTGACTGGTTATACCTTTTGGGCTAACGAATGCCCCAGCCTACTTTGTGGACTTGATGAGCTGCATCTTTAGAAAGGTCCTAAATAAGTTTGTGATGATATTTGTGGATGACATCTTCGTATTTTCCCAGTGGAGGAGCATGTTGTTCATTTAGAGGAGGTTCTTCGCAAACTTCCTAATCATCATTTGAGAGCTAAGTTTTCGAAGTGTCACTTCTAGAGAGAGGATGTACGTTTCTTAGGGCACGTAGTCTCGAAGGAAGGTTTGGTTATTGACCCGGCTAAGGTGACTCTAGTGCAAGATTGGAAAGCCCCCAAGAACGTCACGGAAGTTAGGAGCTTCTTAGGATTGGTGGGATACTATAGAAAGTTCATTAAAAACTTTGCCAAGATTTCTACACCACTCATGCGCCTTATAAGAAGAACAAAACTTTCGTGTGGGACGTGAATTGTGAGGATTCCTTCATGAGACTTAAGAGAGCCTTACTAATGCACTAGTGTTAGTTCTACCCGATGGAGCCAAGCCTTTTACTATATACACTAATGCATATGGGATGGGTCTAGGAGTGGTGTTGATGTAAGAAGGAAGGGTACTATGTTATGGTAGTAGGCAGTTGAGGACGCATGAGAAGAACTACCCTACCCACGATTTGGAGTTAGCTGCCATAGATTTTGCACTCAAGTCTTCGAGGCATTATTTTCTTTGAGAGAGATTTGAGCTTTTCACTGACCACGGGTCAATGAAGTACCTATTCTTGTAGAGGATTTGAACTTGAGGCAGCAGCGGTGGATGGAGTTTTTGGCGTCGTATGATTTTGAGATAGCTTATACCCCTGAAAAGGGTAATGTGATTGTGGATGCATTGAGTAGGAAGAAAGAAACCCTTAGTCCTTTGCTCGTAGAGTGGAAATGCTTGGAGTTTATTTCTACTTTTGAATTTAAGCCCTCAATGGACATTACCCCTGGATTGTTAGTTACGCTAGTAGTGAGGCCTACTCTAATGGATCAGATTGGCTCGAGGCAGCGAGAGGACCTAGAGAACATGGACATTGTGAATAGGATTAGCCAAGGAGAGGTCTCTAGACATCTCCAACGTTATTCCATGGATGGAAAAGGATGGCTTAAGAGAGATGGGAGGCTTTGTGTTCCCCGCACCAATGATTTGTCAAAAGCGATTTTAGAGGAAGCACACCATTCATGTATGACTATTCATTCGGGTGGTGACGAGATGTATAGGGACATGAAGAGGATGTTTTATTGGAATGGCATGAAGAAGGATGTGGCAAAGTTTGTAGCTAAGTGTCTTATTTTCCAAAGGGCTAAGGCGGAGCAGCAGAAACCCGGTGGATTACTTCAGCCCTTAGATGTGCCAGAGTGGAAGTGGGACAACATTTTGATGGATTTCATAGATGGTTTACCCCATTCTAGAAAGGGGAATACTACCATTTGGGTAATCGTAGACTGTTTGACCAAAAGTGCCCACTTTATTCCTGTAAGAGAAAGTGGACGACATCTTATTTGGCATCCTTATATGTGCGTGAGATAGTCCGACTTTATGAAATTCCCTCTAGCATGGTGAGCAACAGAGACCTTATTTTTACTAGCGAGTTTTGGAGAAGCTTGCAAGAGGCTTTAGGGACGCAGCTTAGATTGAGAATAGCTTATCACTCTCAGAGTGATGGCCAAACGGAGAGAGTTAATAGAGTGGTTAAGAACTTATTGCGGATGTGCATTTCGGATTTTGGAGGAGCTTGGGAGGATCATCTTCCGTTGGTGGAGTTCATATATAATAACAATTAGTTCATATATAATAACAATTACCAAGCAAGCATAGGAATGGCACCATTCAAGGCTTTATATGGGAGACCTTGTAAGTCACCTTCATGTTGGGTGGAGTCTACGAAGAAGTTGCTACTTGAGCCTGCCATGGTTTGGGAGACATCAGAGAAGGTGGATCTGATTTGACGAAGGATAAAGCCAGTTCAAGACAGACAAAAATCTTATACAGACAAGCGGAGGAGAGTCATCGAGTTTGAGGTTGGAGACTTAGTTTTTATTAAGGTATCCCCGCTTAGGAAGGTGGTAAGGTTTGGGTCGAATGGAAAGTTAGCCTCTAGATTTGTAGGACCATTTCCTATCTTAGAGAGAATTGGGAAGATGGCATACTGAGTAGAGCTACTGGAGAGGCTCGCAGGAGTGCACGACGTTTTCCATGTTTCTCACTTGCAAAAGTGCTTACATGACTCAATGGAGGTTGTAGAGCCTAGTCAGTTAGAGGAGGTGGAAGTAGAAAGGGAAGCATCGATTCGGTGTGTTCCTACGAAGATCATTAGACGAGACACCAAGCGACTTAGGAATAAAGAAGTTCCATTAGTAAAGATGCAATGGGGAGACGATGTTGCAGACGCTTCGTGGGAGACTGAAGAGAAGATTCGTACTTCTTATCCTCATCTCTTCGATAGTAAGTTTTTGAATTTCCTATTTTCCATCTTTAGTTCTGAATAGGTTCTTTCTTTTATTATCCTTTGAAAGGGTAGAACTTAGGATTTAACCTATGGATGATAGGATTTGATGTAAACATGTTAATAGAACATGTTACCAGTGGTTGCAAGTGTTTACTAGTGGATGCTAATGGACGCATATACTTACACTAGGCACTATTATCTCTTAGGGATCGGACTAACTAGGACACTAGAGCATATGCATATGGATGTGTGTGCATTTTATTTTATTTTCCATGATTGCTATAAATCGATGATTATCACATGATTATTGCATTTGGATGATGTTTGAAGCACGCAAATAGAACTATCGTTTATCATTAGAGAATTTGCATTCATTTGGATACATGGCACGGACATGATTGCATAAAGGGAGATCAACTGAATAAGTGGACCATCTAATCTTTTGCATTAGTTAGGGACATTAACACTACACTAATTGCATAAGTAACATAACCGCATTAGAAATCTTAAGGACAATGGAAGAATTGTTGATGATTGAGTAGTTGGGTGTAGATATTGGATGAAAACATTTAGTTCATTCTTTTATCCTTTGAGATTTTGGGGACGAAATCCCTTAAGGAAGGAAGAATGTAACAACCCGAAATTTAACCCATAATAATTAATTTGTTAATTAATGAAATAATAAAATAAAATTGTGAAATTATCAGAATCGAGCCATGAGAGTTGCACCATTGTGTCCATGATAATTTTCTGGTCAATATCCATATATAGAACGTCAGAATCCGAGCTAATATGAGTTAGAAACAAAATAAACAAGAAAAGAAAGAATATATATATATATTGGGCTAGGTTGACCAAGAGGTCGACCTAACCACGCCCTTGATCGACCGATTGGTCGACCGAGGAGGAGGGGCGGTCGACCGCCCGGTTGACCCGCCTACGGGTATGGAACGAAGAAAATTTTCTTCATTCCAAAGGTTTTCGAACACGCATTTTTCAGTCTTTAGCCCGATCCGGTCCCTTTATGCTTCCATCCGACGGCTCCTATTCAGCCTGTGATGTAGTTGCATCATATTCAATCTCCAAATCCAACGGTCTAAGATCCACTTCTACCCCTATAAATAGAACCCTAGGCCTAACACTTTTTCTCATTCTAGATTTTCTCCACTTGGGTTCACCTTTCAGGAAGGACCCTAAAAGGAATAATTTTCCAAGGAGAGAATCTTTATAATAAAAATATTTTAATACCCTCAAGTGGATCCGAGAAGACCAAAAGGGAAGAGCTTAGGACCACGGATGAGTGATTGTAATTATTTATATTTTTAAGTAATTCAAAATAATAAGGTTTCCAATAGTTGTGGTTTTACTACGATTTTTGGAATAACCTTTTTAATAATTTGTTTACAGTTTTTAGAATTATTTTCAGTTTATTTCTTGTAGCTATTTTTTAGTTAATTTTAGTTTAATTCTGTTAATTATAGCTTTTCCATTTATTTACAGTTCATTTACAGTATTTTAATTTATTTGCTATTATTTATGCATTATTTGCATCTTTTTCCTACGCTGTGGATTTTCTTCTATTTTCAGTTTTCTTTTATTTTTCCTTCTTCTTTGCGTATGGATTAGAATAGATTAAATGCGAATATGCATTAAAATTACAAGAATACTGAAATAATGGAAGATAAGATGTAAATTATAAAGATTGTAATAAAAATGGAATTAAGACCGAAATTGATCCTAATTATGATATTAATGTTAGAATTCGACTAATTAAATATAATTGGCCTAATTATAACCTAGAATTATAACTAAAAAGGTATAAGATGAAAGAAGCTTATCTTTACATTTATACCTTAGGTTAAGTAATAAGCATGATTATAACGTAGGTTATAATAAGAAATAGAGCAGAATGAAGCCTATTTGAAGACTTAGGATAAATTAATAAGGATAGATAGTAAGAACAAAAGTAAAGGCTTATTTGAATAATTTATCTAAGTTAATAAGCAAGAATTAAAGTAGGACCTATACCAAATAGCATTCTCCTATTATTTCTATGGACACGGTGTTTCACATAATGCTGAAGTGAGATGAGGGGCACGCTTATGCTAATAATGGTAGTAATTGGTCAATGAGTAGAAGTCCAAATCATGGGGATTTGGGCAAGAGGCGCAACTAGATATTGTTTGGATGATGGGCCAGTACCAACAATATTTTCTCTCTATGGACACGGTGATCTGACATTATGTTGAAGTGGGATGAGGGGTACGCTTATGCTGGAGCTTGAGGTAATAAGAAGACCCAATACGTGGAACAACAAGTAACATGAGCATGGTGGCGGTTATGCATGCGGCTTCCATTCAGATGCTCAGTAATCGTTATGAGTTCCAAGCGCTTAGTATGTGTGCCTTTCGTAGGCACCATTGCCTTCTGTGTAGGAAGCTACATAATGTCTAGTCCACAGTAGATACTTTGCATGTCATTCGTAGACACCATTTCTGTGTAGGGAGTTATATAGCGTCTAGTCCGTAGTAAGGTCTATGGAGTAGCGGGCCGATCAAAGGGTAGATTAGGATTTCAGCCTAATTATAGGATTAGGAATTCAGCCTAATTAAAGCAGTTATCAAAGACAAGTGCAAACAATTAAAGTTAATCAATTACGCTAATTCGTATTTATTTCCAGCTTATTCCTTTTCCTTTGTTTCCTTTTATACACTAGAACTATTGTAAGGTCTATAATTTTTACTTGCTTAAAGATTCTAGTAATTACTATCATTCACCAAACTTTTAGTTTGATGCACTCCTCTATTTTCCCTTTTTTCTTCCCCCATAGGCAATCAGGGGCAAGGAAGAAAGACCGCGGCTTCTTGGAGACCCTATCATGTATTCGTTCTTTTATTTCTAGCCTTTTGTTCTTTTATTGTACTGGAATTGTACTAAGGAAAAGTTTGTGTTTGTAATCTAGTTTTTCTGATGAGACTGGGATTTTATTTTTATAAGATAATTGTATTTGGTATTTGGAACATATGTGGTTTGTCTGAAGTATTTATGAAGTATTAATTTTTAAAATCACTTATTTTTTTAATTACATTCGCTGGGATATTATCTATCATTTTGTCTTGTGAATCTTAGTCTTTTCTAGCTTTAGTTATACATATAACGCACCACATCTTTTAATGTGTCCTTTTAGGTATAATAAGGGTTGTGGGGTGTTTTAGAAAACTTGAAAATATGAAGGGAAAGGACTTCTATTAGTATTATGGTTAAAGGACTTGACATTCAACGCTAGTTTAGGGGGTATAAACCGCACGTTAGGATTAATTAGGTGTGTAGACACACATGTGTGTGTACACATACATATATAGATACATATTTCTATAGTGTAATAAACATATAATTATGATGTATAATTGAAGTTAATTAGATAGTAACTGCCATTAATTTCCCCTTTTAGGAAGGTAACTGACATTATGAGGCGTAAGAAGTAAGATTCCTTATAAGGCCCTAATTATCAAAACGTGAGATGAGTATTATATATATGGAGAATATTTAAATTATGGCCACGGCATAGGGATGCGAGGTCAGTCGAGTTGCACGATAGAAGTTTACCCTTTACTTTGATGCTACCAGCAGTTGTGCTTCCAATTGACGTGAGACATCTCCTATTATAGATATTTGTGATGACACGAGGTTTGTCCTAAATTCTATAGGGTAAATCTCCCTAGCTAATCTGACTACCAATTCCAATGAATAGTCAGACTAATGTAAGACTTAATTATGAGTACGACCCATAATTCATGGGGCCTGCTTTGAGGTCTTGAAGTATTAAGTGGTTGTTTGAGGGCCCTCCTCTTTTCCTAAAATGAAGTATTAATGGCCAATGGCTAGTAATTAAGCACAATATGTGGTATCTCGACAGGGGTCTGCTTCGAGATAATGTTTTAAGTGACTGATTGAAGGTCCACCTTTCCATGAAGAAGTATCAAGTAGCTTAACAGATTTCGTATGACGTCAGCTATATAGTTATCATTGAGGGGTCTGATTTGTGTATTAAATGATGGGGCCTGTCTTAATTGAGGTCTTAAATGGTCAGAGTTTGCCTATTTTCCGATAAAAGGTATTAAGTGGCTTGGGTACTATCTCTCGCATTGTTATAAATTTATGACGTAGGATTTGGGTTGTGGAATTTAGAAACCTACTTCGGGAATGTAAGGTATTAAGTGGTTGATTGTGGACCAGCCAATTTTCCTTATACGAAGTATTAAATGGTTTTATGTGTGTAGACATATTCGTATTTTGAAATATACTGCCCAAGTACTAAAATGGTAGGACTTGAGGTTTTTATTCACCAGACATTTGTTGTTTTGACTTCCTCCTCATTACAACACAGGTCAAGGACAGGGTGATGACGACCATGATGCTTGAAGGTGGAGTGGCTTAACCTTGTAGCAGTTATTACTATCTTTCATGATATTTTTATGTTGTACTCATGTATTTGGACAAATGATGTATGGATCTTATATGGCAGTTTTATGATATTTTGTATTATGCATTTCAAATGGTTTTGAAATAATTGGGTACAATTTGATATTATATTTTATTCCGTCCACTGTGAGTTCTGAAAGAATAGTTATTGATCTATAATGGTACTTCTTCTTCCAACTAACAGCCAGCCTTAGAATGAATCTAAGTTTTGACGGGCCTTTTCTGAATCGAAATTTAGACCTGTTCTGAGGTGCGTTGTTACCATTACTATGTCTACTATATGATTACACTTTGCTTCAATTTCACGAAAGTAAAATTTTATTTTAAATATTCATGAAAAACCGTTACAAATACCAAAATTACTTCTTCTAATTTCATAAAAAATGTTCAAAATATCTACTATACTTTCATTTTAAATTCTCAAAATACCAGTTATTCACAAAATAACCAACTCTTTTTACTTAAGCTTTTACTACTATACAGTTTCAAAAGTTGTTTTCGATTGGAAACACGTATACGCACTTATATCACTATACATCAAATCATAAACACCATCACTTGTACTCAAATCACAAGCAATCATGTAACATGGAATGCAACCAATCACAACATCACGTACTAAACAAATTTAAAATTCTAATATATAAATATACCAGCGTTTCCTTACCATGAATCTCTGGTGGCTCACTTCGCCGACTGGCTATAGTGTTGACTGTGTGATCAACATTGTCTCGCCATCGACTTCAGTTATCCACCAATGCTCGATGACTACAACATGTTAAACAGACATGTACTATATAAATATGTAAAAATATAATTTTATTATCTTGAAATTAATTTCCTCCTCACCATAATAATACATATAATTTACTAAAACATTATTTTAAAAATAAGTTTTCTTTAATATATTATTTTCCTTTCCTAAAACCTTTACTCGAAATAACCTTTTATCCAAAACAATAATTCTGTATTTTTTGAAACATTATGCTCATTCTAAAATATTCTTCATAACATACTAATATTTTTCAAAACATTAAATATAAATTTCCTCGAAATTTCATTTTAAAATATTGACTTCATCATAGCTTGAAATGTTTTACTTCTTTCCAAAATATTACATTACTCTTCAAAGCTTTCCAAATCATTTCAAAACTTCAAGTATAACTTCCTTTTTAAAAACTACTTCAAAAGATTAATTTCAAAATAACTTCCATTCAAAATATTTCATAATGTAACAAAACTTTCAAGACTTTGTGTTTATATGTCTCATCCTAGCATTTAGAAATCCCTATCGATAATGTTAATCAGGCACATTGACCAGAATTATTAAAACTACTTCATGGAAAAATTAACACTAACCACTTACAAAATTTTCTTTAAATAAATACTTTTATATAATTTAGAATACCCTTCATATGAAACAATTGTTTGAAAATTAAAACACTTTTCTAATACCATACAAAAAAAATATCTTTTATCGAATAGGTTCTAATAAAAAACTTTGCTTGCTTTAAAACACATTGTAAATAATTTATAAAAGTACTTCTCAAGGATACTTTACTCACAAAATCCACACATCACTAATCTTCTATCATACAGATAAACAAGCAAGCTTCTATCTTCATTTTAATAACACTTTAAATTAATATATATATATATAATATACAGTTCTATATCCTCTTTTAAATAATATAAAAACATATTTACCCTTGCGCTAACTTCATAACCGAAGGCACCACCGGGTCTAACATATCAAAACTTATATAGATATACACCTTGAGTGATAGCTCCTACTAAGCATTATACTCAAGGTGGATTCCCCAACCAAAGTATCCATTAATTAATGCAACTAATCAAAGAAACCAAATAATTAAATGCCTAACAGAAACTGATCCATCAATCCTTAACAAATGAAAATACAGTAATTTATACCAAGCCATCGAAGATCACTCATTTTATATTTCATACTTAATATATAGTAGAAAATGTATAAGGCCATAACTCATGTCTCATGTATACAATGTATTGTTCTAAATTAGTCCTGATGCCAACTGTAACACCCCCACTCTATACTCATACTACTCAAGGGTATTACCAAGTAATACTGTCAGATAATACAGAGAATGAGACTATATAGGGTACATACATAAATGTTCCCTTGGCCTTACACTGGTACTTATTCAAAAATGTAATAAATAACTTACCTATATGTACAAAGTATTAACACAATGAAATAAACACGTGTGCCTCTTGGATAGATCAATACACAATATACGGTAAATATCAGGGAACATAGTGTCATTCATAACGATAATATATAATATATAAATATACGAAGTATATCCAACATACAATACATGAATATATACAAGAGATAATAGAAAACAAAATGATAAACAATTATGCTAAATTACCAGCCTCCTCTTTGCCCAATAGAAAAGATGCTTTCACTATCTCTGTACTTGAAATGTCTCGGACTGACCTGAGTACTATATAAGTAACACACGGGTCAGACTATCTAAGTCAAGGGGTTACACACACAAATATAATATGCATACTTTAATAGCAAGGACAAACAAATTATAGTATAACAAAATAGCAACAACCTCGAAACCAAGTACAAAGATGTCATCACGCATATAAATCACATCAAATCATGAAACGCAGAATCAACATCGAATAAGCGAATCACACTCCAGAAATCATAACCATAACCAAAATCCAAAAATCAATAAAAAGTGAGGTATCACTAATTATAGTCAGGCTAGCATATGATATTGCCCAAATATTTCTCTCAACCTCATATAATAAAATATCATCGTCAATATAAAATATAGGTTGCCTATCAATAAATTATATATAATAAAAGACATGAGAATCCACTATACTCCGGACACCTATCCAGATATAATCTCATCTTCACATGTAGAAATAAATGGTAATAGGAAACAAATCATAATTTGTTGAGTTACAAAACCTAATAATCTCATAATGTCTGGATTATGCTACCAAGTCAAACCACAACATGGCTATTCACCATCTCCAAGAGCACATGGGTGTTCATTCAGATCCACTCTAATACTTATATGAGGTGTATAAATAATATGTACTTATCTATCATTCAGTGTAGAACTAGAAAGGAGAGTGACAGTTACTCTACCTACTCTAGGAGCCCAGGGTTATACCGCCCGGATCCCTTCCTACAGTCTTTAGTTACCAAACTGGCATCATGACCATATCCATCGCATGTCATAAATATGCTGCAAGACTACACTATGCATCAATCACGACCTGGATCACACCCCTAAGGTAATAGACTATTGGCCTTCATGACTAAAAGGGCTATGGCTACACCACCCTAAGGGCAATACCACCCTTTACTCAAATCCCATGATGCACATCCATTACAATAAAGGTGTCACAAACTAAGGGAACGACACCATGATCAGGCCGCCTGGTTGGACACTGGACATGTGGTTCTCGCTAACTCCTAATCATATCCTAGAGCACTTCATGATTGACAACTTATATACGGATACACCCTCATAACTCAACCATCCATAATGCTCTACCCCGAGTATATATACTTGCTTTACACCAAGCATATAATCTTGCTCTACCGTGAGCATCACCTCACGTAAGTATAATCCAAGCTCCCATTTGAGTGACATCCACTTACAATGAATAACCGAACAAGCATCACATAGGCATCCCATATCACCGTGTGATGCTCAAATGTTTCTTCACTGCTCATAAACTACACTTAATCTCCATAATATTCTATATAAAAAGTCCAAAGAATAACCAAAGAAATATTACCGAATGCCCTATCCCAAATAGTATATGATTCAGTTTATTCATATTTCTAGTCGCACAAAATTAAAAATAATTATGAGTAGAAATATCACAATTCCGTAAAGAAGGTTGTCATCACCGTGTTATATCAAAACTACCAAAATCAATATCAACGGCGAATCATTCATATATCAAATGCAAATTATAGGAAAGGAATAATAATAATATACACAAAATAACAATATAATTAAATATTTATATTGAGTAGGAGTAAATAATTCTAATACACTATACTTAGTTATATAAATTCATATCTTCAAATCATTAGCAAAATCCATAAACTCTTTATAATTTAAAATAAGAATTTACTAAATCTTTAAGTATATTCATTAATACAATATTATTAAAAAATGTTTAGTTAATCATCGAATATCTTTGTAAAGTCAAATATTACTCATAATAATAATTTCAAAATTTTTTATAATTAAATATGATTTTTAAGTAAATTGTATAATATTCCAAATCAAATTCTTTTATACCTAATCCATAAAATATATTTTCAAAACTTTATATTATATTCAAAAATCATAAAATATATTTTGAAAATCACACAATAATAATTAGAAACACTTTCATATTTTGCTAGAATTTTATAGGGCTTTTAAAGATTAAAAAGGTCAAATACTAATTTTTCTTTAAATAAACCACCATCTTTAAATAACTAAGTAATAATCAAATTAAATAAAATATTTTCACAAAACTACTTTCATAAGTATATTTTTATTACTTTTTAAATGAAATTTTCTATGTGCATTGTTTTTTAATATAGGGGGTTGGCGCACTACTTGAGAATTCAGGTCATGCCCCACTGGTGCACCGATCCACTTGGACTGGTGGATCGATGCCAGACCTAGAATGTAACGACCCGTAAAATTCGATGATTAAAATGAGTTAAATTAATAAGTTTTTTAATTAAATTTAGAAAGGAATAAAAATCTTATAATTTAAATTGGGGCGAATGTTAGAAGTTAGATGTAGCAATTGTAATTAAAATTAACAATTTAAAATAAAATTGCAATTATTTGAAATAATGTAAATTGTCATACTTGGTTATAGGTTTAATATAAGAAATAAATGGAAATGTTGAATTAGTGAATCATTAATAAAAATATTTACTAGAATTCAAATTAATATAAAAATGAAATAGTGTAAATTGTTTCACTTGGGAATTAAATTGACAATAAGTAAATAAATAAAGGAATTTGTACATAATTAATGATGGCGGAATTGGAATTTAAACTAAATAAATTAACATAAATAAAGGGTACTTTAATGATGATTAATATAATAACGGAAAGGTGAATGTAAATTGATTAGAAACGGAAGTTTATTTATAAGGCAGTAATTGATGAATAGGAAAGTTTGAAACCTAGTAGATAAATTTGTTGAGAACATTTATTAGTAATTTATGTATATATTTGGCAATTGACAATTTATGAATTTGTTAAGATTGTAAATTTAATCTAATATTACATAATGTTGACTAAGGTAACTTAACTAAGGTAACTATTGATAAATTGAACGAAATGCAAATCAATGGAATTAATGAAGACGTATATGTAGCTACAAATTGAATATATGAAACAAAATGTAAGTATTGGATTAAATTAAGGAAATTAATTATAATAAATGGTCATTTAATAAAACCAATGTTCTGGGAGTAATTATAATAGTTGTTTGAAATATGTATAAACTTTGATTTGGAAATCAATTGGATTTAAATTGAAATTTGGTATTACATTGATGAGTTTAAATGTTATTTTATTTTGTAAAGTAATAAATGATGTAATAAAAGAATGAAATCAATATAAATAAATTTAATTGAGACTTTAATTATAAATAATGGGTGAATTAATAGGATAGATGGAAATTGTTTGTGGAGAAGAACCATACGAGTATTATAAAGAGTATATTGGTGATAAACGGTTATTTCGAATAAAGGTAATTAAATATTACTTTAATGGATATAAATGTAGTAACGGATAGAGTGAATGAAATTAGCATTATGAAAATAAATGTTAACATTATTTTGTGAGCAATAAAAGCCTATTAATGTGACTGAAGGTTAACGGTAATGATTATTGTATGTTACCTATGTATGTAGCTTGTAAATTTAAACTTTGAAATTTGTTACAATAATTATAATTTAATATTACGTTAATATTAATTAAGGTAATACTTGTAAGGAATGTTAAATATTTAGACAATTTGTTCAGTTATAAGGATCGAGAATAAGCTTTATTAATTTATTGGAATTTAAAATTAAATAAAAGGATTAATTGCAATTAAATGAATTAAATATTTAAAATGAGAATTTAGATGAAATGTGAAAATATTTATGTAACAAAGTATGAATCTGATGTTACTCCAATTTATAAAATGACAGTTGGTTGAATAAAAAGGAATGCAAAATAAAGTTTTGTCTATATGGAAATTTAATGTATGATAATAGTATTAATTGCAATTAAAGGTAATTAAATAGTACGTTAATTGGAATTAAGTTAAAATGGGAAAATATTAACAAAGATTTAAAAGCAATGTTAGCTATATTCTTATTGTAAAAAGACTCGAATAATAAGGACTAAGAATTTAATAATTGGAGTTTGGAGTTTTATTTTATAATTTCTAAATTTAATGAAATTGAAATTAAATATTGAAATTGAGGTTAATATTGGAATTGATGAATTAATCAACTCAAAATTGATATTTAAATTTGTTTAAAATCATTGTGAATGATTGAGAAATATAAAAGTGATAAAACGTTGTCAATTATAAAATTGGAATTTAAAACTGGATTTAATTAATTTAATACTGATTTTAATTAATGTAAAAATAGTCATTTTGGCCACTGACTCGGATTTCGACGAAACAAGTTTCATCGGATCTGTAACGGTGAATTATTGTAGGATTTCAAGTTTCGTATCGATCGGACTTGTCATTTTATCGTATGGGCTTGAAACGCCTTGAAATCGATTAATTGAAATCAATTGAAATCAATTTGAAAAATATTGATTTTAGCATAACTTCTCCATATGATGGAATTTGTGCTTGAAACCTTTTCCATTGCGTTTAAAATATTTTAAAACATCTATTTTGATATATGGGTTGATCCAATTTCATTCCGGAGTCGAAACGGGCTTTTTGGGCCACTTTGACGTTAGCGCGTAAATCTATCTTATCCATCCATTCAAATGTCAACCCTGCCTATATATATATCCTGCTATAATCCCTAGCAGCCTCTGTTCCTCATTTCTATATGTACAGAAACTTCTGTGCTCCTCTTCCTCAATGGCTGTAAACCCTAATTTATCCAATTCGAATTGTAATTCAAAAATCAAATGAAAATTCAATCTCCTCAAATACTATCCAATTTTATATGGATTCGAAGCTCTTGATGAGCACAATCCAGATCCACTATCTGTTTTTCGATCGGAGTTTCTGTGCATCCGGAATCTGTGGAAGCATTCGTGGCCATTCATCACGTGATGATCAAGTTCGATGGATCGCCAAATCGTTAGTGCAGTCGTGTAGAGAGGACGGAGGGGAGCGCATCTATGCGGTTCTTTTCGCAAATGGGTGGCTGGATTTTGCTCGAAAATTCGGCTAGGGTTTCAAAACCGAGGGGACTACAGCGTTTTTAGGTGAACGCAAAGGAGTTGTAGACGATCGTCGCTCGTGGGGACTGGAGGTTCTCGCGCTTGACCAGCGGCGGCTAGTGGGAAGCGGCGCGGCGCACGCTTTGGAGCGGGGGTGGACGGCGCGTACGATACGCGAGGCAGGGTTTTGTTTGAGACGTGGTGATGGTTCGAGCACGTGCTGGTGATGGATATTTCATTTTTTTCCATTTGTTTTATTTTTATTTATTTTCTTTTTAAATCTCAATTCAAATGTTTTAATCGATGTAACTTTTACATACGTGATCCGTTTCACGCACGGTTTTCTCTGCTAGGTTCGTATTGGAATTTCGGGCATTTTGGCGTTGGTTTAGACGAATTCTGAGACTGGTTAATTTTTGGGTTTAAATTGGATTTTAATGCAATTTAAATTCAAAAAAGTTGAGTGTTTTAACCCACTCACAACTTCTGAGATTTCTTATGTTTGTTAAATTAAAATTTGATGTGATTTAAAATTTATCTATGATTGTTTGGCGTATTTTAATCATCCTCTCAGTTAAATTGCATTTATTAAATTAAATTATTATTTAATTATTCATTGCATATAAACTGCCAGTTAAATTTTATTTATTTATTATTGCATATAAACTGCTAGTTAAATAGTTATTTAATTTATCGTTGAATATAAACTGATAGTAATACCTGTTGTTCATTATCCGTTCTATATTGATGCTATTGTTTAAATTGGATGATGATCGTGATAAATGGTTGATGGTTGATATTGGATGAATGGATGCTGTATTTTTTTTGTATAAACTGCAAGTTATTATGCATTTTTATTTCATTCAGGATTTGCGGTTTGAAATGATATATAACCGTAATTTTTATTTTAAATTACGGACTGAAATGATAAATATCCGTATCACTTGACCATAGGATAGAAAAATTTATACAGACACCACGGTCTATATATAAAAATATTTTAAATGATTTTCTATATTTTGTAAAGAAATATATATGGTTTTATGAGAAATTGATTCGGATATTTTATAAAGGTTATTTTATATATAGTCAAATTCTTGGTTTTAAGCTATGTATAAAATTGTTTAAAGTATGAAATAAGTTTAAAAAATAAAGTTTGATTTTATTAAAATATATTATAAGTATTTACTAAAATTATATTTTAATATAGAGTTATATTGATTTTTATAAATCAAAGTTGAGAAGATAGTTTTGAAATTGATTTGAGATTTTATTTAATTAAGATCTTATTGAAATTGATATTTTAAAAGAATATGGTTTTATTACTTAATTCGGGTTTAAGGTGATTTAAGTGAATAAATTGAGGAATATTCGGTTATTGAAATTTGTAGTTTTATTTAAAGAATATTGGATTTAGTAAGAAAATATTCAAAACTAAATAATAGTAAAAGTGAATTTGGTATTTATATGAAGTAATAAAATTTAGTTTTGAAATATATTGAAATTGAAATGGTTTATTTGGGATTTAAATCTGTATTGGGAATTGATTTGTGATGGTGAAGAAGCTACTTTATTTTATAAAGTAATTTAATATTTAAACCATTTAAGTGGTATAGTTATATTTCAAAGTTATGGAATTCAAAGTTTATGTTTTTAGAAGGCTATGTTTCAAGTATTTGGTTTCGAAATATTATAACTTTGAAATGTATGGTTTTCGAAAAGGATATATTTGAAAATGATATCATATTGACTTAGTTGTAAAAGAAGAAATGATATCGTAATTTTATGGTTTGAAATGGTATTATATTATGGTTTTAAAAGTATAAACTATTTTAAAAAAAGCCACGGTATTATAATAACGGTTGGTTGTTAAAGAGACCGGGATCGGAAGTTGTTATACTCTCTGCCAACTTCGAAAACCACTTTAATAACCGTGTACGCGGTGGAGATTCCAGAATGAAGTAGGATGGTGGCGGCGTTCCTTTGAGGTAAACACGTGGACCCAACTCCCGTGTGTTGGCATAAGGTGGCTAAAACAGGAGCGATTCTCGGGCCAATGAGGTAGCATCTTTGATCAGACACGTCCCTTCGATATTATACTTTGACTTTTGGATTGATTCGGTGGCCACTTTTGATTTTTTATTATTTGGGGGTGTGGCTCGAGGTGGGCGGTAGCTGCGCTACGCGTTACCACCAACCCGGATAGCAATTGGTATATCTACTCTGGCATTTCCTAGTTATGCCATGTCACCTAGCCTAACGCGCCTTGTACGAGTTTCTATTTGTGTTGTACCTATGGAGTATCCTCTAGTAGCCTTCCGATCAGGAGGTATTACGGTACTGTATAGACTATTGGCATTATTACGTGTTAAGGTGGAAAATGTAAAGCCTTAACGCTATTTAAAAGTAAGTTTATTTTACTAATAGACACTATTATAATAGCGAAATATTGCTACATGGTACATTGTTTAACGGATCCTTAGGAGATGTGAATCCCGAGCATCTCCTGAGTTACTGCACTCACGTTAGACACTGGATAGGAGATGTCAAATTCCGTAAACATCTCTGACGCAGTTCCACTCATATTTATTCTTGTTGATTTAACTTACATAAGATATTTTAGTTCTGACTCGAGTGTTTTGTCCTTTCAATTCGCTCGGGTCAGTCCGAGCGTTTCAGGATTTGAGGATTTTATTCTGGAGGACGAAGACGAAGATTTGTAATACTATTATCTACTATTTTATTCCACTACACCATTTAATTCCACTGCATTAATTATTATTCTCTGGTATGTGTACTCTGAAATGTATTGTATAAATATAAACAAATGTTTTGTAAACAGCTTCATGAACTGTAATTTGATTATTATATTTGGTTGTTCCGCTGCAGGATTCTATTTTGTTTTTCCTTTCTCTGCTTTTCTTATTTATCCCATAACAATCCGCCCTTCTGTATGGTTTACGTCTGACATGTGTGGTTTATCGTCAATTTAAAGCGTACGAAAATGCAAGATGTTACATAGAACAGAGAAATTCTAGGTCATCCCACCAATTTAGGTGGATTCGACCTCCCAATCACCATCCACTCGACTCATATAACGTCACTACACACACACATTCCATTCATTTCATTGCACATCAATATGACTATATTCAATATAAAACAAGCTCTCCCATAGGGTTCAGAAAAACTTCCAAGCATCTATTATTCACTCACTCCAAATCACAAAATGAAATTAATGTAACAAACCAGTTTAGATATAGTAGTGAGTGAAAAAACACTCACTGTGAAGTTGTTAAGCTTCTAATAAAGGATTGCTATTTCTTTCCACACTTTTCCACATCTTTACTGAATCCAATGCAAACCAAACTCAAGCAAAATCTCAAATTCTTCATGCCAAAAGGTGTATTAGGGTGTTGAGAAGAATATATATTGATTTCAAAATTATGGTAATTTATTTGTATTTTATTTTGATTTTAAAAGGATAGAAAGGTTTTATTTTCATATTTGCTTCCTGAAACAAAAGTAGAAAATGAAGATGGAGGAAGAAACGTGAATGGATTTCATGTGCTAAGGAATTATATAGACTAAGAAATAGTCTAGACATGATAAAGGAGATGTTACATTGGGTTTAGGCTTCATGTAGTTGGGCCTTACACGATTTCTAAACCATTTTATTTCTTTCTCTTCTTCTTCTTTTAAAAACTATTTTCTACTCTACTCAAAACACTTTAAAACTTGAAATAAAAATTGTTACATCACCAAAGTGTTTACTAAATATTATGAAATTTTTATGAAATTTATATCCTATAAATTCTTTTATTTTAATTAGTTGTCTTAAAACTTTTTTTAGCCCACTATTAAATAATATCATTTATTCACTCAAATTAATTTCAAGTTCGAGTTAAAAATTATTTCTTACTCAAAACTATATTATTCATCCATTATACAAATTTTTAAAATGCTATCCATATTTCAATATATTTTACTTGAATGATTACTTAATTATAATTTAAATACATTTATTAAATAAATTCCAAAACTCCTTATCTAAATATAATAAAAATTCTCTTTCTTTCTAAAATAACTTCAAATCTTGTTTACTAAATTTATAAAAATATTTCAATCATTCTTAATACAAATTAATACAATTTAAAATTTCTAATATCAATATTTCTCAAAACAATTAGATTAACCATTTATCGATAATTCACAAGTTTTGAGATATTTATCCTAAGAAACGACTTATCATCAAACACCAAAATCATTTAAATGAAATTTTTAAAAAATTTATTTTAATTAATTAAGTTGCCATTACTATTCTTAATTAATTGCTTCTTAACACCGGATTGTTACACATTACTACAAGGTACTGCTTAAAACATAATATTGGATTTCATCAAAATGATATATTAACGATAAATTCTACAAAAATGTCACACCACAAGCTCAGTAAATATGTGGATTTAATATTTCAATTGTTCAATATTAACCGCTGATTGAATTTACACCTTTGATTTGCAAACTGTAATGATGAATACTCTGAAATAATGAATGCTTTATTATTTTTTAGTTATTGTAAATTAATTAATATTTATGAATTATTAATTTTTTGGGTGCCATCAGTATTTAATAAAATGTGTATATAAAAGTTGTATGCGTACATGTTGACATACGATATTGATAAAATGTTTTAAACTTGATCAAGTCGGCTGGTTACTAAACGGTCATAGGGTGCAAAAGGGAGAGAGTTTGAGTGTTCAAAATAGTTTTGAAATGGTATTAAAAAACGAGTTAAAGGAAGGAGAAAATCCTTCCACCTTCTTCTCTTTTTAAATGCCTGCTTAAAGGCAATTAATCGTCATTTGTTGCTCTCCTCCTCCTTCTCGTTTCCAGCCAAAAATAACAAGGACTTGATAGTCATTCGTTCCCAAAAAACAATTTAAACAAAATCAAGTTAATACAAGGTGGTATTCGTTTCTAGATCTTAGAAAACTCTAGAGGCTGATTTGGGTAGATCTAGGAGTTATTCAATCATTCAAAGTTTGCATCTTATGCTACTTCATATGGTAATTATCCAATCCCATTTTGATTATATATCGTAACATATTACTATAGTTTAGATCCCATATCTTATATGAGGAATTTATATATACCTATGTTGTCCCATCTATTATTAGCAGCGGTTTTAGAAGTTAACATTTAATGGAAAAAACATCCATAACAACATTATATTGAAATAGTTTTCGTCCATAGTCTTAAAAAATGGGGTTTAAAACTATTTTAATTAGTTGGAATAATTTTGTAACGTATTGCGTGTATGTGTGTCTAAGTAAACTACATGCTTTAATTATGTAAAATGATTTCATAAAATTGAATACAAGTTTTATGTACCTATATTATTTTCAAGTATAAATATTTTATTATTATTTATATATGCATAAATATATATAATTTTAGTTCAAAGTTTACAAAAGGACCTTTCTTTAAATAATAGATCTAATCTAGAATTCTTCCTAAGTCAAAGCTAGATTTCAAATTATTAATTTTAAACTTCAAATACATAAAATTAGTCATAATTAATTTTAATATGTATAAGGGTTTGAGTGTTCAAATGAGATCATAAAAGGCAAACAAAAGATGAGTAAAGAAAGAAAAAAACCACTTTTCCTCTTCTTATATGCCTATTTAATCTCATTAGTTATCATATTATAAATGTTTGTAAACTTTTGTTAGAAGGCCTCTACATTTTCCTCCTCTTAAATGCCTATTAAACTCATTAATTATCATATTATAAATGTATGTAAACTTTTGTTAAAATACCTCCGCATTTTCCTCTTCTTAAATGCCTACTTATACTCAATAATTATCATATATATAAACTATTAGTAATTATTTAAAATAATTATATAACATATTATATATATAAGTAAACTATGTGTGTGTGAACAATTATTATTTTATATATATAATTTCAAAATAAAACTGTGGACAACAAAGGCACGTGTAAAGGGCAAATGTGTCCATTGTAGTGTAAATCCCAACACAAGATATTAATCATGTGTACAATTTGTATGTTGCATGTGCATTATACACATATAAGTGTATTTGATACGCTAATTGTACGTATTTGATTTAAATTAAATTAAATTTCCTTTTACACAAATTAAATAAAGTAAGATTTTATTTATAACAAATTTTAGGTTAGATTTAAAATCAGTTAGACTTCATAGACCCAACAAAGATCCAAAGTGGAATTTTTTGAAATTCATCCATTTAACCCACTTCAGACTAGCCTGGTTCCTTCGTTAGGTCATTGCTCAACTGAAAGCTTGAGAAGTTGATTGATGATATTCAATAAGTCGACTGATGCACTATTAATATAATAAAAAATTACAAGAATGGTTGATTGATTGATTGTGGATAGTTGATAGATCATAATAGCTTACATAGGTTGAAATAGACCTGGTGTAGACCTAGGATAGTTTTGGGGATATGTTTCTTGCTTTGTTGAAATTTAGAGTTCATGTGACATTTTGACATTGTATAACGTGAAACTTAACGTGGATGTGAGATTGTATCACAATTAGATTGCACTTATTTTTCTTGTTAATGCCGCATATTACACATTTCTGTATGTGAGTCATTGGGAGAATTGAAATATCCATATTAACATGATTTATATCATGTAGATTGATGTATCTGTAGGGCAATCGAAATTTGTTCTACCCTCGTATGATATCAGTTAAACAGTACGGAGCGTAGGACGTAGTAGTGTAATTGTATAGGTAGTTTACCTTTGAGATTGTATACCCGATATATTGGTAGACGTGTATCGCCGAGATTATATACCCAATGTATTATATTGTATGGGCGGTTTATCATTAAGATTGTACACTAGATGTATTAATAGTTTTACCCAATTTTGGGATGTCCAACCTTCAGATGGAATCTACGTGGGCTGTTATCAGATTTTAGGCGTAGTGTCTGTTGTTGTCTTATATTATATAAGTCGGTTAACTTATCAGCTGTAGGTGTATTGTTTAGGTAAACATAATAGATTTTGAAGATTATAAATGATAATTTATCTGCCTATTAACACCATACCGTTAGTGATATTTCTTACTCACCAAACTATATCTGACCCCCTCTACATTCCCCTTTTTGTACCTATTTTACAGGATGACATGGTTGTATGGTGGTAATAAGACACGTGGAGAAGGTGACCGTGTGCATTGGAGTTATGTTATTTGCAGTTATTTTATTTGTATCTTATTCTACTAATCGGACGGATATTTATTTTTCATTTTAATTGTTCATCGGTAACTTTCCCCAGTTTGTTTCATTATTAGTCATGACTTGTTTGAGTATAGATACCTGTTTATTTTTAGTTATATATCTATTTTATTCCTTCTGTCGTGATATTTGAAAGTATAGATGCTTAAATTTTATGTTTATCTCTCTAGTATATAAATTATCTCAACCTTAAATCTATCTTTCTTGGCACGACACGAGTTCCAACATCACTTTTAAGCTTTAAATTGGTATATTTGGAAAGGTAGGTATTGTAGCTTACATGCTATTGGATTTGGTACATTCTCTCTCGGTGTGTAGCATGAGGATGAATCACATCAACCTCCATCACATTCTCGGACGATCCAATCATTTAACGAAAAACTTGGGCATTTGATACAATGGATAATAATCTAAAAGATGTCCAGCTTCAACCTACCTAGTCTTTTTCCTACCTTGTCTCCACACATAGGGTGGATCATGGTTGTAACGACCCGCCTTTCATTCCATAGAAAGACGCATCATTATTAAGAAAGAAAGAAATGGATAGAGAAGAGAAAAGATAGAAAAAAAGAACTAACCAACATCAGAATCTCATAGCGGAACGAATAAATTATATTACATCACATAAGATATTACATAGTATCATATATATCAGAGTTATACAGCTTATACATCACATACTAGACAGTTATAAACACCTGTCAATCATACAACTCCACTAACATGGCGGAACCATAATATATCTACAAACCCTGAATCCTCCTGCTCCATATCTCCTCCAGAAACTCAGGCTCCAAACCAAGCATCAACATCTCGCTCTCCTTAAGGGGGTAACAATGGGACCATGTTTGAAGCGAAGCAACTCATCGACCTTAATCTCATACTCCAATACAGACAAACTCCTAGCTTGAAATCCAGAAAACTTCTTACGCAGCCGATTCTTCCCTGCGGTAGGTAAAGACTGTTCCTCAACTATTTCCATAAACTGTTCCAAGAGAAAAACATCTTCGAAAACATCCATGGATACTGCGTTCTTCTAGTAGCAAAGTTCGCAGTGAGGAAAGTAGGAGGCAGCAAAATGAGACCCAAGATAAGCTAAGTAATCTTATTAGTGTCATATATTAGTGCCAAATGAAGAAATATCGTTCAGAAATAGAAAGCACAAACACTACTGTAATTTCAAAATCAACGATCGATACAAATATTGCATCGCGGTTTACTGGTATTAAGTGAGACCACGCCACTTAGTCGAACAAGTTTTCCTTTACTAATATCCTTTATAAAATATATATTCTGCAAATCTTTTCCTACAACCAAACTGGTTAATCAAACTGATTATAATAATGATAATAATAGCTATGTCCATTAAGCTATAATTAGCTAACAAATGAACTATTTGTCCACAAGTAATAAATGGATTATCTGTCTACGAGTAATAAATGGACTATCTGTCCAAAAACTGGGTCAGCTGCCCACAATTTGTACTAACTGTCCATAAATTAGACTAACTGTTTGAACCAAAATGGACTATCTGACCAGATCTTTTTCTTAGGGTTAACTACCCTTCATCTTTTTCCTTGAAAACCTTTCCAAAATGATTTAACCTTATAAATCATACTTATATAAGGAAAATATATTCTTAGTTTTATTCTAAGCTATTTCGTAATGTTATATATACTTTACTCAAAATAATGTTGATGAATTGTAATGAGGATTAACTATCATTCCAAAACAAGTTAAAACCCTTTTTAACTTGAAAACACTTAGGCTATATTGCCTGGTTAATACATTTGAAACCTTTATTTAAAACCTTTAAACAACCCTTTGGAAACCATTCAAAGTGCCCCTTTGAAAACCAAGTAAAACCCTTTACTTAACTGTAACATTCCTGATTTTTAAGCCAAATTAATTTAGTGATTAATTTGATTTTGAATTTGATTTAGAATTAATTGGTAATTTAATTTGAAATTTCCAAGGACAAATGAAATAAAATATTTGTTTTTTTATTTAAAAATACAAATTGATTGTGTGTTAATTTTTGAATTTTAACTTTAAAAATAAATATTTTGAATAATATATTGGATTTGTTAACTTTGTATTTTGAAAAATTAAAGTATATATCTATACAAGATTATTGATTTGTGTATAATTGATTTTCAAATTATTTTTCTTTATATAAGCACAAAATATAAAACAAGAATGGATAAATGTTTTAAAATATACATATGTAAATAAACATTTAAGCTATCTTTTGAAATTATAGTTTGTAAATGTTTAAAAGTATAAAAGAGAAAACATAACTTGTAAATAAAATAAAGAAGAGGGTTTAAACACAATTTAAATAAAATGGACATTTGTAAAATGATAATACAAGAAACTTACAAGTGTTAACATGAATGAAACAAGTGGCATTTTATTCTTTTAAATTGAATTTATATAAAACATTGGAAATTAGAGAGAATTCAGGCTAATGCATTTTTCCTCAAAATTCTTTCAAAGGTCTGGAAATTTAAAACTGAGATTAAAAACAAAAACGCAAATCAAACTTGAAAACTACAAAATATAATCTCAAACCTAAGATCAAATTCAATACAAACAACTTCAGCCTGCATGCCTGAAGCATCTTCAATCTAGATCAAACCAAAACTTCAAGAATCAAGCATCAACAATTCAACCTGATTCCAAAAATTAAACAAAATCTGAAGCATCTCAAACTAGAAATCAAACCCAGGACAAGCAAATGCAACTAAACAAGTAATTCAACCTGACATTAATTAAAGTCAAGCTTCAGTGCAACTCAATCAAATGCAAGTAACAGATCCACCCAAATTCAAATATAAGTTCCAGGTTTTCAAGCACTGTCTCTGTTCTTTCCAAATCTCAGGTGAGCAAACTTTTGAGCCTGTATACTTAAATTTTTGGTTTGTTTGTGATCATGGATGTGTGATAATATTTTAGTTATAAATATAAATGCATGTATATAAAAAAAAAGGCATGTGCATGTCTATATACACTTGTATACACACCTGTTCTGTTGTACACAGGTTTGATCACATCCAAATTAAATTCAAATCTCTATATACAATTAATTTTAAACCTTGACTTCTAAATAAAAGATGATGGTAGAAGTGTTAACTTGATTTTAAAAATAAATTCAAGTGTTTAAATGGAGTAAATATTTTGAAAATAAAAATATACAGTGAAGAATTAATTCAAGTCAAATTTTTGATTGTTAAGATTCTTAGTTTTGATTATAGAATTGGATTCGTGTTTAGGAATTATGATTTTTAACATATATATCATGATTTTTAATTCTATAATTGTTGAGAAAATTCGATATGAATGGATTTCAGTTTTTTATTGATCCACGATGATCGACGTGGCCATGTTCTTCGAGGTTTTGGTCTGAGGGTGGATTAAGCATCATTGATCATTAGAAAAATGTTTGTTGATTTTATAATTCATTGTGGATGATGGACAAGAACGATTTAGGGTTTAAAGGATGTCTTGGTTCGTTGAGATTTGATAATTAAAATTTGTCATCGATAATGGATTTAAGGCGATCGGACCGGGGGAGGTGGTGCGTTGACAGACAGCGGAACCGTGGTCGGAGTCGGCGAGACTCTGGTAATGTGACATGGAGGTGCGGGGTGGATTTGTGGTTGAAGTTTCCTGTTCATGTTCATCTATTAGGCTCGATTTTGATTTCGAGTCTTATGATCGGTGATGGATGGCTGGACCAGTCGTGTGTGTTGCCGACAATGTAGCGAGGTGATTGGGATTGATCGGAGAAGCTCCGGTCGACGGTGCATGTGTACGCATGTACCTATGTGTCAGAGAATTGGGGAAGATGAGAAGCTCGAGTTGCTCTCGGGAATGGCATCGGGTAATTCAGGTTTTGGCTTGTGTTCACTGTCGAGTCATTTCACTGGGTACAGGGTTTAAAATGTTTTAAACAAAATTTAGTATAGGAAAAAATAAAAGAAGAAGAAGCGGGAAAGGCTCAGGATTAACTCGAGAAAATTTAAATATGGCTCGGGTTTTCGATAGTTTTAGCCGGGATGTTTTGTATTGAGTTACCAGGTTTAAATCTTGAAAAGAAACAAGTTTTCAGGTTTTGAATACAACCAGATTTGAATATAGAGCATGATTTGGTTTGAATATATTGATTCCAGGTTTTAAAAAATTAAAGCATGACTTGGTTTTATTTATATGTATGCATTTTAGAAAACAAGTTTTCCAAATTTAAGTATTAACCAATTTTTTTTTAAAAAGTAAGCTTTCAAAACTAGTTAAAGAAACAAGTTTTTAAAAGTATTTTAACATACATAACCTTTAATTAAAAGTTTATTTTAAATAAACTAAATAAGACATTTAAGAAGTAAATTAAGAAGATAAAATGTTTTAAAGAACTAAATAACTTAAAGGTTTAAAATAATTAGTTAATGATAATTCATTCCAAATTGTTTTTGCAAAGAATTTATTTAAGTAAGTAATTAAGATAAGTGGGTTATCTTAAAGTTAATTAAGGCTTTGGGAAATTAAAGATTAATGATTAAAGTTGATAAATCAAGTGATTAAACAATAATTAATTTAAGGATAATAAATTAATGTGATTAATTAATTAAGGTAATTGATTTGAGGATGATTAATTAAAGGTTAATTAATTAATGTAATTGATTAGGGATAATCACTTATTGTAATTAATTAAGGATAATTAAATAAAGAATAATTAAATAATTTAAAGGTTAATTATGTAATGATTAAAGGTTAATTGATTTATTAATTAAGGTAATTAATTAAATAATTAAGGTTGATTAATTTCATTAATTAATATCAAATGATTTGTAATTAATTAATTAATCAAGATTTGATAATTTATTCATAAGTAATTTATTTAATTGGCAATTAAATTGAATAAATTAGGATTTGAATAATTAAGTAATCCTGCTTATAAACGATTATTGAATGCTTGGATTGCTTATGAATGTTTGTATTGTATGAAATGCTTTGAATTGTTTGACGTGCTTGAATCTGTGATGCTATATTTTGATTTTGCGGTGATGAATGTAACTTATTAATCTTTGATGAATGTAATTTAATTATCTATGATAAATTAATATTTGTGAATCTGTGAAGAGATAATAAGCGTTGTTGGAATATATCGCTTATCGAATATTGCTGTGATTGAATCTGTGATGATTGATGATGCTGCACTATTGTGTAAAATCCCTGGACTACATCATACACACACAAATATGGATTGCACGAGGTAATCGGTTAAGTCACATATTTTTGAAAGGGTTTTAAAATTGAATTTTGAATCCAAGATAGTTTTGGAAATGGAATTGGGTTAAATATGAAAAGCTTTTGAAAAGAAGTTTTGAAAATAAAAGTTATTTGAATAACTTGATAAAGTTTTGAAGTTTAAATAATTTGATTTGAATTTGAATTTAATATTTGAAATTGAATTCTATGTTTGGAAATTATGGTTTAAAAAGGTTATACAAAAAATGTGTTTACATGGGTTTCAAACCATTTTAAAAGTATTGTTTTAGGAATTTGAATTTAACCCAAGTTTTATACTTGAAAGGCTTTAACTTATGTAAATGTAATCAGATTTTTTCCAAAATGAAAACTATTTATTTTCAAATAATAATGGCTTTCATGTAAAGAAAGGATTTCCAATTTATGTTGAAAAGATTTCAAATTTGAAATAGCATTGTTTTGAAAGCTATGAATTAAATTCTGTGAAAGATTGTTGAACTTTGTTTTAAAATTGAAGAGGATTTTAAAAGGGGTATCTTTTATATAAAAGATTTGAAATGGGAATTGTGAATGAATCTTTGGAAATGGGTTTGAAAGCCATGAATTGATTTTTTGATTTAATAATTGGATAAATTAATCCAATTTGAAAAGGAAATGGTTTTGAAGGCTATGAATGAATCTTTGTGAAAGATGGGTGAACTTTGTGAAGTAAATATTTTTGTTTAAAAAGATTTAAAAATGGTAAGTTGTTTAAACCATTTTAAAGAAAGGTTTTGGGTATTAAAGTTGTGACTTAACAGAGATCCCAATATCCATATGTTTTTAAATATTGCGCTCATTATTCGGTTTAGCCAGGAAAGGACCTTGTGTCATATAACCCATTTTGAATAAGTGAAACGATGTAAATGGATAGCATTTGAAGACCGGTGGTGAAGACCGGGTATTTTTGAGAACGATAGGATAACCTATCGATTGTCTCTACATTGAGTCGCGCCGGTATAAAGATCTCCATATGTGATGGGGAGTCCGATCGAGATGGGAATTCCCAGATTTGCAAGGGCTTCTTTGGAAGTGCCTTCGGTTCTGTTCGAACCCGAAACAGACTTGTATGGATGTGTGTCTGACATTACACCTTGAGATGTAAAGCTGGTTTCTATCAAATACATTTCTGTTGGTGGCGGAGATTTATTCTCTTTGCTTAACACCCTTCTATGAAACGTACGAGCTTGGAGGTTATGTAGTTGAGCGTTACTAGCGATACACTCTCAATTTGGTAATGTGGCATACGAAGTGCTGCTGATCATTTTTTATCAAAGCATGACTTTGTGAAAAGTGTAGCTTTGTGGACGAGACTTCATCGAGCCTCACAACCTGGTTATGGTCGAAATAGGAATCGTGGCAGCAAGGTTATTTGGGGGTAGCGCCCCCTGAGGGTATGTCATTCCCTTCTGGACCAAAGGTGGTATCATGGTATGGATCCCAGATATTTACCTATATGGATGCTGCAAACTTATTGCTTTGTGGTTGTTGGTTGAGAGACGCCTCGGATAAAGGTTGGTAACGACCGGGGGGTGGCACACTCGTGTCAGTAGTTACCTAGTCACAGAGGTAACTTGGCCTTGTGTAGCAAAGATCCGGTTTGGTTCTTGGGGGCATCCCTCCAGAGGCATTTCATTTTGTGTCGGAAGTTCCTTTGCCTGACCATTTGTTGGAAATCCAATCACCCAACACGCGCCTTGTAGTTTTAGCTGTGGAACCTTCCATCTAATACGGTAGCTATAGTAGGCATACAATAATGGTACGTATGCTGGCTAAGATTAATATTATACTTGCAAATGTTTTCCACTATGCACCAATAATAATATCAAAGAGTTTTCGCGTATCAAGCATTTTTGACTTTCATAAGGAGAAACCTCCTCTAAGTTTGCTCTTGCATTATGTGTGTGGCAGAAGGCCTTATGGCAGTTTTATTTTCCAAAAGCATAGCGAATTTTCCTACTTCTTCTGTTGTTTGTTTTAAAAGATAAAACTGTTTTTGTTTGCTCATACTAGTCCCATGACTGACCTAGAGTTTATTGTTCCCTATCTAAACTCTGGGTCTCCACAATTTCCCACGCGGGCAGTCTAGAGTTGGGTTTTTCAGATAACCAAATAATAGGTGTAGAATTCGATAGCGTCCAGCCTTTGGATTTGGCGATAGCAATGGTTCACTTGGACCGGACTTTCTTAAGTCCAACTTGATTGGGAGTTCGAGCTATCTTTGGATTTGAGATTTGTGATGGAGATGCAAATGTTGGAGTTCTCTCTTAGAAGTTCAAGTTATAATATCATATTCAGCTGTTATTCCGCAGTTGGTGTTTTGTATTCCGCTGTAGCATTGTATATTATGCTCAGATATATTTGGATGATCAATGTTGTATCATATTTGGATATTGTATTCATTGGAGATATATGATATTATCTTTTTCTTTCGCTGTGTTGTTATACTTAATGTGTTATAAACTCCGACGAACCATATTCGACATTTGAATCTATGACATTCGAGTACAAGTGAAGTACGGGTGTCGATTTTCGAAGGTCGAGTCAGGGTCGCTATATTAACCCAGGTCGAAAGACCAAATCTTTCCTTTCAAAACCATTCAAATTCTTCCTTTCGAAAGCATAAAAAACCCTTCCCTTCAAAAGCTTTTGAAATATTGGACATCCTTCTTTAAAACATTTAAATATCGCCTTTCGAAAATATAGGAAAAACCTTTTCTTTTAACCCTTTCGAAACTCCTGGTGAAACACCCAACACCCGTAAAATACCCAAAAAGGGCACACAAAAGGATGTGGTGCATTATAGGTATAGCTAAAACTTCACAGAGATTAAGATTCATAAGACAAATAAGTAAAAATAGTGGAAACATTTAAATAATAATATATCATTCAAAATTAAACTTCATCTCAAAATAAGTCACAAAAACATAACATGTCTCAAAAACTCCAAATATCTCATGTCTCATGAAAATACTTCTCAGTCTCATAAAATAAAAATATAAAAGTAACGTAATAATAGTAATCCCTCTCACAAGTGCAAGTCCATCATTAGCCAAATGAAAAAGATGAAGAGCAGAAGAACACATCTGAAATGAGAAAACTCCAGGAATGAATCTTCAAGCAACTGAATCAACTCAACTCTGATAGCCTATTGGGGAGAAAAAGAGGGAAATAGAGGATGGGTAGGACAATAAGTCCGGTGAGAGAAAGTAATTACTAGCATTTCTAAGCAAGGTAAAGATAATAGACTAAGCAATAGTTCTAGCTTGAAAAGAAAATACAGAAAAGAAATTTTTTGGATAAAATATTGTTTCTGATTCTGTTTGACTATTTGCTTTGATCGTTAGATTGTGATTGTTTGCACTTTTCTTTAACTGATGTGATTAGGCTGAAACCCTAATCCTATTTCACTTGCTAATTTGATTAGGCTGAAATCCTAATTTTGCCCGTTGATCGGCCTTCTATCTCTATTGTGCCAGTGTGTGCTGGTCCAATACTGTTGGTCCCACAGCAAAAGACACCTCTTAGCGCTTGGAACGTGGTAGCAAATTCTTTATCCCAATCAATGTCGCACACTCGGTCATCGCTGGTACACACTAACTGTCGCCCCATTTTGTGACCTCTTATTTACCTTATCAGCATAAGCGTGCCCAGTCTCACCTAATTGTTGTGAGACCATCAGTCCTAGACCTAAAAGGGAATGTTTCCCGGCCTCACCAGTACTGGTCCTAACAAACAAATTCTAGTTTGCGCCCCTTTCCCAAATCCCTAGATTTGAGTCTCTATCTATTGGCCACTCATTTACCCTAATCAGCATAAGCGTGTCCTAGCCTCACCTAACTATTGTGAGACCATCAGTTCCTGACTAAAGGGAATGTTGCCGGCACGGGCCCTACTTCTATGTTTTCTTATTAACTTAATTCAAGATCTAAGTTTTAAAATAAGACTCTTCTGTTATCTCTGCTATATTTACTTATTAACTTAATCCAAGATCTAAGTTTAAATTAAGCCACTTTTGTCATTTCCGCTATATTTGCTTATTAACGCTTATTAACTTAATCCAAGGTCTAAGTTTTAAAATAAGCCTCTTTTGTTATTTCTGCTATATTTACTTATTAACTTAATCTAAGGTCTAAGTTCTAAAATAAGCCTCTTCTGTTATCTCTTTCTTTCTAATTATAACCTGTGGTATAATTGTTCTTGCAGTTGTTATTCATCTATTTCTCTTTTAACTTATAACCACTTGTTATAATTATTCTTACAAATATCTTAAATTTTCCTATTTTAGTCCATCTTTATTTTTATTTTAGTTTTTCTCATTTTACATCTAATTTCTATAAATTTAGTGGTTTTCTACTTTAATCCATATTTGTGAATTCTTTTTTTAGTACTTTATTCGCGTAAAAAGGAATAAAAAGAAACAAACATTTACAAGTTAAATTCCAACTTAAAATAGATGTAAATAAATATAAATAACTGTAAATAACTGAATAAAATAACCAAATAAAAACAGCTGAATAAAATAGACTAAAAAGAACTCCTGAAATTCACTTAAAAGTTAAATGTAAATAATTTATATAAAAACTGTCACAAAATTGTAGAAAACTACAACTATTGAGAACCCTATTATTTTAAATTACTTAAAAATCTAAATAATTACAAAACACTCATCTGTGCTCCTTAGCTCTAATCCCTGGCCTTTCCGGATCCACTTCTAGGGCGTAAAATATTTTTATCAAAAAGATCTTCTCCCTAGAAATTTTTTCTATTTAAGGTTCAGCCTTAGGCAATGAACCTAGTTGGAAGAAAGTTTGAATAAGAAAAATAGCTAGGCCTAGGGTTTTATTTATTATGTGACTTACGGGTCTCAGAACGTTAGATTTAAAGATTAAATCTGGTGCAACCACGTCATAGGCTCTCAAGAAACTGTCGGATGGAAGTACAAACGCACAGGATTTGAGAAAAATCAAGTTATACGCTTCGATCTGGATGAATCTACGTTCATTAACTAAGGCAGGTCGACCAAGCTTTTATGGGTGTCGGCCCAAAGGTCAACCTATGTATAATGCGGGTCGACCCAAAGGTTGACCAGACCATTGGCATGGGTTGACCCATGCCTTGCAATTTTTTCTCTCGTTATATTCTAATTTCGTATTTCTTTCGTATCTTCCCCATATTGACTCGGATTTTGACAAGTTATATATGGAAATTAATCAGAAAATCGCCACAGACTCAATGGTGCAACTCCCGTAGCTCGATTCTGACAATTTCACAAACTTATTTTATCATTTGATTAATTTTTTAATTAATTATTACATCTCAAATTTTGGGTTGTTACATTCTCCCCTCCTTAAAGGATTTCATCCCCGAAATCTTCAAGGACAGAAGAATGAAATAAATATTTTCATCCAAATTTCGTAACCACATATTCAACCATCATCCATTACATCCATTGTCCTTAAGAGATTTCTAATGCAATAATTTATGTCATATGCAATAGTGTAGTGTCAAAGTCCCTAACTAATGCAAAATATTAGGCGTTCTACTGATTCAATCGACCTCTTTTTAATGTGATCATGTTCGTGCCATGTATCCAAATGAATGCAAGTTTCTCAATGATAGCTGATAGTTCTACATGCGTGCGACAATCATCATCCAATGCAACAATCATATGCTAATAACTTATTATAGCAACCATGTAAATAAAAGTGCACATGCACACACATCCATATACATACGCTTTAGTGACCCAGTTAGGTCGATCCCTAAGAGATAATAGTTCCTAGTGTGTGTATATGTGTCCATTAGCATCCACTAACAAACACTTGTAGCCTCTAGCGTCCATCATACATAACATGTTCTAGTAACATGTTTATATTTAGTCCTACTATCCATAGGTTAGATCCTAAGATCTACCTCCCAAAGGATACTAAAGGAAAGAACCTATTAAAAACTAAAGATGGAAATAGGAAATTCAAGACGTACTATCGAAGAGATACAGATAAGAGTTATGTATTTTCTCCTCGGCCACCCACGTAGCGTCCTTAATACTATCTCCTCACTGCACCTTAACCAAAGGGACTGTCTTATTCCTATGCTTATTGATATCATGCCTAATGATCTTGGTAGGAATGCAATGAACCGACGCTTCTCTCTCCACTTCAACTTCCTCAAGTTGGCTAGGTTCTATACTTCTGATGAATCATGCAATCACTTTCTCATGTATGAAACATGAAAAACATCATGCACTCCTGCGAGCCTCTCCGGTAGCTTTATCCGATATGCCATCTTCCTACCCTTTCCACAATGGGGAACGGTATTATGAATCTAGGAGCAAGTTTCCCACTTGATCCAAACCTTACTACCTTTCTTAGCGGAGAAACCTTTATAAAAATCAAATCTCCTACCTCAAACTCAACATCCCTTCTCTGCTTATCTGCATATGATTTTTGTCTATCTTGGGCCATCTTCATTCTTCTTCTTATCAAATCAATCTTTTTCGAAGTCTCTCTAACCATGTCGGGACCAAGTGGCAATCTTTCTGTAGACTCCAATCAACACGAATGTGACTTGCAAGGTCTTCCATAAATAGCTTTAAAAGGTGCCATCCCAATGCTAGCCAAAAAAATATTATTATATGCGAATTCCACTAAAGGAAGGTGCTCCTCCCAAGTTCCTCCAAAATCAAGAATGCATATCCTCAACAAATCCTCAAGAAACCTGTTTACTCTCTCCGTGTGGCCATCAGTCTAAGGGTGGGCCATACTCAATCAAAGCCGTGCACCTAAAGCCTCTTGCAACCTCCTCCAAAACTCGCTAGTAAAGATAGGGTCTCAGTCGCTCATTATGCTAGAGGAAACTTCATGAAGTCGGACTATCTCACGAACGTATATAGATGCCAAATAAGGCATTGTCCTCTTACTTTTGATTGGAAAGAAGTGGGCACTCTTAGTCAAACGATCTACAATCACCCAAATACTGGTATTCCCCTTCCTAGATTGGGGTAAACCATCTATGAAATCCATCAAAAAACTATCCCACTTCCATTCGGGTGCAACCAATAGTTGAAGTAATCCGCCAAGCCTCTGCTGCCCCCACCTTAACCCTTTGGTATACAAGACACTTAGCTACAAACTTCGCTACATCATTCTTCATGCCACTCCAATAAAATACTCTCTTCATGTCCCTATACATCTTATCACCACCCGGATGAATAGTCATTCGAGAATGATGTGCTTCTGCTAGAACTGCACTCATCAAATCACTGGTGTAGGGAACACAAAGTCTTCCATCTCTCCTTAGCCATCCTTTACTATCGATGGAGTAGTGTTAGGGATGTCTAGAGACCTCTCCTCAGCTAATTCTATCTAGAATATCCATGAGCTATGAATCCTCTCGCTGCCATGAGCCAATCTGATTTATGAGGGTAGACTTAACCTCAAGTACTGAAATCTTAGCAAAATCTCTGATAAACTTCCTATAATAACCAACTAAACCTAGAAAGCTTCTAACTTTGGTATCGTTCTTGGGGGCCTTACATCCTGTACTACTACTATCTTAGAGGGATCCATAGCTAAACCTCTCTTGAGACTACATGTCCCAAGAAATGCACCTCCTTACGCCAAAAGTGATACTTCGAGAACTTTGCTTTCAACTGATGAACACGAAGTGTACGGAGAACCTCCTCAAGGTGAATATCATGTTGTTCCATATTCTTGGAAAACACCAAAATGACGTTCATAAATACTACAACGAACTTATTTAGGACATCTCGAAAAACATGGCTCATCAAATCTACAAAATAGGCTGGGGCTTTGGCCAACCCAAACGGCATAACCAACCACTCAAAGAGTCCATCGATTGTCCTAAATGTTGTCTTATCGATGCTATCATCAACGACCCTAAGCTGATGAAATCCACTGGCTAAGTCAAGCTGAGAAAATACTGAAAAGGAAACCAACTGAACGAAAAGCTCATCTATCCTAGGAATTGGGAAACGGTTCTTCTTTGTGAGCTTATTCAACTATCAACAATCTACGCAAAGTCGAAGGAAACTATTCGCCTTTGTAGCGAAGACGACTAGCACTCTCCACTTAGATATGCTCCGTCTAATGAAGCCTTTCTCCAATAGCTCACCAATATGCTTACTTAACTCCTTCCTCTTCCTATGAGCCATATGTCTCATGGGCAATGCCACTGGCTTAGCACTGTCATTCAGATAGATCCTAAAGTCGATATCTCTCTTAGGGGGCAGTCCCCTAACCTCCTCAAAAATGTTTGGGAAATCTCTAACAACCAGAACTGAATCTTACACTCCTAGTGATGAATCAATAGAATAAAGGAAGCTCAATATGACTGACCCCTGTGGGCCACAAGAAATCTCGAGAGTCTGCCCCCTATAATACTCTAGTCTAACGACTCTCCTCTCACAGTCCAATATCGCACCATAAGTGGATAACCAGTCCATCCCCAAAATCATCCCATATCTAAAAAATCTCTGTAAATAAGCGTCACAATCAAACTCTACGCCTAGTATAAAAAATTTCAAACCCCCACAAATCATGGATAAATGTGCTGGCCCTCCTATGGGGTTTGAAACAACTATAGAATCTACAACTAAAGAAATATCTAAGTGCAAACAATCAATCAAGGAACTAGAAATGAAAGAATACGATTCTCCGGAGTCAAAAGGAGTTCAAATAGGAAAATTCAAAATAGAGTTCGAACCTTCTACAAAGACTTTCCTATCTCAATCTGGTCCACTACTAGAAGGTGTTACATCCAAAGCATGTACTTGCGCTATAGGTGCACCTGCTCTCTGCCCCATCCTTTGAGGACAAGCTCTACCAAGGTGACCAGGATACCCATAGTTGTAACACCTTCCCTTCGTCGTGTCCTTACAGTCCTTTATGAAATGCCCAACCAATCCACAACTATGATATTTCTCTCCTTTCTTGATCTGTCCCTTTTGAGGCCCTCATCCTTTCTTCTTGTCCTTACCTTCCTTATCTTCCACCACTGCTTTTTAGAGTTTTCTGATTTAGGAACCTCCTTAACCTCTTCTTCCTTAGCAGTATCTATCATGAGAGCCATTTCCACAAGTGACTCATACATTGCTCCCATAGATACATGTGTTAATGCCAACCCTTGGAGGGGCTGGTTCAAACCCTTAGCAAACTTGGTTGCCTTCTTATAAGGTGAATTAACATGCTCCATTCCAAACCATGGCAACTCATTAAATTAACTTATGTACTCTTTCACCGAAAGACTCCTTTGCTTCAAACTAATGAACTTATCTCTTCAACTGCCAAGATTCAAGTTGAACTCTTTATCGGTCCTCCAATCCTAACAGCCCAAATATCTAATCCGTATTCCTTAACCAAGCCCGTGCCTCTATGAAATCTTCCATGCTAGAAAACATTCTGTCTCTTAGATTAGGGAAGTCCTTACATAGCTTAGAAAAATTGGTTGCTGCAGGCAGATTAATGGGATCTCCATCCACTGGTGCTGTATTGGGTGCTTGCCCTTGCACCTCTGGTGTCGTAGCTTTGTGGTATCTATGGAACCAGGCAGTGGCTTGGATGCCCTCTGGAAGATTTAGTGCGTCCTCCATTCTACGCAAAGAAAAGAAAATTTAGGCTCGAAAGAACCGAAAGAAGGTTGAATTGGACTATAAGGGGATTTTTATAAAAACTCTTTTATACTTGAAAACTATTTCTAAAATAAGAGTTTCTTTCTGAAAAATACTTTTAGTTCGAAAATATGTTAACTTTGAAAAATACTTTATTTTCGAAACAAGTTTTTAGAAATCCTATAGCCTTAGGCTTTGATACCAAATGAAACATCCCACACCCCTTAATATATCCAAAAAGGGCACACCAAAGGATCTGGTGCATTATAGGTATAGCTAAAGCTTCATAGAGACTAAGATTCATAAGACAAATAAGTAAAAACAGCGGAAACATTTAAATAATAACTTATCATTCAAAATTAAACTTCATCTCAAAATAAGTTATAAAAACATAACATGTCTCAAAAACTCCAAATATCTCATGTCTCATGAAAATACATCTCAGTCTCATAAAATCAACGTATAAAATTAACAATAATATAGTAATCCCTCTCACAAGTGCAAGTCCATTATATGCCAAATGAAAAAGATGAAGAGCAGAAGAATACATCTGAAATGAGAAAACTCCGAGGATGAATCTCCAAGCAACCTGAATCAACCCACTTTGAAGGCCTATTGGGGCGGGAAAAGGGAGAAATAGAGGAGTGGGTCAGACAATAAGTTTGATGAGCGAAAGTAATTACTAGCATTTCTAAGCAAGGTAAAGATAATAGACTAAGCAATAGTTCTGGCTTGAAAGGAAAATATAAAAAAGATAAAATTCAGATAAAATATTGTTTATGATTCTGTTTAATTGTTTGCATTGATCGTTTGGTCGTGATTGTTTGCAATTTTCTTTAACTGCTGTGAATAGGCTGAAACCCTAATCTTATTTCAGTTGCTAATTTGATTAGGATGAAATCCTAATTCTACTCATTGATGAACCTTCTATCTCTGTTGTGCCACTATGAGCAGGTCCAATCCTATTGGTCCCACAGCAAAAGACACCTCTTAGCGCTTGGAACATAGTAGCAAATTATTTACCCTAACCGATGTCGCACGCTCGGTCATTGCCAATACACACTAACTGTGACCCCCTGCTGTGACCTCTTATTTACCCTAATCGGCATAAGCATGCCCAGCCTCACCTAACTGTTGTGAGACCATCAGTCCTAGACCCGAAAGGGAATGCTTCACAGCCTCACCAAGCTGTTTTGAGACCATCAGTCCTAGTCTTGAAAGGGAATGCTACCGGTACTGGTTCTAACAAACAAATTCTATTTTTCTCCCCTTTCCCAAATCCCCAGATTTGAGTCCCTATCTATTGGCCACTTATTTACCCTAATCAGCATAAGCATGTCCCAGCCTCACCTAACTATTGTGAGACGATCGGTTCCTAACTGAAAGGGAATGTTGCCGGTATGGGCCCTACTTCTATGTTAGCTTATTAACTTAATTCAAGATTTATGTTTTAAAATAGGCCTCTTCTGTTATCTCTGCTATATTTACTTATTAACTTAATCCAAAATCTAAGTTTTAAATTAAGCCTCTTTTGTCATTTCTACTATATTTGCTTATTAACTTAATCCAATGTCTAAGTTTTAAAATAAGTCTCTTCTGTTATTTCTGCTATATTTGCTTATTAACTTAATCTAAGGTCTAAGTTTTAAAATAAGCCTCTTCTGTTATCTCTTTCTTTCTAATTATAACATGTGGTATAATTGTTCTTGCAGCTGTTATTCTTCTATTTTCTCTTTTTAATTATAACCACTTGTTCTAATTATGCTTGCAAATATCTTAAATTTGCCTATTTTAGTCCATCTCTATTTTTATTTCAGTTTTTCTCATTTTACATTTGATTTCTGTAAATTTAGCGTTTTTCTACTTTAATCCGTATTTGCGAATTCTTCTTCTTTTTAGTATTTTATTTACGTAAAAAGGAATAAAAAGAAACAAATATTTACAGGCTAAATTCCGACTTAAAACAGATGTAAATAAATGTAAATAACTGTAAATAGCTATAAATAACTGAATAAAAACGGGCGAATAAATAGACTGAAAAAACTCCTGAAATTTACTTAAAATTTAACTATAAATAACTCATATAAAAACTGTCTCATAATTGTAGAAAAAAATACAACTATTGAGAACCCTATTATTTTAAATTACTTAAAAATCTAAAATAATTGCAAAACAATCATCTATGCTCCTTAGCTCTAATCCTTGGCCTTCCCGGATCGACTTCTAGGGCGTAGAATATTTTTTATCAAAAAGATATTCTCTCTAGAAAAAATTTCTATTTAGGGTTTAGCCTCAGGCAGTGAACCCAATTGGGAGAAAAATCTGAGTGAGAAAAATAGATAGACATAGGGTTCTATTTATAGTGTGACTTAGGGATCTTAGACCGTTGGATTTGAAGATTAAATCTAGTACAACCACGTCATAGCCTCTCAAGGAACCTTTGGATGGAAGAACGAGCGCACAAGATTTGAGAAAAATCAAGTTATGACGTGTATGCTTCGATCTATAAAAATCTATGTTCATTATCTAAGGCGGGTCGACCAAGCTTCTATAAGGGTCAACCCTAAGGTCGACCTGACCATTGGCATGGGTCGACCCATGCCAGGCTATTTTTTTCGTTTTATTCTGATTTCGTATTTCTCTCGTATCTTCTCCATACTGACGTAGATTTCGACAAGTTATATATGAAAATTAATCAAAAAATCCCCACGGACTCAATGGTGCAACTTTCATAGCTCGATTTTGACAATTTTACAAACTTATTTTATTATTCGATTAATTTGTTAATTAATTAATACAGCTCAAATTTTGGGTTGTTACACCTTGGGAGCCACCCCTTCGAAACCATTCATTAAACCTTTCGAAAGCATCAAAACTCAACCCTTTTTAAAGCACTTGGGTTCAATTTAAAACATCCGGAAACATCTTCTGAAACCATTAAAACTTATCTCTTTTTAAACAATTTGGGTTATACTTCCATCAGAGAGAAAAGCTCATTAAATCATTTAAGTCGAAAGCATCTGTTTCGAAAGCATTTCCTAAGTAAAGAATTGATGGCGTGAAACCACCCCTTCGAAAGCTTTGGAGAAGTGGCCAAGTTTCAAGAAGCAAAATAACCCCTTTCGAAACCAATCTGGGTCGAAAGGTTAAAAGGTGGCAGTTAAGGGGTTCGACCTAGTCGAAAGCATTTATTTAAAACAAAAGTGCAACTCAATCGAAACCATTTCTTTAAAACCATTTGACCTGGTCAAATTCTAACCAAGTCGAAAGCTACTTAGTCGAAAGCAAGCATGTGCATTTTCATTTAAAAGCAAAGTTGTGCCTCAACCCCTTGGAACCCCTTGTTTCGACTGTATACCTTCCGCCTACATCCAATTCACTACGTACCAGTTCTCTGATACCATATGCATTAGTTTCAATGGTTTCGGAGGCAAAAGGAAGGAAGCGGAACCTGGTGCCGAAAGCATCGAAACAGTGAAAAATATGTTTATTTGTCCTTCTAAACTAATTTTTTGTATCCAACCTGCCTTGTTTTTTAAATTGTGATTGGTTGCAAGTTTCTCTTTTCTAAAAGTATTGTCGACTTTCCAGAATTAAATATTTAAACTTATTTACAAAAAGCCCTTTTCCTTTCATAAATATATAAAACATTTAAGTCTCATACCATAATAATTTTATATACCCATTAAAATATTTAGGAATATTCTACAAAAATTTCAGAAATCTTTTTTAATAGTTTTCCAACATATAAAAATTTCAGACCCAAACTTTTATCATTTAACCATAAATAATTTATAACCTAAATTATCATTTTCTTTACTAGAAAATTCGTATAAATTCCATAATAATTCTGAAAATTGAAACGCATCTCCAAAATAATATTTATGGTCTATATAAAAGTTCGCAAGGCATTTGGAATTAATTTAATTGGGTTTTCATATCAAAACATGTAATAAAATCTATATGAACAACCATAAATCAACAACAGGTATATATAATCATTCCATTATTCAAAAACATGGAAAATCAATGCAAAATACATTGGATTTCATCTTAAAACCGAAGACAAAAGAAATATGAGATGTAAACATTATTCACCTTAACTTTATAGATTAAAGAGATTGAGATATGAATCGATTTGATTTAGATTCTTCCTTCGATTTTATTACTCTTCTTCCCCTTTTTCTTGTTAATAGTGGTCGGCCTCAAGTTTAAAAATTTTGATAAAGGAAAATGAACATATATGGGATACATGGCCAAGGGTTTAGGGTATAAGAATGACCTCTTTCCTATTTTACTCCTCCTCTATTTCATTTCAACCCTTCTTTTAATTCATCGGTTGAACGACACGGCTACCCCTTAATAAAAATCAAATCTCACTCCCCTAATCAACACATTATTTTATTAAATTTAACTAATTAAGTATTCTAAATAATGTTACCAAAGATATGGGAACTCCCCTCCTTAAAGAATTTCGTCCTTGAAATTAATATAAGGTACACGACATATCAATCAAGAGGTAAAACATACCATCAAACAAGTCAGGATAAGTATCTCTGATCCTGCTCTCCATCTCTCAAGTACAGTCCCTGTCATCATCGCTCCACCGGACTTTGATTAATCTGACTGTCTTGATTCTAAGCTTCTTCTCATCTCTTGCAACAATACGAATCGGATTTCTCACTATGTCAAGTCTGGTTCTACCACTAAGTCATCTAGCACAGTCGGTGCAATCGTAGTCTCTGACACACTTTCTAAGATAAGAAACATGGAAAACATCGTGGACTTCTACCAGACTACTTAGCAACTTGACTCTATATGCAAGTTTCTCGATCCTCTCAACAATATGAAAAGGTCCAACGAATCTCGCTGCCAACTTTCCCGATCTTTCGAATCTGATCACACCCTTCATCTGCGACACCTTAACGAAAATCTGATCTCCAACTGAGAACTCTAAGTCTTTTCGTCTTCTATTTGCATAATTATTCTGCCTATACTAAGCCTCCTTCATCCTAGCTCGAATGACCTCAATCTTTTTTGCAGCTTCTCTAGCTAAATCTGGACCAAGAACCAACATATTCTCGGTCTCTAACCAACATACGGGAGATCTTCATGGCCTTCCATACAAAGCTTCAAATGGTTTCATCCCAATACTAGTCTGATAACTGTTATACAAAAACTCGACTAAATGTAATGGTCTTCTCATGATCCCCCGGAATCAAGCATACAATCTCTTAACAAGTCTTCCAAGACTCTGTTAACTCTCTCTGTTTGCCCATCTGTCTGCAGATGGTAAACGATACTCATCTTGAGCTGGGTTCCCAAAACTTCCTGTAGAATCTTCTAAAATTCGCTAACGGATAAGGAATCTCTATCACTAACTATACTACTAGGAATTCCGTGCAGTCTAACTACATTCTTCATAAAAAACTTCGCTAAATCAGGTGACGTTCTGGTTGACTTAACTTGAATAAAATGGGCACTCTTGGTCAATCTGTCCACTATGACCTATATATTATCATTTCCTCTATTCGACTTTGGCAACCCATCAATAAAATGCATAGAAATAGAATCTCATTTCCATATCCAAATATCTAATAGCTGAAGCAACCCACTCGGCTTCTGATGTTCGGCTTTTACCTGATGGTAGTTCAAACACTGCTTCACCTATAAGCCCACATCTCTCTTCATGCCTTCCCAATAAAAGTTCATCTTCATATCCTGATACATTTAGTTCCTCCTAAATGAATAGAGAACTTCGAACGATGGCATTCCTCAAAGACTTATTTCCTTATGTTTCCTATACTCGGAATACATAATCTTCCTTTCTTTCTCAACTACCTATTCTGGTCAAGATTGAAATCATTCAAGTCATCGTTCTTGGTTCCATCTCTTAACTTCTTGATCCATTCAGCCAATACCGGAACTCCTTTTGTTTAGAAGAAATTCTTTCGATCATCACTGGTCAATCATCCAAACAAGATAACACTACAGTTTCTCCGCTAGACCCAGCCTCGGATCTCCACTGCACTCTGCAATTAGCTAATGCTTCTAAATCCTTCCACTCAGCAATCATTGCCAACACTGCATTCTGATGCTTTCTACTAAGTGCATCTGCAAATTTGTTGCCTTTCCCGGGTGTGTACTCAATCCCAAAATCATAAGCAATGAAAAAATCTAACCACCTTTGCTGTCTCATGTTCATCTCCTTTTGAAAGAACAAATACTTTAGCGACTTATGATCTGTATGTAACTCAAACCTTTCTCCCAAAAGGTAATGTCTCCACACTTTCAATGCAAACACCACTGCAGCCAATTCTAAAACATGCGTCGGATATCTGACTTCATGCAATCTAAGCTGTCTAGAAGCATGGACGATCACTTTACTTTTCTGCATCAGCACAACTCCTAACCCGGCTCCACATGCATCTGTATAAACCACTAAATCATGATTCCCTTACGAGACAACTAAAACTAGTGCATAGGTCAATAAGTGTTCCAAACTCTAGAACGCTTCCTCACACTTATCGGTCCATATAAACTTCACATCCTTTCTTATTAGCTTGGTCATCGGTGCTGCTATCCACGAGAAATCCTTAATGAATCTTCGATAATAACCAGCTAATCCAAGGAAAATATTTATCTTAGTCACTATCTCAAGTCTCTTTCAACTATTCACCACTTCAATCCTAGTCGGATCTACCAACAACCCTTTTTCTTAGAATACATGATCAAGAAAATTCGCCTCCTTCTTCCAAATATGACACTTCGAAAACTTTATCTTTAGCTGATGCAGCCTCAGTGTCTTAAGCACCACTCTAAGATGAACTTCATGCTCTCTTTCATCCTTAGAGTATATCAAGATATCATCTACAAAAACTAATACGAACCCATCCAAGTGCTCTCAAACGGTTCATCAAATTCGTAAAGAATGCTGGAGCATTAGTCAATCCGAACGGTATAACTAACTATTCGTATGATCATATCTGGTCCTAAACGGCGTCAAAGGTATACTATCATCTGCTACTCTGAGCTGATGGAAACCTGTCACTAAATCCAACTGCAGAAATATCTTGGCTCCACTCAACTGGTCGAACAAATCCTCAATTCTCGGCAATGGATATTGATTTTTTATCGTCTTCTCATTCAACTTACAATAATCGATATATAGCCTTAACCATCCATCCGGCTTCTTAGAAAATATTATAGCTACTCCCCAAGGAAAATTACTTGTCCTGATAAAACTCTTACCTTTCAAATCCACCAACTGCACCTTCAACTCCCTCATCTCTATAGGGGCTATTCCATCGGGTGGCCTACTTACTGATTCTGCTCCCGAAACCAAATCTATTCAAAACACAATGGCTCATTTCGGTAGCAACCCAACTACAGGCTCAAAAAAATCCACCAATTCCCTAACCACGAAAACTCGACTTAGCTCATCTTCCTACTCCACAACACCCAACAAAGTATTCACCTCACTGCTAGAACCTTCTACGGTATAAACAATCTTGTTGCTACAATCAGGGTGTCTAAGAGTTGTTTCCTATCTTGGCAAAATATCCTAGCATAGTACTCGGTTAACCAATCCATCCTTAGAATAATCTAGAACCTCACAAAATCAAATGCATGCAAACTGCAAACAAAAGTATGATCTAACAAGTCAAACTCTAACTGATAACATCACAACCCCAGAGTTGCATACCCTCCTATTGGATTCGCAACCCGTAAGGAAGTAACTAAATATGTGGGTTCTATGTTAATCTTATCTATCAAACATTTAGATATAAAAGAATGTGATGCACCAATATCAAATAGAACGCTAACAGACATACCATGAATCTGAAGTGTACCTCCCAAAATTGCCTTTTCTTTCTCTTGAGCAGTTGGCTTTGAAGTAGTAGATTCCAATGCATACACCTTGCCCTTTCCATCCTTAACGGACTCCATGCATTGATTCTTATAGTGGCCAATCTGGTCTCCATTAAAGCACATGACATTTTTCTTCCCAACCACCTCCTTTGCCTTTCCAACACGATACTCATTAGCGAAATGCCCCTTCTTGTCACATTTAAAACAGACAACCTCAAACCTCCTTTTCTTTGTTTCCCCACCCTCCTGAGCACCCTTCTTAGGAAAGAACTTTCTCTTTTGATTCTACCCAACTTGTACCTTCTTAGCCTTACTCTTCTCTAGAGAATCAAGAATCTCCTCATGCCTTAAGGCCATCTCTACTAATAAATAAGAAGGATCTCTAATATGAGGTAATGTAGCCCTTGCTAACTCAGGCTTCAATCCCCTGATAAACTTCTCATTCCTCTTCATTACTGTATCCACTGAAGCATACCCATATCTAGCCAACTCCTCAAACCTTCTAGCATACTCCAAAATAGACATCCCTCCCTGATCTAATTTAGAAAACTTTCTGATTAGAGCTGACTAGGCCATCGCAGACATGAACCTCTCCTGGAACCTTCCCTTGAAATCTGCCCATGTTAAGGTTTCCTCATCAATACCAGTCATCATGCTGTTCGACCAAAACAAAGCTGCTCCCTGAAGCCGTCTCAAAGCAAGCCTCCTCTTTTGCTCATCATTGAGCCCCAAGTCTGTAAATATTCTTTCATGGTGCAACAACCAATTCTCCACCTCTATAGTATCCACGGTTCCCAAAAATGGCTTCCCTCCAAACTTAGCGTGATCTTCGCTCAGCTTAGCATAATGATTAACTACTAGAACTTTCGAAAATACTTCCCTTACAGCATCTCCTCCTTCCACTCCAGCTGCAATTCTAGCTTGCATCATATTCACAAAAAATTGATACATAGCTCCCATGTCTACCTACGAGGCTCCAGCACCCACGTTTTCTGCTTGTGCCTGACCTTAGGTCCTTCTCGCATTAGGTCTGGCATTCCCATCGGTGCCCTCCCCTCCTGGGCTAACTCTTCCTCTTCTACCATCTATATCTGTATTCAAACCTCATGAGGTATAGAAAAATAACCTAAAAAAGATAGAAGACAAGAGATAAAGTGTATACTTATATATAGAAAATACAAGTGCGTTACTATACATTATCCCATACCCCAATCTTACTCTAATTCCTTTGGATTATGTTTTCAAACCATTTTTAGTTAAAGTTTTTCATAAACCTATGCTCTGATACCAAGTTGTAACATCTCGTATCTGGAGGCCAAAAGCTAAGCATTACAGATGCTGTAGTCATCTGTAGTATTAACTTTTGGTGACAAAATATGGTAATGCTAATGGTATCCATAATATTATAAGCACATGAACATGAAAAAAGTCATAGATTTCAAATTAACATTTTACTGATTACATTTCAAAACAACAATTCATATTCATGTTACATAATCCCATATCATTTTTCGGGTAAAGATCAAATATAATCATTACAAAAATACGCCAATAGTGACATATGACGATGTCCTCTTGGTTGATCAAAGAAATATAGCCATATTTGACTCAATATACACAGCCTACTCAAATCAATTTTGAGCACCTGAGAGTTTAAGGGGGAACAAAAACTTCAAGTCAGACATAAAGCATAGTATGACTAATACTGTTACATCTTAGTTTACTGATATTAAGCGAGACCACGCAGCTTAGCGAAAGGGTTTCCCCTCACTAATATCCTTTATAACACATATATTTTGGCAATCTTTTCCTGCAACCAAACTGGTTAACCAAACTGATTATAATAATGATAATAATAGCTATGTCCATTAAGCTATAATCATATAACAAATGAACTATCTGTCCACAAGTAATAAATGGACTATCTGTTCGAAAACTGGCCCGACTGCCCGCAAATTGGACTAACTGTCCGAACCAAAATGGACTATCTATCTGAATCCTTTTCTCAGGGTTAACTACCCTTCATCTTTTTCCTTGAAAACCTTTTCAAAATGATTTAACCTTATAAATCATACTTATACAAGGAAAATATATTCTTAGATTTATTCTAAGCTATTTTTCCATGTTATATATACTTTACTCAAAATAATGATGATGAATTTTAATGAGGATTAACCATCCTTCCAAAACAAGTAAAAACCCTTTTTAACTTGAAAACACTTAGGCTATATTGCTTAGTTAATACATTCGAAACATTTTTTTAAAACCTTTAAACAACCCTCTCAAAACCATTGAAAGTACCCCTTTCAAAACCAAGCAAAGCCCTTTACTTAACCTAGGCCGAAAGGCCAAATCTTTCCTTTCGAAACCATCCAAATTCTTCCGTTCGAAAGCTTTTAAAATATTAGACTTCATTCTCTAAAACCTTTAAATATTGCCTTTTGAAAACATAGGAAAAACCTTTCCTTTTATCCCTTTCGAAACCCCTAGGGAGAAACTCTTTCGAAACCATACATTAAACCTTTCGAAAGCATCAAAACTCAGTCCTTTGGAAAACTCGCCCCTTTAGAAAGCACTGGGTTCAATTTAAAACATGTGAAAACACCTTTTGAAACCATTAAAACTTATGTCTTGCGAAACCATTCGGGTTACACTTCCATCATAGAAAAAAGGTCATTAAATCATTTAAGTCAAAAGCACCTGTTTTGAAAGCATTTCCTAAGTAAAGAACTGATGGTGTCGAAACCACCCCTTCGAAAGCTTTGGAGAAGTGGCCAAGTTTTAAGAAGCAAAACAATCCTTTCGAAACCAATCTGGGTCGAAAGTTAAAAGGTGGAAGCTAAGGGGTTTCGACCTATTTGAAAGCATTTATTTGAAAAAAGCGCAACCCAGTCGAAACAATTTCTTCAAAACCATTTGACCTAATCGAAAGCTAACCAAGTCGAAAGCAAACAGGCGCATTTTCATTTAAAAGCAAAGTTGTGCCTCAACCCCTTCGGAACCCCTTATTTCGACTCTATACCTTCTGCCTACATCCAATTCACTACATGCCAATTCCCTAATACCATGTGCATTGGTTTCGACAGTGTCGGAGGTGAAGGTAAGGAAGCGAAACATGGTGCCTGAAGTATCGAAACAGTGAAAAACATGTTTATTTGTCCTTTTTAAACTATTTCTTTGTACTTAACCTGCCTTGTTTGTCAAAATGTGATTGGTTGCAAGTTTCTCTTTTTAAAAATATGCCGACTATCTAGAATTAATAAACTTAATTTATTTACAAAAAGCCCCTTCTCCTTTTATAAATATATAAAACAATTAAGTCTCATACCTTAAATAATTTAGATACTTAGAAAAATTCTACAAAAATTCTAGAAAATCTCTTTTAATATGTTTTCCAATACATAAAATTTTCAGACCAAAACCTTATATTATTTACCGTAAATAATTTTTAACCCAAATTATCATTTTCTTTACTAGAAAATTCATATAAATTCCACAAAAATTCTCAAAATTCTAAAAATTAAAAACTATCTCCAAAATAATATTTCTGTTCTATACAAAAATTCGCAAGGCATTTGGATGTCATTTTAATAGGATTTTCATATCGAAACATGCCATAAAATATATATGAACAACCATAAATCATCAACAAGTATATATAATCATTCCATCATGCAAAAACATAGCAAATCAATGCAAAATACTTTGGATTTCATCTTAAAATTTAAAACAAAATAAATATGAGATGTCAACATTATTCACCATAGCTTTATGGATTAAAGAGATTGAGATATGAATGGATTTGATTTGATTTAGCTTCTTCCTTGGCTTTTCTTACTCTTCTTCCCCTTTTTCTTGTTGACGGTGGTCGGCCTTAAGTTTAAAATTTTTGATAAATGAAAATGAATGTGTATGTGATACATGGCCAAGGGTTTAAGGCATAAGAATGACCTCTTTCCTACTTTACACTTGTCTATTTCATTTTAACCCTTCTTTTAATTTATTGGTTAAATGATACGGTTACCCCTTAATAAAAGTCAAATCTCATTCCCCTAATCAACAGTTATTTTATTTAACTTAACTAATTAAATATCCTAAATAATGTTACCAAAGATATGGGGTGTTACAAATGCCCCAATTTTTTTAATAATAAATCAAGATAATAACAACGGAAAATTGTAATTTTATGTAAAAGGACAAATTTTTTAACAGATGCTAGAATTAAGCCTTGGGACCTATTCCATTGCATTCAACATATCATTTATAGTTAAAAACATATGTTACTTGTTAAATTTGATAAAACATGTTGAAATAACAGAAAATATGACCAATGGCATTTTCACAAATATGGATATCAGGCTTAAGTTGGAAACCTTAGTGTTCAGATATAAATTACACCATAGACTCCACTATTTCTTATCCCAAACCCTAGCCATCACTTGTACGTACATTTCTTCTTTCCCTTTCTCAGACACTCCTCAATCTTAAAAAAACTCTACTTCTCTTTAAAAATTTCTACAGCGACATAAAACAAAAACAAAGGAAAATCAAATTAGAAAGAGAGAATCAAGATTACAAGAAGAATAAGAGAAAGGAAATTTTAATCAAACTAGAAGAGGAACACCTTCAAGATGAGTGAGTTGATTACAATGTTTATATGATATGTAATTTAGTTCCTTTATGCTTCTATATGATCTGTAAATATAATTGCTAATTCTGAATAATAATTCTAATTTGGATTTAATTTAAATCACCATTTCAACTATAAATTAAATGAAAGACGATAATGGAAAACCTTAGTTGATTAGTTTAATGGAATAATTATTGAAAAAGGAAACGTGAATAGGCTAGTGAAATTTGCATCAAAGTCTATGAAGGTAAATTTTTAATGATAATGTTTGGTTTGGCTTGGATAAAAGAAGCAATTAAATATCCTTTATTTCACCTTGAATTGATTTTGTAATTTGAAATATACGTAGAATTTTCATTGGAAGCACATATGTAACTTTAAATAAAATGGTTTAAATAAATGTATATAATCGTGAAATTAAAGTTAAATTCGTGTAAACTAAGATATGAACTATATAAGGAAATTTGGTTAAAAATAAATCCTTAAACCTATATTTGAAATCACAAAGAAGATAAATTAAAATAACTAAAATAAGCAAAATTTTAAAATTCGAAAAACATCAACCAGATGTCTGAAAAATGTAAGTAGACATCTGAATGAGGGATTAGATGTCTGGATTTCAATAAATCTCAACCTGAGGGCAACAAGTTCGAATTTGACTCGATTCGGATGTTTGAATCCTTTTTCAGATATTTGAAATCGAAGTTAAACATTGGAAAAAGGGAGTTAGACATATGAATGCCTAGAGAACTAGTTTTTTTAGAGAAGGTCGTATGTCTAAAATATTTAATCAGATATCTGAATTATTTCAGTAAGCCCGGGTTGAGCCTAGAAATGGTGCATGCCATGTAAAGAGAAGGGAACTCGTACCCACTTTCATGACCATTAGGAGCTCGCATAGCTTCATGAAGTAGGTGCAATGAGTAGCATTACTTCATGGTGGGCATAACGTGGAACTCAATAGGGCATGTGTTAGTAGCACAATTAGAATCTCTTATTATAATTGGAGTATGCCTGGTCACATGTTAAACGTATAGGAACGAGGGAAGGGAGACGGAGACATCCGCATAGTAGGGCTACATGGTTGGGCATTGGATGTACCTATGGGGATATCACTATAGTGATTATCTTAATACTTCAGGTTGAATGATAAGGGGCATTGGACACGTTTACCATTGAGAAGTTGACATGAATGCTTAGGTAGGTCATAAATCATCGAAATGGTATACTTGGTGCGAGCCTAGGCATTATTATGTTCACTCAGTGTGTAAGTGAAATATACGTAGTTCATCATTGATCAGAATGTTAACCCAATGTTGGTTATGAAATTATTTATTGGGATCATATACTTGGGAGTAACATAGAGTTGTTAGATATTGGTTGTTCAACCCTCAGTTGGAAACCTTTCAATGTTGTTTATAGGTACGTGTGTAACTAGAATTGTACCTTTGGTCTGCAAAGTAATCAACCCTTTATATGTAATACTTAAACATAAATAGACACCCTAGGCCATGTAGGTTATAAATGAAGTTAATTGCTTGTGAAAACCATATACTAGTAATGCAGTTCATTCACCAGACTTTGTTTGATCCACTCCTTTTTTTCCTTTTATACCCACTATAGGAGGACAGACCAGCAGATGCCTTGGCCCAGACACAGTACGTGGAGAAGGAGATTAGGCTCCCAGAGTTATATTATTTTAATTTACTCTCCATGTACTATTTATTTTATTATGTTATCATTCAAATACCATGTTGTTATTTTAGGAACTTTATATGTTAGTTATTGTACAGACTATGTGGAGATTATTATCTGATTTGCTTATTTTCAGTATTTACATTTTGCCTTCTTTCACTGTGTGCCCTGAATGCTTTAAATTCTATATTTTCTATGTATCAAGTAATGTTCTAAAACCTTGATAACTTATATTTCTTGGTACGACGCGAGTTCGAAAGTTAATTTAGGCTTTGAATCAGTGTGTCCGAAGGTGTGCATTGACACAGTTGGCATCAGAGCTTAGGTTCAGGATTTTTTAGAGATTATGCACGTATTGAGAGACTATAATTGTATATTTTCAAAAAGTTATTACATGTGTATATATATATATATATAAGTATAGCGCAAAGGCACCTTTATAGTTCCAATAATGCTTAAACACTATCTATGGAAAGATGCTAATAATTCCTATTTACAAATAAGTGAGAATAAGCAATCAAACTGAAAATAGTTCTGATACGGCACCTAAGATTTCGGATGTGAACATTTCCTTATGGTTCCACTAGTATCTTCAAGCAAAGGGCCAGACCGAACTCAACCCAATGGAGGACCCGTAGTGCAAGTGAAAGTTGCACCCTTAGCTTCTTCGCCTGCTTTTGGTTTTCCAAAGTTATGTCAGGACTTCAAAAGTCTAGGCGAAAAGAATTATCACGGGATTGAATCATTTTTGAAGATACGAGCACTATCGAGAAATTGTGAAAGGATTTTTTATGCTAAGTGAGGTGGATGCAGTGAAGAAGCAGTTAGCTTCATGGCATTTGCAAGAAGAGGCCTTAAACTGGTGGGAGATTGTTGTTGTTGAGATAGATGAGACTGGTATTGCTTGAATAGATTTTAAGAGGCGCTTTGAAAGCAAGTTCATTCTGAGGCAAAATGAGGAGTAAAGCCAGGGAAGTTCATCCATTTGGAGTAAGGTGGTCGCGGTGTCAAGGAGTATGTAAATGAGTTTAATCAATGGGTGAAGTATGGTTTAGAACTTATTAGTACACCAACAAAGAAGGAAATGAAGTTCTCTAAGAAGTTGAATTCGTCTTTTCGAGGTATTGCTTTGAGCCATGTATCTAATGGATCAACTTTTGAGAGCTTGATGGAGACGACGTTGCTGAATTTAATTGAGGAAGAGGAATCTAAGAAAGCAGAGGTGTGGCCAGTTCAACAAAGAATACCGTAGAAGTGGAATGGGAGCTTAAGTCAAAATAAAGAAGCCAAAGTTTAAGTGTAAGAAGTGCCAAGATAGGGACACCTAGCAAGGAACTGCAGCGCAGGCATTACAAATACCAAATGCTACAACTACAATCAATTTGAGCACATGAAGAGAGAGTGTCTGAGTGCACCTAAGACTTCTACCCAGGTGGCTCCAGCATATGCACTAGATGTTATTCCTAGCTCGTGCGCTGCTCCAGCAATGGATATGAGAATGAAGGTTGTCATAGAAGGTGTGTTAACTCTTTAAGATTTATATATTCGTACATTATTTAACACCATAGCATCACACTCGTTCATTTCGAATAGATTAGTAGATGAGTTGTACTTAGAAACTAGTATAGTTATAGATCCTACAGTGGTATCAAATTCTTTTGGAGGATTGATCCATTTATCTATGATTTGTAAGGGTTTGAAGATGTATATTTTGGTATTGAATTTTATTATGATGCTATTGTTTAGGATTTTTTGGGTTTGGTTTAACCTTATGAATGGACTAGATGACTATATATGGAGCCATGCTAGATTGTGACAGGAAGGTGTTTCAGTTAGGTACTTATAGTGGGTGCAGCCTTGAGGTTTACAACGACCCTAGTATTTAGTTATGTTGAGTTACCTATACTATTTAGACCCATCAAATGACGAGTTAGCTTAAGTACTTGTAGTTCGTGACCACCCAGATGTATTTTTTGAAGTTTTCGGTCTTCCTCCCTGGAGGTAGATCGAATTTTAAGTTTATCTTGAAGAGAATGATAGACCCGTTGCCTTACTTTTTAGGCATACGACTCCTAGAGAAAGAGGTAAGCTAACTAAGCAAGTTAATGAATTATTGGAGATGGGCTTCATTCGGAGAAGTAGGAAGCACAGATTATCTTTGCTACCAAGTTAGAAGCTTCTTAAGGCTTTGCATTGATTACCAAGATTTTAATAAGATGATGAAAGAAGAATCTTTATCCACTGCATGTATAAACAATCTCTTTTGTCAGTTAGTTGGAGCAAATGTATCCTCTCGGTTTGATTTGGCTACCAGATTCCACTAGTTGCGTGTAACTAAGGATAGTATTCAGAAAACTGCTCTTCATACACCCGACGGACTCTATAAGTAGTTAGTCATGCCATTTGGACTGACTAATGCATTATCATATTTTTTTGACCTCATGAATTGAGTCTTTTGAGGATTTCTAAATAAGTGCTTATGGAATTCGTTGATGATATACTCGTCTATACAAAAAGCAAAGAAAGCATATGTTGTATTTAGGAGAAGTGCTCAATACTCTCCAAAGGCATAAACTAAAGGCGAAAATTTTCAAATGTCACTTTTAGCACAAGGAGGCTTTCCTTTTAAGACATGTCTTTGAGCATGGACTAGCGGTCGATCCATATAAAGTTGTTGCAGTACATGATTGGCACGTACCAAAGAATTCCATGGAGGTGAGGACTTTTATTGGTTTGGCTGGCTACTATAAAAAGTTCATTATGGACTTCACTAAATTTCTGCACTATTGACTTGCCTTACCAAGAAAATTTTAGTTTTGTCATAGTGCACATAAATTTGAAGATGCTTTCATTAAACCGAAAGAGTTATTGACTAGTGCACCTGTTTTAGTACTCCTCGATGGTATGAAGGTATTCGCAGTATATACCGATGCTTGTGGTATAGGATCGAGCATGGTGCTGACGTAGAAGGGTAGAGTTATTTGTTATACTAGTCAAAAACTGAAGGTACGTGAGAGTAATAATCCCACCCATGATCTTGAGTTGGCAACTCTATCTTCGCCCTCAAATCATGGAGACATTATTTTTTAGAGGAGAGATTTGAGCTATTCATAGATCATAAGCCTTTGAAGTTTTTATTCTTCCAAAAATATTTGAATTTAAGACAGCAGAGGTGGATGAAGTTCTTGACATCGTATGATTTTACTATCTCATACACTCTAGGCAAGAGTAATGTTATAGCTGATGTCTTGAATAGGAAGCGTGCGACTTTGAGTCCCTGTGTTTTTGGAATAGAAGCACTTGGAGTTCATTTCTACAATTGATTTTCGACCTTTATCGGACATTGCACCAGGTTTGTTGGAAGCTTTGGATGTTTGACCTTCACTTATGGACCGTATTGACTCGAGTCAGAAGCAGGACAAGGAGATAATGGATATTTTTGAGAAGCCCAACAGAGGAGAGCATTTGAGTCATTTGGATCTCTCTATTCCATTGATTTGAGAGGATGGTTGCGAAGAGGTGGTAGGTTATCTATTCCTCTTGTTAGGGAGTTGGTAGACATGTTACCAACCAAGTCTCATCGTTCTAGGATGACCATCCAACAATTTATCGTGATACGAAGAGAGTCTTTTATTGGCATAGCGTAAAGTGGCATGTAGTGCAGTATGTTTCCAAGTGTGTGACCTTTTAAAGGCAAAGGCGGAGCAAAACAAGCCTGGTGGATTATTACAATTGTTGGATATTCCATGGTGGAAATGGAAAAGTATCTTTCTGGACTTTGTTAATGGGTTGCCTAGGGATAGAAGAGGGAATAAGATTATTTGGGTCATAGTCAATCGATTAACCAAATGCGCTCGTTTTATTTTAATCGGGAAATGCGAGGACAACTGCATCTTTGGTGACCTTATATGTGAGAGAGATAGTTTAATTGCATGGAGTTTCTCCTATCATGTCATTGATCCAGATTCTCTTTTCACTAGTGAGTTTTGGAGAGTCTTCAGGAGGCCTCGGGCACTAAATTAAATTTGAGTATAGCATATCACTATAGGAAGATGGGCAGACTGAAAGGGTAAATAGAGTATTGGAGGACTTGCTTCAGATGTGCATTTTGGACTTTGGGGGTTCTTGGGAGTTGGACTTCGCAGTGGACGACCTGGTCTTTATGAAGGTCTCACCACTTAGACACGTTAAGAGGTTTGTTAGTTCGGGAAAGTTAGCATCAAGGTTTGTATGGCCTTTTCTGATCATGGAGAGAGTAGGAAAGCTAGCTTATACAACGAGACTTCCTAAAAAATTAGCAAGAGTTCACGGTGTCTTCTATGTTCCACACTTGCGGAAGTGTCTACATGATTCAACTACTGTGGTTGAGTCAAGTCAGTTGGCAGAAGTTGAAGTGGAGAAAGTGTCACTTGTTCATCGTGCACTTACCCGCATTATTGAGCTTGGAATAAGAAGACTTCGCAAAGTAAATAAACTGGCTAGAATCCAATATGGAGACAATCCATCTGAGAGTATGTGGGGGCCCGAGGAGAAAATCTGAGCTATCCATCAAATTGTTACTAGTTATATGCATAATGGTTGTTGCATTTTTGTATATGTATTGAATGGTAGCTCATCCATATAAAACTGCATGTATATGATATTACATACATTTTGAATACATGGCATAAGCGCTAGCATTTTAGGAGGTCTGCTAGTTCAGAAGATCGCCTAATTTTATCTTACCCATAGGTTTGTATGTATTACATGCCTAGATGTACATACAACATTATAAATTTTGAATTTAAGGACAATGTTTGCAAATGGTTGATGGTGAGTAGATAGTTATAAATATTGGTTGTGTAAGTGAATTACATTTTTCATCCTTAGATATTTCAGAGAAGAAATCCTTTCAAGGGAGAGAATGTAACACCTCGAAAATTTTAATGATAAACTAAGATAATAATAATAAGGGTGAAAAATGTAATTGTACCTAAAAGGAATTTTTTTACAAACATTGAAATTAGGCCTCGGGACCTATTCCATTACATTCAGAACATCGTTTAATGTTATGAAACATATGTAACTTGTTATATTTGATAAAATAGATCGAAAATAGCAGAAAATATGACTATTGGCGTTTTCGTAAATATGGATTTTCGGCATAAGATAAAAACCCTAGTTTCAACTATAAATTACACTCTAGACTCCACTATTTCTTATTTCAAACCATAGCCGTCACCTGTACGTATATTTCTTTATTTCCTTCCCTTAGAAACTCCTTAGTCTAGAACAAACTCTTCTATATCTTTAAAAATTTCTACATCAAAACAAAAACAAAAACAAAAACAAAGGAAAATCAAATTAAAAGGAGAGAATCAAGATTAGAAGAAAAGGAGATAGGAAATGCAATTCCAATCAAACTAGAAGAGGAACTCCTTTTAGGCGAGTGAGTTGATTACAATGTTTATGTTGATCATAAGTAAGTGGTTTCCTTTATGATTCTATATGATTTAAAAATGTTATTATTGAATTTGAATAATAATTCTAACTTGGATTTAATTTGGATTACCATTTCAACTATGAATCAAAACGAAAGATGATAATGGAAAACCCCAGTTGATTAGGTTAATGGAATAATTATTGAAAAATGAAAAGAGAATAGGCTAGTGCAATTCATATTAAAATCTACAAAAGTTAATTTTTTTAGAAATAATATTTGGTTCGGTTCAGATAAATGAAGAAAATAAACCTTTATTTTATCTTGAATTGATTTTGTAATTTGAAATATATGTAGAATTTTCATTGGAAGCACATAGGTAGTCTTGAATAATATGGTGTAAATATATGTATATAATCAAAAAATTAACAAGTTAAATTCGTGTATACAGAGGTATGAACTATATACAAAAATCTATTTGAAAACAAGTCATTAAACATATATTCAAAATCACGAAGAAGACGAATGAAAATATCCAAAATAAAAAAATCTTAAAATTTGGAAAACATCAATCAAACATTTGAAAATTCAACCAGACGTTTGAAAAGTAACCAGACGTCTGAATAAGAGATTAGACATCTAGATTTCGGTAAATCTCAACCCAAGAGCAATAAGTTCGAATTCGACTCGATTCAGATGTACGAATCCTTTTTCAGACATCTGAAATCGAAGCTAGACATCAAAAAAAGGGAGTTAGATGTTTGAATGTCTGGAGAACTATTTTTTAAAGAAGGTCGTACGTTTAAAATAGTTAATCAATCGTCTGAATTATTTTAGCGAGCCCAGATTGAACCTAGACCCGGTGCAAGCCAAGTAGGGGGAATAAGGGAACTTGTCCCCACTTTCTCGACGGTTAGGAGTTCGCATAGCTTCATGGAATAAGTGCAATGAGTAGTATCACTTTATGTAGTTAATTTCGGATAATATCACTGATATTTCTCATATTGCTCCTAAGTCAATTTTTTTTAAATGTGACTTAAAATATCTACATCGTCCAACATTTGCCGATATATTACTCTGATATTTATGTAAAATACCCGATATTTTTTAAGAATATCATTCATTATTGTACGTATTGGAGAAAATATCTTTATAAATAAATATCTTCATATTCTAATATTTGTTTTTTGTGTATGCGAATGAAAATTTATAGACCATATTAGAAATCTCAATGCACTAATTTTTTAGTTTTAACCATACTGTTTGAGGCTTCTTCATTAGTCTTTCAATAAAGAAAAACTCTACTGATTCCATTATTTTATATGTTCTATTTTCTTTGAAGATTTTACCACTAAAGACAATATCATGAAAGAGTTATCGACCTTTTTGATTATTTTTCATTTACCATTTTAATTGTAAGTTAGCTGATCAAAATTCATTTTATTAGTTACTATCATGCACCTAGAACTAAAAGTTAAAGAGCGGTAAAGATATATATATTTGACATATCGATAAGGAATAAGCTAAAGTATTAATTGGCATCAACTCAACATTGGTTATTCGATAAATTAAATAAAAAAGATAACGACAAAACTATAAATATGTAAAATTTGGAAAAGTAATATAGATGATTAAATGATCGAAGTAACATTAAATATAGTATAAAAAACGAAGAAAATAATAAAGACGTATATTATATGATTTTCTTGGTTTTTATGAGCTTATATTATGATTTGTATAAAATAAAATATCTCACTAAATAGATTATAATCTATAACTATATACAATCAGTCTTTGATAGTAATTTGAAATTATTTGTCCAAATATTCGAATACGTAACATCAATACGACATTACAACATAGTACAATATCGTTTATAACATGTTCTACCCATGTCCAATATTTTACCGACATTATCCGATCACGATATTTAAAATATCTCATATCGGTACTTAACTCATACGTATCTGATACCGATATTAACTATTTAGATTCCACTTCATGACGGATAAGATGTGGAGCTCGATAAGGAATGCGTTAGCAGCAATTAGAAGCTTTTATTGTTATTGGAGTATGTCTGGTCACAAGTTAAACATGTAGGAACCGAGGAAGGGAGATGGAGACATTCACATAGTAGGGCTACAAGACAGGACAACGACTGCACCTATGGGGAATCACTATAATGATTTTCTTAATACTTCATGTTGAATGATAAAGGGCATATGACACATTTACCATTGAGAACTCGATGTTCACTCAATGTCAATGTGCGATATATGTACTTCTCATTGAGAATGTTAACTCAAAGTGGGTTAGGAAATTATTTGTTGGACCATATACTAAGAATTAATCTAGAGTTGTTAGACATTGGTTGTTCAACCCTTGGTTGGAAATCTTTGTAAGTTGTATATAGATGTAGGTGTAACTAGAATTATACCCTTTTTGTAAAGTAATCAATCTTTTATATGTAATACTTAAACACAAATGGACACCCTAGGTCATGTAGTCTATAATGAAATTAATTATACTTATAAACACCATACGCTGGTAATGCAATTCATTCATCAGACTTGCCTGATCCATCGGTAAGCAAAAATATCTTACTGGCTTGCATTCGAGCCTTCCCCCACCAATCGTCGAAACCTTAGCCTCTCACTTCGACCACACTGCCGCCGCCATTTACCAGAGACGAAGCCGACCTCGTTTGCATGCTACCATCTCCACTGCCACTCGCTTACAAATGATCGCTGCTCCTATGCCATCACTCATGTTCATCGTCGCAGTTGACGATCCATCGCGCGAACACCCAGTCGAGCCTCACTGCCTGATGTCGCCGCCTCTCCGATGCTAGTCGCGACCTAATATTTCGCTGCTTCGATCGGCCGTGCTTGAAACCCTAAAGCCCAATCGCATCGCAAGCCACGACTTCCAATGCTTCCCATTGATTGACGTCGCACGACCGCTCAAACGAATTGAAATCTCCCTCCCCCCCCCCCCCGCTTCGAATTCGAACACGGCTTTCATTTTCCTGTTCGAATGATCGCCCCTTTTTTTTTCACGAAGTCGATTTTTTTTGAACGAGAAAGGGGCGGCCATTTTTATTCGTTTTGATTAAAAGGAGATCGGTCATTTTCTATCTGAATTTTAATTTCAAGTTTTTTTTTGAGAAGAACACGGCCATTTTGTTTTCTCTCAAAAAAACGAACGTATGTTAGATGGGTGAACATGTGTTTTCAGAGTGTCGACAAGTGTTGACAAGATCAACAGTAAATTAAAAGGAAAAATATTTTTTATTTATTTATTTATTTTAAAATTTAAATTGTCTTGATTCTACAACCTAGAATCTCGATCTTCAATCGAGGCGTGCCGTCAGGCGTTTGTAAGGTTATACCTCTATTCCGAACGCAATGTAAAAGGTTTCGAGTCCAAATTCGATTGTATGGAGAAGATAGCTTTTTGAACCCAGTTATTACATTAAATTTCGATAAAATTTTCAGCGCATTTGCTTATCGTACGACCAAACGATCACTCCAAATATTACGAAAATTGAAATCCGATAATAATACAATATTATGAATCCAATGAAACCGATTTCATCGAAATCCGAGACCATGCCTCGGAAGGCTATTTTTAAATATCGATTTAAACTATAAAATTTCAAAACTGAACAAATCATTTTCAAATTCAATTCTGAAGCTTCCATTATCTGCAGAATCATCAATATAAATTTTCTAAGTCATCAAATTATGTTTAATAGGCTTAAGACTGAAGATTCAAAATTTTACCCAAATTTCTATAATTAAATTCAATAATTAAATTGCCAAATTTATAGTTATAATTGAAATTCAAGTTAAATCAACTTCTAAATATTAAAATTCAGTCAAATATTTCAATTTCAAATGTCAAAATTTCTAGGTCGTCACATTCTTCCCCCCTTAAAAGAATTTCGTCTCGAAATTACTAATTAAGAAGAATGATTCTTAACCCGTTTATCTTTTTACCCAAAACAAAACAGTTTTCAACTACTTGCCAAAACAAATCTTTTTATTAAAAACCCATTATCACTTCAACTATCTTCCCAAAACCTTCCATAAATTCCAAACAACATTATTGATTAATTAATCTTACTTATGGATATTAGAGTTCTCACTTGGTGGTTCAAGTGTAAGTTATTTATTCGCTTTAGCATTGTATTTGTGCTCTGATATATGTTGGGCAGTGTTGTATCATATTTGGATATTGTATTCATTGGAGATATATGATGTATTCATTGTTTTTTTCCACTGTGTTGTTGTATTTAATGTGTTATAAGCTCGGCGCGAATCAGGTTTCAACGGTTGAATCTGCGGCATTTAAGTACAAGTAAAGTATGAGTGTCGATTTTCGAATGCTGAAATTTGGATCGTGAGTCTGATCCGCTCATTTTCCTCCCCTTTTATACCCACTACAGGAAGACAGATTAGCATGTGATTTGGCCCAGACACAATGCGTGGAGAAGGAGACTAGGCGTCCGAAGTTATATTATTTACATTTACCCTCCATGTACTATTTACTTATTTTCAGTAATTATATTTCAGTTTCTTCCGCTGTGAGATCTAAAAGTATAAAATGCTTTGAATTTTATATTAGTCTTTGTATCAAATAACATTTTAAAACCCCGATGTGTCATACTTCTTAACACAAAGCGAGTTCGAATGTCAATTTTAGGCTTTGAATCATTGTGTTCGTAGGTGTTGGTTGACGCATCTTTCCAAACGTTATCCGGAGTGAGATTTGATGTAGTGGTTTGAAATCACTTTGTACACCATCCTTCATGTCAATAGCAGGAAAATCAACTTGAGTGAATAGGATGACATGTTTTTCAGTGGCGACATTTTTAAATATTTGCTTCAATAATCCAGGTCATTCCTTCATTTTAGTACACTATTATCGACGGTCAAAAAAGTTTAAAAAAAATAAATCTTACACAACCGATAAGATAAGTGGATAATAAACTCGTTGTGTTTATATTTTGCGAACGCTACGTCTAATACTTGAAAATTCTTTTTGTAGGAGTTAAACCTATTAGCAATCTTAAGATAAAACTCGATTGTGACCTTTTGAGTTGTTGTAAATTTCTCCGAACAAATTTTTGTAAATAAGTGGACGGTTGACATCACAGTAAAATGTTTATTTGTTAAAACCGGCTGCAATGGAATCCATAGTTAAAAGTGGAAAGAAGAAGAATAAAATGTAGTGTGAAGAAAGCGAGGAGTTGAAGTTTCAGTTTATATGCATACCAAAAACAAATGTGTCGAATTGTATCTGGGGGTACGTTCAATGATATATAATATTTGTGTTTACATACTTCGCGCCGAACCGCAAACGGTTTCAAATAAACATTGACGTAACCGGTGCATCATATTTAAAGTAGCTTTCTCGTCTCCTTGGAATCCCTCTAAATTAACCGACAAATGATGAAAATGCGATATTTACAGCATTTGCGGATGCAAATATCCTTTATATAAAGGCCTGATTTTAGCCGCTTGTGATGGATTACATCCGAATCTGGCGAGTCTACGGGTTACAAGCTGAAGTCCATAAATTGCAGATCGCAATCGTCAAAGGAAACAGCAAGCAAGTATAAAGGAAGATAAACAAAATTTCTCCTTCTCTATTTAAAGCGAATTTTGTATTTTATTCTCCTTATTCTTCCGTGGTCATATTGCTCACTAAAGAGAAGCATCACAAGTTTAGATCATTAGATCCGGGTTCATTTTTATCTTTTGTTTCCTTTTTTCGAAGGTAATTCATAATCTTCGGGTCACATGTTTTTGCATTCGTTTTTTCTCTTTTTGTTTATTTTATTTATTCGTTGCTTTCGACTCATTAAATGTTCTTTCTACTACTTTTCTTATGATATTGGACATGCAATAATCAACATTTTCTCATTTGGTTGCAAACATTACCTAACATGTCGGTGGACAGCATTTTGATATAAATTTACGGAGTTTTCACACAAAGCTGGCGCTTTCGCGAATGTAGTAAAGGGGCAATTGATTGCAAAGATTTTATCGAACGTTTGATCGATTTGAGGCAAAAAAACTATACATCTAATTTTGTGAAATTCGATTTCTTATTTATTGGGTAACTTGAATTTGAGTACAAATATGTATTTCAACATGGGAGTTTTTTACACCCAAAAATTTACTGTAATTTACCCTTCTTCGTTTTTTTCAATATTGTCGCTGAGTTAATGCTAAGCGCAGTGTAAGTGTTCACTCGGTTGAGTAACAAGAACACAATATGTGCATTTTCACTCAGCAGCATAGTGACGGGCTAAAAGAAATAAATGAGGAAATTGCTGTGAATTTTGCTATGTAAATTGCAATTTTATTCAAGATAAGCATAAGTAGTAACTAGTAAGTTGGAGGTTCCTGCAAAAATATATTTTTTGCAAATATTTTCAGGGTATTCGGAAGTTAATTTTCTTTTCTTTTTTTCCTTTTGTATTCACATTGTCATTCGTGCCAAAGTAAGCTGCAAATTTTATAAATTGCATATCTATTTTGAGGACTCCAAACGAATGTATGTTATAATAGATGAAGGTATGCATGTATTTTTAGTCTATTGTCTAGTGTAAGATTTTGAGGCATGGGGAAAGCTCCAAAAGTTATTTGGTACAATAGATTGAAGGTGTGGGTGGATTTTGAGTTTTGATACTGTTTGGGCACTTTGGCTTTCTTGAAAATACCCAATTTTGTTGGATGCTTAGGTATCTCTAAACATAATTCAGGTCCAGCTTAGTAGCATGAAATATTTGTCTGCATATATTACTTACTTCATGTCTGACCTGTTTGGGTCGGATACCATTCCAACTTTGTACTCAACTATTAATGGACTAGTTATGTAAAAGTTGGTTTATGTAGACATCTGGAGCCAACAAATTTTATTTTATGTACAATGATGAAGTTAAAAGTATTATATCAAACAATATTATATTGTTGGACATGTTTGTTTGAAGAAATTGATCAACATTTTTAAATGTATTTGTTCCACATGTACTAATTACAGTTTCATTCACTACTTTTAGTATGCCAACAATTTCATTCATATGAAGGAATTGTTTCCTTTAATATACAGTAGACTGCACTTTCTTTGAAGTACAGCAACATTATATCTTTAGTTAAACAAAAATGTGAGTTAGTTTAGCTTCTCTTTGTAATATAATATCATTGTTCTCATGACCAAGTATGGATTACAATGTTGCTTATTTGGCTTTACAAGCAACAGCGATGGCCACTATTTTCGATAGCAAAATTTTCATCCGACACTGGTCAAGTACCATGCAAAAATGAAGTTCTCTCAAATATATTAACTGTAGGCATATCCTATATTATGACATTGGAGGCATCGCATCATACAAATGTATTTAATATGCGGAGTATACATACATTGATCTTTATATTTCATGATCTTAGGAAGATTTGGATGATGGCAAACATTAATAGGAGTGTCTGTGCACCGCCTATGAAAGCAACATCAAATGGAGTATTTCAAGGCGACAATCCTCTTGATTTTGCATTACCACTAGCGATACTACAGATATGCATCGTTATTGTTCTTACTCGTGGACTTGCTTACTTCCTCAAACCTTTAAAGCAGCCTCGTGTGATTGCAGAAATTATTGTAAGTGCATCTCCTTTATAACTATCACCTTTTAAAGATAACTTGAATCATGCTTAATATGTATAGGCTTGTAACAGATCTAGTGTTCATCTTGAGTAGTTGCTTTTTCCCCTTTTTTTTCCCCTATCACTTGACCTTGAATTATAATTAAGTGAGATGCTGACAGAAAATTATATATATTTGGTTATCTATGAAAGTTTCTGTTTCTATTTTTTCAGAGAGTTCAACAAGAATTAATCTTTATGCTTTCTTTATGAATTTTGTAAATTAGCAGCATACTTCAGCAGTCATATATACCTGTTAAATTCTTTCAAATGAAATTATGTTCTAAACTATATACAGCAAATACAAGCGAACCGAGTATCAAAATATAGCTTTTGATGAATTATTATTTCCAACTTCATTAGCTTTGCCTTGCAGCTGTCTATGTGGACATCGAAAACATAGACTAGTCAAGACCATTTTTCCTTATTCTTTCCCAGCATCAATAATCTCCTAAACCAAACATAGCAATTTGCAACATCTATATTCTTAATTCTGGGCTCCTGATCCTATAATTTATGTATAATTTTACAGTACCATTTTTCTTTATATAAATGTAATGTGATTACTATCATAGTACCTTTTTCCTAAACATTCCATTATTATCTAAACCATAATCCACATTTTCACATACAGGGTGGTATCCTACTAGGTCCATCAGTTATAGGACGCAGCAAATCATTCCTTAACAGAGTCTTCCCTTCTAGAAGCCTCCCAGTCCTCGACACACTAGCCAACCTAGGCCTCCTTTTCTTCCTCTTCCTAGTCGGTCTCGAACTTGACCCCAAGTCTATCCGTAAAACTGGAAAAAAGGCTCTCAGTATCGCCCTAGCAGGAATCACTCTCCCTTTCATTCTAGGCATAGGCACCTCATTTGTTCTTCGTAACACAATATCCAAAGGTGTTTCAGGCCCACCTTTTCTAGTATTCATGGGTGTTGCTCTCTCCATAACTGCCTTCCCCGTCCTTGCACGTATTCTTGCTGAGCTCAAACTCCTCACAACTGATGTAGGTCGAATGGCAATGTCTGCTGCAGCAGTTAATGATATAGCTGCATGGATCCTTCTAGCTTTAGCAGTTGCTCTTTCTGGGTCTGATCGCTCTCCTCTCGTATCACTATATGTATTTCTAGCTGGGATCATCTTTGTATTGGTTTGTGTAGTGATTGTAAGACCTGTGTTTGTGCGTATAGCACACAGTTCGGTTGAAGGTGAACCAGTTAGAGAAATTTATGTTTGTGCAACTCTTGCAGCTGTTTTAGCTGCTGGTTTTGTTACAGACACGATTGGGATTCATGCTCTTTTTGGTGCATTTGTGATTGGGATTATAGTGCCTAAAGAGGGTCCATTTGCAGGTGCTTTGGTTGAGAAAATTGAAGACCTTGTATCCGGGATTTTGTTACCGTTGTATTTTGTATCAAGTGGATTGAAGACGAACGTGGCGACTATTAATGGAGTGGAGTCATGGGGACTTTTAGTGTTGGTTATATTTACAGCTTGTTTTGGTAAGATTGTCGGGACATTTTTGGTGTCTGTTGCATGCAAGATACCTGTTCGGGAAGCTATGGCCCTTGGGTTTTTGATGAATACAAAAGGTTTGGTGGAGTTGATTGTGCTCAATATTGGGAAAGATCGAAAGGTAACTTCTCCATCCTCGTTGGAAAGTACATTTCAGCGCCTTTATGGAACATAATTTGTTTACCGAAGATGTTTAGGAAATGAAGTAAAATTTACTTGGGATCTCTCTTTGGTGAGGGAATTTTGAGATTTGTCGAAGACCAAAGAAATAATTATAGATGTGGACCAGCGTTCAATGGTACATCTAGCACTGTTTTATATTTTTTGTATATCAGAATTTTTGATGAATTCTTCTTGCTAATTTCCACAACGTAGTCATTTACGCAAGTTTTGATGGACTTATAGCTGATGCTTCAAGTTTATCAACTGTCAACTTTAAAGGTAATGGGCTAACCAATTGGACAATAAAATTACATAGTAAAATACAAGCAACAGCTACTGTGATAACCATAGTTCTTTTTTTTACAAATTCAACCCCAAATCCAATTCTAAACGTGGGATTTCTATGTTTGCAGTTAGACACAAGAGGTTACATTTGCGAGATTCATCCCACCCTGAAATAAACTATGATTTTGGGATGATAAATTTTCTGATTGCAGTTAGTCGCATTACAATATCTACTTTTATCATGGATGATATATTTAAGATGTCACACGGTAGATTTTTCACAACAGCTCTTAGTTGTGTTTTATGTATGTCCATGCGTACTTTTATTCTGCCTAGTTGGCAAAGGCAAGAACTTGAAAAATTGACAGATGATAAAGTTGAGCATTAGCAAAGCCAATTGAAGCTTGCATGAGAGATTATTTTGTGTAAATTAGCGAGTAGAAGTAATCAAGACTTCTCATGTGCAAAAAAGAAAAATGCAAAACAGTACTAGATGTTCTATTGAATGTTGAACTGACCTATCATGATTTTTTGGGGTGGTGTAAGAATTTTGTTTGGTCATCTTTATTGGTGTCAAACGTAAGCTGTAGAACATCCCAATTGAAGTACTAAGTAGCAAATGAAATCATAATATTTCCATAGCATATACTATAGCCATGTTAAAAAATAAATTGTTTTTTTGTACTTCACATTCACCTGAAGCATCAGAATTCCCTCCTAAAATATTCAGCAAATTTTACATATTATTTTCCTAAAGGTTAAATTTTTGGTTAATTTCTTGAATATTTTGAATGGGTGTATTTATAAAGCTTTAGATATGTGTAGTATAGTTTGAACTTTGAAGCTGAAGCAGAAGGTGTCAAAATTGACATCTAATTGGGATTCCCTTGAATTAAGGTTACAAAACCACAAAATTCCAGCAATTTGGTTGTGTACAAATTTGGTCTGGATTTACAGTGCATTCTTTGAGTTTCAGATAAGAACAATGGATAAAGGTACTAGCTTAGAATCTCAGATTATTTCACCTAGCTTCAGTGATTTTTGTTTTAAAATATTGAAGGACCAACAATGATATTGAAACCAAATTATCAAATCTTGAACATACCACACTTGTCACTATGTACCTGGTAGAATCTTTGTGTTAATCCAAAATGAATGTGATAAAGACATTCACTAATTAAACAATAAAATAAGAAATGCGTTACACTAATTCGATGCGAACAAATTGTTCTTCGCTTGAGAACTTATTTCTTATTCTCTGTTGGGTTGAATGAAATAGAATTCTAGAGGATACACTCCTCAATTTCGTTGATTCTAGCACAATTGATCAACAAGTTGGACATGATTGAACCTCACTGCTTAACAGATTTAGAATATAACAAATTTATAATAAATTACAATTTTTGATGAGAAAAAGATGAGAGTTTTTGTAAGAAAACATATTTTAGTTGCTTTGCTATCTGCAATTATTTATAGGCAAAGGAAGCAATGGTAGGGAGAGATAAAAAGTGATTAGAGAGAGTTTAGAATAACATTAAAAATAAAAGGTAATGAAAATCATAAATAATAATACTTTTATGATTCATTGTAACTTATTAGGATGTGTCATGCATTAACTACATTTATTACAACTTATTTTGAATAAACTGCATTTAAATACTTTAAAGGACTTGTAAAGTTGAATTGTTATGGTAGCCTTCTTTGTTTTTTTCTTTTTCAGAAAATGAAATCCGGCAAATCCAAACGTGAAACACACAAGTCCACACTGGAATTATTATAGGCAAATGTAAATAAATTTTTTTCCTCTATGCTTCACTTATTCAACAACTAACTACAGCCAATTTCATTTCAAGGTTAAAGCCTTCGGTTAATTCCTTGAGTGTGTTCAAATGTTTTTTTTTTTTTTTTTTTTTTTTTAAATAACAAACTTAGCGAAATGTCAGAGGTATGTGACATTTGTTTGGAGCTGAGAAGTAGAAACGTCTATTAAATAATAGTTAAAACAGAAGAATTTGAAATTTTCTCGTTAATTCTACGAGCTATCTTTATTCTATTTAATTCTCTTCAAGTCTAGATATTTTATTTTCAAAATCATATAATTTACCATTTTACAATTATCCTACTAAACTTCTCACACCATTTTACATCCAAATGCCTGTTTTTTAAGCAGAAATCTACAATTATTTACAAATCTTTCATGGTTCTCTCGTAAAATTTTACATTAAAGTCCACACATTTAGATTAATTACATAATCCAAAATTTGAACTAATCGATAAACTTATTCAACTAATATTTATTAATAATAAGCCTAAAAGATAAAAGTTTCAATAGGTATACTACACGCATCAACGAATTGGTTATAAAAAATCATTTAGATGCAAATATACATAAATTATATACATGACAATAATAAATTTATTTAATAAATGAATTTATCGTATGTTGCATGGTAAAGTTCTATTGACTTCAAAAGTTCATATATCTAAATTTTAATTTTTTTTAACAATCACGTAGAAACCCTTCTCAAATATCTTTCAATAGTTTATATTCAAGTCCATATATTTAACTAATTGTCTAATCTTAAATTTAAACTATTTAAAAAGGTATGATTAACCAATGTTCATTAATCCATTTAATAGATCCTGAAAATACAAGAATTTCAATATATACAATATATATATATATATATATATAAATGATAAAATTATTTCGTGTTTATTCAAATATATAAAGATATTTAAATCGCATAGCATAAAATGTGTATACATAAATAATAATAACTCTTTTAATTTCTTATTTATTTATCTCAAAAATATTATCGTACATTACATTACATGATATAATTTCATTTTTAACAACCTTTAAAAAATAACTTTATTTTACAATATTACGATGTGAACTCACATATTGCACCGGTAATATAAACATTCTCACTTTCAACATGTTACCAATACATATCCAACTCATAACTCTACTAAATGCTACATGATATTATTTTGCAATTATTAAAGTTGTAAGCACGACTTTTCTACAACAACATGAAATCCACTTAACTACAATAATAAAATTATTTAAAAATAAAAACTAAATATTGAATAAAATTTCACATGTAGATAAGTTAACTATTAGACCGATGTTCTTTTCAATTACAAATATGTACAAAGCTCTTTTCAATTTTCTTTATTTTTTACATTCAACTCCTTATATTTAACTAGTTTGTTCATCATTAATTCAAATTATTTAAATAAATTTAATTATTTAATGTTCATTAATCCATTTATAATTTTTTTATAAAAGATGAAAATTCAATACATATATACAATAATCATATCAACAAAATGGTAAAGTTATTTATTCAGCCATACATATAAAAATATATATCACATAACATAAATTATTTATGTCATCAAGAAAAAACATAAATTATTTACCTATACAATATTAACAATTTTAATTTATAATTTTTTTTAGTTAGAACATTAATTTTTACAGAGGTATGTAGTTAGCGAGGATCGAACCCTCAACCTCATATCCGAGCATCGCATGTCATTTTAATTTATTTATGATTAATATATCACAATAAATTTATCATATGTCGCATAATAAAATATATTTTAGCAATAATTAAAATATGAATCTATTTTAATAACATTATTGTGTGCAACGCACGAGCTACACACTAGTTAATGGTTAAAGTGGAACATCAAATATGTTGTTTGGCCAATGAGGTGGATGTGTGTAGATTGATGAAAGTGTATATGTAGTTTGTGGATGTGGATCAATATAGCATTTCATTCATATGGATCAAATTTTAATTGCATTTAGGTTCAAAATTTTAGGGCTGATCTCATACAAATGCTAACATAAAGTTATTGTAACCCACAATCCGCTGCAGGTACTTAATGACGAAACTTTTGCAATAATGGTCCTAATGGCTCTTTTCACCACATTCATCACAACACCTCTAGTCACCTCCATCTACAAGCCAGCAAGAATATCCGACACTATTTACAAACATAAAATGGTAGAGAGAAAAGATTCATCTACTCAACTAAGAATCTTGGCATGTTTCCACAGCTTCCGGAACGTTCCATCACTAATCAACCTCATAGAAGCTTCAAGAGGAACCAAACGCCAACAAGGCTTACGTGTGTATGCCATGCACCTAATGGAAATGTCCGAAAGGCCCTCCACCATCCTAATGGTTCACAGAGCCAGAAAGAACGGCCTTCCATTCTGGAACAGATCTTCAAGGTCGAGTTCAGATCAAGTAGTTGTAGCTTTTGAATCATTCCAAAGGCTTAGTCAGGTCTCTATAAGACCAATGACCTGCATATCGGACCTCTCTGACATGCACGAAGATATATGCACGAGTGCAGAGGCTAAAAGAGCTGCTATTTTGATATTACCTTTTCACAAGCAGCAAAGAGTTGATGGGGTTATGGAGACCACAAGGTAATTATTAGAGCTAATTCAAGTTATCAAATGCATTAAAGGAATTAATTGCAGATTCAAATTTCAACTTGTAATTTTTGATTAATTCTCTTCAAGAGCTATTCTATAGCTAGCATTACTCTCCTTTGGGGAGAGTGTTGCTAAGCATTACAGTTAATGTAGACTAATGCCACTTCGAATTAATTAGTGAATTTTGTTACAGTACATTATAATTGTTTATCTTAAGATTTCCAATTAGGCTGGAAACATGTGTATGAAGCATAGATGTAAACCAGTGTTCCATAATACTCTTTTGCTTGTAATGTCAACAGGTACGAGTTCAGGAATGTTAACAGGAAGGTACTGGAAAACTCTCCTTGTTCGGTTGGGATATTTGTGGATCGAGGCCTTGGTGGCATGAGACATGTCAATGCTAGTAGTGTATCATCATGGATATGTGTGCTGTTCTTTGGAGGCAGTGATGATCGTGAAGCGCTTTGTTATGGAGCTCGAATGGCTGAACACCCAGGAATTAATCTGACTGTTTTAAGATTTAAGGCTTCAGAAAATACTAATTTTGGCGAAATAACTGCAGTTGACGTGGACAATGATACCATAGGCGAAAGACTGGAACGCGATGATATATTTATGAGGGAGTTTTTGGAAAGGTTTGAGAACGATGAGGGGGTGAAGTATGAGGAAAGAGTGGTTGGCAATTTTGAACAAGTAGAATATGCGATTCGAGAAATTAGTAGGAGCAATTTGATAATTGCGGGGAGGAACCCAGATGGGAGAGCTGTGCTTTGTTTAAGCAATATGAGAGCTGAATGCCCTGAACTAGGGCCTTTGGGTAATCTGTTGATTGCACCTAGCTTTCCTGTTTCCGCTTCTGTATTAGTTGTGCAGCAGTATAGTCAGTCCTTTAGTCACTGAAGTCTAGTTACACAATTATATCGAGTCTTTGTATCAACTTGTAAATTGCCTTTGAAAAGAAAGTACAGGAACTTTTGATTTGTGGATACTACATAAAAGGAACAATATTGCTTTTTTGTTTTTTATAACTTAGGTTCAAATCTAACAATGATAGATAGCTAACAAGAATTTGAACCCTAATGAGTATCGTATGTCCTAATCTATTGCGCTATGGTTATGGGCAAAAACATTATTTTTTTATTTGTTTGTATTTAAAACAACTTTCAGATTCATCCTTCAAACATGCAGATAGGATACGTCATGTTCTCTCAGTTGATTTGGTTCCTTGTTTTATTTACATGTTTTCTCGGTTGATTTGGTTCCTTGTTTTGTTTATTAGTGCTCTAGCATTGTAAGCAATTTGATTTGGTTCTAGTTATGAAAGGCGTGCACCATGATGCGAAATGCGTAGAGGCATTTGCGCTTTTCTTTTGTATGACGCGATGCATATGGAAAGACGCAGCAAATGACGCGCAGTTCAAAACTGATGTGTTTTTTTTATTATATTGTTTTTTCGCTTTATATTATTTTTTATTTTTCATAATTCAAATTAATCTCCAATAATGTTTAAATGTATTATATATTTTTTATACATGATATGATTACACTTCAAACAAATTTTCAATAAAATTTGAACTATTTATTCATATTTTTTTGTATCGGACTACGATGGACAATTAAAATGGAGAATCGTAAATTTGAACGGAATCGATTTGAGCCTGATGAGCCTCGGATCAGGTTTATGTGATGGAAAATAAGATGATGAATCAATTCGACTTTTGGAAATTATTATGTTTATGATATTATACTTGGAAATGTTTTTTTGCAAAATGTTCTAAAAATCTTTATTACATATGTTTTAGTAAAAAAAATTATAAATTATATTGAACTTTTTAAAGTAATTGTTTACACACATATATACACACACATATTGAATTTACATGCGTAGTAAATTAAAAGGACACACCTCATTTGTTACGCGTACGTCAAGGATAGGGAAAGGTTTTACTCCGTATGGTTTCGTTTTTTTACCTATGCTGATAGGATACATGCATGTGCACTGTTTAAAATGTTGAAATCTTGTCACATGGAGAGTGATGAGGTTCTATTGATGTTGTGATCTTACAGCATGTTGTTGATGGCTACTATAGTGGAGGCCAAAAAGACTTAGTATAGAATGATGGCGCGTTCTTTTGTATATTTGTCCAAACAATAAAACACGGCTAAGTAGTTTTGTTTCTTACGGGTAATGGTAGTATTTACTAAAATACAAAGGTATGTAGGATCGAGATTCGATGGGTTGTAAATCGAGAGGATTTATAAATTGAACTGGTTATTGGAATTTTAAAAGTATATCTTTAATTTTAAGAATTTAAGTTTGTTTTTAAAAAGGAAAGTGTTATATATCAAACTATGAAATTTTGAACTAGTAAAATTAAAGTACATCGAAATATGATTTTTCTTTTTTCAAATACTTAATATTTATTTTAATAAATTCTAATTTTAAAAATCAGCTTTTAAATTGATTTGTTTATAATAAAAAAAATGAGTTGTTGATGTTTATAAAAAGGGTTTTTATATTTTTAAATGACTACTTAAACTTGTTTTAAAAAAATAATTTTTTTTTAAAATACTTATTATATATATATATATATATATATATATAGAGTTTTGAAGCGATTGAAAACTTTATTTATAAATTCTCTCGAGATTCGTAAATGGAGCTTATAAATGGATACGATTTTGAGGAGATGAATTTTATAAAGGATTTGGAAGAAATGGAATTTCAAAAGACTGAATATAGGAACTTCGAAATGAAATCTGAATCCATAAAAGAAGTTATAAATTGTTGAATGGGGTTATAAATAAGTATACTGGGTTTTGGAAATTGTTAAAGAGAATTTATTAATGATTCCGGAGCCTTATGAGATAAATTATGAAATATTCTCTAAAGCATTGATATTTGAAATGATTTTGGAAAAGTAAGACTTATAATGTTTTCCTAAGTATTAAAATGGAAATTTGAAAATATTTCTAAGTGTTGAAATGGTTTGGAAATATCCTGTTATGGATATAAGTATTTGAGATTGTCTTCAAATATTGGAATATGGAAAGAAATTTGAATATATACCTTTGTAAAGGTATTTTGAAATTAATATTTTGGAAGAAAATTATAATATAGGCCTAGTGACTGCTTATGGATTTTATTTGATAGTTTAATAATCGACTATCAAATGTTGGCCAATTTCATTGATCGTTTCGAAGAGACCGGGATTAGATTTAATTATCCGAAAATCACTTCGATCCGATTTGAGCGTTACGAATGGATATTGTGAAGATAGTGAAGATGGTTGTTCAGTTTGTCCAGATCCAGGACAACTTGTATGGACGAATGCTATCAGAACATCGTCATTTGAGGACGATGAGCATTTTAAGTGAAATTGTTCTTGAAAGGTAATCATAGCCTCAAGTCTCATCAACCGGAATGACTGAAAATCAAGGGAGATGCAACAAGGCTAAGTGGGTCGCACCCAATTAGGGTATGTTATCACCTTTCTAGATACCCTCAGATATATTATAAATTATGGATATGGTGGTGCATGGAAAAAGAGCTCTCGATAAGGGTGAGAACAACCGGGTGATAACATATTCGGTTCTATCCAAGTTAGGGATTGGGCCGGTCTTGTGTTGTAGGGGATCCCGGCAAGGTCCTCGGTACATTTTTCTAGATGTGTACCATGATAGGTGGTACCCCAGTGCCTAGTCATTATATGGAATCCATATTCCAATAAGCGTCATACGGTTTTGATTGTGCCCAACTATACTGAAACATGAGATGCAAGTATTTCAGCTATTTTCTATTTACTTTCTAAAAACACTATTATAATATCAGATGATTTTGATAAAAATTGTTTTGTTTATCGTAAGGTAAAAACGCATCGTGTTTCTGTGTGACGTGGTCTTACGAGATATCTTTATTTTCAAAAGGATTTTGATAAAAGTTAATAATTCAAATTGAGTGTGTTTTCTCACGCTGGTTTTTCATACTGACTCGGGTGTTATTTTATTACAATGCTCAAGTCAGACCGAGTATTATAGATTCAGGATAGGATGCTATGAAGCTCAGGAGATGATCTGGATGACAAGACGTATTTCCGTACTTGATTTGTATTTCCGTTGTGTGAGGAAAAGTTATTAAGCTATCCAAATTGATTGTTGTCTATTGTACTCTGATAATAGTACGTATATTAACATTACAGTTCTTCTATTTAAATCTGTTATTATATATTATATTTTGTTCCGCTGTAATTGTGAGATTCTATGTTGTTGTTTTCTGTTTCATCTTCTACCTTTTCTTCTTCACCTCTAATGAACTGGTATTTCTGGCACTCGATTGCTCGGCATTCTGTACAGTGGACGTATTGATGTCGCTTTTCGTCGATCGAAAACCCCACTATTCGTTACAGTGGTATCAAAGCTGAAGGTTAAGTGAGAACCTTGGCTTTGGTGGGGATTACTCATTAGAGATAAGGTCAGTAGTACCCTAGGATAAGTTTGAGTGTATTAATTGATATGAGCGCGTACTTGTTAGTGTTTTATATTGTGTTGATTTATCTATTGAGTGGCATATAAATTCTAGTCGAGTAGTGGGACGCCACTAAATCGATAGGAGTTTCTAAACACTTGAGCATGGTAAACTGACATAGTATGGTTTTGAAGTGGGTAAATAACATAATTTTACCAAAATTATATTCTGATATAAAAGAAATAATTTTCTAAAATTATTTTAGTATATTGGAGTGTTTGGTTGTTGTTGTTATAATCAAAATAAGATTATTAATTTGAAATGGTTATGTATAACCAAATGGAAATTTGTACAAGTATGAATTATACAAATGAATTATAAATAAAAATGGATTCAAACAAGAATTTGAGAATTTAAAAACCCGAAAGCTTTAAGAAATATATTAAATGGTTTGAACAAGTATTTGGGAATTTTGAAGTCTCGAAAATTTTGAAAATGTTTTCCAAAGTGGTTGAAAGAATAACGGAGTTAAATTTGAGATTTTTGAAGAGAAAATGCTTTATAAATGGATTTTCGAGGTGATAAAGCACTAAATTTATTTCAGTCTTTGGAAAATAATTCTAATGATGATAGCTACACCGTCGGTGTTCATTTTCGAGTTTTTAAGTGATGGATTGCTACCGTAGAATTTGATATGAGGAATTTGTTTGAAAAACAAGTATTGCTTTGGAAAGGAGATTTGTGTTAGATAAAACCAAATTGGTTTTGAAAATTCCAAAGAATGGTTGGTAAAACGAAGAAAGGGCCATATATTTAATTCAAATGGTTTGAAATAAAAACCGGGTGTTTGAATTCTAGAATTTTAATATAAATGTTGAAAAAACATTAGGAAATAAGTTAAGAATTTATACATTGAGAATGATTTAAATGGGAAAGAAAAGTATGGGATTTGAGTTTTGGAAATAAATTTTAACTTGAGTGAGTTAAAATGAATAAAATTTTAACATATGGTAAGTTAAATTAAAGTGAGTTGGAATTGGAATTGAATTTTAACTTAAGTAAGCAAAATTGAATTAAAAGAATTGAAATTTAACTTAAGATAAGTTAAATAAAATTGAGTTGAATTTGAATTGGATTGAAAATAAAATTGGGTTGAATTATAAATGATATTGAGTGGAATTGAATATAGAGTTTGAATTGTAAAGCGATTATATAACTATAAGTTATAAAATTTTGATGGAATAAAATTTAAAGTGGAAATTTATGGAATTGTGAATAAAATAAGTTGTGTAACTTATAAAATTGAAAAATGAAATAGAAAACCAAAAAAAAAATGGTTTGATATTTTGGTGAAGAAATAAAAATCCAAACTTGAGTTATAAGATGAGTTGAACTCAAGTAAACTAAATGAAGTGATTTTTGATAGAAAAATCTAATTGTGAATTATAAATTGAAAGTGAACTAATTGGATAAATTAATTAATTAACTGAATATGGAAATGGAGTTTAACTTGGTTAAGTAAATTGGATTGTGGATTAAAAGTGGATATTGAAAATGGGGCTTGACTTATAAATGAGAATTCGACTTAAATTTTAAGCAAATTAAATATAATTGGAAGTAGTGTCGAATGAAATGGAAATGGTTTGAAATAGTGATGATTGAAGATATAAATAAATTCAATGTAAGTGAAAATAAATTGAATATGACCTTGGAATTATTTAAATAAATTCAAGAATGGGTTCGAGTATGGAATTAAAATTTGAAGTGGATTGAATAAACTAATTAAATTAATTAGCAAATGGAATGGAATTTGATTGAATAAGAATCAATTTAAATAAAATGGATATGAATATGATGAAAGTAGATATGGATGGAATGCAAATGAGTTGATTGAGAATCAATTTGAAATGGGATAGAATTAAATATAATTTGATTTGGAATTAATTTAAAATAGCTATAAACTGAAATGGTTATTTTATTAAATAAATATCACAAAGTTTGCATAGAAAATTGTCATTTAACGTAAACGAAAGTAAATAAAATTTCTGTGAATAAATGACAAGTGAATAATTGATTTTTAATCAATTTGGAATGAATATAATTATAATGTGTGTAATTATTAAGTGAATCCAAGTAAATGGGGTTGTAGATCATTCAAATTGAATATGAATTGATTGAAAGCAATTAAATTAGTATCGGAACCTTATAATTGCTTATAATACATGTTTAGCATGATTGGTTTATGAAGCTTATGTGTTTAACCATTTCAATGAATTTCATGTTACTAAATTTCATGTTTTTGGTACATACGTGTTTAAATTGAGTAAGTGCAGGTATCTGGAGCTGTTTTGCTTGATTTTGGTCGCGCAAACTACATATAAAATAGGTCTGCATGAAAATGCTAAAATAAGGTACGTTTTCGGATTAAATATCGCAAAATATATAAATATTGATATATATTGTGTTTTCCGACTGTTTGGGTCGATATATATGTCTTTATCTCTCTTGTTATATTGAAAAAGGCTCTCCATACAAGGAAGATTCTGTTAAAAAGTTTAGGAAATTTAGGATGTTAGAAAATTTTTGAATTTTTTTTAATGACAATTTGATTTCGAATTGTAATTGGAATAAAGGGTTTTGGAATTAGAATTGAGAACTAATTGTTTTGCTTGGAACTTTTAAAGGTGAAATATTGATTTTTAATTAAGTGGGTTTTCTTAAGTTATTGGGTTTGGAGCATTTTCCCGCCTTATCAATTTCGAGGACGAAATTCTTTTAAAGAGGAAGGGATGTATTGACCCAAATTTTTCGATGTTTAATTTGGAATATTTAAATGGTTTTAAACATTGGATTTGAAAATTTAATTTAATCACTAAGATTTTAAAATTGAAAATTTCAAGCGATTTCGTAAATTTTGGAACTCGTAGATTTAACCAGAGCGTTAAAATAGCGATCTGGGGCACAGTCTTGAAATTCGACGAAACTAGTTTCATTGGATCCGTAATAGTGTATTATTATAGGGTTTCAAATTTCATAGCGTTTGGATTAACCATGTGGTCGCACGAGCTGAAAACGCCTATAATTTATTTAACTAAATTTAATTTAAATAGTCGATTTAAAAAGCCATCTTCCACATACAATCAAATTAGGGCTCGAGACTTGTTCCATCGAGTTCAGAATAGCAGTATAACATTAGGAACGCCAGACGGTACGCCTCAATGGAGATTCGAGATTTTGAGTTTGGTAAACGAGATATTTTGATTTAATAAAAAAAGGTTAAACAGTCAAACATGCCACTCTTCTCTATTCAAACACGCCACCATTCATTCCTTTAGTTCATTTAAATCACGTCCTCTCCCCCCTTCTAATCAATTAAATCCACGAAAGAACGAAATCAAATTATAAATCTCAAATACTCCCTCTCTATTCCTCAAAATGGAAATCGACTAAATCAAATAAAAAAAAGGAAGAACAAAATCTCGTTCGACTTAAAGGAAAAAGAAAAATGAATCGCGTACAAATGAAATCGCGCATGAATTGGGGCGTTCGACTTGAGGGCAGGAGAACGCAAGGCGATGGGAGGAGAAGTAGCACCCGGAGGTGTTGAGCGAGTAGCGAAGGCATGGCATGGAAGTCGATGTGATAGTCGCGATTTCTAGTAGTAGTTCACGACCTGGTTGGGTCGTCTAGTAGGGTTGATTCGATTAGGATTTTGAATGAGGGTGTTTGCGATCGATGTCAGGGATAAGGAAAAGACGCGCAAGCAAGGAGTGGTGGGTGGTGGCCTGCAGTTAGGGTTGGGAAGAGTCCCGTTCGATTTGGCGATGCGATGGGATGAAGGCTATGTAGGGGAGAGGCGTATGGCAGTTGCGGTCGAAGGAGGAGGGAGTGAGGCGACTCTGGAGTGGTTGAGTTCTCTGGACAGACGTGGGAAGGTAGGGGAGTGTCATGGTGTTATGGAGGGGTCGAGGTCAGTGAGTTGGTGATGGATGGAAAGCTTGTTCGTGTAGGAGTTCGCCGATGTTGATGGATTGATCGCAGTTGTAGGCGTGAAGGAAAAAGAGGTGCGGCCATGGTGATTTTATTTTGGAGGATGGATTACTGTTTAGGGTAATTATCCTCAATTGCTAATTTAATCATGTCATATTTGAATAAAATAAATTTAAATGTTAATAAAGTCATATCTTTTACGTACGAGGTTTAAATCGAATGAAACCGGTGCAGAGAAATATAAATATTGGATCGATTAGCAATTTGGAGAATGAAGGTAAGTAAATCTCACTCGACTTGGATTATTGGTTTGATTTAAAAAATTTGAAATCATTTAATTACTGATTGGATGAATGGATAATCATTATTATCACTTGGATGTTATATATATATATATATATATATATATATGGTAGTATATATATTAGTAGTTGGATTGATATTCCAGCATATTTTAGCGGATGAGACCCTATGTATCCCGCATAATAGCGGATGACGCTATATACCGTGATATCCCCCTCGAAGTGGGATTGGTATTTTATGCTGTATTAACATCCGTTGATGCAGGGAAACGGTTGGAGGGATCTAACTGGATTCCTAAAAAATGTGGATTTTAATTTCATATATAGTGATAAATGATGTGTTAGAATAATTTGTTAAGTGATGTGAATTATTGGATGCTATAGTAGCAATGGCCTAACTTTTGGTATTTTAAATACCATAAATATTATTTTTGGAATATGAAAATATTTAAAAGTAGATTTTGAATATAAAAATATTCATATAGAAATTTGGATTATTTTAAGAAAATGATTTGGTTAAAAACAATAATTGATTTTGGGTTGTATATAATTATTTGTAAAACTATTTTAAGTAAAGATTTTAAAATAAATTATATAAAGGATTTTTTAAACGATAGATTTTTAAACGATATTTCTGGAAAATATGAAAATAAGTTGAAATCGATATTAAAAATAGATTGGCAGAAATGAATATAATTTATAAAATAGAAATTTGTAAATGAGATTATTTTTATAGAAAGTGAAACTCAAAGAAGTTATAAATTTATAAACGATGTTTATAAATAAAGGAAATCGATAATAGACGAAAATTTGGGAATATAAAATTCATAGGGTGAATATATATTAGAATATGGGAATAGGTTGGAAAAAAAAGTGGATACTATTTTTGAAAAGGGGAAATGGATAGGATGTCGGAATGGAATCGATGGGTTGTAAATCGAGAGGATTTATAAACTGAATTGGTTATTGGAATTTTAAAAAATATATCTTTAATTTTAAGAATTTAAGTTTGTTTTTAAAAAGGAAAGTGTTATATATCAAACTATGAAATTTTGAACTAGTAGAATTAATGTACATCGAAATGTGATTTTTTTTCAAATACTTAATATTTATTTTAATAAACTTTAATTTTTAAAATCATCTTTTAAATTGATTTGTTTATAAAAAAAGGGTGAGTTATTGATGTTTATAAAAAGGGTTTCGATATTTTGAAATGACTACTTAAACTTGTTTTAAAAAAATAAATTATTGTTCTTAAAAATACTTATTATATATAGAGACAGTTTTGAAGTGATTGAAAATTTTATTTATAAATTCTCTCGAGATTTATAAATGAAGCTTATAAATGGATATGTTTTGAGGAGAGGAACTTTATATGGGATTCGGAGGAAATGGAATTTCAAAAAGTTGATATGGGAACTTCGAAAATGAAATCTGAATTCATAAAACAAGTTATAAATTGTTAAATGAGGTTATAAATAAGTATACTAGGTTCTGGAAATTGTTAAAGAGAATTTTTTTAATGATTCCGAGTCTTACGAGATAACTTACGGAATATTCTCTAAAGCGTTGATATTTGAAATGATTTTGAAAAAAGTAAGACTTGTAATGTTTTCCTATGTATTAAATGGAAATTTGGAAATATTTCTAAGTTTTGAAGTGGCTTGGGAATATCCTGTTATGGATTTAAGTATTTGAGATTGTTTTCAAATATTGGAATATGGAAAGGAATTTGAATATATACCTTTGTAAAGGTATTTTAAAATGAATATTTTGGAAGAAAATTATAATATGGGCATAGTGACTGCTTATGGATGTTATTTGATAGTTAAATAACCGACTTTCAAATATTGACTAATTTCATTGATCGTTTCGAAGAGACCGGGATCGGATTTAATTATCCAAAAACGACTTCGATCTGATTTAAGCGTTACGAATGGATATCATGAAGATAGTGAAAACGATGGTTCGGTTAGTCCAGAACCAAGACAACTTGTATGGACGAATGCTATCAGAACATCATCATTGGAGGACGATGAGCATTTTAAGTGAAATTGTTATTGAAAGGTAATCGTAGCCTCAAGCCTCTTCAATCGGAATGACCAAAAATTAGGGGAGATGTAGCAAGGCTAAGTGGGTCGCACTCAATTAGGGAATGTTATCACCTTTCTAAATACCCTCGGATTTATTATAAATTATGGATACGGTGGTGCATGGAAAAAGAGCTCTCGATAAGTGTGGGAACACTCAAGGTGATAACATATTCGGTTCTATCTAGGTTAGGGATAGAGCCGGCCTTGTGTTGTAGGGTATCCCGACGAGGTCCTCGGTACATTTTTCTAGATGTGTACCGTGATAGGTGGTACTTCAGTGGCTATTCATTGTATGGAATCCATATTCCCATAAGCGCCGCACGGTTTTGATTGTGTCCAACTATGCTAAAACGTGAGATGCAAGCATTTCAGCTATTTTCCATTTACTTTCTATTGACACTATTATAATATCAGAAGATTTTGATAAAAATTGTTTTGGTTATCGTAAGGTAAAAACCCGTCGTGTTTATGTGTGGCGTGGTCTTACGAGATACCTTTGTTTTCAAAGGATTTTGATAAAAGTTAATAATTCAAGTTGAGTGTGTTTTCTCATACTGGTTTTCCAGACTGACTCGGTGTCATTTATTATAATACTCGGATCAGACCGAGTATTACAGATTTAGGATAGGATGCTATAGAGCTCGGAAGACGAGCTGGATGACAAGACCTATTTCCGTACTTGATTTATATTTCCATTGTGTGAGGACAAGTTATTAAACTATCCGGATTAATTGTTGTCTATTGTACACTGATAATGGTATGTATATTAAGAGTACAGTTTTTGTATTTAAAATTTGTTATTGTATATTATATTTTGTTCGCTGCGATTGTGAGATTCTGTGTTGTTGTTTTCTGTTTCTTCCTCTACCTTTTCTTCTTATCCCCTAATGAACTGGTATTTTCAGCACAAGATTGCTCGGCATTCCGTATAGTGGACGTGTTGATGTCGATTTTCGAGGATCGAAAATCCTGTGTTCGTTATAAACTTTTTGTAAAAACGACAGATTAACAAATCGTTTTCACCATTAAATCACAAATTTTATTATCTTTCTAATGTGTGACATTATGCGTATGTAAAAACAACGACAAACCAAGTTATTCGCGGATCCAACTGAATTTTCACCATTGAATCACAAAATTTATAATTTGATGGTTTTAAATTTTCTGCAATTATATGGTGTGATTGAAGACAATTCAGCAATTACATGCAATAATTGAAGTCAGTAATTATATGGTATAGTTGCACTTTTCTGCGGTTGCATAGAACAATTGCAGACTTTTCTGCAATTATTCTATATAATTGCATAAAATTATGCAACTGCATGGAATAATTGCAGAAAAGTCTGCAATTATTCCATTTAATTGCCGAAAAGTCTGCAATTATATGAAATAATAGCAGAAAAGTCTGCAGTTAATCCACTGAATTGCATAAAAGTCTGCGATTATTCCACATAATTGCATAAAAGTTTGCAATTATATGGAATAAATGCTGACTTTGGAAGAAAAATTAATGATTATTTCATATAATTGTAGAAAATGGCAAATATACGGAATAATTGCACAAAAGTCTGCAATTATATAGAATAATAGCAAAGTCTGAAATTATTCCATATAATTGCATAAAATTCTGCAATTATATGGAATAATTGGTGACATTTGAAGAAAAATTGACGTTTTTCAAAAATTGCAAATTCTTTGCAAATATATGGAATAATTGCAGCCTTACCGCAAATATGGTTTTTTTTGTATCAACAAAGTCTCATTTTAAGATTGTAAAATTAATTATTTGTTGGTTAAAACGGTATGCTGATCTGATGTTTCTATAGAAAGTTATGCGCGTCTAAAATGCTAAAAATGTAATGGGTATTTGGGTCTTTTAGCACGGGTGGATTTGAACATAGGGACTAGAAACATAAGTTTATTTTGGAAGGATGTTTCTCTATTTTGAAATTTAACAGGGATATGAGCCAAATTATCCCTTAAATAAATTCTTCTATTCATGCTTTAAGATTTATTAGCTGTCAGTGGATATGACAAATATCCAATATCTGACCATGTTCGCGGATGCTGTGGTTCGATATCTAAAGATGATTTCAGATACAGATACATATATGACATTATTTGCATCTGACGGTATTTGTAGATATGTTTACTTTTCATCTTATGGAACTAGTTTTATCTTTGGATCATTCCAAATCTATTTTACTATTAACAATTTCTAAATGAAATTGCTTCATTTGAAAGTTGATGTTCCTTAAAACAACATTTGTTCCTCAATGCAATGGAATAGATATTCATAAATATTTTATGAATTGCCTATACATTTCACTGATTTAGGTAAGTTTATAAAACTTATGTTCATAACACGATTTGGTCAATCAATATTGATCGGTCCCACACTCATTTGAGATGGTCTACACACGATCCCTTACTAACAAGTATTACATAGTCTTTCAACTTACACAATCTGTCAACTCCTTGATCTAAGATACGTATGGGTTGTTTCGTTAACTTTTATCTTATATGATTTTAAAGACTTCGTTTTGGATGAAATTAAATCTTAACACAATGTACTTACTCTTAAGTACACATCCTTACAGAAAGAATTTACTCAATTTCACTCATTATTGATCGTACTTTATCCAATAAAGTCCGATTATTCCTCTTCGATGCATAATTATATATCATATGAAGAAGTGACTTTTGAGATTGAATCTTATTCATTTTTAGGTAAATTTGAAACTCCTTTTCAATATGCTCACATGTTCGACCAAATTGGATTCTTTTTTTTCTTTTGCAAGTCGGCTTATTTACTTTTATTTTATATTCTATGAACTAATCATAAATATAATACATGTATATCAAATGCATGTATCGATGTTTGCGATAGTTCACTAGTAAATTTAAAGCGAGTGGATACCTTTTGGCATTATTAGACTTTGGACTGCATACATTTATATGTGTCAATCTAAAGAGCTCAACTACTCTTTTGTCGCTCCAACCGAGTTAGTGTTTCGTCCGTAATTTTCTAAGATATAATTTATAATACCATATGATTCATAGTCATACAACTTAATGAATTATTCCTCCAATATATGGCTTAGTCCATAATCCTAAAAATAATTGTTAAATTTTTAGACGTTTCTATGTTATCTAGCTAAAAAATACCATTATTCTAATAGATTTATTTCATAAAGAATATTCAAAATATTCATAATAAAATAAAAATTTATTTATTCTCAATCAATACTTAAAATTGTGATTATTTCATAAACAGTATTTGGTATATTTATGAAAAACAACTTTTCGTATCTTGATGCATTCGGTGGTAAGTACTAAATGACATGCTCACATTGTCTCTGTCATTACTATAACAGCGTACAAAATATGAAACTTTGTTTAACTACCTATTATGGGCTACTTATCTCTTTTACTTTAACTAGTTTACGGTCTAGAGTTTTGGATCAAATATCTTAAACTCAAATAAATGATTTATATGTTTTTACAGTTTTCTACTTAATTGAAATATATTTTCCCATTCCATATTAAGTATCATTTAGTATTTTATACAAATCTCGTTTCTAATGTCTCTTCGTGAAGCAAAAGAACAATTCACTCTCTTCATCCCATTGTGTCTATCTTACTTTTACTCTCGGACATTTACTTTCCTTTCAAAAGTGGTCGAACCACTAAAATAAACCCTTGCTACAAGACCGTAAAGAACTCTTTATAGAAATGCATTCACTCATCCTTAAGACTTAAGGATATCAAATGAGTTGCACTTTACATAAATCGATCAAATTAAAATTTTAGTGGTCGAATTCCTTACGTCCTATAGCTCTTGGTCTAGTGCTACTTCTAACATGACAAGACCTTTATTGTAGTCAATCATATTAAGCGAATATCAAATCCTATTTAATATCATTAAATTATAGTTAAGAATACTCTTTAAGTATTTATGAAATACTAGAGAATTGTTTATGAAAATAGCAAACTCCTTATGAAGAAGTATGTTCGGACTCAAACTTCATAAGTAACATCAAATATTGTGTATTAATCTAAATTCATGTTCGAATTTTATTAAGGAGCTATGAGTTTGAAATGTTCCAAATGAGTAGTGGTGGTTGACTTAGTTGAAATGCTAAGTACATTGCCTTGATAGCACTAAAATAAAAGCAAGATACATAAATGCAAAAATTTATAATTGAGCTAGGGGTGATTCCAAAAGTTAAGAATCCCATGAACCTATTTTTTGAAAACAATATCGTGACACATAATGCAAAAGAACATAGGGATAATAAGATGTCTATATATATACACCATGAAAGTTCCATACATAAATGCAGTTTATCGACGATGGAGAGATGTTGGCCGACGGAGTAGATAGTAAATCAATATACCGGATCCGTTCAATGATCGAAGGGATGTGATTAAAATTCCATAATTGACCCAAGTGCAAATGTGAGGTTGAAAGAGTTAGTGGTGTTCCCTAAGCGCAATTGTGTAATCTTTACATACATCTAACTGTGTAGTCAATCTCATTCTTAACAGTGATGTTCATTGTCTTTTATATACTTTATTATATTATGATATAGATAATAAAGTAATTAATTTATAGTACATAATGAGAAAATCATCAAACGACATGTTAATTTATTATAGTTGCAATTGTGAGTAGTCAGTCATAATATGAAATCTCATTTTATTTTAAATATTCCTGATCAAAATGTTTCATGAAATAATATCAATACATTCATTGAGACTATGGTACATAATGCTCTCCAAATGCTGGGAAATGTATTACCCTTGGATGTTGGGGGTACTATGGGGTGATGTACTTATGGTTATTGGATAACTATAGAATGACTCGTCTGAGAGTTTCCTATTGGTTAATAATAACTAGGCCAAACATGAAATTTTAATACGACAATGTTTACAGTTCTCTCGACTTGAGAATATTATAGAAATTCAATATTAATACTTCACTTGGATTATAGTTAAATTATAGCATGACGATCCATCAAAAGACTACAATTTGGTCTAAATTTAAGCATTAGAAGTGAAGCACTGTTTAATAAGAATTCGCCTCCTTGGTTCTATGAGATTAGTATCATGATTAACTGTAGTCACCTCAAAGTTAAATTCTTTGGCTATAATAGTACGATTAATAATAAATGTTTATATTATACCACGGACTTTGTTTTTTGACTAAGCGAGTTGAATATGGGTAATATTAGTGTTTTGACCAGTACTTGATTCCTACATCCTAATGTGATATAATCCTAACGAAGAAAATATATGTAAATTATTGTCACCGTTGGTACCTCTTAAATAATATAAAATATGATTTTTACTGAGAATGTCTGTGAGCAATGAATTCGGCCAAACTGTCACACCACTGGCTAAGGTGATGTGTGAATGTTAGAATTTGAATTTTCTAATATAAATCGCTGACTATATTCACACCTCTAAGCCCTGCAACCACATTTGTGAATTCTCCAAAAAACCACACGATTCGGTAATTCTAAAGTGTTATAGATTGATTAAGTAATTAATATTTTATAATTAATATTTTAAAAACTATAAACTTCATTTGATGTTTTTGGGTGCTGTAATTTTGATGTATATATGAATATGTGTGTGTATACACATATATATACGATATCGATATATGTTTGAATGAGCTTCAAATGTCAATAATTATTTAATGGATTTTGCGATTTTTTTGTCCATTAATGGAGAATGCACAGCCGACCATAGAGGAATGGGAATCATCTAGATATTAGATCTAAAATTAATTGAGAATTAAAAGAGAAAGTTTTAAAGAGAAATAAGAAAGGTTTTTATTCTCTCAATAAAACTAATCCTCTAATTCATTTTTTTCCTTGGTCTTCTTTACTTTTTTCTCCCATCCATGCAACCCCTTCTCTTTATCATGACCGATTCTTTTTATTTCACCCAAAATTAAATCAAACAAAATTAAGCAAGGTGGTTCATTCGATTATAGTAAGATCGGGTGGAGAATCATGCATTTTAAGAGATAATTTGTAAATCAAAGTGTTACAAACGAAAAGAATATTTAGGTTCAAATTCTAGTTTATAATATTCATTCATGGTGTTCAAACATGACCTAAAATTCATGTATACGCAAACATTCTATTGCCACTTACTAGATTTGGCTGAACTTTATTTATCATTTTCATTTACAAAACATGAAACCAATTCTGTATATATTTAAGAGAAACAGATTGTTGACGTATGTTTGTTTTAGTTACAATAAAATATGCATATGCATACATATATTCCACAAATTTTATTTATTAAAATAATGAATTCAAGTACTTGAATTTTACATAAGCATCTTTGCGTTTTTGAAATAGTGAAACATCTTGAACCATATCATTTGTTTAAGTCAATCCCGATTTCAAATAAAATACTCTATGTTTACATTGTTTAATCAAATACATTTGAATTTAATTAATTTTGAATTATTGTATATATAATCACACACACATACACATATGGAATGTTCCGATTAATCAATTTTTATTGCAATCTTAATTATGTTAACGTTTTATAGGTGATTTTGTTTATATGTATTTATGTGTTACTTCAGGTTTTAAATTTTAATGCTAAGATTTGATTATGGATAATTTTGTAATTATCATTTTTTGATGGACTTTTTTGTCGTTCAACTCCTTGATTAAGTGAGACGTAATTAATCAGTTAATTACTTCGTTGATTTGAATTAACAAAATTAAGTAATCTTAATTTTGTCATTAAGTGGTGATTATGTTGTTGAATGTTTACACAACCAAGTAATTGCACTGTCATTGTTTATTAAAATGTCGAATACGATTAGCATAGATAAGACAAAATCTAATAGCGAAAACTAACGAGAAAAATAGTAAAAGCAGAAACTTGTAAAGGACATAGGGAATTTAGGTGGTTCGGATTTTAAGAAATCCTACGTCCATGGGATAAGTTCATCCTTCTTTCTTTTGAGTTGATTTGATTTGGTACAAAATTTCATGATTGAAGGTACGGTTAAACCTTAAAAAGAGAAAATGCTAAAGAAAAGGGTTCTTTCATGTTATAGTGCCTTTTTTATTTATAGCCTTATAACTTGTGTGGATTGTCAGAGTACGTTTCTTGCTTCTGTATGTCAGCCTTTGGATTCTGTCAAATGTCATGTATCTATGCTATATGTTTGATGTGCACGAATTGCTGATGTGTCTTTGGCGGGAAGTTTGAATGAAGGCGAGAATTCCCTAGAGTTGGAGCAGGAACGGTTGAAACTGTGGCGAGAGAATTCAAATTTGATTTGACCTTGCATATGGGTGCCTTGAGGGACATTAATTCGCTGGCCTTGAAGTATTACCATCGTATCTATGTTGACCGATATACAATTCCTACGTGATAGTGCGATGCTAATCAACGCTTGTTTCTTTGACCTTGCATTGGGCTGAAATGAAGCTGCATTGCCCTACCCTGCTTTAAGAGTTGACCTATCATATACTTTCATTCCATTTGAGGCTAATTATGATCTAAACCGATTGCGGTTTGAGTTGCTTTCTTCAAAAATATGCCCGAATTTCTGATGAGAGAGAAGGAGCTTTATGCCTTTGTTTTTTTAACCTGTAAGTATGGTCATACGTTGAAGCATATCCAGAGTGGCACTGTATATAGCCCCCGGTATGTGCTGGTGCTAACCTGTTTCTGTAAGTATTGACAAAGTGTGTGCTTTGGGGATGCGGTCATCTCATCATAGTATGTATTGCTCCTTGTGGTTTGACTTCGTATTCCTATTCTATCTTTGATTTATACATCCTCGTTGTAACTTGTCCCTATTTCCTAAAGCACGCAATATTTGTCTCTTGCTGTTATTCCCTTAGTTGTAAGGCTTGGGTCGGGTTAGGCACTAAAACTTCAAATTGGTTTCCTCACGTCCTGACTCATTTTCCTTTATTGCAACTCACGGTAAGAGCGAGTGTTACACGTGCGCCCCAAGTTTGCTGTAAGCATAGGTAGCGGTAGACTTGTTGCCTTAAGCACCCGGCCTGCATATCTTGTCATTTCTTGTAACATTCTGCCTTTTCGCACGGTTTGAACGACGATAAACCACACACGTCAGACTTAAACCATATAGAAGAGCGGATTGTTATGGGGTAAATAAGAAAAATAGAGAAAGAAAAACAAAATAGAATCTTGCAGCGGAACGATAAAATATAATAATCGAATAAACAGTTCATGAAGCTGTTTTACAAAAACATATGATTTTCTTTACTTATACAATACCATATCAGAGTTCATAAACCAGAGAATAATCAATAATATTGCAGCGGAACAATGTGAAAGTAGTGGAATACTATAATATATGATAATAAATCTTCGTCTTCGTCCTCCAGAGATAAAGGCTTCAAATCCTGAAAGCTCAGGCTGACCCAAGCGAATTGAAAAGACAAAACACTCGAGTCAGAACTAAAAGATCTTATGTAAATTAAATCAACAGTAAATAATATGAGTGGAACGACGTCAAAAATGTTTACGGGATTTGACATCTCATATCCAGTGTCAACGTGAGTGCAGTAACTCAAGAGATGCTTGGGATTCACATTTCCTAAGGATCCGTTAAACTATTTACTATGTAGTAATATTTCGCTATTATAATAATGTCTATTAGTAAAATAAACTTACTTTTAAATAGCGTTAAGGCATTACATTTTCCACCTTAGCACGTAATAGTGCCAATAGTCTATACAGTACCGTAATACCTCCTAATCGGGGGCTACCAGAGGATACTCCATAGGTACGACACAAATCAAACTCGTACAAGGCGCGCTAGAGTAGGTGACACGACACAACTAGGCAATGCCAGGGTAGATATATCAATTACGCTTCTGGGTCGGTGGTAACGCGTGGCGCACAGCTACTGCCCACCTCGAGCCACATCTCCAAATATAAAAAATCAAAAGTGGCCACCGAATCAATCCAAAGGTCAAAGTATAATATCGAAAGGATGTGTCCGATCAAAGGTGCTACCTCATTAACCCGTCGATCGCTCATATTTTAGCCACCTTATGCCAACTCACATGAGTTGGGTCCATGTATTTACCTCAAAGGAAACGCCGCCACCATCCTACTTTATTCTGGAATCTCCATCGCATACACGGTTGCTAAAGTGGTTTCCGGAGTTGGCAGATAGTATGACAACTTCTGATCCCGGTCTCTTCAACAACCAAACGTTATTATAACACCGTGGTCTTTTCAAAATAGTTTATACTTTAAAATCAGAATATAGTATCCCTTTCAAAACCATATAAATACGATATCATTTCTATTTTTAAAACCCCAAATCAATATGATATCATTTTTATTTTAAATATATCCATTTTTTCCAAAATCATAATACTTTCAAATATATATATCTTAAACCCCATAGTTTTGAAACATAATTTCTAATACTTAATGGTTTAAATGTTAAACCACTTTATATAATAAAATAGCTTTTTAAATTTCACAAATAAATTCCAAATACCGATCTGAACCTCCAAATAAATCATTTCAATTTCCATATAATTCAAAGCTTTAAATATTCCATCATTTCAAAACTAATTCTTTGATAATTCCATATATATCAAATTTAGTTACTATTATTTAGATTTGAAATGTCTACTTAATAAATCCAATGTAATTTAAGTAAAACTTTTAACTTCACATAACTGGGTATTCTTTCAATTTATTTAACTTGATATATTCATTTAAATCAACTTATATTCATTTAAATCACTCTAAACCAAATCAAGTTATAAGAATTATACCCTTTAAAATCTCAATTTATTTTAAATTTCAAATCAAATTTTTCGAGTATAATTCTTAAATAATTCATTCAAACAAATTTCGCATTTATTTTCCAACTAAATTTTTATTTAAGTCGTTAAAAACTCTATATATACCATATCTTAAACAGGTACTTAACCATATGATATAAAACAATCAAATTCCAGTATTAAACTTATTTTTATTAAACAAACTTATACATTGCTTAAATTCAAGAATTTAACTATATATATATGTATATATATAATATTTATATAATATCAAAAATTAATATTTATTAAACCGTATATTTCTTTCCAAACCATAGAAAATCATTTCAAAATATTTTTATATATATAGACCACGGTGTCTGTATATAATTTTCTATCCTATGGTCAAGTGATACGGATATTTATCATTTCAATCCGCAATTAAAAATAAAAATGCGGTTATATACCATTTCAAACCGCAATCCCGAATCAAAATATAACAAATAAAGAACTTGCAGATTATAATGATATAACATAAGCATCCATTCATCCATCAACAGATCACATATCCATCACAATCATCATCCAAAACAATCAATATCAATATCAATAGATAACTGATAATATATAACAGGTATTTAACTGGCAGTCATATTCAATAATAAATGAAATAACGATTTAATTTAAATAAATGCAATTAACTGGGATGATGATTAAAATATACGAAACAATCATAAATAAATGCATAATCACAACAAAAATTAAAGTTAACAAACATAAGAAATTTTAGAAGTTGTGAGTGGGTTAAAACACTCACCTTTTGAATTTAAATTGAATTCAAATCCAATTTAAATCCAAAAATTGAACGGTCTCAGAATCCATCCAAACCAGTGCCAAAATTTCTGGAATTCCAATACGAACCTAGCGGAGAAAATCGCGCGTAATTTCAACCTCGTATGTGAAAGTTACTCGAGTTAGAAGGTATAAATGTCAAAAATAAAAATAAAAATATAAAAAGAAAAGAAGATAAGCTATGCCACGTCACCATCTTTTAACCGTCCCAAACCCTAGCGCAATTCTTTCGAACCCAAGCCGAGATTACAACCGCCACCTCCTCTGAATTTTCTCGACCACCACGCGCGTCGCCCTGATGATCTGAACACACCGCCGACATCTACAACTTCGACCGACCCTTCGCCGTACTCGCGGCCCACTCTGCCTCGCCCAAACGCCTACGGCCGCCGCACACGTCACTGGCCAATCAGGGCCGATTAAAGCACCTCTGACCCCATTGAACCGTACCGATGCATACTACTCCACTTCCTCCACAAGCCAGTACTCCCCGATCGTCACGAAGATGACGATCTACCGTCAAATCCATCGACCCAAAATGAATGGCCGTGGATAAATGGCATATTTCTGGTCAAACCGTGCTTCGCATCGAAAAACAAATCACTGAATTGAGATGCGCTCTTCGAGAGCTTTTCGACGATATAAAATATGATATGTTTTGTGGAGTTTGAAATTTTAATTTTTGGATTTGAATTTGGTTTGTGTTTGGATCTAGAATTCGTTTGTCTGCCATTGAGGAGGAGAGATAGTTGAAATATACGTATAGACAAAAGAGAAATAGGAGTAGGCTAGGGTTTATAACCGGGTATTTATAGGTAGGGTTGAAATAGAATAGATGGACATGCTTTGAATATACGCGCTAACGACAAAGTGGCCCAAAAAACCCGTTTCGACTCCGGAATGAAATTGGGTCAGCCCATATATCAAAATAGATGTTTTAAAATATTTTAAACGCGATGGAACATGTTTCACGTCCAAATTCCATCATATGAAGAAGTTATGCTAAAATCAATATTTTTCAAATTGATTTCAATTAAATCGATTTCAATGCGTTTCGCGTTCGTACGATCAAACGACAGGTCCGATCGCTACGAAACTTGAAATCCTACAATAATTCACCGTTACGGATCCGATGAAACTAGTTTCGTCGAAATACGAGTCAGCGGCCAATATGACTATTTTTCCCGTTAATTAAATAAATTAATATTAAATTACCTATTATTTTACAACAAGTGCTACCATTAATTCATACACAATTCATTCCATTTATTATACATTATTTTATTAGTAAGTCAACATTTAAATCATTAATTTACCTTTTATATCCCATTATAAATTAATGCACACATTAATTAAGATTTTAAATCAAATTAATCATTACATCTTGGTAACATTCTTTTATTACAATAATAATAAAATTTACATTTACATTGTTTCACTCGTTGGAAATACATCCAAGTTATTAACAATTAACTTACATTTATACAGTTACATTCAAGTTATTAAAATTAACTTACCAATCTTATCCAAGTTATTATTTCCATTAATAATTCACTAAATTTTTACTTCCTTCAATATCAAGTCACCAAAATCTTATTAAATTACGAAATTTAATTACTGAATTTTTTCGGGCCGTTATACTCTCCCCCACTCAAAACTTTTCGTCCCCGAAAAGGAAAAAGAAGGGAAAAGAAGAATTAAGAAATCAATATATCTTACTTAAAATATTAGATTTATACACAAATAAATTTACAAAATTTAATAATTTAAATAAAATATCAATTTATAACTATTAAATCCCTTTATACTCAAATTAGTAAAGTTTGGAAAACATTTTCAAATTTTTTCTAAGTCCAAAATTTTCGAAAATTTTCGGCAGAGCCTCCTTTGTACGGAGAGGCTCGGAAGAAAATATAATATCAATATAACAATATACAATATATATTTTCCAAAATAATATAGATCCCAACACGGAAAAAATAATATAATAGCGCTATAAACCGTAATCCGAGAACGTACCTATTTGTCGGGCAATTTACGCTTACATTATGAAACCAAATGCAGTAGCAATTGCTTCCATAACCTGTATTTCACTTATATAATCCAAAAAGGTCAACAATTATATAAAATTAAATATTTAAAGTTGTTTAAAATAACAACAAACAACCAACATACCAACCATCACTTGCAACAAGCAAACAACCATCACATAAATCAACACACATCAATTTTCCATTCAAATCAAACAAAACAAATAGTTGTTCGGGATCAAAACTTTAAATTGCACGGAATGAAAAATAAACTACTGAGTGTACTCTTCACTCAACAGTCTTAGGTGAAACTAAATAGATTATTCATACCTTCCAAACAAATTTAAAGTATCCTTGCCCAAACAACCATAAACCCAAAACAAACAACAATTCCAAACAACAAATCAAATTTATTTATTACTAATTTCATTCCATACATTTGTTGTTTGATTTTCCTTTTATCCATATAATGATTTATCTTTAAATTTACATTTATTTATTGTAAAATTTCATTTTTATATATTCATATCAAATAGTTTTCTTTTATTGCAATACATTCGTATATTTTCTCAATTTCATTTATTTACACTACTTACCTTTATTTATTTATTTAGTGCTTACATTTCTATTATATTTAATTATAGCAACGTTTTAAATACAACTTAAGTTTATAACTCTATAACATCAATTCTTATAAATAAAAGCAATTTATTGAACACTTTCATTACCTATTTTTACTTGTACTATTTCCATTACAATTTCTTATTAAACATTTCAACTTTTAATATTCGGTAAGTTATATATATGTTTTTAAGGATGTAATTGAAAGTTATACAAGTTTATTCTATTTCCTTTAATTAATTTAATGTTCAATAAAAAAATTTGTTTTATATGTTACAAATTTAAATTTCTTTTTATATAATTTATACCTTAGCATTAAATCTCTTATTTCCTTTAGAGGTTTCAATTATTAATTAGTTACATTCCATTTTCTACAATAATATAAACTATTAATTAACGGAAACTTAAGAACTAAATACCGAGTTAAATTTCAAATCGTTTTAAAATAATAGACAAATGTATACAATTACACTTTATATATTCAATTATATTTAAAACAATTTAAAATTTTATAATTGTTTATCAAAATAAATCTGCAGTAAAACTACTACGGTGACCTTCCCACTTCGAAACTCGAAAATGAATGTCGATGATGCGTGCACTCATCACCGAAATTATTTTCCAACGACAGAGAGGGTAGTACAAAACTTATTTCTTTCAAAATTTCCTTTAAAACAATTGTTTCAAATTATATTAAAATATTTATATCAGAAAATACTTTTAATAGTATTATTATTATATTCAAAAATCAATTGAAAGAAATTTTTAAAACCCCGAAACTTAAGTTCTAAATTTCCAATTTTCATTTATTTTATTTTCAATCTTATATAAACTATTATTTATAAATTTCATTACCTAACAACCAATATATTGCAACCAAATATATATATATATCATTTATAAAATTTATTATATATATATAGAAAATATAATAGGCAACATTATTTCATTCGCCTATATTAAAAACAAATATTATGTCGGTATGTCCTATTAAGTGTTTAGAAATCCCTATTGATGTCATATCATCCTATGCACCAACCAGAATTTATAAATACAAAATGGAACAAATTAACACAATATTAAAACCTTTTTATAGCACTAACAAATACGCTCTCTCATATATATACACTCAGCTACTCCCATAGGGTATTACTACCCTATTAATAAAGAGTCAGACCCCCATAAAGCTAAGGTTTATCGCTAAACCAAAGCTCTGATACCAGATGTAACGTCCCGCCTTTTCGCACGGTTTGAATCGACGATAAACCACACACGTCAGACTTAAACCATACAGAAGAGTGGATTGTTATGGGGTAAATAAGAAAAATAGAGAAAGAAAAAAAAAACAAAATAGAATCTTGCAGCGGAACGATAAAATATAATAATCAAATAAACAGTTCATGAACCTGTTTCACAAAAACATTTGATTTTCTTTACTTATACAATACCATATCAGAGTTCACATACCAGAGAATAATCAATAATAATGCAGCGGAACAATGTGAAAGTAGTGGAATACTATAATATATGATAATAAATCTTCATCTTCGTCCTCCAGAGATAAAGGCTTCAAATCCTGAAAGCTCGGGCTGACGCGAGCGAATTGAAAAGATAAAACACTCAAGTCAGAACTAAAAGATCTTATGTAAGTTAAATCAACAGTAAATAATATGAGTGGAACGGCGTCAGAGATTTTTACGGGATTTGACATCTCCTATCCAGTGTCAACGTGAGTGTAGTAACTCAAGAGATGCTTGGGATTCACATCTCCTAAGGATCCGTTAAACTATGTACTATGTAGTAATATTTCGCTATTATAATAATGTCTATTAGAAAAATAAACTTACTTTTAAATAGCATTAAGACTTTACATTTTCCACCTTAACACATAATAGTGCCAATAGTCTATACAGTACCGTAATACCTCCTGATCGGGAGGCTACCAGAGGATACTCCATAGGTACGACACAAATCAAACTCGTACAAGGCGCACTAGGGTAGGTGACACGACAGAACTAGGCAATGCCAGGGTAGATATATCAATTACGCTTTCGGGTCGGTGGTAACGCGTAGCGCGCAGCTACCACCCACCTCGAGCCACACCCCCAAATAGAAAAAAATCAAAAGTGGTCACCGAATCAATCCAAAGATCAAAATATAATATCAAAGGAATGTGTCCGATCAAATATGCTACCTCATTAACCCGTCGATCGCTCATGTTTTAGCCACCTTATGCCAACTCACGGGAGTTGGGTCCACGTATTTACCTCAAAGGAAACGACGCCACCATCCTACTTCATTCTGGAATCTTCAACCGCGTACATGGTTGTTAAAATGGTTTTCGGAGTTGGTAGAGAGTATGACAACTTCCAATCCCGGTCTCTTCAACAACCAAACGTTATTATAACACCGCGGTCTTTTCAAAATAGTTTATACTTTAAAACCAGAATATAATATCCCTTTCAAAGCCATATAAATACGATATCATTTCTATTTTTAAAACCCCAAATCAATATGATATCATTTTTATTTTAAATATATCCATTTTTTCCAAAATCATAATACTTTCAAATATATATATCTTAAACCCTATAGCTTTGAAACATAATTTCTAATACTTAATGGTTTAAATGTTAAACCACTTTATATAGTAAAATAGCTTTTTAAATTTCACAAATAAATTCCAAATACCGATTTGAACCTCCAAATAAATCATTTCAATTTCCATATAATTCAAAGCTTTAAATATTCCATCATTTCAAAACTAATTCTTTGATAATTCCATATATATCAAATTTAGTTACTATTATTTAGATTTGAAATGTCTACTTAAAAAATCCAATGTAATTTAAGTAAAACTTTTAACTTCACATAACTGGGTATTCTTTCAATTTATTTAACTTGATATATTCATTTAAATCAACTTATATTCATTTAAATCACTCTAAACCAAATCAAGTTATAAGAATCATACCCTTTAAAAACTCAATTTATTTTAAATTTCAAATCAAATTTTTCGAGTATAATTCTTAAATAATTCAATTCAAACAAATTTCATATTTATTTTCCAACTAAATTTTTATTTAAGTCATTAAACTCCATATATACCATATCTTAAACAGGTACTTAACCATATGATATAAAACAATCAAATTCCATTATTAAACTTATTTTTATTAAACAAACTTATACATAGCTTAAATTCAAGAATTTAACTATATATATAATTAATATTTATATAATATCAAAAATTAATATTTATTAAACCGTATGTTTCTTTCCAAACCATAGAAAAACATTTCAAAATATTTTTATATATATAGATCACGGTATTTGTATATAATTTTCTATCCTATGGTCAAGTGATACGGATATTTATCATTTCAATCCGCAATTAAAAATAAAAATGCGGTTATATATCATTTCAAACCGCAATCCCGAATCAAAATATAACAAATAAAGAACTTGCAGATTATAATGACATAACATAAACATCCATTCATCCATCAACAGATCGCACATCCATCACAATCATCATCCAAAACAATCAATATCAATATTAATAGATAACTGATAATATATAACAGGTATTTAACTGACAGTTATATTCAATAATAAATGAAATAACTATTTAATTTAAATAAATGCAATTAACTAAGATGATGATTAAAATATACGAAACAATCATAAATAAATGCATAATCACAACAAAAATTAAATTTAACAAACATAAGAAATTTTAAAAGTTGTGAGTGGGTTAAAACACTCACCTTTTGAATTTAAATTGAATTCAAATCCAATTTAAACCCAAAAATTGAACGGTCTCAGAATCCATTCAAACCAGTGCCAAAATTTTCGGAATTCGAATACGAACATAGTGGAGAAAACAGTGCGTAATTTCGACCTCGTATGTGAAAGTTATTCGAGTTAGAAGGTATAAATATCAAAAATAAAAATAAAAATATAAAAAGTAAAGAAGATAAGCTATACCACGTCACCATCTTTTAACCGTTCCAAACCCTAGCGCAATTCGTTCGAACCCAAGCCGAGATTACAGCCACCACCTCCTCTGAATTTTCTCGACCACCACGCGCATCGCCCTGATGATCTGAACACACCGCCGACATCTACAACTTCGACCGACCCTTCGCCGTACTCGCGGCCCACTCTGCCTTGCCCAAACGCCTACGGCCGTCGCGCACGTAACTGGCCAATCAGGGCCGATTAAAGCACCTCTGACCCCATTGAACCGTACCGATGCGTACTACTCCACTTCCTCCACAAGCCAGTACTCCTCGATCGTCACGAAGATGACGATCTACCGTCAAATCCATCGACCCAAAATGAATGGCCGTGGATAAATGGCATATTTATGGTCAAACCGTGCTTCGCGTCGAAAAAATAATCACAGAATTGAGATGCGTTTTTCGAGAGCTTTCTGACGATATAAAATATGATATGTTTTGTGGAGTTTGAAATTTTGATTTTTGGATTTGAATTTGATTTGTGTTTGGATCTAGAATTCGTTTGTCTGCCATTGAGGAGGAAAGATAGTTGAAATATACGTACGGACAAAAGTGAAATAGGAGTAGGCTAGGGTTTATAACCGGGTATTTATAGGTAGGATTGAAATAGAATAGTTGGACACGCATTGAATATACGCGCTAACGACAAAGTGGCCCAAAAAGCCCGTTTTGACTCCGGAATGAAACTGGGTCAACCCATATATCAAAATAGATGTTTTAAAATATTTTAAATGCGACGGAATAGGTTTCACGTCCAAATTCCATCGTATGAAGAAGTTATGCTAAAATCAATAGTTTTCAAATTGATTTCAATTGATTTCAATTAAATCGATTTCAAGGCGTTTCGCGTTCGTACGATCAAACGACAGGTTGATCGCTACGAAACCTGAAATCCTACAATAATTCACCGTTACCGATCCGATGAAACTGGTTTCGTCGAAATCCGAGTCAGTGACCAAAATGGTTATTTTTCACGTTAATTAAATAAATTAATATTAAATTAAATTAAATTACTTATTATTTTACGACAAGTGCTACCATTAGTTCATACACTAATTCATTCCATTTATTATACATTATTTTATTAGTAAGTCAACATTTAAATTATTAATTTACCTTTTATATCCCATTATAAATTAATGCACACATTAATTAAGATTTTAAATCAAATTAATCATTACATCTTGGTAACATTCTTTTATTACAATAATAATAAAATTTACATTTACATTGTTTCACTTGTTGGAAATACATCAAGTTATTAACAATTAACTTACATTTATACAGTTACATTCAAGTTATTAAAAATTAACTTACCAATCTTATCCAAGTTATTATTTCCATTAATAATTCACTAAATTTTTACTTCCTTCAATATCAAGTCACCCAAATTTTATTAAATTAAGAAACTTAACTACCGAATTTTTTCGGGTCGTTACATTTCTGCCTTATTTCACTTTCTTTTTGGCTTCCGGGGATGTGGGCCTACTGCACTCCAACCTATATTTAGGTGTTTACGTATTACATTTAATTTAGCACCACCATTCTCATTTCTGAAATTTTCGTACTCACTCGTATGTTTGTTAGTACTACCATTGAGCGACAATGGTGGAAGGTGTATTTGGTATGACCTGCCCCTTTTATCCGAGGGCGTAATGTCATACTTATACTTGGAATGACCCGCCATCCTATTTTGAAGTCGTAATGTCCTTAACCGCAGGCTCGATATGACCTTCCCCTTTTGTTTAAGGGCGTAACATCATTTATGCGCTTAGCCACATTTCTATTTAGCGTCACCATTCTTAGTTCAAAAACTGCCATTGTCGGTCGTAGATTGTGCTGCAACTATTGAATGATGGCCGTGATCTATGAGGAATTTGTTCATGCACTTGGCATGGTCCCCCTATTTTGTTTGCGGGATGGCTAAAATAAAATATGACTGAGAAGTCAAGTCATGCATATACAACCCATTTCGCATGTGCATGGTTTTTTTGTACTGGTTCTGGCTGTCTAATATCCAGACATCCAGTATGCTGTATTGAACTAGCCAACATATACCGGGGCAGGGTAGTCTAATATTCCCATGTTCGACATATTAATTTGGCTGAAGAGTCGGATTGCCTTAATTCAATTCCAAGTGTATGGGTCCAATTTCACCGTTCTCAGTATTGAGAGTGTCATCTTCTTTTACTGACCTCGCATATTGCTACAACAATGACTATAGGCGGTTAACTATGAGTGTGCATTTATTTTTGCTAGAAGATAATATAGAGATTTTTATACCGCTCGGGCTATATAATATCCCTATGCCCAGTTTATATTATTGCTACTTGTTTATAATACTATAATGTACATCACATAAGTAATGTAAATTAAACAAAGCAAGGTCTGAGAAGCTTTGATGAGTTTCAAGTTCCTAGAACTAGGTTGCCATCAGTTTGGATAATTGGGAAACCCCATTTGCTAGAGCCTCTTCTATGACTAGCGTTCCTTTCCAGTTTGGTCCTAGTGCTCCTTCTGCCAGATCTTTTGTATTGGCCATTACTCTCCGCAATACCAAGTATCCTTCACAAAAGTTTCTTTCCTTTGAGTCTTGCATTATAAGTCTTCGCCATCCTTTGTCGATATGTGGCGGCCGCAACTACCTCAATCTCATCCCATGTCTCCTGGATGAGATCTAGGGCAGCCTCTTTTAATCTCTTATTCTTTTCTGTGCTATATGATATTCTTCTATGTGATGGGACTTCTACTTCGACCGGTACCATGACCTCATATCCATAGGTCACCAATAAAGGAGTGTGGCCTGTATGAGATATGGTCGAAGTTTGGTAGGCCTATAAAAGTAAATAGAGTTCTTCTTCCCACTTTCCTTTTGCTTTTTGCAACCTTTTCTTACGCAGTTTTTTGATGGTTTTATTCGCAGCATCTACTTGTCCATCGGCTTATGGGTGAGCGACCGAGGAGAAACTTTTTACTATGACGTTCTTCTTGCAAAGCTCCATGAATTCCTTCCTTTTGAATTGGGTGTTATTATCAGAAATAATTTTGCAAGGCGTCCCATATCTGGTAGTTATGTTCCTTACTACAAAAATAACCCTCTTCTTTGCAATAATTGTGGATAGAGGTTCTGCCTCTACCCATTTGTTGAAGTAATCTATGGCTGCTATGGCGTATTTAGCTTCTCCTCTCGACATCGGAAGCGGTCCTATTAGATCTATTCCCCATATATCGAACAGCCTTGGGCTTGTTGGTGGGATAAGTTCATTGGATAGTTATCTAGGAATATTAGCAAATCGCTAGCATTTGTTGCACTTTCTCATGAATTCCTTTGCATCTTGGACCACGGAAGACCAATAATAGTCGTGTTTTTCTTTGCAGTAATTGTGGCTAGAGGTTTCGCCTATACCCATTTAGTGAGGTAATCTACGACCACTATGACATATTTGGCTTCTCCTTTCGACATTGGGAGCATTCCTATCAGATCTATTCCTTATATGTTGAATGACCATGGGCTTGCTAGTGGGATAAGTTCATGGGATGGTTGTCTGGGAATACAGCGAATCGTTGGCATCTACCACACTTCCTCATGAATTTCTTTGCATCTTGGAGCACGGTAGGCCAATAATAGTCGTGTCTTAGCATCTCTTTCTTGGAAATGCACATAAGATAAAGGATAAAATAACCTCATTTCTATAATATGACATCAAAGAAGGAGTAGTACAGGGCTTGGTATCTCATCTTTCGAGCTTCATTTCTACTCGGAGGTAAGATCCCATTTAGAAGGAATTGTTGGATAGGAGTCATCCAGTTGTCTTCCTCGGCTCATTGAGATGAGGATTCGGTAGCGTGTTGCTCTTGGCTCTCCGCCATCCCTAAATTTTGTATACCTGAAGGTGGCCCATTGGGCTTGGGTCAAGACCAGTGTTTGATTTGGATTTATTACACTTGTTCTGCTTGATGCCCAATTGGTATTGTCTCCATTTCATCAACCACTTTGGCGCTGGCAATTTTTGCTAAAGAGCGGTGGATGAGTTGCTCTCATAGGGGATATGCTATATTTCAGATTGCTTAAACTGTTCTAGTAATTTGTTAGATAGTTCTGTATATTTGGCTAACGTCAGTTCCTTTGCTTGGTAATTTCCATGCACTTTATTCATAATTAACTGAGAATCACTATGAACTTTAATATGCGTTACTTTTATTACTTGGACCATTCATAGGCATGCGAGAAGAGCATCATATTCTTCCACATTGTTGGTAGCTTTGAAATCGAGTTGCATTGCTCCATGTAACTTTTGCCCATCTGGGGTGACCAATACATATCCAATTCATGCCCCTTGTTCATTCGATGCTTCATCTACAACCAGGTGCCAAAACTAAGAGGTGCTTGTCTCTTCCTCCGAATGGGGTTCGGCCAGTAGGGTGCATTCTGTAATAAAATTTGTCGGTGCTTGACCTTAAATTGCCTTCCTAGGGCAGTAAGTAATGTCGTATTAGCTAAGCTCCATTACCCACTTTAGTAAGTGACCTGACGTCTCTAGCTTCTGTAGTCTTTGTCCGAGAGGTTTGTCTGTGAGGACTTTAACGGAATGCGTCGGGAAGTAGGGTCGTAGCTTTCTTTTAGTATGAAGTAGGTAGTACGCATGTTTTTTTATCAAATGAATAGTTTAGCTCTGCTCCTGATAACCGCTCGCTCATGAAATAGACGGGCCTTTATGTCCCTTCATCCTCTCATACAATTACAGTGCTGATAGCTTGATTAGTTACAGCAGAGTAAATGATAAAGTTCTCACCTATTATCGATTTTGATAACATTGGAGTATTGGCCAAACAGTCTTTTAGATTTTGGAATGCGGTCTCGCACTCCTTGATCCATTCGAAGTTTCGCCCTTCTTCACTTGGTTAAAAAACAGGATGCATTTGTCTTTGGCTTTGGATATGAATCTGTTTAGGGTTGCTACTCTACCATTTAGGCTCATCAGATCCTTTGGCTTCTTTACAATTCCCATTCCTCTTATGGCATCAATATTTTCAGGATTTGCTTCAATGCCACATGCGCTTACTATATACCCTAGGAATTTTCCTGACTAGATAGCGAAAGTGCATTTCAGGGGATTTAGCTTCATATGGTATTGCCTTAGGACCGTGAGGGTCTGCTCCAAGTCTTTAACATGGTCTGATGCTGCTTTGAATTGACTGGCATGTCATCTACATACACCTCCATGTTCTTTCCAATTTATTTAGTAAACATTGTGTTGACTAACCTCTGATAGGTTGCCCCTGCATTCTTGGGTCCAAATAGCATGACCTTGTGACGGTACAACCCTTTTTCTATCATGAACTAGTCTGTTCCTGATCTGTTCAAACATAGCTATCTGATTATATCCTGAATATGCATTCATAAATGAAAGTAATTCATGCCCACTAGTCGCATCTACCAACTGGTCAATCCTTGGCAAGGGAAAGCTATCCTTCGAGTAAGGCTTATTGAGGTCAGTGACATCTATGCACATCCCCCATTTCCCATTAAGCTTCCTTACCAGTACTGGATTGGAAATCCACTTTGGATAATATACTTCCCTAATGAACTCGTTCTCCTTTAACTTCTTAACCTCTTCATGTAGAGTGTTGTATCTTTCCTGATCCAGAGTCTTGCGCTTCTACCTTACTGAGTGCACATCTGGATCGATATTCAGTGCATGGCAGATAATGGCCATGTCTATGAAAGAGGCTATGCGGTAGGATCGTGTAATATGGAATAACGAAATTGTCTAGGTAGATAAAGTAAGTAAAAGAAAGGTAGACACCAGAATTTTATACTGGTTCGGACCTCTAGTCCTACGTCCAGTCCATAAGCTTCACTTAGGAATTCCACTAACTAAAACCCTCACTTAACCCGGAGGAATAGGTTTACAACTTACCCGAACAACCGAACGGGATTTCTTGCCTCAACTATCGAAGAGGACTTCAACTCAATTACTAAAAAACAATATTCGACTTGTTGTGTTCTTGTCAACACTAATGAGCCTAATGTAGTACAATATTCCTATAATCTTATCCTCGAGAGTATGCAACGTGTTTGTGAAGATTTAGGAAATGTGAATTGCTATGAATCAAAAGAATGTTAAAAACAAAACAGTGATTCAAGCAATAAATTTGTGATTGCTTTGAGAATTTCTAGATAATATGTTCAAGAAGATAGTAAGATTAAAGCAAGAGAATTCAGTGATTTGAAGATGTTAGAATTATGTATTTATACTTGTAAAAGAGGTGCATCTGTTGGCTAAGGTTGCAAACAAGAGATGCTTCCATTTCCATTGGTGAATGGTTGCAACTCTTGGGAGGAAGAAGGTGTCCATTCATAGAAAAATCGCAGGTTCAAATTCAGTCGACTGAACAGAGAATTCAGTCAACTGAAAATATGAAGGAAAATTTTCAGGAACAAATTCAGTCGACTGAGCAGGGTGTTTCAGTCGACTGAAACTGTACATGTTTGTATATGTGTAACAGGTTCAGTCGACTGGTCATCCCTGTTCAGTCGACTGAACTATTAAGCTGTGCACAATGAATGTGTATTAAGAAATGAAATTTATAACATGTGTTCTAGTGTTTGTGCAAGCCTCTTGAGGATAGATTTTAACAATAATCTAAACTAAGACCTATAAAAATCATACTTATGTTTATCCTTGGTCTTAATCGTTCTTTCTTTAGCTTTGCACATATATCTTCCTTTTTGTTGAAATACATTGTCATTGATCAAAATCTAAGCGTATCAACATTCTCCCCCTTTTTGATTGATGACAATACTCATGTGTATAGAGATTATTTCCTCCCCCTGAATATATGCACTATATTTTCTACAAAACAAGGTTAGTCACATAGATTTCTCCCCCTTTGTCATCGACAAAAAGGAAGTAATAATCACAGAATTATATTGTCAAAGCAATTAGTGATACGCATGTCTATCGTTTAAGAATGTAGCATAGAATATAGCATAAAAAATGTAGCATGAGAAATAGAATGTTGCATGTATGAATAAAACATAAAATGTAGCATGAATAAAACATAAAAGATTATTTATACAAGCCTTGTGATAATAAGAAGCCATAAAAGAGTTTATTCATCTTTGTCCCAATCATATGAGGCTTCTCTCCCTCCCCTTGGTTCGTGGATAACGGGTCCACCTGTGGGAGGTCTATAACTTCCTCTTTGACCACCACTAGTACCACTCGTGTTGCTGCTTGTATGTTCTTCGGACGATGTCCATGTGAAGGTAGGTGTAGGACGTTTACCGCGTGATGTTGAAGCGGTAGTGGAAGTTGAGCATGAGATGGCATCCCATAATTTATTGAAGAATCCTTTAATTTTATCAAGTTTGTGATCTACCTTCTTGAGGCGATTATCAAGAATTTGTTGGTTTCTTGATAAAATTCCTAACGATTGATTGGTAGTAAAACTTGGCTCAATGATATGAATTTCATCTTCTTGGTCGAAGGGTTCTTCATGTCGAGCTTGTGGAGGTTGTTGTTGTTCTTGATGCCTAGCTTTCCATTCGGCAAGAGATATAATGCGAGGAGGTCTATCCGGGAGTTGCATAAGGCTTATTGTCCGTTGGTTAATTTGATGGACCATTGTATTTTCGGACTTGGGTAATGGCGTGTCAACATTGAGGAGAAGTCTCATGATATATTCTCCAAAATATATAGTTCGCATTTTGCCATTATTAAATGTGAGAAACTCATCAAGGATTAGTTGGAGCCAATTCACTTGAATATTGCCCCATATAGCGTATAGGGCTCGATAATTGATTGGGTAGACAAGTTCATATGTACCCGTTCGTAGAGTAAAAGTTCTCATAAGAGCTTTGTGAAGGATTCTAGCTCTAGGTCGTAGGGAAGTAGACTTAATATCTCTAATGTTAACATTATCATCTGAGATGAGTAGTGGTACTCATAGGAGTAGGTTTAGCAAAAGTGTTCTCCATTCCGAAACGTTTAATTAGATTAGCACAATATTTTTCTTGGTTTATAAAAATTCAATTTGTTAATTGTTTAATTTGAAGTCCGAGAAAATATGATAATTCTTCCATATGAGACATTTCGAATTCCTTAGTCATTATATTTGAAAATTCTTTACATAAGTTTTCATTTGTCGAACCAAATATAATATCATCTACGTATACTTTAATTATTAAAATATCTTTACTAGTATTTTTAATGAAAAGCGTTTGATCAACTTTTCCAATTTGAAATCCCGAATTTAGTAAGTAACTTTTAAGTCTTTCATACCAAGCACGAGGTGCCTGTTTAAGACCATATTGTGCTTTCTTTAATTTATATACATGATCTGGATATTTTTCATGTATAAATAAAGGAGGTTTTTCTACGTATACATTTTCTTTTATAAAACCATTTAAAATGCACTTTTAACATCCATTTGATAAAGTTTAAAATTATGATAACATGCAAAAGCTAATAGAATACGTATTGCTTCAAGTCTTGCAACTAGAGCAAAAGTTTCTTCAAAATCGATACCTTCTTCTTGATTATATCCTTGTGCTACTAGTCTAGCTTTATTCCTAGTTATATTACCTTGTTCATCTATTTTATTTTTGTAAACCCATTTTGTTCCTATAACAGATTGATTATTCGGACGGGGAACTAATTCCCAAACATCGTTACATTCAAATTGATTTAATTCTTCTTGCATTGCAATAATCCAGTAATCGTCTTTTGATGCTTCTTTAGGATTGTTAGGTTCGATTGTAGAAATGAAAGCTACATGTCCCATTTGATTTAGTTGATTTCTTGTCTTAACTTGAGAATTGATTTCACCTATTATGTTTTGAGTAGGGTGATCTCGTAATATTCTTGGTGATGATCTTAGTTCATTATTACAATTTTCAAAATTTGTATTTTCTATATTTATAAATTCTCCATCATCTTTTATACTTAATTCTTTGTTGAAATTCTCATCAAAAGATACATGTAAGGTTTCTTCGATTACGTTTTTTCGTTTATTAAATACTCGATATGCCTTACTTCGTTCTGAATATCCTACAAAAATTCCTTCATCGGCTTTTGAATCAAATTTACTTAGTTGATCTTTTGTATTCAAAATAAAACATTTTGATCCAAATATTTTGAAATAAGATATATTTGGCTTTTTGTTGTTAAATAGTTCATATGAAGTATTTTTAGTTAATGATCTAATTGATATTCTATTTAATACATAGCATGCAGTAGCTACGGCTTCTGGCCAAAAATGTTTTGGTAGAAAACTTTCATTTAATAATGTTCTAGCGCATTCTTGTAATGTTCTATTCTTTCTTTCTACAACTCCATTTTGTTGAGGAGTTCTAGGAAATGAAAAATTGTGATTTATTCCTTTCTTTTTACAGAACGTTTCAAAAGCTTCATTTTCGAATTCGCCTCCATGATCATTTCGTATATTTTTAATCTTCAAATCTTTAGTGTTTTGAATTCTTTTGACAAATGTTTTAAAATGCTCAAAAGTATCACTTTTAATTTTCATAAAAATAGTCCATGTATATCTTGAGAAATCATCAACTATTACAAACACATATCGATTATGATTAATGGATTGAACTTGTGTTGGTCTAAATAAATCCATATGTAGTAATTCTAATGGTTGTAAAGTTGAAATATTTTTCTTAGATTTGAAAGATGATTTTGTTAATTTTCCTTTTTGACAATCATCACAAAGATTTTTTATTTTAAAGTTTAGTTTGGGTAAACCTCTTACTAATTCATTTTTGGAAAGTTTTCTAATAGTTTTAAAATTTATATGACAAAATCTTTTGTGCCATAACCAAGGATCATTATCTTTGGCTAGTAAACACATACTTGTATTATGATTAATATTCATATTTAGAACGTAAATATTCCTATCTCTTTTTCCTTCAAAAAACAAGATTTTGGTTTTGATCAGAAATACTACATTTATTTTCCGAAAAAGTTATTTTAAAGCCTTTGTCACAAAGTTGACTTATGTTAAGTAGATTACGTTTTAGATTTTCAACTAATGAAACATTTGTTATAAAAGGTAAATTTGATGTACCGTAATTGCTCACATCTCCTTTGCCAATGATATAGCCTTTTGAATTGTCTCCGAAGGTAACCGAGCCACCATCAAAGTATGTGATGTTTGTAAGCATATCTCTATCTTCGGTCATGTGTTTTGAGCAACCACTGTCTAATATCCATTTTTTCTTTTTAAGTGGGACATCAGATTCTTGAGCCATGAAGCATACATTTGCTTGTTCATTGTCGCTATCATTTTCACTTTCGGATGAAGATGAATTCGAATCATCCCATGTCACAGAGAATGCCTTCTTTTTGAATTTCTCTCTCTCTGTTTTTGTTGTTGAGAGCTTTTTGATTCTCCTTCTTTTGCTCTGGGCAATTCTTGTGCATGTGACCTTTCTTGTGACAGTTGAAACATTCTATATTCGAGGATGTAGGTTTGTTCAAGAAATTCTTACTGAATCCGTTTTTATTTCCTTTTCTATATCTTAAGAATTTCTTAAAATTTTTGGCTATAAATGCTAAATCCTCATCTTCAGACTCTGATTCTTCCTTTTCTGCATGAAAGGCTACATTCTTTCTTTCTTGAGCTTGATCTTTCTTAGCTTGCATATTTACTTCATACGACATAAGATTTCCAATCAATTCCTCTGGTTTCATTGTAGATAGATCATTTGCTTCCTCGATTGCTAGTACTTTTCTCTCTCATTCATCAGTGAGTGAATTTAGAACTTTAGACACTATGTCAAAATCCGTGTATTTTTCTCCTAGTCCGATTAAAGCATGATGAATGTCTTGAAATCTCGAGTACATGTCATTGATGGATTCATTTTGTCGCATTCTAAAGTTTTGGAATTGATTCTTCAGCATGGATATCTTTGTTTGTTTAACCTTGTTTGTGCCTTCATGTATGACTTTAAGTGTTTCCCAAATTTGATATGCAGTAGTACATATGCTAACATGGTTGAATTCGTTTCTATCCAGGGCGCAAAATAGCATATTCATAGCTTTGGCATTTGCAATAGCTTCATTCTTTTGAATTTGTGTCCATGTAGGATAATCGGTTGTGGGTACAACGAACTCTGCTTGAGTAGCATTCCAGGCTTCGAAACTTGTTGCTTGCATATAAATCCTCATCCTTGTAGCCCAATAGTTATAGTTTAGTCCATTGAATAGAGGAGGTCTTTGGGTAGATTGTCCTTCCGCAAATGTAGAACTATAGGCAGATGTTGTGCTTGTACTTGCGTTATTTTCCATATTATCAATATGTCTAATAACGGTGTTATGGTTATAGGACGGCCTTGCTCTGATAACAATTGAAAGAGGCTATGCGGTAGGATCGTGTAATATGGAATAACGAAATTGTCTAGGTAGATAAAGTAAGTAAAAGAAAGGTAGACACCAGAATTTTATACTGGTTCGGACCTCTAGTCCTACGTCCAGTCCATAAGCTTCACTTAGGAATTCCACTAACTAAAACCCTCACTTAACCCGGAGGAATAGGTTTACAACTTACCCGAACAACCGAACGGGATTTCTTGCCTCAACTATCGAAGAGGACTTCAACTCAATTACTAAAAAACAATATTCGACTTGTTGTGTTCTTGTCAACACTAATGAGCCTAATGTAGTACAATATTCCTATAATCTTATCCTCGAGAGTATGCAACGTGTTTGTGAAGATTTAGGAAATGTGAATTGCTATGAATCAAAAGAATGTTAAAAACAAAACAGTGATTCAAGCAATAGATTTGTGATTGCTTTGAGAATTTCTAGATAATATGTTCAAGAAGATAGTAAGATTAAAGCAAGAGAATTCGGTGATTTGAAGATGTTAGAATTATGTATTTATACTTGTAAAAGAAGTGCATCTGTTGGCTAAGGTTGCAAACAAGAGATGCTTCCATTTCCATTGGTGAATGGTTGCAACTCTTGGGAGGAAGAAGGTGTCCATTCATAGAAAATTCGCAGGTTCAAATTCAGTCGACTGGAGAGAGAATTCATTCAACTGAAAATATGAAGGAAAATTTTCAGAACAAATTCAGTCGACTAAGCAGGGTGTTTCAGTCGACTGAAACTGTACATGTTTGTATATGTGTAACAGGTTCAATCGACTGGTCATCCCTGTTCAGTCGACTGAACTATTAAGTTGTGCACAGTGAATGTGTATTAAGAAATGAAATTTATAACATGTGTTCTAGTGTTTGTGCAAGCTCTTGAGGATAGATTTTAACAATAAATCTAAACTAAGACCTATAAAAATCATACTTATGTTTATCCTTGGTCTTAATCGTTCTTTCTTTAGCTTTGCACATATCTCTTCCTTTTTGTTGAAGCACATTGTCATTGATCAAAATCTTAGCGTATCAACAGTCTATTCCTACCATACCTGAATGAGTCTTGGCAAATATGTCTACCGACCTTCTCAAGAAGTCTATTAGCTCATCCCGTACCTCTGTGCTAAGGTTCTTCCCTATCTTGAGCACCTTTGTGGGGTCCTTTGGATCTATTTGTATGTCTTCGATGCCATTTACCGGCTTTAATTCTTTCTTTGTCGCCTCTAACCTTGGATCTATCTCACTTTCTAGCTCCTCTTCTAGTGTTGTGTTCATAGAAGATGCTTGCTTCTGGGTTTTCTTAGAGAAATACTATACATAGACAAAGTTATATTCATCAGTGTCGATCATGTGCATATACGTTCTCTTTTTTTTCCTCTAAGGTATGTGGGTATGGGATTACTCGCTTCAGTATCAATCTGTGTATCCAACACGGCCATAATTTTATGTTCCAGTTTAGCTTCCATTCTTATCATTAAGAATACCAGAAAATATAGTAGACTAGTTTGGAACAATTTTATTGCTAGAGTTAAGATTCGCATTGTATAGTTCCCTTGCAAAAAGTTGTTCCCCTCTTACTGATCCTATTCCAACTGGAGTAGTGAACTTTATGAGAAGGTCCTTTTGGGAAATGATTGCCCTAGATCGATTAGGGCTGGTCTTCCCAAGAAAGCATTGTAAGGTGAGGGTTGGTCGATGATTAAGAAACTTGCATAAAATGGCTTATGTAACGCCCGTGCATAATAAGCAGATGTTGACCCTACTGGAATGGTAGTAGTGTTGTTGAAACCAAAGATCGGTTCAGAGCCAAGTTTCAAGATTTCTGAAGGTAATTTCATTTGATCATAAGTAGACTTGAGAATGATGTTGATTGAGCTTCCCGAATCGACAAAGACTTTCTTCATAGTACAATTTGACACTTGCACTGTAATCATAAGTAGGTCATGATGTGAGAATACCACTCTTGCCGCATCAGCCGCCGTAAAAGTTATCTCTAGAGCAGGATTCTGTTTGACAAGGAAGATCGCCCTCTGTGTTTTAGCCTCTCTCACATATCACTCATGTGCCTTCTTGCTTACACCGGTGAAGTATGGTCCTTCATAAATTGAAGCTATTAGGTTTGAAGATTGTCGGCTTGGTGTTAATTAGGATCCGGAGTTAGGTTTCAGGTCCTATCTTCCCCATTTTCCCTTTGGAAGCTTCCTATATAACCTTTCTCGATTAGCCTCTCTAACTTCTTCTTCAAGTGTCGGCAGCTGTCAGTATGATGCAGTTCGCTTTATGGAAGCGGTGTATGCTTAATTCGTAAGCTAGCTCGTCTTTGGTAATCTTATATATCTGCCTGAGGGGATGTGTGAGGGGGGTTTTGTAGCGAAGCTTAGCTCCTTTTGTCCCTTTGCAGGTGGGTGATATTCGTCTGCCCCCTTTTTCTATCATAATTGGGGGTGGAATTCCATGAGCATATGGTAAAAACTCGGCCTTTTCCATCCTGATGTAACCAGCTGCCCTTTCATAAAAGGCTTTCTTTCTATGGCAAGATTTCTAGTTATTTATGTACCACATAACCGTTCCTTTCCAAATCTTGGCATGCGTTGCCATTAATAGTGCTTCTTTGCTAATTGTCCCAATTCAGAGAGCTTCTGTCTTAAAGCGCTTGATGAAACTGCATATGCTTTCGTTCTTCCCTTGCTTCATACATGACATGGAATGGATGTCTGGTATGGCTTTCCTTCTCGAATTGAATTGTCTCAGGAAATCAGCAGATAATTGCATTTAAGACTATACGTATGTTGCCCCATATCTTTTGAACCATCGCAAAGATGCATCTAATAAGTATATAGGGAACAACTTGCACCAAGCCATCCTTTCCACCTTTAGGATGTCCATAAAGAACTCGAAGGTGCTGAGGTATTCTTCGGGTTGGTAGTTCCATCGAACTTGTTAGTTGTAGGGGCTTTGAAGTTACCGGAAAAATCGGCTTCGATAACGGTTTCACTGAAAAGGGAGCAAATTCCTTCCTCTATTTTTTCTCATGTATTCTGCTGACAGATCTTTGCTAGTTGTTCTACCTAAGTTCTTAGTCGGTGGATCTCGTATTCTCTTGGGTCAACCTAAGATGAGTTAGCGTCAGACATGGTGTCCACATCATTTTTAGTAGATTGGGTTGGTTTTTCCAGCAGCGGGCGGTCTTTATTAGCCGATTTAGTTTTGATCCTAGGGTTAGCTTGAACTTTGCTTTCAGTTTGGCATTGAATCTTAATTCAGCATCACCGTTCCTTAGTGGGAGTGTCATTATCATTTCCCACCTGAATGTTTAGTGAAGTAGCGGGACAATGGCGGTAAGGTATGGAGTGAGGAGGTGAAGATGGCTTGTGAATGATGTATTGGGTCATGGTTTTCTCTAATCCGTCCATACACTAGTTTATTTAGTATGAGAAGTATTGGAATACGATCAAGACGGGATCTACAAGGCCATGGTTGAAACTTCTGCCTCATACTGGTTTTTTGAAGTTATAAGTGGTTTATTAATGGTTTTCGCGGCTAAGAGCGAAGGCTCTTAGATTGGAGTGACGGGTAAATTTGTAGGATTCATGGTACATAGTGTACAATTTTACTGGATGTGGGAGACAAGTGGAGGTTGCCCTCCTTCTAGTGCTAAAAAATGTTGATGAACTTTTTTCATCTTTCAACTCCTTAATTAAGTGAGAAGTAATTAATCGATTAATTACTTGTTGATTTGAATTAGCAAAATTAAATAATCTTAATTTTATCATAAAGTGGTGATTATGTTGCCAAATGCTTATACCACCAAGTAGTCGCACTTTAACTGTTTGTTAAAATGTCAAATACGATTAGGATAGATTAGATGAAATTTAACGCTGGAAACCAACGAGAAAACAGTAAAAGCAGAAAATTGTAAAGGATACAAGGAATTTACGTGGTTCAGATTTTAAGAAATCCTACCATCCATGGAGAAAGTTTTTCTTTCTTTCTTTTGCATGGATTTGTTATGGAATTTCATGATTGAAGGTACAGTTAAACCTTTCAGGTTGACAATAAAGAGAAAATGCCAAAGAAAAGGGTCAATTTCATGCTACAGTGTCTTTTCTATTTATAGCCTTATGATGTAATAGCCTTATGACGTGGGTGGATTGTTAGAATACTTTTATTCCCTTCATATGTTAGCCTTTGGATTCTGCCGAATGTATTACCATCACGTTTGTGCTAACCGGTATACGATTCCTACATGACATTGTGGTGTTGATCTACACATGTTTATTTGACATCGCGTTGGGCGAAAAAGAAGCTGCATTGCCTTACTCTGCTTTAAGAGTTGACTCATCGTATGCTTGCATTGCATTTGAGGCTAATTATGATATGAGACGATTGCGATTTGAGTTGCCTCTTCTCAAGTATGCCTAGAATACTTATGAGAGAGAGATCTTTATGCCTTGCCTTTTACCTGTAAGCATGGTTCTGCTTTGAAGCATATCATTGAGTGGTCCTATATATAGCCCCTTTAGAGTGCTTTTGACCTCGTGCGACACTACCTAGATTGCCCCTGGTATGTGCTGGTGCTAACCTGTTCTTGTAGGTATTGATAAAGTGTGTGCTTTGGAGTGTGGTCGTTTCATTATAGCATGTATTGCTCCTTGTGCTTTAGCTCATTTTTCTTGTTCTACCTTTGACTTTTACATCGTCGTTGTGACTTGTCCCTATTCCCCAATATGTGCAATGTTTGTCTCTTTCTGTTGTTCCCTTGGTTGTAAGGCTCGTGTTCGGTTAGGCGCTATGACTTCAAATTGGTTTCCTCACATCCTGCCTCATTTATCTTTATTGCAATTCGCAGTAAGAGTGGGTGTAAAACCTCTCCTTTAGAGATTGGATCCAGATTTAATTTGAAACTTCTAAAAGAGAAAGGTGGAATTATTTGAATATATTATCACTCCCTCTTTTCTTTTGGACACTCATTTTATTAGATCTAGATCTAGTATTTACTTATTTCCTTTTCTCTTTAGCACCAAGCCCTAATTTATTTTTGTATATATCTTTATTTAACTATGTACATTTCTTTCATACACACACATGCATGCACACACACATATAAATACATAAGTGGGAATATATATACTACACACACATAGTGTGTATGTGTCTAAGATATACATATATGGCACTATTAATATGTGTATATAAACCATATACATATATTTAGTATAATTAGACATATGTATATACTTAGACATTTGTATTTCCGATATGCATGATAATTTGACACATGCATGTGTAAGTATAATATATATATGTACAACGGATACGAATCACAATATCCATATGTGTATATATATTTATAATCATACACATGCTTATATATCTTTACGTTATTATGTGATGTTATGAATATGCATATGACATATTCAAAAAACCATTCAATTAGATTAATTAAGATAAAATAACAAATATAAATAATTTTAAATAAAATATGATTTTATTTAATACTTAAATTAGATCTAATGCCAGTTAGTAAACTTCGTGTGCCCATCAAGATCTAAATAGTGATTTATTTTCTAAATTTACCCATTTCACCATCACCCATGGTGAAACAGACCAGGTTCCTTTAGAAACAAAATCAACAAGGAAACTAGTAGCAACTCTACATCATTATTATTTAGAACAACTAGAAGAAATAAAAATGATGATGAATTATTCAAATTCAACGCAATGACAAGCAATGATTTAAACCCAGCATGGTCTAACTAAGTGTTTCAAGTTATGTTTAAGCAAGGAAAAGTAAGAAAACTAAAGCAAGTGCACCCCATGCATCAACTTTGAAAATAAGGGGGAGAGTACTTCAATTAATTATATGACATTCCTAATATGGAATATTATGGAGATGAACTACCCCCACTAGAAAAATATTAATAGATTACACCCTTCTTTTATAAGCATTTTAGAACGTAAACTCAATAGTTAAGATACAAATATATTCATGAAAAGTTTCAAGCGTAACTGGTCGGTAATAAATAATAACATAGACAATCAAAAGGGTAGAATCATGATTTTGTGGAACACTAGTGTATGGATAGCAATGTTGTTTTTTTCTAATGAGCAACGTATCGCTTATCTACTACAAAATAGAGGTAGTTTCAACATGTTTATAAGTGTTTTCTATGGTTTACGCACACAAAATCAAAGGCTAAAAATGTGGGATATTATACAAAAATGCAAAAAATAATATATCAATTCCATGGCTGACATCAGGTGATTTTAATTATGTACTCTCAGCTGGTCTAAATAATAACGGTAAAAATGATGACTATGAATTTTACAATATTATGCTTGTAATTGGGTTGCAAGAAATACAATATATAGGCAGTAGTTTCACTTGGAGGGAGGGTGCGAAAGGTCATTTAACACATCGTAAAAGTAATATAACACTCATTAACATTGAGTTACAATCTATATTCCCTGATGCGTATGTTCTTGTGTTAAACCATTCCACTAGTGATCATTATCCAATATTGATAAAATTAACATGTGATGGTGAGCTGTAAAAGAAATACACATTAGGTGCAGTAATACTTGGGTCAATTACAATGGGTACAACGAATTTATAAATAATGTATGGAAAATATTAGAGGATGGAATTCCTTATGCAGCCAGTGAAAAATTGAAAAACACAAAAAAGCCCTAAAATAATGGAATAAGAATTGTGTAATAGAAAATCCATCCGATCTTAATGCTTGAAAGCCCATCCGATCTCAAAGTGATACAAGACTACAAGGACAACCTTTTCACTTTAAAAAGAATTATTCACACTCATGAGAAAATCAACAAAAATTCAAAAGTAAGATGGTTTCATGATGATGATCCATGCACAAAATTCTTTTATGCACAGATGTAAACAAATAAAAATAGAAATTGTTAGAACCTCCAGTTTATGTTTTAATGACAACAACTACAATCATACACACACACACTAATATATTTTATCAAGATTACGGGTATATACTACAAGAAGACATCATGCTCGAAGATATTGAGACTCGAAGAAAAACAATGATCTATCGACCATACTATAGTTAGTAAGGTTATTCTACTGTAAAAGAGTCTTAGACAAAATATTGTTAACGTCTCTTTGAGTATATATACATACACGATCACACACAATTTCATATACATTGAACTTAATTTGAAAAACTGTTTTTTTCCTACTCACAGAAGTCTGAGGTAAAACCACAAATGTCTGAGGGAATACTCGGGAAAATAAATTTCTGAAGCCACAGATGTCTAAGATAAAACACAGACGTCTGTGACAATTCTCGAGTAATTATTTTCTAAAATCACAGGCGTCTGAGGTTTTACCACAGACGTCTGTCATTTGAAAAAATGTAAATTTTTGAAAAGACACTTCTGTTAAACGAAAGAAATTTACCCTTCATCGAAAGATTGCAGCCATTAAAATGAATAGAATTTATCTAATAGTAACAATTATTCATCTGCATCCTTTTGGATCTATAAATACTACCTTGATTGAGATTTAGATATTAACTAACTTAAATTAATTGAATCAATTCTCTCTTGATTTCTTATCACTCTCGTGTGCTTACATTGCTCAATCTATCATAACCAAAATATAATTTTGGTTAAACCACTTCCTACAACTCAAAACACTCACATTCACATACTCAAAGGAGATCATAGGAAGATTTGTACTATCGTTCATAAACCGTGTTATTTGGAACACAAGATTCTCAGAGATATACTTTCGATTATTCCTCTAGACGAAACAAGGATTGTTGGTCAAAGGAAATACCGAAGGGGAACTTCAGGACTAGACCTACGACGGGAGGTTCAAAACGATATAAAGTATCTGGTGTGATCGTTTCTATTATTTATCTTATATTCAATTATTATTCTCTACTTAACATAGTTAGTAATATACACACACATATATAAGTTGCATTATTTATAAAGATCCTATAGACTTTCAATTGGTATCAGAGTAAGGTCATTTCAATCTATAGTAACACATAATTGAAAAATCATTAATATAACAAGCATGTTTCAAGAAGGTCAATCAACTTCTCGTCCTTCACTATTTACTAGTTCTAATTATGCTTGTTGGTCAACCCGTATAAGAATTTTTTTGGAAGCAAATGACTTAGAAATATGGCTAACAACTCAAAACAAATATGAAGCACCTAATACCAATATTAGCACATGGACTGATGCACAAAAAGCAGAGGCATGTAACAATGCCAAAGCTATGAATGTTCTATTTTGCTCACTTGACAAAAATAAGTTTTCACGTATCACGCTTTGCAAGACTGCATATGATATATGGCGCATTTTACATGTCACACACGAAGACACAAATAAAGTCAAGCAAACTAAAATTTTGATTTTACAAAACCAATTCTCATCCTTCAAAATGAAAACAAGTGAATCAATTATTGATACGTTTGTAAGATTTCAAACCATTCAACACAATCTCATGGCACTTGGAGTCAAATTCACATATTTTGATTTAGTCACGCAAATATTAAACTCTTTGACAAATGACCAGGAACGAAAAGTTTTAGCCATCGAAGAAGCTAACGATCTTTCTCAACTTAAAGTCGAAGAGCTAATAGGAAATTTAATGTCATACGAAGCTAACTTAGAGGCCGGAAAGGATCAAAATCATGAAAAAAAACATAGCATTCCAAGCAAGTAAGATTCAGACTTAGATGAAGAGGAGATTGTCTTTACTGCCAAAAACTACAATAAATTCAAGAAGTTCAAGAAGATGAACGGGTTTCAAAATGGTGGCAAACCAAACTCTTCAAATCGAACATCGATTAAATGCTATGAATGTGAGAAATTCGAGCACATGAAGAAGGATTGTTCACAGCTCAACAATGATAAAAAGAAAAGAAAATTCGAGAAATTCAAGAAAAGGAAAAGAGCTTTTCAAGTAACATGGGATGATTCAGATTCGTCTTCTTCTTCACATAGTGATAGTGAAATCGACTATGAACAAGCAAATGTGTGTTTTATGGCTAACACTGATGAGGTACGTCCTGAACTTACTTATGATGAATTAATGGAAATAAGTATTGAATTAGATGATAAATATAGAGAAACAAAAAAATTAAATAAGGAATTGTAGAAAAGTTTACTATATCAGAATTAGAAATAGGATTATTAAAAGATGAAAAAATTATCTTAGAAGAAGAATTAGATATTGTTAAAAAGAAGTATGCAATATAATTATCTCAAAATGACAAACTATTAAATGATTTAGAAAATTATAAGTTAGAGAAAGTTAATCTGGAAAAAGAAAAATTATAATTATAAGCAAATTTAGATTCTAGAAACATTGAAATTTGTGATCTTAAAAGCAAATTAGAAAAAATAATAAATAATGTGACAAACTTCAACAAAGGAAAACAAAATTTAGAATATTTGATTACGATATATAAACCATCTGGATATCGAAATGAATTAGGTTTTAAAAACAAACAAAGGCCAAAGCAATATAGCACATTATACACAAAATTCAAAAAGCCAAAGTTAGAAAATAAGTTTGAGAATTCCTATACAAACATGGTCGATATATGGATTCCAAAAACAAATAATAAACGAATTAGACAAAAAAATATTCATGGATATTTATAAAAAGTTGTATATAAGAAAAATTACATTTCCAAGGGAACGAAATCCTCATGGATATCGCTACCTACATCCACTAACATGTAGGATCCTAATCAAAGAAGGTGGATACCAATAAAAAATTTCTTAATTTGCAGGTACCCAAAATTAAAATAAAAAATAAAGAGAAATGGATATTCGATAGCAATTGTTCTAAGCACATGACTCAAAATACTAATATGTTATCATAACATATATCGATGGTGGTACCATAACATTCGAAGATAACTCAAAAGGATTTGTCACTGGCATTGGAGAAATCATCAATATCGGTATTTCTAATTCTCCAATAAGTACAAATGTTTTATTGGTAGAAAATTTAAAATGTAACTAAGTATGAGTTAAATTATGTGACAAAGGATTTAAAATTGATTTCGAGAAAAATAAATGCAATATTTTTGATCAAATAAAAATTTAATTTTTGAAGGATTTAGAAATCGAATCATATATATTTTAAAACAACACAAATTTATGGTTAGCCGTGATTCATGATGATCCATGGTTATGGCTTAAACGATTTTGTGATATAAATTTTAAGAATATCAACAAACTATCTAGAAATGAATTTGTTAGAGAATTATCTAAAATCAACTAGAAGTTCAAAAACCTATGTTGCGCTTGTCAATTTAGTAATAAAGAAAAGCTCCTTTAAATCTAAAAAGGAAATTTTCACAAAACAACCTCTCGAATTACTCTATCTAGTTTTATTCAGACCAACTCAAGTATGTTCAATAAATCATAATAATTACGTTTTTGTAATTATTGATGATTTTTCAAGATATACTTGAACATTATTTTTAAAACATAAAAGTGACGTGTTTGAAATGTTCAAATTTTTTGCTAAACGAATAAAAAATTTAATGAATTTAAAAATAAAAAATATGTGAAGTGATCACGGAGGTGAATTTGAAAATGAACTATATACCAACTTTTGTGACAAAAAGAGAATTAGCCATAATTTTCGTTCCCTTGAACACCACAACAAAACAGTATTGTATAAAGGAAAATCGAACTTTACAAGAATGTGCATGAACTTTACTAAATAGTAGTAACTTACCAAAGAATTTTTGGGCCGAAGCCGTTGCTACTGCTTGTTATGTATTAAATCGTGCAACACCTAGACCAATGACAAAAAACACATGCTACGAAATATTTTTTAATAAGAAGCCAAAAGTGTCATGTTTTCATCTATTTGGGTCAAAATGCTTCATATTAAACATAAAGATAATCTAGAAAAATTTGATTCTAAAGCCGATGAAGAAATTTTTGTTGGTTATTCTGATCGAAGCAAAGCATATAGAATCTTTAATAAACGAACAAATATTATAGAAGAAAGTTTTCATGTCTCATTTGACGAAAACTTTAAAGAAAATAAAAATAATTATGATGAAGAAATTATAAACAAAACCAATATATATATACATGAAAATAATAATAATAATAATAATAATGGCAACAACCATAATGATAAAATGATAACATCACCTAGAATAATAAGAGACAATCCTATTAATAAAATTATTGCAGATTTAAATATAAGAGTATCAACCAAAAAACAATTAAATCAAATGAGTCATGTTGCATTTATATCAAATTTGGAACCAAAAAATTATAAAGAAGCATCAAAAGATAATTTTTGGCTTGTTGCAATGCAAGAAGAACTTAATCAATTTAAAAGAAATGATGTTTCTGAACTTGTACCAAGACCAGACAATCAATCTGTAATTGGTACGAAATGGGTTTTTAAAAAAAAAGCAGATGAAAATGGAAATATTGTACAAAATAAAACAAGATTAGTAGCTCAAGGATATAATTAAGAAGAAAGAATTGATTATGATGAAACATTTGCTCCTATAGCACGTCTCGAAGCAATACGAACATTACTGGCTTTTGCATGTCATTATAATTTTAAACTTTTTCAAATGGATGTAGAAATATAAATTTTAAACGGATTTATAAAAGAAAAAGTGTATGTTAAACAACCTCTTTTGTTTGTTTATGAGAAATATCCTGATCATGTATTTAAATTTAAAAAGGCCATATGTGGATTAAAACAAGCACCTCGTGCTTGGTATGAAAGATTAAAAACTCATTTACAAAGTTCTGGTTTTCAAATTGGTTAATTTGATTACACTTTATTCATAAAACAAGAAAATAATAATATTTTTGCCGTACAAATATATGTTGACGGCATTATATTTGGATCCACTGACAAAAAATTATGCACCGAATTTTTTAAAATAATGAAAGATGAATTTGAAATGTCATATATGAGAGAATTAAACTATTTCTTAGGATTACAAATAAGATAACTAGAAAATGGAATGTTTATAAATCAAGAAAAATACTGTCATGATTTATTAAAACATTTTGGAATGGAAAATATATCAAGTAAACCAACTCCAATTAGTACTACTCTACATTTAGATAAAAATGAAAATGGAAAAGATTTCGACCAAAATTATATCGAAGTTTGATAGGATTTATGTTAGACTTAATAGCTGGTAGACCAGATATTATGATGAGTATATGTTTATGTGCTCGATTTCAAGCATAGCCAAAAGAATTACATCTTCGCACGGTAAAACGAATCTTAAGCTATTTAATAAATACTAGGGACTGCAGACTTTTTTATCCAAAAGGAAGCTCGTTCGAACTCGTTTCATATAGTGATGCTGATTTCGACGGTTGTAAAACAGATAGAAAAAGCATAAGCGGCACATGTCATTTTATTGGTCGGTCTTTAGTTTCATGGTTTAGTAAAAGGCAAAACTGTGTTTCACTCTCGACATCTGAAGCCGAATACATCTCAGCGGCTTTAACATGTGCACAAGTAATCTATATGCAACAAACTTTTCTAGGTTTCGATAAAATTATAACAAAATCTCCTATATATTGCGATAATACAAGTGTTATAAATTTATCAAAAAATCTTATTAACCATTCTCGAACAAAACATATCGATATTCGTCACCTTTTTCTATGTGATAATGTGGAAAAATCATTTATATCACTGAAATTTGTAAATACCGAAAAACAAATTGCTGATATTTTTACTAAACCATTAAGTGAACTAATTTTTATTAATTTAAGACGAGATCTAAGAATATGTTCGTACAATGAATTGATCAACTAAATTTGTAGGATTAGTTTTAGTACACTTTAATTATTATTATTTTTGAAGAAAAAGCTCATATAAAACTACATGGGATAAAATTTATACACATAGATTAATAAAAACCACTTAAAATTTAAACTAATACTAACCATATAAAACCTAACTACTCTCTGTTAAAAGTTATACGGTTGAACTTCTTTTCCTCAACCAATTCTCTAAGTATAGTAAAACATTCATCTTATAAATCAAGCTTCTTTTCTTTCTAAAAACAAATAGTTTATTAAGACAAATATTACTCAAAAAATGTCTTCCGATCACGACTCCACCTATTCAACTATCGACTATAAATCATCTTCATCGGATTGCACTTACGTTTCACCAACTAAATCCACACTTACATCAATTCGCTCAACCTCTTTGAACATTATTGCATCACCTACGTACCATACTGGCTTTTCCCCTAAGGAAAAGAAAGCCAAACGGTCACTTGATCTGCAATCAACATCTCTCACCGATAAAGTCGATGAGATATGTCATCATCAACAGGAAATGATAGAAGTTTAACATGAAATGTATTACGAGCAACGACATCAAGGATCTCATCTAAATTTTCTCAGAAAATGCGTTCTTCCAATTTATGATCATTCACCAACAAAAAAGTACATACATTATAAATCTCTTCGATTATAAGAAACTCATATAAAAGCATATAACATTACTCCATAAAATCTATGCGAATCACGACCATCAAACCAGGCTTGGATTGACACTCCAGTTCGCCCAAGTTGGTGTCCACTAAAGCCGTTAATTGACGACACAAAAGTTGAACCAAATTCATGGGATATACAACACATCAAAAATTCTAAATTTTTGAGAGAAAAACTAAACTTATGCTACACATCGTATAACATAAGTTTATTTGTTAATTTTTGGTATGTATATTATTTTATTGCATTGATATTTCAATAAAAATTGATTAATATATAACTTCTTCCCATTGTTTCAGAAAATTAAATACCATAGACGTTTGTGAAAATACCACAGACGTCTGCCAATAGCTACGGGAAAACAATTTCCTGTAACTTCAGATATCTGTGGAAACTCACAAACGATTGTCATTTCTCTCTTTTTATATTTCTACAACCACAGAAGTCTGTGGAAACAACGTAGACGTTTATTATAATTTTCTGTTTAATTTTAACTGAAAGCACAGACGTCTGTGTTCCACCCACAAATGTCTGTTGCTGTTCTGAAACTCTACATCCAACAGCCACATATAAATAAGTTTTCCCCAATTTTACTTCCTATCTAAAATTTACTTCCAAAATTAAAAGCCCTAGCCTTCATTCAATCTCTAAACTAATGGCTCCCAAACCAAAAACTCCATTTAACAAACGAGTCAAGAAGGGTCAATCATCCTCTTCTCAAAATCCCGTTGTTAATGATGCTCTTATTCAAGAATGACTTCGTAATAACACAATTTCCAACAAGCGATTCAACGAGCTAAAACAAAAGAAGCTTTATTCGGTGCCTTTCTATAGTTTATGCAAGTTTGGAGAATAAAGCATACAAGAACTCACCGTCGCATCCGAATGTCGGGATTTAATTAATTTTAATGAAAATGAGGTAGAAATCGGCCAATTAGTTATCTTTCTTTTCTACGCAAATTTATGTAGTAGCGATATTTGAAATCCTGAGAATGATGAAGGATGGTTATGGACGAGTGTGTGCGGATGTGTTTTAAAACTTTGCATTAACACCTTTGGACGTATACTTAATTGTTCTTCATCCGAGATCGATTTGGAAGAAATTCTCGACCATAAAAACTTGTCATGGGACGAAATAACTCATCTTATTTGGGAAGGTAGAATGCCCCAGTGAAAATCCGTCTACTTACGACCAAAAGATAGGTTGTTAAATCGTATGATAACAAATACAATAATCCCACAATTAGGTAGTCATGATCAAGTCTATGATAATGATCACAAATCCCTTTATGTTATCTTCGGTAGAATGCAATGGTGAAATTAAAAGTTTTTGGTCTCATCATTGACGCACTATTATCTATGCTCCATACATTATGCGTCTCTTAAATGCTTTTAGGGTACCCTCCTATATTCTCATTTTGAAAAAATCCTCGTTAAAGAAAGCGGTATACAGTTTTTTTGTTGATGCATCTTCCTCCATGACCACCCCTAATAATCTCCCTTGAACAATGGATTACAACAACAAGAGCATCATAGTACTCCTCTCATTACTACTCCTTAGCAAACTTACTCACCTCATCCTTTACAACAACCTACATCTTTTAGTCATGCTACCAAATATTATTCGAATTCTAAAATACAAGAAGCTCGCGTTGAACCCATGAAAAACGAATCTTCGTGATTTAGCACTTAAAAACCAAAAGCTAATCACGGCCAACCAATGATCTATGAATAAAAAGATGACTGGATTGGAACGTTCTTTCTCAATAAGGATGACAAAAATGGAAAAGACTTTGGACAGAGTTGTTTCCACTTTAGAGAAGGTTATGCAAAAAGTACGTGGTCGATCATCTTCTCGCTCATCAACCTTGCCTTCACTTACACCGCCACCTCAAGCACATACACCAGTTTATCACTCTTAAACTTCTCCCAAAGGAACTTCTCATGACAGAGGTGACAAAAGACTCATATGCAAGAATAACCTGAGGAAGAAAAAGACAGTGATAATATGTACGTATCTGATACTCCGCATTTCCAACATCAATCGTACATTGCATTCCAAGGGCTCTCCATTCAATAAAATGAGAGTTTAATGACCAAACACAATGGCCAGACACATACGAACATGATCCTTCGTCTTATCGGGAATAATATGAGAATTATTGGGAATACTATGCATATACAAAGGGGAGACAAAGCTTACTCTATGAATGAATAAATATAATAATTCTTTCATTTCGATTGTATAGTTGTCCTCATCAAAAGGGGGAGAATGTTAGAACCTTCAGTTTATGTTTTAATGACAACAGCTGTACAATCATACACACACACATTTTATCAAGATTACACGTATATACTATAAGAAGACATCATGCTCGAAGATATTGAGACTCGAAGATAAACAAAGTTCTATCGACCATACTATAGTTAGTAATGGTATTTTACTATAAAAGAGTCTTAGATAAAATATTGTTAAGGTCTCCTTGAATATATATACATACATGCCACATAATTTCATATATACTGAACTTAATTTGAAAAACTGTTTTTACTACTCACATACGTCTGAGGGAATACTCGATAAAATAAATTTCTAAAGCTACAGATCTCTGAGATAAAACACAGACGTCTATGAGAATTCTCGAGTAATTATTTTCTAAAGTCACAGATGTCTGAGGTTTTACTACAGACGTTTTCATTTAAAAAACTACAAATTTTTGAAAAGACACTTTTGTTAAACAAAAAGAAATTATTCTTCATCAAAAGGTTGCAACCATTAAAATGAATAGCTTATCTAATAGTTACAACTCTTCATCTACATCCTTTTGAATCTATAAATACTACTTTGATTGAGATGTAGAGATTAACTAACTTAAATTAATTGAATCTTTTCTCTCTTGATTTCTTATCACTCTCTTGTGCTTACGTTGCTTACGTACTCTCAATGTATTATAACCAAATATAATTTTGTTTAAACCACTTCCTATAACTCAAAGTACTCAGATTCATATCCTCAAAGGAGATCATATGAAGGTTTGTACTATCGGTTAAAAACCGTTTTATTTGAAAAACAAGATTTTCAGAGATATACTTTCGTGTTAGCCTATTTCTCTGGACGAAGCGAGAGTTAGTTGGTTAAAGAAAACAGCAAAGGAAAGCTTCGGGATTAGACGTAGGACGGGAGGTCTGAACCAGTATAAAATATCTGGTGTGATCGTTTCTATTATTTATCTTATATTCAATTATTACTCTCTGCTTAATATAGTTAGTAATATACACATGTATATATAAGTTGCGTTATTTATAAAGATCCTATAGACTTTCAGGAATCACATTAAACAACTTTTAGGTTCAAGTGATAACTGTATCATAAATGTATCAGCTTCTAAAAATACGTTTATCACTTACTTTTTCAAATTTTATAATTCTAAATTTATTATCAATCGCTTTCATGATATTAATTGTAAGACAGAATTAACAAGTCAAGCTGAAGATAACATGGGAGCTTAATTCACTACAGAGGAAATAAAACAAGTTACATTTACAATTGATGATGATGGTAGTCCTAGACCAGCCGGGTTTGGGGCAAGTTTAGCATCTTTGGAAGCTAATTAACGATAGTATAATTACTGTGATATAAGGTAATTTTAATATCGGTTAGTTTATCAGAGAAATAAATCACACATTTGTCACTCTTGTGCCAAAAAAGGACCATGCAATCCAATATCAGACTTCAAACCATTCCTGTTGCAGTGTTATATACAAAATTTTGGCAAATGTACCACGCAATAGCTTAAAGTTGTTTATAAATGAGTTAATTTCTCTTGAATAGAATTCTTACATTCCAGGCATACTTATAAGCGAACTTTTTATAGCTTATAAAATGGTCTGGCTAATTCCGACAATTTATGTCTTAAGGTGGATTTGCAGAAAGCATATAACATAATAAGCAAAGAATCTATTTGTCATATCTTTCCAAATATGGGTTTTCTCACACAATATTATTTCTATGATATACAAATGCATTTCAACCCCCTCTTTTTCAATAATGATTGATGGCTCCTCATGTGGCTTTATTTGGAGTTATATATGAGTTAAACAAGAGGTTTTCCATCACCTTGTCTATTTGCAATTACCATGGAGTATTTAACCATCTTATTTGATCTAAAAAACATAAAAGACAATTTTCTTCAATATACAAACACACACCAAAAATCATCTGCTATATAAAAATGATCTCTTGATGTTTGCTAAAGAAAGTGTAGGCAATGCAACATCCATTAAAAACATTATAAAAAGCTTAAAAGAGCTCACTGGTTTGGCCATGAATGAACATAAGTCAAAGTTGTCTTTAGTAAAAGAGAAAAAATGAAACGGTTAATTGCAAATGAAATAGGGATTAAAACTGAGAGCCTACATGTGATATATTTTGGTACTCCACATAGCAGCTTATCCGTGAAAAGAAATAATTTCAATAAATTTATTAATAATATGAACCAAAATTTAAGTGGGTGGTGTGGAAGATTGCTAACACTTAGTAGGAGAATAGAACTAATCAGAACAATCATTTTCTCCCATGTGTCATTTAGGATGCAAACTTGCCAACTACAAAAGTTGTTTTATAAAACATGGAAACAATATATATATATATATATATATAAAACATGGAAACAATATATGTGTGTGTGTGTATGTATATTATAGCAAGGTAGCAAACATCAAGTAAATTGGAAAACAACTTGCAAACCAAAGCAAAGAGGTGTTGGGGTTAAGAAGGTTACAAGACTTAGATAATGCAATACATCGAAATTGTTTTGTAAATATTTACAGTAAAAAGTCATTGGGTAATCTGGATGAAGAACAAATATTGGAAAAATATTGGGCAATAAATGACGATTTGAATGCATCACAAGCTTTGAAAATTCTACTCAAAACAAGAAGAATGACTATTGGCTTAATTGAAAGAAAATTTCTAGTAAAAGAAGTACAAACACATGTTATAACCCATAGGGATTCTCTTACCAACATATTAGGCTTAAAAGCCTTATCTAATATAAAGGGCGTGACAAGAAATGTATATGCTCTCAATAACATTTTTGCATGGTGCGTCAACATGTTCAACTTGTCGGCGAACATTTGTAATCAAATAGAAAGCATAGAAATCCATAATAATATAAGCAATGATTTATGGTGGTGGAAACCCAATAAAAATTGCGATTTTAGTCTCGGGTTTGACTAGGACAGAACAAGTTTAGTGAACTCCTTATGAATTGGTGTCATCATGTACAGAATAAATTTGTACCCTAAAAATGTGTACTAGTGCATATCCAGTATTATTGAACAAATTAAACACACTAGATAAGATAAATAAATGGACTAATATTCATTCAAATGAGTGTAAGCCTTGTAACAAAGAGAAGGAATCTACTCATCGTTTGCTTTTTATATGTGAATACTCTAACGCATTACTGAATCAGATTAAGAAAAAACTACACCTACAATACATGCGATATGACAACATTAACGATATCACGAATTTCATAGTCATAAATCACTTGGGAAATAATTTCTACACGGATCTACTTGATGCAGCAGTGATTACGGTAGTTTAACATATATGGATGGGAAGAAATTCACGAATTTTTTAGGACAATAACCTAAGTGCACAAGTTAGATATGAAATAATCATGCAAGATTGTAGAAATATCATGAGCTAATCCAAGCATCAACAAAAATGACAGACTATGTAAAAGTTTTTGGCCTTCATGAGTATCATTGTTGAATTCTAAGGTAGATAACCAGATCTTAGCAGAAGAGAATTTGCCTAGCCATTTTCGAGCACTTCCCCCTAAAACAGTTGGATTTTTGTAGCAATAAAGATTCTGGTCACCATTAAAGCTTCGTAATGAAAATTAGGAAAGTTAGTTTAGTTAACTTGATGAAGGAATCATGCTTTGCTAAGGGAGAACCTGCCTATTTTTCCTATTTGCATAGTTAAATATTGAACTTTGTTTTATTGTATTTATTTTACATGTAGTACAAGTGATTTTTGAATACCTAAGCATCACTCGTTTTGGATTTCTTCTTTGAGAAATGTATTTGTAAACTATATCATGGGATATATAGAGATGATATGCGCTTTTTCTCTTGCATGACACCCATTTAGATTGGCGGTTGTAAGGTTTTGATGAAGCGTACATTTAAGTATATGTCATGCTTTAAATCAATAAAGCACCAATTTTGATTTTTTTTTTTATTGAGATTAGTTGTTGATCTGCATCTTTCTCGAAAATAGATTTAACTCAAGGAGCTTAATAAGACTATATGTCTCGAACTAAATTAATATATACACCTATTGGTCGTCACAATTAGTTATTAATACTTGTCATTCATGTTAAGATTATCGCAAGTATTTGAAAATTGCCATTTTCTATAAATAAAATTTATAATTTTGAAAATAATAATTGTAAGTGAATCATACTTACTACTTTCACAGCACTACCAAAATATAAGATTGTAGAATTGATATTTGAATTCTAATTGTAATATTAGATGAAGAAATGACTTAAAAGGATAAACTACAAGTATTCAAACAAAGCATGTGATTTAGAAAAATATTAAATGAATCATGATAGGTGGGTTCGAATTTGGGTGCTTCAGAAAAGAGTGAATTAAGAGTTGTGGAGTTACTCTAAAATACATTTGATGAGTGACGTTAATGAGACTCAAATTTTGATTTCTTCATAATATAGTTAATCAATAAGAGTGCAGTATCCTAGTTCTAAAATAAGGAGGAAAAAAATAAAATACTAAGAGAGATCCAACTTTCATATATATATATATATATATATATATATATATATATATATATATATATATAAACACATACACACTAGTATGAAACTTGTGCCATTGGCATGAAAGCAAATGTTACTTAAAAAATTTGTGATATTATGTTGCAAATGTGCTAATTTTGGTCAAAACAAAATTTGTTGTAAGTTAAAAATGCAAAAAACATAACTTGTTTTGTATGATTTGTATCAATAAACATAATTAATTATGTGATCTACAAATTATTTTTGCATATATTAGTTCTTTATGTATTTATTTATCTTTTTTAATGTACTAAATAAACTACAAATTTGTTTGTTAATAAATTTCCTTTTATACACATATGTAGTGATCATATAGATTTTGAAAGTCTATATCTTATATCACAATATTAAGCCGATATGTTGCTTAAATTTGAAATTTATTAAATTGATGGATATATTTAATCAAATAAATAGGAATGAATTCACGTAATACAATATCATACTACATTTTTCTAACGTGGCATTGTTGGGTCGAAAAATGGCACAAACCTAAAAATGACCTGAATTGTAGAGACCCAACTGAAGAAATCAGAACACAGAGAAAACACCATAGTTTTTATAGTGGTTCGGAAAATCTATGGCATGCGTCCACTGTATTGTTATCGATTACGTATTTCAATCAAAAGTACTAATGTTTGGTCGGTCTAACAACCTACAATAGCCAATAGTGACTTCCTTAGTAACTATGGATGAGTAGAGGCAGCCAGCCAAGAGTAACTTCCTTAGTCACAAGTACAAATGTTTGGCCGGTGTAACATACCATAGGTGCTATATTTATGGTGAAGTCATCCAACATAATTGCTAGATTTCAATATACCAGGTCTAAATTAAGATCCAAAAATGTAGAAGAGGAAGACGAAATCCCCAGAGCTACAAAATCAACACGGTACCAACGTGATTATATGAGGGGAGGTTGCTCCATCTTCCTTCCCGTGGTCATCTATCTTCAATCTATTATGTTCCAAGCACTTCTGTTAGAAGTTATGTTGTTTTCGAGAGATTCTGATATCTCAAGCACGTGTCTTCTTTTCCCCAGAACTTCCTTGGAGTTGTTTGCCTATTCATTTAAAAAAGAACCTCAAGATTATCACTTAAGCCAACCATCCACATGCCATAGCTCCATAACCTCATAGGACGCATAAAAAGCTATCGGTATCGACTAAAAAGGGTCGGTATTGAGTTCTTTCCATCGTTCCTAATTCCCTCTAACTTCTCCATGTGTAATCTATTATACTTCCAAGCATATTTCCAAGTCTGTGACGTTTTGTCTTCATCTTAACGTCCAGATTCGTTTGAAAGCCGCCCGATTAAGAAGCCGGATAACAATTGCCCCTAGAGTATGCTTTGGTTGGAAACAAAGCATGCTTCGAAACAATATAAATGTATATCATCATCGATATATGTATGTTGGTTATTCAAGAGTTGCTTTTAAGCACTGTCTCTATTTCGTGGATATCTGTTCGACTGCTTTTTATAGTAGAAATTCCATTCTGCGTGCTAAAGACAGGATCTATACTCTGGAGATCGTTCCGTGCCTAGAACAAGTAGGGACTACTTCCCTTTTTCCTCTCCTTGCATTTTCCTTTTATTTTTGGTCAAATCCATCTTGGTACCAATCTATTTTGATCGGTACCGAGTAGAATTCTCTTGCCCATTCGGTATCTGTATATAAGCTGAATACTTAGCTTATTTTCCTTCCACACTTTTATATACCAAATTCATTCAAGCATTTGAGCCTTGTGCCGATTTAAAGCAACTCCAACCCTTTCATCCAAACTGACCGCCATGGCCTTATATGAGCCACCTCATATACTGAAAGCGCTACCGCAACCCAACACCTACCTCTACCATCGACATTCACTCTAAGGTCCTCGTCACCGACCTTCTTGAGCTAATTCATTCCCGACTTCATCCAAGCTTTCAGATCTTGAAACTCTAAGGTGGGTGGTTTGAGGCTTGTTGGTGTGGCGGCGGTTATCTGATCGCCTATAATCATCTTGGAGGTCATTATGGCCGAAGGAAATTTAGCCTAAATACTTGTGGTTCGTCAATGTCCTTCTTTGGTTCTTGCAAGTTCGAAGTTTCCTATACGGTGACTCTGGGCCTAACCCAAAGCTAGCATTGCATTTCCTTGGGTCTTGTTGATCCTATGCACTTCCCATGTTGGCTTCGTGTTTCCCTTGACCTTGCTTCGGGTCACCCTTTGTAATTCCTAGGGACTTCCTTTTTTTGCAATGGTCCCAAAAACTAATTTGGTCAAGATGCATAAGCTCATTTCATTAAAGCTCAATTAAAAACAAATTGCTATTTTGATGTCCATCAAGACGGCTCCTTTCTAAAGAATGACCGTGAAGTTTGTGCTCAAGTAACCAAATAATTCCATTGAAACATCACTTCCAATCACTGCAATACCTATGTTCCTGCAAAAGAAAACCCCGCATCACTTCGGACAGCGGTTCTATTATCGATTATTCGATGATAATGGGTAAGATCTGATGCACAGTTCGTTTGTGTGGCATGGCTCTTTTTCCAGCACAAGCAGGCTATCTACACGAAATGGTATGTTTATCAAGTACAAGGCACATGGACCACACCATATAAATTGGCACTTCCAATTGCGTCGGACGACATTTAGAATCCGATCGGTCAACACAAATCGACATTCGTTGGATTCTGAATGTCGGTCACATAGGTTCACATTAAAATAGAATTTTGAAATAAACATATGTGACCAGTTTGAACACCAAGTTTTCCTACCCAGAATGACTTGTCACTCACCAAGGTTGCATGTTGGGGTCGAGCTATCAACTCCTCTTGAAGTCGGGTCTACGACAGCTCAGGCTTCAACTTCTACGTCCTTTGGATCCAGATGTTCAATCACTCCTAAGTTGTAAAGAATAGTAGAACCAGTAGAACCAATCCAAGATCAGCCTCCTTCTTTAAATGAATGAATCATCTTGAGGGTTTTGGATGATCCTCTTGAACGATGTGGACAATGCTAACCACCAAAACTCTCAAGACCATATGCTGATAGCATGAGATTTCTAAAGACGACGTCCTGCTTCCAACTTGGATTCTTTGAGTGCACAACCCTCCAATGGGCTATACAACATGCAATTGACATATGTGCCTAAGCACCCTATACCGCCTTTCAATCCATTTCTACGCACGTTCCTCCAAGAGGTTGGGCTTGATCCAACCTAAGTCCACCCCAACTGATACACCTTGTTGAGTTCCTTATACATCCTATACATGAACTAGTTCCAGCGACTGCCTACATTCAACGAGCAAACTCATGTCCTAAGTTTCAAACAATGGATGGAATTGCCTTTCTATATGATCATCGAGTCCTAGCGCCATTGCAAAATCATTGAAGTGCTCCACTACAAGCGTTTGTGATCGAATATTTCTTCATTCGTTGTCTATACTGGATTCAGCAAGCTCTAGCTTTCTAGAAGTAAGATCCGTTCCTTTTCGATCTTCTTCCCAAAAATTATTATCCTTTTTCTTCCCAAATATTTTTTCTTGAAACACGAGCGCGGAGCATTTTGATACCCTTAAGACCCTCAAGCGCATCTTATCCAATAACGCTCCACCACCTATCTCCTAACGAACGAGAATTTTCGTCGGTGCAATCTTTTACATCCAATAATGTAAAACACCCCACATCTATACCCATACTATCCAAGAGTATTACAGAGTAATATTGTCGGATAATATGAAGAATGAGGTTATATGGGGTATACACGTGAATATTTCCTTGGACTAACACTGGTACGTATTAAAACATCAAATAAATAACTCACAATATGTACACAGTATCGATACAAAGCAATAAACACGTATCTCTAGAATAGAGTGATACTAATATAGAGTAGATACATAGAACACAAAGTCAATCGCAGCGATAACATATATATAATACAATAAAATCGTAAAGGTACAACACATCTCAACTGTCAATACCTAATATAATATGATAAACAATAACTATACAGTTTAGTGACAAATTATACAGTGAATTAATGACATATATATATGATATATATATAATATAATATCCTATTATATATATCACCTCTAAGCCCAATAAAATAAGTGCCGGTCATGTCGTCCATATACCTGAAATGTCTCGGAATGACTTGAGTAATATAAAATAACACATGGATCAGACTATGTCTAATCAAGGGTATATAAGAACGGTAACACAATATAAGCATGGAATAATAGTATAAATTCACTAACATCAATAATCAAATCAAAATACGACATGTCAAAGGATGTATATAAATATGGTAATTTATGCCTAAAATGTATATAATGCTATAAATAATCATCAAGACATCATATTATCCAAATATCTCAAATCCATCTGAAATAATCAATTCCCATATCAAAAGGTATCATCACTTATCATCAATAAACACAAAATAGGATAGACTGCCTATCAACTACTAAGATTCCACTATACACTGGATAGGTAAGACATGTATAATCTCATATCCTCATATTTATTCCCTCAAAAAGTATCGTGATGGGAAATGATTGTACAACAGGTAATAAATCCCAAGTAGAGTCATATATATATATATGGCATCTGGCACACATCAATGCTACAGTGAGGTGTATCAATCGTATATGCGAATCTACTACTCCATTAGTACCAGAAGGGAGACTGATAGCACTAAGCAAGCTCCAAAGATACCAAGTCACTATAGTCTTAGTTACCTCACAGTCATAGTGACACGTATCCATCGGTGTGCTCATCAGCATGAGGACTTTAAGTCATGACACTACGATTGCCCCTAACCATAAAGGTATAAGTGACAGACTGCTGACCTTGGTGGCACATGGGCTAATGCATGTATAAGAATAGCACAAAGCTGAAACACTAAACTATATATATGGTGCCACGAATCTGGGGAGCGACCCCACGATTAGGCCACCAAGGTGGATACTCGTCGTCTGGTCCTCTCCAACAAACACAATAGGAGTACATCGTAATAGTGGCATATAGAACTAATACATATAGTCCCGAAGTCTCACTAACTATAGGCACGGAGCCATATATCACTATGTATCACCTCACATTATACACTCTATTCCCGTCACGTCAGTGCCATCTACTTACAATGAATAACCGAATGAATATCACAACAGCGTCTTATGCCACTATGTGATACTTAAAAGTTAATTCACTGCTTATAAATTATACTCAATCTATTCAATATTCTATATAACAAGTCCTAAGAATAGCCGAAGAAATATTACCAAATTCCCCATTCCAGATAGTATTATAACTTCGTTTATTCAAATTTGTTGTCACGCATAATTAAATATCATGAAATCATACAGACGAATGTCGCCATCGTATCATATCAAAATACCAATCAAATCCATATCAACGGTGAATCATTCATATGATCCAATCTAATATATATATAAGAAAAGAATGAACGCAAAATTGATATAAAAATAGATTATTCAAATAAATATAAATAAATAATTTTTAATCTTATATATATATAATCAATAATTAAACATTCACTAATAATACTAGAAATTCAATTTCTTCATTTAAAATTCACTAAATAGTTTGTAAAGCTAAATTTTAAATATTGGAATTATTTCATATTCTTACTTTTAAGCATCAGTAAGTTAACTCGTTTACTTTAAATAAGATTCGTATTAATATTTAATAATATGAATTTATATGAATATATATATATATATATATATATCACATATAAATACTAGAGTCTAGACATTCAATATATATTTAGTTATTCATTATGGTTTATTTTATATTTTACATTTTACATTTTACATTTATAAATTCTCAAATAAACTTCTTAAAACATATATCTGTTCAACTACATTTATTTAACTTTAATTGTATCTTAAATATTATATTTATTTAAATCTTCACCCTTTAATTCATTTATTTCTTTTGTAATCAATTTCAAGTATTGTATTCAACTAATATTTTCATCGAATAAACCATAACCAAAACAATCATCACTGAAACGATCAATTTCGTCCAACAATCAGTAGTTTCAACCAAACAATCCATTCAACGAAGCATACCAAACGATATATGAGATAGTTTTGCATCAAGTGATATAAAATAAACATACGTGTGAGTTAATAAAAACTCACCGCATTCCATAGCAAGCACTTCGCCTTAATTCTGTCTACATTTTCCCATTTGTGATGTGCAAGAATTCATGTACGCTTCCTTTTCTCCTGGTTGCTCATCACCAATGTTCTCTTGCCCATCAATTCCAAATAGCACCTCTCCCAAACTTCATCCTACAATGCCACCAACAGTCTGTGTTTACAACTCATCACCATCATCATCGTCACCTACATCAGGCCATACATCATCTGCACATGCGCCTCACCAAGTTGCTCAACCACCAAGTCATAGCTTTCACCAGCAATCAACCCACCTTGCTCGACCACCAGACTTTGCGCCACCTCATCCCCCGCGCATCTCAAATAACATCGCAGCCCTAGGTCATGACTTCTGGAGGTCGTAACCGTTCATCGCAATGTTTTCCCCCCTTCTAAATGCTCACCGTCAATTTCACGCATCGCGCTTGAGTCCCGATTCATATGTTTTTTTCTTATTTTTTTTTCAGGCGAACGAATTGGGAGTTTTGGGTTTTCTTCTTTCAAAGGAATGAATTTGGGAATTAGGCTGAAGGGGATAGGCGGTTTTGGTCTTTACGCTTGAATTGTTGAAGGCTGTAGTGACCTTTAGAAATTGAGTTTTAATTCGGTTGGTGGTAAGTTAATGTTTATATGTATGTTGCTGTGTGTATTAAATAACTCATCTTGTTAGTTTGTAAACATATTTCAATTTAATTTAAATTGATTTATAATTCACTTTGCTTGATATATTTCGATAACCACACAATTTCTTTTAATTCGGTACTTATTTATTTTTTATCAAATTATTCATTGTATCGTCATAAGATAAATTTATTTCTCAGCCGTTTCATTAATATTAAAGTTATTTATGCTTTGAAATATTTATAGCTAATTAAAACATTTTATTCGATTTCAATGTTTTATTCAAAAATTATTTATTAATTTAATTCAATTATTAAAACAAAATTTCCTATTAAATAGAATTTATTAAAGTAAAAATTTATTTTCACAAATAATAGTTATTAAATTCAAACTCAAACGTTTTATTTTAGTTAAATTTATTTATTATTATAGTGTAGAAAACAGGATGTTGCTTACTCCTCTCCTTAAATGAATCGGGTCCTCAGAATTTCCATATAAAGAGAATCTCTAACAACTCCTATAAGAAAAGAGAATTGTCATGCTATATGCATGCATAACGATAGAATTAAAATATTATTATTAAATATATTTTATATTATATTCGTGCCATTTATTCCATCAAATTCTATTTTAAAGGTTTGTATTTTAACTTATATACGATCGAATTCTTACACACACATACTGAAATTACAAAAAAATTCAGCGGAGTCTTGCCCACGTGGCTCGAATTTCAAAAATTAAAACAGATAATACAAGTCTTAAATGAGGTCCTCCCTGTCTTTGACTTCTCGCATGGGGTATAACAATCAATATACACGCATTTATACATTCTACACTGTCATATGCATAAAACATACATTTCTTTTGCAATTTTTCTTATTCTTAACAAGTAATTTTTTTTTCTTCTTTTAGCAGCATATTTGAAGCGAGTAATATTTATGCAATCCATTAGTAGCTTTCTGGTAACTAAAAGAAGCTCAAACATTAAATACGAATCAAATTATAACATTTCTATTGATGTTTTCTACATTGTGCCGTATTCATGCTAACTTTTAAAGGTCAAAACATCAAAATTCAAGATAGCAATCAAAAGTAAAGTCATAGTGCATTGAATATAGTTTCCAAAGCATCTTAAGAATTGCAAAAATATCAAATATAACTTTAGTTATAGGGGTTTTTCTACCAGTGTATGTAGCAGATTTTTAAAACAGAGGACATGCCACTCCTGTAATTATCGTTTTTAGCCATGAAAACATCAAATTTTTGTGAAACACTTAAGATGAAAGTTGTGACTTATACTCTTAGCTTTTCAGAACAGGTAAAATTATCGAAATCGGATAAACCGTTCAAAAGTTATGGCTAAATCACTGAGGTGCAAAATACAAAAAAATACAAATAAGGACCAGAAATTTAATTCAACTTCATCCATATTTAAACATTATTAAATGTCCCAATTTCATAAAGTAGTGAACATGATAGTTTCTTCATATTAAAATATCTTTCAAATGAAAAAAGATTCATCAAAACTGGGCAACAAAATCAAAAGTTATGATCATTTTCGTATAGCACTTTAAAATGAAATTTCTAAATTTCCTTCTTATCTTCTCTCTGTTTTTTTCTCCCTCAAATTCATATCATTCTTCGTTTCATCATTTTTTTTTCCGATGAAGAAGAGTCATTGAATTTGATTGAGTTTGCTTGCTCTATTATAGATAGAGCTAGTAATGCTAAAGCAATGAAGAGTGTCTTGATTGCCATTGGTGATAAATGTATGTATATTTATAGAAAGTAGTTATTTATGAGCAAGTTGATGAGTGATAAGGCCGGTGTTCATGAATACATATATTGGTTGTGATTGAATCGCTGCATAAGAGTTGCGTTTGCAGAGGTAATATAAAAGTTAGGCTACCCAAGGGAAACTTATCTGTCACTATATGGTGAAACTATAACGGAACATCTGATACAGATTTACATCAACTTTACCCACACAAACCTCACTTTATGTCAAACTATACAAAAACATGGATTGAGCCATATCCTGTAAGTATGAAGTACACCAAATAAATGACTAAGATTTGTGTTTAATATAGCAAATGAAGTAAAAGTTAAAGCTATATCCTTAACATATTTAATCACGTTAGTCTTCAGGGCATTTGATTAAACTTAGGCACCGTTACAGTGAACGTCGGCGTTTGCGCCCGACGCGTCGGACCCATTGACGTGGGACCCACAACATTGCCTGGTTGGGGTGAATCATTGTTGGAGGGTCGTTCGCGTCGAAGGCGCACATTACAGTTAGAAAAATGGTAGTCATCTATTTATATACAGTCGCTTTGATTATTCATGTACGGCAAGTTGCTAAAGATTTCAAAGACCACTTAACACGGTTAGCCGTTATTTTCGTAAAGTTTTGAATTTTGTTTTGTTAATGTCTGTGGATATTATTAGGCCGATAAATACTCAATTTAATATAATTCTAGAACAAATCAGTTCTTCACCATGATATTATTCATTCTTTAGAAATTGTATTGGAGCTATTGATGGTGCACATGTAATGACTCATGTTACTCAAGCGGATATGCAACGATTTGTACAACGTAAAGGTGTTCCTACACATAATATAATGGCTCCATGTGCTTTTGACTTAACATTTACGTTCTTAAGGGTAGAGTGGGAAGGAACTGCCTATGATGCTAGAATCTTTTGTGAAGTTGTGAATACTTCCAGTTTGAATTTTCCGCATCCGCCTTATTTAGGGAATTCAGGGTATCCACCAATGTAAGGATATTTACCACCTCCTTATCGATGTTTAAGATACCATATTCCAGATTTCAATGATACACGAAATGAACCAAAGTCAGAAAATGAAGTTTTCAACTACTACCATTTGAGTTTGCGTATGTCAGTCGAAAGAACTTTTGGAATTTTGAAGAAAAATTTACAATCTTACATAACATGCCAACATACCCATATAATGTTTAGATACAAATTGCCACTGCTACAATGGCCATTCACAATTTCAGACGAAGGTACAAGGCCGGAGATCCTGCTTTTATGGCATATGACGATAATCCGAATTTGGTGCCCGAAGAATACATGGAAGAGTATTATAACATTCGAAACCGTGGAAATAATGATCAAGAACAAGTTCAAAGAATTGTAACAACGACTGCTATGACTTTAGTTCGAGATACCATACGAAATGAACTAGTTGCTGTCGGGTTTCATTAAAAAAATGTCTGTATTTTTTATTACGCGTTCTCCATTCTATAGTTTGTATTTGTAGATTTTGCTTTGTATTTCGTATTTCGTATTCTGGATTTTGAATTCTGAACTATGTATTCGGTATAATGTACCACTAAAAGGAGAAACGCATTTTCCGACGGCCAGAATCCGTCGGCGGCCGTCGGAAGCCGTCGGAAAAGACTGCGTCAGGGGGCAGTATTTCCGACGGCTTCCGACGGATGCTGCCGAGCATGTTTCCGACGGCTCTCGACGATTTCCGACGGCTTCCGACGCCCGTCGGAAGCCGTCGGAAATCGTCGGAAATATACAGCTACAGGCCGCCGGAAAATGTCGGAAGCCGTCGAAATTTTTGACCTGTAAGCCGTCGGGAGCCGTCGGAAATCTGCTGTTTTTTTTTATATTTGCTGCAACGTCTTCCAACCACATTTCTCTTCCAAACACTACGATATCAATACTGCACAATCCAATAAACAATAATCCAACCAAATATCCAAACCTAGACTATAAAATATTCAATAAACACACAAGTGGATAAAATTAGAATAAAAATAAAATACAAAATATACATACCATTCCAACATTAACAATAATCCTAACAATAACTGTTCTACCATGTTGTTAATACACAAATTCATCAACATTCTCATACATATCCTCATACAACTACAGAACCAAGTGTATCATACATAATTATACAAATCAACAATTAATCGCACCATCTATCAAATCATTCTAAACTAAAACAAAACATACCTGGACGAACGAATCAGCAAGCAATGAATCAATCTCCTCCAGATCCAGAGCCAGCCGAGGAAGGGAAGCGGCCACCAAACTGCTGCATGTACTCTAACAACTGTGCGATCTGCAAGGCCTGTTGGTGGTTCTGCTCCTCCAATTGGAACACTCTAGTCCGCAATTTTTCTATACCTGCTAAATCGCTCTGAGGTCTACTCCGTCGTCCCCTGCTTTGACTACTGGACTGCAATAATTGAAAAATAAATAAAATCAAAGTTTATTGTTTTGAAAAGGTAAAATATCATATTTTCAGTACTCTAAGAAAAAATGAATTATTTACCGCTAAATTGCCAAATCCGTATCGTCGACCATGCTCTGCTGGACTCATAACGGACTCAAAAATAACGTCCTCCTCATCGGTCGTCAGCTGTTCTCTACCCGTATCAATAAGGAGTTTCTGCCGCTGCTCCATAAACATCTTCTGCATTAACAAATTAATAATATCATATCTTATTTCATCATAATTTAACAATTAAAACAATTACTAATACTGAATAACATGAAATATGCTTACATGGCTTTTGCTGGATTTATCGTCCTGCCATGTGTATGAAACAGACCCGTCTGGATTAACATGCTCGGCAACATACGTACGGGTGAACACGTCCATATAGCTGACATGACCATGTGTCTCGGCTTCCTGAAGTTGATTGTTACGTACAATTATTATACGTTTAAAATCATATAGCATAAACTATTTACATTTATTATTCAGTAAATTTATCAACTCCTGCCGATACTGCTGAAACGACTTCGATCCTCCGCGATGAGTGACGGGATTCTTATTTCTATTTGCAGAGTTTCTATCCGACTCTGCCTGTACATTCAAAATTTGATACATTATTTTTCAATCACGTCAAATTAATAATTCAAAAAAAATTAGTATACTTGCCTTCGCCTCGTCCATCTCCCAGTAGCTCAACCAAGCTTGCCACACGCTCTCTCCCATCCACCGTGGTTTCTTACCAGATTTCTTAATCTCTGATACCGTGTCCCTATAGTTCTTGCGTATCTTTTTCATGCAGTATGCTCGTGCCAGCATCATATCGTCTGTCTGGATGTCTATCTCAGCCTGTATTAAAAAAAAGATTACACTTTAAACGATAAACAATAGAAAAACGACAAAAGCGAATTAAAAAACAGAAAAATTATACATACTAGGACATCCTGCCATATGCACTCTATGATGTGAGGAGGGATGGTATCCCACCTCGGCCAGCACGCACTCATCCTACTGCGATAAGATGCTCTAGAGACGTCCAGCACAATCTTAGAGGGAAGTAGGTCGAACCCCCTGTTTTTAAGTACAATATAGATAAGTACATACGTATATCATAGAAAAAATAAGATGCTGAATAAAATTTAATTCTTACCCATCTGCTCTACGGACTAACGATACAACTGTACGCTGTGGCTCTTGTGATGAGCTACTGCTATCGCCTCCTGACGATCGGGAAGAGCTCCTACCTCTATACGACATAATGATAAACCTGTGACATATACACATCACTATATAAAAGAATAAAAACATGATAATGAAATATATTTCATATGAAAATGACATCAACGGTATAAATTGCTTAATTAATGACTGAAATGGAAATAGAAATGAAAGTGTGTTATACCTGATTCATAATGGGTATACCTGATTCATTGCATTTTTAATAAAAATTGCTAAATAAATGACAAATGGAAATAACATAAAACATGCAAACAATAGTACACGGATTTGGTTTCATAGTTACATCAATTTCATAATACATCAAGAACTCAACATAGTTACATCAATTGCAAAAAAACATATTCAAATTTTTATCAGTCATCATCGTCTTCTGATTCAGATTCGGTCTCGTTTTCGACGATATTTTCCTCTGCACTGTCAAACGCTTGTACCCAAACATTTGATTCATCGATCAAGGGACCAAAATCTGTATGATCTTCTGTAATTATTATTTCGTTATTTTGCTCAAGATCTGCCTGATAAGCTTGTTCGTCCGGAATATTCTTCCCATCGAATGTGAATCTGGCCATTGTTTTAAAAACTGCAGACCAATCTGCTTTATCTCTTTTTAGAGACGGATAAGGAACGTAATAAACTTGCAATGCTTGTTTGGCTAGTACAAAAGGATTCATACTTGTAATAGTGCGATGTATGCTTTATTTCGATAAGATTATAATTCTTGTGCACATTAATTACAGAACCTGGAACATTGCTAAACCAATTGCATCTAAATAGAAACACCTCCTCCGCGGGTCGTGAGAATTATGTCAGTTGCAAAATTTGTGTCAGAACGCCATAAAAATCATTTAAATGATTTTCTGGATCGTCGCTATCTTTAACAAATACACCACTATTATTTGTTAATTTTTCTGCACCGCGTTCTTTGGTGTTAAATTTATATCCATTGACGAAATATATTGGATATGTCTTGACCACTCTTTTTGGTCCCATCGCAAGATGTTTCAACCCTTCGTCAACAACACTATTTCTCGGCTCATAAACGTAATTTGAAAACCAACCGGAATTTTTTTTACTGAGGTCTCCGTTCGGATGTTCACGTTCATAAACACTGTTTATATAAACAATTTATTACATTAGGTTATACACGCGCATGCATTATAGAAAAGAATAAAACATAAATTATTATTTCAGATTACCTAACAAACGGTGCAATCTCGACACAATTTAGAAGAATATAAGTGTGTGCCAAAAAGCCGACCATGTTGTCTAAAAATAGATAACATTGCTTGAGAGGACTCTTGTTCGTCGCCTTCGTCATTACGAGGAACATTTTAAAATGAAATATTCGCATGGTCACTGAAATAGTGAGAGAAAAAGAACGAAGCTTCTTCTTCGATGTATGATTTACATATCGAACCTTCAACCCGTGCTTTTTGCCTCACTTTTTTCTTCAGGTGATTCAAATATCTATGCAAAATTAATTTATATTAACTTCATCTTTCAAATGCAATTAAATTACGTTATAACATATTACATACCTCTCAAATGGATACATCCATCTATATTGGACAGGATCTCGAAGTCGTGATTCAGATGGGAGATGAACAGGTAAATGTTCCATCACATTAAAAAAACCGGACGGAAATATTTTCTCTAATTTGCAAAGCAATATAGGGATGTCCACTTCAAGTTTATGTGAACGTTGCACTTTTAAAGTAGTCGAATAAACCTCTTTGTAAAACATACTAAGCTCCGTTACTACTTTACAAACTTTTAACGGCAGTAGTTCTTTGAACATCACGGGAAATAAATTTTCCATCATTATATGACAGTCGTGACTTTTCATTCCGCTCAATCTACAATTTTTAAAGTCAACACGTCTACGAAGATTTGATGATATCCTATCAGGAAATATTAACCCTTCCACCCATTTTAACACACATTTAACTTGATTATTATCTAATTCATAACAAGTTTTGGGTTTTTTACTGTCATTTGGTTTCATATGAAGCTCAGAACGTTTGCATAATTCTTCTATATCACGTCTTGGTTTCAAATCATCCTTCGTCTTCCCTTTCACATTCAAAATTGTGTGAAAAACATTATCAAATACATTTTTCTCATTGTGCATCACATTTATGTTATGACGAAGCAGCAGATGTTTCCAATACGGCAACTCCCAAAAAATAGTTTGTTTGCACCAGTTATGAACAACTGATTTGCCTTCAATTTCTGTTTGCTCGCCAGTTTCATATATCTTTGGATAGTCCTTAACAAGTTCATATATGTCTTCGCTCGACCATATCGTCGGTGGTTGTCTGGTTTCTACTCTATTAGCTCAAAAGTTTTTCTTGTCTCCTCTGTAGGGATGATTTACATGGAGAAAATATCGATAACAGTCAAACCATGAAATTTTCTTACCATGAGGTAAAGAAAACGCTCGTGTTTCATCCATGCAATATGGACATGCTAGACGACCGGCAGTACTCCATCCCGAAAGCATTGCATAGGCAGAAAAATCACTTATAGTCCACAACAAAGAAGCAAAGATACGAAATTTTTTCTTCTTGGACACATCGTATGTTTCTACTCCTTCGTTCCACAGTATTTTTAACTCCTCAATCAACGATTGTAAATATACATCGATTCCTTGTGTCGGATCGTCGGAGCTAGGAACGACAACAGTAAGAAACATATATTGCGTTTTCATGCACATTCATGGACGTAAATTATACGATGTGACGATAATGGGCCATGATGAATATTTAGAACCAAATTGAGGAAATGGAGAAAAACATTCCGTACATAATCCTAATCTAACATTTCGACTCTCCGCTGCAAATTTGGATACGTTTTATCGAAATGCTTTCATGCTTCTCCATCGGCCGGATGTGTCAACGTACCATCTTCCTCCGTTCTCACACTATGCCATCTCATATTAGACGCAGTTACAGAATATGCATATAATCTTTGAAGTATTGGAGTTATGGGTAAGTAGTGCATACGCTTGTACGGAACTTCCTTCCCCTTCTTTTTTCTTGATTTGTATCTCTCGTGCTTACAACTTTACAATTTCTAAGGTTTGCGTCTTCTTTCCAAAACAACGTGCATCCTTTTAAACATGCATCTATTTTCTGATACGGTAAACCAAAAGCCGACATAAGTTTTTTAACTTTGTAGTGATTTTCACACATTAGATTATCGGGCGGCATATGTCTTTTTGCAGCTTGTACAACAGCCGTAAACCCAGCTTCAGTGATGTTGTATTTTGACTTCATCGCAATGTATTCTGCGATTACTGACAGCTGAGTGTCGCTTTTACAACCATCCCAAATAGGTTTCTTAGCTGCATCTAGTAAATCATAAAAAAATTTAGCTTCAATATTTGGTTCTTCAACATTTCCATCATCGTCGTCAACTTCAACCATAGAAAACATTGATCGTGCTGCATCTTCGACCATATTTTCTATACGGGTCGTTGAAACTATTTCGTTACCGACACTTTCAGACTCCACAGAAGTATTTGCTACAACTTCTCCATGCCGATTCCAAACATAATATTCGGGCGTGAAACCGTGTTGGCACAAATGAACTTTCATAATATCTGGTAACAAATACTTCAAATATCTACACCTACTACACGGACAACGAATTTCTGAATCGTTTCCGTTATTACTTAAAGCGAATTCAACAAACACATTTATACCATTATAAAAATCTTCTTTTATTGAGCCCCTCAGTCCTTTTCTTTGGTACATCCATCTCCTCCGATCAACAAAATAATCAATCATTTTTCCTATTTGACAAAATGAGAAGTTCAAAATTTAATATTTATTTTGAAGAATACAAATTCGAAAAAGATTATTTTCATAGTCGTATAATATTTTGAATTTAAAGAACAACTTCACAAATTTAAAAATATTTTCAAATACGGCACGTTTTATTTTTTAACGTAACGATTTAAAAATATATATAATTTTTTTTCATTGGTCAGGCATCCTACTTCACATTACAAACACAGTAAGCATTTACATTTCGTATATTACTTCGTCTCAAACGATTCAACAAAATTTCGGCAGCATTTCCCTTTTATTCCCTGCATTGTACACAAATGCGTGTACGTAGGAAACAAAAAAGAAAAGTTAGGCCGAAATTTTATGAACCGTTTAAGACGAAGTAGTATATAAAATGTAAATTCTTACTGTGTTCATAACTTGTCCAATACATGGACAAATCCGACAAACATTGTACCAGATGAATATAAATGGTCGTTTTTCGGAAAAAACGACTATTTATACAACGATCATGTTCAACACTCGTCAGACGGGGCCAAAAACTCTCTAAGGGACATTTGTCAATTAACATGCGCGCATTTTACGAAAAAATACAGTTTTACTCACTGTTCACATTTACAAAAATATATATTAATTTAACACATTTATTCGACGTATTATGCATCATCTTAAGGCTGGTTTAACATTTTTGTCATTTTTCAATACACACAATTATAATTTAGAGTAATGCATTTTTTTTGTTTCATAAGTAAATACGTGCACAGTATAATACTCCTAGTTCATTTAATCATTTTATCTTATTCCAAATAACGTATACAATCGTCGAATCAAGGCATACACAACAATTTACATATACATGAACAACCACAAATTATACGTGTTTTTCACAATTTCACAGTAAAAGATGAAATATGTATGTCATGTGATGTTATAAACCGTTATCACGCTATTAGAAACAATTGCAATCACTAATTCGCCCTAATTTATCAATTTATGCAAATCTAGAATTAGGGTAAAAACTGAAATTTTCACAAAAATAAGAGATTATACCTGAGATTAAGAGCAAGAGACATTGAATTAACAGCGGGGAAGGAGAAAAAATCACGAAATCAGCGATTGGAGGTGGATAATGGGGATTTGGGGTTTTTTTTTAGAAATTGAGAGGCTGGAAAATGAGGAAGAAAGGCTCGGCCGAGATGCAGAATATCGCGAATTTCTGACGGCTTCCGACGGCCGCCGACGGCCCGTCGGAAGCCGTCGCTCCCACCCGTCGCTATTTGGCATTTTTCTAGTAGTGTATTTTGTATTTTGTATCCGGTATATATCTATTTTATTTAAAAATAATTAATACAAATAAAATAATAATATAAATAATAATTTTGCTCCTTTTGCGTTGCTCCTTTCGTAAAAGAAACGCTTTTTTCCTTTCGCGAACTTACCCCTTCACCAACTTAATATAACACATTTGCTCTTTTTGTTTAAAAAAAGAACACACCCTTAGTATAGTAGGATATAAGCATGTAAATTTTATTGTTATTATTATTATTTTAATGGAGCCGCCGTATCTCAAATCAAGTCAGAATTGTAGTCATATCAAGTAAGATTGCGTATGTGTAGAATTTTAATGCACAATTGAAATAACTCAATGATTGCTTTAATATACAGTCGACTGCGTGCAGAGCATGATTAATTGGAAATTCATGTTCCAATGGGTCCTTATTTTGATGGATAAATTAATGAAGAAAGAAAAACACACATATATCAACATTACATTTGTTTGTATCATTTGTATAACTGCACTCCTGGGATACATACAAATTTCTTGGATTATATAACTGGAGTTGGGGCTATTATGGTAATGGTTGTTGTTAACATTTTGTAAATACTGTTACTGTACCGTTATTACTGGCAAACTAAAATTGTTTACCGTTACCGATTAACTGGTCTACTGAGCACTGATATACGAAAAAACTGGTAACCGCTGTACAGGTAATGGTAAATTACCGTTTGTCTAGAAAAATAATAATTTGATATATTTTTACACTCAATGATGATTCATTATATATCTCATTTGGTCACTTAATAAAGGACATAGAAAAAAAGTTTATTTATCATCATTTGAGTTGAATTACTAAAATAAATTGAACTGTTTTTTTGCTTCTAAATGTCCATAATACAACATCTTACATTAATATCGATGTATTATCAATGGACTGGTAAATTCTCGTTACCGCTGGTTTTGAAAAAACATCACCGATGTTTTACCCTAAAAATGATAAATTTACCGTTACCGTGCCGATTATGCTGATATATCGACTTTACTTTAAAATGGTAACCGATTAACCGGTGATGGTATGATAATGGTAAATTTACCGTTAGCATAACAACCCTATCTGGACTATAAAAGCTACATATTTTGTAGTTTTCATGCATTACCTTAAAAACACAATTTATATACTGGTTTCCGTGTTTTATGTGCAAAATGAGAGCAATTTTTTTTAGTTTTTATGACAAGCACCATTGTCCAAGTGGTTGATTGATTCCGTTTTAGTGCAAGAGGTCACAAGTTCGAATCTTGCTTTCGAACGTTTATTGACCCAATGATTTGTTGTATATAAAGTACCATTTAAAAAAAAAATTAGCTTTTATTAATCATACCACCGCATGCAGTCAAAGGTCTTACATCTGCAACTGGAACATTTTATTTTTACTTCTTATCGCAATATTATCGCTTTTAAACTTTGCTATTGAGCTTTGTTATGGAATTTTTTTAAATTAATTAATTAATTATTATTTTTAACTGCAAATATAATGCATGCTATATTTTCTTCATGTACCAGGACATTGCAACTATATGTACATTTTAACTAGTTTTGTAAACATACTTTAATGCTGATAATACCATATGTAGACATTACACTTTCCTATTGAAACCGTCTTGCTTTCACCATCCAAACATCTTTACGGTAATTTTTTTTTCCAATTCAATTTAACATAGAAGAAACAAAAGCAAGATCATTCTTGTTAATCAAGCTATACATGTTTAAATTTTTAACCAGGCATACTACATATATCATACTCCTATCGATTGTTGGTCTAGCACCTCAACTTTTCATCAAATAATATCCTATTTTCTAAATTAAACGCTAAACAATTAACATAAATTCTGTCCAACTCAAATCAGCAATTTCAACCAGCCATTTCCCACTCTTTTACTTTATCTCGTTATTTTTCCCCCCTGTTACATCATTGTCAAAAAGCTTTCTTTTTTTTTTCTTAAATTATTTGATAATTACTTATATAAAATATTTCCTTATTCAAAATATTTCAATAACATACTTATTTTAAACTTACTTTTAATTTGGGGAGATCACAAATCTACAATTAACATATTTAAACACACACACACACACATATATACATATACATATATATATACATATACATATATATATATATATATATATATATATATATATATATATGTATACATATACATACATAACACAGTTGGTGACATAATGAATATGCACCATTGGATTGCCTCCGATTTTCACCTTCCATATAAGGACAAAAATATCTAACGGCCGTGATTTTTTATGTCTTCAATTTGTGTCTAATTTTGTGTCTAAATAGTCGCCATATATATGTGTGTGTGTGTGTGTTTGTGTGTGTGTATTCATTACACACACATTGTCTATTTAAATCACGTTAAATATTCTCAAATCGCTAAACTCTATATATTATCAGCACTTATCATTATAAATAATATTATTATTTTTTAACATGGTATTCTTTACGAAACATTTTATTCTCTTTCAAAATATTATTTTCTCCCAAATTATTGTATTATGCTAGTATTTATGAATCTTTATCGATAATGTTGGCCAGACATATCAATCGGAATTCTTAAATTACTCAATGGAAAAATTAACACTAGATAAACTACTATAATACTTTCAATTAGTTTATAAAAACCAATTTCATATTTTATTAAATCATATGCTTATTTAAATAAAAATATTTATTTTCAAAACTCGTATATTCATCCAATTCAACACACAAACATAAGAGAGTACAATTGATGTACTCAATGTAATTTGATTATAAATTTTTTCGATGCGCACTCTGATTAAAATAAATCAAAACCCAACAACATAAAGCCAAGACAGATTATAACAATACATTACTATACCACCCAAGATGTAACATTCAATATAAATATAAATAATACTGGTTGAACTAATTCTTGCGACTCCAACCCTTAAAATCACTTACCCAAAATAGGTAGGTGGAAAATAATTATATAATTTTTAAAATGTCAATTACGTCCCTTCATGATTACCTCAGTAATTTTATATATATATATATATATATATATATATATATATATATATATATAATATCTCTTATTATAGGAAATTAACCAACAAATCCTAGGGGTTAGGGACTCTAAGTCTCATCTAAGGCCTTAACTCGTGTCTTTGATATACAACATATTGTTCTGAACCTTGCTCTGATATCAAATGTAAATGGTGTCTTTCGTGGGTATGGGGCCCGTTGTAGCCACCGCCGGTACCTTAGACATTGGTTTTATGGCCAGCCTCTCGACTGTCGCATGAAGCCACCAACCTAAATACATATGGAACATATAGAGGTAAGAGTCAATGCATCGCCACGATCATAAGGCGAGAACCCCTTATCATATGCACGAAGCAACTAGTCTGATATCAAATGTAGAACACCTCACCTCTATATCCATACTATCCAAGAGTGTTACAGAGTAACGCTGTTAGATAATGTGAAGAATGAGGTCATATGGGGTACACATGTGAATAGTTCTTTGGACTAACACCGGTACGTATTAAAACATCAAATAAATAACTCATAATACATACACAATATCGGTACAAAGCAATAAATGCATGTCTACAAAACAGAACAATACATAATATACAACATATACAGATAACATAGAGTTAATCACATCGATAACATATATATAATACAATAATATCATAATGGTACAAAGCAATAAACATCTCAACTGTCAAATATCTCATATAATATATAAACAATAAATATATAGCTCAGTGATAATTTTAATTTATACAGTGGATCGGTGTCAGATAAATATTATATGATATTCCATTTTATATACATCTAATCTAACCTCAGTAAAATAAGTGTTGGTTGTATCATTCCAATACTTGAAATGTCTCGGACCGACCCGAGTATTGTAAAATAACGCATGAGTCAGACTATATCTAACTAAGAGTATATAAGAATGGTAACACAACATAAACATAGAATAATAGTGTAAATACACTAACATCAATAATCAGATCAAATGACGACATGTCAAAGGAGGTATATAAATATGGTAATGTATGCTTAAAATGTATATAATGCTATAAATAATCATTAAGACATCAAATATCTCAAATTCATCTGAAATAATCAATTCTCATATTAGAAGGTGTCATCACCCATATGTTCACCTATATGGAACATAATCAAATCAAAAATCACAGAATCAACACAAATGGGTGATTTATATATATCCAAAAAATGACAATAATCCAAAATATCACTATAGGGGATATCGCCAAGTATAACCAGGCTAGCATAAAGCATTGCTCAAAAATAACTCTCGATCTCAATAAATAAAAAATAATAATTAAACATACAAAATAGGATAGGCTGCCTATCAACTACTGAGAATCCACTATACACTGGATAAATACCACAAGTATAGTCTCGTCTTCTCATTCCATTCCCTTGGAAAGTACCATGAAGTGAAATGATTGTACGACAGACACAAAGTCCCAAGTAGAGTTATATACATAATATGTGGCACCTGGCCCATATCAATGCTACAGTGAGGTGTATCAACTGTATACGCCAATCTACTACTCCGTTAGTACCAAAAGAACGACTGATAGCACTAAGCAAGCTCCAGAGACACTAAGTCTCTACAATCTTTAGTTACCTCACAATCACCGTGACATGTATCCACTATGTCCTTGTCAAAGCGAGGGCTTTAAGTCACGACACTACAAATGCCCATAACCACAAAGGTATAGATAACATACTACTAGCATATATGACGCTGGGGCTAATGCGTGCATAAGGGTAGCATAAAGCTGAAGCACTAAGCTATATATATGGTGTCGTGGATATAGGGAGTGACCCCACGATCAGACCATCAGGTAGATACTGGCCATCAGTCCTCTCCAATAAACATGATAGGAGTACATCGTAATAGTGAAATATAGAACTAATACATATAGACTCGAAGTCTAGGTAACTATAAGCACAGAGCCATATATCACTACGTATCACTTCACACTATCCACTCTATTCTCGTCACTTGAGTGTCATCTACTTACAATGAATAATCGAATAAATATCACAACAGTATCCCATGCCACTACGTGGTATTTGAACTTTTATTCACTGCTTATAAACTACGCTCAATCTACTCAATATTACATATAACGAGTCCAAAAAATGTAACGCTTCGGTTTTTCGTTGCCGAAAAAACCGAATAGTTATGGGTTTTAAAAAGAATTTAAGAAAAGAAAAAGAGAGAAGATAGAGAAGAGATAGAAAGTAGAGGGAAAAGTAGATAGACAATTTTTAGAAAAAACAGAAAAAGAGAATTTGAAAATAGAACAGAACGGGACAGAAGACACAAAAAGAACAGAAAGAACAACAACAGAATCTCACAATTCGCAGCGGAACAACATATAATAATAAATGAATAATCTTTAAATAAAGAACTATATCAGTTATTACATCACATTATATTACATTACATCAAATCATCAGAGTGTGCAACAACAACAATAAACAGCGGAAAAGAGATACTATATACTAATAATATGCTACGCCATCCAGCTTGCCTCCAGCAACTCCAGAATATCCAGAATATCCTGATAAACTTTAACTCTTGACTGCCCGTGTGGAAATTGGTGGGCACCCAGAGTTTAGGAAGGAAAATAATAAACTCCGAGTCAGTCATGTGACTGGTGTGAGAACTCAAAACAGTTTATTTATCTTTAAAATCAAATAGAGGAATATTTTTAAATTCAATTCGCAATGCTTTTAAAAATGAGACTACCATAAGGCCTCCCGCACACACACACATGCAAACGCAGAATCGGAGGAGATTTCTCCTTATGATAGCCAAAGATGCTTGATACGCATTTAAAATAACATTTGATATTATTACTAGTGCATAGTGTAGGAAAATCATTTCAAAAATAAAGATATAAATCTTAGCCGACATAGACATTTCGAACTATGCCTACTATAGCTACTATCCAAACAGTGGTGACCACCATAAGTGAATGGCAGGTTCTACAACTAATACCGTACAAGTTTCGTATTGAGAATTGGATTTCCAACAAATGGTCAGGCCAAGGAACTTCCCATTGCCACATGAGAATGCCTTTGGATGGACATCCCCGAGAACCAAACCGGATCTCTACCAACACAAGGCCGGGTTACTCCTAACTGAGTAACAACTGACCGAATATGCCATCCCCCGGTCCTTTGGGACCTTTATCCGAGAGCTCTCTAATCAATTCACACAATCATAAAAACAAAGTGTTTCAACATGAGTAAGTATCTGGGCTCCATACCATGATACCACCCTTTTCCAGAAGGAAATGGACACATCCTAAAGGGCGCTACCCCTCATAACCTTGCTGCTTCTTTCCTGTTTTGACCATTTCCGGGATGTGAGGCTCGACGAATTCACGTCCACAAAAACATACTTTATACAAAAGCCATGCTTTGGGTCAACAAATGATCAACACAATGATCACTAAGATAGACGATCAAATAAATGATCCTATCACAATAATCAACACAATGATCATTTCAGCAACACTCAGCATGTCACATTACCAAATTTGGGAATATATTGCTGATAACTTCAACTATATAACCTCTGAGCTCGTACGTCTCAGAGAAGGGTGTTAAGCTAAAAGAATAAATTCTCCGCCACCTCAGAAATATATTTGAAAGAAATCGGCTTTATATCTCAACTTGTAATGTCAGACATACAATCCATACAAGTCTGTTCCGGGCTCGAACAGAACCGAAAGGCACTTACAAAGAAGTCCTTGCAATCCGAATAATTTCTAATCACGTTCGGATTTCCCATCACTTATGGAGATCTCTATACCGGGGATCAGCCAGTGCAGAGACAATCAACAAGAAACCCTCTCGTTTTCGAAAATATCCGGTCTTCAACACCGGTCTTCGAATGCAATTCATAACGACGTATCACATATTCGGAATGGGTTATACGACCCCTTGGTCCTTTCCCGGTTAACCCGAATAGTGAGCGCTTATTTTTAAAAATAAGTGTGACATTCAATTTCAAACAAATTCACAACAAATACCTATTTAAAGGTAAATATCGATAGTCGGTTATTGAACTATCAATGGATATGCCAACATCACCAGAATCCAAATAATTTTCCAAATTATTTAATTCCAAAAATATCTTTAGAAGATATAACTTTCCATATTTCAAAAATAAATCAATATTTATTTTTAAACCTATTTTCCCAATTCCATTTATAAATTCCATATTGAATTTATACTTCCAAAGTATTTATGAATATACGATTTCAAATATTCATTTTCAATTTATCTTCAAAAAGATAAATTCTCTAAACTTTCCATTTCTCATTGGAAAAACAATTTCCATACTTATTTATTTTATAAGTAATTCACAAATTTTATTTATTTTCAACCTTGGAAAATATTCCATATACTCTAATCGAAATTAAGTATATATTTCATTCTTTAAGGAAATCATTCACTTAATCATATTTATTTGGGCCAAAACGAATGTTGCGTAAAACATCGTTACGACAACCCAAAATCACTAGTATAGGGATTCGAAATTAAAATAGATATATAAATCCCAATACTATACAAAAACATTTCCTTTCGGAAATCATCTATTATAACAACAGTATTATAATATACTATTTCCTTCTATTTCTCGAAAACATCTATTTCAACAATGAATGTTGAAATCTATGATTTCGAATCTCAATATATTTTAAAACATCGTTAGATCGTTTTAATTCTATTTAAAACATCACATTCCAAATAATTCCTTTAACATAATATTCACTATTCAAAAACGTGAATATACTATGTTAATAAATTTCATCACTTCTATTCACTTTATTTTAAGGAATTATTCACTGTCTAAACATGAATATAACTCCATTAACAAATTTCAACAATTTACTTATTAAGATAAGTCTTTGCGGATTTATAAAACAATGTTTATAAATTCTATTTCTATTTATTTTATAACAACTTCCTTTTTTTTTATTCCCTTTATTAACCTATCTCAATTTATATCTTAATGATATACTAAATTTCATATTATAAGTCAAATACTTATAATTTATTTATTTACAAAATCCTTCCTTTAAACTTCATAAATTTTATAAATCTTATAACTTATAAGATTTATTCATTTATCAAAAGTCCATTCTTTCTAATAACTTTACAAATTTTATTTTATTTTCCTTTACAATTTTTTTTTATTTATAAACTTACTGTTTATAAAAATTCTATTTATAACTTCATCGTTATAATCCTATAAATTTCATTCATTTATGAAATTCATTCACAATCCTTTCTAACACTTATAAAAGCTTGTTTTATAATTCTAATTAATCTATAAATATCAATTTATAAATCTTTTAATATAAAACAATTTATATTATTCTTTTGAAACATTTTCAAAGTCCTTTATAATTTCATCACTTTGATTTATAAAATAATCAAATTTCATAAATCATATATTTAAACTTTTTATAATAGATTCAAAAATCTTAGTTTAAACTATTTTATAAAATCATCAATCCCATATTTTCAAAAATCAATTTTTAACTATATCTCTCAAAAATATAATTTTTATAACATTAAAAATTATAACGTTTATTTAATTATAATGGATCAATTCCAAAAAATATTTAATAAACGTATATTTCCAAAAATCCTTTTTGAAATTAAAATCGTTATTTTTAAATTTCAAAAATTGGATCCGATGATGCGACACATCGATAGTCAATCACGATTTTTTCCAATATCATATATCGATATGATAAACAATCAAACATCACAATATTTAAAATCAATAAATATTTGCGAGGAATCCAGTTGGATCCCTCCAACCTGTTTCCCTGCATCCACAGACATTAGCACAATACCATTCCGTTTCAAGACGGAATATCGCGGTATATGGGATTTTATAAAATATATATCCGCTTACTAACGGCGCATAGGGTCTCATCCGCTAAAAAGAAATGCGGGAAATCAATCAACTGCAATATATACATATGCCAATATATATATATTGCTATATATATAATATAATACCAATTCCACTTCGAGGTGGAATATCGCGGTATATGTGTGTAATAAATAACCTCCGCTTACTAACGGCGTATAGGGTCTATTCACATCCAATATATATATATAACAATCATCATTCAATCATTCAATCAACACAGTCAATCAAATTTTAAATTTAACTATTTTAAATTTAAATAAACAACAGAATTTCCTTTTTGAGTGAGAAGTTCTCACCTTTGCTTTTATTTGCAATCCAATTTCCCATCTTGACTCGATTTCTTGATTTATACCTTGTATAAATATTTACACAATTTATTAATATTCGCATCAATCGAATAAATTAAATTTTCATTTGATAAATTTTAATTCATCGGTGATTTCATTTTAAATGGATTAAATTGTTTAACAATTTTAATTTGAACTAAGTTAACAATTTATTTTTCGTTTAATAATTTTAATTGTCTAATGATAAAAATTCAAACTGATTTTCTTTAATTAAATTCGTTTAACAAAATATTGAATTAAAACTAAACTTCCTTTTTAAAACAATTTATTTAAATCTGACTAACGATTTGGGTTAAACTAATAAATTATTTTTAATATAATAATTTAAACTAATCGAATTTACTTTAAATTCTTTTTTTTTTCTAACCTATATTTTTTCTTTACTGCATAAAAAAACTGAAAACCCTTTTTTTTTCCTCTATATATACATAATTAAATTGAATTAAAAGAAGAGCAAAAAAAAACGTTATACCTGCTGCAATTTAACCCTCCACGCGCGAGCACGCGCCACGACATCGCCGTGAACCACCATCGCGACATGTCGCCGTCGCTCCATGCCGTGCCGTCCACCTCCATCTCACGCCGCGCACCTTGAGCGCACGCGCGCCATTGCTTCGCCGCGTCGAAGCCTCGACCTCGTCGCCATCGCGTGCCACCCCCAAATCGACGCCTTTAACATCTGTCTTCCCTGTATCGCGACCGCACGCCTCCTCATCCACGATCGCGCGCCGCCGCTTCCCATTCAATCGCCGCCCCTACGCGACCTCGCCCCCCACGTCGCGGCCATTTTTTTTCTTCTGAGGAATGAAATAGAAAAGGGGGGGAAGAGGAGAACGAGATAAAGGGGAAAAGGAATGTCGTGATTTCGATTAAAGGCTTCGGCCATTAATTGTTTTGTTCTGTAAATCTAATATGAAGCTCGCGTGATTTATAAAAGGAGAGGGAAGGACGAGGGATCGTGTTTGCACGATCGTCATCGTGATTTTTAGGCGAGAATCTAGGACGAACGTGGTGTGCGTTGACCAATTTAAATTTTAAATTTAAATTGAATCTCGATTTAATTTCAACGCGTTTACCTCTCGTACGCTCATATAACAGCTCCGAAAAATACGAAATTTGAAATCCGGCAATAATTCAATATTACGGACCCAATGGAACTGGTTTCATCGAATTCCGAGACTGTGCCTCGGACGACTATTTTTAATATCGATTCAAACGATTAAATTCCAAAACTGAACAATTCACTTCCAAATTAATTTCTGAAGCTTCTAAAATCTTCAGTGTTATCAATATGAATTTTACAAGCCTTTGAAATATTTTTAATTGGCTTAAAATTGAAGGTTCAAATTTTTTTATTCAACACTTAATAGATTAAATTCTAAAATTAAATCGTCAAATTCATAGTTATATTGAAAATTCAATCTAAACCGTCATTCAAATATTTAAAATCAAATTAAATTATCCAAATCAAATATTTAAAATTAATTAAATATTTCCAAATTAAATTATTTAAAAATTCTGGGTCGTTACAATAAATAACCGAAGAAATATTATCGAATGTCCCATTCCAAATGGTATTATAACTCCTTTTATTCAGATTTCTTGCCACACAGAATTAAATATCATGAAATCGTACAAAAAGCTGTCATCACCATATCATATCAATATACGAATTAAATCCATATCAATGGTGAATCATTCCTATGATCCAATCCAATACATACAAGAAAAGAATGATCGAAAAAATGATATAAAAATATATTATTCAAATAAATATAAATAAATAAATAATTTTTCAATCTTTTATATAATAATCAATAATTAAACATTCACTAATAATATTAGAAATTCAATTTCTTTATTTTAAATTCACTAAATAGTTTGTAAAGCTAAATTATAAACATAGGAATTATTTCATATTCTTACTTTTAAACACAAGTAAGTTAACTTGGTTTATTTATTAAACTTTAAATAAAATTCATATTAATATTCGTTGTATATGAATATATGAGAGTATGTGTGTATCACATATAAATAATAGAGTTTTAGACATATTCAATATATATTTACTTATTCATTATGGTTTATTTTATAATTTACATTTATAAGTTCTCAAATAAACTTGTTAAAACATATATCCGTTAAGTACTTGACTTTAATTGTATCTTAAATATTATATTTATTTAAACCTTTACCTTTTAATCCATTTATTTCTTTTCTAATCAATTTCAAGTATTGTGTTCAACTAATACTACCATTGAATAAACCATAATCAAAACAATCATCACTCAAACGATCAATTTCGTCCAATGATCATTAATTTCAACCAAACAATCCATTCAACAAAGCATATCAAACGATGTATGGGATAATTCTGCATCAATCGAAATAAAATAAACATAGTTGTGAGTTAATAAAAACTCACTGAATTCCATAGCAAACACTTCGCCTTATTTCTTAGTCTTCTTTTCTCATTTGTCATGTAGAAGAATTCACATACGCTTCCCTTCTCATGGTTGCTCATCACTAATGTTCACTTGCCCATCAATTTCAAACTACATCTCTCCCAAATCCATGCTACAACGCTGCTAATAGTCGTCTGTATCACCATCATCACCGTCACCTACATCAGGTCGTGCATCCATGCCTCACCAAGTTGCTCAACCACCAAGTCGCAGCTTTCACCAACAATCAATCCACCACGCTCGACCACTAGACTTTGTGTCACCGCATCCGCGCACACATCTTAAATAGCACTGCAACCCTAGGTCACAACTTCTAAAGGTCGTAGCCGTTCATCGCGATGTCTTCCCCCTTTCTAAATGCTCGCCGTCGATGTCAGGCATCACGCCTGAGTTGCGATTCATATTTATTTATTTTCAAACGAACATAATGGAATTTTTGAGTTTTCTTCTTTCGAACGAATGAATTTGGGAATTAGACTGAAGGAGATATACGGTTTCGGTCTTTAGGCTTGAATTGTTAAAGGATGTAGCGATCTCTAGAAATTGAGTTTTAATTAGGCTGGGCTTGGTTAGTTCATGTTTATGTGTGTGTATAAATAACTCATCTTATTTGTTTTTAAATAGATTTCAATTTAATTTAATTTAGTTTATACTTCACTTTACATAATATATTTCGATAACCACACAGTTTCTTTTAATTCAACACTTATTTATTTTTATGAAATTATTCATTGTATTATCACAGGAAAAATTTATTTCTCAACTGTTTCATTAATATTAAAGTTATTTACACTTTGAAATATTTATAGCTAATTAAACATTTTATGCGATTTCAATATTTTATTCAAAATGATTTATTAATTTAATTGTTATTAAAACAAAATCTCTTATTAAATAGAATTTATTTAAGAAAAATTTTATCATTATAAATATTAGTTATTAAATTTGAATTCAAACATTTTTTTTAAGTAATTTATTTATCATTATAGCATAGGCAATAGGGTTATCGTAAATTATTTCACCATTCCCACTAAAACTCTACCGAGTAGCTCAACAATGTCGATTAGGTCTTCTACCCCAGCTTGCAGTTATGATGATGAATTCCTAGGAAGGTGTTGAAGGTCTATCCAGAACAGCTTACGTTGATGAGCTAGTTGATAAAGCCACATATGAGCACGTTGCTGGTGAAGTACCGATAGAAGTCAAAGAGAGAGTCAATATGGAAACAATTCAAGAAGAAAGAAGTGGAGAAGATGGAGAAGAAGGAAAAGAAGGAGGAAAAGAAGAAGACAAAAATGATAAAGGAGAAGAAAGTAGTAACAAAGGTAGTGATATTGATGACGACCTCAGCCAAGAGGGAGATGGTCGTATGGAGAAACACCCCGAAGGCACCAAACTTCATATCTCGCCGTTTCCAAAGCCCATAGTCATCAAAACTTCGAAACAAACAATAGAACCAAGCACGATGCCATCACTACACCATATCAGGCATTTTGAAACAGAGCTATGTGAAAATTTTGAAACGGTTATAGACTGTTCTAATTTTGCCATGTCTCTTATCCGTTCCAAAATATCGTGGAACAGCCAATGACCGTTACAATATTATTACGGTCCCAGCCCGTTCCAGATTGCCTCAACTGTTCCCTGCGTACCCTCGTCCAGATTTCGTACGCCCCACAAATTTGCGCGAAAACTTCATCGTCCCCTCCAAAATTTTACTTTTGCCCAATTCTTTTTCTCTATCAACACTAAAATCATTTCGTACATCTCCACCACTGCTGCAACTCAGCCGCCACTGCCGCCGTAGCTCAAAAATCATTTCATGCGTCCGTTATCTGCTTCATCAACTCCAGAAATAGGGTTAATCCCATCAATTGATAATCACAGTCGCCGCCTATGTCTATTGCTCTCTTTTCTCCCGTCAGTTAATCTTATCAATTGAGGTAAATTTTTTGGTTCACTTTAATTTCTAATCTGGCTTGTCCTCCATTCTCAGTTATATGCATAGATCTAAAATTAAACAATCACCACTATCGCTGCTTGATTATATTTGCTCCTTATTGTTAGTGTTTGATTCATAGTTGGATTTGTTTGTAGTAAAACGATTCTTTATTATTTCACATCAAATTTTTGGGTATTTATTAATTTGATGTATGCATAGATTTCTTGCCCTTCCATTCTCAGCTATGTGAATATATTAGTTGTAAATGGAAGCCCGATATGGTTTTCTTAGCTATAGTGACAACACAGTATTGGCACCTAAGATAATTAGTTGTCTACGTGGTTGTTGTTATTTTAGTTATTCTTCTTGCAGTTGAGAACACAACAGTTTTGTTCATCCTAGTTAGTTATTTCCCTGAACTTGTACAGTGCATATACAATCTCGTAGAAATGGTTGTTCACCTTTGCTGCTTTATTTTCCTGAAATTTAAAGAAGTTTATAGCAGCTTGTTTCAAAATTAGCATCATATTTCATTTAAATCAACTAGTAATAAGCTGGTTATTTGATAGAGTAGTGTGTGAAAGTTGATATGTTTAGAGAGATTATATACTGCATTGAACTTTTGGTAGGTTGAATGTCCAATGCTGCAGATAACATAGCATAATTGTTGACAATATAGCAGATTAATATATAGGATGTAAAAGCTTTGAGCAGTTGATTCATTCAAAAGATCAAACAATGGATGGAAAATATTGACTCCTAAGATTTTAAAGTTTTCCAATTTTTATTGTAGCAGTTATGGTCATTGAAAAAACATCTGCAATTTCTTTCCTCCTAAATGGTCCTACGATATAGGTAACTGCTGAAATGAAAAATAAATATAACTAATTTTTTCATATTTGTTTATACTCGGTAAGGATGAAATTAACCTCTTCATAGATGTTAGGAATTTTTTCAACTGGTGTAATTGGATTCTTCAAAATATATTCACGTGAGTGAAACAGAAATTTTGGGAACCATGTATGGAGACAACTAAATATATTCACGACTAACATCATGATAGCTTCAACCATTGTGCATGTAGGTAGCTGTGCAACAATATCAGGGATGCCTCCAGATATCCATGATTTAACATGAAATGATGCATTTACGAGCTGCAGATGACAAAAATTGACAAAATAAACAACTAGCAAGAAAATTGGAGAACAAAATTATTTTTCCTGGAATCAAACATTAACTTAAATTGGCCTCCTGGAAAAGTTTGTAAGACAATATGTGGGTAATAGAGTACCTGGTGAATGTAACCATGAAATAGTTCATTCTCTTTTTTAGTTCTCTGAACAAATCTTTCTGGAGCAATAACACCAGTTTTCTTTTTTGAGAACTTATCTCAATGGAAAACCTTTTACCTATCACAACGAAATTATAGAAATAACAGAGAGAATTAAACCAAATGAATTTTACTTGAGTAGATAGATCGACCAAACATGTTAGGACTTAGGAGGTTCTCCTCAACATCTCCTGTATCCTTGTTATTTGCACAGTATTCTAAAAGTTGGTCTCAGAAAGAATCACAGAAATACAGCTCCTTCAAAAATTGACAAAAAAGTAGCCTACGGCTAGGTATCTAATGCCACGTGAAATAAGAACATCCCAGTTTCAAGTTTGCATCTGTACTATCTGGTTGAAAGTAAGGGTATGGCAAATTAAAATAGGTGCAAAACCAGGTCGGATATATGATGCAATTTTCTAGAATTGTATTGTAAATACAGGTTTTATAAGGAACAAGAAAGAATTGTTTACCAGTAGTTTACAATCTACAATACCTAAAAAACACAAAATAGAAGTCCATTCTTGTTAAAAAACAAAAAATATAACAATTCTGACTACAAATAAGAATCCAAATGCAGATAGACATATGACTATCTACTTGTAAAATAATTACAGCTGTAAGGTTCTACAATTATATCATATTATCTACTTAGCATTTAAAAACACTTTAGATAGTTATATGTCTCATATTGCTGATATATATCAACTATTGTTCTATCAACTTATTCACACCATATGTTCTGCAGTATAGAAGTGGTTATTTTATATCATCTCTGGTTTCCATAATATCAGAGTTGATAATAACCAATATAAGCCATATAATGCTACAGTATAAAAGGTGATTAAATTACATATCAACTTATACTGTAGTATTATATTCATGATCAAAGATATGCACCTACTTGTAAAATATTTTTTTTTGGCTATAAGAGGAGGTTATCTTTGGCTTGTATTCATAGCTGTATCACCTTTAAATCGTTCATTGATTTTAACTCATCTTCATTCTAAAACTTAAAAATAGTGTAAAATGATAAAAGTTTCACTTGTTTTTTCCTTTTTATCATTTGCAGATAACAATTTCAACACCGGAAGAAGCTTCACCCAATTCGATTGCTCAAACATCCTCTACACAATCCGATCCAGTTGTGGTAAATTCATACGGTGTACCTATTTCAGAAAATGCTGGAAGAATAGGAAGTCGAGTTTAAATTAATACGAATTCATGTGCCGATATCATATGAACGTTGGGATAAAGTACCCAAAAAGTATAAGGATGACGTTTGGAATGAATTGCTGATAAGTTTAACCGATTTGTACCATTTTTAATTTTCTCTATAACAATTGTATTTTGTTACATTATTCTTTTTTAAATCTTAATTTTCACAGACATTTTTTCAAATAGAGTCAAATGCAAAGGACCATTTTATGAAAAAAAATGACCGAGTCATTTAGGAAATATAAGAGCGAATTGAGAACAAATCATTATGTAAATTTGATAACGATGAAGATAGGTCAAAAATTGTCCAAGAACAATCAGCCAAGAAGATTGGGATATGAAAACACGGTGCAAGCGAAAGAAGGGAGATAGGAAAAAGAAATAGATCAACGTACAAATATGGTCATCATATTGGACGTACGAGTCATGCCGTATTAGAACATAAAATGGTATAATTTCAATTTTTTTTATTGATTTTGATTGTATTTTTATATATTGACTTTATATATCAGTATGCATATACATCTCATATCTCAATAGCACTCTAATGTTTGCATGCAAATTCTTTGTATTGCATTACTAATTGAACTACCAAAGAATTGTTTAAAATGTTAAATAAAAACATCTAATCTAGCAGCCTCCTCCTTTGTTGAAAATGTTGAAAATGTTAAATAAAAACTCATGGACTGTGCAACATCCCATTTGATCTTGTGAAAATTTATCCACTGTCCAGCATCAATCCTCATTTATGATTTTACTGTCCAAATTCTATTTACATCAGGTTTGCTTGGCTTCTAATGAATTTTGGCAAAGGTTTTATGCTGTTAGTGTTGTTGACAAATAATGGAAGCCCAAAAATAAAGAAGGAAAAAAAAAGAAAGATATTTTGATGCATATTTCTCATGAAGATTGTGGGTGTTATTTGGTTTAATTTACTCTAAAATATTTGACATGCTAGAACACATGACCTTTCTTGTTTAATAGGAAGAAAGTGTTAAAAAAATGACCTTAAAAAAATAATCAAATTCAACTGGAAATGCAACTCAAGCTACAAAATTATAGAAAACGAGAATTCATGTGGTTGACTTCAATCAGTTAAGGTCAACGAAGAAGAATTTAATTTATCTTCAGTAATATCAAATTTTTTTCAAACAAAAAAAATCTGCTGTCATTTTAATGATGATATTTGTTGACATCTATGTAGAAACATGTCCTCGTAGACTTTGTTACGCAATCCAATCATATTCTTGAGTGATGAACATCAAATGGAGCAGTCTTGTACAAGGTTCTAGCTTCAAAGGTTTAACAACATATAAAACTCAATTGCTTTTATTTTCCATAAATAACGTGATAGCAATTTTTTTATATTAATTTAACCAATCTAATAACTAAACACAAGTACAACTACGTAAATTAATAGAAAAGCTAGTAAGTCAGATTAATAGATGGAATAAATTGGAAAATTCAATTCTTCTGGTGCAGACAAAAATTACTCATTTATATATCGGAAGAGACAATTGTTTTTGCTGAAAAGGTTTTTTCATTTAGATTTCGATGATGAATGTAATGTAATAAATATCTAAATTTTTAAATACATTGTTGGAAGTTTTTTATTGAGATTTTGATGATGGAGATACTGTAATAAATATCTATAATTTTAAATTACAGTGTTGTGATAAAGAATAAGTTAATAATACGGGTATAAAAAATTATCAATCCGGGTGTTGATAAGAGATGTTATAAACAAGCGACATATTATCATAGTATTTTTAAATATCTTGATTGTTTTGCAAATAAGTGGAGAACATTATTAGATTATGATATCACCGTTAGAATGTTAGTTTTTGAATGACTCCGTATAAATTACATACTTCATTAATTATAAAATGGTTTATGATATGAAATGTGAAGTTGCAGTTGGAGAACATTTAAGAACATGAAAAGAATTTCTATCAATTTGTTTATTACAATGGAACCCACATACTCCTTTTGTAACTAGAGGTGGAGTAGCACAAATAAAGCAATATATCTAATCAAATGTTAAATCTATTTACACAATATAACTAGAGAATATTACAGATACGTTGGCAATTATGGGATAATTAAAAAATTGCATCTGGGGAGCCACTTCCTAATATAACTTTGCCATGACACCATTGGTTTCGGTTAATTAATCAGAATGCAGTATTCTTTGGTGTTAGCGGTGGTCTTAAATTCCAGAGAACAAAACTCGATTAAAAAAAAAAAAATCATAGTTGGATTAGTGACAGCTCTATGTTTGTCATCGCCATTTTCCTTTTCTACATGTTTACGTTGAATAAATTAACTGATGACCCATCCCTTATTATGCTTGCCATATGTGTGTGTGTACACATATAATTTTCATATTTTCAGAAAGAAATTCCCAAGTACAAATTGGTAAAGAAATTATATCACACTGCCTTATATCTATGAAAAGTGATAGGAGTTGAGAAATAAGATCACACATGTTACATTTTGATCCAACTTATATTGGTCTTTTTCTCAATTAGTTATAAGCCAATGAGTTGGATTAATGGATTTTGATTGTGATGAACCTAACTTATTTTGATAATAAATTTGCAAGCCATCATTGTTTATAAGGTTTTCTTTTAAGCCGTCTATTTTAAGAGTTGTTCCATTAAAAAATTAACTTAGTTTGGTTTGCCGTTTTCATTTTTTCGTTTATGTTCAAATAAGCACGGCATATATATTTTCGTGGAAGGCAACCGATTAAAACAAAGTTAGTACACAAATGGAAAACAAAAGTGTAATTAAGTGCTAGAAAATAGATGTCTTAGAATTTTAAATGTTCTACAAAATTAAAAATGCAACCAACCCGTCCCTTACCATAGAGGAACAAATCAATTTAAACAAAAATCATATCATGTTCACATGTTAGAGAATCATTGTCAAAAAGTACATAAAAAACTGCTTCTTACGATATTGATTTTATGTAAAGTGTAGTTTAGTGTAGTTTGTGGTTACTTTATAACCTTCTATGTTGTATTTTATTTTAAAACGCACAGCTCGTGAAACATTTTTTTTTTCAAGGACACAACAGTTAAACAACGAAGTAGAATGATAGTTTCCATAATTACGCTACCTTCTGAAATTTGATGTAAATTTCATGAATGATTCTTTTAGAGGCACAACCTGATTGAAATTATGTATATCAAGACAAACAAGTATAATTATTTTTTTGTTGTGTCCATACCTATGCTTTACAACATAAGGTTGTCACCTAGTTGTCCGGAAATTTGAAGGATGTAGCAAAAAGACCTGGGTTACTGTTACTCCATCGTGTAAGAAGGTTCTTTCACGTTCCCAGTTCATATTTTAATCCTAACCAACTCTAAAATACAGTGGCAACTATGTATAATAAAAAGAAGAGAAGATGGAGCTATTGTTAATTTCTTCTTTATGACAAATATATCATTTCACATTGCTCAGGACCAAGTTTTTTTTTTGAATTTTTTTCTTTCTTTCGAAGTTTTCTGTAGCTGTGTAGTGTTGGTTATTGGGTATGCTCTAACTCGACACTTTGTATGGAGAATGTTGGTAGAAAATATTGAGATGAAAGTTTATGGTTATAACAATAGTTGAGGACATTTAAAAAATAGAAACGATTGTGTAGTTTTTGACATAGGGATTGGCAAGTTTGAAAGGACATTTATTCATCAATGTGATTATGCATTGACTAAAAGAGTCGTCTTCCTAAAATTAGCCATCCATGGAAGATTTGCTTTGCAAACTAGCACTGTGCATCTTAAAGATTTGCTTTGCAAAGAAATCGATGATAATAGACCAAAAAATATTACTCAAATCATCACAGCTAATTTCCCTTACTATGAAACTGCTGCTTAGAACTTGGTATAATCTTACAATGTTCCTATATTTATATGTAATGATGTACCTGGTGTCAACTTCCTTCTGAAACATACAGAAGAAAAACCATTTTTAAGTAAGATTGTAGTTGTAATAATAATGATAAAATTTCGTTATCCTAACGTTAACGATTACTGATAAACAAGTATAAACATTTTCGTTATACCATAATCAATACAAGAATATATGGAAAAAAATAGTTTTGTAATTCATACTTCTTTATTATTAAATTTCACGATCAACTTTTTTAATGTAAGAATCATGATGCTCTAGTGCTCAATTTACGAAGCTTCAATGTTTGCTTTATGGAATCTGATTATTGTTTTTGCTATAAGATTCCACAAATTAACTCCAACCGCTAACAATTATGAGCTCTCAATAGTACAAATAGGGATGAGCTATTTTTGCTAGAAGAATCCGTTGATCATAAGTGAATCATAGTTCACCTTAATTTTCAGTGGCAACTTAACATGATTGATATCTACCTTCATTGATAGATTTTACATTTTTTACCTTAGCACCTATTTATATATTTATGCATACATCCAATGCTATTTATGTTACTTAACAACAGGGCAATTATAAGAGAGTTTCAAACCTTGAGTTAAAGTGTAGTTTGTGGTTAGGAAATTAATCCTTGCCATTGTTGCATGAACTTAATGGTTATTTTTGTTGCAGGCCAGTGCAAATCCAACAAAAGTAATCACACGTCGTCAAGTATGGGAAAAAGCTCATACCAAAAAAAAGGGACCATACCGGATAACACTTCTTTATACTTTGTAAGTTAAACAAATGATAACTTAGATATCTTAGATATATCAAGTCTTTATCGTATTTCAGGATAAAATTGCAAAAACAAAGGAAACAATCAATGATAGTGATGAAGAAGAGTTGCCATTGGATGAAGACATCATATCAAAAATGTTTGGCAAGGACAAAAAGGGTCAGACTCGAAGTATTGGGACCAAAATATCTTGAACCCAAATTAAGGCTTCTGCTATTGCATGTAAACAACTCAAAAAGGCTAAAGGAGACACGGAAGAACTAAAAAGTAAGATGGAACATATGTAGGATAAATTGGAAAATATGGATGGCACATTGATGACGTTGGTCAGCTTGGTCAAGGAGCCGAGTCAAGGAAATCACATACCAGATGTCACTTTCAATGGAGGGAGTAATACACGTCATGAAAGTGTTGGGAGAAACCAGATCAATGACGTTGCTGCTGGCGCAACCAATCAACAAAAATGTGAAATTCTGAACCTTGGCTTAGATGTCATTGCAACAGCTACTGTTTGTAGAGATCCAACATCATTCATTATTCATGAGAAATCTGTACCATCAACACATGAGAAGTTGGTGGTGGACAACATACTTCTACCGGATGAGAAAACAAGCAAACAAAATCATCCTCTCGCAACAACCTTTACAGAAGTTAGAATCGGTGGTTATGTGTGTCACCCGAAAAGTGTCATTCGCTATCTTTAGATGCATGATTGAGACTGCTCTAAATGAAGACCTTTGCCAAGTAAGTTGGATTTTATTCACTGATCGCTTTACACAAACAAATAACCTTAAGTTTGGTTTTATTTATTTGTCAATGCATTAACTTGGAGGCATGTCAATTCTATTTATGTTCTTGTTTGTGACTTTGACCCCAGCAATTAACATGATAAATCTGTGTGAATAAAACAAGTGCAAGGAAAAAAAGAATGAGGGAAAAAAATTATGATTTATTTTTACCTTTTTTGTTTCAGAAATTTAACCTATTTTATTGTTGCCTAAACAATTAACATCAAAATTTAAGCATCATGATTTTCCATTCATGCGGTAATGTCTCATCAAAATTTATATAAGATATCACTGTCAAATACCAAAAATAGGGAAAAATAAAAGAGGTCAACATCGATCGAGTGAAAATGAACAAAATTCTGCAACATATACACAGTTCACGTTGTAATAGAAGAGGCAGTCTCATGCGTGGCCTATATGTGCAGCTTTTTTATTCGTGTTGCTTCATCACGAGACAGACACATGCACAGAAACTTGCTTGCACTGAGCTCTGCTTCCTGTAATGTTTTTTTGACATTAAAATAATGTTTGTATCATTTGAAATTTCAACATGTTAGTAGACTTTGTATATGCTTCCTACTTAGAATACATTAAGCATCACAGGCCCAAAAATCAGGATCTCGAATCCCCATACTAATAAATTTTAGTTTTTTTAATCTTTGGTTTAGGGCGCCTGCTGGCAGTTGTGGTCAGTTTCAATATATATGCAAGAGCCTTGTTCGTAAAATACTGGTTTCGGGCCACATAGTTGTTTCTCTACCGCACCCTTATATCCTAGTATTGAAGCTTATATGAGTTTCTTATATCCAGTCTTTATTGGCCATATATCATTACACTGTAGCTTGGATGAGATTCTTACACACACACACACCATGGCCATATAATAGAACCCATATATCCAGTCTTATGAGTTCTGGATAGGTTTCTGCTGTCAACTCAGGTTTGGTATTTATGCTTTGTTGAGTATATCTCAGCACTGAAGCTATCTGTCTTGGTGAAAGTGGTACGACTGTATGTCAGTGACTTGCCTTTTGATAGGGACTGTTACACATGCCATCTTGGTTTCAACTGCATGGTTTCTAGGTATTGGTTGCATAGAGTTTGCTGATTTGCACAGTAATATACCAATCTATGATAATAACTTGTTGAAGAATTTGCATATATTCGATGTGATTGTGGGTACTGGAATAGAAGGATCTGCATGGGTGCTGTGACGTGTTGCACGAATCTCTGGCATATAGTTCGTGTGCCACATCAATGTACTGTTATGGAGTTGTATTTTAAAAAACCATTTTAGTAAATAAGGATGCGCCTCTGTGTTCAAATGTCTCTGCATATTTCTCAGGTGGCAAATTAAGAGTTTGAATCACTAATTAACTGAACTATTAGTTTGTAATGCTTAATGGGGAGTGGCAGTCTCCACTTTGTTGTTTGCTCTCTATTTATGTACAGTCTTTTCACTATTTGTGTCATTGTGCTCATTCTCTGCAATTTCTTGTTCAGGTTGATGGGCTGTTGAAGTTATATTAGAGGACTACGGATCAGGATCAGGATAGTTATATGAAATCAGTTTTTGAAACATTACTTTTACATGTATTGCCTTAAATGACAGTTAATTCATTTACATGTATTGAGGTGAAAGATATAATATTTTACATGTACTAAGAAAGAGGTTAAATGTATTTAACTGTGCTGATACCAACAATAGAGGTTAAAAATATAATAGTTTGCAACATTACTTTTACATGATATTTTTTATACATCGATCCTTTTTGGGTGTGTATTTTGAGTATTATATGGTGTAGTTATACTTGTTTGGATATGATGTTTGTGGTTATTATGTATTTTTTCTGTCTTGATCAAATTAGAATTTTGTATTTGGTTATTTTACGATAAATATAGTATCTGGTTTTTGGACATCGTGGTAAAAACATCTGGAACGGTCTACGACCATGCTAAAAAGAACATGGAAAAAAATACCATTATGATTTTGGAACGGTTTTGAGCCGTGCTTGACTATATTCTGAAATGGTTTTTAGATGTTTTTAAATGGTGAATTCGAACCGTTATGAATAAATTTTGGAAAGGTTTAGGACCGTTTCAAAATTTTTGCAAAACCGTTCCAAAATTTTTGCACTCCCCATTTAGGAACGGTTTTTGACCATTCTAAAATAACTTTGGAACGGTTCAAACCCGTTCCTAAATGACATTTTTGAAGTAGTGCATTAGCTGAGGCAACTCCTTCGATGGGTTCTTCAGAAGACATCTTTGGCTCGTTGAGCGATTTTTACATTTTGATAGCTTGACCTTCTTAAAGAGGGTTTTTCGGGCTTCAACTTTTCCTCAAAGGGCTTCCTAACCGAAAGAAGTGAGACTCCATCCCCAATTCCTTCCAAACATGGTCCGTAGAGTACTTAGGGGGACACTGACACTCTACACACTCTTAAGATCACGAACACATCCCTTGCATCTACATCCATTCCATTGTTCCAAACTAATACATTTCTTTTCTTTCGTTTCAGGTACGATGGGAAGAGATCGATTCAGTAATCTCCAATACGGTATCTTCAAAGAAAGGAAACGCACTCCCGATACCTATCCATCTTACTCTAGCTATCGTAGAGAGCAAAAATAGATGAGAAGAAATCACGAAGAAAGGATAGAGAGAGAGGCGAAAATGGACCACAAGGCCAAGAGGGATCGAAAGAAGAGGTAGGCCAAGAGGCAGCGTTATGACCGCATAAAGATTAACCTGACTACCATGGTTCCTCCTCAAGCGTTCCTCCACCTCGATCACAACTTCAGTTCCCTCCTCAGCAACATACTTCAGCTTCACTTTCACTTGCTACTACTATTCCTCCTCCACCTCAATTCAAAGGAATCACCGCTTATCTTACACCTTCGATCTCCTCCAATCGCATGCATGCCATCTTCCCTGATCTCTACTTAACCGGTGTCTTGTTTGACCACGACATCAAAAATATTCCTAAGGAAGAGGCAAATCGCAATGTTGGATGGGTCCAAGAGTTGGTCGACCAAGGATACAAGTGGAAGAAGCTTTTTTATGACCTTCCAATATCAATCAAATCAACCAAATGAATATATAATCGTTTGAATCTTAAAAGAAAAACTATCACAACCTTGTAGAGGGGTACAAGAGGGATTTGAAGAAGATGGGAAAGAAGAGAGATGCGACCATGGAATCTGAAAGAAAGGCCAAAGAATTGGTTGTCAAGATGATGAGGGCTCACAAGCAGGCTGAGATCGTGATGAAACTTCGTTAAAGACCGCTTATGACAATGTTGCTCTTAAGACACAGCTTGCTAACAAGAACTTTTTCCTCCACACAAGGATAAACCATCCTAATGAAGGATATAACCGTTGAGGACCATGTAGTTGAAAACAGGAAGCTCCGTGCTAAAAAAGAGAGACTTGAATCTAAACTGCTCCCGGTAAAGATAGAGAGATTGAAGGCTCAAGTTGACTTCACTACATCGATGCATGATCTAAATGACCTAAAAGAGCAGAAGGCCAAAGAAAGGGAAGAATTGAACACTACCCTTTAATATTTCTTTGCAAACGTCATCCAATACAAGCACATGAAGTGGTTGAGAAGTACATATGTCGTTACCCTTGCCGATGCCTGGGAGGATTACGCTATTCGGAAGCAGCCGGTGAAGGACTCACCGGCGATGAACTGAGAACCAAGTACCTTGAATCTGACGATATAACAAAACTAGAAAAAAGAAAAGTTGTCCTGGCCGTGGAAGATGCTGTTGCATAAGTTACCGTTAAAGCCCCTGCCGACCCAAGTGCATTCGGTCAAGCAGAACGTCAATTACTAAGTCCCAAGAGCTTGCAGCAACTATCCCGATATCTGAGGGGACTAGCTTCGAGGCCAGCCCAGTTGTTCCAGCTTCGTCAATTATTATTCTTGATGAGCCATACATTCCAGTATCTGTCTCTCAACCCTTTTTATCAACTCCAAAACAGCGTGAGATCGTTACGTCTCTTGCTAAGGAGATACCATCCAATGTAGGTGTATCCTTAGTCTCTCTAGTATTCGAGAAACTCTAGTTCTCGCTTGAGTCCATTACTAACCTTCACCACTCTGTTTGCAACCTTGTAGATCATCCTTCTCTTCTACCTCCTCCATGACCACTTACTCAAGGTTCGGGCCATGCTGCAATTACCACCAAGTCAACCTTCGTGACCGTAGGACTCATCGCTGCAAGCCTCCCTGCCAGTTCCATTCTTGGTGAATCGCCATTTTTGAGGGGTTGGACGACGCTTCCTAGTCCTTGGAGGAGGATATCACCATCATTAGTGCCACAGGCCCGACCGGATCCATTTCCATGGCAGCGAAATTAAAGCTTTGTATTTCCAAAGCCAGAATCAAGATTGAGCCTAGTCTTGAAAAGACTACTAGTGCTAAGGAATTAAAGCCTTCACTACGAATCCCAAATGGCAGCAACACCGGTGCTACCATGGAGACCTCTGAACCTCCTATCGATCGTCCTGAAGATCCTACCACCATTACCATTGAAGGCGATACAACCTTTTCTGAAGATAGCACACCAAGGGATAGAAGGACCAAAAGAGGCCTCACGATGGCTTGGGTGGCAAGGTGGGCAAGAAGAAGAAGAAGGGTCATAAGAAATAAGCTCCTCGACCATCATCCAATGGCTACGAGGCAGTTTCTATCTGTCTCCATTTGGGCTATAGTGTTTGTTTTTTCAGTTCATTTTACATAGGCCGTGTTTATGTGGAATCGTGACCCGCATTCATTGTGTATAAAGTTTGAATGAAATGAAAGTCTGCCTTTCGTGTTTCAATCTTTGTTCCATTTATATTTCCGCACTTTGTACTTTATTCGTACCTATATACAACTGCCTGCATATATAATATAACTGCTTGTAAAATAATTTGTCCATATTATACATGCCTATGTTTGTGTAATGCTTTTATTTACTACAACTCTATGCATATAAATAAAATTCCTGCAATTGCCTTAGTCATATTCTATTATTTAATTCCATTTTACCATCGCCAAAGTGTTTCCATTTGGCTAAACAAAACCATTATTTAACCAACTCTATGGTTGTTCCTGTTTATTCCAGGTCGAGTTTCCTTCGACCATTAACGAGTTATAAATAATCCAAGTACCATGTTATTCCCTATCTCCAAGGGAACATTGGTTCGAACATTTATTTCCTGATGTCTACGGTCTCGTATGTCATCCATAGATTTCCACTACTCAACCCGTGCAAAGCGAATCCCGCTAGGTCGCAAGTGAAACCGTACTTTTAATGTGCCTCCAAGACTTATCCAAATGCCAAAATTCGAGCGTTATTCTCTGACCTTGTCAATTTCCGGGCATTGGTCGGAGATCAACCACATGGGGAAAATTATTCGATTTCCCCAGTCTAAGTGTACTCCCGCGGTCCTAATTCTGGACCGAAGGAGTCCGATAGTACCTGTTTTCAACCTTTAATGACTATCCTCGCTTATCCTTGGCCAAACACATCCTGCTAGGCCATAAGTGCAGTCGCGAAAGTCCTATTCATTTACCAGTTCTTATCTCCGGGGATCGGTGGCTCAGATGCATGTCTCGGGGCATCTGTTTTTAGCGACACCTAATGCCTAGCATTGGCCGAGAGTTTCCGTTGACTATCCTAGCTTATCTTCGGCCTAGCGTATCTTGCTAGGCTACAAGCACGGTCATTAGAATTTCAACCACACATTATTTTCTATCTCTAAAAATCGGCGCATTAGTCGCTTTATGTAGGCATTCCTTCTCACATTTCCTATCTCCGGGCAACAATCAGCTCCTAAAGGATGAGATCAAATTATTCGATTGACCTATGTGATTATACTCCCCAGTCCTGATTCTAGATCGAAGGAGTTGGTACCTTTTTCGAGTACCTGAACATATTGCTAATCGTGGAATACAAGATTATTCTTACAAGAATACGGTTCCATTGGTTCAAGAAGCTAACTTTATTCATAAATGAAAAATGCGGCAAGTATCGCCTTATTACATTGCCCTAAGAATCCTTCGGTGGCTTATTTGCAAAAAATAAATTAAGTAAAACTAAATGAAATAGCACCGCAATAGATCGTTATTTCATGCCTATGGAATCTAGATTCCGTCAACATAGCTAGTTTGAATGTTCCGTCTCTAAGATTTTGTTTGATCACATAAGAACTTTCCTAATTTAGACCAAGTGCCATCGGATCCGGGAGAACCCGATTCAAAATGAGATCCCCGACCTTGAAGGTACGACTCTGGACCTTGGTGTTAAAGTGTTATGCCACTCTTTTCTAGTGAGCTGCTACCCTTATTTCTGTTTCTTCTTTCTTCTCATCAACCAAATTAAGTGACTCAAGTAAGAGTTCTTTATTTACCTTTGGATCATAATGCCTTTTACGATGAGAAGGGACTTCTAATTCTACCGGGATCATGGCCTTTCATCCGTAGGCCAAAGCAAACGGTGTATGTCCAATCGTAAACTTGTGAGTCGTCCTGTAAACCACATTGTTAGTGGAAGCTCATTGACTCAGTTGCCCTTGGCTTTAGTTAACCACTTCTTCAGTGTGGACTTGATGATTTTATTCATCTCCTTCACTTCTTCATTCGCCTATGGGTGTGCTACCACCAAATGGCTTTTCTCAGTCTTGTACTGGTTGAAACAAAATCCTTGAACTCAGTACTTTCGAACTGTTTCCTATTGTCCATTATAATCTTTTGAGATACTCGGAACCTACAAATAATGTTCATAGTAAAAAATTTGATCACCTTTTTTGCTGTGATTATGACAAGCAGTTTTGTTTTGGCCCATTTGTGAAGTAATCCATTACAACTATAGCTTACTTTGCTCCCCCTTTGGCCATTGGTAGCACTTCAATTATATCAATTCCCCAAATTGTAAATGGCATGGGCCAACCATTTTCATAAGCTCTATTAATGGAGCTCTCGAAACCTTTGCAAATATTTAGTAATGGTTACATTGTTTGGTTTAATAAACTGCATCTTGATTTAACGCTGGCCAGAAATATCCGTAGCAAAGTACCATTTTCGCTAACATTTGACACCGGTGTGATCACCACAACTATCCTCATGGATTCCCATAAGAATTTTTCTAGCTTCATCCTTGGTTACACACCTAAGAAACGGGGTAGAAAATCCTCTCTTGTAAAGAATTCCTTCTTGCATCATGAAACGTGGTGCTTTTCGAAGGAGTTTCTTTCGTTCATTCCTTTCTTTTGGGAGAATTTCCTTGAGTAAATAATCCTTGGTTGGAGTCATCTAAGACTCCTCTTCTTCCACGGTCTCCAAAATCCATTCGACATCCATTTGGTCAATACTCGAATCCGTCAAAACCTCCACTAGAACCAAACCTATCATTCGCGCTTACTTGGAACTAGCTAGCTTGGCTAATGAATCAGCCTTCGTATTCTCTTCTTTAGGGCTATGCGTAATCGTGTAAAGCTCTAAATCATCTAATAGTTCCAGTATCTTTGTCAGGCAAGGAGCAAGTCTCACACCTTTAGCTTGATATTCCTTCTCCACTAGATAAACTAACAATTAGGAATCACTGAATGTATTTAATGTCCTTATTTACAACTCCTTTGTTCTCCTTAGCCCCGTTATCAACTCCTCATACCCAGCCTCGTTGTTATTTATAGGAAATTCCAATTTTAATGCATAACAAATTGATCATCCTTCTGGAGTCACAAGCACTATTCCTGCACTTGAACTACTTTTTTTCGAAGCTCCACCACAAATAGTTTCCACTGAGATAGTATGACCCTATCATCTACCTCTTTACCATCCCATATAGTAAACTCTGCATTAAAAACTGCCAAGACCTAGCCCTTTATCACCCTCATAGGATGGTAAGTGATGTCGTACTGGCTTAGTTCGAGTTCCACTTCAATAACCTTCCCAAAATCTCTGGTCGATACAATACCTGGTTTAAGGGTTGATCGGTAGGCACCTTAATCGGATGAGCCTGAAAATATGGTCGCGGCTTCTTTAATGCAATCAGCATTAAATAGGAAAGTTTTTCCAACTTCGGATAATTCTTTTCAGCTCCAGTAAACCACTTGTTGATATGATAAACCGACCTTTGAATCCTCACCTCCTCATGTACCAATGCTGCACTTAATGCACGAGCAGACACTGCTACATTGACAAACAAGTCCACTCCGTCTAATGGTTTGGATAGAACCAGTTGTGTTTCCCTATGCCTTAGCAATTCTTCGAAGGCATCCTGACATTCTGCTGTTTATTCGAAATTCTTCTTTTTTTTTTAGGGCATCAAAGAACGGTATGCATTTATCCGTTGTCGTTAAGATAAACTGAATCAATGTGGCAAACTTCCCGTTCAAGCTTTGTAACTCCTTCTTCGTAGTTAGATAAGTTACGTTCCTTATGACACTAATCTACTCCATATTAGCCCCAATTCCTTCGAATTCACAATAAAACCTAGAAACTTTTTGGATGCCACCCAAAAAGAACATTTCAATATATTTGACCTTATTCCATACTGTCAAAATACCTCAAAGATTCTTGATAAGTCATCCATGTGATTCACCGATAGCTGTTACTTCATGAGTATATAATCCACATATACCTCCACCGTCCATCCAATTTGATTCCTGAACATTGAATTCACCAACCTTTGGTATATTGCTTCGGCATTCTTCAAACCGAATGGCATCACCTGGTAACAATACAAGCCCAAATATGTTATAAAACTCATGTGGTCTTGATCCAAGATGTGCATCTGTATCTGGTTATAACTAGAATAGATGTCTATAAAAGACAGTAATGCATGTCCTGTAGTTCCGTCCACTAACTGATCGATCCCAAGCAATGGGAAGCTATCCTTCGGGCATGGTTTATTTAGTTCTAAATAATCGATAAACATCCATTATTTCCCATTTTCCTTCTTAACTAGCATGGGATTTGATACCCATTCAGCGTACAAAGCATTGTAGATGAAGCAGTTTGCATCAGCATATCCACTTCCTCCTTTAATGCAACAGATCGCTCTGGACCCAGACTGTGGCTCTTTTGTTTCACAGGTGAAAACCTTGGATCCACATTTAGTGCATGAAATGCAACCTCCAGTGATATCCTACACATATTCGAATGTGTCCAAATAAAAATGTCCAAGTTTCCTTAAACAATTCCTTCCTTAATGCATCGCTGAGCTGAGATCCAATTTTTAGGGCCTGTGTAGTAACATCCATATCAATCGGAACGTTAACCGTCAATTCAGCAAGTGTCGCCCGTGCTTCCTCTGGCTACTTCTTGGGATCCATAGACTTACATAATTTTCTATAATTCCGAAGCCATGGCATTGGATTTAATTGCTCTTCATCTGAATTTTCAATGCAGAGAGTTTTCTCCACATTCTTGAATATTTCTCATTGCTTTACTTCTCTTAGCTCAATGACAGAACATTTACTACTTATGCTCTAGTCTCCTCTAACTGATCCGACAACATTCTCTGTGGGGAACTTCATCATTATGCACCAAGGAGCCAATGCTATCCTGAAATCAGCTAAGGCAGGTCGGCCTAAAAAGGCGTTGTATGCCAAATATTCATCCACTATAACAAACTTTTGAATCCGCACCACCTTGCATTTTCTATCACACAATTCTACGAACAAATCAATTATACCAACTGATTGTTTTGCCTCATCGGTAAATCCCTGAACCTTGGATATACAAGGCTTAACATCCTTCATAGTGATTCTTATTTGATCGAACGTCCTTTTAAACAAAATATATATAGAACTTCCACTATCCACCAAGATCCGATGTATAGTTGCTAGGCGAACGACCACGTAATCACCATAGGATCGAAGGTTGGTGCTTCTACCCTATCAGACTCCCTATTCTTGAATATAATATCATCGGCTACCATTCTTTACTACTTCATCGGAGCTCCATCTTCGATGGTAAAGTAGCTCTCCTATGATACGTGCCTTAATGAACTCGCATACCGCTCAATTTCTCTCCGGATTTTCTCTATTCGATGAGGTCCTCTAGTTATAGTATTTATGACTATTCTCTTAACAATATTCCTGGGCCCTTCGCCACTAGGTCTAGTTTGGTTTCCTTGGGCATTCAGCCCTTTAGATCTCGTATTTTGTCCACCATCCTACGAATCTCTCACATATTGTTGGAATTTTTTCTTTCTTATAAACTCCTCGATAAAGTTCCAATGATGTCGACACTCGTTTGTGTTGTGTCCATGAGTTTCACAGAAACAACAGTACTTGCCTAATGCCTCTTCCTCGGTCGCCTCTCTCATAGGTGGCTTTTTATACCTTTCCATGCCTTACGTGGCAAGGTATATTTTCCAATGTATCGTTCAAAGGATTATACTAATCCAGCCTAATATTCCTCAGATGCTTCTTGGTTTCGTTTCTCCTGCCTCTGGAGTCCCAATTTCTCTTTTTTGGAGTATTAGAATTACCAACATTTACTGCCACGTTACTGGAACTCTCACCGATTTGCTTGATCACCACGTTATTTTGAATCACCGCCTTTGACTATCCATCGTCAATCTTTCCAATAGCTTGACCTGCTTTTTCCAAATGTAAGAACTGATTTTATTTCCAGTGGAATTGCTCTATTGTCATTGAAAACTTCATCTTAAGCCATTTTTCAAAGTCTATATCTGGATGTATGCCTCGAACCAAGGGCATAAACACCAAGTCTTCTTTGGTTTATTAGCCTCTGTAACTGCAATATGAAACCTATTCAGGAAACCCTTCAATGACCCTGAGGTCCTTGGGAAAGGCTCGACAAGGACATAACGTCCTTAGGCCGAGTGGTGTGGAGTCTAAACTACTCTAGAAACTTCTTTGCCAACTCATCGAAAGTCGATGTGGATTTTGGTGCAAGCCGAATAAATCACATTGGTTCCACACCATTTAGAAAAATAGGAAAACACCTACACCGAACTACATCCATAGCTCTGGCACCATCCATATTCCATTCATATTTAAACAAGTGCCGCTTGGGATCGATAGTCCTATCATATAATGGCATTGTTGGAATCGTAAACTTCCTAGGATACTCCTCCCATATTCTAGGAACCACTCGGATAATTTTGAGGGAAATAAAAGGCTAGTTCTGGTGTAGCAGATATAGTATCACTTGCCACAAAAAATTATTGTATCATTTCCAAGATTATGGAAGCTTATAGAAGATGTATTACAACTAATATACATCTTATCATTGGAAATTTCATAGTTATCGATTGAACTTTCTACTCACTTCATATATATTCCTCCCAGGGTACATTGCACATACAATTAACCATGTGAACATATAGCAATATCACAAAATAAATTACCTATAACTACTTTTTCTTTAATGTTTACCCATTTACTTTTTCTTTTATGTTTACCTATTGGTTAAGATAAAATATGTACTCACTTCATAGAACATTCAAATTTGTTTTGTTGATTAAAATTGTGGAGTAAATTTTAACTTGGTTATATCTGAACTTTGTGAAATAATATAATTATTTAAATATACCATAATCATACTTGTTATTTAACATGGTTATTTAACTCTGTCATGGTATGTGCTTGAAGTTATGCTACTTTTCGCATAACTTTTACTTATTATTTATTGGCATTGAACATGGGTGGTTGACTTTGTTATTGTATATTTTTGATTGAATTTATACTATATTGAGTGTGGATCTCATTGATGATAATTAATTTTAGCATCAATATATATAAAAGCTTAATTTAATACTAAAATTTTATAAACTAAGAAAAATATAGTAAATTAAAGTAATTAGTCTTTGGAGACTACAACTCCTTTATTATGTTATACTATGTAAAAAAGGCAATCCACTTAGTGTCTTTGAGTAGGAAAATAGATTAACTTTGTAGTTGTTGTGGGAAGTTGCGCCCGAGAGGTCAAGACTTAGTGGTATAGCTGAATGGAGGCAAAGGAAGGGTATGATGAAAGGAAGAAAGACACAAGGAGTTTAGGAAAAAAGGGATTGAGAAAAGGAGAACCCCATGTTCGGTAGCCTAGTACCGCATAGGAAATCACATTCGGTATCCAAGGTATCGAATAGGAAATCCTGTTCGATAGAAAAATAAGGCTAGACCAAGAGGGCTATGCCAAGCAAAACCATTCATATGTATGTAGAAATATAGTCAACAAAATTTCCAGATGCACCTACTAGAATATAAAACATCGAACATAGCTTTTTCGACCGAACCATGGTAGTTATATATAGAATAAAATCTGGATATTTACAGAATTTGCAATCATATCTTTTATATATGGGAAATTTTGAACCGAGTGAGTAATACATGGAAATTGTCTGATTTTTCCAAATAATCATACCCCTTACATAATCCTATAAATATCCAAGCTTCTAGTAACCATGGGGACGATTTTTGGAATGGGAAAGCTGTGCCAAACAGGGATAGCCGAACACAACTCTCAGATTCCAATACCAAGCAATAAATCATTGTATTTTACATTCAAACACTTGTACAAGATTTGATATAAGAAAAGTAATAAAAAGGATTAGTGGATGTAGGCTAGTTACAGTTGAACCACTATAAATGTAACGACCCGTAAATTTTAGTTGATTTATTTATTTAATTAATTGAATTTTTGTGAGATTTTAAATATTTAAATGTTGAAATATAAATTTGATATTTGAAATATGTCTGTTTAAACATAGCAAATGGTAAATTTTCATTGGATAATATGGAGGTTTATTTTCTTGTGTAATTTTATTTTTAATCAGTTAATATTTGATGATAATAAAATGCTTTCCAAACCTGAATATTTTGACATAATAAATTTGTAAATCTTCTGAGTGAGACGTCATATTTCATTTCGTCAAATTTGGACTGCTATTGCTCTGTTTATCTTATTTGCGGCAAATTAGCAGCATTTTCGGTACCGGATATCGACTTTTGATAGGATGATCGTATCGCTGATATCTGTGTACCATTTTGATCATCCCATCATGATGATCTCCGTAATATATTCATTTCTGTATTTTGAGGTCTGGTATGCAACGGTAATGATGAAACAATTCACCATAGCGGTACAACATTTTTGACTTTATACTTTCCTTTTCGAATCTGAAACGTGTTGTCTAAACAAAACAGTAAATTGTTTTAATAACTTTTGCTGAATAAGGGGATTGACCGTTACATTTACTTTTATTTATATATTCACTCAAAATTTTACTTACCGTTTTATCCGCTCCGTCTCTTCCTTTCCTTATTCAGTTGGAGAAACAATTTTTTTTTCATACAATGGAAATGGTGACAGCACATATAAATTCAAGGAAGTTGGCCTCTTTTCCCCCCTCATTCTTTTCCCTTCATAACCCATCAGCCTGTTTGCCGAGATCCACCATCACTTCCATCGCATAGCCATCGCTTGGTCTCCTTTCGAACCCGCGGCACGCCCACAACCTCGCCCAGACCCCACCTTCGCCTCATAGCCCACCTCCTCTCCATCCATCCTCGTCGCTCCATCCACCGACCAGCCTTACCACCTCCATTTTCCCTGACCATTTCTCTTCCTCCGATCCCCTCTCTCTCTACCATGCTTCCCCTACCATCTGCCAATGGCTCCGCCTACCTCACAGCCTTTTCCCCCTTCAGTTTGGCCACACAAGCCACTCATACCCTATGGCCGAAGCCATACACCTCCCTCTAGCTGTCGATAGCCCCACCCTCACCAAGCACAACTCACCACCGCATCGGGAAGCCTCCTAACCCGTGTGTCCTTCTCTCCTCTTTCATGCATATATCTATGTAAGTACAGATATATATATATATATAAGTTTAGAAAATATAAAGTTTAATCATATAAACGTATTGGAATTTTTGTTATAAAGTGTTAAGACCTAAGTTATATATATATATAGTGTATATATGTAAATAATTATGTATAAGTTTTATATATTCTATTGCATATATATATATATATAAACAAAGGTTTATAAGTTTTGTTTATATATTAGCATATACATAGATCTGATGTATGTTTATATATATATATTATGTTGTTGTACGTAATGTATTATGCTACCGTATATAGGTTATATAAATTACATAATATATACTGTTTCTAATATTATAGTTATGTCAGTTTATATAATATAAGTTAGGTATTTACGTTTATGTAAGTATAAAATACTTATTGCAAGTGCTTCCTTCCTAGTTTATAATATGAAGACTTTTTGTTTCCTGTTGATAGGCCGAAGTCTATATATACATTAAAATAATGTATTATGATAGTATATATGGGTTATAGCATATCTTATATTTGAAGAAAGATTATATGTATACTGTATATATATAGATGTTTGCTGTTTATAGCCTATAGGTTAGTGTGTGTGTGTATATATATATAGTTGGTCAGTGGAGATTTTATGTATGACAGCTTGTATTGAATATATTTGTCTGGTTAAATAGGTTAGTGTATCTAAGTTATAGTCTGTTGCTGTGTAATTTGTGTTGTTATAAATGTATACATTCTGTGGTATAAGTTGTTTATCATATTATATGTTAATTATATGGGTATATATATATTTTATAAACTAAGTTTATATTGATTTTATATTGATTTTGAATATTTATTTTATCTGTTGTGTATATATATGTCTGTAAAGTATGTTATGACTGTACATTGTATTATGAGTTCAGCCTCTTACTATATATACTATATTTTAAAGTTTTGTTTATATATATAGTGTGTACATGATATATGAGTTCGTTTATAATATATAAGTTATGTATTTGAAATTTTATATACTGTTAGTTATATATATATATATATCATATATATATGTATATTGTTTTATAAGTTTCAACTTATATATGTTATACAAGTCAGTTAATTATATATATTATATGATGTATTATAAGTTATATTCATAAGTTTATGTAAGTACGTGTTAAAAAGGTGATATCTGTTCAATCTGTTGTTTTATAAAGGTGGTTTATAATGATGGTTTTAATATGTATATATAGATGTTATTTTGGATACGTGGTTTCATTAAATATATATTTTGGAATTTATTTTGGAAAACACACATATATATATCATTTGGCTCAAAATAGTTTTATACTAATGTTTAAGATTTTGTTTTGGGTAATGGTTTTTAAGTATAATATATATCTTTGATTCTTAATGCTTGAGTTTAAGAATAATGATTTTGAAATTTTATATTATTTAATCTTTTCTTAAATTAAATATTGAAAAATATATATAATATAAAAATAGTGTATATATACTTCCCGTTATATCAAGCTAATTCTGTTTGTTTCATCGATCCCTGTTATCAGATCTGTCCATCGAATTCATGCCAATCTAGCTTTGATTTGGAATTCGTGCTTGTATTCGTAACTCATTTCATTGTCGAATCTCTCTAACCTCGAAATGTGAGCAATTACTCACGATGAACATTCTTATATTTATTAAATTTGATTTCAATTGAAACGACAATTGAAATATGATGCTGTTAGTTATTGACATTGCTATATATATATGCTATTATCTATATCTATTTACCTGTGACATCTGACACCATTATCTGTTATTTATATTGATGATATATGCCTGTTATATTATTATCATATCTGTTATCACTATGCAAGTTCCCTATTAGTGTAATTCCCTATGGGTTGAAATGATACACACCCGGACGATATATGGAATAGGAGAAAATCGTTATGGGTTGAAATGATAAACCCAAGCTATTTTCATTGAATTGAATTTGGGATAACGGGTTGAAATGATATATACCCGTAGCTATTTAAATTACAGATTGAAATGATAAAATCTGTATCACTTGACAATAGGATAGAAAATTATATACAGACACCGTTGGTCTATATATAAATATTTTGAAAATAATTTCTATGGTTTTGGAAAGAAATATATGGTTTTAATAAATATTGTTTCTTAAAATATTATATATAAATGTTATTTTATATATATGTTTAATAATAGTATTCAATTTAATTAAGATTGATTTAATTAATATACAATATGTTTAAGTATTTATTAAAAATTATATTTCAAAAATAGATTTTTGTAATAATTTGAATAAGTTAAGGTTGGGAAGATAAATTTGAATTTATTTGAAATTGTATTTAATTAAGAATTTTATTTAATTAAATCGATTTGGAACTTATTGAAATTGAGATTTTAGATATAATTTTATAACTTGATTTTTATTTAAGTAATTTAATGAATATTTTACATTTAAATAAATTGAAGGAAATATTTAGTAAAATGTAATTTAAAGTTATTTAAATGATATTGAATTTATTAGGTGAATATTTCAAGACTAAATAATAATGAAGTTAAATCAAGATCTAATATGAAATTGTTAAATTTAGTTTTGAAAATGTTGAATATTTAAAGCTTTGAAATATATTGAAATTTAAATGGTTTATTTTATGGCTCAAATCTGTATTTGAAATTGATGTAATTTGAAATGGTTTATTTAGAAACTGAATTGAATTGAAATTGATGAATTGAGATTGAATTAAATTTGAATTTGGAATTCAAGCTGATTTGAATAGATTTGTGAAATTTGAGGAAATTATAAATATTTTATTTTTAAATTATTTTAATATATATACTATTTTAATATAAAACTATTTTTAATATAAACTATTTTAATATACTAATTATTTTAATATAAACTATTTTATTTTATAAATTATTTTATTATATATATACTATTATGAATATCTAAACTGTTTAAGTGGTGGAAGTTATGATTTCAGAGTTATGGTTTTCCAAAGTATTATGATTTCAAAGCATTTTGGTTTCGCAAGGGTTATAACTTTGAAAGTGCTATAATTTGGAAACGTTATAGTTTTGAAATGGAAATGATATTTTGGTTTTGAAGCATACATTATTTTGAAATGACCACGGTGTTATAATGACGTTTTGTTTGTTAACAGCGTATATTTCTACATAGTAGATAGTTCCACAGATTCTTAGAGGATGGATATCCTAAACATCCTCTAAGTTACTTGTATTTCAGTTGATATTTCACTTGAGTTGGATTTATTGATATAAGAATGTTAATCTTGACTCGAATGTTTTGTGTTTTACTTTACGCTCGGGTCAGACCGAGTGTCACAACATTTGAGACTGACCTTTTGAGTTGGCGCACCGATTGGAGATCCATCTATCTATCCAACTTTCAGTCATACAGTTGACTCCAATGATATATTCAGATTTTGTAATTGATTATTGTACTCGAGACTTCTATTGTATTCTGTTTAATTTTATTATATATATAGTAGCTTCATGAACTTCTATTCATTTGTTTCCGCTGCTTATTTCATATTACTCCGTGTTTGTGATTCTGTGATTTATTTATTTACTGTATATGCTGAGTTTTTTCCAAATTTAAATTAACGATATGATATTTTGAGAAATTCAAGTCCGACATGTGCGGATGCGAATGGTTCAAAATACCGGGATGTTACAAGTGGTATCAGAGCTCTGGTTTTAGGCAAACTTAGCATATGTAGTAGATTTAATTACAGAATTATTTTCGTTCGTGCTTGAATCTCTTCCTTATTGATTCGGTTTCCATTGAATTTTGGAACGCTCTCACTTGTTCTGAGATCCATTCTTATCTCCCTTATTTGTATTCTTTTTATTCTGGAGCATCCCATAACTTCGCTTCGAATGATCTCTATAAAAAAAATTGACGATCCCGCCAATCTTTGAATGATTTGTAAAGGGGCGAAACTCCTTTACAATTGGCATTGATTCATCGGAGATTTCTATACCCTTGGTTTAGATGCTGCTATCTCTTGCTATGCCGAATTCTATCTTTGGCGATCGAATGTCGATTTGCCTTAGAATTCCGCATCGATCATATTCCTGAAGTCACGGTTGACCCGGTTAAGGTCGTCCACGATTTATATAAGTATATCCCTCTTCTATTTTTTAATTTAATTATCTCATCTTTGTTCGAGCCTATCTTCGAATCAAAATTCTATTTGATTAGAATTCCTCTAATTTGAATCCCTATCTTTGTTTTGAAATCTATTCTGAAATCATCCTTTGAAAAATCATTTTTTTTTGGTATTTTAGGAATTGTTTATATATCGAAATTATTATTTTGATAAGTATGATTATATTCTATATATAAAAGTGAAAATGTTTTTGATAAGGATTATATACCTTTTATAAACGAGAATTTGAAGTTTCGAAAAGATTTGAAATTTTGAAAATTATATAAGAAATTGATTTATATAAAAATGATTTATAACTGAAGGGTTTTAAATTGGAAATTCGAGAAATTGAATTCTAGTATTTTGAAATTGGTTTTAAGATTTTGAAAATATATAATAATACGATTTGAATGTATTTTTCGAATAAGAAACGTTTCAGTTGACTTCAAATGAGTTCCAATGATTTCAAAGAAATTTCAAAAAAGTTTTCAAGAAAATAAAAGTTCAGAACTCACCTATGCGCTGGAGAATAATTTCGGTGATGAGCGCACGCATCATCGACATTGATTTTCGAGTTTTAGAGTGGGGGAGAGGCCACTTTAGTAGCTTTGCTATGCGATTTATCTTGTGAAACCAATTTTTGATTTCAAATTCCGAAATATGATTTAATATTTTCGAAAGACATATGTATATATATTTGAAACTATTTGAAGTGAGCCTGTTGTTCAGTCCTCGAGTTTCGGATTTGATATGATATAACCCTATCTATTGAAATTGATTTACTGATTGGTTCCTGATTTCCAACTCTTGGATTGGAAATTTGATTTCTCCGACTATTTTGAATGTCCGAACACTTCCAAATCGAGGTTTAATTTTCAAAGATAAGTAATTTCGAAAAGTATAAATTATTTGATAAAGTATATAAGTTTAGTTTTGTATGTTTAAAGCATGAAGTAATATGATTTAAATAAGTTTGAAACTGTTTTGTTAAGTAAATGAATAAGACTATTTTGAATTATACTAATATGAAATTTAGTTTTGAAATGTTTTGAATAAAATTTAGTGTAAAATGTTTTTAACTTAGTAACATCTTTTATAAAACTATATATATAGGATGATAATTTTCAAAAGATAAATTGGATCTTCAAATAGGAATAAATAGTTTAAAGATTTTAAAGGGATGGTTATAAACTTGGTAATCATTTTGGGTATAATTGATTTTGATAAAAAATTTGGTTTCGAAAATAGATTGGAATTTAAGTCCCAGTATTGATATAATGATTTTTGAAATGAATTTGTTTGACATAAATTATGTTGATTTGGAAACTTGGATTATTTTCTAAACCTATTATTTTGGAAACTTTAAAACTGAAGATATTTAATTTGGAAGAAATAATTTGGTGAAATCTTATATGATTTTGAAACTTAACTGATATTGAAACGAACTGAAATTGAGAACCTTATTTTACTAAATACTTTATTTGGGAGTTATCAAACTTATATAAAATTGACTTGTATAAGTATGAAGTTGATTCGAGAACTATTGATTTGAAAAGGTACTCATTTTGAAAATCGTAATGTTATATAATCGAAGTGTATATAAGTGTGATTTGATATACTATTGATTTTGGAAAGTATTCGATTTGAAAATGAAATCTTATATATAATTGAATTTATATAAGTATGATATTTGAAAGGGTACTTATGATATATATTTTTGAAATAAAGATGTGGAAAGTGCCTTCTGCTTGATATCCTCTTTGTGGCCACATTTTGGATTCATTCTGTCGATATTATTTTCTTTGATTTGGGTTTTCCGAATATGATACTGGAGTGTCCTTCGAATTCCATGGCGTTACCCATGGTCTTACGAACTCGACTGCATAGCGTAATTCGCAGGGCCATGATGGCTCACGGATACAGATGTTTCCTAGGGGATCCAGGCGTAACCATTGTATATCTTCGATCAGTGGTCGTTTTATTAGCGCAATCTGCAAGGCAGAGATTGCTTAAAGGGTACGGATGTTTCCTGGGGGATCTAGGCGTAACCATTGTCTATCCACGGTCTAACAGTTTTTGGTTATCATGGAAAAATTCGCAAGGCAGTGATTGCTTAAAAAGTACGGATGTTTCTTGGGGGACCCAGACAACCATTGTGTATCTGCGATCCTTGATTCGATTCGATTCGATTGATTTGTTTGGATTGTACTTTCTATATCGGTTTTAAGGTTTTTCGAGTATTTTTCACTGGGTGTTGAAGCAGGTCTACTAAGTGCTTGGAGAATTCTAGCTTTACGCCTGATCAACGCATGGCCAGAGTCTGTAAGAATGAGGATAAACCTGTTAAGATATCGAGTTATAAAAGTATGTTGATAAAATATTATATAATGGATATTTTGATCATTTTTTCTTTCTTTCTAAATAATTTAAAATGTTTAAAATACTGTTTATTTATATACTACATGGTTTAATCGTAAATTATTAGTGTTTTATGTAAGTGATTAATCTTTATATAAATAAGTGAATGGAAATCAATTTAAAACTAAATGAAATTTTTATGATCTAAATTGACAGTTTGAACTAACAAATTTGAATCGAATGACTATTTATGGATATAATAGAATGGGTTTAAGCAAATTATTAAATATTAATTCATTTAAATTGGAATCTATATAGTTTTAAATTAATTGTTTATTTTGTTTTTTTCCAATCCATTTTCTTTTGGTTGTTTCTATTCTCGTACCTCGCTCCTTTTTGGGGACAAAAAGTTTTGAGTGGGGGAGAGTGTAACGACCCGTAAATTTTAACGGATTTATTTATTTAATTAATTGAATTCAGTGAAATTTTAAATATTTAAATGTTGAAATATAAATTTGATATTTGGAATACGTCTGTTTAAACATAGAAAATGGTAAATTTTCATCAGATAATATGGAAGTTTATTTTCTTGTGTAATTTTATTTTTAATCGGTTAATATTTGATGATAATAAAATGTTTTTCAAACCTGAATATGTTTACACAATTTTTAAATCTTCTGAGTGAGACGTCATATTTCATTTCGTCAAACATGGACTGTTGTTGCTCTATTTATCTTTTTTGCAAAAAATTAGCAGCATTTTCGGGACCGGGTATCGATTTTTGGTAGGATGATCGTATCGCTGATATCTGTATACCGTTTTGATCGTCCCATCATGCTGATATCTGCAGTATATTCATTTCTTTATTTTGAGGTCTGGTATGCAACGGTAACGATGAAACAATTCACCATAGCGGTACCACAATTTTGACTTATACTTTCCTTTTAGAATCTGAAACGTGCTGTCCAAACAAAATAGTAAATTGTTATAATAACTTTTGCTGAATAAGGAGACTAACCATTACATTTACTTTTATTTATATATTCACTCAAAATTTTGCTTACCCTTTTATCCGCTCTGTCTCTTCCTTTCCTTGTTCAGTTGCAGAAATAATTTTTTTTATATAATGGAAATGGTGACAGCACATATAAATTCAAGGAAGCTGGCCTCTTTTCCCTCCTGATTCTTTTCCTTCATAACCAATCGGCCTGTTTGCTGAGATCCACCATCACTTCCATCGCATAGCCATCGCCTGGCCTCCCTCCGAACCCGTGGAATGCCCACAACCTCGCCCAGACCCCACCTCCGCCTCACAACCCACCTCCTCTCCACCCGTCCTCATCGCTCCATCCACCGACCAGCCTTACCACCTCCATTTGCTTTGACCGTTTCTCTTCCTCTAATAGCTCCGCCTACCTCATAGTCTTTCCCCCCTTTAGTTTGGCCACACAAGCCACTCACAACCAATGGCCGAAGCCATACGCCTCCCTCTAGCTGTCGACAGCCCCACCCTCACCAAGCATAACTCACCACCCCATCGGGAAGCCTCCTAACCTGCGTGTCCTTCTCTCCCCTTTCATGCATATGTCTATGTAAGTACAGATATATATAAGTTTAGAAAATATAAAGTTTAATCATATAAACGTATTGGGATTTTTGTTATAAAGTTTAAGCCTCTCACCTCGTTAGGAGAGGTAGATCTAGCTCCAGTCGTCTCCTGAATCGAAAGACTGTATGGCATGAATTATAAGAGACTGCATCCATCGTGAGCTGATAGAGATTGGATCGGAGCAAGAGTTGATAACCTGTTTTCTGTGGAGATAGATACCGCTCTAAGTCCTAGGAGCTTCCAGATGCCCACTATGGACCCTTACCAAATCTTGGCTAATCCTATGGTGCATTTGCAATGATATACACATCAAATGTTAATGAGTGGGGAGATAAAAGAAATTTTATGTAAGCGATTTCCCATCTTCCTATCAAATTTGGAAACTATGGCTCTACCATCTTCCCCATGACCCGATCCACTCATGAGAGATGCTGAAAGAAAAATTTATCATCCAATTTCGGGTTTATATAGAGGAACCCAAGGACTCGTACTGTTTTTCGGATGTGAAACAACGAGAGGATGAGACTCTATGGTAATACTTGACTCGTTTTAATGCTACAGCCGCCAGTGCCCAGAATGCTGACAAACGGTTAACTCTGATGGCACTGTGTGGTGTGTTCATCCTACATGAAGTTGGCTCGAAAGTTGACCAAAGAAAAGCCAGACACTTTGTAGGATTTCTTCTACGAAGCAGCAAAATATACACAGCTAGGATGCTGCAATAGGGTTGCATGCTGGAGCTACCGTCAAGCCATCATAAGTGCTTAATAGCATGAACGGTAGTTAAAGACAATGATGGTGGTAGTACAGAGAAAAAGAAAAACAATAACCTAAATAACTTTGGTAGAAAAAATAGAGCAAAGGAGGTTCAAGCGCGGCATAAGATTTGATACTATATATTTGACTGATAGTACAGAAAACAACTACCTTGCCACATAAGCAAAACTCAAATACAATTGGCATGCGTCAAAGAAAGAAATCAAAGTTGAGATAAACATGGGAAAGTACTGCAGGTTTCATGAAACATATGGGCATAACACTAATGAACTTCGTCATTTAGAGGACATAATTAAAGAACACATTAGAAAGAGAAAGCTAGAGCTGTACACCAAGAATCCAGATGCTCCCTTTGCTTATAGAACCAGGCCTAGAGACAGCTCCTACTAAGAAATAGGGGTGAAGGATCTAGCGCTAATCATGGAAAATATGGGGAGTTAGTGATTAGAACCATAACAGGAGGACCGCATTTGATCAACAAAAGTTGGACAGAGATGAAGAGATATGCAAAGTCATTAAAGAAGTCTTATGTGTATGCTAAAGGCGAGGAGCAAAAAACCAAAACCCTGCATTGAGAACAGGATAAGATAACCTTCAACGACAATGACTTGCAAGGAAAGCAGTACCCGCATATGAACCCATTAGTAATTTTCGCAATGCTTAGCCTAGCTAAGGTGCATTATATTTTGGTAGACAATGGGAGTTCAATAAACATTCTGTTCAAGGATGCATTTGATAAGATGGGGTTGTCAATGGAAGTGTCACACCCTACAACCAATGGTTACATGGTTTCACAAGAGAGGGCATGATGCCCTTAGAAAGGCTGGATTTATTTGTTGAGATGGGAACTCATCCTTCATCAACCATACGAAAGCAAACTTTCATCTTGGTGGATGGACTCCCGACATACAATGCCTTCTTAGGACGCCTGACGTTGTCTAACTTTTGCACAACGGTGGCTCAGTGGTGCTTAACCATGAAGTTCCCTACAATCAATGGGATAGGATTGGTGGAAGAAACCAAGATGCCGCTAGGGAGTGCTATATAGCATAACTCGTTGAAAACAAAAGATGGGAGAAAGGGAAGGGTACAGAGGTCGCATTCTGCACCAAGAATTCTATCGCATAGCAATTAAAGGAAGGGCCACTACTTGGGTTCATAAGCGATCCTTACAATGAACTTGATCCGAGAGATGGAGGAGAGGAAGCTATAACTAAGCCTGGAGAGGCGATGGAATTTGTGGAGATAGATAGCAATGATCCAACGAGACTCATGATAACTGGATTCATATTGGAACAAAATCTTAAGATACAGCTAATAGGATTCTCACAGGACAACCAAGATGTGTTTGCTTGGTCTCATGCAAACATGTGTAGAATCTCTCCCTCGATTGCATGTCTTGCTACAAATGTTGACCCATGGAAACCATAGTTAAGTAAAAGAAAAGAAGTGTGGGTTCAGAGTGATCGGTCGCTCTTAATGAAGAAGTGAAAACCTTGTTAGCAAACGACTTCATCAAAGAATCTTTATCCTGGAATGGACAACAAACCCAGTTTTGGTCAGGAAGTCGAATGGAAAATGACAAACATGTAACGACTTCTCCCACTTGAATGATGTTTATCCAAAGGACTGCTTCCTACTTCCGAGGATTGACTAGCTAGTAGATAGAACTGCTGGGCATGAGCTTCTATCTTGTATGGATGCATACTCCAAGTACTACCAGATTGTAATGCATGTCCCCAATTAGGAAAACACTAGCTTTGTTACTGACTAAGGGCTCTACTGCTACAAGGTCATTCTATATAGGCTTATGAATGCATTAGGGACATACCAACCATCAGTTAATAAGATGTTTATCGGCCAGATTGGGAAGTCTATGGAGAAATACATAGACAATATGCTTGTAAAATCAAAAAAAGCTAAATAACATCTTACACTTGGAGTATATGTTTCAAATTCTATGGGAATTCGAGATGAAGTTGAATTTGCTAAAATACTCATTTGGGGCATCTTCTAGAAAGTTCTTAGAATTTATCATGCATGTAAAGGGAATCTAAGCTAACCCTGAACAGGTCCAGGCTTTAAAGGACATCAAAATTTTCAAAACTTGGAAGGAGATGCAAAGTTTAAAAGGGAAGGTAGCAATGTCAAGCGGGTACATATCTAGGGCAATGGATAGATGTATTTCGTTTTTTGAAGTACTCAAGAAGGAAAATGGCAATTTTACATGGACGGACGAGAGCTTACCCATGTTCCTAAACTTGTTGGAACATTTGCAGAAGCCGTCGGTTCTTTCTACACCAGTCGAGGAAGAAGAGCTTTATCTATGCTTAGCAGTGTCCTCCTACACCCTAAGTGTTACGATGGCTTGCAAGGAAGATCGGGTGCATCATCCAGTATACCATGTGAGCAAACGCTTCACGTGGCTAGAGACTATGTATCCTGAGCTGGAGAAGTTGTCATATTTCATGTTAATTACATCCTGGAAGTTGAGACATTCTTTCCAGTCACATCACATTCAGATGTTAACCAATTAGCCCTTGGACATATCCTACACCGATCCGATATCTTGGAAAGGCTCACCAAGTGGAGTATCCAGTTGAGTCGGTATAAGATTACCTATCATCAGGAATAGTAGTCGAAGGGCATGTCCTAGTAGACTTTATTGCGGGGTTCACCATTATAGACAGCGAAGTGGAATCCTAGAAGGAAGAAGAACCTAAATGGCGAATATATGTGGATGAAGCATCAAAAGAGCACGACTCTGGTGCAGGAGTAATATTGTTGGCACCTAAAGGGATGAAGCATAGTTATGTAATACGACTGGGGTTCAAGGTAACCAATGATGAAGGGAAATATGAAGCTTTAATAGCAGGGTTAGAAATAATGAAGATGCTGGGAATTAGGTCGCCAAATATGCACCATGACTTGTAGTATATCATGAATCAAGTGCTTAGAGAACTGCAGGCTAATGGAGAGCAATTGAAATCCTATTTGGAGATGACAACAATCTTAATTACTTAATGAAATGGAACACTATGTGATCAAACAGATTCCCCAAGAAGAAAATTAGGATGAGGGTAAGCTGGAAAAGTAGTAAGTTCAAGAGATGGGTCTTTGTAGGGATCGAACCCATTGTGATCCTACATAGCCCTAGCTTCAAGGAGGTGAACGTGATTGCAACTATCAATGATGAGGAAACCTTGATGACGCCGTTAATAAGATATCTAAGTGAAGGAGTATTGCTAGGTAATATAAACAAAGCTACAAAAGTCCTATGGAAGGTGCCTCATTTCATCATTCAGGATGGAGTGCTTTATCGAAGAGGATTTTCTAACCCACCACTAAAGTGCATTGCCAAAAGGGAAGCTGAGGAGGTGTTGTAAAACAGACACCAAGGGAGCTATGGAGACCATACTTGAGGGCAAACCTTTGCAAAGAAAGTGTTGCGGTATGGATATATCTGGCCAACATTAAACCATGATGCGATGGAGTATACAAAAAGGTGTGACAAATGCCAGCAGTTTACGAAGATTCCATGCTTGCCCTCGACCAAGCTGACTCATATGGTTCGCCCCTAACCCTTCGCAATCTGGGGGATAGATCTAATCAGAGAACTTCCAATGATGTAGGGTGGACCTAAGTGTGCTATATTAAGGCATGATTACTTTACTAAGTTGGTGGAAGCTGAACTCCTTACTAAGGTACTAATGGCCAAGGTCATAAACTTTTTATTAGAAACATGATATGTAGGTTTGGAGTTTACCTTCAGATCATCTTAGGAATGGATTATAGTTTGATAATGAGGAATTTTCCGATTCATGCCGGCAGCATGGAATAAAGAAAAGCCTCCCCACGGAAGCATATCCATAGGCTAATGGATAGGTGGAGGTAGTCAACAAAGTTCTTAAGACACGCATAAAGATGCAGTTGGAAAAGGCAAAAGGTGCATCGGTGCACAAACTTCCTCTAGCGTTATAGGCCTATCGCACTTCCTTCAAGATGATAATATGACATACTCCATTCTCATTGGATTACGGGTCGGAAGCAATGCTTTGTCAGTAGAGACAACATTACTATCACACAGGAGGATTCATTATGACCCAAGTGAGAACAAGGTGTTGCTGAACATGTCACTGGACTTGATTGGTGAAAGGCATGGGGAACCTACTTTAAGGGTCGAGGCACATAAGCAAAGGACAGCCGCGCAATACAATTCTAAGGTCAAACACTGCCCACTCAAGGAAGGGGACTTGGTGCTAAAATGAATATTCCCCAGAACGAGCACACTCAACCCAATATGGAAAGGACCGTATGTTATCCACAAGGATTTGGGTAGTACAGCTTTCATCCTCAGCACGGTAGATGGAGCCATATTCAAAAAGGCTCGGAATGCACACCATCTCTGTTGTTATTTTACTTAAGTTTCTACATTTTAGCTAACTGTATTGCAACTCTGTAATTGAAAGAGTACAAAATGGATTCTAATGAACCATGTCTTCCTTAAAATCATGTCATGACAGGTAATGAATAGGAAATGCGACTTTGTATTATCCCTTGAGCGTGTTGGACTAATGTTAACACTATGAGGAAATATTGCCTAGGCCCAAAAAGTAGACTTTCGGATTTAAAGGCAAAACTACATTATCATATATCTCCTCTCAAACTTCTCATCGATATATGGACCAGAGCGATCCTTAACTGGGTGACCATCATTGATGATCGGCTCAAAATTCTCGCTGATAGTGATGGACCAAAGTGATCCCTAACTGGGTGTCCTTCATTGACGATCGGCTCAAACTTCTCGTCAGTAGTGATGGACTAGAGTGATCCTTATCCAGGTGTCCATCATTGATAATCGACTTAAAGTTCTCGCCAGAAGCGATGGACTAGAGTGATCCCTGTCCGAGTGTTCATTATTGACAACCGGCTTAAACTTCTCGCCGGAAGTGATGGACCAGAGTGATACCTAACTGGATATCCATCATTAACGATCGGCTTAAAATTCACGCCTATAGTGATGCACCAGAGTGACCCTAACAGAGTATCCATAATTGACAATTAGTTCAAACTTCTTGCTGGCAGCGGTGGACCAGAGTGATACCTAACCATCATTCACTATTGTCGATGCTTCAAACCCATGGATGGTAATAAAGAACCCGATTTACCAACGGTCAGGAAATGACCACCTTCTAGTTGGTTCCCCTTTGGTGGTTAGATCAAAAATTTGCCAATAGCAAACAGCTAAGTTTAACGTTGGTAGACAACGGCTATCGGTTCAAACTTACCTAAAGCATGTGTGAATTACATAATAATCAGTAATAAAAAGGGAAAACACAAAGTATGCCACGATGATAGACATGCAGATCATATTGTCAGGCATCCCGATATTTATAATCAAAAGTTACATGTATCAGGGAATAACATACGCTCAACCTCACCGATTAATCAAAATTGGTAGAGCATGAATAGTAATGTTTAATATAATAAAAGGAGTAAAATATATAGTAGTCTATCCCAAACATGAAAAACAGTCAAGAATGTAGACTCCGCTATTATTCGGATTGGGGCATGGAGATGGTCTGCTTGCCATGAGATTTATGCCGCCTTCGATCAACTTCTTTATCCTGCTTAACTACGATCGCCTCTTCAAGTTCTACATGTTTCCACTTGATAAATTTTAACTCCTTCAGGGCATCAATCTTGACTCTTGTTATCTCCTTGGGGAATTTCTCCAGGACTTGTTGTTTTAAAGATTTATCCTATTAAAAATCCTCAGTAGGCTCTCTACCACCCAATATCTCGATGTTGGCGTCATCCTTGAGGGCCACAATCATCTCATCCCAAGATGCATCAATTGGAGGAGCATAAGGGATTGGGGGCATGATCACTAGGAGTGGAGCATTAAAAGTGATAACGGCTTCAGATGGGCTCTTCACCAAAGAACCACCTGTAGGAAAATGAGGAGAGCTGTCAGATATGGTTTTCCCCAAGTAAGCTCGAGCATACTGATTGGTGGCCCATGGACTATAAAGAAGAATCCTACCTCGTATAGGTGAACTCGGGATATCTCCATGAGGCTGAATATGATCTAGAGGTGGAGGCACTTCCCGAGGCTGACTGGTAGTGGATGTATCTGAAGAAACATGGAAAACGGTTAGAGGAACATCATGCAGGGGAGCAAGATGACCGGTTTCAAATTCCAGCCTTGCATTATTTTTCTAGAGGTCGAACTACCACCCTTTCACTTCTCTGCTACTTCCTTTTGGTTCCTTTTCAGGTTCTACCGTCTTGATGTCACCCAGACAAACTACTTCCATCTCATCTGCTAATAAGTGAGCATTAATAGCCTATGGATAAAAGCCATGACTTCCTAATAATCATCCATCCACGCCAAGCTTTTCTTCATAAATAATCTAAAATAAATTTCTTCCAAAAGTGCCTCCGCCTGTTCCAACTGGCTATTCATTTCAATGCACTTTGCTTGCAACTTGTTGACTTTGGAAGTTCTGGCAGCCTTTTTGACAGACAAGACTTTGAGCTTTGCTCAAATAGAGACCCTCTCAGCTCTCCACTCTATAACTCGCTTCTTCGGATCAGTAATGTCAAGCTCTATTTTTTAGCTACTTCTTGAAGCTCGTCCAACATCTTGGTGAATTTAGCCTGGACATTCTTGTTATCATCGAGCTGCCCAAACTTATTGTTATACCCCTTCTTAGCAACTTTAATGTTGGCAGAATGATCTCATCTCAATTGCTCCAATTCTTTAATGTGAGCAGCCTTGAGCTTCCCATTCTCTTCAGCATGAGACCTCTCTAGTGCAACTACCATCTTTTTGTGATTTGAATCCTTCTGGTGCGGTTGCTTCCTCAAATTAAATTTTTTTAGATTTTACTTAATGTTTTTCTTGACGATCTCCTCCTCGGCTTTGATCACTCTACCATGAAATTCTGACTAGGCCTTCACGCCGCTTAGCCTATCCACCAAAAGATCAATCGACCTCAAAAAGAAGAGTTGAGGCGCCTCGATAAGCAATCGGGCGAGGGGTCTCTATGCTGGTAGTATTGTTGAAACTTGTCGAAGTTTGGGTGTATGGGATTAGTAATGATTACCATGCCCTCTTTATTCTTTCCTTTATCACTACCCTTGGGGGTTGGAGATATCATTCCTCTCCTATCCATCCACTCCTTCTATTTAAAAAATTTCGAATCGAATAAAGGAAAACAAGAAGCTTTTGGAGATTTGGATTGGCGTACATAGGTCTTGGACCTTGATTTGCTGTTAGGGAACCAAGATCTTTCCCTAGAACCATCTTTATGATCTTAGCCACTTTTGTCTCCAATTGGGTAGTAAAACACGGTCTCCTCTGTCTTTAGCTTAGTAATTGGTTGCCTAATATTTTTGGTTGGTCAAAATGAAGATGCAACTATTTTGATGTCCTTAGAAGGAGCTCCTAGCCTATTTGCTTTATCTCAGATACTAGCTTCTCTCTTTTTGAGCTTATGCCTCTTGTAATAGTAGAGATATGATGGGTTAGAATCAGAACAAACACTCAAAAAGTGCATGAATGTGTCATAAACATACAACTATGTGGATGCATATACAAGAGTCCATAGTGCCTACTTTAACCCATGGGGTCCTCATGGGTCTCCGGTTGTCGTTGGATTTTCACTATTGATGCATAATCCTCATAATTGATTCCAAGCTCCTGATCCTAAAGATATTTAGCGATGAAAATGTCCCCGAGAACAAAAGTTCCTATCTCCTCCTCGGGACCAAAAATGCAATGTAGGACTTCTTCCACTTCTAAATTAAGCGAGCTATCTAAGCCAATATGTCTAGAGGAATGCACTTCACTAGGGTCCGAAGCGGTACGTTCGTTGTCATGGGAATGAGAGCCTGCCTCTTCTACTGTCTTTGTATGGATACTGTCATCATTCCATTCCCTTAGGGTCTTGAGCCGATCGCTTTTACGAGGTCCGACGCTGAAAGAGCCTAACTTTAGCTCCTCCGAACCTATAAGGATAGTAGGGGAAACTCTGCATAGATCCATAGTTAGGATGGTGTTGGAAATGGAGGGCTGAGAGGATGGTGCTTCACTTGTCTCACCAATAGCTGTGTCTTTTCCTTGTTCTTCTTGGCAGGCTTATGAGTGGAGGGTTTCCAGCCTTTCTCGATTGAGTGACCGACCACCAATAGTCCAAGCCGCCTCAAGTTATCATCGGTAACCAAATGGAGGACCTCACTGAGCTTCACGGGATCTATTGGAGTCCCCGTAGCATGCCCTCCAAATCGTTCCCTACTGTTACTTTCACTACGCCTGGAAGAAAAGTCCAAAGAAGAAAAAAATTAAAATTCAATGTAGGATTTCGTAAAACCACGAAAGGAAGCAAGTAGAGGAAAAAGACACACATTCGAATGCCACTAATGGAAGCATGGGGAGTCCTCTTGGACGAAGAAGTACTCACGCTTGAAGATACTATACTTAGAGTACAGGTTCTCAACTGGCTTAAATTTGCTCCTCGCTTCAAGATAGATAAAAGGAGAACCTTCCATTTTGCTATTTATAGCATAGAGGAACCTGACTTGGCGATGAGTAAGGGGCACCTGAAACTCCATTATGAAAATAGCTATAGGATGGTCAAGCTCGCATAACTATTGGGATGCAACTAGAACGGAGCAATCTTCAGATACAAAAGAAAGCCCACGATCCATTGAGAAAGAGGAGGCAGGGGTCAGGCCGTGTAGTGATATCGAGAATAGGCTATACAAGCATGAGCTCATTGATCGGTAGTGGCAAAAGGATAACTTCCCTAGGAAGACCATGAGTGGCCACAACAATGCCCAACTCCTTAGGAGTCACGATAGAGGCTTTCAAATCAATGGGTTCTATCAACAATTCTGATGGCCTATATCCATACACTAGAGAGGGAGAGAACTAGGCTGGTTGGAATGACACCCCAATAGCATGGGATTTAGAGGAGCGGAAGAAGACAAAGCCTGATTTCCGAAGACAGTTTGTGAATGAGCCTTACGGCAACTTGCTATACCTATTTGATATAATAATCTATTACATGCATTATCGTAAGGGGTGAAATTGTTCATGTGTGCAAGAATATGTGCATATGCAATTGAAATATGTTGTAAAACAATGTTAGTCTAAAAACTCTAACAAATGAAAATCGTTCATGGTCCATACTCTGCCTAAAAAATTTGATAGCAAGCAGAAACTAAGAGGCAACAAGTTTTCCCCCTGTACGATAGTTGAATATAAATAGCCAAGATGGGAGTCTCGGGGTATGTAAATTCAAATTATATTTCATAATCACATTTATTGCGGTTAAGAAATCCTATGTGTGGAAACATTACTGACTATGATCTATGAAATCCGAACAAACACAAGAAACCCTTACCCCCTTTCAACCACTACTGAACAAAGTAAGAATAAAAGCATATGATTTGATGACGTGAACACATAAATAGATAAAAAAAGGGTTTACTTGATCAAACTATGACCTCGGGCAACTACCATAGTGATTAGAGACATTGAAAGCAAGGATCAGAACCTATAGTTGGAGGGCAGGTTAAGGGTCTCGAAAGTGAGGAAATATAGAAGTATGAATAAGGTTATTTGGAAATTAGGTTTTGGGGGCTTATACAAGGATACATCCTTGCTCGGCACCAGACAGGGATGATGCCGAACCCAGTATTGACCACATAACCATGGATGCGTCAGACCAAGTTAGATGCAAGGCTATTAATGGATATGTTTGCTTATAGGAGAAGTATATCTGTGAAGCACTCAAAAAAACCCGTCTCATAGTTTATAAGCCAAGCTTTGGAGGGGGCAACTGTGGCATTTGCACCCGAGAGGTCAAAACTTGGTGGTATAGCCGAATGGAGGCAAAGGAAGGGTGTGATGAAAGGGAGAAAGATACAAGGAGTTGAGGAAAATAAGGGATTGAGAAGAGGAAACCCCTATGTTCAGTAGCCTAGGTACCGAATAGGGAATCGTGCTCGGTAAAAGATGGGGACCAGACCAAGGAGGGCTATGCCAAGCTGAACCATGCACGTGTATAGGAATATAGTCAACAAAATGTCCAAGTGCACTCGACGGACTAGAAAACACCAAACTGAGCCTTTTCGACTGAACCATGCTAGTTATATATGGAATAAAATCTAGATATATATAGAAATTTGCAATCATATCTTTTATATATGGCAATTGCCAAATCGAGCAAGTCATATATGGAAATCTCTACATTTTTTAGAATAATCATACCACCGCCATAAATCTATAAATATCCAAGCTTCTAGTAGTCATGGGGACGATTTTTGGAATAGGAAAGCTAGGCCAAACCGGGATAGCCAAATAGAGCTCTCAGATTCCAACACCTAGCAATAAATCATTGTATTTTACATTCAAACACTTGTACAAGATCTGAGATAAGAAAAGTAATAAAGGGAGCAGTGGATGTAGGTTAGTTACAACTAAACCACTATAAATCTGTGTGTAATTTAATTTTTCTGCATTCTGTTTCTATTGAACTTGGTACTATAAATTCGATTGGAGGTGTTTAGCCATTTTCTGTACAAACAATAATGAGGATGATCCTTGTTATGCTATAGTGATTTGTACTACTTACAACCATGTGCATTATATTTGCTAATAATTCATGCAAACTGATACTACATGCTGACAAAACGAAACAGGCGTATGACTGCTCATTTAGCACTCAGTTCATATTACTAAAAGTGTGATTTTGTTGGTTATATAGGAATAGTTTATAATTTTTTGGCAAACAGATAATATGTGATGTTTACATGGGAAATTAATAATTTGACTCTAAACCCAACCCTAATTTTGCTTGCTGACATAAAAGAATGTCAAATTGCAACAAATGTAGCACCAACTTTAACTAAACGTATGGCTATAGTTTTGTACATATATGACTATTTTTTGATTTTGAATAGAGGTATCACTTCTAAGATTGCAATAATATATTTTCGATTCTTTTTATAACTTCTGCACGTTTTCCTACAAAATGTGCTATAGGATGATCGAGAACATAAGCCTTAAATATACAAATTCAATGACCAACTAAATGTACTATTAGTTGCCATTGACATTTTTGGACTTATTTAATGGAAGAATACTTTAGTTAATGTGCAACATTGACATTTTTGTTAAATCGAAAAAGTAAGTTACCAAGGAGAATGAACAAAATTTAGTTTTTCTCTATAGGAAAAGTAACAGCTATTAGTCTACCCTATTATGAAATAGAGATGAAAAAAATCAAACCAAATTGTCAAACTTGTAGCATTTTGAAATATGGATAACACCGCGAAGTTATAAGATGAAGATCCAGAAGCCGTGTCTAGGTTAAAAGTTAGCCACTCTAAATATTAGAAGAAATAGCAATAACAAACAGAAAATAATAATAGTTAATTTATTAATGTCTTCTTAAAAGAAAGCAAGCCATGAAAAGTTATGCTAGATATAACAGAACTTACCATTGATAGTAGTACCGAGGGAAAAACTAATCTGAACAAAAATGACAAATGAATGTATAAAAGATTTTATATAATGGACGTTATTGCACATTTGGAAACATCTGGTTTGAGAACAATTGATATGATGGATAGAACTTACCAAAGTAAATCAATGGCTAGACATCATCTAGTTTGAGAATATGGATAAACAATATTGTTTGAAAAGAAAACGAAATATCGTGCAAATAGAGCTACTTATGCCATCTCGGTTGCCTACCATTTATGTTTTCTTCCTATCAATTATCATAAGCCATGAAAGGTTGTTATAATAGTTGACTGAATAAATCTTGTTATAATTTTTAAATCCAGTGCCGGAAATATATTAGTATGAATTTTTTTAAACATTGAAAAAAAAATTTGTTGATAGATTGTAAATTAGGAATCAATTTTTGTGTTATGTAGTCAATATTTTAGGACATTAATCCAAAGATAGTAATATTAGGCAATTATAGATAATGCACCAAGTAGCTATCATACAACCTAATAAATTCGAAAAATGTAAATCAAAGCACTACATTTTTAATTATCATTGTAGTCACAATTTTGAATCTCAAACTAGTATGGATTAGAATATGCAATGCTTTAGCCATACTACACGAACTATAGCATCAATTTAAGGTAATTGATGAAATAATAAAAGTAAACTGTAGCAAATAAAGGAAAAACGTACATTCATTTACAGAGTAGTAGTAATCGTAGTTATAATTTCAGGACAAGTTAAGTTTTTTTCCTCACAACAAACCCGAGTCAGGTTCCAAAACATCATGATACTAAAATGATTGTGTGTAGGTTATAGTAAAAAAGATTGGCATATGAAATTAATATGTATTCCAAGCAATGTCATTAGAAGGAAACACTGGAAACTAGGGTTGTGAGTACAAGTTGTTAGGCTACCGATATTTAACCGAGTGAATAGATTTTAGCGATGAATAACTAGATGGAAAGTAAATGTATTCTATATTACATATAGCGCTAAAACTTTAAAGCCATATCTCTTAGTTTGTAAAAAATGACTTTACTACATGTTAATGCTGATGAATAACTACCCAACGTTAAATTAATATTGTAATGTGCAGCAATGAAATGCATGAATTGGATAATACCCATAATATTTATTATAAATTTCTAACTTAAATTAAGCAATTATGCCTTAAAATTAGGTCTTTACCTCAACTTTTTGACTTTGTTCAAAAGTGAAGTTATAAATATTTTATTTAAAGTACGAACCTGTGCGATACACACGGTGTTTCAAAAAATGATATAAAACATTACTTATTCAAACATATGCTTATGTAATCACGAACCAGACAAACTATCAGTATTCCTAGCTTGATAAGAAATATATAATAAGCATGCCCATTAATTTTGGAGTGCAAGAGACATAGGTTTAAAAGGGTTTGTCACACATTTAATATATAAATTTGAATATGTACACAATTCTATATGATAATAGTATTAAAAATATTGATAGTGAAATTGTTGTAGAATAAAATTGTCCAACTATATTTTAAAGGAATTACAGACTAAGAATTACATTAGCTTTTTAACATCATCTATTATTAACTGGCTTGGAAAAAATAGTAGCTTTGAAACATGATGTTTTTAAATAAATATAAGATAAAATGATATGGTAAATTTACATAAACATTGTGTAGTTTGATTTTCTGAATGACCAATTTTTTTTTCTACATCGAGTATCCATATAGATAAAGTAACTTAAATAGTAAATCAAGTAGAATAATTCAAAATGATATGATATATTACCATAACAAAACATACTTATGAATACATATAAAGAAATACCTTGGATAATATTTCGCTGAAGATGATAGTGAGATACGTGCAGTAAATGAATCAAACTACTAAAAATTGATTAATACTATTGGAATGAATTAAACTACCAACCATTGATTATTATAGCTAGATTAAATTTTTTGTAGTGGGCTTTATTACAGAACATAAAAAACTAATTTTTAAAATGTTTACCTAGCGTAGAAAGAAAGAAATATTTTAATGAATTTAGAAACAAATTTTAGTAAAATAATAGGTAGAGAATGCAATAAATTACCGATATTTTTTTATTATGAACTGTTACAGAATAAAGAGAATGGAGGCAATTAGGGAGAGAACAATTCTATTGAATTGAGAGATATATATTTACAATACAATCAAGCTCCATATTTATAGACTACTTATGCAGTGCAGATTACAATAATGCCCTTTCATATTTAGCATATTCATCCTTATTATTAATGTATATTACAACACTCCCCCTTGAATATGCGTATGTAAAGATGATAAGAGTAATTGCCTCATTAAAAACCTTGTTATGAAAAAACCCAGTGGGAAAAAATCATAAACAAGGAAAAGAGTACAACATGATTTCATCTTTAAGTAACATATATTTTATAATGTTACTACGAGGGTTGATACTTCTGGATCAAGATAATGCCTCATTAAAACCTTGTTATGAAAAAACCCAGTGGGAAAAAATCATAAACAAGGAAAAAGAGTACATTATAGCGTATTTCATACGCTCCCCCTGAATTATAACGCATTATTCAATTAGTTTGTTGATGCAGCCGACGCATACCAATTTTGTACACCATCTTCTGAAATGTTGATTTTGGAAGCGCCTTTGTGAATAAGTCCGCCGGATTTTCTTGGGATCGGATTTGTTTCACTTCTATCTTATTATCCTTTTGTAGCTCATGTGTGAAGAAAAATTTAGGAGAAATGTGTTTCGTCCTATCACCCTTAATGTAACCCGCTTGAATTTGAGCTACACAAGCTGCATTGTCTTCATAAATAATGGTTGACCTTTCCGTTACTGATGGAAGTTGGCAGCTTTTTCGAATATGCTCAATCAGTGATCTTAGCCAAATACATTCTTTACTTGCTTCATGTAGTGCTAGTATTTCAGAGTGATTGGATGATGTTGCTACCAATGTTTGTTTTGTAGATCGCCATGAAATTGCTGCATTGCTGTTATTGAATACATATCCAGTTTGTGATCTTGCTTTATGTGGGTCAGAAAGATAACCTGCATCAGCATAGCCAACTAGATCTGGATTATTGCCTGTGTTAGAGTAAAATAAACCCAAATTTGTCATTCCACGAAGATATCTCATGATATGTTTTATACCATTCCAGTGTCTTTTTGTTGGTTCTGAACTGTATCTTGCTAGAAGATTTACTGAAAATGCAATATCTGGTCTTGTGCATTGGGCCAAATATAATAATGCACCAATGGCACCAAGATATGGCACTTTCGGGCCAAGCACATTCTCATCTTCTTCTTTTGGGCGGTAAGGGTCCTTTTTAATATCTAAAGATCTAACAACCATTGGCGTACTAAGTGGATATGCTTTATCCATTTGAAAACGCTTTAGAATTTTCTCAATGTAATTTGATTGATGGATTAATATGCCATTAGTACTATGCTCAATCTGTAGACCGAGACCGTGCTTAGTTTTGCCAAGATCTTTAATTTCAAATTCCTTCTTTAAATAATTTATTGTTTCATCAATCTCTTCTGGAGTTCCAATCAAATTTATGTCATCAACATAAACTGCTAAGATAGCAAATCCCTTTACCGATTTCTTTATAAAGACACATGGACAAATGAGATTGTTTTCGTATCCTTCTTTTACCAAATATTTACTAAGACGGTTATACCACATCCTTCCAGATTGTTTCAATCCATATAGTGATCGTCTTAGTCTTAATGAGTACATGGACTTTGATTTTGCTTCAGGCAATTTATATCCATCTGGAATTTTCATGTAAATGTTGGTATCTAATTCATCATAAAGATAAGCTGTCACGACATCCGTTAATCTTATATCGAGTTTTTCAGAAACTACAAGGCTTATCAAATATCGGAATGTTATGACATCCATGACAGGGGAGTAAGTTTCCTTAAAGTCAAACCCTGGTCTCTGCAGGAAACCTTGTGCGACAAGTCGTGCCTTGTACCTCACGACTTCATTTTTATCATTTCGTTTTCTAACGAATACCTATTTATAACCTACTGGTTTAACATTTTCTGGTGTTTTCTCTATTGGTCCAAATACACCATGTTTTTGAAGTGAATCTAGTTCCACTTGGATAGCATCTTTCCATTCTGGCCAATCGTGTCTTTTTCGACATTCATTTATGCTATTTGGTTCATTATCATCATTCTCATTATGGTCATGACTTTCAATTATTTCAGTAGCTACTGCGAATGAGAATACATCATCAATTATTATTTTACTTTGATCCCATATTTCTCCGTAGTACGTATAAAATATTGAGATCTCATTATTATTAGGTACCATTTTATCGTTGGAATCTTCTTTTATCTCATCTGGGATAATATTTCCTTCCGCGCTTCTAGGAGAATTGGGATTTTCATTTGAGTGATCTTTTTGATCATTTAAACCTCTTCAGGAGGTTCCTTAATTGATGATTTTTCATTAGACTTTCTTTTTTTAGGCGCCAAGTTTTTTGAACCAATTGGCCTTCCACGTTTTTGTCTTGCTTTAGATTCATTTGCTGCTATATTTACTTTTGATCCTTCAGGGACATCAATTTTTGCTGGTGCATTTGCTGCTGGAATGTGAGATTTAGTTATTTTTGCAGTGTCGCTAAATGCATCCGGCAGTTGATTTGCAATATTTTGAATATGCAAAATTCTTTGTACCTCATATTGGCATTGTTTAGTACGTGGATCCAAATAAGACATAGATGGATTATTCCATGATATTTCACGCCGTTCTACTGGAACGGTCTTTTCTCCCCCTAACGGCGGGAAGATTGTCTCATCAAATTTACAGTCTGAAAATCTTGCAGTGAAGACATCACCTGTAAGAGGTTCAAGGTAACGAATTATCGATGGGGAATCAAATCCCACATAAATTCCCAACCGTCGTTGAGAACCCATTTTAGTACGAAGTGGTGGATTAATAGGTATATGCACAGCACAACCAAATTTTCGTAAACGTGAAATATTTGGTTGAAATCCAGTTAAGAGCTGTGATGGTGAAAGCTGATGATAAGCTGTTGGTCTAATTTTAACCAATTTCGATGCATGCAAAATTGCATGCCCCCAAGCTGAAACAGGTAGTTTTGATTGCATAAGCAATGGTCTTGCAATAAGTTGCAAGCGCTTAATTAATGATTCCGCTAGACCATTTTGAGTATGAACATGAGCTACTGGATGTTCAATTTCAATCCTCAATGATAGACAATAATCATCAAATACTTGAGAAGTAAATTCTCCAGCATTATCTAGTCGAATCGATTTAATTTGATGATCAGGGAAGTGTGCTATCAATTTTATTATTTGAGCAAGTAGCTTGGCAAATGCCAAATTTCTTGTATAAAGTAAACAGACATGTGACCAACGAGTTGATGCATCAATCAATACCATAAAATATTTGAATGGTCCACATTCAGGGTGGATTGGGCCACATATATCACCTTGAATTCTTTGTAAAAATGTTGGAGATTCAGAGGTGATTTTACTATATGAAGGTCGAGTGATTAATTTTCCTTGTGCACATGGGGCACATAAGTAATCACTTGGTAAATTCAATTGGTTTGATAAATCATGTCCGTTTGAGTTTTTGGCAATTTTACGCATCATAGTTGATCCAGGATGACCCAAGCGATCATGCCAAAGAATCAATGTCTTTGTATTTGTGAGCTTCTGGCTCATATTTATAGAGTGAGATTCAACTATGCCAATTTTTGTAAAATATAAACCAGTTGAAATTGTACCAAATTTTTCTAGGATAAGCTTCTGGCTTTCAATTCTAGAAATAACACAAATATATTCTTTGTTGTTTTTATTTATAGTTTCAATATGGTATCCATTCATTCTTATATCTTTGAAACTCAGCAAATTTCTTTTAGAGTTGCTTGAGTATAATGCATTCTGAATAAAGATATGCGTACCATTTGGTAATATTACATGGGCTCTTCCGGACCCGTCAATTATATTAGCAGATCCAGCTATAGTGGAGACTTTAGCTGAGAAATTTTTAGATAGTTCAGAGAAAAACTTCTGGTTTTTCAAAATTGTATGAGTAGTTGCACTATCTAGTAATCATATATCATCACCCAAATGGCGTTCCATACCTTAAGAATTAAAGACAATGATTAGTCAATCATTAAAAATTTGTATGCATAAATAAATGTAATGTAAACAAACAAAGTAATATGATTAAAATAGGCTATTGATTAAAAACAACATCCACATTACACATTACTAGTACTGCAAAGGGAAATACAATTAAACGAACACAAATTTCAAACTGATTTATTGATGCAAGCTAATGAAATAAAATGAAAGTCACATAACAAACTTCAAGACATTTCTAATTGATCAACTCGGTCATATCATTGATCATTGCATTTAGATTTTCATCATTAATGAAATTTCCATTGTCATCTTCGAAGAAATCATCTAACTTCAGGTTAGTGTTTTCAGGTAACTTTTCGGCATTATTTGCCTCAATATTCTTCGAGCGATGATATTCTTCAACTGTTTTCTTCGATGATCTACATGTACGTGACCAGTGACCAGATCGTCCACATCTATAACAAACTTTCTCATAATGCCTTTTATTTTCTGAAGCTGAATCATTGTTCTTTATAGGCCCAATTTTCTTTTGTTGCTTTTTAAAGTTGGTGGTTTTGTTACCTTTAAAACCACCATAACCACCTCTGCTAGAGTTATATCCACGTCCACGACCATGTCCTCTACCTCGACCTCGACCCCTACCTCTTCCAGAGTGGGCAAAATTAGCATTAACTTCAGGTAATGCAGTTGAACCAGTTGGTCTTGAGGAATGGTTTTTTATAAGCAATTCATTATTTTGTTCAGCAATTAGTAAGCATTCTATGAGTTCAGAATATTTTGTAAAATGACGCTCTCGATATTGCTGCTGCAGGAGTATATTCGAGGCATGAAATGTTGAGAAAGTCTTTTCAAGCATTTGTGCGTCATCCACCTTTTCTCCACATAATTTCAATTTAGAAGTGATTCTAAACATTGCAGAATTATATTCTCTTACGGACTTAAAGTCCTGAAACCTCAGGTTCAACCACTCTTGCCTAGTATTTGGAAGTATGACCGTCTTCTGGTGGTCATAACGCTCCTTCAGGGAGTTCCATAAGTGGAGAGGGTCTTTTTCAGTCAAATATTCTGTTTTTAGATCGTCATGGATATGACGTCTTAAAAATATTAGAGCCTTTGCTTTGTCCTGCTGGGACATAGTATTGCCATTTTTAATGGCATTTTTTAAGCATTGAGATTGCAAATGAATCTCAGCATCCAGTATCCATGATAAGTAGTTGTCTCCAGATATATCCAAAGCTTTAAATTCAAGCTTGGCGATGTTTGTCATTTTGTGAACTGTTCATAAAATAAATTGCATAAGGTGAATATATTCGCCACAACAACATTCACTATTTATCTGTTTCCAGCTAAAAAGAAGAAAAAAAATGGAAAGTCTTCATTCATGGTATCAAATAACTATACCAAAAAATAAATTGTATCAACAAAACCAAACATTTGGATTTTGCAACTTTCATGTATTTATCAAATAAGAATGGAAAGTCGGCTTTTGCGTATATTCCATTCCAAACTTTTGAATTTTATTTGGCAATAGATCCGCAAAGGGAAAATAAAATAAAATAATAATATTGAATTTAGAAGCCAAAGAATAAAAATAAGAGTGATACAAGAAAAGACATGAAAAATATAGAAGCGAACCCCAAACTAGCATGTGCTGACTTGATAGCTTTATCAAAAAAAAATATGATATTGACAATTACCTTTTTGGAGAGAGGAAAAGTAACGAGTTTATAAAGAAATGCAAGAATAATTCCTTTACCTGCTGTTTTAAAGGAAATAAGAAATAGAATGTATGTAGATATATTCTAAAAGACTCGTCTGCACTAATATATATAATAGGATTTTGAATATAAATAGCCTTAAAATTGGAATGGTCAGAAGAGAAACGGTCAGAGTAATTAATATTTAATTACTTGCTGAGAAGTTGGAAAGTTTGAAGGTGAATAGGTTGAGGTCAATAATTAATTCGCATTCCTTCGTGCTGATAACGTGTTACAGAATAAAGAGAATGGAGGCAATTAGGGAGAGAACAATTCTATTGAATTGAGAGATATATATTTACAATACAATCAAGCTCCATATTTATAGACTACTTATGCAGTGCAGATTACAATAATGCCCTTTCATATTTAGCATATTCATCCTTATTATTAATGTATATTACAACATGAACTAAATTTTGGAGGAACCATGATTTATTGAAAAAATAAATTATGTCATTTTTCAATAAATAGAAAAAACAAAACTTGCATACCAACTATGTAAATCAAAAATTGTCTTTATTTTTTTGAATTCTTTCTAATGAGCTAAATAAAAAACATTTGTCATACGACTCCTTCAACAAGCAAACTTTACCCCATGCTTTACTGTGCACTTAGACATAGTTTCATTTAAATGTGATGTCTTGTTTTATAATTTACCTATTTTACATTCTTTTAATGATGTGACCCACAATTATTATTATTTAATTCTTTTTATAATATTGTGACTTATAATATTCACCATGGGTTTTCTTTGTTGTTCCAATAGGAAACTGACCATAAATTTCCTTTGATGCATTATTCCAACATTGATACCAATGCTTGTCAAATTTTTTGTACGTACATCTAACATGACACAACATAATATTCATAACATATACAATCGTTATGCATTAAAGATGAAAATAATATTTGGGTTTTATAATTAATGAATACATGATATTACCTTTTAAGCATAAGGAAATGTTTAAAATATAATGTATGTTGCATCAAAGCATAATTAATGGTTTTCTAAACAATATTTTGGTAGATTTTTTAATTATTTACAAACACATCTTTTTCTCATTTATTTGTACTTATGCTAAGTTTGTTAAATAAAACTATTTTTCTATAGTAACAAGTAGTGAGTTCTAACCTTACAACCTATTAGAGTATGGATCGGTTTATCAAAAGTACATAACAATGAACTTTATCTGTTCCCTCATTTATTTAGAACTTGAGACACATTTGAACTTTTATTGATGGTATATGAATTAATATGTTAAAATCAATTCCTTAACTAATTTGATTGATTCTCTCACCAATCTAAATTTAAATTAAATATAATTTATTATAGTTAATCCTCCAATAAAATTCAATTCAATCTATACTAAATTGATTATAATTATTTCCATTTATTAGTTTCAATGATATGATCCTTGATGCTGAAAGTTGGTATATTTATAAACATATTTAAAATACCATATTTTATGTCTATGATTATATCTTAACATATCCCAACCCTATAAGTTGAAAATAGCACAATAGTAGAGAATTTTTTTAGAATCACATATAATCACCAAATAGTTCTATAAAATACCTAAGAATTTGAGGTAGCATAAAAGGATATTATAAACTCAATGTTGATTGTTATGGATATTACTAGATTTTAAAATATAAGTTTAGGTTGACTATGACTACATATAAGTTTAAAGAACAATAAAATTTACCAAACAAATATTTAAAACTAAACTTTTAACCAAATTTTAAACTTAACCACGGTAGGTAGTACAAAAGTGTTGCACAAAAAATTATATATATTCCCAAAATATGTTACGAAAATTTGTGGTTTGAATGAACCTTTCTAAACCAACTTGATTTTTTATATACTTGTGTTTAAGAATAGAAAAATGGATCAACTATTACTCTAATGAATTATCCAGAACAACTAAGGTTCTTTGGTACTTAAACATTGGTAATCTAATAATGTCCTATAAAATAATGAAGGAAACAAAATTCATAATCAAACAAATCGAATAAATATAAGATAAAATTCAAATTTGACACAAAAGCTGAGAATGAAAATAATAGTTCAACCATACTTTTAACAAATTTTGAAGAATATTCGAAGATTTTACGTATCCATGTATCTATAATCTAATAGCTTTCTATAAGACAAATGAAGGAAACTAAATTCATTATCATATTAATTGGAAAAAAATAATTCAAAAATAATTTTTCAAACATAAAACTTAAAGCAAATACTTGAATTTAAAAATCTAAAAGAAAAATGAAAAATTCAACCATAAATTAAATAAATAGAAAAAAAAAATTGAAGATTAAACCTCTAAATTGTGCTGAATTGACTCAATAAACATAGATTTTTTACTTTTAAATATTGTTTACTAAAAATCAATCCTTAAAAAAAAAGGTAGAAACATAGCTATTGGAAACGATAAAATCGAAAAAGATTTGAGGAGAGTAAAAAATTTTTAAGCACTATTGATAATTAAATTAATTTCTATTAAGATTGGAAGCTAATAAGATCAATTAAAAAATTATTTGGAATGAATTCTTAGTTCGATTTAGATTGAGAATAAAGCTTTTGAATTGTGGTATGAACATAAAAATGGGAAGGAGAGAAATCAGAACAAAATATATAACATGCTATAGGAAAAGTTGATATGAAAAATAAACTAAGAAGTTTCAAAAAATATTATATTGAAAGTGTAGTGAAGAGAAAGAAATACGATATTAGATTATAAAGGTATAATTAAGGTAAAGAGTGTGGTGAATGAAAATATGTAATTTTTTAACGTGAAATTAGTATAATAAAGATTTAAATGGTACGAAATTAGGATTTTGTTCCTAAAATTATAAAAGAAAAAGAATACAGATGGTTAACGATCAGACTTCTATCTATCTATATAATAGAATAGATTCTTTTATAAAGTAATATTAATCATATCAATAATGAACAAACACATTTATGCTTAAGTTATCTACTAGTAGAACATATTATAGAAATCAAAATATACTTACCATACTTCAAGATAGGCATCTCGACCCATAGGTTATCCTTCACATGATAGAATATCAATCATCAATATGAAAGGATATCTAAAGTAACAAAAATAAAGAACATAAATTTCAACCAAATTATGCTAAAACATGAATACCATTATATGTACTTGAGAACTGGAAAATAAAATAAATCGAATTAGGATTTTTTTTTCCTATAATTATAAAAGAAAACGAATACAGATGGTCAACGATCAAACTTCTATCTATCTATATAATAGAATAGATTCTTTTATAAAAAAATATCAATCATATCAATAATGAACAAATAGATTTATTCATAAGTTATCTACCAGTAGAACATATTATAGAAATCAAATTATAGCCACCACACTTCAAGGTAGGCATGTCGTCTCATAGGTTATCCTTCACATGATAGAATAGCGACCATCAATATAAAGGGTATCTAAAGTAATCAAAATAAAAAACGGAAATTTCAACTACATTACGCTGAAACATGAAAAATATTATATGTACGTAAGAACTAAAAAACAAAATAAATTGACACACATATTTGAATAGTGTAGATGCTACAAAATAATTGAATGGATACAAAAATATGACAAATAAGAATTGGAGCCTATATTGATTTAAAAATGTAATAAATTCTAAATAAATTAAAACCATATGTATTGTAGTTACCATAGAAGTTGAATCAGAATCTTCTACTTTCCTTATTTTGACATTTCAACGAACAGGTTACCTACAACTAAAGAAAAACAACCGTGTTAACTTTTTGAAAGAATGATTTATAAAAACAATCAGTTGTGGGGGGATAAATTTGTTTCATTTTACATAGTATCTTAAGAATTCAAAATAATCCTTATAAGCCAAACTAATATAGAGCAAAATAAAATATTAAATACCGAAATCATGGCTCATACTATGAAAAGTGGAAAATGAAATTCTACAACTACAACAAAAGTTAGAAGAGAACAAAAACACCAAAGAAGCAAACTTTCCACTTGGATTCAAAGGTAAAAAATTTAGGAGATATTATTTAAGGATTAAAATTTTATTTTAGCCAGTGAAGATGAGGAAATGAAAGTAAAAAAGAGAAATGAGACAAAAAGTTAATAATAGGTCCAACAACACAATTGAATAGATAAAAAAGCTAAACCAATTAGAATTAATGAAATATTGATACAAAATATAATAAATTCAGAAATAAATCAAAAGTATGTGTATTGAAATGAGCATTGATGTTGAGGCAAAATCCCTTTCAATTTCTTTACCTTACATTTCAGCGAATAGATTACCTATAACTAAAGAAGACGACTATAATAACTTTTTAGCAAATGATATCTTTTAACTTGACTACTTGTTGGAAACAAAAGTAATGTTTTATTTTACATATTAATTCTTTGAAGAAGCCAACCCTAATCCCTTGAACCAAACTAATATAGAATAAAATAAAATATTACGTACCTAACCTCATGCCATTAATGATGGAAGAGATAATTTTACGATTACAACCAAAGCGAGAAGAAAAATCAACCAACGAAAGACGCAAACTTTCCACTTGGATGCAAAGGAAAGAAAACAAAAGAATTGATATTATTAAGGATTAGAAGAGGTGAAAATGAAAGTAAAATATAAAAATGAAAGTGGAAAATGCATTTAAGCAGATGAAATTAAGTAAAGAAGATAATAAAATGAAAGTAAAATTGGAAAAAGAAGATGGAATATATTTCTGAGTAGATGAAATAGAAAATGAAAGGTCATACTGTTATGGTTTTTCCAGTCTGTGCAGTTAATGGGCTCGGTAGATTCAAAGCGGTGGAGGTGCAAAAAGTCATAGCGGGGATATAGCGAGGATATAGCGGGATATAGAAGATGGCTCTAAAATAGCATATAAAACTCGTACTTAATGTTTTTACAAATATATAAATGGTAATTAAATGAAAAAATATCATTCAATTGAATTATAAATAATACATAAATAATTTTAAATAAAAACGTGTGTGGGTATACTTTAAATAAATGAAAAACTGTTATATAACATAATTGAATTTGGTAGAATATTAGAGTATTTTCATTTCTGAAAATATATTACAAAATTAAATCAAATAAATTGGTTTCATAATTTTATAATGTGCAAATGCAAATTTTCAATTCATTTCATTAAAAAAGATATAGCGTAAATAACGGAATATAGCGGAAATAGCGGAATATAGCGGAAATAGCGAGGATTAAAGCAAAAAGGCTATATTTTGGGGCTATATGGAAAAATCGTAGCGGTAGAAATCCGCTATGAGATATAGCGGGGTTGTAGCGGGGCGTTAACTACACAGTTTCCAGTATAATGGAAATTTATGTGTCAGTTTGAAGTGATAAATAATTAATAGGGGTATGTCATAATTTTTACTCAAATTAAGGAGAAAGGAGGATTCTGAATGAGAGTGAACGAGAAGCAAGAATTCAAGTGGTCACTTATTCTCTTTTCTATGTAATAGATGTAATAGAATAGTTAGAAGTGATCGTATAAGAATAACATTTTTGTTTGAGGTCTATATTGCAAAGAATGAGGCAAATGAAGGAGAGAGCGGTATTTTAATTCTATAATTCTAAGAAAATAAGAAGGAAATCGAGAGAGATCTGCTAATAAGGTATATGCTATAAGATATGGTATAAGATTGGCTTTAAGTTAATCTAATGCATTTTTTCATATTGTAGAACTTTTGATTATCTTGGGATGAGCTCAAGCACATAAGGCAAGCTTTAGGTTTTTTGGTATGAATATGAATTCATAATTTATGTAAACATTACTAAAATGGAAACTATTTTATAGAGCCCATAAATTTCATTGTCTATCTAAACTTTTTTTCGATCTTTCTTCTTACGTAGCATGGGTAATATTTTTAGAAACAAGATAAAATAAGATACAAGCAACATATAGTATGATATTTCAAAGGATTAAAGACATGATCAGTCAAACACATAGACTTAAATTAGAGAAATAATTCCTTCCTTTTTAAATTTTCATTTGAAATAACTATTATATACACTGCTAAATTTTAGTCACTATAAAGTTTAAATACCCTAACCCTATGTGAAAAAAGGTAAGGAAACTCAATTGAAAAGGTTCAAACATTAAAAATAAGTTATTGTTCTTCGGCCAATGATTTAACAATCAACAAAACGAATACTAATTAGAAACAATACCAGTAAACTACCATAGAGCATGTCAATAAAAAAATCATTTATAGAGTAGTCTCGAGGCTATTGCTCATTTTTATTTATATTTTATTACCATTAACTTATCGATACATTAATTATGCTTAATTTTTCTAACATTTTATTATTAAAAAAATGTAACTTCGAGGACATGCATGCTATCTGTATATGGTGTGAGCTAACATTTTTTTCTTCGAAGGTTGAAATATTAATATGTAATGTTTTTATTAGTATATTTATATTAGTAGGTATTCAATTTAATCTTGACAAAACATATGTTTATTTCTTCTTTTGATTAAGGTCTCTTGACATCTGCTTAGGCTCCATGACACATTTTTTTTTTTTGAATTACCTAGAGAACCAAGCTTCGCTTGTAAACTCTAGGGAAGTATGTGCCTGCCAAACACATACTTCGGGTACTTGTTACAGGGTTATCAGTTTCGGGGCTCGAACTCGTGACCTTCGATCACGCAGTCCGGACCATCAACCAACTGCGCCAAACCTGTTGGCGCTCCATGACACATTTATATCTATGTACGTCATGGACCATCAATAATGATAGTTACTGATTAAAATTAAGACATTAAACAATAACCAAAATTGATACTCTCAAAATCTCTAACCAATTGGTTAATAGTACATGGTCTATGAAATTTCAAGGTTCAGGTAAAAAAAGAATTCTTTAGGTAGCTAAAAGTTATTCCAAACTGTAAAACATAAGTGTATGATTCATATGAAAAAGTGGTGTGTATACTCGCATTATTGAGAAGTAACCAACTATTGCGAGAAAAGAATACGCCAAAACTCTATGCATATTTATTTATTTATTTATTTATGTTTTTATTGTTTAGATTATAATAAATGGAGCATTCTCTAATAACTTGCACTTTTGTACTCAAAAGATAATGTGGGATAATATTCTTCTTGGCATAACCTTTTCTTTTTGGTTTACTACATGCGGAAATTGCAAGCTCTTATTATCTATGCACCAAAAGATAAAGTTATAAATTATTATGCTGCCTTCATATTGTATATCAATTTTTCTAAGATCTTTTGGTTGGTTATAAGGATCATTATTACGTACTAGCATTTTTCTTTACTTGCATCATAAGAATTCTACTTGTTCTTAACTTAGTCTTATAATGTTTTTACATTATGCATGAGTAAGCAATATATAATGATTATAGCCATTGTGTCTACTATGCATTAATAAAATACCCAAAATGTTTATTTGCCTTTTAAATGGAATTTCCAAAATGATCATTGCAACTATTTGTTTTTCGAATGAGAAATCATCATATCTTAATTTGGAACTGCGGACTTTTTTTAATATGATGGGAGGTAATATCAGGTATTGTAAAGCTTTTATTGTTTATAATTAATTTATATTGTTTTATGTGATAATGCAAATATTTTCTATAGGCAAGTAGTAATCTGTGTTCTCAATTTTCATGTTCAGAATATCAATGTGGGAATGCCAATGCCACGGTAATATGTGGTTTTCTTTCATCGACATTTATGCTTACTAGTTCTAAATTAAATTAAACACATTTTCTTAAAGAAACCAAGTTCAATGAAATAATTACATTTCTCTTTTTAAGAGTTATTTTAGTTGCATGTTAGTTATCAGAACAACTATTATATGTATAAATTCTTCTTGTTAAATTGAGCTATTTTATTTTATTTCTCATGTTTCTATTATGGATTCCTATATAATCTGTCATTATAAAAAGAAATATTTAGAAAGGTTATACAGTCACAGAAATATGCGCAAAGGTATGTGTGAATGCAATTTTTTTGAAGTTATTTTTTTTTCTATCATTCATGTTTATTTATAACATGGTCATCTTTATAGAATTTTACAAGCAACTCTAATAATTTGAAGCTACTATATAATGGCTCATTTCACCATTATGGAATAATACATAATATAATTTATTCATTGGAAAACTACATCCAGCCTTAAAAGAATTGAACTAATACTTGAAGTAGGACGACTTTAATTATTCGTAGATGGGATATGGTTTCTTAACTGAATGTATAATATTACACAAATTTGATAAAAATAAATAATATAATTATATGCATTTTTTAAATCAAAACTTTTTTGGATTCACTAATAATACTATAATGTTAATTTTGGATGTAGTTATGATGTCATGGGCTAGTTACAAGCCCACAACTCATATTTTTTTTGTCTTCACTTTTTGGCTACCAATATGCATAAGAAATCCATTCAAATTAAAAAAGACAGATTTAAAACACATACTGAAATTGTATTAAAGCATTAATATTATACTGCTAATTGAGATTTATTTCATTTTTTCCTTCATGAATTATTATTGCACTCAATTTTAAACTTCATTTTGGAAAAAGTTTTCTATTTTGATTGTATGGTGAGGTGACCAATGAGATTTAGAAAAGTACTAACCTTTTGTTTATAGTTCATAATTTTTAACCTAATGCATCATTACTATTTGACTATTGAACATGTTTAAGTTTCTATAGTTCGAAGTTGTAATATGAACATTTATGCCTTTGGTTAGCTTAGAAAAGATTGTAGGTACAAATTATTGCTTATTAGCATTTTAAATTTTGTCATCATATAATAATAAGTTTGTAAGAATTCCCATGACATTTTTTTGTTTGCATTTTATCCACAGGCTGCTATTGTGGAGATTCCATTTATCCTGCGATTAGTATCTTATTTAAGGAAAAAAGAAATACCAAAATAACATATTTTACGATTAATTCATTCAATAAAAAAATATATAATTCATTGCTATTAATTATGTTGGTTGGTTATCTACTACTTTTTCCAACTTTGTTAGTATTCATCATCGTCAATGAATACATAACTTTCACGAAGAGTCATCTAACAATGTGGAGCTAAGCTTTTAAGACAATTTTATAATTGTGCATTTTCTTTAATATTTTTGTTAATAATTCATAATAAACTTAAATAATCCTTTGTCGAATATATTATCATTACAGGTTAAATTGAAATTAATGAAAAATTACAATAAATTGGTAGGTTAGTATCAAGCAAAGTAAAACATTCATGTTTATGACAAGCACCATTGTCCAAGTGGTTAATTGATTTGGCTTTGATGCAAGAGGTCACAAGTTCGAAACTTGCTTTCAAACATTTATTGACATGGGATATGTTGTCCCAATGATTTGTTGTATATAAAGTACCATTTCAAAAAAAAAAACATTCATGTTTATAATTGAAATCCATTTTATAATTGTTGATCTTAATCTGATTTGTTGTTCAACTGGGATGTTGTTGGTATTGTAGCTTGGAATATGCGATTTAGTAGCTTTAAATGTGTTAAAAATCTATACATAACCTTTGTTGAATGGTTATCTATTTTCTCATTCTAGGGTAATTCTTTTCAAGTGGCAGCACATAACCATGTCAGAACTCTTGTTGCTAAAGTGGTATTTAATATCTATTATTTTGTGTTAGCCAATAAATTAGCCAACATTAGAATTAGACTAATGTATATGTGATTGCAATGGTTACTTGTAATCACTAGGCTTAAAAATATAAAACGAGGAAGAAAACATGCAAATTAACATAGATGCACAAGGACATAGAGTGATTTGCCAAGCATGCGCATCCACTATCAAGATCTCTTGCAATATAGAGCTTCCAGCAAGCTTTCCTAGGTTCACTAGAAAGATCTCTAACTATACTTCTCTCTTACAGTTACAAGAAATTTCAAGAGAATAATAAGAAATAAAGCCTTTAAGACTAAAAAGTCAATAATCTTATGGGCTTAAGGCTTTGATTTCTATGAGAAATTTTGAGTAGATTAGTTTTTCAACCTTTTTAAAGTAGGATGGCATGGAGTATTTATAATGGCTGTAAAATGGACGATGAATGACTGAGATTACACGGTATAACAAGCAAAAAACATTCTCGACTATCGATCTGGTTGCATTCTCGCGGGTATGCTAGCTAGTTGGTTGTTGATGACACTTTGAGGAAAACTAAACATTGCTAAGGACCAAGTTGCAAGAAATATGTCGAGATGGCTATAAGATGATGGGATGGACTACTCAGAACCGGTCGAAGGCGACTATCATGAGGCCGGGCCAAAGACGCGTCATGCTTGTGCCAGTCCAATCTAAACAGTTGGCTATTGAAGCTATCTTGAGTTATGCCGGCTAACAATAGACATGGAGTGTTGTCGAGTGAATGTGATGTCCTGGAGCTAGAAATTATATGGGCTGCCATAAGTAGGTCGGTGTAGATATATCGTGTCGGCTCGCACCATGCCAGGTTGTACTTAATTGGCCTACTAATTACTTTTGCAAGAAGTTTCCAGTGCATGGTATTGGTCTGTCGCATGTTGCTAAAGATTATTGAATGAAGCTAAATATTGCTAAAGACCAAGATGAAATACATGTGATGAGATGGTCTTGGGATGACGTAGTGGGGCTGCTTGGGACCGGTCGAAGATGGACTGAGATAAAGATTGGACAAAGATGGGATTGCGCTTTAGCCAGGTCTAGTCAGGTGAGTTGGCTGACATTAGTCTTGGAGTATTGTTGAGTAGATGGGGTGATGTGGAGCCAAATTGAGTGCGAGCCAGCGTGTAATAGGCCAGGCTTAAAATTGGCAGGCTGTTCTATTATACTTGCAAGAAATTTAAGCAATATTTTCCCCCAAGCCCATCTCAATAAGTAGGGGTGAGCTTGTCAAGTCATAGAGATCCTACCGATTAGTTCTTCTACTATTCATTTAATGCATGCCCTATGTGGCGCTTTATTATTGCCTGAGGCGATTTGCTTTTTTCAAACGTGGCAGAATGCTCACGCTTCCAACATATATGAAGTAACACAAGCATTGATTACACTTAGACGGCAGAGATCTGAAAGCTTTTTGAATCCAACGACTGAGGTCAAGGGGGTAGGTATTTAACTAGCCTTCTTCTTCCACTTTGTATCAAAGCAAGAAAGACATTTAGCCATTAAAAGCATAAAAAACCTTTGACTTTTTCAAGTGCTCTTTGGTAAAGAAGTGAGTTTTTCATCTTCTCCAGCACTACATTTCCATAGTCATGGCCAAGTTTTTAGCATTTTGGAGTTTTTAAGTTGTTGCTTTTTTGCTGCTATTGTATTTGCTTAATAATGCTTGATGTTGTAATGTTTGCGTGTTAAGCTTTGGTCAGAATCCACATTTTTCTAGCCTCTTTGGACATCGATCGATCATCGCAAATTTTAGATAATGATATTGGTAATAATTCAGGCAATGGGTCGTGGAATAGGCCTAATTCCATGAATATGGGCTTTAAGTAATAAAATAGAGTAATAGATAGGGAGCCGTAACAAGCAGCCTATTACTTAGCTTAGGAGTTTGAGTTATGAGCCGGTCTTCGTGGAGTGCCTAACACGGGCACGCCATGGAGATAGTCCTCTAGTTTCCACCTTAAGGTGCCTCGAGAAAATATGACATGGATTTGACTAAGTTAGGCCGCTTATATTTCAATAGGCAGCTTATATTTCATATGGCCGCTTCAGAATCCACCTCTTTTGACAAATCCACTTCTACTGGTGTAGCTAGTCTCAAAGCTTCTGAGCTAGAAAGTGGAAAGATTGACTTGGCCAAGCATTTGGTCAGCTATAGGTGTAACATTGGGATAATCCAATATCCCACCATCGCAGACCGTCCTAACCACCCTCTCCTGGGTTACTTCGTTTTTTCTGTGGACTATCCAAAGGTTGGAGTCATGTTGCCCCTCCATTCTTACTTTTTCTGGATCTTTAATACATATAGGCTTGCCCTTGGTCAGCTTACCCCCAACTGCTATCAGTTCCTATGCAGGGTCTGCACTTCTTGCTTGGAACTCCACGTTCTCGACTTCAATGCTGACTTTATAGAGATGATATTCGATTGGAGATGGAAGACGGGTACCAAATTAGCACCTACCTACACTTTTAGGCTAACATCAAGCCTGTTTTTCTCAGCATCCTTAGTAAGTCCGCCCTTGGCAGGATGAAGAGATATTCTTTGTTCCCCATAGGGTTAACCCTAGACTCCAACATTTAAGTTCCAGACCCATAGTAAGTGTTCGCCTCTTTTCTTTTCTCTTGTTAACTTGCCTTTTGACTGGGGACTCTCTTGCTTATTCCTAGGTTGATTTCAGGTCACTGCGTGAGAACATGAAATTGTTGAGTTCGACCGCTGTCCAACATTGGGATTTGAGAATCATGGTGACCAATGCCAAGCTCCATCACGTTGGGTTAATTAGGGTGGACTAGAGGATGCTCTTAGAGTGGGTCGCCCTAATAAAGAAACCCGAGAAGAAAGAGCCAATACAAACTGAGATGGTTCCAAAATCCAATTCTTAAACCACAATGCTAAGGCGATCATAGATAGGAGCCATGGATACTATGAAAAAGTTATTGGTGAGGGTCCTTGGGAATTGTAACACATTTACCTTGACAAGCTAAGTGATGTAGTGTCGATGCTGCAAAAGAAGGAATTTGATCCAAAATAATTAGTTCACGCCCCGATTCCTCATCACGAGACACCACCTATTGATTGGGATACTAATGTGAACTCTAAGGAAAGTAGTGTGGAAGGGGGTTACAAGAGCCGAGCATTGGTAGGGACATAGGATTCTCCTTCGAGCAAATTCCTGCATACGACCCTTTGTATCTTAGAAACAAAGCTGGTGCTTCAGGTGAGCCTTGTGCTGGGACGAATCAAACCAATATAGGCATCTTGGCCTCATCATGTCTGCCCTTTACTAGAGGATGGGGCTGGGCCAGTACAAACAGTAGCTTACTAGCACTTATCCTTCTCTTATTCTAAATTTTGACTAATTCTTGTTTCTTCTGTTACTGCAGTGGCCGACATGCTAGGTATTAATGCTTTTGATAAGAGGGTGGGGATTGTCAAGACCTCCAAGACCTATGTGTGGACTGCCCCCGCCGTGCCTACCACATCTACTGCTCTTAAGGCCCTTGCTATGCCTAGATCTAGAAAAAAGGTTTTTGAAGTGCCTTCCAGCCGCATACAGTCATTCCGGCCATCTAATAGGAGTAAGAGAAAGAAGAAGACGAGAGACAAGACCGGCCCGTCCTCGACCATCAAGGTCACCATGCCTTTCATTAAGTTCCTCAATGTTTATAATTGGAGGAATAGACTCCTGATAAGGGGGCTGCACCACTAAGGAGTATTACTTTTGATCTAAACCATGCCAAGGACGTTGACGGCATGGAATGCCTACTATCAGCCTTCTAACTCATGTCGATGGAGACCTTAACATACCCCTACCAGACTCGGTCTGGCTAGAATCGGCATTCCTGTAACGACCCGATATTTTCAACCATTCGCATCCATTATAAGTGTATAGGTAGACACTCATGCCAGAATTGAATTGCTCAAAATACCGCATTGTAAATAAAAATTTGGCAAACCTCAGAATATACAGTAAATAAAAATCACAGATCACAGACACAGAGTATTTAAAATGCAGCGGAAGTAGAAGAAATAGTAGTTCATGAAGCTACTATATAAAAATATCAGAGTTAAATAAAGTACAACAGAAGAAAATAAAGTACACCAGAAGTCTCAAGATGACAACCAAGTACAAGCTGAATAGAACAACAGAACTGGAATAGATAAAACTAGATAAGCAGATATCTCCAGCGATTCCAATCTCCAGAAAGCGGAATCCAAATCTGTGAATAACTCAGGCTGACCTGAGCGTAAATAAAAATACAAACACTCGAGTCAGGACATACATACTTATACAATGTAAACCAACTCAAGTGAACTGTATTAAAGGTACAAGTAACTTAGAAGATGCTTGGGACCGCCCATCCTCTAAGGATCCGTTAAACTATTTACTATGTAGTATATTGCGCTATATACAGTAGTCTCTAATCAGTGAAGTATAATCATATAGAAAATAGCGTTAAGGGGATGGTGAACCATAACGCGGTCGGATCTTTAAAACCAAAATCGTAGTGGGCTCTCTATAAGGAGATGACACGGCACGCGAGGCAATGCCAGGGTGGATACACCGTTTGCACTCCCGGACCGGTGGTGACGGCAAGCCAGCAGCTTCCGCCCACCTCGAACAATACCCCCAAATCAAAATGGCGCCACATATCGAATCACAAAAGTAATAGAATGGTTTCCGATGGAGCATGCTCGATGAAAGGGTGCGACCCTTTGTGTAGCCCGGTATAGCTCCTGTTTTAGTCATTTATGCCAACTCACGGGAGTTGGGTCCACGTAATATACCTCGAGAACGTCGCCACCATCCTACTTCATTCTGGAGTCTCCATCGCGTACACAGTTGTTAAAGTGGTTTTCGGTATTGGCCGGCTATAAGACAATATCCGATCCTGGTCTCTTTAACAACTAATCGTTATTATAACCCATAGTTATAACTTTAAAATAATATTTTATACTTCAAAATAAAATATCATTTCAACCTAAATCTTTATCAAAATAAAAATTAAATCATTTCCAAACCATTTCAATATATCATCATACCATATCTTTCAATCCAAATATTTATCAAAATAAATATCAAGTCATTTCTAACCATTTCAATATATTAAATTATCATATCCTTTCAAAGCTTCCTTTCAAATCATTTTAATATATCAAAAGATCATAACCTTTCAAAGCTTTATTTCCAAAATATCATATCTTTCAGAACTTCTTTTCAAATCATTTTAATATCAAAATTTCATATCTTTCAAAACTCCATTTCAAATCATTTTAATATATCAAAATATCATATCTTTTCAAAACCACATTTCAAATCATTTCAATATACCAAATAGTTATATTTCAAAACAATTTACTTTATTTTAAATCATAAAAATGAAGTTATTACATTTAATAATTAAATTATTAAATGCCAAAAGTTTAAACTTTTCAATGTTCATTTATGCACTTAAATTTATTAAAACAATGAAAATTCAAGTTTCGCAGCATTTAGAAAATGCTACAGAAAGTTACATTCAAAAACAATTCAATTTAACAAAAAACAGTATTAAAAATGCTGTTAATTAACTTCAAATATTCAATAGAATTTCACAAACACTTATATTTTTATTTAAATCATTTTTAACTTATAAAATCATATATTTTCACATTTATAAGCATCATTTAATTTTCCTTAAATTCATGATTTTATAAAGTTAAGTTACCTTTCAAAAATCAATATTTATTAATAATTCACTTATTAAATTTCAACATTCAAATTTAAATTCATTACATTAAATTTCAACTTAACACATAAGTTTAAAATTTCAAATATAACTTAATTCCATTTTATTTAACTTAACTTAAAATTTCACTTTTAAGCCAAATTCATAAAATCCAATTTAAGTTATATTTGCAAATTCAACTCAATATTCACTCATTAACATTTTAACTTTATTCAAAAATCATTAATATGTTATAAAAATCATTTTAAATTGATTTAAAATTCAAAATATCATAAATTTATCATATTTTTAAAGTTAATTTAAATTCCATTAAAAATTAAATCAAAATTTCCAAAATAACTTACATTCAGATTTTCTAACTTTTCCATAATTTATTTAACTTATAGATTTTCAGAAAATCAATAATACTTTACAAAAATTATATTTTTATTTAATTTTAAATCAAAATATTATAATAATTAAATTTCTAAAATATTTTTAGAAAACATTAACTACGGGCCTGTATATAATTTTCTACGCTAGGTAAAGTGATACGGGTAATATATCATTTCAGCCCGTAATTTACAAAGAAAAATCCGGGTTTTGTCATTTCAAACCCGCAGTCCCAAGTAAATAAAATAAGTTGAAAATCATTCAGGCCTATCATTTCATCCCATAAAGATTTTCCCCTATTCTAAAATCCGTTCGGGTATGTATCATTTCAACCCATAGTGATTCTAATCTAAAGGGAACTTGCAGTGTGATAAACTGGTAAAAATAGCAGAACAACATAATATAATAGTAACAGATGTTATAACAGGTGTTTAAGCATGGGTGAACATCATAAAATTACAATATAGCAGGTGTAACATGATAATGCATTTTGCAGATTCAAAAGGGGTCAATTTACTAGTTATATATGTACATATTGTCTGGTGAGAATAACTCACATGTTCAAAGCTGGGGATATCCACCAAAGCAACAATACTGTCATTACGAAGGCACGACAAATGATCCAAATGTGTGGAGAGATCCAAGATATGATCTTGTGAACAACACAAAAACAAGACAAATATAAATATGATTTCAATACAAATTATCAAAAGAAATAGTTTAGAAATGAATGCAAATATGAATCAAATGCTCTGACCATTGCCTCAATCATCATGTGATCAGCCCAAGGGTGGATATGGTCAAGCTTTGAGCATGGTTTGGATCAGGTATGGTCTGAAAAAGGTGCGGCTACAAGGTGATAAAGGTGAGTGGAAGTTACAAGGCGTTGAAGGCAATGGAATACAAAAGGGTTTCAAGGCAAAATGCGGCTTTTGTTGCACCATAGGGTTCGGCCCCTTGCTGATGTGGCTCGGCCATGGTATGTGGTGGTTAGGTGGTGGCTGGAGTGTGGGCCAGAGGTGGTGGAAGGTCAGGTTGTGGCGGCTGAAGGTGGTGGCCGCGGTTGAACCTAAAGGTGATGGTGTAAATGGTGATTGGCTAGCATTGTTACAAGATGTTTTACAATAGTTTTTTGTGGGATTTTGTTCCATGGAAGGCCACGGCCTGATCATTGCAGAGGGGGAGGAGGATGAAGAGGCTGAGGAAGGTGGTGGAACAGGTCGGAGAGGGTGGTGGTGGAGTGTTGTCGAACAAATGCAAGATGAAGGCCAAGCAAAATCACTTGAAAATCAATGGAAGGGGTGGAAAAAGAATGGAAAGGAAGACATTACCCAAAGTTTTCTTTCAGATCTGAAAGTATGGATGAGAAGTGAAGAGAAAGAAGTGCTTTAACGTGATTTTTCAGAAATAAAACTCATGGCTATAGATGAGAAGTGTATGGCTATCAATGAATGCAAGAGTTAGAAAATGAAAAGGTGGGAAAACAAAGAGACTTAAGCAACTAAAGAGTCACAAAACCTTTCATATTTCTTATATATATTTATATGCATTTAAATAAATGAAAACACTTATAAATTTCAGTTCAAATTCAAAAATATAACAGATAAACAAATATTAAATATTAAATATTAATTAGATATGATAAAAATAAGAAAATAGCACAAAATGAAAACTAGTCTAGAAAATTTGAAATTAAATGGAACAAACTTTGGAAAATATTATGGACTTCGAAAATATTTAAAAATAAAGATAATAAAACAAAATAAAAATTTCTTCACAAAATAAATAAATAAATTTTAATTAAATATAATTTAAATGAAGAAAATAGCAAAGAAAAATAGAAACTAGGCTTAATAAATTGAAATAAATTTCAATAGACTGTAGAAAAATTCTATTATCACATTAAAAATATTAAAAGACAAAAATATACTTAAAAAAATATTAACACATATTAAATTTAAAGAAAATAGAAAAAGATTTAAAGAAATTGCTTAAAAATCCAAAACAGTGTCCAGAAATTACAAATAAATCACCATTGACTTTGGAAAATTGTTTACTTCATTTTAAAATTATTATAATACAAAAATATACATACAATAACATATTAAAATAAAATATGACAAAGAAAATAAGATTTATATAATTATAAAATAGACAAAATTGTTAAATAAATCAAATTACACTCAAAATTGAAATGTACATAACTTTTACAGTTTAACTCTGTTTTCAACGAAACAAAAAGCAGTGTTCAATTTATTACATCTATTTTCATAATAAAAGATAAAATTCAAGATTTAATTTTTTTTTAATTTTAATTTTAAAAGTCAAAGTTTAAACAGTTTGAGTAGAAATTCACCTTTTTAGTAAAATGTCCAATTTATACTATTTTGAACTATAGGTCACTTAATAGTCAGCATTTATAGATAAAATGTTTGAAATAAAAATAAATTTAAAATAATCAAAATAAAAATAAAGTCAAATTTAAAATATATAGGCAAAAATCTAGGGTTGTTACAATTCCTTAGAGGATGTGATAGAGATCTGGAATCAGAATGACGTGCTAGTAAGTTACTGACTTTGTGCTTTATATCATTTTACTTTGTTATCATTTTAACATTGGCTTTTCTTCAAGTCGGGTATCGCTATCTTTGGATCATAGGGATATGCATAAAATTCTAAATGAATGAAAGGCCAACGTAGAGGCATGGCAAGCAATGGAAGTTGAAGTCTTCAAGGCCTAAGAGGGGAGGGAAGGGGTAGAAAAGGTGAGCTAGAGGGCAACTAAGGAACGAGAGATGGTGGAGAAGGCAGAGATGAACCTCAGGGAGAGTTAGATAGGTTGGAGAAGGAGGTCGACCAACTATGGCTGACTTAGACGAACACATGGCAAGGTATCAATCAGATGTAGTCATATCTGCCGTTATGAAGTAGGAGGATAAGTGGGCCAACCGGCTGAAGAACTTAATAAGCGACTTTCTTAGAGAAAACTTTCAATTTTTGATCTTCATAAGCAGGTTAAATGTTATGGCCTTTGCCAAGGCTTAGAAGGAGGTGGCTGAGGTGATGAGGGCGACAGAGATTTCGATGTCGGTTATGTTAACCAAGGAGCATCTGGGCTCTTTGACCTAGAAAGTTGAAGAGCTAAGGTTGTAGATATTTTTCTTTCCTCTTTTATAAGCCGAGTGGAATGGGATATGTGTTGCCAAATTTTTTAAATGAATATAATTCATTTTGTTTTGAAATTTATCTCAGTACTTTATTGCTTTATCTATTTGTGTCTATCTGTGCATAGCTTGTAGGGTAACGTACATTGAGTAGTTGACATAGACACTGTACATCTGCACTTGTTTATTATTACAAGATAGATTAGCAAAATAGGGTGAGAGAAGGACGACGAGTTAATGTATACTTAGTGAAGGCGTGAAGTCGATATTGGATATGTATACTTGTTGGTGATGTTGTATATGGCAGATAGGCTATTTTGTATATGAGACTTGTGATATTAGATACTATATTCAAAACTCCGTATGAATTGAGTTGATGTACTATGACTTTCTGTACTGATATACATTTATCAGTTGCTTCCACTAATGCAATCTCTTATATATTGTTTATCATATTCTGTTTATGTATATTCAGTATATTATATGTTATCTTCACGTTGTGAGATTGTATCTATGTGCCTTGGTATAGTGTTTTGCTTTTATTTTACCTCGATGTACCATCTTTTGTGATATTCTGGAGCCAGTCGTTATCATTCAATGTTGATCCAGGGTATTATGAAGAATGGTCGCAATTGTGACAACTCGACTTTTGTAATACCATGAACCAACGTTGAATGATAATGCATGACTCCCAAATACCACAAAAGATATCCTGTTAGGGTAAAATTATAAAAAAAAACAAAACACCAAAACACCACACCAAGGCGCAACGATAGAATCTTACAGCGGAATCATAATATATAATACAACGAATATATATGAACATAATATGATAAACAATATATAAGAGACTATACTAATGGAAGTAAATGATAAATAAATATCAACACAGAAAGTCAGAATACAATATCTGATACTATAAGTCTCATGTATAAATAGCAAATCTTCCATGTACTACCACAATATCAAGTATGTATCCAAAGTATCGACTTCACCTCCAAAGTTCCCCAGCTGTCTTGGAAGTGTATCCCCAAAAGGACCTAGCTCCTAAACTACTCAATCGAGTACTCGAGAATTGTCATGACACAAAAAGAGAAAGACAAAATGCGGGCTAGATATAATGCCTGGTGCGAGGGGAACTACCTCAGAATACTGTATATTAAAACCATATGAAAATAAACAGGAAACTACTAAAGTATGGTTGTCCTATCCACAAACATGGCTCAAGGATAACCCGAACTGTCCATAAACAAGTAAATTAAACCCAACCATAAGCTGCTCTTCTCCTGTTATTAACAAGTCAACACTACTAATATAGTGTGACTGATACATAACAATATACCTTGATAAAGGTAAACCAATATACAAATGTAGGGTTAAAATAGATATCACAATAATACTAACAACCAACTAATATGTTACACCCAATATAATGGTAAATGACAAATAGAGAATAAATTGATACCCATCATTACTTATGGGTAGAGTCTGCTATGGACACAATTTGATTCAATGATCCCTATCGAAGCATCTGAAAAGCAAAAAAAATACAATAATATAATAATGCTCTTTACAAAGCATCTCTATACTCAAAACCAAAATACTGATATATATAACTGATACTTATCCTGAATTGCCATTAGCCACCAAATGGACATATCAAGAGCCACAACTATATTATGGGCTCCCTTGAAAACAAACACCCAGAAAGAAGTTGGCCTGTAGGTCCTGTCGTAGCATCCATCCGTACGCAATGGTATATGACTTACTCTAGATTGGCATCCCGATCTCTCTTCGCCTCGGCTCCAAAACCACGTTTATAGGTCATACGCTTCAGTGGTACAATAGATTGCTTTTACAAAATCGATATTATCTGATTGTCTATGGATGGATAATCTAGATTCAAGTTATCCCACATACAACCTTCCTACACATATACGCAACACCGAAGAACTACCTTCCACGTATGGATCGTGATTTTTTTCTGAAGTGTCTCGCATTACCCAGTTGCCCCAAGTCGGGCATACCAGACCAATATAGATAAATTTCCCAAACCATGGATTTATAAACACACACACACACATCACCTAAACCAATATTTATATATCTGTACAATATGTTTCTCCTATTATCCGGTAACTCCAACTTAGGAATCCCAAATTGTACATATGCTTAAACTACGAATCGATAAATCGCGTCAAATTGCCATTAGCTACCAAAAAGACCTATCGAGAGCCATAATTATATTATGGACTCCCTCGAAAACTAGCACGTTAAATTAATCAGCATAGGTTTTGACAAATCACATCAGATCGCCACTAAACTTGTCGACGCACATCACCTTAATTTTCGTCCCGATGGTAAAAATTTCATCACCATATAAGATGGTGCTACAAGACGATAATTTCACGCATTTCAATATCATTTTGGCCATCAGATTGCTCGATTTCAAACATTCGTCAACCGTACGTCTCATTATGAAGTCCTCATTCCAAAAACATAAGCATTCGGTCGAGATCCCATTGAACTCGACTATGCACGTATTTTTATAAAATACACATAACAATGCGTAAAAAATTATCATGACACCAAATATAGCGGTATTTATGCCCATTTTAGCAACATCGATCCAGACTAAATGGAAGTAGTCTTGAATTCTAATTCGACCATGTACGAAAAATCATATTTTGGACCTTCAATTAATTAACTATTCATTATTTAAATCTATTACTTAAATATTTGGTCATTTAAAATGTGAGTTGTTACATTCTCTCATCCTTAAAAGAATTTCATCCCCGAAATTTCTATAAGCATGACAATGCAGCTGGACTGACTAAAATTTCCAATATATGACTCGTAGATGAGTCTACCAACGTTGAAAAGGTAGGAGTTGCTATGTTGCATGTGTTTGAACTGGGCAAACCCGCAGCAGAGTTAAAGGGTAAATTAAAAAAAAATCATTTATAAATCTTTAATGGACCTATGAAGTCTAATTCATTTAGAACTTTTCTAAATTTTATTTAAATAAAATCAATATTTTTATTTTATTTCATAAGTAAAGTTTTTACTTTAGTTTAATGCCCATTATATTTTGTATATGTGTTTCATATACACATATGTGTGTTCCTGCATGTGCAACATAATAATGTGTGCATGATTTAACATGCCCGTGTGTAGGTGCCGGAATTTACATCACAATAGATGTGTTAGCCCCTCTTGTATTCGATTTGCTGTCTACTTGTGTATCTATACACACACACGCATCAAAATATTATATAAATACATGTAAATGAATATATATAAGTAAATATACCTATATCCATTTATACTGATGTTAAAATAATAAATGTGAACAATTTTGTAAAACATTTATAAACTATGTTATGTATATATACATAAAACCATATTATAAAATTAATTAAGTATTGGTTTAAAGAGAGGAATGAATGAAAATGAAACGAAAATATTTTGTTAAAGGAGCAATTAAATGTAGATATTAATATGCGATTAATACCAATTAACATAACATTTTCATCTCCTTGTAATTAAGATAGCCTTTTCATTTAAAATTAATTCTTCTCTTTGTCATACATATGTGTATTTAAATTATCATACTTACACACATACACACACACACAGATATATAACAATGTATTTGTAAATAATAATGATAAAATTTATATTTGAATGTTTACTTACATATGCTCACTGTTTGGAATGAAGTTCTAATAGAAATGAGAGGGTTGTCATATTAAAGAAGAAGAATTAATGTTGTGATTAATATGGTCATTAAGTTCCTTTAATACAACCGTCTCATTTCAATATTCATAAGGAAAAGCCCTTCATTTACTTCTTTCAAGCCCAGAAATGCAAAATATAACTTTGATAAAGTTTATATAAATTTAATATCATAATGTAAACGTATATTCATATAATTATTTATACGATCAATTTAAATTGAATAATCAATTATATGTTAATATAATAAATGTATATATATTAAATAATTTTTTTGAACGTATATTTTACTTAATTTTTATAATAACATATTATCATTACCGATTTCGATAAACTAGTAGTTATTTCTATATGTCATAAATCATAGTTTACATGTTCTAAAATTTATAGTAACATATAACTTTTTTAATGGTTGTGAGCATTAACATAGAAAACGTTCATAAAATGAAACTTATATATATTTCTTTTATTGATGCAATTGTACACAAAACCAAGCAATTTTGTGATAACATTTCGATATACAAGATTCATGAGATAATCTAACATCCTGTAATATAACATATAAATATGAAATAGGAAAAATTGAAACATAGAGGTACCTTTCACCAAAGCCTTTCCATGTACATTGAAACATTGAATTGATCTCCTTGAATCAGCTCACAAATCAGAAGGTGCCAATTCCGAATTGCTGACCACCGAATATTGAATAATGTTGAATTTGATGTATTATGAACTTGGGAATTTTTTTAATTGTTTTTAGGAAGCCATGCATGAAATTTTTTGGTCTAGAAATCTGTTTTTAAGTGAAGTGGTTTAAAGAAATGAAAATGCTAAGTTTATTAAAGAAAAGAGAGTTAATGTTGTGATTAATACCCTTGTAACTTGCATAGCCATTTCATTTCTAAACTAAAAGAAAATCCCTTCATTATCCCATACCATGGCCAGCCACACCTAAGGTAGCCAAGGCTGGCTTATGTGTGCTTGTCCATGGACCTCAAACATATTTAAGTCTTTTTAAAAAAAATCCTACATTTAAATCCAATTTAAACATATATCGATATCGTATGTCTTTTAGTATATTTATAACTATTATAAATACATTGTTTAAGCATGTTCCATACATCAATTATAATTTTATAACTATAAATATTAGTTAGTTTAATTAATTTATCAAAATTATGAATTAATTAAATCAGGTGTTCAAAGTAATATTCAACATTTTGGTTGTGTGACTCTTAGGTGTATATTCGATCAGCGATTAATATCGAATAATTGGAATATTAACACTCACACATCACTTAGCAGGTGGTGTGACGTTTTGACCAAATTTATCGCTTACTTGGTTTCGGTAAAATCCAATTTCTTCTTTGTTAAGTGTTACCTGTAGTGATGATTATTTATACCAATTCTCTTCATCAAAACTGTATCACTTTGGACTTATGGAATTTGATAATGACCAAAATTCTAATATCGTCTATATTAAATTGTATAGTCCAAGGACAAAGTCCTTGGCTAAATAATAATAATAATTATTAACCGAATTACTCTGATTAGAGATTTTTATTCTGAGTTGACTTTTGTTGACCATGATACTAACTTTAAATAACTAAGGAGACGATTCATCTCTTGAATAGTGTTTCACTTTCAATACTTCAACTAGATCCAACTATAGTCATTTGATGGACACCGTGCCATGATTTAATTATAATCAAAGCAGAGGTTTCATAGTTAAGATCAACAGTATTCTCAAGTAAAGAGAACTGTGTAAATTAGGCATTTCGATATTTTCTGTTTGACCTTAGTTATATTAACCAACATAAAACTGTCGAGCGAGTCATTCTACAGTTATCCAATAACTATCAATATGTACTTCTTGGTGCCCTAACCAACCATGGGTAATACACCACCTAATAATTGGAGAGCGTTACGTACTCCAGTCTCTACGGATGCATCATTGTCCAATTTCGATACATCTTAACTAGGAAAATTTAAACTGATGTGCTTATCATATTATGATATAATACTCATGGCTGCAACTATTTGTAACTGCTATCACAAATACATCATTTATGGAATTTATGACATATATACTTAAATTAACTAATTAATTATTTACAACATTTTATAACATGTATATAACAGAAAGGAAACACCATTTATTTTGAACAAGATTGGTTATCGAGTTAGATTTATGCAACAAATCATATAATTGCCCTAGGGTACACCTCTAACTCTATCCCCATTTGCCAACGAGGAGAAACTTTCTCATTCCATGCTGTGATGAGCTCTCTAGTTCTCTAGAGGTGGTAGCCAAGGATGTAGGGTTCCTGCCATCCCAATCTTCATTGTACTTGATGGTCCCGGCTCGACCCTGAGTGCTGCAGGGCCCGAGCGTATTATCAAGTGACATGTGGCCATTTTTTGCAATTTCATAGTCTAGGGTGGTCCAGGAACAACCTTGAGAATTACTAGGATTAAGGGTACAATCGGTAGTTATATTTTTAAGGCAAGGACAACCCGATCACTATCCTAAGCACTATTTGACTCGAGGGTACTCTCAGGTGACACGATGTTGGCTTTCGTGACATAACCTGGTAATATATTAATAGCGAGAAGAGCAGTTGACGCTTTAGAATTGGGGGTGGTTTTGGCACGAATCAGAGCGTTGACCGACTCAATGGTTCTCCCTTGTGATTTGCCATTAAGTACTGCGAGTTCTTTTTGAAGCATAAGAATACCCATCTTTGCTTATATAAGGGAGGTCCCATAACACTCTATATCCTTTTGTCGATTGCCCCATATCTCATTGATCCCACCTTGGATAGAGAATTTCATGACGAGCCAGTTGTAGTAGATGATGACCACTGGTTCAGCAAGTGTCAGACGTCCTATCAAAAGATTATGGAAAACAAACCACTATAATGTTAACTTGAACCTTTCCTACGAGGGGTACTCTACTGAATATTGTCATAAGGAGGTCATACCCATTGCAACATTTCCCACACCCCAAAGTCGTAAATAAGCAGGGTACAAGGGGTGAGGCTGGAGGTGGGAAGCTCAAGACATGTCGTTGACTGAGTTTCCCTCATCCGCGAAGGCTCGATACATAATTGAATTGACTATTGCCATGTGATGACCATAGGATTGTGATGGGGTTAAGAGACAACTTCGTTATCCTTAACAGTGAAAGGGATGGGTTGATCTAATTCCACCCTGGACGCTTTGGATGCTCAGTACTCTAAAGAATATACTCGACCAGCTAAACCTAATTTCCTAAGATATCAGGACTGTGCTCCTCGGCTTCTACCAGCCACATGTCAGCCTTCGTATATGGTCAAATTATCGGTTATTACCACGACATTGTTGTTGGGTTATTGGGGGTGGAGCCAGTTGGTTGTTGCGGTTGTTTCTTTATTATACTTGATCATAAACAAACACTAAAATATCACTTTGTAGATACGTCATTCAATATAATCCTTAAGCACTCAACATTCATTGGTGGAGTTGCCATTGATTCGATGGAATCGACAATATTAGCCATTGCTGTGAAGTTCCTCCCTTTATCCGCATCTGGAGGAGTTTGGTCTTTGAAACTACATTTGGTTTCAGGTTGCAAGATATATTATCTCCATATCCCTATTAAAAGTATCATAGTTAATATACTTGGACTTGTATTAGGTGTCGGCCTTGCACGGCTCTTGGTGCTATTCTACCGACCATTAGGTCGCAGTCAGCATTTTCACAATGACTGACTTGAGTGATGCACTGGGTTTCATTGTTGCTACATGAAATATTTGCATCCTCCATCCTCATAATGTATTTCCTCGTTAATAGAAGTTATTTAGAGAGATTGCTGACTGCTTCTAAGGCTCCTTCCACATTCTTGATTTATACTTGTCCCCCAAATAGAGGAACACGACCAAGTATTTGTGTCAACGGCCCTCACCTAAATGGATTCTTGTTAAAGCAATTGACATATGACCTAAGACACTTGGTTGGACCCTATCTGATGTTACCTATCTCATTAGCCATCATAACATGGGCCTTTAATGTGAAAAACTTGGCCTTGAAATCTATGCACAGCTGGGCCAAAGAACTGATGTTGCCTGACTGCAGATGTAGGAACCAACGGGAGGCCGGTTCCATGAGGATGGAGGGAAAGAGTGAGCACTTTACTAGGATAGAAAGCTAAATGACATAGATGGTGGAGTTAAATGTGGTGATGTGATTAGATGGTCAACACTCCCATCATGCATGTCAATGGATAGCAAAGCATACTACCCATAGATGTAAGTGTTTAAGATATTCTAGTAAAATAGCTAACCATTCTCGTCATACGAAAAAGCTTCCCCCTCAATGTTCAAGCTTGCATTCTATTTAGTTCTCGGTGAAGGATGTTCATTTCCTCCCTGAGGGCAGCATTTTTTTATGTGGGATGGTCTGGCCAACGATCGACTGTGGGCACAACCGACATCTTGGTGGAGTGAGAGATCGATGGCAGGAAAGAGAGTGACGACGACAATGGCGAGTTGGAGTGGGAGATCCCCTCTCCCTATGCTAAAGCATGACTGTGAATGATTGGTTCGTTACTTTCTTGATTTAAGCCTAATTGCACCCTTACGAGATTGGGAATGCACTGAAGAGGTCTTTTGCTCCCTGCTGACGGCATGGGCATCGCCTTTGAGACGTCCATATCTCAAGCCTTGAGCTCTATTTGCCATCCAGAGACGCTTAAAACTCGATTGTCACTCCATTGAAGGGAAGCGTAAATGTCTCGGTTCCTTATGTGTGGCCATCTCAGGGTCAATATCTATAACTAGACTTAGAACATGCACAACATGTCTCCTTTGATGGGCAGGATCATCCAAGGTCAGAGTTTTGGTACAGCCTTACGTTTGGCCTCGATAGTATTCATGATGTCATAAGCGTTGGGAGGAACAAATTAGACAGTATTCAACTCGACCATTGGAAGGGGCGATGGAACAATGTTCACAGTAGTTTGGCATCTAACCTCGTCCTCAATTCGTGCACCTCGTGGGTCATAGTTCTCATGTTAGTCAAGCTATGGAGCATGCTACGCCACATGTCATTGCTTGACTTGAGATGAGACTGACAACATTGGCCACCACATTACCATTAGATCCACGTTCAACAACGTTAATGAGCTCGTTCTCACCGGTAGGGTTCAACACGATGGAATGTGAAAAGAGTGTGTGGAGAAGAAATAGTAAAGAAAGGTGAGAGCTTTTAGGGAAGCGCTCTCATTTTAGGGCCAAAATGTTAACTAATAAATAGGCCAAACTTGGAATTAGACTAATGGGTATTGAAAGCAAACGTTTCTTGCTAATTACAGTTGAGGGACATACAACACCAAATAGATCTTGTTCCGGGAGCAGTGTTACCACATAAACCACATTACAGGATGAGTCCAAAGGAGCACGAATAGTTGAGAAGGCAAGTGGAAGAGTTGCTTGAACAAGGGCGCGTACAAGAAAGTTTAAGTCCTTGTGCTGTACCAACCTTGTTAGTGCCGAAGAAGGACGGAACTTGGAGGATGTGTACGGACAGTCGGCCTCTAAACAAGATCACTGTGAGATACAGGTTTCCTATGCCGAGGTTCGATGATTTGCTTGATCAGTTGAGTAGGGCTGTTGTGTTCTCAAAGATTGACTTGAAGAGTGGATACGATCAGATTCGTATTAGACCGGGGGATGAGTGGAAGACTGCTTTTAAACTAGGGAATGCCTATACGAATGGCTGGTTATGCCGTTTGGCTTGTCAAATGCTCCTAGTACTTTTATGAGAGTGATGAACCAGATTTTCAGACCATTTATTGGGAAGTTCGTAGTAGTTTACTTTGACGATATTTTGATCTATAGTGGGAATATGGAAGAGCATATCCAGCATTTGCGAGAAGTGCTGTTTATTCTACGACAGGAGCAATTCTATGCAGCAGCAAAGAAATGCGTGTTCATGACGCACAGTGTTTTGTTTCTGGGATATGTTCTGTCAAAGGAGGGTATTCAAGTGGATGAAAGCAAAGTGGAAGATGTTAGGAGTTGGCCACAACCCAAGACAATTACTGAAGTGAGGAGCTTTCATGGGTTGGTATCTTTTTATCGAAGATTCATTCCACATTTTAGCAGTGTGATCGCACCTGTAACCGATTGCATGAAAGGAAAGAAGATCGTGTGGACAGAGGAAGCAGAGTTAGCTTTTGAGAAGATCAAGACACTTTTGACGACAGCACCCATTCTGGTACTATTGGATTTTCAGATGTTGTTTGAGTTACATACTGATGCATCGAAGGTTGGGATTGGAGGGGTGTTGAGTCAGAAGGGACGTCCTATTGCTTACTTCAGTGAGAAGCTTTTGGGAGCAAAGATGAGATATAATACATATGATATGGAATTTTATGCTATTGTGCAAGCCGTGAAACACTGGAGACATTACTTGTTTCACAAGGAGTTCGTGCTATATACTGATCATGAGACGTTGAAACATTTGCATGGGCAGGACAAGATTGCAGCTAGGCATGCATCATGGATTGCATACTTGCAGCAATTTACATTTGTTGTAAAACATAAGTCGGGACTTGCGAATCGTGTGGCAGATGCATTGAGCGGGAGGAATCATTTATTGACTACAATGAAAGTTGAAGTGACCGGGTTTGATGTGTTGCCAGAATTGCTTATGGATGATCCTTACTTTGCTAAGGTTATGGATGAAGTCACAAAGGAGAAGATGGATGAGTATACTTTGGTGGATGGTTTTCTGTTCAAGGGAAATCAATTATGTATACCCGAGGGAAGTTTGCGAATGAAGATTGTAAAGGAGTTACATGAAGAATGTCATGTGGGTAGAGATCGTACTTTGCAGTTGATTTCTCAATCATATTTTTGGCCTTCCATGAGAAAAGAAGTTGAAAGATTTGTGGAGAGATGTCACATATGTCAAGTTTCCAAGGGAACAACTACGAATGCGGGGTTATATATCCCATTACCTGTGCCTACTAAACCGTGCGTTGATATTAGCATGGATTTTTTTTTCGGTTTGCCTAGAACTCAAAGGGGGAATGATTCTATATTTGTTGTGGTGGACAGGTTTTCAAAAATGGTACATTTTATTGCTTGTAAGAAGACTGCAGATGCCGTTAATGTCGCTCAATTATATTTCAGAGAGATCTATCGACTTCATGGATTACCTGAATCTATTGTTTCAGACAGGGACACTCGTTTCTTAAGTCATTTTTGGATGAGTTTGTGGAAGATGGTTGGAACGAAGCTGAAATTTAGTAGCGCCTATCATCCGCAAACAGATGGGCAAACGGAAGTGGTGAATAGATCGTTGGGAAACTTATTGAGATGCCTTGTGAAAAACAATTTGAAAAGCTGGGATGTGAAGTTATGTCAAGTGGAGTTTTCACACAAACATGCAGTTAATCGTAGCACTGGATTCAGCCCATTTTAAGTAGTGTATTCAGCAATTACGAAGGGACCGTTGGATTTATCAATAGTTCCATTCCAGAAAGGGGTTGTTAAACGAGCTAGTGATTTGGTGAATGATTTGCAAGAATGCCACAAAGTTGTTAATGAACGATTGCTCGCATCAAATGAGAAGTATAAACAAATGGCGGATAAGAAACGAAGGAGTGTGAACTTCAGAGAAGGTGAATTGGTTTACGCTGTTTTGACAAAAGATCGTTTTCCAGTTGGAACATATAACAAGCTAGCCGCTAGAAGGATTGGTCCTTTAGAGATTGTGAAGAAGATCAATGAAAATGCGTATCAATTGAGATTGCCGGATGATGTTCATACATCTGATGTTTTCAATGTCAAATACTTGATTCCGTTTCATGGGAATGAGTCTGTCAAGGAAGAGGTAAGTGCGAATTCGAGGTCGAATTCTTGTCAACCGGGGGAGGATGATGCAGCGCAATCTACAAACTCAATGGAGTTGAATTGCTCAAAGGCCTTAGGTCGCTCATGACCTAGTGAAGGTCGCTCAAAGGCCTTAGGTCGCTCACAACCTAGTGAAGGTTGCTCGCAAGGGAACACGTCAGGCGCCAAGGCATTCAAGCGACCTAGTGATGCAAAGATAGGTCGCGAACGACCTAGTGAATCAGCGCATCATGGTTCACATGTTTTAAGTTGCCAACGACCTAGTGGGTTACAACCTAGCGACCTAAGCCTTGGATCGCGCTTACCAGTAGGTCGTTCAAAGTTTGGTCGTAGAAAGATATCTCTGAAGCCTAAGCCGTCGAGTTGTTAGGTCGCTCAGATCTTATACCGTGTTTGTTTAGGTCACATGGGTTGATAAGTCATTTGTATGATGTTAAATCGTTTGTTTTTAAATCGTTGAGTCGCTTGATATGTTGTATTTGTGTTTTCTTAAGCTGTGTGTTGAGTCGCGTACAGTTAGGTCATTAACGACCTAAGTTAGGTCGTAGGTCGCAGATATGTTATGTCGTGAAGGCTTTGTGATGTAAGTGTTGTGTTGTAACCCTATAAATAGGGATGTTGGGTCATTTGTAAACTTGGTTGATTTTTGAATAAAACTTTGTTTGAGTGCTTTGTGCCTCTTTGAAATTGGAAGTTGAGTGTGAGCTCCTTTCTCCATTTTCGGTTATTCGAGTGCGCTCGAATCAACGGATTTGAAGCCGATTCACGGAATCTCGTGCGCGAGATCAACGTCAAAGAATCATAGATCTTTTAACACGGTATTGTGCGCGATCAACGTGTTGGGGATAGCTAGAATTCGGTATCTTTTGGAGATCAACGAATTTGGGCATTCGGTATCTTTCAATCCATTGATTTGTATTGTTTCATCTAATCGTTCTTCGATTAGTTTGACACGAAATCTTCATTTCGTCGTCATCGTTATAATCCGCTGAGTCACTGTTGGAGTCATCTTAAATTGTGCCAACCGGTAATAGATCTAGTGTGTTTACGAATGGACTGGATGTCCTAGAGCCAAACTAGATACGGGCTGACATGAGTGGGCCGGTCGTAGATATACCGAGCCAGCTCGAACTGGGGTGCTGTGCTTAATTGGCATGCTGATAACTCTTGCATGAAGCTTTCCATTTATGGTATTAGCCAATCGCTTGTTGCTGAAGATTGTAGAATGAAGCCGAATATTGTTAAGGACCAAGACATAAAGGATGTGTTGAGACGGTCTTGGGATGACGAAATGGGACTGCCTAGGATCGGTCAAAGGCGAGCTGAGATGAAACCCAGCCAAAGATAGGCTCACGCTTGAGCCAAGTATGGTCAGGTGAGCTGGCTGGTTTTAGTCTTGTAATGTTGCTGGATAGATGGGTTAGGGTAGGGCCAGACTGAGTGCGGGCTAGCGTGAAATTGGCTGGGCTTAGAAGTGTTGGGCTGACCTATTATACTTGTGGGAAATTTAAGTAACACTTTAAATTTAGTGAATATTAGGCACACATCTCTAAAAGCAAATTTAATTCACTAAAACTTCTTCCGCAGGAAAACATAATTTGCAGGTCCCTGTTTTTCATTTCAGCTATTTTTTCCCTAAAATACCCCTCCGCTTCTTGCACGATTGATTTTAATAACGAGTTTATCTTTCTTGATTTCATCTTCTTCTTCATTGGCGAACTTATGTTTCTTGATTTTATCTTCTTCTTCAATGGCGAGCTCAGCTTTCTTGATTTCAATGGACAACTGCAATTATACACAATAGTTGCAGAAATATCTGCAATTATATGCAATAGTTGCAGACAAATCAGCAACTATATGCAATAGTTGCAGACATTTATGCAACTATACTATATAGTTGCAGAAATTTCTGCAACTATATGCAATAGTTGCGGACATTTCTGCAAGTATATGCAATAGTTGCGGACATTTCTGCAAGTATATGCAATGGTTGCATTCCTGCAACTATACCATATAGTTGCAGAAATGTATGCAATTATTTGCATATGTTGTAAATTTGAAAAAAAATCGAAAGTTTTCAAAATTTGCTGAATTGTCTGCAAATATATGAAATAGTTGCACCTTTATACAAATATGAATTTTTGATATCAACAATCGATCTCATTTTAAAGATCATAAATTTTGTGATTTTTTGGTGAAAACGGTATGTTAATCCGATTTTTCTACATAAAGTTATACGCGTTTGAAATGTTAAAAACATAAAGGGTATTTGCGTCTTTTTGCGTGCGTGAATTTGAAAATAGGGACCGAAAATGTAAGTTTAGTTTGGGAAGGATGTTTTCTCTATTTTGAAACTTATTAGGGATGTGAGCCAAACTTACCCTTAAATTTAAGTAACACTTTTCTTTATTCATATATTATTATAATGATTACTGAATTATTACACTTAGGAAGGGCTAATTCTCCGTCTAATCTGTGAGAAATGTGGATTACGGATCTTAAGGTTAGGATTAACACTAGAGAGGTGGTGAATAGTGTTAAAAAAGAATTACTAAATCTTTTTTAGTTTATGTTAATTTAGACACCGATGTATGCAATATACAGATACAGATATGATCACAGAAACAAACACAGATGCAGAAATAAAATAAAAGCAGTAAAGGAAAGAACACACTGGATTTTATACTAGTTCGGAGTTACCCTACATCTAGTCCTGCAACAAAAGTACGGATTTCCTTTCAAAAGCAATTATACAATTACACCCTCGGTTTCAAGGCTACGAGGTACACCCTCCAGAATTTCTATCCTATGTGTAGAGATACTTGATTTCCGGGCCACAAGTTTACACAATTGATTTACCAAGGCAACAATCACACCTTTTCTCTCTTGATTGATTTCAAAGGCTACAATCACACATTTTCTCGCTTAATAGATTACAAAGAAGTCTATAACTCTGAATAGCACCGAGAACCTTGTAGAGATAGTGATAGAGAATCAAACTAGAAGTAATCGAGTTTGATTCAATATTGATTTCGGCAGAGTAATGGTAAGAATATGTATTAAGAAATGTGGAAGAAGAAGAGGAGTGAAAAACCAGAAAATCTGATGTAAAATTCTTTGAAACTAACCCCTATTTATAGAAGAACAACAGCCATGTCCATTTATGAAGAGTTATGGCGAATAGACACTTCTTTTGAAATTTAAATTTCGAAGTCAACTGACACCATGTCGACATGGAGACTTGGGCATGTCGACATCCCAAGGGATTTTTTATGTTTTGATTTTCTTTGAAAATAACTTTTATTTTATATTAAAACTATTTTAAACTTTATAAATATACTTGACTATAGTTAAAATTCATAAGTAAATATAGAGAATAATATATATAGAATTTAACTATAATTTTATATTTAAATCTAAGTATAAATATTTAAAAGTTAAATATATTATATTAAAAGATAGTTTAAAATCAGGAATAATTTGACTTTGAAATTAAAGATAATTTTGAGGCTAAAATTATTTAAAATTAGGATAGAGATTTTGAATCTTTTAAAAGGAAAGTTTTGAAAAACATTTTGAAAATAGGATATAATTTTGAAAAATCATTTTGAATAAAAAGTTAGCGGATACAAAATAATGTTCCACTAGATTTTTCGTAGGTTCCATCCTACTTGGGGTTCCATCCCTTTAACAGGCTCGAAGTGGATTCCATTCCACGAATAAATTGGATTTTAAGATGCCAGTGCTTTTCTATGAGTTTTAACAAAATTCCTAATAAAAATACTTAACCTTGAAATCTTGAAATCTTGATAATCTTGATACTCATGAGTCTTCTATCTCGATATCTTGAATCTCTATATTGTACAGTCTTCATTCTTTGTACCTGCATGGTTAAATCCTACATATACATATATATCTAAACTTATAATGTTAGTATTTATATTTTACAATCTATTCTAAGGTTGTTGTCATCAAAACCATCATCTCACGAACTAACAATCTCTCCCTTTTTGAAGATGACAACCTTTGTTTATAAAATATTACTTCTATCCTAATAACTCCCCCTAAAACTAATAAACTACCCCTTAATTTATGCCTAACTACCCTATTTTATATTTCTCCCCCTTTGTCATCAACAAAAAACTCACTCCAAACTATATAACTCCCCCTAAAACTAACACTCTATGACATGTGATTATAATGATAGTGTTATCATAAGTAATCATCACTTAAATCTAATACTAAAACATAGTCCTAAACTATTAACTATCCTAACTAAGAATTCACAATAGTACTTATAATTAAAACTCGTATAAGAACACGAGTTACTTATTACGTATGAAGTTGCATATACATGAACGTTTAGAAAACATAAAGAAACACAAACAACAATGGAGAAGAAAGAAAAGAAACTATTGTGTGTTTTAAAACATAGGAGATCTATGAATCGAACAGTTTGGATAGTGGAAACAGAAATTTCCACGTTGTTCGACGAGATTCCCATTCTTGTCAAAATACACTTCTCCAACACACACGACTTGGTCATCATCCTCCTCGTGCGCTTCTTCTATGGGTTCTTCTTCTTCGCCGGCCTCTTGTTCTTGATTGAGTGAAGAGTCTTCATCAATCAAGATAGGGTTGGCCTGGTTATCCATTAGGAATTTTTGCAAATTCCTAAGAATCTTGCCTTGCCTCTCTTGTTCCTTTGCCATACGAAGTTGAGTCATTTGAATTTCAGTCATCATCTGAAGTGCATCCTTTAGAGAGTTCCCTATTTTAGTCGCACGAGCGAGAGTAGTATGTTGAAATGGACCAGAAGCAGGAGAGGGGAATGAAAAGGTTGATTTTATGTTTGATTTGGAAGAGAGGGCCATTGATTATTTGATTTCAAAGAGAAGAACAGAGAGATAACAGAAAGGATGAATAAAATTTCAAAAATGTGAAGAATATATAACCAATTATTTTGAATTTTGGTGGGAAAAAATTCAAAATTTAAAAACGTTGCATGTCGACATGGGTATATGGGGGATGTCGACATGGTCCTTTTTATTTTTACTATTTGATTTTAATATTAATTATTAACTATACTTGTTTTTTATATTTTATATTTCAGTTATAGAACAAATACCTAATTCTCTTCTTAATTTAGTAAAAATAGATTCATTTAAGGGTTTTGTTAAAATACCAGCAATTTGATTTTCAGAATTGATATAATCGAGAGTAACTACTTCCTTACTTATATTATCTCTGAGAAAATGATGCCTGATATCAATATGTTTAGTTCGAGCATGTTGAGTAGTATCTTTGGATAAATTTATCGCACTCGTATTGTCACAATAAAGTGGTGATTTTGAAAGAAATGCGGATTACGGATCTTAAGGCTAGGATTAACACTAGAGAGGCGTTGAATTGTGTTTATAAAGAATTACTAAAACTTTTTGAGTTTATGTTAATTTCGACACAGATGTATGCAATCTACTGATACAGGAATAATCACAGAAACAAACACAGATGCAGAAATAAAACAAAAGTAGTAAAGGAAAGAACACACCAGATTTTATACTGGTTCAAAGTTACCTTACATCCAGTCCCGCAACACAAGTACGGATTTCCTTTCAAAAGCAATTGTACAATTACACCCTCGGTTTCAAGGCTACGTGGTACACCCTCTAGAATTTCTGTCCTCTGGGTAGAGATACTTGATTTCCGGGCCACAAATTTACCAAATTGATTTACCAAGGCTACAATCACACCTTTTCTCTCTTGATTGATTTCCAAGGCTACAATCACACCTTTTATCGCTTAATATATTACAAAGAAGTCTATAACTCTGAATAGCACTGAGAACCTTGTAGAGATAGTGATAGAGAATCAAACTAGAAGTAATCGAGTTCGATTCAATGTTGATTTCGGCAGAGTAATGGTAAGAATATGTATTAAGGAACGTGGAAGAAGAAGAGGAGTGAAAAACCAGAAAATCTGATGTAAAATTCGTTGAAACTAACCCCTATTTATAGAAGAACAACAGCCATGTCCATTCGTGAAGAGTTATGGAGAATAGACACTTCTTTTGAAATTTAAATTTTGGACTCAACTGACACCATGTCGACGTGGTCACCATAGGCATGTCGATAACCCAAAGCAGTTTTTGATGATTTGATTTTCTTTGAAAATAACATTTATCTTATATTAAAACTATTTTAAACTTTTCTAATATACTTGACTATAGTTAAAATACATAAGTAAATATAAAGAATAATATATATATATATAATTTAACTATAATTTTATATTTAATTCTTAAGTATAAATATTTAAAAGTTAAATATATTATTTTAAAAGATAGTTTAAAATTAGAAGTAATTTGTCTTTGAAATTAAAGATAATTTTGTGGCTAAAATTATTTAAAATCAGGATAGAGGGTTTTGAATCTTTTAAAAGGAAAGTTTTGAAAACATTTTTGAAAACAGGATATAATTTTGAAAAATCATTTTGAACAAAAAGTTAGCGGATACAAAACAATGTTCCACTAGATTTTTCGTAGGTTCCATCCTACTTAGGGTTCCATCCCTTTAACAGGCTCGAAGTGGATTCCATTCCACGAATAAATTGGATTTTAAGATGCCAGTGCTTTTCTATGAGTTTTATCAAAATATCTAATTACAGAATAAATTACTTCTATTCTTGAACTCTTGATAATCTTGATACTCGTGAGTCTTCAATCTTGATATCTTGAATCTCTATACTGTACAGTCTTCATTCTTGGTACCTGCATGGTTAAATCCTGCATATACATATATATCTAAACTTATAATGTTAGTATTTATATTTTATAATCTATTCTAAGGTTGTTGTCATCAAAACCATCATCTCACGACTAACAATCTCCCCCTTTTTGATGATGACAACCTTTGTTTATAAAATATTACTTATATCCTAATAACTCCCCCTTAATCTATGCTTAACTATCCTATTTTATATTTCTCCCCCTTTGTCATCAACAAAAACTAACTCCAAACTATATAACTCCCCCTTAATCTAATACTATATGACATGTGATTATAATGATAGTGTTATCATAAATAATCAACCGTTAACTCTAAAAACTAAAACTTAATCCTAAATTACTAACTATCCTAACTAAGAATCTATTATAATACTTATAATAGTTAGAAAAATATAAGAACATAAATTATTTATTAAGCATATTTCAACACACTCATCAAAACCAATCATGTCAGACAAGTCAAACAAATTAATCAAGTCAAACAAGTCAATCAAAACATACCAAACAAATCAAAAACTAATATTCATATATTATAAAACAATACTACAAACTCATCCTAAATAAAATACACTCGTTATGTATACATGTATGCAATATGTAGTTTGTAATGTAGTATGAAATGTATGACATATATAATGTAACATGAGATAATATGCAGAATGAAGTGCAACTTGTGATGCAAATAATTATGATATGCACTGTAATTTATGATGTAATATGCAATAAAATAAGATATTAAATAGGATGCATAATGATATGTAATATGAAACAAAAATGATAATGAAGTAAAAATAATAATATGCAGAATGATATGATGATATATATACTACGGTAAGTGACATCCAAATTATAAGATAAACATGAGTAATAAGTAATATCTAATTGACAAGCATATATATTATATATATATATATATCAAATTATTTATTATAAATTACTTCAACCAAACAAAGGTAACATACACCAATTACTAGACTTAGGTTAAGGAAACTAATGAATGAGACTCAAAGAGTAGTAAAGAAAAGAGTTTAAAGATAATAAATGATATTAAAATTATAACATATTTATGAAAGGTAGTAATCAAACTCAATATCAAAATTAAACTGCTAAGAAATATGGACCTAAACTATATATATATGAACAAATATATTTTTATAAAAATTAATAGCCTACTTATTTAATTTAAAATAATTATTTTAACTTGGTTGTTTTTATTTTTTTATTTTTAAGAATCCAAACTTCCATGTTTATGAAATACTTAACTTACTAATTAAAACCTTTATATTAAATTTTTATTGATTAAAATATTTAGAAACATGTTTAAACATCTTTTAAATTTAGAAAACATCATAACGAAATATTAAATAAAATGATAAAGATTGGAAAAATAAAATAAACATGTGTTATATTAAGGCCTCTTACTTTTAAAAAAAAATTAATTAATTATAAAGAATATATTTAAGCATGAAATTTATTTTAAAATATTCTAATATAAGTTAGAAAATAACTTCTAAAAAGAATAGAGAAAAATTATTAATTTAAATATTACTTTTACATAGTTTAAAGTTTCATAAAGGAAAAAATATATATTTAAAGAATGCTATAAAAAGTTTTCGTAGTAAAAAATATTCGAAACTTTATAAAACTGAAACTGTAGATTTTACCAAATGTTGTGTAAAGTTTCTGAAACTCTATAGCGTTTCAAAGCACAGAAATGCTATAAAAACGAATTTGCAGTACTTACAAAACATTACAGAAGAATAGAAGCATTTTAGAAATGCTATCTAAAATTCTGGTCATGTGATGTGGTGCTATCTTATTTATTGAAAAAATATATAAATTGAGCCTTATTCTAACATTCTAAATTAATTCTATTAATTTCTTAAAGATATAAAATTAGTATCTTAAAAGAAATAGTATGAGAAGTAAAAGTAACATTAGAAAAGTTGAAATCATGAATGAAGGTATGCTTTTCTAGTTAGTATAGTTGTAATAAATTAGTTGTAGATTTTATTGCAATCTAATTTTGAAATTGATAAAGTAGATAATACTCTTTTTATTAAAAGAAATAAAAATGATATTCAACTAGTACAAGTTTACGTAGATGACATCATTTTTGGTTCAACTAATTTTGAAATGAATAAAGAATTTTCTGAAATAATGACAAAAGAGTTTGAGATGAGTCATATGGGTGAATTAAATTTCTTTTTAGGATTACAAATTAAATAATTAGATAATGGTATCTTTATTAGTCAAGAAAAATATGCTAAAGACCTAATTAGTAAATTTGGTTTGACTACTGCGAGTGGAAAACCCACTCCTATGGCAACCAATGAGTACCTTAGCAAAGAAGATCTCTCGAGAGATGTAGATCAAAAACTATATAGATGAATGATTGGATCACTACTCTATATTACTGCCAGTAGACCTGATATCATGCATAGTGTTTGTCTCTATGCCAGATATCAATCCCAAGCTAAAGAGACCCACTTAAAAGCCGTAAAAAAAATCATAAGATATGTTAAACACACATCTGATTATGGTTTATTCTACCCTAAAAATGATTCTTTTAACTTAATATCTTACTGTGATGCTGACTATGCTGGTTGTAAATCAGACCGAAAAAGTACAAGTGGGACCTGTCACTTTTTGGGGCATTCTCTGGTTTCATGGCTTAGTAAAAAGCAAAACACAGTTTCTTTATCAACAACTGAAGCAGAATATATTTCTGCTACTTTGGCTTGTTCTCAAGTAATATATATGCAACAAACCTTAAAAGATTTTGGTTTAAAATTTTCAAAATCACTAGTTTATTGTGACAATACGAGTGCGATAAATTTATCCAAAAATACTACTCAACATGCTCGAACTAAATATATTGATATCAGACATCATTTTCTCAGAGATAATATAAGTAAGGAAGTAGTTACTCTTGATTATATCAATTCTGAAAATCAAATTGCTGATATTTTAACAAAACCCTTAAATGAATCATTTTTTACTAAATTAAGAAGAGAATTAGGTATTTGTTCTATAACTGAAATATAAAATAAAAATAACAAGTATAGTTAATAATTAATATTAAAATCAAATAGTAAAAATAAAAAGGGCCATGCCGACATCCCCCATATGCCCATGTCAACATGCAACGTTTTTAAATTTTAAATTTTTCCAACCAAAATTCAAAATAATTGGTTATATATTCTTCACATTTTCGAAATTTTATTCATCCTTTCTGTTATCTCTCTGTTCTTCTCTCTGAAATTAAATAATCAATGGCCTCCTCTTCCGAATCAAACATGAAATCAACTTTTCATTCCCCTCTCCTACGTCTGGTCCATTTCAACGTACTACTCTCGCTTGTGTGACTGAAATAGAGGACTCTCTGAAGGATGCACTTCAGATGATGACTGAAATTCAAGTGACTCAACTTCATATGGCAAAGGAACAAGAGAGGCAAGGCAAGATTCTTAGGAATTTGCAAAAATTCCTAATGGATAACCGGGCCAACCCTATCTTGATTGATGAAGACACTTCACTCAATCAAGAACAAGAGGCCAGCGAAGAAGAAGAAGAGAAGAACCCATGAAAGAAGCGCACGAGGAGGATGATGACCAAGCCGTGTGTGTTGGAGAAGTGTGTTTTGACAAGAATGGGAATCCTGTCCAACAACATGGAAATTTCTGTTTCCACTATCCAAACTGTTCGATTCATAGATCTCCAATGTTTAAAAACACACAATAGTTTCTTTTCTTTCTTCTCCATTGTTGTTTGTGTTTCTTTATGTTTTCTAAACGCTCATGTATATACAACTTCATACGTAATAAGTAACTCGTGTTCTTATATGAGTTTTAATTATAAGTACTATCGTGAATTCTTAGTTAGGATAGTTAATAGTTTAGGACTATGTTTTAGTATTAGATTTAAGTGATGATTACTTATGATAACACTATCATTATAATCACATGTCATAGAGTGTTAGTTTTAGGGGGGTTATTTAGTTTGGAGTGAGTTTTTTGTTGATGACAAAGGAGGAGAAATATAAAATAGGGTAGTTAGGCATAAATTAAGGGGGAGTTTATTAGTTTTAGGGGGAGTTATTAGGATAGAAGTTATATTTTATAAACAAAGGTTGTCATCATCAAAAAGGTGGAGATTGTTAGTCGTGAGATGATGGTTTTGATGACAACAATCTTAGAATAGATTATAAAATATAAATACTAACATTATAAGTTTAGATATATATGTATATGCAGGATTTAACCATGCAGGTACCAAGAATGAAGACTGTACAGTTTAGAGATTCAAGATATCGAGATAGAAGACTCATAAGTATCAAGATTATCAAGATTTCAAGATTTCAAGGTTAAGTATTTTTATTAAGAATTTTGTTAAAACTCATAGAAAAGCACTGGCATCTTAAAATCCAATTTACTCGTGGAATGGAATCCACTTCGAGCCTGTTAAAGGGATGGAACCCTAAGTAGGATAGAACCTACGAAAAATCTAGTGGAACATTGTTTTGTTTCCGCTAACTTTTATTTCAAAATGATTTTTCAAAATTATATCTTGTTTTCAAAATGTTTTTCAAAATTTTCATTTTAAAAGATTCAAAACCCTCTATCCTAATTTTAAATAATTTTAGCCTCAAAATTATCTTTAATTTCAAAGTCAAATTACTCCTGATTTTAAACTATCTTTTAATATAATATATTTAACTTTTAAATATTTATACTTAGATTTAATTATAAAATTATAGTTAAATTCTATATATATTATTCTCTATATTTACTTATGAATTTTAACTATAGTCAAGTATATTTATAAAGTTTAAAATAGTTTTAATATAAAATAAAAGTTATTTTCAAAGAAAATCAAAACACCAAAAAATCCTTTGGGATGTCGACATGCCCAAGTACCCCATGTCGACATGGTGTCAGTTGAGTTCAAAATTTAAATTTCAAAAGAAGTGTCTATTCGCCATAACTCTTCATGAATGAACATGGTTGTTGTTCTTCTATAAATAGGGGTTAGTTTCAACGAATTTTACATCAGATTTTCTGGTTTTTCACTCCTCTTCTTCTTCCACGTTTCTTAGTACATATTCTTACCATTACTCTGCCGAAATCAACATTGAATCGAACTCGATTACTTCTAGTTTGATTCTCTATCACTATCTCTACAAGGTTCTCAGTGCTGTTCAGAGTTATTGACTTTTTTGTAATCTATTAAGCGATAAAAGGTGTGATTGTAGGCTTGAAAATCAATCAAAAGAGAAAAGGTGTGGTTGTAGCCTTGGTAAATCAATTGGGTAAACTTGTGGCCCGAAAATCAAGTATCTCTACCCAGAGGATAGAAATTCTGGAGGGTGTACCTCGTAGCCTTGAAACCGAGGGTGTAATTGTACAATTGCTTTTGAAAGGAAATCCGTACTTATGTAGCGGGACTGGATGTAGGGTAACTCCAAACCACTATAAAATCCGGTGTGTTCTTTCCTTTACTGCTTTTATTTTATTTTTGCATCTGTGTTTGTTTCTGTGATCATTTCTGTGTCTGTATATTGCATACTTCGGTGTCTAAATTAACATAAACTAAAAAAGATTTAGTAATTCTTTATTAATACTATTCACCCCTCTCTACTGTTAATCCTAGCCTTAAGATCCACAATCCGCATTTCTCACATAATCTTCTAATATTATAGAAGTGTTCAATTACTTTTCCATAAACCTTTATGTATTAAATATAATTATAGAGCATTTAGTTGTGTACATGTTAATGTCGAGTGGTGTTTTTTATTTTAAACTAGAGGAAAACTACATCTTGATTGAACTTTTACTCTATCAATATTTTATTCTTTACAGTATGGCATATTTTGCACAATAAAGGAAAACCAACAGCCAAAATTTTGAGTTAGAATTAATAGCTCAACTGGTTAATGGTATAGTGCTCTAGACTCAAGTTCTAGAGGTTACAGGTTCGAACACTTGTGACATCAAAATGAATGCTTGCTTGAATAAAATAACGCTTCTATTATAAAAAAAATCTACCAAATCACTACAGAATGTAATGGATAAGAGATCAAACAACACTAAATATAGTAGGTCTGTCCTCATATTCAAGTACAACATTTTGCGACAATCTTTATTATTATAATAAATAAGAGAGTAATGCGGCTGATAGTAAATGAGAAGTAGTATTAACTATATCTTACAATCAAAGCATCAAAGAAAGCTGAAGTGAAAAACCCATCTAGGCCCAAAGCCTTATTTACTCAATTTTCTGTGTAGTCTCGTACTCAATGTACATGTATAAATACAAAGTGAATGTAATCAGAATTGTATGAATGATCAGTATTTTCTCCTCAATAAAATTCAGAAACTCTTTTATGGCACCAGAGCCACACTGCCTAACGACAACATTGCAAAAAAAAAAAAGAAACTCATCAGAATTTGTCGTCATCATCTGAGTTTCAGATCCACATCTAAAGTGCAGTACCTTGCCAGTATTGAATCTAGCTGCATCAACACTTCAGACTGAATCTTGAAGAAAAATAGAAAGAAATCAATCTTCTCAAATCAAGAAACTCATCAAACAGATCACAACAACAATAGAAAGTGTCATCCAATAGAGATCATCAGATTATCATCATCTGAGACCTTGTGGTTGCATCATACCTGGGCCAGTGATTCTGTCTGTCTCAGCAATTGAGATCTTGATTAAGATATAAACTGTTTCTTGACAATATTTCATCCCTGTCTGCCCAATTCTCTATCTCTGTGCTTCTTTTGGTATTAGTTGTCATCATGAGTAACGAATCCAACACTGCATCATCTGAGGATACAAATAATTCTCAGCAAACTCAACAGCAGCCGAGAACCTCATCAAGACCATCATCAGCCCACAAAATCAACTTGTACACAAAGTCAACTTGTGACTGTCCATCTAGACGAAGATAGCTATCTATTATGGAGGCTTCGGGTCGAAACTGCAATTCAAGGTTATGGACTTGAAGGTTATATTCTTGGCACCATTCCAATCCCACCAAAATTCATCATTTTCCAGGAAAACAAAGTTGTTAGCAATGAAGAATACAAAAAGTATCATAGGAAAGATAGACTGATCTGTTCTTGGTTAATGTCATCTATAAACACCAAGTTATTGTCACATGTAATAGGATGCAAGAATGCAGATGAATCATGGACAATAGTGGAAAAAGTGTTTAATACTCTGTCTGCAGCAAAGGTTATGTACCACAAAAGACAACTTCAAAATATCAAGAAAGACAATCATACTATGAGAGAGTATCTGTCCAAGATTAAAACTACATGTGATCTTCTTGAAGCTGCAGATCATAAAGTTTCAGATTCAGAACAAATACTGACCATACTCAATGGATTAAGTGATGAGTATGAATCAGTGGTTGCTGTGATAGCTTCTCAAAAGGTTTTGCCATCTATAGATGATGTACACTCAATCTTGTTAGCACATGAAGCAAGAATTGACAATAAAAGGCCACAAGAATCAGACCTCTCTGTCAACTACACAACTAATCAAAGAAACTAAGGTCAAAACAGCAGTAAAACTGAACAAGAAAATCAAAGAGGTGGCTACACTAAAAGATCAAGAGGAAGAGGAAGATGGAATAACAATAACAACAGGCCAAAATGTCAAATCTGTGAAAAAGTGGGGCACACAATAGTGAAATGTTATTTCAGATACTCCAATTAGAATAATAACATTCAGAGAAGCAGTAACCACAATTTCAATATGGCACAAACCAGTGATAGTCAAAACGATAACAGCAACAAGGGTCAGAGTTCAAATGACACTGCCAGAACTGAACACATTCAGGATGAATCTTGTTATCCAGACTCTGGTACTACAAATCACATCACTAACTGTGACGACCCGGAAATTTTTAACATTTGAAATGGAATATTTAATTGATTTAAAATATTTGAAGGTTAGTTTAACTTGAATTTCGAACATAAATATGAATTTGGCAATCAAATTATTGAATTTAATTTATTGAAGTTGGGTAAAAATATGAATCTTCAGTTTTAAGCCGATTAAAAATATTTTCAAGGCTTAGAAAATTCTTATTGATAATACTGAAGATAATGAAAGCCTCAGAATTGAATTTGAAAATAATTTATTCAGTTTTGAAATTACATCGTTTAAATCGATATTTAAAAATAGCCTTCCGAGGCACAGTCTCGGAATTTAACGAAACTAGTTCTTTTGGATCCGTAATAGTTAGTTATTATTGGATTTCAATTTTCGTAGTAATCGGAGTTATCGTTTAACCCTGGCAGCTCAAAATGCATATAAACTATTTTAATCGATTTAATTTAAAATTGATCGTTTATTTCCGTAACTCGCGCATATGATCGAATTAGCCTCCGAAACACGTTCCATTGTGTTCGGAATGCAGATAAAACATTATAAACGGCTAGCGGCATGCCTCGATTGGAGGTTAAATTTTTGAGTTGCAAAATTAAAGACAAGCTAAATTTAAAATTTAAATATAATATGATGATTTTTGCTTTCCTTATTCAGACAATACGTACAACCAGCCACAAACTTGCCTCCTTCGTACCCCTTTCCTCTTTCCCCCTCTTCTCAAAATCATTCTATTCGATTCAATAAAAAAAAATTAATGGCCGCGAGCGAAAATAAACCCAAACCGATCAACAAAAAAAATCAAATCTCGTTCCAGCTTCTGCAAATTAAATCGAAAACATGGTGGCCGAGATTTCCGATAAAAAAGGGTCATGGTCGAAGCTATCGTCGGCGAATCACTTACGTTCGAGTTCGTGAGCAAGGCGCAAGTACGCGCGCGCGTAGGTGTAGAGGCAACGACAACAACAGTAATGGGGCGTTTGATTTTGGGGAGGCACGATGCGGCATAAGGTAGCTAGGGTTTCGAGTATAGGGTGGTGCGACGTTCGAGTGGCAATGTCGCTCTGGTTCGAAATCGCAAGGCGGGCGGGCAAGCGCGACACGAGGGAGGGGAACGAAGTCGATGTCGTGAGCCTGGGTTCGAGATCGGCAGTGAGGGTATAATTTGAATAACTTAATTTAATATTATTTAGTAAAATCTTATGATATATACATAAGTGTGTATGGATATATATATATATATATATATATATATATATATATATATATACACACACACACACACAGCAGTAATGGGAACTGAAATTATGAAGTTATAAAACCATTTTAGTGGTCATGTTAAATAGAAAATATTTTGAATTTTTTTTTTGATTTTTAACCCATACAGATTGTTTTATATGCAGTTTGGAATAAAGGAAAGTAAAAACACAATTTATTAGGTTATAAAATATATGTAGGATGATTAATTTATTTAGTAAACTTATTAGTTTAAGATTTTAAAATAAGTCATTAAGGTGATTAATTAGTCCAATTAACTTATTTAATTTTTTAAAAAGTTTTAAAAAGGGAAATTTATTTGTTTAAAATCAAATTGTTAGTCAATTAAATTTATCAAGTGAAAATTTATTATTCGATTTGTTTCGAATATTAATCAATTGTGTAAAATTATCTATACAAGGTCTAAAACAATGAAGAAAACAATCTGGAATGAAAATGGATTGCATGCGAAGCAAAGGTGAGATCTTCTCACTCAATCAATATTATTCTGATTTAAATTTTGAATAGTTAAATTTAAATTGGTTGACTGTGTGCTTGAATGATTGATTTATAATAATTATTCACTAGATGATATTATATATATAGTATTATATAGTATATATATTAGAGTTGTTGATTTCCCGCATTTTGTAGCAGATGAGAACCTATTGCGCCACATAATAGCGGATGATATTTTATAAATCCCATATACCGCGATATTCCACCTCGAAGTGGAATTGGTATTTAATTGTTGTGTAAACGTCTGCGGATGCAGGGAAAACAGGTTGGAGGGATCCAACTGGATTCCTCAAATATTGAATTTGTTTCATATTTTGTGTGTTGATTATTTATAATCGGTGTGTGATTATTTGTAATTGAAACCCTTGAAGGCTATAATTTATCCGAATATATTTCTGATATCGTAGGATATCAGGAATAAATAAAATTGGATTTTTAAAATTTAGTAGAAATTTATAGTAAATTAATTTTAGAAAATTGATTAAAATTAAAAGGAGGAATTTGTTTCAAAAGATAATAAATTTTGTGTTGAAATAAATTTAGAAATCAATTTTGGAAATTGATTTGGTATTTGTAAATAAATTTGAAAATCAATTCAGAATTTAATTCGGTGCTGAAAATGAATATTTAGAAATCGATTTGAAAATCGTATATCAATGGATATTTAGAAATCTAAATTCACAATGGAATTTTATAAAGGAAAGGGAAATTTGTTTCAAAAATAAATATTGTTTTATTCTTAAAGGTGTGAAAAGAAATTTACAGATTTGGAATGTAAATTAAAATAAATCGAGAAGATTTATTAAATTATATAAATGGAAAGAGAATTCTTCCCTTAAAAGCCGAATATATTTTCAAAGTAACTTTTAGAGTATAAATTAAAAGTTTTAGAAATTGTTTTGAAAAAATATTGTTAGAGAAATTATTTGGGAAATGTTTAAATCTTTAAAGTAAAGATTTATTTAGTTGATTATAGAAATGATTATTTTAAAGATTTAATAAAAAAAATCTGATTTAGAAATTGGTTATCTAAATATTTATACCCTATCTACTAATTTTTTATTTTAAGGTTAGTTTGGACTTGAAATTTTATATGAGACATTTATATTATATTTTCATAACTAATATTTAAATAAATGTTTTAAAATAGTTTTATCTAAATGTTTCCAAGTATATATTTTGGATAAGTGATTTAAAGTATTTTAAAATATTTGAACTCGGTAGACTTTCAGTGGAAATAAATAATATCGGGAATCTTATTCCGCAAGTGGAAAATAATTTGAAATTTGTTTTCAAATGGTTGAAGTGTGAAATATATCTTGCAAAGATATTTTGAAATAAATAATTGGGAAAATTATTTAAATCTTGGTGTTTGTTGTGAATATTTATTGATAGTTAAATAACAGACTATTAATGTTGGCCTTTAAACGACATTTGAATTTCGATGCGACCGAGGGTCGGATTCCAAGTGGATATCTGAAAACCACATCGAACCTTTGTGATTTGTGATAGATCTTTTATTTAAAAGATCAAAGTGGAAATTATTGTGATTTGTTTGAAATTTGAATGAACACTTATTTTTAAAAATAAGCGCTCGTTATTCGAATTAGCCGGGAGGGACCTTGTGTCATAAAACCCATTCCGAATAACAATACGACGAAATGGGATTGCATTTGAAGACGGTGTTGAGACCGGGTATTTTCGAAAGCGAAAGGATTACCTGTCGAATGTCTCTGCACCGGGTTGCTCCGGTATAGAGATTTTATCACCTTTGTGATGGGGATTCCGAATGTGATTTGTGAATATCCGGTTTGCAAGGGCTTCTTTGAAGTGCCTTCGGTTCCGTTCGATCCCGAAACGGACTTCTATGGATGTGTGTTTGACGTTACACTTTGAGATGTAAAGCTGGTTTCTATCAAATACATTTCTGTTGGTGGCGGAGAATTTATTCTCTTAGCTTAACACCCTTCTCTGAGACGTACGAGCTTAGAGGTTATGTAGTTGATGGTTACTAGTGATACATTCCCAATTTGGTAATGTGGCATACGAAGTGCTGCTGATCATTTGTTGATCAAAGTATGACTTTGTGAAAAGTGTAGCTTTGTGGACGAGACTTCATCGGACCTTACACCCCGGTAATGGTCGAAACAGGAAAGATGCGGCAAGGTTATGAGGGTCGCGCCCTTTAGGGTATGTCATTTCCTTTTGAAAAGGGGTGGTATCAGGTATGGAGCCCTGATATTTAACTTTTTTGGTTACTGCAAATACTTTTCTTTGTGGTTGTTGGTGTAGAGGATCCTCGGATAAAGGTCCCAATGGACCGGAGGAAGGCATACTCGAGTAGTAGTTACCTAGTTACAAAGGTAACCCGGCCTTGTGTTGGCAGAGATCCGGGTAGGTTCTCGAGACGTCCCTCCAGAGGCGTACCCATGTGGCAGTAGGAAGTTCCTTAGTGACCATTTGTTGGAAATCCAAACTCCAATACGCGCCTTGTATATAACCTGCCATTTACTTATGGCCGTCACCACTGTTTAGATGGAGCTATAGTAGGCATAGTTCGGAATGTCTATGCTAGCTAAGATTAATATTATACTTTCAAAATGTTTTCTGCACTATGCACTAATAATAATATCGAAAGGATTCTGCGTATTAAGCACGTTTGACTATCATAAGGAGAAAACTCCTCCAATTCTGCGTTTGCATTGTGTGTGTGGCGGGAGGCCTTATGGTAGTTTAATTTTCCAAAAGCATAGCGGATTTCTTTTTATTTGCTTTGTGAAAATAACTGTTTTTAAGATCTCACACCAGTCCCACGACTGACCTGGAGTTTATTGTTCCCTTTCTAAACTCTGGGTGCCCACAATTTTGCACACGGGCAGCCTAGAGTCAGGTTAGCAGTTATGCGGGAGCAAAGTCAAGAAGTTACTGTGGAGATCAGGAGTTGGAGCTAGATGGCGAGGCGTATCACTTATATATGTAATATTTCTTTCCGCTGTTTGTTGTTGTACACTCTGATAATGTAATGTGGTGTGATGTAATAACTGATATAGTTTTTTGTTGTAAAGATATTTATTTATCTATTATATTTGTTCCGTTGCGAAATGTGAGATTCTGTTATTGTTTATGTTTCTTCTTTCTTCTTCTTCTTCTGCCTCTTCTTCTTTAAACCCTAAAGATTCGTAAGTTTGTCCCTCTTTGGGCTGAATTGTTGTGGGATTTTGCTAGCTCAAAAGGGGTACGGATTTGCGGGCCTTTACACTAACAATCTTGACAATCTAAATCTTGGATGCAAAGAGTACAGAGGTAATCAAACAATTTGCATGGGAGATGGTAAGTGTGTCAAAATTTCTCATACTAGTAATACCTATATTAGAGGTAAAAGATAGTTATTTTTGCATAATTTACTAAGAGTTTCAAAAATTACAAAGAATCTTATAGTTTATCTTAGTTTGCTCTTGACAACAATGTATACTTTGAATTTTATCCTAAGTACTGCTTAGTCAGAGACATACTGACTAAGGATATTCTGTTGCAGGGTGAAACTGAAAAAGGGCTTTGCGAATTTACATCCACCAACTGCAGCAGTGTCACAAAGGAACATAACCACTGTAATTTGAGTACAAAAAGAAACAGTAGAGATACATTTGATCTATGGCATTATAAACTTGGTCATCCAAGTAGTAAAGTTGTAAAGAAAATTCTTGTTGAAAATAAGATAAAGTTTGATGATATATCTTTACCCTATATATGTACTTACTGTCAAATGGGCAAAAGTCGTAAGTTAGCTTTTAATCATTCATCAACTCAATACAATAAACCACTAGAATTAGTTGCCACTGATTTATGGGGTCCTGCACCCATATGCTCAGATTTTGGATTTAAGTATTATATATCATTTGTAGATGCATATTCAAGACATACTTGGATATACTTCTTAAAAACAAAATCTGAGGCATATAATGCAGTCATATGCTTTATAACAATGGCAGAAAAACAAACTAACTCTCAAGTTAAAATCATTCGGTATGATGGTGGGACTGAATATAAACCTCTTACCAACTACTTTCAAAAAAGAGGAATCATACATAGAACCACACGTCCTTACACATCTGAGAAAAATGGTCTAGTGGAAAGAAAACATGGACACATTGTTGAATCTGGTCTTACTCTACTAGCTCATGCCTCAATGCCATTAAAATTTTGGCCCGAAGCATTCAATACAGCTGTTTATTTAACAAACAGATTGCCAACAAAAGTTGTTAAGGGAATCAGTCCTACAGAGAAATTATATGGGTATAAACTAGATTATTTTGGCTTAAGAACTTTTGGATGCCTCTGTTTTCCTTACACTAAACCATACAACACAAACAAACTGAACTTTAGATCTAAACCATATACCTTTCTGGGATACTCTACAAACCAGAAAGGATACAAATGTCTAGATGATAGTGGAAAAATCTTTGTGACCAGACATGTTGTTTTTAATGAACATGTGTTTCCTTTTAGCAACTCTGAAATGAAAACAACAAGCAAAGTCTACAATCCAAAAGCATCTATACCTGACTTACCAGTTTACATTGAGATTGAGCATCATATAAGGGCAAAGGAGGCTACTGAGAATCAAGATACACAATTCAGAGAATCTGTTCAGCAAAACTCAGATTGGACTGACAATCTCAGTCATGTCAGTCCTTCACCTGCAGAAACAACAGAAGATAGAGAACAGGATCAAGCAGATAGTCATGAAAAGAGTACTCAAAGACCAACAAATAGTTCTGACACAGGGAATATACCTCATAATGATGTTCAAATGAGATCTACTCATCCTATGGTTACAAGAGCCAAGAGTGGCATCTTCAAACCAAAAACTTACACAGCAAACTTGAGTGCCCATGAACCTGTTATATGTGCTCAAGCCGTCAAAGACAAAAATTGGAGAAATGCAACGAGTGAAGAATACAATGCTCTCATCAGGAATAGAACATGGGATCTTATATATCCACTAGACAATAAAAACATTGTTGGATGCAAGTGGATATACAAAATCAAGAAAAATCCAGATGGAAGCATAAACAAATACAAGGCAAGGCTAGTTGCAAAGGGCTACACTCAGCAATATGGGTTTGACTTCAATGAAACCTTTTCCCCTGTGGTAAAACCATCCATAATTAGGCTTATTCTCACTATTGCACTACACAAGAAATGGGAGATAAGACAATTAGATGTCAACAATGCATTCCTCAATGGTGTTCTACAAGAGGAAATTTATATGGAACAACCACATGGGTTCAACAGAAATGAAAACTATGTGCGCAAATTGAATAAGGCTATTTATGGCCTTAAACAAGCTTCAAGAGTCTGGTTTGATAGACTGAAATTGTCATTAACAGATCAAGAATATCAGTCTACCAAATCAGACAACTCACTCTTCATCAAAATTAATGATGTATCAACTGTTTATATACTGATATATGTTGATGACTTAATTCTTACAGGTAATAACAGAGACAAGATCAAGCACATCATCACTTATTTAATTGAGCAATTCTCAGTAAAGACCTTGGAGATATAAACTACTTCTTAGGCATAGAAGTCAAAAGGAAAGCAAATTCAGAAATAATCTTATGCAAAAATAAATATATTCAGGAAATACTAGACAAAGAAAAAATGAGTGATGCAAAGACACAACCAACTACCATGATAAGTAGTCAACATTACTCTAAAAACAGGGGAGAAGCCATACTTAATATTAAATAATATAGAAGTGTTGTAGGGGCATTACAATATGCAACTATAACACGACCTGATATTGCTTACAGTGTTAACAAAGTCTCTCAATTTTTACAGAATCCACTTGACGAGCACTGGAAAGCTGTAAAGAGGATTCTCGGATATTTAAAGAGAACAATGAATTATGGTCTATCATTTAAAGCATGCAACAACTTAAATATAATAGGGTATGCCGATGCTGACTGGGCCTCAGACCCAGATGATCGAAAGCCGGTCACAGGCTACTGCATATACATTGGAAATAATCTTATATCATGGTGTTCAAAGAAGCAAGCAACCATATCAAAATCAAGCACCGAAGCCGAATACAGGAGCATAACAAGCGCTACTGCAGAAATCATTTGGCTATAGTCTATACTGGGTGAATTAAAGCAAAAATCAGATGCCGTACCAGTTCTATGGTGTGACAACCAAATCACAGTCTATATGTCAGCTAATCCAATACTTCATTCTCGAACCAAGCATATAGAAATAGATCTATATTTCGTTCGATAACATGTTCAGAAATGAAAGCATCAGATAAGACACATACCTGCTACTTACCAACGCGCAGACGTTCTTACTAAGGCGCTGTCAGCAAAGAATTTCAACAAGTTCAGATCTGACCTGAAAGTTGAAGATGACAAAAAGCAAACATCTGCCACTACTTCAGATCCCAGCAGCAGCTTAAAGGATATGAGAGCTCAAGCCTAACACAAAAGGTGGAAACTTCCTCTGGTTTCCACCTGCCGAAGCAAGGGTACCAGATCTCAACTTCTAATTAAAGAGAAAGAGTAGAGATCTAGTTTCTCAAGTAGACATTTAGCATCTCATGTCTAGATCTGAAGAAACGAAGATAATTTTCTAGAGCAATTGTGAGAACTTTTCGATCGTCTTTCAGCAAACTCTAACCCTAGGGTTGCGTTTGAAGGGGGGAATAAGAGAGTTATGCGGCTGATAGTAAATGAGAAGCGGTATTAACTATATCTTACAATCAAAGCAGGCTGAAGTGAAAAGCCCATATAGGCCCAAAGCCTTATTTACTCAATTTTCTGTACAGTCTCGTACTCAATGTACATGTATAAATACAAAGTGAATGTAATCAGAATTGTATGAATGATCAGTATTTTCTCCTCAGTAAAATTTAGAAACTCTTTTTATAGTTTTCATTTTTTAAGGAAAGATGGGTCAAGTATATACAAGAACATTGATCAAAAGGTAATGAAGTTGTTATAAAAGAAACTAGGTTATTACACTAACTATAGCCCTTATGCAAACTATCTTATAATTTCAAATGGTTTAATATAGGTTGGAGTCGCAGGTTAATTTTATCATCATTTCTATTCAGCGTGAACCAGTATTTATAATATCACCGCTTTGAATTTCTTGTTAGGAGGCAAACAAGATGGATATCAATTGTGAGCAATATCATTTAGTTCAAACAATTTATCGAGTAGCACAAAAACTTATTTGTTTAAAGTACTGAAATCAAAGTAAGGATGAAATCAGACGCATATTGGAGTGTGTTAAGGAGAGCTATGCTGAATATAAGCTAGCTAGAATGGTTTCCTTCTGCGTACAATGATAACAGCTAATATGACTCATAAAGTATAGTGTTTGCACTGAGCAATTACTTGATCAATTTGTTGGTGCAACGATAGACCATGAAGAATATACAGTTGTAGTACATAGAACATATACTTTGTCATATTTTTATCCATAGTTAAGTCACAAGTTTGTTAAACCATGAGCACATCATCTGGTTGATTAGGCTCGTAAAGATAAATTAGGTCCTAGTAATGGATGGATATAATACAAGTTACTTTAACTGTGTTCGATTGTACCATACTGGCTCTGCTGTCATAAAGCGTTAATGAAGATCATCTCACAAGTGTCCTTGTCATTACACCTAGGATAATAGAAAAAAATCAGTGGATGTTGATATATTTGTGTATGATATTGAATACCACATTACTTATTATAGTTTTCTTGTAACTTATGTCATTATAACTATATGTTCTTGCTTATAGCGAACTATTTATACTATTTCATAACAATTTTCTTAAAATTGTGTGCATATGTGCTTTTTATCTTACAACAGTTCTATTTGTATCATATTAGAATTAGATTCTTGACCGTTTGCTTAGATTAAATATTTTCTAGGTGACAATTGAATGTTGAGGGTTACTGAATCTTAAGCACGTTCAATGAATGACTGTTGCAATTCATCTACCGGGTTTATTTTCCAAGTTAGTATGGAATCTAGAGCAGTAAGCTATTGAACATTTGCTCAAAATGGGCTTCTACCATGACACTTAGTGTGCATTCACAGACTTTTATTGGTCAGTTTGGAGATTTTGTTGACAAGTTTGGGTTTTCGATGCGTCTGGACGAAACCATTGGTAACATGCAACATTTAAGATGACATTATCAAGTATCTTCAACTTTATAATTATAATTTTTAAGTGAAACCAAGTCACGTGCAAACCATTTGCTGTCATTAGATAAAAGCTCTTGATCCATTATATCTTACAACTATGCTAGTGGTTCCCAACACAATGCATTAAGTTTGTAATGAACATAATCACAAGACTATAATAGTATTTCTAGTTATAATTTTCTATTTTATTATGTGATATAGTAAAATTTAGAAAAAACATCAGTATTTGCACTTGTATATTTTAGTAACATGGTAAAGTTCATAGTAAATATATTATCAACTAATTCCCTCCATTGTTCCTTAGTACTAGTTCAGTATTATGTGATTTTGACAATTATTGATTTTAGCAAAATGCCTAAATTATTAGACAGTGGTAACGATATCTACGACTGTTAAACATTTGTGTTTATTTATTTAGCAAAAATACACAATTTTCATCATGATTGTTTAATATCTTTTATACAAAGATTCATTTGTTTAACATATTATTATTTTGTGTTTTGTTTAAGTTAGTGAAAACTGGCAACAACATATTTAACTTAATTATTTTGAAACTATAAAACATGAAAACAGTCGGTTTCTCCCGTTAAAGGATTTATTTTCGATTTGGCCTGATTTTTAAAGTTATTATCGCATATAGGCTCGTTTTAAAACTAATATCAAATATAGCTCTGTTTTGGTCAGATCGGCGCTAACTGTTCAAAATGCACTGCCGACAATTTTTTTTTCTGGCGATTTTCGAAAAGTCACCGGTGTTATTTTTTCTGAATTTTTTTTTACGCTGGCACCTTTTCAAAAGGCGCCAATGTATTTTTCGAATTTTTTTTTTTGCACCGTCGACTTTTGGAAAGTCGCCAGTGCATTTTGACCAGCTCAGTACTGAGCTGGCCAAAACAGTGCTATATTTAATATTAGTTTTAAAACTGGGCTATTAGGATAATAATTTTTAAAACTGAGGCTAAAACGAAAAGAAATCCCCCTTTAAATGAAAATTGACTAGCTTAAGAGTGAGATTCAACAGCCGGGCTACTATCAATTTAGAAGGAAACGTATTTGAAAGAGAGATGTTTGGTAATAACAACTTGTTCGCTCATCATATAAATTTCCACGCGTTGAATAGAAGGGAAAAAAATGGAAGAGCAAAAATGCGAAATTGATCGTCTTCCCGAAGCATGCGTATCCCACTTGCTCTCGTTCACATCGCCTCGTGATTCGTGCAGGGCGGCTGCCGTATCGCCTAATTTCCGTCAAGCCGCTGATTCCGATACTATTTGGAGCCACTTCCTTCCGTCCGACTATCGCCAGATTTTATCCATGACCGTCGACTCTGTGAGCTACTCATCTTGTAAAGAACTCTATTTCAAGCTTTGCGATTCGGTGCTTATTGATGGTGGTAAAAAGGTAATTTCGATGGAATTGTCAACTCCTGAGGTTTATGTTTTACTGATTATTAGTCCATCGGCCTTTAATTCCAAATTTCTTACCATTGATAATGAGAGCAGTGACTATTTGTACGCGAGAATGCTGAGTGCTCATATGAAAATGGTAAAAATACAAAGTTCACCTTGAATTTGATGCGAATAAGTTCAAATATTTAGGTCTTATCACTGGAGAAGGAAAGTGGATCAAAGTGCATTACAGTGTGCGCCAAGGAGTTGTTGATAGTGTGGGGTGATAATCAGAATTATTGGAGATGGGTGTCTCACCCTGACTCCAGGTATTTACACTCTTAAAATACCTGCCATTAATATTCACTCACATATAATTTGAATTTTGGCATTGATGATTCTATAATTGCCAATTTGCAAAAAACACAAAATATGTTTACACCTTAGGTTTTAAATTGTTTTCTGCCTCAGTTACTTCTTTCCTGGAACATTCAAAACCATTAAAAACTTGTTTTGATTTTATGTGTTACTAAAAACGAAGTATTATAACAAGCGCATTTTGTGAAAACAACAGACGAAACATATTGAATTGAATGTTGTTACAAATCAACCCAAAATACTTGTAAATTAACCGGTCTTAAATCACAAATGAAGGTGCAAAACTTTTTCCAATAATGGTGCCTTGGTGACATACAACCTTTCAAGAAATGCCATGCCCTTAGGTTCCCAAATTGGAGTAAATGTGGTCAGATGTTGTTTCTAATACATTTTGCTTACCAATATAATAGGTTTAGTGAAGTAGCAGAGCTATGTGCAGTTCGTTGGCTAGAAATTCAGGGCAGCATCAACTGCGAAGAGCTCTCTCCTAATACGATGTACAGATCATATCTCATATTCAAAACAACAGAAGAAGCATGTGGTTTAAGGTTACCTTTTCAAGAAGTGTCGGTCAAACTGGGAACTCAAATTTTAGAAGGAGAAGCATGCATTCATCCAAATGAAGGCGAGAGATGTGAACTGCCACCAGAAGTGAGGGTCCCAAAAGCTAGGGCAGATGGCTGGATGGAAGTTGAGTTGGGAGAGTTTTATAATGAGGATGGTCACGATGGAGATGTAAGCGTGTCTTTTAAGCATGATAAGAGAATGCATTGGAAGCGAGGTCTCATAGTTGAAGGTATACAGTTTAGGCCCAAGTGATATTTATTCTCTTCCATTTTATCCATGGCTTATATGCATATGAAATATTTAATAGTACATTTTATTGTTTTAAGAAAAATACCTATTGTTACAATTTTGCTTATATCCGTCCATAGTTTGACTCCTAGCCGTACCTTCTTGCGTACAATACACTCATCTTGATATCTATTCTGGCGGTTAAGATAGACTTTAGGGTATCCAATGTTGTTTTGTATTGTGGAGAGAACACATACATGAACATCACACATGCACACTGACCGACCGGAATCGACATAACTCGACCCGAATGGTGTGGTACACTTGTATTTTTGATACAAATTATTTAACTTTTTTTTTAACTCGTCATCTAACTTGTTGACAACGTTTTATAATGCTCATTTGAGATTTTTTATTTAGATACATTTTCTTAGAATACGTGCTCCTACATTTTCCCCACTTGGTGCTCTCGGTTTTCCATCTATTTAGCTAATGAATAGACGAGATGAAAAAAACAACCCACAACCATGTTCCTAATTTGCCATGTTTCGTTACGAAAAAAGAGCAATCAAAGGGTGCTAACTCTGATAGACGTACCTCGGTGCATAGGTCCGTCGAATACTGTATTCGACTGTTTTATCTTAGAGGCAACACTACTTATAACCTGCCTTGCACACTTTGGACAAAGTGGTGAAATGTCTTAAAGAGTGCGACGACGTACACGACTTAGCCAATAAGACTGATTTGTTTCCAACAATTTAAGACGTTTGAACAATGTCTGTAACCAACGACTTGTTTGGAACTGGTACATCGACGCAAATAAACCATTTCGGTTTGAAGGTCTCCAATTCAAAAAATGGATATGGTTATAAGAAATCTACCAAACATGCCCATAATCGAGAAGCCAGCGCTGCTAGAAAAGCCAACAAATGACCAAATAAACTATAACATCTTGGACTTTTGTCGTTTGATTTTGAATATTTAATTAATTTTAAATGTTCAAATAATTGGTGTTTAAGAATCTAAAATAAGTTATATTCAAATATAATGATTGATTTTATATTTGAATTGTGAATTAAATATTTATTAAATGGATTTAATAGCCTTATTTAACTCTTTTTAATTGATAGAAAATAATAAGAAAATTTATTGTTAATAAAATGACTTATTTTTAATGATGTATTATTAATTTAATTTATTTGATTTTCCCATAATCTTTAATTTAGAAAATATTTAAATTATATTTTGATGATTTTTCGGCAAATGACGGTATTTTTGTGATTTTACGGAATAAGATAATCAGCGCATTTTATTTTGATTATGAGATCATGTCGTTGTTTTGAGCGCGATCGTATTTTTGTTTTGTCGTTCACGGTCCGTACGCGAACAAAATTCTGTACGACAACGTGCCGGAAATTACAAAATAAATTAAGAGTCAATACTAAGATTTGTCCAGCACGTTTTCACTTTTCCTATTTCCCATCTTTCATTTTCGATGTTTGTAAACCAAAAAAGGAAAGAAAAAAAAGAGTAAGTCGCTACTTTAAAATTTTAAAATGTCAAGATTTACTCAATTAAAAATTCCAAAACAAGGATATTTGAGTTCCTCTTAAAGAGGTCTACATTTTTATATGTGATTGGACGTTCAGTGGTGTTTTGGGAAGGTTCGGCAGTTTTGGTCGAGAGTGTTAGACCTAGGATTTGACTTTTCATGTGCTTTAGTTGACGATAGGTGGATCGAATTGTAGATTTGAGTTTGTGTTGGCGAGGGGAGTCGGCGGCTGGAGTTTGGTAAGGGGCGGTGGCTCCTGGCGATTCATGTCCGTTTGATGTCAAGGTGGGACCATGCCATGTCGCGTTTCCTTGTAGTGTGTCGAGCTAGATGATGATGGGTAGGATGGAAAGCTATCGCGTAGAGGAGTCGATCGGTGGAAGCGTTGCGCAAATTCATGAATAAACAAGCAAGAGAGGAGAGAGGAGGTGGTTGTGGTGGGTCTGGTGCATATCTGTGCACGGTGGTAGATTAGGGAAGATACAGTTTAGGAGGGTAATTAAGGATTTTAAATTGTAATTAGTTAATTTAATTATAATTTTAAAACCAAAAACTTATAAAATGAATATCTCTCTCATACGAGGTCCAATTGAGGCGAGATTTGTTGCGTTGCGCTCGTAATGGCGATTGCTACACGATGGAATTGGTTTGATTGAAATTGAAGCTAATGGAATTTTGGGCTAAAGTCGAACGTCGTTCGATGTTAGTTCAAAAACGGGAATGTCTAAGCGTCCGTTGGAATTTAGATGAGTTAAAATCATCTTTTTTGAATAATCAGTATGATACGCAGTAGATAAAATTTACTATTTATGCTTGGATAAATTTTTAGTTCGGTTTGGTTGAATATTCGTTTTTGAAAAGGAATGACATTTAGATTGAAATACAGAGAAAATTTGTAGAGAAATCCGAATTTCTCACTATTGTGATTTTCTAATTTTAATTATATCCATGTTGGTTTTAATTTCGGTTTATATAGATTGTTAAATGCTGAAATTTCATAGTTTGGTCATATTGGATGTAACACTCATATATGCCAAAAGTTGAACCTTTTTAGTGATAAAGGTAGTAATAACCTTGATTAAGTGTTATAGTAGCCATTGATCTCGTTATAGTAACTTAAAATACTATCAATTGTTGTATTGGCTTGGAAATGGTTTTTTTGATTTAGTGTATAATTTTTAAATATGACTTTTTGATAATTTACGAAATATTTTATTTAAAACAGTTGTTGAAATTCTCTACTTCACTTCAACCTTTTATAGAAAAGTTATTATAATAATCAATGTTTATTTTGAAACGGAAATTAAAGGGGTTTATGTTTTATTTTAAAGTGATTTTGTTTTAAAGGGAGAAGAAATATTTTGGAATAAATATATGTGAAACATCTTATATAAGAATGTTGTAAATAAAGAACAGATTTATAAATGGTATTTATAAAATTAAAGAGAGATTTATAAGTGGTATTTCATAAATAAAAGGATAGGCTTATAAATGATTTTTTATAAAGGGAAAATATCATTATTTGATGAATTGGAGAAATAAATAACAGTTGTGAATTTATTGTAATATATGGATTGATCTTGTTATAGGAAGTATATGATAATTATATTTATATTTGAAGTTTTGTTTTATATTTGGAGTTTGGTCTATATTTTGAGTTTGTTTTATAAAGGAGTTTTGCAATTATATTTTAAAAAAATCATAAATTTATAAATGAATTTGGAGTTTTTATAAATGTTGCAAATAATTTGGGGATTTATAAAATGAGTTTTATAAATGATATCTTATAAAGAATTTTTATAAAATTAGTTTTATAAATAAGTATAAAGGATGTTTATAAAGGAGTTTATTAAATAAGTTTGGAGATTTATAGAAGGAGGTTTATAATTATGTTTATATATTTATAAAGAGAATTTTATAATTTATAAATAATGTTTTGTAAAAGGAGATTATAAAAATAAGGAGTTTTATAAAGGGCATTTTATAAAAGGGATTTATAAAAAGATCGAGACCCGATTTCGATAAATGATCATTTTAATATTATGGTGAGATGGAAAATATTCTTTTCAGACTTAATACCAAATTCCGAAGTATGGAAACTCGTTTCTATCTTGAGAATTAAGAATGTGTATCAAAGCAAAGATGATTTTCTAATTTGTCCGATTTTATTGTTAATCAAGGAATAGTACTGTGTGAAATAGGAAGTGGTTATAAGTATATATGGTTTAATTTTCACACGATCGTTTTTTACTTACACTGAAAGGAAAGTGCTTTAGGTTTATTGTTATCGGTGTTTTAAATGACATTTGTTTTAAACCAAATAAGTATGGTTTGAAAATGGAATCTTTCGTAAGATTTGTAAAATATGTTTATACCGTTGACGCAAGCATATGAGGACATTTTCTAAATATTGGAAACGTAGCGTTTTCTGAATATACTTATATTGTTAATATAATTATATGGAAAAGTTTTCTAAGTTTGTAAGTGAATTTTTTGTGCATGTACTTATATAGTTAAAATAAGTATATCAATATTTTTATTGAAAAGAGTAGAGAAGGGTTTATGAATATATTTTTGTAAAAATATTTTGATACAAATATTTACAAAGTGGTTTTTAATTAATGAAAAGATTAATTAAAAAGGTTTAGTGGTTACTTTGTGCTTAACCGTGCTTGGTTAAATCTTTGGTTGAGTTGTTTGTTATTTGATAGTTAAATAACTGACTATTAAATTTTTATTAGTTTTAAAATTTTCATTGTCAATTCAGAGAGAAATAGATCAGATATATTATCAAAAGACCACTTCGAACCGTCATAATCGTTCGAATTGGAGATAACCTGAAGATGATCGAAAACGAAGATCTTTGAAGTGCAGGGGCTGCTTGCTACTAATCCGGAGGGTGATTCCAAAATGGATATAGTAGAATTAGTGCATTCGATTTGTTCTTATCCCGAACAACTTGTATGAATAAATACTAGTATTGCATTGTTGCTTGGTGGACAGTGTTAACATTTCAAATGAGATTTGCTAAAAAGGTAAAACATAGCTTTTAGCCTCAACGACTGAGAATGACTAAAACATGGGATATGCTTCAGGGGCTATATGGGTCACACTCATTAGGGTATTATCATCATCCTTCTAGATATATAAATATACACATACATACACACACCCCACACACACACACACATACATATATATTTATGGATTTGGTTGTGTATGAGATCTCTCGGGAAAAAGTTGCAAAGCAATTGATTGATGAAATATTTAGTACTATCTAGTGAGGGGTAGGCTCATCCTGATTTGCAGGGGGTCTATGTGAGGTATTCTGTACATTTTCTAGAGGTATATCGTTGCAGGCGGTGCCCCGGTGCATTGTCATTGTATGAAATCCATTCTCCAGTAAGCGCCTTTTAGACTTAGTTATATACATATTATGCTAGAATTTAATTAATATAACAATTTGGGTTATGATTCCATATTTATTTAAAAGTGGAAATTAGCCACAAGGGCCTCTTTAGCAATAGAATTAGTTTTTAGGACACACAACTGAAATAATTACTTTCAAGGACAAAACACAAAATAATTAGTTTCTAGGGCCTAAAAACCTATGAAATTATGTCCTTGAAAGTAACTGGACTACTAACTTTGTCCCTGAAAGTAATTATTCTGCTGACTTTGGCCTTGAAAGTAATTTCTTTGAATGTGTGTCCTAGAAACTAATTGGACTGCGAAGTTTGTCCTTTTGATGAAATGACCCTATTTAAAACGCTATACATTATTATAATATCAGAAGATTTCCTATGAAATAGTTTAGTAATCGTAAGGTAAAAACCCGCTAGTGTTTATGTGCGGTGTGGTCTTATGAGATACCTTTATTTTTGAAAGGTTTTATAACATTAAAAATCGATGTGTGTTTCTCACACCGGTTTACCAGACTGCCTGGCGTTATTTTCTTTTAATGCTTGGATCAGACCGAGCATATTTTAGATATAGCTATGGATGCTTTGGAGCTTCAAAAGACGACTGGATGCTTCCAAGACGTACTCACGTATCTTTATTTCTATTGCAGTTGTTGGTTTTATTTATCGGTATTTGTGAGGACGTGTTGTTATAACTATCCAGACTGATGATAGATTAGTGTATTCTGATTGATGTATGTATATTGCAATTTTTCTTCTGTAAAGATCTGTTGTATATTATACATTACTCGTTACGATGTGAGATTCTGTTTTTTCTTTTCTTTCATTTTCCCCAACAATTTGTCTCTTCAACACTTGGATGCTCAACACATGATACCGTAGATGTATTAATGTCAATTTTTAAGGGTCGAAAATATGGGTCGTTACAAGTGGCATCAGAGCTTAGGTTGGGCGAACATTTAGGTTTTGGTGAGGTAGATTCATTGGAGATAAGGTTAGTGATATCCTAGAATGAGTTTGAGAGAGTGTGTGTGTGTATAGAGCACGTATTTGTTAGCCTTATAGAAAAGGTTTTATATTGAATTAATTTATCAGTTGAGTGATATATGAATTTCGATCGATACAGAAGGGACAACTATATCAACAGGGATTTCTAAACTAATGAACAAGGCAAATCGACACAGTATTATTTTGAATTTGGTAAATGAAATAATTTTATCTAGGTTATATTATATATATATAAAAGAATAATTTTTGAAATTGATGTAGTAATTTGTGATGTTTTTGTCTATTAGGAAATGATAATATTCAATTATTATCATTTATTGTTTGACTAGTCATGCTTGTCCAGATTAGGAGCATTGACTATTATTTGTTGATTGATTGTTTGTGCTCGGATAGTTTGTGAGCATTTATTCTATTGGTTGAAATAAATGCGAACACCTTGTGAATTAAATTTCACTGTTTGACTATAAAGCGTTTGGTGGTAACGATGGGTTAAAATTTAATTTAATTTTTTTGTTATTACAATCTAAAAAAAGGTATACATGTGTGTAATGTTTTTATATAAGAAAGTGAAATCATGTAAGTAAGGTTTATAAATAAAAAGGATTTAAAACTGAGGATTTGAAAACTTAAAACCCGGTGTATTTGAAAATTGTTTTTCAAAATTTTTGGAGAAAATAATAATAGCACTACTTAAAAGTATCTCGGTCTAGAAATATTTTAAAAGGAATTTTAAAGTAGATAAAAAACACTAAACTCACTTCTGTTATTGGAAATAATTCCAGTGATGACTACAACATCATGGACATTCATTTTCGAATTTCTAACGCTGCCATGGTGATTTACTATAGGATTGTTTTGATAATACAAATTTTGTTTTAAATTCCAAAGGTGTGATTGGATTTACAAAGGAGATGTGCATATTAGTGTTATTTCAAAATGATTTGAAATAAAACCCGGGTGTTTAATTCTAAAGTTCCTGTTAAGTTATATTATATAGACTCACGTAACTTATGCATTAGAATAATTTAGGTTGTGCATCTCATTATGATTATTGTAAAGTAATTTTCATTTATTGAAAATGAAATGGAATTTTCGGTGATTTTGGACAGTCGGAAACTTCCAAGTTAATTGAGATGTTGAAGCTAAGTGTTTTGGTGGGATTATAAGAAAATATGTTTTGTACCTTATAAATTGAAGGAGCTACTAATTCAAAACAAGCTTTAAATCTATTGGATATTCATGTTAAGTAAAGAATTTTGAAATTATATATATACCCTTAGGATGTAGAAGGGTGTTACACAAATATGAACTTAAATTTAAAATGTTGATAAACATAAGGTGTGTTTAAGATGTTTGTAAACTTAAGTATGAGTTTTATGAAATCATAAGTGTTATCCCATTTTTTGGACAAAGCTGGAATATCAACGTTGAGCGCATCTCCACCACGATCGAGCTAAGAGGAAGCAAGCAAGCGTATATAAGTCTGGGATTTCACTCATGATTCAAGTATAAAAGTCCATTCGGTATCAAAGGTTTGAAGATTCATTCGGTAATATATCACATATCTCATTCGGCAAAGCCTCATTCGGCACTCAGAGCACACAGTTTCATCCGGCGTTCCCAGTACAAGAAGTCATTCGGCATTTAAAGCACAGGCTCATTCGGCATTCGGCATCTCCCTGCCGAACCAAGTACACCCCTTCACTTCCGAACTCCCACCGAACCAGATTTCTTCGCCGAACCAGAAAGTTGCCAGTCCAGATTGCTTCAGCCCGGGCCCACCAGCAGCCATATACTTCCAAGACCCCTGCCCCCTACCTCATTCTATAAATAGAGGGGCAGGGGTACAACAATGGCAGACAAGTTTGAGAGCTCAAACCTGGAAGGAACTTTCAAACAACTTTCATACACTTGTACTACAAGCTTTGTACTTGTAATCGGATTGGAAAAGGAGAATAACATATAAAGTGGACGTAGGCACACTTTGGCCGAACCACTATAAATCTGTGTGTCTTTTACAGTTTAGCCCCTACTTTTTACGTATTTGCATACACCACCTAAATCAATACGAACAACATAAAATCAACTAATTCATACGACTTGGAGTTGTTTGTTCATCTTTTGTGCAAACGTATTTGAGTTATTTGCTGAGATCTGTGATTTGTGTTTGAATATCGCTGACTTATATTCATACACTGGTGCTTTCACGGTATTGGGTGTTTGTGGCCATTTTTTACGCAAACATTTTGGTGCTTTCACTGAGAACAACCAGCTCCCGCTACATCGGATAGAGGTTTAGATTTGGAAGACGATGACTAGGCAAAACAGTAGAAGGCTAAGGGCTGAGAGAAGCCAACAAGGAGGAAGTCAACAAGCATCCTCCGGAGGTGAGGAAGGACCGGCTTCGATCTACATAACCCGGGATGAAATGGAAGCCATAACAAATTCACTGCAAGAGAGGTTGCTGAAAAGTCAACAGGAAATGATGCAAACTTTCTTGGAGCAAATGAGAGCTGCAGGGATGCAGAATTTAGGAGCAGCTACAACGGCTATGGATGCAGGACAAGAAGCTAGGGTTATGGAACCCAACGAAGGACAAGATACGGAGCCAGGTAGCAATCAACAAGGGCTTGGGGGCAGGCCCACGGGATTCAACACAGGAGAACCTTTGGAAGGAGTTCAACAGGCTAGAACCAACGTTGCTGCTAACGAGCCACACGAAGAGTATGTACCGGAGTTCCCTCGGGGGCAACCCCCGACAGACAACGGTGGATTGGTAGATATAATCAGGAAGACTGTGCGAGGTGGTTTGACCAACGGAGACTTGGAAGGAGTAAACAGGAGTCCGTTCACTCGGGAAATAAGGATGGCTCAGAACCCACCTAAGTTCAAGCTGCCTAGCGTGGAGGTATACAATGGCAAGGAAGACCCTACGGATCACTTGATGAGATACACTAGACACATGGAGGTGCTGGGGGCATCAGAGGAGGTGATGGCCCGATGCTTCCCTTTGTACTTGACGGACTTAGCTGCGATGTGGTTCAGGCAGCTGGAAGAAGGATCTATCAGGACTTGGAGGGAATTGGTGGAAAGGTTTCTGGGACAGTTTCGGGTTCATGTCAAGAGACCGAAGAACGTGATGACATTGACATCGGTAAGGCAAAGGATGGATGAATCGCTTAGAGCTTTTCTAACTCGATTCAGCGCCGCAGTTGCTTCGGTGGATCGGCCCGATCCATCGATGGTTTTAATGGCAGCAGTATCAGGAGTCAGGGAGAACTCGGATTTCAAGGTATCTTTGATACGAGATCCCCCACGGAATCTCGACGAATTCTTTCATGAGGCAGAAAGGTTCCTTCGACAAGAAGATGCGAGTACGGATTTAAAGTCGAAAAAGGTTAATGCAGTTGGGGTAGGAGGACCATCCAGCAACGGTTCGGATAAAGACAAAGGAAAAAGGAAGTTGGACGATGATTCTGGAAATGCTAGGAAGCAATGGAAGGATCCAAAGTTTTCCACATACACAGGATTGAACGAGACACTGGAGCGGATATACCTGGATACTCGAAATCGCCTTCACTACCGGAGGCCGGCTAGGAGAGAACCAACAGAACGGGAAAGGACATCAGGAAGGCACTGCCTCTTCCATGATTTGGATGGACACGACACCAACAGCTGCAGGCACTTAAAGGACATAATTGAGGAACATGTAAGGAATGGACAACTGCCACAATATGTTGGACCTCGGGATGCAACGGCGAGGCAGGAGCAACTGCCGCCTACCTCAAGCTACGATGGTGGGAGGCCCAGGAATGATGGTCGGTTGATCATCCCTTGACCAGGTTAATATGAAATAAGTAGCAAACTATTGGCAAGCAACCAAGTCATTTACACATGTACGGGGACGGAGATAGCCCCTAGGCATGCTCTGAATGATAATAAATTGCGATGCTGTGGTTTGTGAAATTTATCTTTTGCTTTTGGATTGGACACTGCTTTTCTTTTTGATTTTCGATTTTGGAGCTTCGATTGAGCTCCTGGTTTTTCTTGCTTTTTGATTTGGATTTTCCTTTGGACAATCGTTTTCGGTTTTGGATGTTAGTTTGGATTTCTGTTTTTATGGTTTTGGATTTGGATTTTGGATCTGGATTCTGGATTTGGATTTTGGATTTGGATTCTGGATTTGGATTTTGGATTTGGATTCTCGATTTGGATTTTGGACTTGGATTTTGAGTTGGATTTTAATTGGATTTTTATCTGACTTTTGATAAACGGTCGTCGGGTATGGATTATGCCTGGCAAGGGGTGAGTCGCTTTGCCCGAACGTGGTAAATTGACTCATTCAGGTCGTCGAGTATGGACTATGCTCGGCAAGGGTCCGGAGTGACCAGGATTAATTCGGCCTAGGACTTAGGCCCTATATTATCAATCGTTATTTTCAGGTCGTCGAGTATGGACTATGCTCGGCAAGGGTCCGGAGAGACCAGGATTCGGCTTAGGACTTAAGCCATGGCATTGTACAACATCCAGGGACACTGGACCAAGGTCGTCATGTGTGGATTAGGCATGGCAAGAACCCGGAGAGGTTAGCTCAAAGTCCAGGGACACTGGATCAAAATCGTCAAGTGTGGATTACGCATGGCAAGAACCCGGAGAGGTTAGCTCAACATCCAGGGACACTGGATCATGGCCGTCAGGTGTGGATTGCGCTTGGCAAGAGCCCGGAGAGGTTATAAATTTGGACATCGACCCAAAGAGGTCCTGGATTCGGTTGTTGGCTATTGGATAAGGATGGTTTGGGACTCGGTTGTCGAGTTCGGACGGACATGGAATTGGCTCAAGCTTTGGTTATTGGATTTGGAACTGGATATCGACCCGGAGCAGTCAAGGATGATCTACTCTGGCAATATGGCTATGAATTTTGGATATTGGATTCGGGACTATACAAAACACGCCTTCCTACCGCAAGGCATATTTTGGGGGCAAAGTGTTATCCCATTTTTTGGACAAAGCTGGAATATCAACGTTGAGCGCATCTCCACCACGATCGAGCTAAGAGGAAGCAAGCAAGCGTATATAAGTCTGGGATTTCACTCATGATTCAAGTATAAAAGTCCATTCGGTATCAAAGGTTTGAAGATTCATTCGGTAATATATCACATATCTCATTCGGCAAAGCCTCATTCGGCACTCAGAGCACACAGTTTCATCCGGCGTTCCCAGTACAAGAAGTCATTCGGCATTTAAAGCACAGGCTCATTCGGCATTCGGCATCTCCCTGCCGAACCAAGTACACCCCTTCACTTCCGAACTCCCACCGAACCAGATTTCTTCGCCGAACCAGAAAGTTGCCAGTCCAGATTGCTTCAGCCCGGGCCCACCAGCAGCCATATACTTCCAAGACCCCTGCCCCCTACCTCATTCTATAAATAGAGGGGCAGGGGTACAACAATGGCAGACAAGTTTGAGAGCTCAAACCTGGAAGGAACTTTCAAACAACTTTCATACACTTGTACTACAAGCTTTGTACTTGTAATCGGATTGGAAAAGGAGAATAACATATAAAGTGGACGTAGGCACACTTTGGCCGAACCACTATAAATCTGTGTGTCTTTTACAGTTTAGCCCCTACTTTTTACGTATTTGCATACACCACCTAAATCAATACGAACAACATAAAATCAACTAATTCATACGACTTGGAGTTGTTTGTTCATCTTTTGTGCAAACGTATTTGAGTTATTTGCTGAGATCTGTGATTTGTGTTTGAATATCGCTGACTTATATTCATACACTGGTGCTTTCACGGTATTGGGTGTTTGTGGCCATTTTTTACGCAAACAATAAGTAATTTTAGTATTAATAGAAATATCCAAGAAGTGGAAATGAATGTGAACAGAAAATAATTGGCATAGTTTAGAAACCAATGGAATAAATACGTAAGTTGTACGTAGGTCATTTTATCCACATAGCTATTTTGATCCAGATTCAAGTACTAGATTTCGAGGTGATTTACACCCGTTCGAATTAGGATTTTTCATTCAAATCTAGACGGGGAACACTTGATACAAATTTTTGATTTGATTCCGAAGTTTTCTACCATAGTATATCGCTATGCAAAGAGACAGAGGTTTCTAGTCAAGGAACCTGACTGAAGTCCGGACTATGGAAGTTGAGTGAGCGATACTATTTCGAAAGTGAAATCTATGTGATCGAGCAAGTGATTGGATTTGATATTACGTACGATTGACATATGTATCTCGTCGGCTTTAATAAATTATATATTTTTGACATTAGAAAATGCAAATTTTATGGTTTGATGACACTCGTGAGTGATTTTTAGGTACACAAAAGTAAATGCTAGCTTGCTGCTTTTGGTTTCATGAGTAGAGTTTGTTTACTCGACTAATAGGTACATGTATATGTTGTTGTTGATGATTTTATGTCCCAGATATGGGAGGCGCTTTTTGGGCTTTTGTTTTCTTTTGTTGGTTTGTGTCAGTTATGGCGAGTTGTAATTTTTTCGATCGAGCCACGCAAGGGAGGTTCTGTCGAAATTTTCCGTAACAAATGCATTTTTAAAAGTTTAATAACTCATTTTAGAAAATTGGTTTTAAAAGCCTAGGGGTGTGAAGGCATTTTTTTTCCTTTGAGAATTTCAAAGATAAAATTCTTTTTAAGTTGGGGAGAATCTAAAATAACTTATACTCAAATATAATGATTGATTTAATATTTGAATTGTGAATTAAATGTTTATTAGATGGATTTAATAGCCGTATTTAACTACTTATAGTTAATAGATAATAATAAGAAAACTTATTTTTAATAAAACGACTTATTTTTAATAACATAATATAAATTAATTTATTTGACTTTTCCATAATTTTAATTTGAAAAATCTTTAGATTGTTTTTTAATGTTTTGATAAATGATGGTTTTTTTGTGATTTACGGAATAAGATAACCAATTCATTTTTTTATGAGGTTGTGTCGCTGTTTTGAACGCGATCGTGTTTTTGTTTTGTCATTCGCGGTCCGTACGCGAAAAATATTATGTGCGGCAACGCGTTGGGAATTACAAAATAAACTAAGAGTCAACTTTAAGATTTTTCCAACACGTTTTCACTTTCCCTCTTTCCCATCTTTCATTTTCAATGTCTATAAAGGAAAAAAAATAAAAAAAAGAGTAAGCCACTACTTTAAAAATTTTAAATCTCAAGATTTACTCAGTTAAAATTCCAAAACGAGGATCTTTGAGTTCCTCTTGAAGATCTCTACATTTCTATATGTGATTGGATGGGTTCAGTGGATTTTGGAAAAGTTCGACAGTTTTGGTCGAGTGTTAGACCGAAGATTTGATTTTTCATGTGCTTTAGTCGACGATTGGTGGATCGAAGTGTAGATTTGAGTTTGGGGTGGCAAAGGGAGTCAGTAGATGGAGTTTGGTGAAGGATAGTGGCTTCTAGCGATTTGAATCCATGTGATGTCGAGGTGGGACCATGTCAGGTCGAGTTTCCCTATAGTGTGTCGAGCTAGATGATGATGGGTGGGATGGAAAGCTATCGCGTAAAGGAGTCGATCGTTGGAAGTGTTGCGAGGTTTTATGGAGAAACGAGCGAGTTAGGAGGAGAGAGGAGATGGCTATGGTAGGTTGATGCATATCTGTGCACGGTGATAGAATGGAAAGATAAAGTTTAGGAAGGTAATCAAGGATTTGAAATTGTAATTAGTTAATTTAATTATAATTTTAAGATCAAAAACCTATAAAACCAGTATCTCTCTCATACGAGTTTCGATCGACGAGATTTTTTGCATTACATGGCGATAGCTACGATATGAAATTGATTTGTTCGAAATTGGAGCTATTGGAATTTTAGGTTAAAATCTAACGTCTTTCGATTTTGGTTCAAAAAAAGAAACGTCTAAGCATCCATTGGAATTTAGGTGAGTTAAACACACCTTTTTGGATAATCGGTATGATATATAATAAATAAAATTTACTGTTTATACTTGGATAAATTTGGTTTGGTTTGGTTGAATATTCGCTTTTGAAAAGCTCATGACATTTAAATTGAAATACATAAAAAAATTATAAAGAGATTTAGATTTCTCACCGTTGTGAATTTCTAGTTTCAGTTATATACTTGTTGATTTAATTTTGGTTATGTAGATTGTTAAATGCTGAAATTTGATAATTTGATCGTATTGGATGTGACACTGACAATGTTAAAAGTTGAACCTTTTTAGCGATAAATGTAGTAATAGCCTTGGTTAAGTGCTATAGTAGCTGTTAGCCTCATTATGGTATCTTGAAATACTATTAATTGTTGTTTTGGCTTGGAAATAGTTTTTTTTGATTTAGAGAATGATTTTTAAATATGATTCTTTCATAATTTCCGATATATTTTATTTAAAATAGTTTTTGAACCTCTCTACTTCACATCAACCTTTTTATTTGTCTTTTCTAAGTATATAAAATTGTTTAAAAAATTATTTGGTAATATTAATTTTTATATAAAAAAGTTATTATGATAATGAATGTTTATTTTGAAATTGAAATTAAAAGGGTTTATCTTTAATTTTAAAGTGATTTTGTTTTAAAGGGAGATAGAAATATTTTAGAATAAATATGTGTGAAACATTTTATATAAGAATGTTGTAATAAAAGAACAGATTTATAGACGGTATTTATAAATTAAAGCGAGATTTATAAGCCGTATTTTATAAATAAAATGATAGATTTATAAATGGTATTTTGTAAAGGAAAAATATTATCATTTGATAAATTGAAGAAATAAATCACATTTGCGAAGTATATGAGATTTATAATTATATTTGGAGTTTGGTTTTATATTTGGAGTTTGTTCTATAAAGGAGTTTTGCAATTATATTTAAAATTTATAAAAGAAGTTTTAAAAATAAATTTCGAGTTTTTATAAAAAGAATTTCAAATAATTTTGGGATCTATAAAATGAGTTTTATAAACGATATCTTATAAAGAAGTTTTATAGAAAGAGTTTTATAAATAAGTATAAAGGATGTTTATAAAGGAGTTTATTAAATAAGCTTGGAGATTTATAGAAAGAGGTTTATAATTATGTTTATATATATATATATATAAAGGGAATTTTATAATTTATAACTAATGCTTTATAAAAGGAGTTTGTATATATAAGGAGTTTTATAAAGCGCATTATATAAAAGGGATTTATAAAAGACCGAGACCTGATTTCCATAAACGATCATTTTAAAATTACGGTGGTATGAAAAATGTTCTTTTCGTACTTAACACCAAATTCGTAGGTATGGAAACTCGTCTCTATCTTGAGAATTAATAATGTTTATCGTGGAAAGGATGGTTTTCTAACTTGTCCAATTTCATTGTTAATCGATGGATAGTACTGTTTGAAATCAGAAAGTGATGGTAAATATATATGGTTTAATTTCCATACGACCTGTTTTTACTTATAGTAAAAGGAAAGTGTTTTGGGTTTATTGTTATCATTGTTTTAAATGACATTTGTTTTAACCCAAATAAGTATGGTTTGAAAATGGAGTCTTTCGTAAGATTTGTAAATATGCTTATACGGTTGACATAAGCATATGGGTACATATTCGAAGTATTGGAAATGTAGTGTTTTGTGAATATACTTATATTGTTAATATAAGTATATGAAAAAAAATTCTAAGTTTGTAAGTGAAATTTTTTGTGCGTATACTTACATAGTTGAAATAAGTATATCAATATTTTTCAAGTATTGAAAAGAGTATAGAAGGTTTTGTTAGTATACGTTTGTAAAAGTATTTTGATACAAATATTTACAAAGTGGTTTTTAATAAATGAAAGATTAATTAAATAGGCTTAGTGGTTGCTTTGTACTTAACCATGGTTGGTTAAATCTCTGGTTGTGTTGTTATTTATTTGATAGTTAAATAACCGACTATTAAATCTTATTCAGATTTAAAATTTTCGTTGTTCGTTCGGAGAGATCGGGCTTAGATATATTATCCTAAAACCACTTCAAACCGGCATAAGCATTCGGAGTGGAGATATCTTGAAGATGATCGAAGACGGTGATCATTGAAGTGCAAGGGCTGCTTGCTACTAATCCCGAAGGTGATTTCAAAATGGATGTAGTAGAAGTAGTGCCTTCGGTTTGTTATTATCTTGAACAACTTGTATAGATGAATGCTAGCATCGCATTGTTGCCTGGAGGATAGTGTTAAAATTCCAAGTGGGATTTGCTTAAAAGGTAAAACATAGTCTCTAGCCTCAACAATCGAGAATGATAAAAACATGGAATATGCTTTATAGATATGTAGGTCCCACCCATTAGGTTATTGTCATCACCCTTCTAGATACACACACACATATACACATATATATACATATTTATATATACATATGTATACACATACATATATATATATACACATATATCTATATGTACATACATATATACACATATATGCATTTTATTGTGTATGAATGCTCTCGTGAAAATTTTGCAAAGCAATTAAGGTGATGAAATATTCGGTACTATCCAGCAAGGGGTAGGTCGATCCTGATTTTGTATGGGGTCCATGCAAGGCCCTCGGTACATTTTCTGGAGATGTACCATGGCAAGCGGTACCCCGATGTCTTGTCATTGTATGAAATCCATCCTCCAATAAGTGCATTTCAGACTTAGTTGTATACCTATTATGCTGGAATTTAATTGATGTAATAATTTCAATTATGATTCCATATTTATTTTAAACCCTATGAAATAATTTGGTTATCTTAAGGTAAAACATGTTCGTGTTCATGTGTGGCGTAGTCTTACGAGATACCTTTATTTTTAAAAGGTTTTATAACATTAAAAATCCATATGATGAGTGTTTCTCATGCTGGTTTACTAGACCGATTCGGGCGTTACTTTCTTATAATGCTCGAGTCAGGCCGAGCATATTTTAGATCTAGTTTTGGATGCTTTTGAGCTTCAGGATACGACCTGGATGCCTCCAAGACGTACTCACGTATCTTTATTTCCACTGCAGTTGTTGGGTTGTATTTATCAGCATTTGTGAGGACAAGTTGTTATAACTGTCCAGGCTGATGATAGATTAGTGATCTCTAATTGATGTATGTATGTTATAGTTTTTCTTTTGTAAATATCTATTGTATATTTAATATTATTCATCATGATGTGAGATTATGTTCTATATTTTCTTTCTATTTCCTCAACAATCCGTCTTTCTTACACTTGGATGTTGTGAATATCGTGGATGTATTAATGTCGACTTTTAAGGGTTGAAAGTGCGGGTCATTACATAAAACAACCATAGATTTGGATGGAAAAAGACCACCTATGCAAAAACTACATCCTTAACGGACTGACTGGTGATCTCTGTGACTACTACAACTCTACCAAATCAACAAAAGATATATGGAAGACACTGCAAAAGAAACACAAAATGAAGGAGGTTAGAGGTAAGAAGTACGCAGTGGCCGCTATTTGAAGTACCAAATGAAATATGATAAGTAAGGGAGGCGCAGTCGCATAAAATTCAGAAAACCGCTAATGAAATCATCTTCGAGGTATGGTTTTAAATTAACAATTTCAAATTGTTATAATTATTGACAAATTTCCCATACATTGGAAGGACTTTAAAATGTATTTAGGCACAATACTAGGAAGTTTTCCTTTAAGAGTTTAAATCCCTGCATCTATATTAAGAAAGAGACTTGTAAACAGGACCACGAAGAAGTGCTTGTCGTCTTGAGCACGAACACTAAAATGACCAAGCCGGTTCTTAAACCGAATCCTAAAATTTTTAGGAAAGAATCGCAACAAGAAAAATTGAAAATCAAAGGGAAGAAAAAGGACAGCAGAAACCACCTCAAAGTGTGCCTTTAGACGGTTGTTCTTTTGTTACAATTGCAGAAAGCTAGGTTATATGGCACAACATGCCTAGCTTTACATCACAGGTTAATCTGACTGAGGATCCTCTTACGTCTATGATTTTTGAGATTCACCTAGTTGGAGGATTAGAGGGTTGGGGGTTTCTACAGAGGCCTCATGCCATGTCTATTATGATTGTGCTATGTTTAGCACATACACTACCATCAACGATTAGAAAGAATTGCTGAGAGATTCTTACACCACTACAGTTGCTAGTATTGGAAACTTAGAGTTAAACTTTATCTTTGGAAAGATGATAGCTCTAAAAGATGTGATGCATACTCCAGATATGATAAAGAATCCGTTTTTGAATTTTCTCCTTAATAATGTTGGCTTTACTCTAGGGATTGGGGTTACTTTGTACATTTTAACTTATAGGGCATGTTAATAGGAAAGGGTAATGCCGATGAAGGGATGTTTAAGTTAAATGTTGAGTCGAATAAAGTAACTAGTTATGCTTATATATTATGTGATTTTAATATTTGGCATAATATATTGTCATGTTAATAAATATATAATTAAAAACACGAGTACCTTAGATATAATTCCTAAAACGTCACAAACTTATTTTGCTAAGTGTGAATTTTGTGGCCAAGCAAAAATTACTAATAACCCTTATAAATCAGTTGATAGAGTATCTGAGCCGTTAGAATTATTTGATTCCAATAGTTGATTCCAATATATGTGAACTTGACGGTGTCTTAGATAGGGATAGTAAAAGTATTTCATCCCGTTCATTGATGATTGTTCGGATTTCACCTATGTATATCTCATGAAAAATTAAAAGCGGTGCACTAAGTAGATTTAAGTTATTTATCAGTGAAATCGAAAACCAATTTAATAAGAAAATAAAGAGACTTCGTAACGATTGAGGAAGAAAATATGAATCTAGCTTATTAATTGGATTTTATAACTTATATGGTCTAACTCATGAAAGAACTATACCTTATTAATCTTAAATGAACAGTAAAGATAAATGAAAAAATAGGATTTTTACTGAATCAGTTACCGCTATTTTATTGATTTCAGGTGCAATATCACATTGGTAGAGTGAAATTTTATTAAATGTTTGTTATGTGTTAAATTGAATTCATAAAGCTAAAAGCATAACTTCATCTTTTGAGATTTTGAAAAATCATAAACCTAATTTGTCTTATTTTAGAACTTAGGATGTTTGGCAAAGTTCAAATTCGTGATCCTAAAAGAATTTAACCAACGAGCAGAGCCTATCAATGTCTTTCTATTGGATATACAATTAATAGTAAAATATATAGATTTTATGTTATGCAGTGACATTTGCACTATTATATGTCAATATGCTAATGATTTGTAACGAACCATATTTTACGTATCGAAAGAATCGTAAAATATTAATATTATTTTTATGTTGGGTCGTATTTTCTCAAACTTTGGGTAATGTTAAGCAGCGAAACTACTTCCATGTGAAAGATACGATAGTTTCTCTTTCCGTGGATTGGTCATAATAGCTTTTTAGATTTTTCGTTTAGGAGATATGGTCATTTAAAGTTAGATAGTTTTTGACTGATAAGCGGTTAATTAAAGTTGTTGGGCGCATTTCCACCACCGGACCAGAAGCAAGGGAAAGAAGACCGGACCAAGGACTACCGGTCCAAATCCATGCTACCGAGCCAAAGCTAGGAAGGCACTACCGAACCAACCACCTCCAACCATTCACTACCGAACCAACCACCTCCAACCATTCACTACCGAACCAAAATCCCAATACACCCACCACCGAATCAACTACCACCGGACCAGGCACTACCGAACCAACCCCTTTCCCCATTCACCACCGGATCAACCTCTACCGCTCCAACCACTACCGGACCACTCACAACCGGACCAACGTCAACAGGCCAGATCGCTTCAGCCCAGGCCCACCAGCAGCTATATACATCCAAGACCCCTTCCCCCAGCCTCACTCTATAAATAGAGGGGCAGGGGTAAAACAATGGCAGACAAGTTTGAGAGCTCAAGCACGGACGGAATTTTCAAACAACTTTCATATACTTGTATACAAAGCTTTGTACTTGTAATTTGAAGATAAAAAGAAGAATAACATATAAAGTGGACGTAGGCACGTTCTGGCCGAACCACTATAAATCTGTGTGTCTTTTACAGTTCAGTCCATCTATTTTATATATTCACATAAATCACCCAAATCGCTAAGAACCATATATAATCAACTAAATCGTACGACTTGGAGGTGTTTGTCCATTTTTTGTGCAAACATTTTTGGTGCTTTCACTGAGAACGGAGCTCGAAGCTTCAGCTTCTCCCACTTAACCCTTTTCCTATCAGCATCGTTCATTGCTTGGAAAACATGCCTCCCGGAAGGAAGAAAGATGCTAACAAAGGAAAGAACATCGCAACTGGCAGTATCCCAGATCCAGTGATCAGAGATCAAGACAATCGTCCGGTTCCAACAGCAAATGGAAATCAGGAAAATCCGACAGCCCCTGCTACGGAACAACCAATTACAAAGGCGGATCTGGACAGAGTTGTGGCTGAAGTAATTAACCGCTTCGCATCTCAACAAGAAGCCTTGGTGGATCAACTCATGTCACGCTTAAGGGATGTTGAAGAAACCAACCGCAACACTGAATCATGGGGTGAGTCCCGGTCTGGAGGATCTGGGAGACGACAAAGGTCTTTCTTCTTCGAAGAGGCTAACAACAGAAACAACTATGGTAGGAGCCGAGCCCGGACTCATCCCGAATTCCGACCCGAGGAAACACTTGGAACCGAACCCAACAGGGGAGGTACCAGGCAGGGGTCAGATGTAGCTGAGCCCGCCATGCTACCTAACCATGGAAACACCAATGGACGGGGCCGAGCTGGAGTCCAGCCCGAAGTTGGACCCGAGGAAGTGCTGAGAACAGAACCCAGCAGGGGAAAATCAAGGCAAGGGCCAACTGTGGCTGACCCCAGCGTGCCCCCGGAAGACCAGAGGCAGCCATTGGAGAATGTTAGGAGTGATAGACGATACCATCCCTACAGGTCATCTGGACAGAATCAATCCCACAGGGAAGAACCAAACTCATTTCTATCCGCTCCAAGTTCTGATGAAAGGATGGCGCGATTGTTCAGAGAGTGCGTCCAACGGGAACAAAGGGATCGGGGGATAGGCGCTAGGGTAACCAGCCCCTTCACCCGCAATATCGAAACTGCCATCACCCCCCGGGAATGGAAAATACCAACAATGGAACCTTACAAGGGAACCTCTGACCCCGTTGTACATTTGCAGAGATACACACAGCATATGCTCATGAGCGGATCAACAGAGGGAGTGTTGTGTAAATGCTTTCCACTATTCTTGGCAGATCTAGCTACCTCCTGGTTCTGCCATCTACCCCAAGGATCCATCAGCTCATGAAAAATGTTGAAAGAAAAGTTCATCAGCCAGTTCCGCATTCACGTGGAACAACCCAAGGACGCTTATTCCCTATCTAATATCAAACAGAGGCCCGGAGAGACGGTACAACAGTATCTAACCCGATTCAACGCCGCAGCGGCCGCAGTCCAAGATGCCGATGAGAAACTTATCCTAATGGCCCTCTGTAGTGGTGTGCATCCGGATACTAAGTTTGCTAGGAGATTAACGAAAGAAAAGCCAGCTACCTTACCCGATTTCTTCCACGAAGCCGGGAAATATATGAGACTTGAAGACGCTGCCATTGAAAGGCAGACAGGGCAACAAAGTAAGGCAGCTCATGACAACACATCCGCAGTAGCAAAGGACGTTCGAAGAAATGACTCCAGAGATAGTGCTGGGAGCAAGAAGGGGGAAAAGCGCTTATATAGGCCAGGACCAAGATTTGACTCTTACACTCCTCTAAATGAAACGATCGAAAACATCTTCTTGGCCACCCAAGACGAAGTTAGATACAAGCGCCCCCGCACAAGAAGGAATCAGATAATGCAATTAAATCTGGAAAGTTCTGCCGATTCCACGAATCTCATGGGCATGACACCAATGAATGCCATCATCTCCGGGACTTGATTGAAGAACACATCAGAAGGAAGAGACTAGAGCGCTATGTGAAAGGTCAGAACAGGACTTCAACTCCTGCCAATGATAACCCAGGGCTGCCCCTCCCGGAAGTAGGCGGAGGAAATCGCAACACCAGCGGCTCCAATCAAGGGAAGATAATGGTTCTTACCATATCAGGAGGACCACACATCACCGACGGAAGCTGGGCAGAGATGGAGAGATATGGTAAGTCACTTAGAAACAATGAAGGCTACATTAATTCTGTTACAGAAGAATGCCACACGAAACGGAAAGAGAGTGATGACATCACATTCAGTAGGCATGATCTAGAGGGAAGGCAGTACCCTCACATGGATCCTATGGTCATCTCTGCCTGGTTCGGTCCAGCCAAAGTTTTTCGAATTCTAGTGGACACTGGAAGCTCAGTAAATATCCTATTCAAGCATGCTTTCGACAAAATGAAGCTGTCAATGAAGGATGTATCTCCCTGCAGCAAACCGCTACATGGTTTCACCGGAGATGCGAAGATGCCCCTCGGGCAACTGGACCTCTTTGTCGAAATAGGAAGTCATCCCCGCTCCGTTGTACGGAAACAAACGTTTGTGCTAATAGAGAACCACTCGGCCTATAATGCCTTTTTAGGAAGACCAGCCTTGTCTGACTTCCAGATTGTCCTAGCCCCGTGGTTCCTGAAGATGAAATTTCCAACGGATAACGGAATAGGAGAAATAGAGGGAGATCAAGACGCGCTCGAGATTGCTATGTGACTGAACTTCGCAATAACCGCAGGAAGGATAAAGGGAAGGATGCAGAGACTTCTCTCTGCAAGAAAAACTTGGAAGCATAGCAATTAAAGAAAGCCCCTCCTCTTCAATACACCAGCGATCCTTTTAACGAATTAGACCCCAGGGACAAGGAGGAGGAGGCCACCACCGAGCCTACAGAGGCTATGGAATTTGTATCTGTAGACAAATACGACCCAAGTAGACTGCTGAGAGTCGGGTCTCAGTTAAGAGCGGAATTGAAGGATCAACTCGTCGATTTCCTTGTCCACAACATGGATGTATTTGCATGGACACACGCTGACATGACTGGAATCTCCCCAGACGTAGCATGCCATGCACTGAACATCGATCCCACCAAGGTGCTAGTAAAGTAGAAAAAGAGAAGCATGGGGGCAGAACGATCAGCAGCCCTCGAGGAAGAAGTAAAGAACCTACTTGCCAATAACTTCATGCGAGAAGCCATCTACCCAGAATGGATCGCCAACCCGGTACTGGTAAAGAAGGCTAATGGGAAGTGGCGAACGTGCATCGACTTCTTTAACTTAAACGACGCTTGCCCGAAGGACTACTTCCCACTCCCCCGAATCGACCAACTCGTGGACAGCACAGCCGGACACGAACTCTTATCCTTTATGGACGCATACTCAGGATATAACCAGATCCCTATGCACGCCCCCGATCAAGACCACACTAGTTTCATCACTGACCGGGGATTGTACTGCTACAGTGTAATGCCTTTTGGACTTAAAAACGCCGGAGCTACTTATCAGCGCCTCGTCAACAAGATGTTTGCGGAATTAATAGGACGAACTATGGAAGTTTATGTGGATGACATGCTGGTAAAATCGAGGAAAGCCAACGATCATATAAACCACCTGGACGAGATGTTTCAAGTACTTCGTCAATATGGAATGAAGCTGAATCATCTAAAGTGCTCCTTCGGAGTATCGTCGGGAAAGTTCTTGGGATTCATCGTCCATGCCAGGGGGATTGAAGCAAACCCCGAACAAGTCTGGGCCTTGCAAGATATCAAAATACCATCCACTCGAAGAGAGATGCAAAGCCTAAAAGGGAGAGTGGTCGCCCTAAGCAGGTTCATCTCTAAAGCAACCGACAAATGCATCCCTTTCTTTGAAGCTCTAAAGAAAGACAAAGAAAAGTTCGAATGGACTGACGAATGCTCGACAGCCTTCCTCAACCTAATTGAACACCTCCAGAGACCACCAGTACTCTCAGCTCTAAATGAAGGTGAGGAACTATACCTATACCTTGCTGTATCGTCTCATGCTTTAAGCGCCGCTTTGGTGAGAGAAGACAACCGCGCGCAGCAGCCCGTATACTTTGTAAGCAAGAGATTTACAGGGGCAGAAGCCAGATACCCTAAACTTGAAAAGCTAGCATACTGTCTGCTAGTCACGTCACGGAAGCTACGGCACTATTTCCAATCTCATTCCATCAGAGTTTTAACCGATCAACCGCTAAGGCAGGTGCTCCATCGCCCTGACACTTCTGCGCGATTACTTAAGTGGTGCATCGAACTGAGTCAATATGATACCACCTACCATCCTCACACCGCCATCAAAGGGCAAGCCATGGCCGGTTTTATTGCCGAATTCACTACCAACGAAGGTAAGGATCAATCTGAAATAGCAAAAGATATCAAGTGGAATCTCTTTGTAGATGGAGCATCAAACGAACAGGGCTCGGGGGCAGGTATCGTGATAATCACCCCCAGGGGAAGGAAGCTACACTATGCCCTAAGGTTGGAATTCGCTGCCATCAACAACGATGTAGAATATGAAGCAGTAATAGCAGGACTAGAACCTGCCTTAGAAATTGGAGTCAGTTCTTTATGTCTCCATAGCGATTCTCAACTTATTGTAAATCAAATACTGGGAGAATTCCAGACTCGAGGAGAACGACTCACAACATATCTAAAGAAGACCAAGCTGCTGCTCAATCAATTGGATCACTATTTAATCAAACATGTTCCTCGAGAGGAGAACCAGGAGGCCGACGAACTGGCAAAGCAAGCTAGCATGAAGAACAACACCATTTCTGGAACGGTAGCCATCTCAGAACAACTAGCCCCAGGTTTCGAAAAAGAGGATCTGATAGCTGCAATCGAAGAAGAAACTTGGATGACTCCTATCCGGAAATACTTGCGAGATGGTACACTACCCAACGAGCGTAACGAAGTTAGGAAAATCTTGAGGAGTGCTTCCCGCTACACGATACAAGAAGGCATCCTCTATCGGCGCGGCTTCTCTAACCCCTTATTAAGATGTGTCGCCGGAAGGGAAGCCAAGGAAATCTTATCCAACATCCATCAAGGAAGTTGCGGAGACCACACTGGAGGGCAGACTCTGGCAAAGAAGATACTCCGATATGGATATTTCTGGCCCACCTTAAACAAAGACGCCTTGGACTTCGTCAAAAAATGTGACAGATGTTAGAAATTTGCTAAAATCCCTCGACTACCAACCAATGAGATTACTCAGATGACCAGTCCTTGGCCCTTTGCGGTATGGGGAATTGACCTGATTGGCGAACTGCCGATGGGCCGAGGCGGAGCCAAATATGCTATAGTGGCAGTCGACTATTTCACCAAATGGGTGGAAGCGGAACCTTTAAATAAAATATCTTCGGCAAAAGTTATTAACTTCTTGATCAAAAATGTTTTATGCAGATACGGGGTTCCACTCAAAATCATATCGGACAATGGACTTCAATTTGACAGCGAGGAATTCACCGACTGGTGCCAAGAGCACGGAATTCACAAAAGCTTCTCATCTGTAGCTTATCCCCAGGCAAACGGGCAAGTCGAAGCTGTCAAAAAAATTCTCAAAACTCTAATCAAGAAGAAACTTGAAAAGTCAAAAGGCGCTTGGGTGGATGAACTTCCTACGGCACTTTGGGCCTACCGCACATCTTACAGAACATCAACAGGACATACTCCTTTCTCTTTGGCATACGGATCGGAGGCCATGCTCCCAGTTGAAATTGTAGTGCCCTCCCACCGTAGGATCCACTACAACCCAGAAGAGAATGAAGAACTGCTACACATGTCTTTGGGCCTAATTGAAGAAAGAAGAAATGATGCAGCACTTAAAGCGGCAGCTCACAAGCAAAAAGTGGCAGCACGATACAACTTTAAAGTCAAGCACCGCAACTTACGAGAAGGAGATCTTGTTCTCAAACGGATCTTCCCGCGCCCCGGAGCGCTAGATCCTATCTGGGACGGACCCTATTTAATTCATAAAGATCTCCACAACGGAGCTTATATTTTGTCAACAGTGGACGGAGAGGTGTTCCAGAGGGCATGGAACATCCAACACCTTTGTCGATACTTTTCTTAACTTGTACTGCCCATATGAAGTGAATTAACAAAGAGAATCAGTGGATGTAGGCATTTTCGTGCCGAACCACTTTAAAAATATTGTCTCTTTTTAACTTGTTCTTTTATATCTTGGATGCTTGTTAAGCTTTATCCTTTTCTGTTGGACAAAATCCTGTATAACGGCATTTCCATTCTGGATACTTCACGGCACAACCTCACCTAGACAAAACCCAACAGGTACTATACGAATCTATGCCCTCGTCAATGAGACACTTTTGCTCCAGCATCCCTCTGCTGCGGGTTAACTCATTGCTCGCGACGGCCCTCAAAGCCAATTGTAATGAGCCGATCATAAGCCACCGAGAAGGCCGACTATAGCCGAGGCAGCTCATTACGGCGTTCGGCTCGCCGGCGACTGTGAACCGATTATGAGCCCCAACATAAGGTGTGGCCAGCCAGGGGCAGTTCACAGTTGACGATCGGCACCCATGCTAGCCGGCCACGGTAAATCGAATAATACCGACGATTAGGGCCATAATTGCCCGGGTAGTTACTGTGCGCGATCTCGGCTCCGATGTGTCTTAAGTACGGCTGTGGTAAAAAAGAAAACTCCCCGCGGAGGCGTAAGATGGGTGACGAATGTCTCCAAGACCCACAGCTAGGGAAAGTGACTACAAAACCCGTTTGCCACGAACTTAAGCACATCGAAGGCCTTCCGTGATTGGAAGTTTTACTATTCCTTAAATCTCCATTTTATTTATAAAAACTTTCCTCCTATCCTCTATGACGATCACTAAAGTACAGGACACAAAATAGGAGACACTCGCTAGTGGAAATGAGAACTCACGACTGGATAACAGGCCACTCAGCTGCATTCCATCCTCAGTCACACAAGACATTCAATGTTGCCGTCTACAACTAAAACATGAAGGGCGGTACTTTCTTTTCTTGTACATAAACATGTAGCTATAGCCTATTCACACATCACGCTAACATTGTGAGACATGAAATTGTATTTTAAGCAAGAGCTTAGCATCAAACACGATTAAAGCACATGCGTATACACAGCCATATTTCTTATGCAACATACCAAAATAATGACAGCATTCAAACACACAGAATCAACTTATGTTATGAAATTATATAAGAATAAAATCATTCGCTACAACGACATAATTACATAATTACAGCCTGAAAGTACATTAATGTTTTAGACTAGTATATTCAGGAATGCCAAGTAAACCAAAAATGTAGTCGGTCGCAGCAGGGCTCCGCCTCTATCTTGCTAGCCCCCCGGGATCTACTTGACCACAGGATCAGAACTCCCAGCATGCTGGCCAGAGGTCCCACCTGTCCGATTCAGGAGAAGAATCCATCAGATAAATAATACGCAATCAAGTTAAGAAAAGATTGAGAGGGAAGACTTACCGGCATCTGCTTCCTGATTATCATCCCCCAACTACACACCCACTTCCTCGACGGTAAGCAGCCGCATGCCCTCCTTCACTGCCACTTTCTCCTTCCCAGTAAACTGGGCCGTGACCACATCCATCCTGAAAGCTACACCACTCTCCTTATCCGCCTCATCCTTGGCCTCCTCCAAAGCCCGGAGATATATCCTAGCCATGACCCGGAGATAATCGTCCATCCAGGATAGGTTGCCCTGCTTTCAAGTACGGAAATACATGTCCTGAAGCATCTCATCCATCATCCCCTCGTTCTCCTCAAACTCCCTCATCCGGGCCTCGGAAGCCGACAACCTTGCGACGGCAGCATCTCTCTCCAATCGGTATCTCGAGCAGTCAGCCTGAAGGGATTTCCGCATCGCCTCCATCTCCTCCTTCAGCTTGGCTTGAGCAAGCTCTGCGGCCTCAAGCCTCCCAGATAACTCCTCTATCTGCCCAAGATCCGCTTTCCGAACCTCATCCACCGTGGCAATGGCCATATCGATTCGTTCCTTGCAGATGGCCTCCATTATACGCAGCTCGGCTCTACTAGCCTCTCCCATAGTCTTCTTTAGCCGTCTAGAGGCCGCCTCATACAGGGAGATCTGAATGGCCTGATCGGCAAGCTGTTTGGCCTGATCGGAGACCATTAGCCGTAACCGAATGTTAGCCCTTTCGATTTTCTCTCCAGCCTTGACCAGTCGGGCATGATGCGCCATCAGCCTCCTGGTCTCCTCAGCCACCCGATCGATGTTCGCCATGGCCTCATCCAAAGACTTAGCCTCATCAAGCACCCTTACCATAGGATTGCGGGGTAGGAGGTGCTCACCGGTAACCTCATCAAAGGAAATATCATGGAGGCTCGGGTCCAGATCTGGATGACCCGTGAATGGGTTACGAGCCAAGCCAGGACGATCAACATGAGTAACGGTAGGATTCTCTGATGGATGTGGAGATGGTATGGACTCAGTATCCTCCCCCGTAATATCATGGATAGACTGGGTTGGGGGCTGAGGTCCAAGCGAAGGTTCGAACATGGAACGCCTCCTCTTTCTCTTTTGAATATCCTCTTCATTACCCCGAGAAGAGGACGATAGCCGACTACGCCCCCAGAACGGTCAGTCGAGGGCTTCGGTTTAGCAGAAGCTTTGAGGAGTTTGAACTGTTCGAGGCGGTGCCGAATGTCTGATGTCTTGGCCGCCTTACCCGTTCCTGAGATGAAAACCAAGTATTACAAGCATGCATGAGACTATAATCCAAGAAACATGTGAAGTTAAAAAAGGAGTCAAGAATTCACCTTGAACCACCGGAGTTGCCCTAGCTGAAATACTCTCAGAAGATACACTGGCACCAGTCCCGGCCTTATCAGACTTCTTTGGTTTCTCCACCAAGGCCGGCCCTTCCTCCAACCCCTCAAAGGCTTGACGGAAAGCATCATCTGTCCACTCTTGAATCTCACCCGCTTGCCCAGAGGTCAAGGCACCAACGCCACTACCACTCTGCCCTTCGCAACCGTTACCACCATCACCTTCTCCATCACCTCCGCTTTCCTCCTCGCCTCTTTCCTCCTCTCCACTTTCCTCCTCCGAAACATCTGGGCATGTGCTGGGAGAGGGTCCATCAGATTCCTTAAGCTTCTTCCCCCCGACGAGAAGAGGTATCGAGAAGGGCATCCTCTTTCTACTCTTTGTCGTAGCCCCTCCTTTGGCTTTGGCAGCTCTTTCCTCAGCCGTATCCCTCTGCTTGACCACAGACTGATGTGGTAGGATTAAGTTGTGTTCCAGGAGAGTGGCATTCCTGATTAGGTAAGAAGATGACCTATCCCTTCTCGAAATGGCCTCTATCTCCGCGGCCATCCGAACCAAGTGGTCATTCTCCACGACCGCAAAGCCACCTGTCGCTAGCAAGAAATAAAAACACATAAGAAGAACCATTCCTTCTTGAACATGGTGAACTTTGAATACAAGTCCAAGACCGGTTTGAAGGACACGGCTGATTCCAAGCTGATGTATGAAGACCCCTTCTTGTAACCCCTCAAGTTATATAGATATCGAATTTCCCGGTTAGAAGGGGTGCGTCCATACTTTCTCTGGAAAATCACGAATAAGCACACTAAGATAGCGTAGGAGTTGGGCTGAAGCTGGAAGGGGGCCACCTTCAAATAAGTAACGAAACTAATTATCCAGGCATTAATTGGAGGAATGGCCCCACACATGCAGTGGTACCTACTATAAGCAAAGTATCCTTCAGGGGGATTATATGGCATAACCCCCTTCTCTGGCAGCAGCATACGTGTTCTATCAATCCCAAAGGAACGGGAGATAACATCAAGCTGCTCCTCTCTGAGAGAGCTCGGAAAGCAATCAGGAGGAGAGTTCAGAAGCTCTTGAGGACCATATCCATCCACTAGTGATCTCGGGGTGGGTCCCTGTCGTCCCGGTCCTGGCTGGGCTGGGGGCACCACAGGGGACTCTCTTCTGTCCGTAGATTTCCTTTTTTCTGATCGATTTTCCACTTTATGAGACATTTATCTGCAATACAAGAAAGTACATCATTAAAACATATAAACCATGTAGTCTGGGATTTCACTCGTAACTCAAACATTAGTTCAAGGGCAAAAGGTCAATCGACAAGTTCATTCGGTACACAAGGTCCCCGAGTCCATTCGGTAATCGAAAACGAAAGTACATTCGGCAGAGTAGGGCCTCACCTGGTTCGGCGAAGATAAGGGTTTGATTCGGCTAACATGTTCGATTCGGCAGAAAAGATAGTTTGATCCGGCAAAGGCAGGGGGTGGTTCGGCTGATGAGGAAAAAACGGAAGCGTTAGGGCCCTATTTATAAGCAAATATCAATGACCGGACCAGTTGGATCGGCGTTACAGACCGGATGGAAACACCCAAGTTCAAGACAAAGCATTCCATGTGCATGCACATGCCCTACTTTGGAGGGCAAGTGTTGGGCGCATTTCCACCACCGGACCAGAAGCAAGGGAAAGAAGACCGGACCAAAGACTACCGGTCCAATTCCATGCTACCGAGCCAAAGCTAGGAAGGCACTACCGAACCTACCACCTCCAACCATTCACTACCGAACCAAAATCCCAATACACCCACCACCGAATCAACTACCACCGGACCAGGCACTACCGAACCAACCCCTTTCTCCATTCACCACCGGATCAACCTCTACCGCTCCAACCACTACCGGACCGCTCACAACCGGACCAACGTCAACAGGCCAGATCGCTTCAGCCCAGGCCCACCAACAATAATATACATCCAAGACCCATGCCCCCAGCCTCACTCTATAAATAGAGGGGCAGGGGTACAACAATGGCAGACAAGTTTGAGAGCTCAAGCGCAGACGGAATTTTCAAACAACTTTCATATACTTGTATACAAAGCTTTGTACTTGTAATTTGAAGAGAAAAAGGAGAATAACATATAAAGTGGACGTGGGCATGTTCTGGCCGAACCACTATAAATCTGTGTTTCTTTTACAGTTTAGTCCATCTATTTTATATATTCGCATAAATCACCCAAATCGCTAAGAACCATATATAATCAACTAAATCGTACGACTTGGAGGTGTTTGCCCATTTTTTGTGCAAACAAAAGTTAAGCCTGGATTAGGCCTACGAATCAATTTTGGGATCAAGCATAATCAACTGATGTGACAGCCGGCTAATCACTTTTCTCTATTTTCCATGGTAGCTTTTACCTCCATTATTCTTTTCCTTAGCCAAAAAGCTACTTTTTTCTTCACTTTAATTAGCCAAGTGACATAATTAGAAGGTAATTAACAAAGGGATTAAAAGATTTACTGTTTGGTCACCTTGGAAAATGGAAAGATCACTCTTCACGCGGATTTGCTTGGATTTGTGTGCATTTGGGAAATTGGTGACTAGTATGATACTTCTCACTTTATTATACATGTTAATATAGATAAAAGATGGTTTTAATTAATTTTTCAACTTTAAAACATGAGTAGAGATAAATCTAAATACCTACATGATTTATAAACGAATTTTGAAGTGTTTTTAAGAGTTCTAAAATCGGAATCTATATGTGTTCTTATAGGTATGACATTTCATGATTTCTTAGACCTACATTGTTTTGATGTAATTTCATGTATGGATGACATGTATGTGCTTGATATGTTGTATGAATGCTATAATTTCTTGTATGTGTGTATATATACATATGTGTGTGTGTGTGTGTGTGTTTGTATGCTTTTATTGGTTGAAACGTCGTTCGATAGACGACTTAGAGCTAGGAAGTTATATTTGATTCGAGACTTGTGCAAATATGACGGCTGCATACATGATGCGGCCTCAAAACAGTAGAACTAAGTGTTAGAAATGGTTGGGGTGAAAAGGAGTTGTTTGAAGAATAAAAAATGATGGATGCATGATCAATCGTATGGATCAGATTGATGCGCTAGTCAATGTGCAATCGATATGGGTGACAAGGAATAACCCTAAATGCTATGTTTCAAGTCGATTGGAGTTGAGTTGCTCAAGTTATGATAGTTTGAAGTATGGATCGGCTATAAATTGATCGGTATTGCATTACTTAGGGCTTCAAAATGGAAAATTTTAGGACTTCCATGAAGAAACTTCGAGCTTGCTTCGAGGCGTGAAAAATGTCGAAAAAGATTGGGGAATTGGCCGAAAATGGCTAATTCATGACCCTATGGGTTGGTACTTATCTTCTAGGAAAAAATAGTAAATTAAATAAAAGTTGAAGTGTGAACTTTAGGTCGGAGGGAAGAAAATTTCGGGCATGGGAACCAAGAACTTCGAGCCGCTTGTGGAAAAACCTTACGAACGTAGGGAATAATAGGTCGGATCCGACCCATCCCCAAATCCAATATGGGCGGCCGATTTGACTCGGATTGACAACAAACTTTCAGGGATGCTAGACGATGATGTGAGGAACATAAGGATGAATTATGGTGGCAATATAACAGTTAGACCTTGAGATATAATGGATGGAAAATCCGTAGTGTATGGATAATGCTAAGATTACTTTAGGCCGGACCTAGGAAAATTAGGAGATCACTCCGGTCAGACTTAGGAAAATTCCGAGGAAGCTCATGATGATATTCTATGACTTTTGTGGATGTCCAGAGATGTTCTGGACTAAACAAAATAATGATGAGAGTTATATGAGGATCCATAAGGATAAGTATTAGGATGCGAACTTGTGAAATGGAGCTAGAACATGCTCTATTATTGATATGATGTGTGCAAAAGAATCGTTGATATTTCGAGATTTCAATGTGTACTTGTGAAAGAGGGTTATGTGAGGATGCTCACTTGTGCTAGGACATGCCCCAGATTCTTCAGAAGGAAGGACTACTAAGACACGCAGTTTAGCTCCTGGCTTATTGAATGGCATAGATTTGTGTATTGAAAGACTAAGACGTTTAGTATTCTCTGACCTAGGACGAAGTAATACGAGTTCTCATATATCCAACGCACTGAGTTAGTGATGCGATGATGTATGTTGTGTTTGTTTTGTTTATTGGGGATGTCATATTATGCATGTGTCATTGATGTAGATGTCTAGACACTGTGTATGTACTTTGATGTATAGTACACCCGTGATGATTATGATTTAGAGTAACATATTTGATGTCATGTGATAACTCTTTGGATGTAGGGATGGATCATGTATGATTCTCTATACCCTATGTCCTATAGATTGACTTTTATTGTATTTAAGGTTACCTGTTGCTCACACCAGACTATTGTCTAACTTGAGATTTTATTTTTTGCTTCTTATTATTTTGGTTACTCTTAAATGAGTTGATTAGGAATAACATGTCTAGTGAGCACGTGCAGCTGTACATGTGACGAGTGGAAGGTTATGCTTTCCAATACTCTACTTGGGCTCATTACTGCTTATTATTCTGCAGTGCAATAATAAGGAGCTTATCGATGCTTTTTACTTAGAGACGGTTTTCTTTAAATTATTATTTGATGTATAACTCTATCGCTTATGTTATATAACTTTGATGGATCTTTACACTTCAATATGGTATTGATTCATTTAGTTATATTTACTATTTCTTCACTTTTATATTTGTATGTGATATTTTATTTTACTCGATACACCAAGAGACGTACAACAAGTCCTGATGTTGGAGACTTTTGTACTTTACCACTTGACAATCGTTCTACATCAACCTAGCAGTGCACTATACTTGTTTTTTTAAATTATTATTTGATGTATAACTCTATTGCTTATGCTATATAACTTTGATGGATCTCTGCAGTTCGATATAGTCTTGATTCATCTAGTTGTATTTACTATTTCGTTTGTTTTATATATATACGTGGTATTATATTTTACTCGATGCACTGTGAGACATACGACAGGTCCTGATATTACAAACTTTAGTACTTTACGACTGGATAATCATATTACATTGATCGGCATCCTGGCAGTGCACTATATAGTTGTATTAAATGCCGAAGGTGTAGTGTGGCTGTCACATATTTGGTTCTAATATTCATGCTATATATTAAGGATGTTAAAAAATTACTGATTGTAAATCTTAATATGAAAGGCCTTGGAGAAGCAAACGTAATTCTTGGTGTTAAGAGTAATTGGTCAATAAAGGGAATTTCTTTGGAGCAGCCTCACTATATTGAAAAAATACATTATATGATCCTAGTGTAAAGCTATTTATAAACACTGGTAAAGGTGTAAGATTGATTATATGAGCATCATTGGCAGCACTTGGTATGCATAGTGCCTACATCGTAGGATAATTGTCAGGTAGACCTGGTATAGAGCATGGGCATGCTACAAAAAGGGTCATGAGATATTTTATAAAAACAATGAACCTGGGAAGGTTATAGTGAGGCAGACATGAACATTTTATCGAACGACTACAAAGCAACAAGTGAATATACTTTTCATGGAGCCGTTTCATGGAAATTTAAGAAACGGACTATTTTGGCTCAGTCCACCATGGAGTCTGAAAAGATGGCACTAGTGATAACTAGTGAAAAAATTAGATTTATAAGAAATCTGCTAGTTGAGATTTCTTTATAAGAGAAACCGATTTAGTTGCGTTGATCCATTGCGATAGTATCACGGCTATTGCAAAAGTTCAGAACCGTTACTATAACAGGAATAGATGAAAAATAGGTCGTAAGCATAACACTGTGAGGGAATTTCTTTCTTTAGGGGCTGTTAGAGTAGATCGTGTTTGCAGAAATGAAAATTTGAAAGATCCTTGATGAAAGGACCGGCCAGAGAGAAAGTCCATCAAACTTCTAAAGCAGTGGGTCTGTCACCTTTAGAATGATGATGAGTTACCTGCAATGGTAAACCGACCTAAATGACTGAAGACTCCAAGAACTAGGTTCAATGGGTAATAACAAGTTGTGAAGTGATATAGGTTGAATATGCTACTTTCTTAAAACAAATGGAATCATGTATTCCTAAAGCGATAGAAATAGGATTTAATAGATCCTCTTAATGAGATATATTACTCTTGATAAACTCACCAATGTGAATGTAGAATTATGCCTATTACTACGCAAATGTTCAAATCGAAAGATTTTAAAAGGCCCACCTTTCATACACGGCTATAGTTATGTACAATCTTATATTTTTTGGAAATTTCATGAAAATATTTTAAAAAACCAATTAAGGGATCATTTGGAATTTGTTTTGAGTTGTTATAAATTTGAATAAGTGCATTGTGCTTGAATCCCACACCATCGAGAACATTGAGAGACATATTTATCTGGTTTCTTAGCTTCTAACGTAGGCTCGTTGGGTACCCAATGTTGCTCTTGTATTAAGGAGGAGCGCATGCATAAACACCAAACACACTAACCGACCTGCCGACTTGATTCGACCTAACTCGAACCGGGCTAATGTGGTATGGCACTTTTATATTTGATATAAATATTTTAAAGTTTTTTTTTGAAATAATCATTAGGACAATGTTTCATAACTTTCATTTAAAATTATTTTATGATCTGTTTTCTTAGACTACATGCTCCTATATTTCCCACTAAATAAGTAATGTACTCTCGGTTTTTTGTTTATTTAACCGATGAATAAACGAGACAAAAGGAACAACATTCCATAGCCAATTTTCTAATTTTCCATCTTCCTTTATGAAAAAAGGAGCAATCGAAAGGGTTCTAACGCTAATTGAAATACTTCGATGCAAAGGTCTACTGAATACTATATTCAGATTTTAAATCCTGGAGGCGATGCTGCTTATCGCCTGCCTTGCACACTTTGGGAAGAACGATGAAATATATTAAAAAGTCGACAATGTATGTGAATCAGGCAACAAGGCTGATGAACTTCATTGTTTCCAACAATTTAATACGTTTAAACAATGTCTAAAACTGATGACATGTCTAGAACTACTATTGTCACTGCAAATGAACCGTTTCGATTTGAAGGCCTCTGCTTCGAACAATGGAGACAAAAGATGGATTTTTACCTGACTATAAGGAAGACGGTGAACGTGCTCACAACCGAGAAGCCAGTGCTACCAGAAAAGCCAACAGACGACACAACAAAACAACTACAGATCTTGACAAAAAAACGACTACCTATGCAATAACTGTTTCCTCAATGAACTGAGTGATGATCTCTATGATTACTACAACTCTGCCAAGTCAACAAGAGATATATGGAAAGGGATACAAAAGAAGTACAAAATGGATGAGACTATAGCTAAGAAGTACGTAGGTAGCTGCTATCACCATATCACAGATGATAAGTCATTGGAGGCGCAGTCATACGAAATCTAGAAAATCACCAATGAAATCATTGTAACACCTTACCTCTATACCCATATTATCAAAGAGTGTTACCGGGTAATGCTATCTGATAATATAAAGAACAAGGCGATATTGGACTATCACACATGTATATTCTGTTGGGCTAACACCAGTACGTATTTCAAAATCATATACTACTCATCTATACATACTTAGTAGTGGCACAAAGCAATAAGCACGTGTGTTTCCAACGTATAGTGTAATAAATAATATAAACAAATAATAGAGAACACAAAGTCATCAACGCAATGATAATCTATAATGAAAAATATACATAATATATATTCCAATACAAATATTACATCTCAACAACAAATACCAACATGAATGTGCAATCACAAATACAAAATCTATACACTAATTGATTAACTAACATCCCAACTTTCAAGCTATGCCCAACAACCACAAGTCGGTGTCTTCGTCTGTGAACTTGAAATGTCTCGGACTTATCCAAGTATCATGTAAGTAACACACAGGTCGGGTTATGTCTAGAATAGTTATGTCAATTTATCATAACAATGGGCATGGTACAAAAATATATCTCTAAAATGACATATAAATATATCTAACAAAACAACATACTTCAAACAATGTACAAGTGTCATCACTCATATATAAGTAAAGTCAAACTTTATATCAAGTGCTATAATATCAAAATGGATGAAACATCCACACATTCAACCATCATCAATACATAAATATCATCAAACATCACATAGCATGCACACATTATCTCTTAGATAATCAACTGGTAGACATACCCATGATTTGTCATACTCAATACAAAATCTCGCTAATAATCAAGCATCAATCAATCAACACACAATCTCTCAGATAATCAACTAATAGACATACTCGGGATTTGTCCTACTCTTATCAGCCTAGTTATCTCTCAGATAACCATTTAATAGGTAAGTATGGGGTCATACTAATTCATGAAGTCTCGGTCTCATGAATATTCTCAATCATGTAAGCACTCATCTTGACTTCCATCCACATAGTTAGTCGCATGGTTCTCAGCCCCATGAATCCACAAATTGGATCTCGGTCACCCATAATAATAATAGTACAATAAGGTACAATTGTAGTATCATATGTCCACCATAACCAAATGGGAAGCTGATAGATCTCAGCCTGCTTCACATTCTCTCCACGCTACTTCTACAACCCTTAGTTACCCGACATCCGTCGTGACCCAATATCCATTGAGTGCAAGTCTACACCATGCAATGGTCACTACTTTGAAAGTGCCCCATTGGTAATAGACGGTGGCCAATGTGACATGGGCCAGCAGTCTATTACCAATGGGGCACTTTGCAAGGTCATGACCATTGCATTCGTAGACTTGGCTCTAGTCATACAAGTCTAAAAGTTATGCCACAGATTCGACGAGCGACCTTGCAATCCTATCGTTTAGATGGATACTAACCTAATCTGGTTTACTGCTTGCCAAGTAATAAGGTTATGCTACTCAGTCAATAGATACACGAAAGACTCTCAGCCTACGAACTCTCAGCTGGCTACCTCTATGCAATAATCTCATGCAATACCCCATATTTCCCTATATAAGTGTCGTTTATTCACAAAAGTAATCAACAAATATTAGCCTAGGCTTCCCATGCCACATGGTGTTGTTTGCCCATTTACTCAATGCTCGTAAACGATCCTCACATCGCACAATTATTATATACGATGAGTCATAGGAGTAATCGAAAAAATATTATCGAATGTCCTATACCGCTTGGTGTTGCTAACATTTACTCATAATTCTCACGATATACATCACATAATCACACAATTCAACTATTATTGGTTTAGATAGGTTTTGTAATACTATCTTTTATTTTTAAAAAGATAAATATTAATTTGAATGGGGTTTATATATATAATTCTCATTCTTTTCTAAAATATTTATTTAAAAACCATTTATTTACAAGGAAATCCACATTTAAACATTCTTCCAATTTCAAATCCCTTAAACTCCTTTTATAAATAATTCATAAACTTTGAAACTATTCTTTAATAATTTTAAAGTCGTAATTCAATTGAAAATTAAAAATTAAAATTTTCTTTTAAATAAAGTTTTTAAATAATTCCATTCTCCAAATAAAGACATTCAATTAAAAATAATTTTCCTAAATCCATAATATAAAATTCTGAAAACAATGTGTTAAAACCAACATTCACATTCAAATTGTTTTTAAACTATTATTATTACATAGTATTTCATCAAACTAAAGTTATGTTCTAATAAAACCTTCCAAATATTTGACACAAAAATGTCGATTGGTAACACTTTATTTATATAACGAAATCCTAAAATAGCCTCTCCATAATAATTCACTTCAAACGCTTCCATATATGTGTGTGTGTGTGTGTGCGCGCGCGCGCTTTTAAATTGATGTCCCCTTTTATCTAAATCAAACACTAAATATTTCTTCCAAAGTTTACTTAACAATATTATATGTGTGTGTATCCCCTAAATTAAAATTTCCATATAATATATAAATTACTTTCAGCTTATTATCATTATAAAATATTATGTTATAAAAGTCTATTTTTATTAACACCAAATAAAATTCACTCATCACTTCAAAATATAAAATTTAAATTCTCTTTTTATAAAAAATCCTTCAAATATTTTTACAACCATATATTAATAAATATATATACACTCGAATATTCGCTTATTCGATCAAACTTCGAAAACCATCGCTTTGCGAATAATTTCTACTCATACAATTTGTAACGACCCGTAATTTTTGATGTTTAGAATTTATTAATTTAATAGGATTTTGGTAATTAAATCTGGAATAAACAAAAAATTGAAATTTGTTAATGAATTTAATAACGGCCTGAAATGTAAAAATGTTAATGCAAGTAAATAAGTAAATAAATTTAGCACGATCCCAATTAACTGAAACAATTGTAAGGCTATAATTGATCGTGAATATTGAATTAATTAATGAATTAATATATGTGAAATGGTAATTGAATAAAATCAATGTTTAGTAAAAAATTATAACATTGGTTTGGAAATGATAAACTTATAAAAATGTGATTGAGAGTTAATGATAATAATTATTATAAGTTAACCATTTATTTAGTCCATTAAGTCAAAATTTGTAATCAATTGCAATGAATTTCAATAAATGGAATTAAATATTTATATACTATGTTAATGAGAAATTAAGATGAAAATTGAAGGCTTTAATGTGATAAATCATAAACAAATGTTAGTTGCATCCTTATTGTGATAAATGATGTGAATAACAAGGTTTAAAAATTCAAAAATGGATTTTTGGAAATTTTAATTTATAACTTCTGAATTTAATGAAATTGAAATTAAACACTGCAATTGATAGATTTATCAACTTTAATTTGACATCTAAATTTGTTTAAAATTATTGAGATAGTTTAAGAAATCAAAGATGATAAGATTTGTTGATTTTAGAATTTAGATTGAAGAAGTGATTAATTAATTTAATATTAAATTATTTAATTAACTGGAAAATAGCCATTTTGACCACTGACTCGCATTTCGATGAAACTAGTTTCATCGGATCCCTAACGGTGAATTATTGTAGGTTTTCAAGTTTCATAGCTATCGGACTTGTCGTTTGATCATACGAGCTCGAAACGTCTAGAAATCAATTGAAATCAATTTGAAATAACTTGATTTTAGCATAACTTCTTCATACGATGGAATTTGGACTTGAAAACCTGTTCCATTGCATTTAAAATATTTTAAAACATCTATTTTGATATATGTCTTGACCATTTTCATTCCGAAGTCGAATCGGGCTTTTTGGGTCGTGTATTGTTCAATTAATCTGGTCCATTCTTTCTGTTTTAGTTCTGTCTATATATATATATATATCTAGTTATAAACCCTAGCAGCCTTTCTATTTCTCATTTCTGTACATACAGAAATTTTGTTCCTCCTCTTCTCAATGGCTGAAAACCCTAAAACTCCTCAGTTCAATTCCAATTCAAATTACCACTTCAAAATTCAAACTCCACAAACTATATCGAATTATATATGGATTTGAAGCTCTCTACGAGCGCAAGTCAAATATATGATCCATTTTTCAATATGGGTTTCGATATGACGGAAATCAATGAATTATCCACGGCCATTCATCGCGCGTTGATCATCTTCATCGGATTGTCAAATCGCGGGTACCGTTGGGTAGAAAGCGACGCACGCAGTGCATCGGTGGTGTTTGCTTGGTGTTTTGATGGTCAGATCGTCAGCAATACTTCAATTAGGTCATAAAAATTGGCCGCGGCTACTGGATTTTGGGCGACCGGAGGCCACGTTTTGGGCTGCCGTGTGGGTCGGGGGAAGCTGGAGGAAGGTCGGCGGCAGGCCGGTGGTGGCACGGCGCGCGCGTTCGAGCGAGAGGTGGCGGCGCGTTTTCGTGCATGCGTGGGTTTCTTGTTCGTGCGTTCGAAGGTTGCCTGGGAGTTGCGTGCGTGAGGGTGATGACGTGTTCTCAAGGTTAGGTATTGTTTATTTATTTTTTGTTCTTTTGATTGTTTTATTTAAATTTTGTTCCAATTCATCTTACGCCTGTAGCTTTTGCATACGGACTCGGACTCACACGCGGTTTTCTCTACTAGGATCATAATAAAATTTCGGACATTTTGACACTAGTTTGGACAAATTCTGAGACTGTTCAAATTTTTGGTTTAAATTGGATTTAAATTCAATTTAAATTCAAAAGGTGAGTGTTTTAGCCCACTCACAACTTCTAAATTTTATTGTGTGTGTTAAATTAATTTTTGATGTGATTAGAAATTTATTTATGACTGTTTGGCATTTTTTTAATCATCATCTCAGTTAAATTGGATTTATTGAATTAAATTGTTGTCTAATTTATTATTGCATATAAACTGCCAGTTAAATTATTATTTAATTTATTATTGAATATAACTGCCAGTAAATACCTGTTATTTATTGTCTGTTCTATATTGATGTTATTGTTCAAATTGGATGATGATTGTGATAGATGGTTGATGGTTGATATTGGATGAACGGATGTTGTATTTTATATTGTTGTAAACTGCAAGTTGTTATGCATTTTTATTTCATTCGGGATTGCGGTTTGAAATGACATATAACCGTATTTTTATTTTCAATTACGGATTGAAATGATAAATATCCGTAGCACTTGACCATAGGGTAGAAAATTATATACAGACACCGTGGTCTATGTATAAAAATATTTTGAAATGATTTCTATGGTTTTGTAAGAAATATATGGGTTAAATAAATATTGATTTTAGATGTTATATAAATGTTATTTTATTATTGATTTTTAGCTATGTATAAATTTGTTTTGAAATATAAAATAAGTTAAATAATAAAGTTTAATTGTACTCATATAATAAGGTTAAGTATCTGTTTAAATTTATTGTATATAGAGTTTATAATGACTTAAATAAAATTAAGGTTGGAAGATAAATATGAAATTGATTGGAATCAAATTATTTAAGAATTATACCGAATAAATTTGATTTGAAATTTAAATAAAATCGAGATTTTAAAGGGTATGATTTTATAACTTGATTTTGGTTTAGAGCGATTTAAATGAATATCCAGTTGATTTAAATGAATATATCAAGTTAAATAAATTGAAAGAATATCCAGTTATTTGAAGTTTAAAAGTTTTACTTAAATGATATTGGATTTATTAAGTAAACATTTCAAATCTAAATAGTAGTAATTGAATTTGATATATATGGAATTATCAAAGAATTAGTTTTGAAATGATGGAACACTTAAAGCTTTGAAATATATGAAAATTGAAATGGTTTATTTGGGGTTCAAATCTGTATTTGGAATTGATTTGTGAAATTGAAGAAGCTATTTTATTTTATAAAGTAATTTAATAATTAACCCATTTAAGCGGTGTAGTTATGTTTCAAAGTTAGGAAATTCAAAGTATTATGTTTTGAAAGGTTATATTTCAAGCGTTTGGTTTAGAAATATTATAACTTTGAAAGTGTTATGGTTTTAGAAAAGGATATATTTGAAATAAAAATGATATTATATTGATTTGGTTTTGAAATGGAAGTGATATCATATTTATATGGTTTTGAAATGGATATCATATTCTGGTTTTGAAGTATAATTATTTGAAATGACCGTAGTGTTATAATAACATTTGGTTGTTAAAGAGACCGGGATCGGAAGTTGTCATACTCTCTGCCAACTCCGAAAACCACTTTAACAACCGTGTACGCGGTGGAGATTCCAGAATGAAGTAGGATGGTGTCGGCGTTCCTTTGAGGTATGAACGTGGACCCGACTCCCGTGAGTTGGCATAAGGTGGCTAAAACAAGAGCGATCTCGGGCCAGTGAGGTAGCCCCTCTTATCGGACACACTCCTTCGATACCATTCTATAACTCTGCGATTGATTGTGGCCCTTTGATTTTTGAGGGTGTGGCTCGAGGTGGGCGGTAGCTGCGTGCCATGCGTCACCACCAGCCCGTGTGCGTAATTGGTATATCTACCCTGGCATTGCCTTGTGTGCCGTGTCACCTACCCTAGCGAGCCTTGTACGAGTTTGATTTGTGTCGTACCTATGGAGTATCTTCTCGTAGTCTCCCGATCAGGAGATATGCATGTACTGTATAGACTACTGGCACAAGTGTTAAGGGGAATATCGGGTCACTCCTTAACGCTATTTTAAAGTAAATTTATTTTACTAATAGACATTATTATAATAGCAAAATATTACTACATAGTAAATAGTTTAACGGATCCTTAGGAGATGTGAATCCCGAGCATCTCTTAAGTTACTGCACTCACATTGACACTGGATAGGGGATGTCAAATCCCGTAAACATCTCTGACGCCATTCCACTCATATTTATTTCTTTTAATTTAACTCACATAAGATCTTTTATTTCTGACTCGAGTGTTTTGTCCTTTCAATTCGCTCGGGTCAGTCTGAGCATTTCGGGATTCAAAGGCTTTATTTCTGTAGGACGAAGACGAAGATTGTATCACTATTATTTATCATATTATTCCACTACATTCATACTGTTCCGCTGCATTATTTATTATTCCCTGGTATGTGTAACTCTGATATGTGTTGTATAAGTATAATCAAATGTTTTTGTAAAACAGCTTCATGAACTGTTATTTAATTATTATATTTTGTCATTCCGCTGTGAGATTCTGCTTCGTTTTATTTCTTTCTCTACTTTTCTTATTCACCCCAATAACAATTCTCTCTTTTGTATAGTTTGAGTATGACGTGTGTGGTTTATCGTCGATTTAAAGCGTACAAAAAGGCGGGATGTTACAACGTGGTATCAAAGCTTTGGTTTAGCGATAAACCTTAGTTTTGTGGGGTCTGACTCTTTATTTATAGGGTGTAATACCCTATGATGAGTCGCTGTGTGTGTGTGTGTGTGTATGAGAGAGATTATTTGTTAGTGTTATAAAAGGTTTTTAATATTGTTTTAATTTGTACCGTTTTGTATTTATAAATTCTGGTTGGTGCATAGGACACTATGACATCAGTAGGGAATTCTAAACACTTAATAGGACAGACCGACACAATATTTGTTTTGAATATAGGTGAATTAAATAATTTTGCCTATTATATTTTCTATATAAAATAAAATTTTATAAAGGTTATATCTGGTTGTAATATATCGGTTGTTAGGTAGTGAAATTTATAAATATTGGTTGTAAAATAAAATTTACAAATAAAAGAAATTTGGAAATTTCAGAACTTAAGTTCTGGGACTATTGAAACTGCTTTCAAAGGATTTTGGAATATAAAAATATTGTTTATAAGTATTTTCTGATATAAATATTTCAATATAAATTGAAAGAATTGTTTTAAAGAAATTTTGGAGTGAAATAAGTTCTGTACTCCCCTCTTTGTCGCTGGAAAATAATTTCGGTGATGAGCGCATGCATCATCAAAATTCATTTTTGAGTTTCGAAGTGGGAAGGCCACTGTAGTAGATTTAATGCAGATTTATTTTGATAAACAAATATAAATTTTAAATTGTTTTAAATATAATTGGATATATAAACTGTAAGTATATATATTTATCTATTATTTTAAAATGATTTGAAATCAAACCTGGTTTTTAATTCTTAAGTTTCCATTAATTAATAGTTTCATTTAGTGTAGTGAAATGGAATTTTACTAATAATTGAAACCCCCAAATGAAATATGAGATTTAGTGCTAAGTTATAAATGTGATTAAAAGAAAGTTGAAATTGTAACCTATAAAACAAAGGATAGGACTATGGAACACTAAATTGGTTAAAAGAAATGAGAAAACATGTATAACTCTCAATTACATTCTTAAAGGCATATATATAACTTACCAAAAGATGTAAAAAGTTGAAATGTTTATAAGAAAATGTAATGGATAATATACAAGTAAAGCTTGAAGTAATGAAAATATTCAACGAATTTGCTTTTATAAAGAAGAATTTAATGTTATAATTGTTGTAAACTTAAGAATGACTGAAAGGTCACTAATTAAATATAATAGAAAAGTTATAAATAAATGATAATAAACTTAAATAAATGTTGAGGTTATTTATAATAAAAATAAGTAGAACGATGAAGACTGTAAATAAATGAATTTGATACAATAAAAAGAAATTTTCATGATACGAATAAATGAAAATAAATGGAAATTTGTAAGAAGTTAAATGTAAATTAAAAGATAGATCGTTAATTGAATGAAAAGGAAATCAAACAACAAATGTTATGTAATGAAATTAATAAAAAATGAACTTGATCTTTTGTTTGAAATTATTGTTTGTTTGGTTTATGGTTATTTGGGCAAAGATACTTTAAAGCTTGTTTGGATGTGAATAATCTATTTAGTTTCATCTAAGACTGCAGAGTAAATGGTGCACTTAGTAGTTTATTTTTCATTCTGTAAAATTTAAAGTTCAAACTCGAACAACTATTTGTTTTGTTTGCTATGGATATATGGATGGTTGATTTTATTGACTTCATATGATGGATGTATGTTGTGATTGCAAGTGATTATTATTGATTTGTTTGTTAGTGGTTGAAACAACTTTAATATTTCATTTTATATAATTGTTAACCTTTTTGGATTATATAAGTGAAATACAGGTTATGAAAGCAATTTCTACTGCTTTTGATTTCATAAAATAAGCGAAAATTGCCCGACAAATAGGTACGTTTTCGGATTACGGTTTATAGCGTTATTATATTGTTCTTCCCGTGTTGGGATATATATTATTTTGGAAAATTATGTTGTATATTTTTATATTTGATATTATATTTCTCCCGAGTCTCTCCGTATAAAGGAGACTCTGCCGAAATTTTCCGTAAATTTTGGACTTAGAAAGTTTTTGAAAATGTTTTCCAAACTTATTAATTTGAGCGTAAAAAGATTTAATAGTTATAAATTGATATATTTTATTTAAATTATTAAATTTTGTAAATCTATTTATTTATAAAGTTAATATTTTTGAATAAGATGTATTGACTACTTAATTCTTTTTTTTCCTTCTTTTTCCTTTTCGAGGACGAAAAGTTTTGAGTGGGGGAAAGTGTAACGACCCGTAATTTTCGATGTTTAAAATTTGTTAATTTAATAGGATTTTGGTAATTAAATCTAGAATAAACAAAAATATGAAATTTGTTAATGAATTTAATAACGGGAATGAAATATAAGAATGTTAATGCAAGTTAATAAATAACTAAATTTAGCGCAATCCCAATTAATTGAAACAATTGTAAGGCTATAATTGATTATGAATATTGAATTAATTAATGAATTAATATATATGAAATGGTAATTGAATAAAATCAACTTTTAGTAAGAAATTATAACACTGGTTTGGAAATGATAAACTTATAAAAATGTGATTGAGAGTTAATGATAACAATTATTATAAGTTAATCACTTATTTGTAATCAAATGCAATGAATTTCAATAAATGGAATTAAATATTTAGATATTACGTTAATGAGAAATTAAGATGAAAATTGAAGATTTTAATGTAATAAATCATGAACCAATGTCAGTGTTTTAAATATCGGATTTCGGTCACGTTTCGTCTCAGAATTTTTACACAAGTTATCTCGTATCGGGGGAGATCTCGGACGAGATGGGTGCATATCGGGTGTACATCTCGGGTCTTATAATGCATCTCGGGAATATCTCGGATGTACTTATATGTCTAAAATTAATGTGTCAAAAATTTATTTAATGGTTATAACTTTCTTAGTAAAAATAAAAATGGTAACAGACTTGATTTATATGGAAAAAGGAATATTTTTAGAAGAGTAACAGCTTGATTAGCTTAATTGATTTGGTAATGATTGAATAATATCATTTTATTTGAAAATAATAAAGAAGTGAAACCTTTCGCTATGACTCATCAAGATAAAAAGTAAAGAATATGTTCAAGAAGTTGGTAAATTATAATTGGATTGAGTAGTTTCTTTTGAATCTATATGAAAATAAAAAATATTACGCAAAATAACAAAAATATAGAATTTTGGGTGAGAACTCGGATTGAGATTTTGATCCATATTTCGGGTGAGATTTGAATATCTCGGACGAGATGAGTGTCGAGGGAGATATGGAGGAGATTTGTTGTCTCGTCTCGTTTAAGTGTGAAAAGGAGATCTCGGAGGACATCTCGGGCGATATATAGGAGATTTAAAACCATGACCAATGTTAGTTGCATCTTTATTGTGATAAAAGATGTGAATAACAAGGTTTAAAAATTCAATAAATGGATTTTTGGGAATTTTAATTTATAACTTCTGAATTTAATGAAATTGAAATTAAACACTGCAATTGAGGGATTTATCAACTTTAATTTGACATCTAAATTTGTTTAAAATTATTGAGATAGTTTAAGAAATCAAAGATGATAAGATTTGTTGATTTTAGAATTTAGATTGAAGAAGTGATTAATTAATTTAAGATTAAATTATTTAATTAACTGGAAAATAGCCATTTTGACCACTGACTCGCATTTCGATGAAACTAGTTTCATCGATCCATAATGGTGAATTATTGTAGAATTTCAAGTTTTGTAGCGAACGGACTTTTCGTTTGATCGTACGGGCTCGAAACGCCTAGAAATCAATGAAATTGAAATCAATTTGAAATAAACTGATTTTAGCATAACTTCTTCATACGATGGAATTCGGATTTGAAACTATTCCACTGCTTTAAAAATATTTTAAAACATCTATTTTGATATATGGCTTGACCATTTTCGTTCTAGAGTCGAATCGGGCTTTTTGGGTCGTGTATCGTTCAATTAATCTGGTCCATTCTTTCTGTTTCAGCTCTGTCTATATATATCCAATTATAAACCCTAGTAGCCTTTTTATTTCTCATTTCTGTATGTACAAAAATTCTGTTCCTCCTCTTCTCAATGGCTGAAAATCCTAAAAATCCTCAGCTCAATTCTGATTCAAATTACAACTTCAAAATTCAAACTCCACAAACTATATCAAATTATATATGGATTTGAAGCTCTCGACGAGTGCAAGTCAAATATATGATCCGTTTTTCAATTTGGGTTTTGGTGTGGCCGGAAATCAATGAATTATCCATGGCCATTCATCACGCGTTGATCATCTTCATCGGATTGTCAAATCGCGGCGAGTACCGTTGGGTAGAGAGCGACGTGCGCAGTGCATCGGTGGTGGTTGCTTGGTGTTTTGATGGTCGGATCATCGGCAATATTCGATTAGGTCATAAAAATCAGCGGCGGCTACTGGATTTTGGGTGACCAGAGGCCACGTTTTGGGCTGCCACGTGGGTCGGGGGAAGCTATAGGAAGGTCGACGGTAGGCCGGTGGTGGCACGGCGCGCGCGTTCGAGCGAGAGGTGGCGGCGCGTTTCGTGCGTGCGTGGGTTTCCTGTTCGTGCGTTCGAAGGTTGCCTGGGAGTTGCGTGCATGAGGGTGATGACGTGTTCTCAAGGTTAGGTATTGTTTATTTTTTTTCGTTTGATTGTTTTATTTAAATTTTGTTCCAAATCATCTTACGACTGTCGCTTTTGCATACGGACTCAGATTCACGCGCGGTTTCTCCGCTGGGATCGTAATAAAATTCCGGATATTTTGACGCTGGTTTGGACGAATTCTGAGACTGTTCAAATTTTGAGTTTAAATTGGATTTAAATTGGATTTAAATTCAATTTAAATTCAAAAGGTGAGTGTTTTAGCCTACTCAAAACTTCTAAAAAAATTTATACGTGTTAAATTAATTTTTGATGTGATTAGAAATTTACTTATGACTGTTTGGCATATTTTTAATCATCATCTCAGTTAAATTGGATTTATTGAATTAAATTGTTATCTAATTTATTATTGCATATAAACTGCCAGTTAAATTATTATTTAATTTATTATTGAATATAACTGCCAGTAAATACCTGTTATTTATTATTTGTTCTATATTGATGTTATTGTTTGAATTGGATGATGGTTGTGATAGATGATTGATGGTTGATATTGGATGAATAGATGTTGTATTTTATATTGTTATAAACTGCAAGTTGTTATGCATTTTTATTTCATTCGGAATTGCGGTTTGAAATGACATATAACCGTATTTTTATTTTAAATTACAGATCGAAATGATAAATATCTGTATCACTTGACCATATGGTAGAAAATTATATACAGACACCGTGGTCTATATATAAAAATATTTTGAAATGATTTCTATGGTTTTGTAAAGAAATATATGGGTTATATAAATATTGATTTTAGATGTTATATAAATGTTATTTTATTATTGATTTTCAGCTATGTATAAATTTGTTTTGAAATATAAAATAAGTTAAATAATAAAGTTTGATTGTTCTTATATAATATGGTTAAGTATCTGTTTAAATTATATTGTATATAGAGTTTATAATGACTTAAATAAAATTAAGGTTGGAAGATAAATATGAAATTGATTGGAATTAAATTATTTAAGAATTATACCGAATAAATTTGATTTGAAATTTAAATAAAATTGAGATTTTAAAGGGTGTGATTTTATAACTTGATTTTGGTTTGGAGCGATTTAAATGAATATCCAATTGATTTAAATAAATATATCAAGTTAAATAAATAGAAAGAATATCCAGTTATTTGAAGTTTAAAAGTTGTACTTAAATGATATTGGATTTATTAAGTAAACATTTCAAATCTAAGTAGTATTAATTGAATTTGATATATATGGAATTATCTAGGAATTAGTTTTGATATGATGGATCATTTAAAACTTTGAAATATATGGAAATTTAAATTGTTTATTTGGGGTTCAAATCTGTATTTGGAATTGATTTGTGAAATTGAAGAAGCTATTTTATTTTATAAAGTGATTTAATAATTAACCCATTTAAGCGGTCTAGTTATGTTTCAAAGTTAGGAAATTCGAAGTATTATGTTTTGAAAGGTTATATTTCAAGCGTTTGGTTTAGAAATATAATAATTTTGAAAGTGTTATGATTTTAGAAAATGATATATTTGAAATAAAAATGACATCATATTGATGAAATGGAAATGATATCATATTAATATGGTTTTGAAATGGATATCATATTCTGGTTTTGAAGTATAATTATTTTAAAATGACCGCGGTGTTATAATAATGTTCGATTGTTAAAGAGACCGGGATCGAAAGTTGCCATACTCTCTGCCAACTCCGAAAACCACTTTAACAACCGTGTACGCGGTGGAGATTTCAGAATGAAGTAGGATGGCGGCGTCGTTCCTTTGAGGTATGAACGTGGACCCCACTCCCGTGAGTTGGCTTAAGGTGGCTAAAACAAGAGCGATCTCTGGCGAGTGAGGTAGCCCCTCTTATCTACACACTCCTTCGATACCATTCTATTACTCTGTGATTGATTGGGGCCCTTTGATTTTTGGAAGTGTGGCTCGAGGTGGGTGGTAGCTGCGCGCTATGCGTCACCATCAGCCCGTGTGCGTAATTGGTATATCTACCCTGGCATTGCCGTGTTTGTCGTGTCACCTACCCTAGCTAGCCTTGTACGAGTTTGATTTGTGTCGTACCTATGGAGTATCTTCTCGTAGTCTCCCGATCAGGAGATATGCATGTACTGTATAGACTACTGGCACTATTACGTGTTAAGGGGAATATTGGGTCACTCCTTAACACTTTTTTAAAGAAAGTTTATTTTACTAATAGACATTATTATAATAGCAAAATATTACTGCATAATAAATAGTTTAACGGATTCTTAGGAGATGTGAATCCCGAGCATCTCTTAAATTACTGCAATCACATTGACACTGGATAGGAGATGTCAAATCCCGTAAACATCTCTGACGCCGTTCCACTCATATTTATTTATGTTGATTTAACTCACATAAGATCTTTTAGTTCTGACTCGAGTGTTTTGTCCTTTCAATTCGCTCGGGTCAGTCTGAGCATTTCATGATTCGAAGGTTTTATTTCTGGAGGACAAAGACGAAGATTGTATCATTATTATTTATCATATTATTCCACTACATTCATACTGTTCCGCTACATTATTTATTATTCTCCGGTATGTGTAACTCTGATATGTGTTGTATAAGTATAATCAAATGTTTTTGTAAAACAGCTTCATGAACTGTTTTTAATTATTATATTTTGTTATTCTGCTGTGATATTATGTTTCGTTTTATTTCGTTCTCTGCTTTTCTTATTCATCCCAATAACAATTCGCTCTTTTTATGGTTTGACACTGACGTGTATGGTTTATCGTCGATTTAAAGCGTACAAAAAAAGGGATGTTACACAATTCTCAAAATTATTCCTCTTTTAACATTTACCATTAATAATAACATATTTAATGTTAATTAAAGATAGGCACATTTCAAAGTCACTATTTATATTTAAAATATTATATTTCATTCAAACCATCCAATTTAATTCGATTATTTCGTTCCAATCAATTTCTAGTGTCGTGTCCAACTAATGCAATCATCTATTTATTGTACACAACATACAATATTATTAGTGTGTTCAACCATCAACTAACATATCTCACAACAATCAAAAATCAAGATATGCAACTAAATTTCATCTTAGTGAATCCACATCAATCGATAATTCATCACCAAACAAGCAATGAAAATAGAGGAAAGGAAATTTGGACAACAGTTGTGAGTTATGAAAATAACTCATCGTATAGACGCTTCCTCTTCTCTCTCGAGCAAGCATCCTCAAAATTCCCAAATTACTAATTTTGTTATTTCATACCCTACTCTAAATTACAGTCAATGCTGCCATCAAATCTGCACCACCCAACGCAATACCCAACCGTGAATCACCATTTGCCTCCTTTATGCTTCCTCCTTCCATCGTCAATGCTATTGCATGCCACCCAGAAGTCATCCACGCATGCATCGCTGCCTCTCCAATCGCACACCATTTCGTCGCTCAGCCATGGTCGCCGCCCTTTGCTAATTGTCGTTGCTTCCCCTTCCGTGGTCGCATTGTGCTCGATTGCTTGTTTCCTCTCTCTTTTTCCCATCGTGGTAGATATATTTCTAATAGCAGAATGCGTTTTTTGTGTGCAAGGGACTAGAGATGGGTGAAGAAGGATCTAGAAGAGAAAAGGAAGCTTCTATTTGTTATTAATACTTCTTTCTTCATTTTTCACTTAAGTCCCTACAGAAATAATTTCCATTTTAACTCTTTTAACTGCAGTTAACATCTTCTTTCACACAATAATAATTCTATCATCTATTTATAAATATATAATTTTAGTTAGATTGAATTCACTACTGAAACAAATATATTTCATTAGATTATAGAAACTATTTAAACTCAACAATTATTTTATCTCCATTGATTTGTTTAATTTTATTAATGTCAAATAAAATTTCCTTTATCTATTGCAATAATAACAACTATTTTCAATATAAAAATATTTACATTCATTGTAAACATTTTATCCAACCATACATTATTATTACTACTATTATTTTGAAGTGAATTTATTCACTAATTCAATTTATTAAAACAAACTCCTTTATCGAATAATTTTAACCCAATAAAGTATATTTTCAAAAGTATAATTATTCAAAAATTGAACTTGAATGTTTTTCTAATTAAAAATAATTTAGTACTCAAGCGTAGAAGTTCGGAATTTTACAGATCTCTCTCCTTAAGAAAGTTGCATCCTCGCAATTTCTTACTGGGAGGCGTCAAACACAAACACGGTTCTAATATTCGAGCTCATACCAACTACCACAATATCTCATCGACTAAGCTTAATCCTTTTCAAAATTAACTTGATTTTCTATGTGGCAAGACATAAACATAGACCAAAATTCCACTTTATCATCTTATTGTATGCTAAAAATTTAAATAGATTCAATTAACGATTTCTATTTTCGTATACGATACAATTATGTTAAAAAATTTCTATATTGAAATTTTCAAAAGAAATTCAAATACTTTTGAAAATTTAAATATATAATTGCATGATATACATCTTCGAATAGGTATCCGAACAATGAGGCATCCCGAAAATGGAGAAACAACACAATACATATATGTATGCGTGTGCGTGTATGCGCGACTATGTGCATAAAAACATATCTTGGATTGTGTTTTTAAGCATGTTTGCTTAATATTATGCAAATAAAATTGAGCATTCATGAAAATCCAACCTGCAACGGCTTCATGTACCCATGCTAGGCTCAAAGAAACCATATATGATAAGTCATTATAAATAAAAAGAGTTTCTGCATTCATATATCACAAAAGCAACATTGCATTTTCATTTGGTGACCTTAAATCTAAGTTTCAAGTGTCAAAACTCAAAATTGTTCAATGCTTCCAAAAGAAAAATTGTAGCATAGTCAAATAGTTTATCAAAACATCTTACGAATCTTGAAAATATGGTTTGCATCAAAATTTACAGTGGTTTTACTAAACAATACAAATTTTGAAATGAGAAATGAAATGCAGGTCAACTGTTTTAAATTAAAATTTTCACCTAGAAAACGAGAAATTTTTGCAAAACTTCCAAAATTAAACTCGTTCCTTATCATCTTTTCTTTAAATCAAGTACAAGATTGTTGAAAACGGATGAGATGGTCAAAAATTATGTTCAAATCACCATGATGCTTTAGCTTGGAAATATTTAAGTGCGGGTTTGAATTTTGAGTCGGGTTTAAATAAATTTTTCATTAGAAAACTTTATATTTTCAAAACTGATAGACAAGAAGTTGTTACTTATGAAAATAACTTACTAACGAAAGAAAAATTGACAAAAATCGATCAGAACTCCACAAGTTATGGCTATATTAGAAAAGCACTATAATATTATTTTTTTCAAAGCTCTAATGCCAAAATTTATTCTCATTTCAACTTAAATTCTCTACTTCGAAAACAACTAAATTTTCTAAAAGCACCTAACATAAAGTTGTATATTTTGGAATTATGATTATTACCATTTTTCCTAATTTCTTTTCAATTTTTTTTTCAAAGTAGCTACACCATACTTGATTTCAATTCAAAATTTCATTTTGCCTCATGATATTTGCACAACATATGTAAAACACTTCCATTTGACATCCTCTAGAATTTTCAAAATAATTCTACTATATACATATACATACATACTTACACGCACGCGCGCACGCACACACGCACACACACACATATATATTTCAAATGAAATAACACCAATTTCTTTTGATTTTTTTTCCAAAATTATAGTTCACACAGTCCTCCAAGAAATTCTTTGCACAACATTCTCTTAAAAGGAACATCCTTCAATTCCTTAATACATAATTTAAATTATTTACTCTCTAATATCTTTCTCGAAACACTTATGATTCTATATTTTCATACAAATAAAATCTCAGTTATCATTAGGGGAATTAATTTAAGAGGACAAAGATTTGTATATTTTTTGCCTCAAGGACACGACCTCAATATTTTTACCACAAGGACAAACATTCTTCTAAAAATTACTTATAAGGACAAACATTTTCCAAAATTATTCATAAGGACAACAAAACTGATACCGAGCTAAAAACTGATAGCTAAAAACTGCTACCGATAACTACAAACCGATACCTAAAAACTGCTACCAATAACTAAAAACTGATACCTACAGAAAGTTATCCTTCAGGATAAAATATTGAAGGTTTGTCCTTGAGACTAAAAAACTGTGAAATTTTATCCTTGACAATAATTTCTTGTTATCATTATTTAATTTTAAATTATTTTTTTCTCTAATCCACACTTCACAATCATTGATTATAAGTTCATTTTATTTTGGGGTTCGCAAAACACATATTTTCTTTCCTCGTTATATTTAAATATAATCATACTTCTATATATTTTATTTTGTTTCATTTTCCTAAAATAAATTCCTTATTCAAAATGTTTGAATTACATGTTTATTTTAAACTTACTTTTTAATTTAGGAACATATATATATATATATATATATATATATATATGCTTTTCATTCCTTGGTATGTGTGTGTATTTCTTATTAATTACTTATACCATTCATTCAAATCGCATGAAAAAGATCACAACTTGCTTACCACTATACATTTTTCATCATACATTTTTTTCACTTCTAAAAACAATTACTCTTTCCAAAATATTATTTGGCTCATTTCAAAGTATTTTCCTTTTTATAATATTTTTTATAGTATTTTTCAAAGCATTATTCTCTTTTCAAATATTGTATGCTTTTTTTGAAACATAGTATTATTTTTCAAAAGTTGCGTCGAAATGCTTCGTCCTAGTGTTTAGGAATTCATAATGATATGTTGTTCGGGCATTCCAACAAGAATTCTTAAACATTTCATAAACAAATTAACATGAATTTAACTACTAAATAAATATAATTATTTATTTAATATTTTTTAAATATTTCATAAAAATAATCGTAGTTTACCAAAATCATCTACTCATTTTTACTATAACATATCAATAAAAGGGATTTTCGACTCTCGAAAATGACACCAATACATCCTCGGTATTCAAGTGCCGTAAAACTCGACTGTTAAGGGAAAGAAGAAAAAAAGACGGAACATAATCTTATGCGAATGGAATAACATATATTATTTCAACATGTAATCTTTACAGCGGAATTTTTTTGATACACTCATCAGAGTTTAACTTAACGTCAACATGGACAGTTATAAATCTCTGTTCCTACAAATGTGGAATACATTAGTACATAAGTTATGCCTAACAATCACAATACATATCTCACATCTCAAAAATAAATATCAACATGAATGTGCAATCACAAATGCAAATCTATACCCTATTTAACAAGCTGATATCCTAGCCTCCAAGTTGTGCCAAACAACCACAAGTTGGTCTCTGCACGCCTGAACCTAAAATGTCTCGGACTGACTTGAATATTATATAAATAACAAACGGATCAGACTTTGTCTAGAATGTGGATGTCAATATATCATGACAATGGGCATGCTATACAAATATATATCCAAAATGACATATAAACATATCTGACAGAACAACGTACCTCAAACATGCACAAGTATCATCACCAATATAAAACTAAAGTCAAACTTTATATCAAGTGCTATAATATCAAAATGGATGAAACATCAGCACATTCAACCATCATCAATACATAAATATCATCAAACACCATATGGCATGCACACAGCAATGCCCAAGAACATCTCTCGGATAATCAAATAGTAGACATACCCGGTATTTATCATATTCAACATACTAGGCCACTAACACTCAAGCATCCCGGTCAAGCATAAGTAAGACATGCTCTCAACGGCCCAGTTATCTCTTATATAACTATTTAACATGTAAATACATGGTCACACTAATTCATGAACTCTCGGTCTCATGAATATCCTCAATCACATGAGTACTCATTTTGACTTCCATGCAGATAGTCTATCAAGCGACTCTGAGTCCCATGAATGCACATACTGGCCCTCAGCCAGCTATAATAAAAATAAAAGCATAATGGATGTATAATCGTAGTATTATATGTTCACCATAACCAGGCAGGAGACTGATAGTTCTCAGCCTGCTCGAGGACCCTTCCTCGCACGTTCTATGCTACTCCTACAATCTTTAGTTGTCTCGACGATCAGCGTTATCCGATATCAATCGAGTGAAAGTCTACGCTATGCAATGGTCACGACCTTACAAATGCCTATTGGTAACAGACTGTCGGCCTATATGACATAGGCCAATAATCTATAACCAGTAGTTTGTTACCAATAAGGCACTCGTAAAGGTCATGATCGTTGAATAGCATAGACTTGGCCCTCTGCTATGCACATCAAAAAAGTAGTTCACGGATTCGGCGAGCGACCTCGCAATCAGGTCGTTTGGATGGATAGCCTAATCTTGTTTATTCCTTGCCAAATAATAGGAGCATACGACTCAATAAATAGATACATAAAAGGCTCTTAGCCTACTAACTCTTAGTTGGCTACATCTATGCAATAATCTAATGTAGTTCCCTTATTTCCCTGTATAAGTAATGTTTACTCACAAAAAGTAATCGAACAAATATCAGCTCATGCATCCCGTAGCACCTAGTGTTATTTGCCCGTTTACTCAATGCTCATAAATTATACTAGCATCACACAATTATTCTATACGATGATCTAAAGGAGTAGTTGGAAAAATATTGCAGAACATCCCATACCGCTCGGTATTACTAAACCATTTACTCATGCTTTTCATGATATACAATTAGCACACAATCACACAATTCAACTATTTATTGATTGGAAGGGCTTTATAATATAATCTTCAATTTAGTTTCAAAAAAGTCAATATTAATTTCAATGAGGTTTATATATATATATATATATATATATATATATATATGTACACTTACTTATTTAATCACAAGGAAATCCATATTTAAACATTGCTCAATTTCAAATCCCTTAAACTCCTTTTAAAAATCATTCATGAACTTTGAAATTATTCTTTAATAATTTTGAAATTGTAATTCGAAATAAGTTTTATAATTTATAATAGCTTTTAAATAATTTTTTTAACAATTCCATTCTCCTGATACAGATTTTCAATTTAAAATAATTTCCCAAAGCCATGATATAAAATTCCAAAACTAATGTGTTAAAACCCACATTTACATTCAAATCCTTTTTAAACTATTATTATTTAATAGTATTTCATCAAACTAAAATTCTATTCTATGTAAAACCTATTAAATATTTGACATAAAAAATATTGATTTCTAACACTTTACTGTATAACAAAATTCTAAAATTGCCTCTCCATAATAATTTCCTTCAAACACTTCTATATACATATTTCCAAATGCTTTTAAATTGATTTTCCCTTTATTAAAGTTAGATACTAAGTTTTACTTCTAAATTTAATTAAAATACACAACACACACAGATATATATATAATAAATCCTCTAAATAATAATTTCCGTACTATACATAAATTACTTTCAGTTTATTATTACTATAAAATATTATGTTACAAACTTTCAATTTATTAATTCCTAATAAAATTAACTCACTACTTCAAAAGATAAATTTTAAGTTTTTTTTATAAACAAAAATCCTTCAAATATTGTTAAAATCATAGATAAATAAATATACTAAAAAATTCACTTATTTAATCAAATTTCGAAAACCATCCCTTTCCAAATAAATTTTATTCACACAATTCTCAAAATTATTCCGCTTTAATATTTACTATTAATCACAACATATTTAATATTAAATAAAGAAAGGCGCATTTCAAAATCACTATTTATACTTAAAATAATTTATTTCATTCAAACCATCTAATTTTATCTATTTATTCCCTTTCGATCAATTTCTAATGTTATTTCCAACTAATGTAATCAACTATTTATTGTGCACAACATACAATATTAGTGCGCTTAACCATCAACTAATATATCATCACAACAACCAAAAATCATGGATATGCAACTCAATTTCATCTAAGTCAATCCATATCAGTCGATAATTCATCACCAAACAATCATTGAAAATAAAAGAAACAAAATCTAGACAATACTTGTGACTTATGAAAACAACTCACACGCTTCCTCTTCTCTTAAGTAATTATCCCTAAAATTCCCAAATTATTAGCTTTATTACTTCATCCCTTATCCTAAATTACATTCAATACTGCCATCGTATCTGCACCACCCAAGGCAAAGTTTAGCCATGAATCACCAGTTACCTCATTTGTGATTCTTTCCATCGTCATTGTTGTTGCGCGCCACCCAAAAGGCATCCATGCATGCATTAACGCCTCTTTAATCACGTGCCACTTCATCACTAAGCCATGGTCGCTGCCCTCAACTAATTGTCGCTACTTCCCCTTCCATGATCGCATTGTGCTTTATTACGTATTTCCCCTTTCTTTTTTCACCATATTGATTTTTTTTTAATAGCAAAACACACTTTAACTTTTTTTGTGTACAAGGGCTTGGGTTGGGGAAAAAGCGAGGGTTTGGTTCTGGGTTGCAGGGATGAAGAGGTAAGTAAAAGAGAAGAAAGCTAGAGAATGTACTAGAAAAGCTTTAATTTATTATTAATATTTCGTTTCTCACTCAAGCCCTGTAGAAAATGATTTCCCTTTTAACTCTTTTAATTGCACCTTACTACCTCTTCTTTTTCACAAAAATAATTCTATCATCTATTTATAGATATATAATTTTAATTAGATTAAATTATCTATTTAAGCAAATATATTTCCAAAGATTATACATATTATTTAAATTCGATACTTATTTTATTTCCGTTGATTTGTTTATTTTTATTAGTACCAAATAAAAATACTTTCATCTATTTCAATTATGTAACAACTATTTTTAGTACAAAAATATTTATATTCATTGTAAATATTTTATTTGAGTTATATATATATATATATATTGTTGTTTTGTAACGAATTTATTTATTAATTCAATTTGTTAAAATAAACTTCTTTATCGAATAATTTTAAGCCAATTATATTTTCAAAAGTAAAATTATTCAAAAAGTGAACTTGAACGTTTTATTTTAATTAAAAAAAAATTACTACTAAAGTATAGAAGGTCAAGTTGTTATAATCATCTTGAAAGTTAAGGTTTTAGACGAACAATTTCAAATCGCTATAAATACTAGCTGCCCATCACTACAGCATAAAAGCCATTTTGTCATGGCTCTGTGGCATGGTTTAATCATTTTGTCACAACCCAGAGCCGCTGCAAAATGAAAAGTGGCAAAAATTTTGCCATGGCAAATTTGCCAAGGTTTAGAGCCGTGACTAATTTTTATTTCCCCAAAATCAGCCACAGCTCGAAGCCGTGGCTAAATGAACTGAAGTACAAACATCACAATAAAAGCTGTAATACATCACCGATAAACTTCAGACGACATAATTAAATTAGCCACGGCTCTGTATAAAAGCTTCAGACTATACAAGCAAGCTAGAATCAAGAATAGTTATACAGAGAGATATAACCACCAAAAACAGGAGCACATACATGCCAATTAACCGAAGTACATTAATATTTTACAAGGATCAAGTACTACAATACTTGCTCATGAAATAACTTGTTTTACAAAGACCAATGTTTATGTGCTAATTCAAAATACAAATTCATATTTCTCATGCCCACACTTCCCAAAGACGATAATACAACATAATGCAGACAGTAAAAACAATAAAAAGACATGCTTTAATCCATTCTACCATTGATTGTCATCTCCCTTGCTTCGTTAGGTGTCCTGCAAGCATCAAAAGCACATATTAAAACTTCAAAACGAATCAAGTAGTAAACGTTCAGACATATAAGCTAACATATTAGAATGAATGAGCTATATACAAAGAAATTGACCATACTGAACTGCATCTGTAACTGCAATAAGTTTTTCATTATTTACATGGTAATCATTCAACTAAATATAGGCATAAGCAACTTTCTATTTTTATAAAGATCATGAGGACATCGTCGACAAAACTAAGAAGAAAACTAGATGCTTGTAGATTTCCAGAAATATTTGGATGGATACCTCTTTCAAACATTATTTATGATCATTACTCTTTTTCACGAGACTTATAATAGGTGCATTTATATGTATGTTTTAAATTATGTTAAACTAAATATTCAGGAAGATCCTGTAGGTTTTTCCGTCATTATGCCATACTGCTGTTCAACACAGATAGTGCAACAATGGATTAGCAATACCGAATAATTTTAAAATAGCCTTATCCTTAAGTCCAATATAGTATTGGAAATATAAAGCTTAGGCAGTTCATTTCAGCTTAGAACAATAGATTTAGCAACTAAATATTGGTAGCAGCCTAATTCCGACCGGGCATATAGCCACTTTGAGGGGTACATCCTCAGTAATGAATTATGAAGCAATTCAACATCCAATTAGAAGAACCATAGTTCTAACAGTTTTTTACCACGCATAAGACTAATTACTGGAGCAATTAGCATCTAACTACCTCAAATATACACAGAATGAACTAGATAATACAATGACAAACTAAAGCTTTCAAGTCCAGCAACTAGAACGAAAATATTAGCAGGAACAAACCATTACAGTAAAGTTAGAAGACAAGCATGGTTTTGCAAGGACAATGAAGATTTCATATGGCATACAAAGCGAAAGACAGCAAATTAATAAAAGCTTTGAAAACCTAATAAAATTTCAACTTGTTAACTTAATAAAATTGTTAAACCGATTCAAGGTCAGCAAACTAAAGCTTCAATGCACGATATTTTTTGTGCCATGCATGATTTTTGCTCTCCGATGATATTGTAAATTTTCCAATTGACTTCTAAAAAAATCGATATCTTAAAAGCTTTGCAGAAAACATGAGATGTTTAAGCTTTTATATTTTAACATCATTATCAATAAATTTGAACTGGCATCCTGTAATGTTGAGTTCACCACAAGTATTTGACCTTTCATATAAAGGGAAATTAAATTTGTTTTTCAAGTATTACAAATCCAAATTCTGTGAGATTTATGCTTGCAAATATAAGTTTATAAGGCACACTAAGAAACTAGATCATAAGAAAAACATCTCTATAGAATAAATTATAGAATGACGGATACATATCTGCCGAGGATAGTATAATAGAGTTAATAGTTTAGTTCAGGTTGAGGAGCTTACTTATTTATCTCATGTTAAAATATTTAATACCATTGTATTAGCAAACAGATATAATTTGTATTGCATTCTACTATTTGGTACAAAGTGATTACCTCCAGAAAGAATGACATGTTACATGTATTTATATAAAATGGGCTAGGCCCAGATACATAGTGATCTGCATCATAATGTCTTCATTGCTTGTGAGCCTTTGGATGCACCGTGATCTGATGGTTCATATGATCCTCAATTAGAGCACTGGATTAAGTCTTGTTTGCTCCATTGTGTTTCTTCAGATAGCCGCCCTCAATTTTATTTAGGGTTTCCTTAATTCCTCTTTTCTCATCTTCGTTCTGCAAGACCTTCAATTCCTCTCTTAATCTAACTAAATTCTTGGCTGAGAGGGCCTTGGTTAAAATGTCGGCGCGTTGATAGTATGTGGGAACGTGCCTTACGTCCAATCTTCCAGTTTGAGTTCGCTCGCGTACAAAATGCAAATCAATTTCGATGTGTTTTGTACGCGAGTGTTGAATGGGGTTTGCAGAGAGTGAAATGGTGCTCAGATTGTCGCACCACACGATTGGCTTTCTTCGAATGTGGAACCCTAGTTCTGACATTAGGGTTTCTATCCAAGCTATTTCGACAGTGACGCTTGCGAGAGATCTGTATTCTGCCTTCGTGCTTGAACGAGATGTGGTGGTTTGCTTTTTCGTGCACCATGAAATCGGATTCGGTCCGAGAAATACACAGTATCCTGAGGTAGATCTGCGGTCATCCACGTCACTTGCCCAATCTGCATCACTGTAAGCATTTATATTTATGTCATTGCATGCTTTTAAAGATAAGCCATGATTTTGAGTCCCTTTCAAGTATCTGAGGATACGTTTGACTGCCTTCCAATGTTCGTCGAGAGGATTTTGCATGTGTTGACAAACTTTATTTACACTGTAGCATATATCAGGTCTAGTTATAATGACATATTGTAGGGCACCAACGATACTTCTGTATCGTTTGGAATTTTCGATGGCTCCACCTCTGTGTTTTGATAAATGCAAGTTGGTGACCATAGGAGTAGGTAAAGATTTGGCTTCATTCATGTTGGATCTTTAGAGAATTTCACCAATGTATTTCCTTTGGGATAGAAATAGCTCTGACTTGGATTTTTTTGTAACCTGTATACCCAGAAAATAGTTTATGTCACCTAGATCTTTGATGGCAAATGTTTTTATCAAGCAACTGTATTGTGTTTAAGATCTCATTATCATTATCTCCAGTGATAATGATGTCATCTACATAAACAAGTAGATAAATGGTATTGCCATTGTTCTTCATGTATAATGAATTATCTGATTTGGTGGGAGTGAATTCAAATTTCAAAAGAGTTTCTTTTAGTTTTTCATGCCATGACCTTGATGCCTGCTTTAAGCCATAGATGACTTTGTGTAGTCTGCATACTTTATTACCTTCTGTGATGTACCATTCTGGTTGTTGCATGAAAACTTCCTCATGAAGGTCTCCATTTAAAAAGGCATTGCACACATCTAGCTGTCTAATTTTCCAATTATTGCATAATGCTAGGGTTAGCATGAGTCTAATGGTGGTAGGTTTGACAACAGGAGAGAAAGTTTCGTTGAAATCGAAACCAAACTGCTGTGAATAGCCTTTGGCAACCAATCTGGCCTTATGTTTGCCTATGCTGCCATCAGCATTTTTTTAATCTTGTAGGTCCACTTGGATCCCACAATGTTTTTGTGTTTTGCTTGATCAACTAAGCTCCATGTTTTATTTCTTATGAGTGCATGATATTCCTCATCCATGGCCTGTTTCCATACATCATGTTTGACGGCTTGTTCATAATCCTGTGGTTCTGCACTGCTAATGGAAACATGATATACTTTTGGTTTAAAAATTCAACTTTTTGACCTTGTTGTCATGTGGTGGCCAGTAACTGTAGACTTTTGTTGTTGTTTCTGATTATCCTCACTTGATGTGCTTTCTGTGCTTTCAGTCATGTTGTTCCCATTGCTATCTGTTTGTTGTGTGCCTTCATGTAGTTGAGGTAGCATGTCTGAATATGATTCTTCTGAACTGTACTCTGACCTTGTATCAGATGCATGTTTTTCTGTGGGGGTTTGGTCTTTGTTGTTTTTGTTTGTGGTAAAGTGCTCAGGCAAGACTGGAATGGGCTGGACTGTAATGCCTGTTGTATCTGGCTTCTGTCTTGCAGTAACACCTTTTTCTGCAAAAGGAAATATGTGTTCATTAAACACAACATGTCTTGAAATATATATTCTTCCCTTATTATCTAGGCATTTATATCCTTTCTGATTATTAGCATAACCCAAGAAAGTGCAAGGGCTTGACCTTAAACTTAACTTATGTCTGTTATAAGGCCTAAGATATGGGAAACAAAGACACCCAAAAGTTTTCAAAAAATCATAGTTGGGTTTTGTACCATAAAGCTTCTCATAGGGACACATGTCTTTTAAAACTTTAGTGGGCATTCTATTTATGAGATAAACTGATGTATAAAATGCATCATTCCAGTATTTCATAGGTATAGAAGCTTGTGACATTAGTGTTAGACCAGTATCTACTATATGTTTGTGCTTTCTTTTGACTAATCCATTTTGTTCTGATGTATGAGGACATGTGACTCTGTGATAAATGCCTTTTTCTTGAAAAAAATCTTTAAGAGGTAAAAATTCTTTTCCTCCATCACTTTGAACAATTTTTACATTTTGACTAATTTGTTTTTCTACTAGTGTAATAAATTGTTTTACTATGCTGCAAGTTTCAGATTTTGATTTGAGGAAGAATATCCATGTATACCTAGAATAAGCATCAACCAAAGAAAGATAGTACCTGTGGCCTGAAGACGAGTCATATGGTGCTGGACCCCATAGGTCTGCTGCAATCAGATTCAGTGGCTGTCTATGCACTGTTTCAGATTTAGTAAATGGTAATTTGTGTATTTTGCCTATCTGGCAGTGTGTGCAAATTTCAGAAACAGGTATATCATCAAATTTTATTTTATTATCTATCAAAATCCTTTTTACAATGTCATTACTGGGATGTCCCAACCTTTTATGCCAACATTCAAGAGTATTTCGTCTACTTAACATGGTAGTATTAACATGATTACACCAATTTCTTCCTATATGGCCTTTATTTGACTTGATGGTACTGAATTTGTATAATCTCTTGTCCAAATTACCCTGTAATAATATGTTTTTATTTAGCAAATCCCTAACTAAGCAAAAATTAGGGTGAAACTCGAAGTATACATTATTGTCATTGGCAAATTGAGAGACACTTATCAAATTTTTCTTGATTTTGGGTACTCTCAATAGATTGTTTAAAAATAATTCCCTTTTACCTATGATACTTCCAACTCCAACATGTGATATACTTATAGCTTCACCATTCCCCATATGTATAGCTTCCATACCTGAGTAGCTTTTGTTGCCAAGATTCAAGTTTTGAAGATTGTTGGTGATGTGATTTGTTGCTCCTGAATCTGGATACCAGTCTTCAGTATTCAGATCTTCTGGTTTGACCAAGTCATCACTATTGCTGCCTTGTGTCTTGAAACCATCACTGTTGGTCTTTACCTGTTGCTTTATCTGAGCCATGTTGGCATTAAGCCCTCTTTGAGTTAACTATCCTATGTTGAATTCAGAGTTGAATCTAAAATAACATTTGTTGGCTGTATGGCCAAACTTCTCACATATTTGACACTTCACTCTGTTATTGTAATTATTTCTGCCTCTGCCCCTTCCTCTTTGTGGTTGATTGCTTCTTGGTTGTTGACTCTCTGATCTTAGGTTTTGATTTTGTACAAATTTTTGCTGATTCTTGTTTCTTGAATTGAAACCAGATGCATATTTGACAGATATTTCTGACTGTATTGCCTTTCTTTGCTCTATTCTACCTTCATGAGCAGTAAGAGCAGACTGCACATATTGTAAATCTGGAAGTGTCTTTTGTGATGCGATGAAGGTAACAACTGACTCGTATTCTTCATCTAGACTATTAGTTATAGTGAGAATTTGTTCACTGTCTGATATTTTGTGACCCACAGCATTTAGTTTGCCACACAAGTTCTTGATTTTAGCAAGATAGTCCCTCATGCTCATGCCTTCCTTTCTTGCATTCTGTAATTGCCTCTTGTAATGCATTATCCTTGCTGCCGATTGTGAATTGAAAATTTGTTCAATACGTGACCATATTTCATGAGAGGAATTGCACCCAACGACTTGTGATAGTAAATTGGTACTTATAGAGGATAATAACCATGAAGATAGGAAACTGTCTTGTTTTTGATAATTTGTGTATTCTGGATTGCTAACAGTGTTTCCTCCTTGGTCTTCCTTCATTACAGGTGGGATGGGGATAGTGCCTTTGATGTAATCTTGAAGGTCATGTCCCTTCAAGGCTGTGTCAATTTGGTACTTCCACAAGATGTAATTATCTTTGTCGAGAGGGACGGTTATAACATTGCTTTTAAGTTTGACAAGGGATGGTGCAGTTTCTTTTACTTCATTTCTTGATGTTGCTGATGTTATGTCGTCTTCATCGTGAGCCATTGCAAGAATTTGATAAGAACTGATTATTACCTTGTTTCTTGGATAGGAGAGGGAGGATGCAGTCAGAAAGTCGACTGGGGCTTTCTTGGCGTGGCACAGCGAGATCTGAAAAGCACTTAACTGTTGCAGCCAGAAGCGAAGATGAAGACACGGTTCTGATCCCTTCTTGGCATGGCACAAATAAAATGATGGGGTATAGGAATTATGCTTGATCGGAGAGGTTAACTCCCCGGTGATGAAGATCTATTCTAAGGGGAATGAAGCTATGCTTCGTCTCAGTGATGATCAGAAAGAGAATAATGCCTTTAGGCTGAGTGCTCTGATACCATATTAGCAAACAGATATAATTTGTATTGCATTCTACTATTTGGTACAAAGTGATTACGTCCAGAAAGAATGACATGTTACATGTATTTATATAAAATGAGCTAGGCCCAGATACATAGTGATCCGCATCATAATGTCTTCATTGCTTGTGAGCCTTTGGATGCACCGTGATCTGATGGTTCATATGATCCTCAATTAGAGCACTGGATTAAGTCTTGTTTGCTCCATTGTGTTTCTTCAGATACATTGTTTATCATGCAGTTGAACCTTTGCTTTTATTTTCAGGTTTCATTTGTAGCTACTATCCATTTGTATCCACTTATCTTCTTTACTTTTTTTATAATACATGTACCGGTTCACATGAAATTGCACATCATGTCCAATATAATACATAATTATGATGTCGTGAATGTTGGTAAAAATAAACAAGGATCGCTAGTCTAAGAACAAGTAAACAATGGCATTTTTTTGTCAGCAGTTTTTCTACATATTCATCTATTATAAGTAGAAAGTCTTAATAAAAATACCAGTAAATTATCACTGCATGAATCACACTCGTACATTCATCTAAACAAACACTAAACATGATTACATGGTTTGCAAGAAGTACTAATTGTTCATTTTAATGGAGTCAGATTGCAAATTAAAATTATTTATTCATATTCTATCAAATCTCCTCCACAACCCTAGCTTTTATTCTCTGGAATCGCAGAAACAGGAAAATTTGAAATTCTCTCCAAAGACATAAGAAACTATAGACACAAATAATTCTGAGGTTACTATATACTAGACAAAATCAAACTTTTCATAAAATCAAATATAATTACTAATTCAATCAAAAAATAAACAATGGAAAATATTTTAACCTAACATTTAAGCAGATAATTGATGAAACCAGCGAAAAATACAACTGTATTTTCTCAACATTGCAGCTTCGATCTCTATTTTCTCGATTATTTCCATAGAGACCTCTATTTTCAATTTAAGCAGTGTCGATGTTGATCTATTTGGGTGAAAAAGATTTAGGCCGTAGGAGCATCGATAATCGATGAGATGAAGGGGTGTTCTGTTTTTAGCTAACGACGTGAAAATACGTTGAGATCTGGTTGGGGGAGGGGGGGAAGGTGTGAATTTTTTTTTTATAACTTTGGCACTGTCTAAGGACGTTTCGAAATGCCATGGTCTTTAAACGTGGTAATTTATTTTATCACGGCTTATGGCCATGGTAAAATTGCCACGGCTTAAGACCGTGACAATTTTTGCACATCTGGGTGTGACGAATTGAGCTGTATAGTGTAGTGCATGGTTGAAAGGTCTTTTAGAATGTGCTTAGTCATAAGACTAAGAGTTTTCCTTAGAGAACTTAATCACTAGCATTTGTATTGAGGAGGCCCGTAAACAGGACTAAAAAGAAGTGCTTATCGTCACGAACAATAATACTAAAAAGACCGAGCCTGCAATTCTAAAATTGAATCCTAAAAACTTTTAGAATCAGAACCGCAATTACAACAAACATAATTGGACTCCCATGGTGACCAAAAAAGATAGCAGAAACCATCCCAAAATAATGACTCTGGACAATTGATCCTTTTTTCTAACCGAGGAAAACTAGGTTATATGGCATGCTAGTGTCAGAATAACATGCCTATCTCTTCATCATAGGTAACCTGACTAAGGAACCTTTTACAGCTTTGATTTATGAGATTCACCTTGTTGGAAGATTAGAGGGTTGGTGGGTGGATATTGGTTCCTCATGCCATATCTGCTATGATCATGTTATGTTTAACACATACACTACTACTAAGGATTAAAAAGTGTTGCTAAGTGATTCTCGTACCACTAGAGTTGCTAGCATTGAAAACATAGAATTAAAATTTACCTCTAGAAAGACGTACTTCTAAAAGATATGATATATACTTTAGATATAAGAAAGAATCTGGTTTTGAGTTTTCTCCTAAAAAAAGGCTTGTTTTACTCAAGTGATTGAGGCTGATTTATGCACTTTAACTTATGAGGGCATGTTCATAGGAAATGGTTATGCTAGTGAGGGAATGCTTAAGTTAAATATTGAAATGAATAAAGTAACTAGTTCTACTTATATATTCTATAATTTTAGTACTTGGCATTATAGACCCTGTCATGTTAATAAACGTATAATTAAAAACATGAGTGCCTTAGGTATAATTCCTAAATGTCACAAACTTATTTTGCTAAGTAAGAATTTTGTAGCCAAGCAAAAATTACTAATAACCCTCATAAATCAATTGATAGAGTATCTGATCCCTTATAATTAGTTCATTCCGATATATATGAACTTAACAGGGTATTGACTAGGGATGGTATAAGATATTTTATCACGTTCATTAACGACCGTTCTGATTTTACTTATGTAATCTCATGAAAAATTAAAAGTGATGCACTAGATATACTTAAGCCATTTGTCACTGAAACTGAAAGTTAATTTAATAAGAATATTAAAAGACTTCATAGTAATAAAGGAAAAAAAATATAAATCTAGCTTATTAATTGGATTATATAACTTATATAGTATAACTCATGAAAGAATCACACATTATTCATTTTAAATAAATGGTAGAGCTTAAAGAAAAATATGACCTTCATCAAATTAGTTGTAGCGGTTTTATTAAATTCAGGTGCGGTGTTGTTGAATTTTGGTGAAACAATATGGAGAATTGAAGAGGTCGGAAGTAGCTTTATAACGATGAAAACGGTTCACAAATCGGAACTCGAAGGAGAAAGATATGGCAAAGAAGGTGGAGTGCTGCTAAAGCAACAAGTAAGAAACGTCTGTCACAAAGTGACAGACGTGTGAGCCCAGGGTGTTGTAACCTAAGAGTTATGACAAATGTTTGTCATCTTGTGATGGACGTTTGACAACAGGCTTACTGCAGCCTGAAAGTTGCAACAGACGTCTGAGAGGTTGTGACAGACATCTATCGCGATGTAGTTTTATTTTTCTAGTCCAGAATTTGTGTATTCGCTTATTGGGCTTCAAGGGGAAAATCAGATATTTGTCAATGAAGGATGGTGAAACACCCCACACCCCTTAGTACACCCAAAAAGGACACACTAAAATATATGGTACGTTGTAGGTATCGCTAAAGCATCACAGAGACTAAGATTCACAAAACAACTAAATAAAAAGTGCGGAAACATTTAAATAAATACTTATTATTCAGAATTGAGCTTTATAAAATAAGTCATAAAAGCAGAATATGTCTCAAAGCCAAATACGCATGTTTCGTGAAAAATACCTCTCATCACATCATTAGAGTACATAAAACAAATCATCTCTCTCATAAAGTACCAGTACATCCGAAGTCAAATGAAAAGAAAACTGAAAAAGAAGAAGAATACATGAAGAACTCCAAGAATATATCTCCGAGAAATCGGAATTTACTATCCTTGCCTCTCTGGCCTATGGAGGGAAAAAGGGAAATAGGGGAGTGGATCAGACTATAATTCTGATGAGTGAAAGTAACTGCTAGTATTTTTAAGCAAGATAAAGATAATAGACTAATTAATAGTACTAGTACGAAAGGAGAATACAGAAAAGATAAATCTGGGATAAAATATTGATTCTATTGACTATTTGCTTTGATTGTGATTGTTTGCGCTTGTCTTAGATTACGGCTTTGATTAGGCTGAAACCCTCATCCTATTTTAATTAGGTCGAAATCCTAACTCTACCTGTTGATTGGCCTTACTATCTCTGTTGCGCCACTGTGAACTGATCCAATCCTATTGCTCCCACAGCAAAAGACGCATGTTTAGCGCTTGGAATGCAGTAGCGAATTAATTACCCTAATCGCTGCCACATGCTTTGTCATCGCTGGTACACACGACTTTCGCTCCCTATTTTGACCTCTTATTTACCCTAATCAGCATAAGAGTGCCCAGCCTCATCTAATCTGTTGTTAGACCATTAGTCCTAATCTGAAAGGGATGCTGTCCAGCCTCACCTAAGAGTTGTGAGACCATCGGTCCTAGACCTAAAAGGAAATGCTGCCAGTACTAGTCCTAACAAACAAAATTATAGTTTGCGCCCCTTGCCCTAATCCCCAGATTTGAGCCTCTATCTATTGGCCATTTATTTACCCTAATTATCATAAACATGTCCCAGCCTCACCTAACTACTGTGAGACCATCAGTTCCTGACTGAAAGGGAATGTTATTGGTAGGGGCTATGCTTCTATCTTTGTTTATTAACTTAGTGTAAGTTTTAGAATAAGCCTCTTATGTTATTTCTGCTCTATTTACTTATTAACTTAATCTAAGTTTGAAAATAAGCCTTTTCTGTTATCTCTAATTATAACCTATGTTATAATTGTTACTCTTCTGTTTTCTTTTTTTAGTTATAACCATTAGTTATAAACATGCTTGCAAATATCTTAATTTGTCTGTTTCAGTCTATCTCCATTTTATTACAGTCTTTCTTATTTTACATCTATTTTCTATAAATTTAGTGTTTATTTCTATTTTAATCCATATTAGCGAATTCTTTTCGTTTTAATGTTCTAATCGCATAAAAAATAATAAAAAGAAACTAACATTTAAGGATAAATTCTAACTTAAAACAGATGCAAATAAAATGTAAATACTATAAATTTTTGTAAATAACTGAATAAGAATATAAAAAAGACTGAAAAGAACTTCTGAAGTTTACTTAAAAACAGACTTTAAATAAACTTACATAAAAATTATCTCAAAATTGTAGAAAAACTACAACTATTGAGAACCCTATTATTTTAAATTACTTAAAAATCTAAAATAATTACAAAACACTTACCTGTAGTCCTTAGCTCTAGTCCTTGGTTCTCCTTGATCAACTTCTAGAGCAAAGAATATTTTTATCAAAAAGATTTTCTCCTTAGAAAAATTTCTTTTTAGGGTCCAGCCTCAGGCAATGAACCTAATTGGGAGAAAATCTGAATGAGAAAAATAGATAGGCCTAGGGTCTTATTTATAGTGTGACCTAGGGATCTTAGACCGTTGGATTTGAAGATTAAATCTGGGGCAACTACGTTATAGGCTCACTAGGGACCCTCGGATTGAAGCACGAACGCACAAGATTTGAAGAATATTGCAAAATACGTTTATCGGTGCGCACTTGGATGATTCTACGTCCAAAACAAAAGGCGAGTCGACCTGAATACAATGGAAGTCGACCCTAAGGTCGACCTAACCCATGTATGGATTGACCTATAGGTCGACCTAGCCCTTATATGGGTCGACCTAGGCCTAGTAATATATATATATATATATATATATTCTATTTTTGTTTATTAAATTCTGAATTCGTATTTCTCTTGTATCAACTCCATACTGACTCGGATTTCAACAAGTTATATATGGAAATTGATCAGAAAATCGTCACAGACACCATGGTGCAACTCCCGTAGTTCGATTCTTAAAATTTCACAAACTTACTTTATTATTTAATTAATTCGATAATTAATTATTATAGCTCAAATTTTGGGTTGTTACATTTTCCCCGCCATAAAGGATTTCGTCCCCGAAATCTCCAAGGACGGAAGAATGACATAAATATTTTCATCCAAATTCTACAACCACATATTCAACCGTCATCCATTACATTCATTACTCTTAAGCTTTCTAATGCAATTTATGATATTTGCAATAGTGTAGTGTCAGTGTCCCTAACTAATGCAAAAGAATATACGGTCTACTGATTTAGTCGACCTCATTCTTATGCAATCATGTCCATGCATGTATCCAAATAAATTTAAATTTCCTAATGATAACTAATTGTTCTACATGCATGCTATAATATTCATCCAAATGCAACAAGCATATGATAATCATCCATTTATAACAACCATGGAAATAAAATAAAAATGCAAATGCACACACATCCATATGCATATGTTTTAGTGACCTAGTTAGGCTGATCCCTAAGAGATAATAATGGATAGTGTATATATCCGTCCATTAGCATCCAGTAGCAAACACTTGCGACCACTAGCGTCCAACATACATAACATGTTCTAGTAACATGTTTACATTCAATCCTACCATCCATAGGCTAAATCCTAAGATCTACCCTCCCAATTGATACTAAAGGAAAGAACTATTCAAAACTAAAAATGGAAATAGAAAATTCAAGACGTACCATCGAAAAGATGAAGATAAAAGGTACATATTTTCTCCTCAAGCCTCCCACATAGCGTCCTCAAAACTATCTCCCCACTGCACCTTAACCAAAGGGACTTCCTTATTCCTAAGCTTCTTGATATCACGTCCAACAATCTTGGTAGGAATGCGACGAACCGATACTTTTCTCTCCACTTCAACTTCCTCAAGTTGACTAGGTTCCACTACCTCTGCTGAATCATGTAAGCACTTTTTTCAAGTGCGAAACATGAAATACATCATGAACTCCCCTAAAGGAAGATGCTTCTCCCAAGTTCCTCCAAAATCAAAAATGCACATCCTCAACAAATCTTCAAGAACTCTATTAACTCTCTCCATTTGACCACCCGTCTAGGGGTGATAGGCCATACTCAATCAAAGCTATGCTCCTAAAGCCTCTTGTAAGCTCCTCCAAAACTTGCTAGTAAAGATAGGGTCTTGGTCGCTCACTATGCTAGAGGGAACTCTATGAAGTCGTACTATCTCACGAACGTATGATGCCAAATAAGGCGCAGTCCTCTTACTCTTGACCGGAAAGAAGTGGGCGCTCTTAGTAAAATGATCTAAAAATCAACCAAATACTGGTATTCCCCTTCCTAGATCGGGGTAAACTATCTATAAAGTCCATTGAAACACTATCACACTTCCATTCGGGTACATCCAATGGTTGAAGCAATCCGTCGGGCTCTGCTGCTCCGCCTTAACTCTTTGGCACATAAGACACTTAGCTACAAACTCTGCCACATCCTTCTTCATGCCGCTCCAATAAAATACTCTCTTCATGCCCTATTCATCTTGTCACCATCCAGGTGAATAGTCATTCAAGAATGGTGTGCTTCTACTAGAACTGCTCTCGTCAATCACTAGTGCGGAGGACACAAGGTCTTTCATCTCTCCTTAGACACCCTTTACTATTAATGGAATAGAGTTGGAGATGTCTAAAGACCTCTCCTCTGCCAATCCTATCCAGAATATCCACAAGCTCTAAATCCTCTCACTGTCTTGAGCCAATCTGATCTATAAGGGTACGCTTAGCCTGAAGTGCTGCAACAATCCACGAGTAATCTCCGTAGAGGGTTAAAATCAAAGGTGTAAATAAACTCTAGGCTTTTCCTCTCCATGAACGTTGGCTAAGGATTGCTCTCTTCCTACTTAACACATCCGCAACTACGTTCCCTTTACCAAGCGAGTAGGCTATCTCAAAGTCCTACGATGCTAGAAACTCCATCCAACGCTGTTGCCTCAAGTTTGAATCCTTTTGCGAGAACAGGTACTTCAATGATTTATGGTCAGTGAAAAGCTCGAACCTCTCTCTTAGCAAGTAATGTATCCAAGACTTAAGTGCGAAAATAATAGCAGCTAACTTCAAATCATGGGTGGGGTAGTTCTTCTCATGAGTTCTCAACTGTTTACTTTCATAACATACTACCCTCCCTTCTTGCATTAATACTGCTCCAAGACTAATCTCACATGCATCAGTGTATACTGTAAAAGGCTTAGCTCTGTCGGGTAAAACTAACATTAGGGCACTAGTAAGGACCCTCTTTAGCATCATGAAGGAAACCTCACAATCCACATCCTACATGAATGCCGCATTCTTCTTAGAGAGGCGAGTAAGCGGTGCTGAAATCTTAGCAAAATCTCTGATAAACTTCTTATAATAGCCAGCCAAACCTAGGAAGCTTCTAACTTCGGTAGCGTTCTTAGGGTCCTTCCAATCTTGTACTGCTACTGTCTTAGTGGGATCCACAGCTAAACCTTCTCTTGAGACTACATGCCCTAAGAAATGCACCTCCTCACACGAAAAGTGACACTTCGAGAATTTTGCTTTTAACTGACGAACACAAAGTGTACGAAGAACCTCTTCAAGATGAATAGCATGCTCCTCCATACTTTGGGAAAACACTAAAAAGTCGTCCACAAACACTACAATGAACTTATTTAGGACGCCTCAAAAAACATGGCTCATCAAATCTACAAAATAGGTTGGGGCGTTGGTCATCCCAAATGGCATAACCACTCAATGAATCCATTGGGTATCCTAAATGATGTCTTATCGATGCCATCGTTAATAACCCTAAGCTGATGAAAGCCGGCAACTAAATAATGCTAAGAAAATACTAAAGAGTCAACCAACTGATCGAAAAGATCGTCTATCCTAGGAAGCGGGTAACAGTTTTTCTATGCGAGCTTATTCAACTCTCTATAGTCTACGCAAAGTCAAAGGGAACCATCTGCCTTTGTAGCGAAAATGTAATAGCCCGATATTTTTCAACATTCGCATCCGCACATGTCGGAATTGAATTGCTCGAAATACCGTGTTGTAAATAAAATTTGGCAAATCTCAGAATATACAGACAGACACAGAGTAAATAATAATGCAGTGGAATTAAAAGAGATAGTAGTTCATGAAGCTACTATATAAAATAAGATACATCAGAGTTAAATGAGATACAAATGATGAGTAACGGGATACATAAGATATAAACCAGAATACATCACAGAAACACTGAATACTGAAAGCAAAATATATGGCTGGATCTTCAAGGAAAGCTCCAACTCCGAAGGTGAATCTTGAATGCTAAATCACTCAATCCGACTCGAGCGTAAAGCAAAACACAAAACACTCAAGTCAGACATAAATACTTATGAACTGTAAATCAACTCAAGTGAACAGCAACAAAAATGCATCAGTAACTTAAAGGATGCTTGAGACCGCCCATCCTTTAAGGATCTGTTAAACTATTTACTATGTAGTACTATTGCGCTATTATAATAATGTCTAAAGTAATATAAACTTATTTTAAAATAGCGTTGAAGGGTTACCCATATAGCCCCCAACACGTAATAGTCCCAATAGTCCATCCAGTATTAGCATATCTCCAGATCGGAAGACTACCCTAAATACTCCATGGGCTACGGGAGAAAAACAAACTCGTAGTAAGGCTCAGTATGCTAGGTGACACGACACACAAGGCAATGCCAGGGTAGATATACCAATTACGCACACAGGCTGGTGGTAACGTAGCAGTCACATACACCCACCTCGAAACACACTTCTAAATCAAAATCGGAGGATGGCCATCAAATCAACCACAAGTAAGAGTATAGTATCGAAGAAATGTTTCCGATCGGAGGAATGACCTCACTTGGCTCGAGATCGCTCCTGTTTTAGTCACGTTATGCCAACTCACGGGAGTTGGGTCCACGTAATATACCTCAAGAACGTTGCCACCATCCTACTTCATTCCAGAATCTCCACCGCGTACACAGTTGTTAAAGTGGTTTTCAGAGTTGGCAGAGAGTATGACAACTTCCGATCCCGGTCTCTTTAACAACTAGATGTTATTATAACGTCGTGGTCATTTCAAAATAGTTTATACTTCAAAACCAAAACCATTTTTATTTCAAAACTATATTAAAATCAAAATAGTTTATCATTTCCATTTCAAACATATATTCACATTTCAAAAATCACAATACTTTCAAAGTTATAACTTTATCGAAACCAAAATACTTGAAATCATTACACTTTGAAAATCATAACATTTCAAAATCATACATTTGAAATCATGAAACATTCCTTTAATACAAATTTTCAAATTTATTCAATTAAACCCAAATTACCAAATTTCCAATTTAATTCAATTCAAACCATCAGTTTCTATTAAATTCAGTTTCCAAATAAACCATTTCAAATCCTATCAAATTTCAAATACTGATTTAATCCATAAAATAATTTATTCAATCTTTAATATATTTCAAAGCTTTAAACATATCATATCTCAAAACTACACTTGAAAATCTCATATATACATACATACATACATATACATATACATACATACATACATATATATATATATATATATATATATATATATATATATCAAGTTCACTTTCATAATATTTAGATTGAAATAATCACTTACTAAAATACAATATCATTAAAATAAACCCGAATTACAAGTAAACCAATTATCCTTTCATACTAATATAAACTTCAAATATTCATTTATCGAACAAATCAAAATCAAATATCATTGTAAATTCACATTCTTTATCATAATAAAGATTATGTCATTCAAAGCCATTTCAAAATCATTAAAATATCATATCCTTTCAAACCTCATTTATCAATCATTATTTGAATTCAAATTCAAATATTCAAATATAAATATAAATTTAAAATCAAATACGTCATTCATTTATCATTTCCAATATCATTATAAAACACATTTCAAAATTTCATTCAAAATTCATTTATCTCATTACATTTCATTCCATTTAACACATAACAAAGTAACCATTATTTAAATTCAAATTTAATTTAAATTCCTTAAAGATTCAAATTTAAATATAAAAATTATTTTCAAACTCCTGAAATTTCATAAATAATCAATTTCAAAAGTTAAATCATTTAACACTTTAAAATATAACTCAAATAGTGTTAAAATCTATAACATTTCAAACATTGTCAAAATATAGCAACGATAGCATTTATAAAGTGCTATCGTAGCTTATAGTTTTCAAATAGTTTAGTTTAGGAATAATGGCATTTATAAAATGCCGTAATATATATTTAGTTATTTCAACATAGTTAAATTCAAAACAACAACATTTAAAAATGCTGTCATTAAGACTATAGCATTTTTGGAAATGCTATTAATAAAATTCCAGATTTATTTTAACTTTTCAAAAATAATAAAACTTCAAATTTTGTTATTTTAAATTTATAAATCGTATTTTGAGGCTTCTAAACTTTCACATTTAAATCATTTTAACTTATAATTTATCACAATAAAATTTAAAAAATCAAATATCCAATTTAAAATTCAATTTATTTGTTAAGTCAAAATTTCACTATTTATTAACTTATAAATTTAATAAAAATTAATATTTTACTTCAAATATCATTTCAAAACTTTAAATTTAATTTCGATTATTTATTTATATTTTAAAAATAAAATTTAAAGTCAAAAATCACATTTACTTCAAATTACATACTTAAATTCAAAAAATCAAAACTTAATATTTAATTTTCTTAAAACCATAAAATATATATTTTAAATCAAAATTTTATATTTTAAAAATACATATCTATATAAAAATCATTTAAAAATATACCACGGGGTCTGTATAAAATTTTCTAACCTAGGTCAAGTGATACATACATATACATACATACATACATACATACATACATACATATATATATATATATATATATATATATCATTTCAATCCATAATTTAAAAAGAAAACCATGGTTCTATTATTTCAAACCCGCAATCCCAAGTAAATAAAAATAAATAAAAAATCGCTCAGGCCTATCATTTCAGCCCATAACGATTTTTCCCTTTCTAAAGTCCATTCGGGTATGTATCATTTCAACCCATAGTGATTCTATTCTAACAGGGAACTTGCTGTGTGAACATATGCATAAACAGTAAAAACAATGTCGATGTCACAATATAATGTCATATATCATATGTCACGTGATGATTAACAGAATTACATGGTAATAACAAGGCATAGCATATCATATCATCATCATCAACTTGCATAAACATTTTAAATTACTAAACACTTGTCATCGATTCACCATTTCATAAATAAAATGTCAGAGTGAGAAAGACTCACCTTTCGAGGTTAGAGAAGATAGACAACGGAATGAGATGAGATACGATCCAAGCACAGATTTCGAAGCAAAGCAAGATTGACATGAATCGACGATCAAAGCTGATAGTTAAGGAATCGACGAAATCAATTAGACTGGATCGATGAAGATAATTGATATAAGTGAACTTATATATACAGCAACCACACTTATATGATATATACAACCGACTTTAGATCTACATACTATCATATTATGCAATTACTTTGTGAAATATATACTTACTATTATAACTATATGAAAACAACACTTTATACGAAACTTGTACAATATAGATAAATAGAGCCATATAGAAAATGCATGTACTAATACACGCACACACACAAAGCACGAAATTGTATAAACACACACACACACACACACACAGCTAGAAAACTTGCACGGTTTAACATGTACTATATACATACAAACTTCAAAATAATATATATATATATATATATATATATATATATAAATCACAGGTCAAATGTCTTTATAATTATTATATATAACAAATCATGCATACTAATACATACAACCAACAATATATATAACGCATAGTAATATAATAGTGGAAATAGCTATACTACTATTTGAATATAGATGCTGATGTAAAAAATATACTATTGAAAACTCAAGTACTATTGTGACTATTATAACATATATTTAAGATCCAACAGAATATATCATCATACTAATATATATAAAAACCTTATATATTATTAAATTGTTTCGATATATTATATAGCTTCGGCAAAATATATATGTACGCTAACATATTTTGTAGTAAATATATATACAACTTTGCAAATACAAGCTAAGAAAAATGTACAGACTACATAACAAACATATGCAGACTCTACTATTATAACTAGATATATATGTGTGTGACTATCGAAACCTTAAATTTATACAACAAAATATATATTGTAGATAAGCGATAATATACATACATACATACATACATACATACATACATACATACATACATACATACATACATACATACATACATACATACAACTCTATACCTCAAAGCAACAGACGCACGCAACTACAAAGGAGAGATAGCCAGAGGGAGGAGGAAGGAAGTAGGCGCGAGATCCACTCGGCGCTTGGTGGCTGCCCACGGGCGGGTAGAAGTTCTGATGGCTGCACGTGAGAAAGAATTATGATGAGGCCATGGAGTCGTAGCTTGCACGCCAAGGATGAATTGATGGATCTCGGTGAGGCACTTGTGTGGAGGATGCGGCAAATATGGGGAAGATAGAAGAGATTTGAACAGACTGGAAGACAACTAATATATACTTTCAAATGAACATGTGGAAGGTGGAAGATAAAACTCTTAGGAAAATGAATATAACTCCTAGCTATACATCGTCTTTCATATGTAGAAACAAAATCTCATCACCCGAAAAACTTTTTGAAAATAGGGAACGTCAAAAATAAGACTGAAAATATTAAAGGCAACGACCATTTATACACGGCAAGTAATAACAGGCACATGGAACCAAAAATCACGGGACCGATACCGATACGGTTATCGGTTTCACGGATTCCATTGTGTACCGAACTTCGAAACACAGAGTTGAATATACCGTAGAAATCAGCATGATGAGACGATCAAAACGGTATACAGACATCAGTGATAGGATCGTCCGATCAAAAGTCGATATCGGTACCAAAGATGCTGCTATTTGGTCAGAAATAAGATAAGCGGAGCAATAGAAGTCAAAATTTGAAAAAACGAAAAATGACATCTCACTCAGAAGAGGATTTAGAAATTTTCTATAGAAAAATATTCAGGTTTGGAAATTAATTTATTATCACTAATTTTTAAATTGAAATAGAATTACACAATAAAATAAACATTCATATTTTCAGATGAAAATTTTCCAGTTGCTACGTTTAATTAGACATGTTCCAAATATAAATTTTTTATTATTTAAAATTTCACCAATATCCAATAAATTAAATAAATAAAACCATTAAAATTTACGGGTCATTACACTCTCCCCCACTCAAAACCTTTCATCCCCGAAAAGGAACGAGGCAAGAGAATAGAACAACCAGAAAGAAAATGGATTTGGAAAACAGAATAAACAATTAATTTAAAACCTTATAAATTTCACTTTAAATTAATTGATATTTAATAATTGATTTTAATCCATTTGATTACACTTAAGTTAAATCAATCTTTAACTATTTCTAGATTGATTACCTTATTATCCAATCATCTTTAATTAACAAGTTTAAAAATCATAAATTTGAATAGTCATTTATTAATTATATTTTACTCAACAAATTTTATTCTTCTTTATTCCAAATTATTAATAAATCTATTCCACTTAATATCCTATCACATATATTAAGTATTTTTGTACTTTTTATAGCTACTCAAATTTATTTTAAAATTTCCTTTAACACAATTTATACTGTATATTATTTAATTAACTTTTTATTCTATTTACCTCTATTAATCTTTTATAACTAAGATTTAAGTGTATAAAATTTATTATAACCACTCAAATTTACTTAGAATTTCCTTTTTACATTGTATGTTTTCTAATTACATTCAACATCTGAATAAATTAGGTAAGTTATATTGGAATGTAATTGAGTATTATACAAATAAAACTTTGTAATTCAATCATTCAAGCTTGAATATTTATTCAAATCTTGAAATTATACTTGAAATTCAAGAGAAAAATTTAGGAATTAAATTTTCGATAAATTCCAAACTATGTAGAGATAAATAATGCACTTATACTATATGTATATATCCATTCAAATTTAAATCATATATAAGAATATGTTATAAATCCAATCTTATTTTAGAAATTCAAATCAATTAAATTCCCAAAAACAAAATTGTAGTAAGACTACAGAAAGTCTCTTCACTTCGAAACTCGAAAATGAATGTCGATGATGCTGCAGTCAACACCGAAGTTATTTTCTAGCGACAAAGAGAAGAGCACTGGTTTTAATTTTAAAATTCTTTGGAAACAATTTTATATTCGAAAATACTTTAAATAATATACCTTTAAAACTTAAAAACCAAAGTTTGAAATCCATCGGAAATTAAATTCTCAAATTCTTGTTTTAAATTCATTTTTAAATTTTCAAATAAATTTATAACCATGTTTATAGTTCAATATTAATGTATGAAACAAGAGATAATGATATATAAAATCAAATATTATTTCTTAACAACGAATTAAATAAAATCCAGAAAAATATTATAATATAGTTACAAAATTTATTTCATCACTAAATTTGGAAAAAACCATATTGTGTCAGTTTGCTCTGTTCAAGTGTTTTGGAAATCTTATCGATAGCGTTGATCAGACGAATCGATCAGAAACCCAAATCAACATCAACAACTCAAACAACACAATATATAAAGCTTTTTAAATATTAGTTTACAAATACACTTCAAGAATGATTTGAAGATAAGTTGGAAACAAAGATGAGATGATTAAAGAACAGAACAGGAAGATGAATAAGCTTATATAAATCGCGGGCAACCTTAACCGGATCAACCGTGACTTAATGAATGAGATCGATGTGGATTTCTGGGGTAAATCAACATTCGATCTCAAAAGATAGAGTTTGTGATTATAAGAGATACTAGCATCTAAACCGAGGATATAAAATCTTTGGTGAATCAATGCTGTTGCAAAGGAGTTTCCCCCTTTACCAATCAATTTGAGATTGGCGAGATCGCCGACTCGTTATAAAGATCATTCGAAGTGGAGTTATGGGATACTCTAGAATCAAAAGAAGACGAATAGCGAGGGACATGAATGGATTTTGGAACTGCAGGGAACGTTCCAAAATTCAAAGGAATCGAGTCAAAAAAGAAGAGATTCAAACCCGAATGTAAGTGATTCTGTAAATACATTTATCATATATACTAAGTTTTGCCTAGAGCTACCAAATCTCTGATACTAAATGTAACAGCCAGATATTTTCAAACGTTCGCATCCGCACATGTCGGACTTGAATTGCTCAAAATACCGCGTTGTAAATAAAATTTGACAAATCAGAGATGATTCTCAAGTCAGGGACTTGTGTAAAGAAAATAGAAGCAGAATATACAGTAATTAAATAATTACAGATCACAGACAAAGAGTAAATAATAATGCAGCGGAATTAAGAGAGCCAGTAGTTCATGAAGATACTATATAAAATAAGATACATCAGAGTTAAATAAGATACAATAGAAGAGTAACAAGATACATCAGATACAAACCAAAATACATCACTAAAACACTGAATACTGAAAGCAAAATATATGGCTGGATCTTCAAGGAAAGCTCCAACTCCGAAGGTGAATCTTGAATGCTAAATCATTTAATCTGACTCGAGCATAAAGCAAAACACAAAACACTCGAGTCAGGACATAAATACTTATGAACTGTAAATCAACTCAAGTGAACAGTAACAAAAATGCATCAGTAACTTAAGGATGCTTGGGATCGCCCATCCTTCAAGGATCCGTTAAACTATTTACTATGTAGTAATATTTTGCTATTATAATAATCTCTATAGTAATATAAACTTACTTTAAAATAGCGTTGAAGGGTTAACCATATAGCCCCCAACACGTAATAGTCCCAGTAGTCCATCCAGTATCAGCATATCTCCAGATTGGAGACTACTCTAAATACTCCATAGGCTATGGGAGAAAAACAAACTCATAGTAAGGCTCGGTATGATAGGTGACACGGCACACAAGGCAATGCCAGGTTAGATATACCAATTACGCACACGGGCTGGTGCTAACGTAGCAGCCACATACGCCTACCTCGGAATACACTTCCAAATCAAAATCGAAGGACGACCATCAAATCAACCATAAGTAAGAGTATAGTATCGAAGAAATGCGTCAATTCTGAGGAATGACCTCACTTGGCCCGAGATCGCTCCTGTTTTAGCCACCTTATGCCAACTCACGGGAGTTGGGTCCACGTAATATACCTCAAGAATGTCGCCACCATCCTACTTTATTCTGGAATCTCCACCGCGTATACAGTTCTTAAAGTGGTTTTCGGAGCTGGCAGAAAGTATGACAACTTTCGATCCCGGTCTCTTTAACAACCAAACGTTATTATAACGCCGTGGTTATTTCAAAATAGTTTATACTTCAAAACCCTAACCATTTTTATTTTAAAACTTTATTAAAATCAAAATAATTTATCATTTCCATTTCAAACGTATATTCACATTTCGAAAATCATAATACTTTCAAAGTTATAACTTTATCGAAACTAAAATACTTGAAATCATTACACTTTGAAAATCATAACATTTTGAAATCATACATATGAAATCATGAAACATTCCTTTAATCCAAATTTTCAAATTTATTCAATCAAACCCAATTTATCGAATTTCCAATTTAATTCTATTCAAACCATCATTTTTAATTAAATTCAGTTTTCAAATAAACCATTTCAAATCTTATCAAATTTCAAATACAGATTTAATCCATAAAATAAACTATTCAATTTTTAATATATTTCAAAGCTTTAAACATAGCATATCTCAAAACTACATTTGAAAATCTCATATATATATATATATATCAAATTCACTTTCATAATATTTAGCTTTGAAATAATCACTTACTAAAATACAATATCATTAAAATAAACCCGAATTACAAGTAAACCAATTATCCTTTCATACTAATATGAACTTCAAATATTCATTTATCGAATAAATCAAAATCAAATATCATTTCAAATTCACATTCTTTATCATAATAAAGATAATGTCATTCAAAACCATTTCAAAATCATTAAAATATCATATCCTTTCAAACCTCATTTATCAATCATTATTTGAATTCAAATTCAAATATTCAAATATAAATATAAATTTAAAATCAAATACATCATTCATTTATCATTTCCAATATCATTATAAAACACATTTCAAAATTTCATTCAAAATTAATTTATCTCATTACATTTCATTACATTTAACACATAACAAAGTAACCATTATTTAAATTCAAATTTAATTTAAATTCCTTAAAAATTCAAATTTAAATATAAAAATATATTTTCAAACTCCTGAAATTTCAAAAATAATCAATTTCAAAAGTTAAATCATTTAACACTTTAAAATATAACTCAAATAGTGTTAAAATCTATAACATTTCAAATATTGTCAAAACATAGCAACAACAGTATTTGTAAAGTGCTATCGAAGCTTATAGTTTCCAAATAGTTTAGTTTAGGAATAATGGCATTTATAAAATGCCGTAATAGGTATTAGTTATTTCAACATTGTTAAATTCAAAACAACAACATTTAAAAATGCTGTTATAAGACCATAGCATTTTTGGAAATGCTATTAATAAAATTCCAGTTTTTTTAACTTTTCAAAGCAATAAAACTTCAAATTTTGTTATTTTAAATTTATAAATCATATTTTGAGGCTTCTAAACTTTCACATTTAAATCATTTTAACTTATAATTTATCACAATAAAATTTAAAAAATCAAATATCCAATTTAAAATTCAATTTATTTGTTAAGTCAAAATTTCACTATTTATTAACTTATAAATTTAATAAAACTTAATGTTTTACTTCAAATATCGTTTTAAAACTTTAAATTTAATTTCCATTATTTATTTATATTTTAAAAATAAAATTTAAAGTCAAAAATCACATTTACTTCAAATTACATACTTAAATTCACAAAATCAAAACTTAATATTTAATTTTCTTAAAACCATAAAATATATATTTTAAAATCAAAATTTCATATTTTAAAAATACGTATCTATATAAAAATCATTTAAAAATATACCATGGGGTCTGTATAAAATTTTCTAACCTTGGTCAAGTGATAAATCCGCAATTTAAAAAGAAAACCTGGGTTCTACCATTTTGAACCCGCTATCCCAAGTAAATAAAAATAAACAAAAATTCGCTCTGGCCTATCATTTCAGCCCGTAACGATTTTTTCCTATTCTAAAGTCCGCTTGTGTATGTATCATTTCAACCCATAGTGATTCTATTCTAACAGGGAACTTGCAGTGTGAACATATGCATAAACAGTAAAAACAATGTCGATGTCACAATATAATGTCATATATCATATGCCAGGTGATGATTAAAAGAATTAACATGGTAATAACAAGGCATAGCATATTATATCATCATCATTAACTTGCATAAACATTTTAAATTACTAAACACTTGTCATCGATTCACCATTTCATAAGTAAAATGTCAGAGTGAGAAAGACTCACCTTTCGAGGTTAGAGAAAATAGGCAACGGAATGAGATGAGATACGATCCAAGCACGGATTTCGAAGCAAAGAAAGGTTGACACGAATCGACGATCAAAGCTGATAGTTAAGGAATAGGTGAAATCAATTAAACTAGATCGATGAAGATAATTGATATAAGTGAACTTATATATACAACAACCACACTTATATGATATATACAACCGACTTTAGATCTACATACTATCATATTGTAATTACTTTGTGAAATATATACTTACTATTATAACTATATAAAAACAACACTTTATACGAAACTTGTACAATATAGATAAATAGAGCCATATAGAAACATGCGTGTACTAATATATATACAAAGCACGAACTGTATAAACACACATATATATAGCTAGAAAACTTGCACGGTTTAATATGTACTATATATATACAAACTTCAAAATAATATATATATATATATCACACGTCAAATGTCTTTATAATTATTGTATATAACAAATCATGCATACCAATATATGCAACCAACAATATATATATATATATATATATATATATATATATATAACGCATAGTAATATAATAGTGGAAATAACTATACTACTATTTGAATATAGAAGCAGATGTAACAAATATACTATTGAAAACTTAAATACTATTGTGACTATTATAACATATATTTAAGATCCAACAGAATATATCATCATACTAATATATATAAAAGACTTATATATTAGTAAACTGTTTCGATATGTTATATAGCTTCAGTAAAATATATATATACACCAACATATTTTGTAGCAAATATATATACAACTATGCAAATACAAGCTAAGAAAAATGTACAGACTACATAATAAACATATGCAGACTCTGCTATTATAACTAGATATACATGTGTGTGACTGTCGTAACCTTAAATTTATACAACAAAATATATACTGTAGATTAGTGATAATATATATAACTCTATACCTTAAAGCAATAGACGCACACAACTGAAAAGGAGAGATGGCAGGAGGGGGGAGGAAGGAAGCAGGCGCAAGATCCGCTCGGCGCTTGGTGGCTATGCACAGGCGGGTAGAAAATCTGATGGCTGCACGTGAGAAAGAATGATGATGAGGCCATGGAGTCGTAGCTTGCGTGCCAAGGATGAATTGATGGATCTCGGTTAGGCACTTGTGTGGAGGCTGCGGAAAATATGGGAAAGATTGAAGAGATTTGAACAGACTGGAAGACAACCAATATATACTTTCAAATGAACAGGTGGAAGGTAGAATATAAAACTCTCAGGCAAATGAATATAACTCCTACCCATATATCTTCTTTCGTACGTAGAAATAAAATCTTATCAACCTGTATTTTGGAAATAGGGAACGTCAAAAATAAGATTGAAAATATTAAAGGCAACGACCATTTATACATGGCAGATAATAATAGGCACATGGAACCAAAAATCACGGGACCGATACCGATACGGTTATCTGTTTCGCGGATTCCATTGTGTACCAAACTTCAAAACACAGAGTTGAATATGCTGTAGAAATCAGCACGACGAGATGATCTAAACGGTATACAGATGTCAGTGATAGGATCATTCGATCAAAAGTCGATATCGGTACCAAAAATGCTGCTATTTGGTCAGAAATATGATAAGCGGTGTAATAGAAGTCAAAATTTGGAAAAATGAAAAATGACGTCTCGCTCAAAAGAGGATTTAGAAATTTTCTATAGAAAAATATTTAGGTTTGGAAATTAATTTATTATCACTAATTTTTAACTGTTTTAAATTGAAATAGAATTACACAGTAAAATAAACATTCATATTTTCAGATGAAAATTTACCAGTTGATATGTTTAATTAGACGTGTTCCAAATATAAAAATTTTATTTTCAAATTTTATTATTTACAATTTCACCAAAATCCAATAAATTAAATAAATAAAAACATTAAAATTTATGGGTCGTTACAGAAAACGATTGGCGCTCCCCACTCAGATATGCTCCGTCTTATGAAGCCTTTCTCCAATAGGTCACCATTTTGCTCACTTAACTCCTTCCACTCCCTAGGAGCCATATGTATCACGGTCAATGCCATTGGCTTAGCATTGTCAATTAGATAGATCCTTAAGTTGTTCTCTCTCTTAGGGGGTTGTCCTTTAACCTCTTCAAAAACGTTTGGGAAATCTCTAATGACTGAAACTAAATCTAACTCTCCTAGTGATGAATCAAGGGAATGAAGGAAGCTCAATATGACTGACCCCTGTGGGTTGCAAGAAACCTCGAGAGTCCGTCCGCTACATGTCTCTAGTCTAACGATTCTTCCCTCGTAGTCTAATATTGCACCATAAGTGGATAACCAGTCCATCCTCAAAATCATCCGATATCCCGAAAATCCCAGTAAATTGGCATCACAATCAAACTCTACGCCTAGTATAAAAATTTTCAAACCCCTACAAATCATGGATAAATACATCGATCTTCCTATGGGGTTTGAAACAACTATAGGGTCTACTACTATAGAAATATCTAAGTGTAAACAATCAACCAAGGAACTAGAAATGAAAGAATGCGATGCTCCAGACTCAAAAAGAGTCAGAATAGGAAAATATGAAATAGAGATCCAACCTTCTACAGAGACTTTCCTACCTCGATCTGGTCCACTACTAGAAGGTGCTGCATCCAAAGTCTGTATTTGCACCGTAAGTGCGCCTTCTCTATGCCCCATCCTCTGAGGACAAGCTCTACTAAGGTGTCCAAGCTGCCCACAATTGTAACACCTCCTTTTCAACGTGTCCTTCTTACAGTCCTTTGTGAAATGCCAAACCAATCAATAATTTTGACATTTTTCGCCCTTCTTGATCTGTTTTGAGGTCCTCCTCCTTTCTTCTTGTCCTTATCCCTCATATTCTTCCACCATTGCTTCTTCCTTTAGCTTTCAAGATGCAAGATGAACTCACTTTCGGTCCTCCAATCCTAATAGCCCAAATATCCGCTCTGTATTCCTCAACCAAGCTCTTGCCTCCACGAAATCCTTCATGCTAGAAACATCATGCCTCATAGGCTAGCGAATTCCTTGCATAGCTTAGAAAATTTGGCTGGTGTAGGTGGATTAATGGGATATTCACCTACAGGTGTTGTATTGGGCGCTTGCCCTTGCACCTCTGCCGTCGTAGCTTGAAGTTATCTACGAAACTAGCTAGGGACTTGGACACCCTCTGGAAAATTTGGGGCCTCCACCATTCTATGCAAAGAAAAGAGAATTTAGGCTCAAAAGAATCGAAAGAAGGTTAAAATGGACTTTAAGGGGACTTTTATAAAATCTCTCATATATTTAAAAACCATTTCTATAATAAGAGTTTCTTTCTTAAAAACACTTTTAGTTTGAAGATATTTTACTTTTGAAAAATACTTTACTTTTAAAACAAGTTTTTAGGAATGCTGTAACTTTAGACTCTGATACCAAGTGAAACACACCATAACCCTTAGTATACCCAAAAAGGGCACACTAAAAGATATGGTGCATTGTAGGTATAGCTAAAGCATCACAGAGACTAAGATTCATAAAATAATTAAATAAAATAGCGGAAATATTTAAATAAATATTTATTATTCAGAATGGAGCTTTATAAAATAATTCAAAAAAGCAGAATATGTCTCAAAATCAAATACACATGTCTCGTGAAAAATACATCTCAGTCACATCATCGGAGTACATAAAAAAATCATCCCTCTCATAAAGTACTAGTGCATCCAAAGTCAACTGAAAAGAAGAAGCATAATGAAGAATTCTAATAATATATCTCCAAGAAATCCGAATCTACTCTCCTTATCTCTGCTGGCCTATGTGGGGAAAAGGGGAAATAAAGGAGTAGGTCAGACTATAAGTTTGGTGGATGAAAGTTACTACTAGTATTTTTAAGCAAGATAAAGATAATAAACTAAACAATAGTTCTAGCATGAAAGGAGAATACAGAAAAGATAAAACTGGGATAAAATACTGTTTCTGATTTTGTTTGAACATTTGCTTTGTTTGTGATTGTTTGCGCTTGTCTTAGATTACTGCTTTGATTAGGCTGAAATCCTAATTCTACCCGTTGATCGGCCTTCTATTCCTGTTGTGCCACTGTGAGCTGATCCAATCTTGTTGGTCCTATAGCAAAATGCACATGTTTAGCGTTTGGTACGTTGTAGCGAATTATTTACCCTAATTGATGTCGCACGCTCAGTCATCTTCGGTACACACTAATTGTCGCTCCCTATGTTGTCCTCTTATTACCCTAATCAGCATAACCGCGCCCAGCCTCACCTAATCTGTTGTGAGACCATCAGTCCTATTTTGAAAGGGATATTGGCCAGCCTCACCTAAGTGTTGTGCGATCATCAGTCCTAGACCTGAAAGGAAATTCTGCCGGTACTGGTCCTAACAAACAAAATTCTAGTTTGCGCCTCTTGCCCAAATCCCCATATTTGAGCCTCTATCTATTGGCCACTTATTTACCATAATTAACATAAGCGTTTCCTAGCCTCACCTAACTATTGTGAGACTGTCAGTTCCTGACTAAAAGGGAATGCTGTTAGTACGGGTCCTTCTTCTATATTTGCTGATTAACTTAGTGTAAGGTTTAAAATAAGCCTCTTTTATTATTTCTGCTCTATTTGTTTATTAACTTAATCTAAGTTTTCAAATAAGCTTTTTTTGTTATCTCTAATTATAACCTATGTTATAATTGTTACTCTTCTATTTTCTCTTTTTTAGTTATAACCACTAGTTATAAACATGCTTGCAAATATCTTAATTGCCTATTTCTGTTTATCTCCATTTTATTATAGTCTTTCTTATTTTACATCTAATTTCTATCAGTTTAGTTCTTATTTCAATTTTAATTCATATTAGTGAATTCTTTTCTTTTTAATGTTTTATTTGCGTAAAAAGGAATAAAAAACTAACATTTACAAGCTAAATTCTTGCTTAATATAGATGCAAATAAAATGTAAATACTGTAAATAGCTGTAAATAACTGAATAAAAATAGCTGAATAAAACAGATTGAAAAGAACTTTTGAAATTTACTTAAAAATAGACTGTAAATAAACTTACATAAAAATTATCTCAAAATTGTAGAAAAGCTACAACTATTGAGAACCCTATTATTTTAAAAAAATCTAAAATAATTACAAAACACTCACATGTGGTCCTTAGCTCTGGTCCTTGGTCTTTCTTGATCCACTTCTAGAGCATAGGATATTTTTATCAAAAAGATTTCCTCCTTAGAAAAAATTTCGTTTTAGTGTCCAGCCTCAGGTGTATTGAACTCAATTGGGAGAAAATATGAATGAGAAAAATGGCTAGGTCTAGAGTATTATTTATAGTGTGACTTAGGGATCCTAGACCATTGGATTTGAAAATTAAATCTAGTGCAACTACGTCATAGGCTCATTAGGGACCCTCGGATGGAAGCACGAAAGCATATGATTTGAAGTAAATTGCAAAATACATTTATCGGCACGCATATGGACGATTCTACGTCCAAAAGAAAAGGTGGGTCGACCGAAATACAATGGGGTCGACCTAACCCAAGTATGGGTCGACCTAGGACATATGGGTAGACCTAGGCCTTGTAATATATATATATATATATATATATATATATATTCTGTTTTGTCTATTAAATTCTGATTTCGTATTTCTCTTGTATCTTCTCCACACTGACTCGAATTTCGACAAGTTATATATGAAAATTGATCGGAAAATTGCCACAAACACAATGGTGCAACTTTCGTAGCTCGATTCTAACAATTTCACAAACTTATTTTATTATTTAATTAATTCAATAATTAATTATTATAGCTCAAATTTTGGGTTGTTACAGATGGTTCATTGTATAAGCTATTTTCAGGATTTGAGACTAGTAGACGGGAGTATATTAATGGTTAAATCTAGGGTTTATCCTCCACTAATTAGGGTACTATCTGAACATATTTTTTTCGAATCTCTTCTCCACAAATCAATTCTATTAAAATTCTGATCATTGTAATCAATCTCTTGCACTCTTCTCATTGGTATTAATAAAGACTCTCTCAAAGTGGATGTACACTAACAAGGCGTTAGTGGAACCATTATAAATCGATTTGTGATTTATTTTATCGTTATTGCTTTGGTTTTCTATTACTTGTTCGGTGATTGTGATTGGTATTGGATTAGACTGAAATTGGATTGAGATATTGATTGGTTGTTTTTACATTTCTTACCATGATCTCATTTTCCATTGTGCTTTAGGGTTTTGATTTGAGTGGTCCCGAGTTAGAATTTCGCACAACATTTGGTACCGGAGCTTTGGTGTTGGTAGGTTGTTGTGAAAATGCCAGAATCAGACAATACCTAAGGTAATTCCTCAATGGTTAATCCAAGTGGTGTAGCGCATTATGTACATGTATCGTACGTGGCTTCAGGATCACAATTGGTTGTAGATAAATGGAATGACAATAATTATTTCGAAAAGTGGCAATGGAAGATGAAAGCGGTTCTAAGGAGGAATCGAGTGCATCAGGTAGTGTTTAACACACATTTGTTGTCGGTAGACACCTTGGATGTTGAGAAAGAGAGAGAGAGAAAATGGAAGAGTGGGAATTCACTACACTTCAACTTGCTAAAGGGAGAATGTTATCTCCGAAATTAGTGATGAGACTACCGCTAAGGGTATTTGGGACAAGTTAGAGGAGTTGTATATGAAGAAGTCACTAATTAATCGTTTGATCTTGTTGTGAATGTTCTTCACCTATAAGATAAAGGAAGGTACTTCGCTAAAGGCCCCCGTGAATATCTTTGATGATTTGCTAATGAAGATGAAGGTGGTAGATTTGAAGACTGAGGAAGAAAAGGCGATGATATTGTTGTTTTTGTTGCTAGACCATTATACAGGTTTCTCAAATAGTTTGATCTATAGCCGGGATACTTTGACCCTAGATGATGTAAAACGGGTTTTCTAAGCGAGAAGTTACAGGGTCAAATAAAGGAGTTGGGTAATGGAAGTAGCGGTGCTAGTAGTGGTCACAGTTTTTTTATGGAGAATGGGAGATATGAAAATAATAGGAACCATGGGCATTCTAAATCAAGGAACCCCGATTGGAGAGGAAAGTCGAAGGAAAGAAAGGGCTAGTGCTATCTTTTGAAAAAGCACGGTCATTGGAAGAATGAATGTCCGAACAAAGAGAAGGCAGATAAGGAAGTAGCATCTTCATCCGTAGTGGTAGAGAGTGGAGCTGGTGAGTGTCACGACCGAAAATCCAATGTTCAAAATCTGACATCAAATACCTCACTTGTTTTCGACTGCCAAAGATTCAAACATCGAACTCCAGTCAGATGGAGCTTATAACAACATTAGATGAATATAAAACAGCGGAAAAAAAATGAATATCATGCATTACATTATAGATACAACATCATCATAATATCCATTACAATATCAGAGTATCATAATACATATATCATAACTCCGAATAGAACATCATAATAGAGAAATAATTTATCGTATGCCAAAAGTCTTCTTGGAAATAGAGTGATAGTGAACTTCCAAAAAACTAAGCACCTTGAGATCCAAAAGCTTCCAAAATATCTCCAAGGTAAAAGCCTCCAAAAGTCTCCAAAATACAGCTAATACCAAAATACGAAAACCTGCTACTAGGCTGCCCGTGTGGAAATGATAGGCACCCAGAGTTTAGGAAAAAAAATAAACTACGGGTCAACCGTGGGACTGATATGAGTAAAAAGAACAGTTGCTTTTGAATAAAACAAGATTTGTAAAAGAAAATCGTTCATGCTTTTGGAAAATGAAACTACCTTAAGACCTCCCACTACACACACAATGCAATCGCAGAATTGGAGGAGAGTTCTTCTTATGATAGTAAAAAATGCTTGATACGGGAAAAATTCTTTGATATTATTACTAGTTCATAGTGTAGAAAGCCATTTCGAAAGTATAATATTAATTCTAGCCAGCATAGACATTCCGTACTATGCCTATTATAGCTACCATCTAAACAGTGGTGATTACCATAAGTAAATGACAGGTTATACAACTAAAACCATAATGGGTTCGTATTGGAAATTTGATTTCCAACAAATGGTCAGGCTAAGGAAATTCTTACTGCCACATGGATACACCTCTGGAAGGATGTCCCGAGAACTTAACCAGTTCTCTGCCAACACAAGGCCGGGTTACCTCTATAACTAGGTAACTACTACACGACCATGCCATTCCTCGGTCATTTGCGACCATTATCCGAGGGGCCTTCATCACAAAGAAACAACCACACAGTAAATGAGATTGCAGCAACCACATAGGTGAAATATCTAGGCTCCATACCATGATACCACCTTTTTTCAAAAGGAAACGACATACCCTAAAGGGTGCGACCCTCATAACCTTGCCGCATCTTTCCTGTTTGGACCATTTCCGTAGTGTGAGGTCGGATGAGGTCTCGTCCACAAAGCTATGCTTTACACGAAAGCCATGCTTTGATCACAAATGATCAACAAATGATCATCCATACACAACATCACTTAGCATGCCACACTACTAAATTGGGAGTACATCGCTGATAACCTTCAACTACATAACATCTCAGCTCGTACGTCTCAGAGAAGGGTGTTAAGCTAAGGGAATAAATTCCCCGCCACCAATCAGATATGTATTTGAAAGAAATCTGTTTAATATCTCAAAGTGTAGTGCCAAACACAACCATACAAGTCTTTTCCGGGTTCGAATAGAACCGAAGGCACTTCGTCCAATAAAGGAAGAAGCCTTTGTAAAACCGGGTTTCCACAATTCCGATCGGACACCCCATCACATGTGGAGATCTCTATACCGGAGCAACTCAGTGCAGAGACAATCGATAGGTTATCCTATCTTTTTCAAAGACACCCGGTCTTCACCACCGTCTTTAAATGCTATTAATTTCGTCGTATCACTATTCGGAATAGGTTATATAACACAAAGGTCCTCTCCCGGCTAATCCGAATAGTGAACGCTTAATTTTAAATCACGTGGGTGCATCAATTACAAGGATTCACATTCAAAGTTCGATGTGGGTTTCAGATAACTAACTAAAATCCGACTCCCTGTCGCATCGAAATTAAAATGCCGTTTTATGGGCAAAGGGGTTTTCACATACATATAAGAACAAATCACAAATCAAAAATCATAATTCAACACAAAGCAATCACAGTATCACAATAGAAAGATCGATCCACTACACAACATTTGATGATAGTCAATCATCTTCAATTAAGGCGAATGTGATTAGAGTGAATTAACTATATAATTATTTTTGTTAATTATTTTAAATCAATGATTAATTTTACTTAACTATGAATTTATTAAATCTTAATTGGCTTTATTAATTATTTATTCTTTAATTAGTTATCTCAATTTATTAATTAAATTTAAATTGCTTTTATTAATTAACTATTCTTTAATTAATTAACTTTTAATTATAAAGTAATTACAAATCATTAATTGTTTAATCATTATTTCATCATATAATAAATTTGGTTTTTTAAATTAACACTTGAGTATTTGATTTACTTCTTAATTTTTTTATTAAGTTAATGTAAAACAATTTTTTTAATTTAAAATATAAATTTGAAATATCTTTGAATTTTATAAATTTCAAATAATAGTTTCAATACCATTTACCTCACACTCCACTTAACAAACTATCATCTTTTATAAAGAATGCATTAAAATTTAATTAACTTAGATCATTAGAGTTTTTACCAAAAAATCATGTTACTCGATATACGCTTCGGGTTCTACCCGAGAAAAACTCCTGCTTGCTTCGGGTTTTCTCAAAAAATTACCCGTATGCTCAATTTTTCAAAACTTGAAAAAAATTCTAAGAAAAACTTCTTTTACCCAGCGCACCCACATTTCACTCGAGTTAAAACTCGAGTTACCCCACGATTCCCCCGATGCTCGCTTTGAGTTGCCTCTTTCTTACCCAACCCCATCTGCACTAATACATAAAACAACCCCATGCACGTGCACCGTTGAAGCCATCGCCTCCGACCACCAAGATCACCACTGGCAGACCACCCCCGATCCTCCTTGCTACCCAAAGGCGAAGATACTCTGATTAACCATGAAAATAAAAACGAGCTATCTCGACCCAAATTAACACAGCGGCCATCACCAAAAAAAGGCCTCGCCCCACCTCCTCTGGCCATCAGAGGTCACCAAGACTTGACCGATGCTTCATCAATGAATGACGCCGCGATTGGCACTTGTGGCGTGATGTCTGATCATCTAACGGCGATGCAGCACCATTTTTCCAAACACGAGCAGAAATAAGTTTGTCACCCTAATTCGATCTCGAATTAAAAATTTAAAGATTTATAAATTCCACTTGTATTTTTCTAGTTGTCTCAAACATTCAATCTAACTGTGACGACTCGAGGCCCACAAATGTTTAGATCATCAGAATCTAGCAAAAGTTCAACTTTCTGATCAACTCCAATATCTCAGTGAAAACTTAATGAAAAATTTGCATTTTGCTTTCTAAAATCATCATTTTTAAGGGGAATTCAAATAACATTACTGAAATTAAAATCTATAAGGTTCGAATTCTTGCTTATTTGGATTGTGACTGTGTTTTTCATAGTTTCCAGAAAAAAGAAAACTATATGATTTTGCTCTAATTTGTTGCTGAAACATAGTGCAGTGTTAAAACCATACTTCAACTTGTTTGCTATCCATTTTCAGAAGAAATGAGGGAGAGAGGGATTGAATTTGCCATGGTTTACTTTGTAAACCAGAACTTAGATATGACTATGTTTTCACAGTTTCGAGGAAAAATATCATATTGCTTGCTTTGATTTATTACCACAACATACGGTATGCTCAAACAATACTTTAATTAGTTTTTAGACTTCAATTTCAGAAGAGAACAGAGGGGAAGATATTGAATCTAGCATGGTTTCATTTTGTAAACCGGAGACTTAAAGGAACAGAAGAACAGGAAAGAAAATCCTGATCTTAACATTCCAGGCAAAAGAAAACACAAGCACACAAACTTGTTCACATACAAAAGTCTTTAACATCCTTCAGGCATTTATACAACAACAAATGATAGAAACGATCAAAGGTTTACTCACCTTTTTCCTGAAGACAGAAAGTTCCTGACAGATTTTAAAAGAAGGATGAAAGCCTGTAAAAAAAATTTCTTCTTTTCCTACTTTAAATTTTGGAGTTTAGATCTGCAGGTTATAAATGAAAATTCTTGCTTCCTCTTTGTTATATTTATTTACTTAATCATCAATAACAACAATTTTAAATTTATTTACAGTTTGAATTCTTTTATATAATAGAGAAACCTTTTTTTTTCTTCCTGCTACTAGAAATCCAGAAATAAATCTAGCCTTTGAACTTGATTTTCTTCTGCAACTGATTGATTCAATTGCTTAGATTCTTACTTTATTACTGATTAACAACATTAAATTCAAATCTTCAAAAGAAGTCCACTTGCCTTAGTTTATTTCAGAAATGTTGCACTGTTTCCTTAGCCAAAAACTGAAGCACTTATTTTAAACTAACATGCAGTTTTGAATTGGTTTGTGTTAAAAACCTGATTTTCGAAACTACAAATTTACTAAACTATAAAGTTTTAAAATTTACCTGAGATATGGAGTGTAAATCTATAGCTTGATGTTTAAGGAGATTTTTAGATTTTTTTCAACTTTGAATTGAAAGAAAGTTGGCAGTTTTCTTTCTGATTTTCTTTTTTTTCTTTGGTGTTGGAGTTTGAAATGCTCAATCTTTTGTTACTGTACTTTCAGAGATTTGCTGAGACTAAATAAATTTGAAAATGGAAGCTGAAAAGTTTTCTATAATTTTTAGTTCTTATCATTTTATTCAAACAATGATATTGAATGCCATTTATGAAAAAATAATCATGAGGTCTCAATGCATGTTGATTCCTTTACTCCATCTCCTTTGTGTATGTTTAGCATTTGTGCTTTTACAAGACAAAAGAATTTTTTAAATAGATTTCATATCATAATCACTTTATAAATAAATATGCCCCTTATTCATTTGTATGTATATATACAATGTCAAAAGAAGAATTGTTTATAACCAATCTTTACATTATATACATTACACCTTAATGATTTTAAATGCCACTATTTTTAAAACATTTATTTTAAATTTAAATTCAAATTTCAATTCAAACTTTAAATATAACCATTTATGTCCATTTATATATTCACACGTATCTCGAACAATTTAAATTCAATTTCAATACATAGTCAATTCTGCCCATATATGCAATGTACGTATATGTATATAATTATAAATCCAAATGACATTTTAAAACATTCATTACTTCAAAATATTTAAACTCAAAAGAAATTGGAATTTATTCATATATGATTATCACTCATTTTATTTGTTTGATATTTCTTCAATTTATTTTCAAATTAAACTCCAAAGGTTTAAATATATCACTAATTTAAATTCATAAATTTTTTTGGGATGTTACAGATGTTCCCCCTTAAGAAAATTTTGTCCTCGAAATTTGAAAGAGAGAGAAAAACAGACAAAGAATATATGAATTCAGAAAAAATAAGGAAATGGCTTACCAGCTTAAGCCGAGATATCCACTCTACAATTGGGATATGATTTCTGCATATTATCTTCAGTTTTCCAAGTGCAGTTCTTTGGATCGCCACTCCACTAAACTTTGACTAGTTTCACAACTTTGTTTCTCAACTGCTTTTCTTCTTGTTCCATAATCTTTATCGGTTCTCTTTTAACTGTTAAATTGGGAGTGATTTCAAGATCTTGTTGAGCAGCTTCTTCAATAATACTATCCGGATTGTGCACATACTTTCGAATTAGAAATGTGGAACACATCATGCACGCCAGATAACCAGCTAGGCAACTGCACTTGATAAGCTAAAGAACCAATCCTCTCCATAATAGGAAAAGGACCAATATACCGTGGTGCTAGCTTACCGGTCTTCCCAAACCTCAATACACCTCGCATAGGAGATACTTTTAGAAAGACAGAATCTCCAATCTGGAACTCCAAATCCCTTCTTCTGCGATCATAATAACTCTTTTAACGACTCTGAGCTGTCCTCAACTTCTTTCGAATAGAATCAACTTTCTCTGTGGCTTCTTTAATCATATCCGGTCCAAGGATGAGTCTATCACCTGCCTCAATCCAGCATGCTGGTGATCGACACGGACGACCATATAAAGCCTCAAAAGAAGCCATCTCTATACTGGCCTGATAGCTATTGTTATATAAGAACTCAACCAGATGCAAATGGTCCTCCCAAGAACCACCAAAATCAAGTATACAAGCATGCAATAGGTCTTCTAAGATTCGGTTGATCCTCTCAGTCTGCCCATTAGACTATGGGTGATAAGCAGTGCTGAAATTCAGTTTTGTTCCCAATGCGTCCGGAAATGCCTTCCAAATCTACTAGTGAAGATCGGATCACGATCACTCACTATGCTTCTAGGAATGCCGTGGAGACGGACAATTTCTTTCACATATAATTCGGCTAAACTTGTTGCCGTGCGGGTAGATTTCACTGGCAAGAAGTGGGTTGTCTTAGTCAAACGGTCCACAATGACCCAAATTGCTTCATTGCCTTTCCGAGTACGAGGCAAACCATCGACGAAATCCATCGATACTTGGTCCCATTTCCACTTGGGTACCTCTGAAGGCTGAAGTAAACCCTCCGTTTTCTTTTGATCGCTTTTGATTTATTGGCAAGTGGGACAGCGATTCACACACACACACACACACACACACACACACACATATATATGTATATATATATGTGTCCCTTTTCATTGTCTTCCACCAGAAAGTTCTTTTGATATCACGATACATTTTATTGACTCCTGGATGGATGCAAAGCTTAGATTTGTGACATTCATCTAGAACTTCACGTTTCAGATCTGGGAAGTCTAGGACACACATTCTGCCTTTTAATCTTATAACTTCTCTATTATCCATCTCAAAACTAGTATCTTCCCCTTGGCATATTCTTTTATAAATTTCTCGAAGAAACTCATCTTCATACTGCTTACTCACGATCCTTTTAGGAAGAGTAGGAGCAATGACAAGGTGAGCAAGAATAGCTTGCTTTCTACTCAAGGCGTCGGCAACTACATTGGCCTTTCTGGGCGTATATAGAATATCTAGGTCATAAGATGCCAGAAATTCCAACCAACGTTGTTGCTGCAGATTCATATCTTTCTGGGTGAAGAGATATTTCAAAGATTTGTGGTCGGTGAATAATTCGAATTTTTCACCTAAAAATAAAGAGAGTTCAATAAGTATATTGTTAAGTTAAGTTAAATTCGTAAACTGTTAAGAAAGTTGAAATGATTCTTACCCAGAAGATATTGTCGCCATATTTTCAAAGCGAAGATAACAGCTAGAAGCTCCAAATCATGGGTTGGGTAGTTTCTTTCATGAGGACGTAATTGTCTTCTCGCGTAGGCAATTACGTTCCCGTTCTGCATCAATACTGCACCCAAACCTTCACCACAAGCATTGGTATAAACAGATAAGCCCTGGTTCCCATTGATAATAGCGAGAACAGCAGCGGTGGTTAATCTCTTTTTCAACTCCTGAAAAGCTTCGTCACATTTCGGAGTCCAATTGAATTTTGTATTCTTTATTGTTAGCTTAGTTAACGGACTAGCTATCTTCGAAAAGTCCTGAAAAAACTTCTGATAATAACCTGCTAAACCCAAAAAGCTTCGAACTTTCTTTGGGATAGTAGGTTTTCTCCAATCAAGAATAGCGGAAATTTTGCTAGGATCAACATAAATCCCTTCTTCATTAACAATATGGCCAAGAAATTTAACTTCTTTGACCCAAAAATGGCATTTGGAAAATTTTGCGAATAGAATATTTCTCCTCAATATCTCCAAAACGATTCTAACGTGCTCGGCATGCTCCTCTTCGGACTTGGAGTAGACCAAAATATCATCAATAAATACGAGCATAAATTTATTCAATACTTCCCGAAACACACGAGTCATAAGATTTACGAAGTATGCTGGAGCATTGGTTAGCCCAAAAGGCATGACTAACCATTCGTAGAATATATTAGGACCCCTGAAAGCGGTCAAATGAACACAATCTTCGGCGGTTCGTAGTTGATGGAACCCCTGGGCTAGATCCATCTTTGAAAAGAAATGAGCGCCATGCAATTGATCAAATAAATCATCAATTCTCAGTTGAGGGAATTTATTCTTGAGAGTTAGCTTATTGAGATCGCGGTAATCCACACACAACCTCAAAGACCCGTCCGATTTAGCAACAAACACGACGGCTGAACCCCATTCAGAAACACTGGGTCAAATTAACCCTTTTGCTAGTAAATCATTAGTTTGCTGAACTAATTCAACCCTTTCCCTGTATGCCATCCTGCGACTTGCATGAACGACAGGACGAGCATTTGGTACAAGGTCGATTCTAAATTCTATTTCTTGGTGTGGAGGTAGAGATTGCACTTCTTCAAACACATCTGGAAAATCTCTAACAATGGTTATGGACTCCAGACTGGGTTCGGGATAACCCAAATTATACATTAACCCTTCTCTTTTAGGACTAGGGTCCTCACAAGAAATATTGATGAAATCTCCAAATTTGGTTTTGATTGAAATCAGTCGATTATTGCAATCCAATTTGGCTTCATATTTTGCTAGCCAATCCATTCCGAGTAAGATTTCAAACTCTTTAAAATCAAGTACAAAGAGACCAATAGGGAATTGGTAGCAAGAATATGAGATAGGAACGTCTCTACATCGAAGATAAAGATTCGTGGGACCTCCAACTGGATTCTTTACGCGTATAGGCTCATCAACAAAATCAGGTTCAAGATTTAATTCATTTATAGCTTGCTAAGAGATAAAACTGTGTGTAGCGCCCGTGTCAAACAGAACTCTAACGATGCTATCATAAATAGTGAGATTACCTTCCAGAACTCCTTTCCCCTTTTCTACATTGGAAGATGTGGGTTTGTCTTTGACTGTGTACACCTTGGCTATCTGAGCTTGCTTCATGACTGGGCAGTCTTTAACTTCGTGTCCCAATTTCTGATAATAATAGCATTTCCTGGGCTTTGCTTGAACAGATTGATTGACTTGTCTCTTAGGCTTCGTACATCTGCTAGAATAGTGGCCCTTTTCCAAGCAATTAAAGCAGGTGACATTCTCTGTTGTGCTTCCCTGATTGCTCTTCTTTTTCTCCTTACAGTACCATGGTTTCTTGCCTCCAAATTTCCTCTTCTTCCAATTTTGATTGCTCGAATTTCCTTTCTCCACCGGGGCATCTTACATGTCAAGTGTAGCATATCTGTATCCCATATCAACCAAATCTGAAAAGGATTCTTTGACGTGTCCAGTCATCCTTTCGTGAAACTTCTTATTCATCCCACGAATAAACCTTTCATTCTTCTTTAAAGGCGTGTTTACCAATTCTGGACCAAAACGAGACAATTCATTGAATTTGTTTAGATACTCCTCGAATGACAAACTCCCCTGCTTTAAGTCCATGAATTCCTGGTACATTCGAGAAATCCCTGCTGATGGCGTGTAGCGCTTCCCAAATACTTCTTTGAATCTCTCCCAAGTGAACTCGTCTTCTGGCTCATCTACAATGACTGCCTCCCACCATGCTAAGGCCTCTTCTTGAAGTTGCCAAGAAGCTATGAGTCGCATCTTGCAGCCTTAGCCCTTTAAAGATCCTTTCACATGATCTGATCCATGCTTGGGCCTCAACAATCGACTCCTTGCCGGCGAACGCCCTACCACCAAGTCTTGAGAAACTCTTGTATAAATCAGCCAGATTCGGCTGATGCTGAGTAGATAAAGCTGCTTCTGCTGTTGGGGGAATTTGGCTAGGTGCTGTGGAATTTCCTCGTCCCCAGCTCTTCCTCTTCGTCCGCTCATCCTTACTATCTGTAATTAGTAAGAAAATTGATTTAGATATTCAGACGAGATATCTTAAGGAATATCAGCAGTTAAAGGAAATAGACTAAGAAAATTTAGGGTTTTCGGTCTCGGTTATACTCATTCTAGGTTATACTTCACCCTATCTCTAATGAGCCATCTAATGTGTTATACTCCGTAGCTAAAGTTCTTACTCAACTTTTAGCTCTAATACCACATGTCACGACCCGAAATCCAATATTCGAAAATTGACATCAAATACCTCACTTGTATTCGACCATCAAAGTTTCAAACATCGAACTCCAGTCGGATGGAGCTTATAACAACATTAGATGAATATAAAACAGTTGAAACAAAATGAATATCATGCATTACATTATAGATACAACATCATCATAATATCCGTTACAACATCAGAGTATCGTAATACATATATCACAACTCTGAGTAGAACATCATAATAGAGCAATAAGTGATCATATGCCAAAAGTCTTCAAGGAAATAGAGTGATAGTGAACTTCCAAAAAACTAAGCATCTTGAGATCCAAAAGCTTCCAAAATATCTCCAAGGCAAACGCCTCCAAAAACCGATAGCCTCCAAACCAAAAGTCTCCAAAATACAGCTAATACCAAAATACGGAAATCCTGCTACTAGGCTGCCCGTGTGGAAATGATGGGCACCCAGAGTTTAGGAAAAACAATAAACGGCGGGTCAGTCATGGGACTGGTATGAGTAAAAAAAAACAGTTGCTTTTAAATAAAACAAGATTTGTAAAAGAAAATTGTTCATGCTTTTGGAAAATGAAACTACCATAAGACCTCCCGCCACACACACAATGCAATCGTAGAATTGGAGGAGATTTCTTCATATGGTAGTCAAAAATGCTTGATACAGGAAAAATTGTTTGATGTTATTACCAGTGCATATTGTAGAAAGCCATTTCGAAAGTATAATGTTAATCCTAACCAGCATAGACATTCCGTACTATGCCTACTATAGCTACCATCTAAACAGTGGTGAACACCATAAGTAAATGGCGGGTTATACAACTAAAACCGTACTGGGTTCGTATTGGAAATTGAATTTCCAACAAATGGTCAGGCTAAGGAACTTCCTACTGCCACATGGGTACGCCTCTGGAGGGAGTCTCGAGAACTTAACCAGTTCTCTGCCAACACAAGGCCGGGTTACCTCTGTAACTAGGTAACTACTACACGACTATGCCATTCCCCGGTTGTTTGCGACCTTTATCCGAGGGCCCTCCATCATAAAGCAACAGCCACACAGTAAATGAGATTGCAGCAACCACATAGGTGAAATATCTGGGTTCCATACCATCATACCACCTTTTTCCAGAAGGAAATGACATACCCTAAAGGGTGCGACCCTCATAACCTTGCCACATCTTTCCTGTTTCGACCATTTTCGGGGTGTGAGGTACGATGAGGTCTCGTCTACAAAGCTACGCTTTACACGAAAGCCATTCTTTGATCACAAATGATCATCCATACACGGCAGCACTTAGCATGCCACGCTACCAAATTGGGAGTATATCGCTGATAACCTTCAACTACATAACCTTTGAGCTCGTACGTCTCAGAGAAGGGTGTTAAGCTAAGGGAATAAATTCCCCGCCACCAATCAGATATGTATTTAAAAGAAATCTGCTTTTGTATCTCAAAGTGTAGCGTCAAACACACAACCATACAAGTCTGTTCCGGGTTTGAACAAAACCGAAGGCACTTTGTCCAATAAAGGAAGAAGCCCTTGCAAATCCGGGTGTCCACAATTTCGATCGGACTCCCCATCACATGTGGAGATATCTATACCCGAGCAACTCAGTGCAGAGACAATCGATAGGTTATCCTATCATTTTTGAAGACACCCGGCCTCCACCACCGTCTTCAAATGCAATTAATTTCGTCGTATCACTATTCGGAATGGATTACATGATACAAAGGTCCTCTCCCGGCTAATCCGAATGGTGAACGCATAATTTTAAAACACGTTGGTGTATCAATTACAAGGATTCACATTCAAGGTTCGATGTGGGTTTTGAATAACTAACTGAAATCTGACTCCCTGTCGCATCAAAGTTTAAATGCCGTTTTACGGGCAAAGGGGTTTTCACATACATATAAGAACAAATCACAAATCACAGTTCGGCATAAACCAATCACAGTATCATAACAGAAACATCAATCCAGTACACAACATTTGATGATAGTCAATCATCTTCAATTAAGGTGAATGTGATTAAAGTGAATTAACTATATAATTATTTTTATTAATTACTATAAATCGATGATTAATTTTACTTAACTATGAATTAACTAAATCTTAAATGGCTTTATTAATTATTTATTCTTTAATTAGTTATCTCAATTTATTAATTAAATTTAAATTGCTTTTATTAATTAACTATTCTTTAATTAATTAACTTTTAATTATAAAGTAAGTACAAATCATTAATTGTTTAATCATTATTTTATCATATAATAAATTTGGTTTTTTAAATTAACACTTGAACCTTTGATTTACTTCTTAATTTTTTTATTAAGTTAATGTAAAACAATTTTTTTATTTAAAATATAGATTTGAAATATCTTTGAATTTTATAAATTTCAAATAATAGTTTCAATACCATTTACCTCACATTCCACTTAACAAACTATCATCTTTTATAAAGAATGCATTAAAATTTAATTAACTTAGATCATTAGAATTTTTACCAGAAAATCATGTTACTCGATATACGCTTCAGGTTCTACCTGAGAAAAACTCTTGCTTCCTTCGGGTTTTCTCAAAAACTTACCCATATGCTCAATTTTTCAAAACTTGAAAAAAATTCTAAGAAAATCCTCTTTTACCCAGCGCGCCCACATTTCACTCGAGTTAAAACTCGAGTTACCCTACGATTCCCCCGATGCTCGCTTCGAGTTGCCTCTTTCTTCCCCAAACTCATCGTCACTGATACATACAACAACCCCGTGCATGTGCACCGTTGAAGTTGTCACCTCCGACCTCCAAGATCACCACTGACAGACCAACCCCGATCCCCCTTTGCTACCCAAATGCGAAGATACTCTGATTAACCACGAAAACGAAAACAAGCTATCTCGACCCAAATTAACACAGCGGCCATCACCATAAAAAGGCCTCACCCCACCTCCTCTGGCCATCAGAGGTCACCAGGACTTGACCGATGCTTCATCAATGAACGACGCCACGATTGGCACCGGTGGCGCGATGTCCGATCATCTAATGGCGACGCAACACCATTTTTCCAAACACGGGCAGAAATAAGTTTGTAACCCTAATTCGATCTCGAATTAAAAATTTAAAGATTTATAAACTCCACTTGTATTTTTCTAGTGATCTTAGACATTCAATCTAACCGTGACGACGAACTCGAGGCCCACAAATGTTTAGATCATCAGAATTTGGCAAAAGTTTAACTTTCTGATCAAATCCAATATCTCGGTGAAAACTTAATGAAAAATTTGCATTTTGCTTTCTAAAATCATCATTTTTAAGGGGAATTTAAATAACATTACTGAAATTAAAATCTATGAGGTTCGAATTCTTGCTTATTTGGATTGTGACTGTGTTTTTCACAGTTTCCAGAAAAAGAAAACTATATGACTTTGCTTTAATTTGTTACTGAAACATAGTGCAGCGTTAAAACCATACTTCAACTTGTTTGCAATCCATTTTCAAAAGAAATGAGGGAGAGAGGGTTTGAATTTGCCATGGTTTACTTTGTAAACCAGAACTTAGATATGACTGTGTTTTCATAGTTTCCAGTAAAAATATCATATTGCTTGCTTTGATTTATTACCACAACATACTGTATGCTCAAACAATACTTTAATTAGTTTTTAGACTTCAATTTCAAAAGAGAACAGAGGGGAAGATGTTGAATCTAGCATGGTTTCATTTTGTAAACTAGAGACTTAAAGGAACAGAAGAACAGGAAAGAAAATCCTGATCTTAACATTCCACGCAAAAGAAAACACAAGCACAAAAACTTGTTCACATACAAAAGTCTTTAACATCCTTCAGGCATTCATACAACAACAAATGATTGAAAAGATCAAAGGTTTACTCACCTTTTTCCTAAAGACAGAAAGTTCCTGACAGATTTCAAAAGAAGGATGAAAGCCTGTAAAAAATTTTTTTCTTCTTTTCCTACTTTAAATTTTGGAGTTTAGATCTGCAAGTTATAAATAAAATTCTTGCTTACTCTTTATTGTATTTATTTACTTAATCATCAATAACAACAATTTTAAGTTTACTTACAGTTTGAATTCTTTTATATAACAGAGAAACCTTTTTTTTCTTCCTGCTACTAGAAATCCAGAAATAAATCTAGCCTTTGAACTTGATTTTCTCCAGCAAATGATTGATTCAATTGCTTAGATTCTTACTTTATTACTTATTAACAACATTAAATTCAAATCTTTAAAAGAAGTCCACTTGCCTTAGTTTATTTCAGAAATCTTGCATTGTTTCCTTAGCCAAAAACTGAAGCACTTATTTTAAACTAACCTGCAGTTTTGAATTGGTTTGTGTTAAAAACCTGATTTTTGAAACTACAAATTTACTAAACTATAAGGTTTTAAAATTTACCTGAGATATGGAGTGTAAATCTACAGCTTGATGATTAAGGAGATTTTTAATTTTTTTTTCAACTTTGAATTGAAAGAAAGTTGGCAGTTTTCTTTCTGGTTTTCTTTTTTTTCTTTAGTGTTGGAGTTTGAAATGCTCAATCTTTTGTTACTGGACTTTCAGAGATTTGATGAGACTAAATAAATTTGAAAATGGAAGCTGAAAAGTTTTCTATAATTTTTAATTCTTATTATTTTATTCAAGCAATGATATTGAATGCCATTTGTAAAAAAATAATCAGGAGATCTCAATGCATGTTGATTGCTTTACTCCATCTCCTTTGTGTATGTTTAGCATTTGTGATTTTACAAGACAAAAGAATTTTTTAAATAGATTTCATATCATATGCACTTTATAAATAAATATACCCCTTATTCATTTGTATGTATATATACAATGTTAAAAGAAGAATTGTTTTTAACCAATCTTTACATTATATACATTACACCTTAATGATTTTAAATGCCACTTATTTTTAAAACATTTATTTTAAATTTCAATTCAAATTTCAATTCAAACTTGAAATATAACCATTTATGTCCATTTATATATTCACGCATATCTTGAACAATTTAAATTCAATTTCAATACATATTCAATTCTGTCCATATATGCAATATACATATATGTATATAATTATAATTCAAATGACTTTTTAAAACATTCATTATTTCAAAAAATTTGAACTCAAAAGAAATTGGAATTTATTCATATATGATTATCACTTATTTTATTTGTTTGAGATTTCTTCAATTTATTTTCAAATTAAATTCCAAAGGTTTAAATATATCACTAATTTAAATTCATAATTTTTTTTGGGATGTTATATTGTGGGAGATGTAAATGTATTGATGGCAGTAGCATCAGATGTTTCGGGTAGCGAATGGATGCTCGATTCGGGAGCATCTTATCATATGACGCCGAATAGGATTATTTTTCTTCTTATGTCAACAAAGAAAAAAAATTCAATTTTTATGGGCAATGGTGCTATTTTGAAACCTTAAGGCATTGGTTCCATGCAAATTCAGATGCTTGACGGAGTGGTTCGTACTCTCACTAATGTACGCTATGTTCCGGGACTTCGAAAATCTCTTATCTCTTTTGACAGCTGGATTCTTTAGGTTTAAAGATCATTTTTGAGAGTGATCGCTTGCGGGTTTCAAAGGGTGCGCTTGTGGTGATGAAGGGTGTTAGGTCTCATGGTGTTTATTTGCTTCAAGGAGTGACTACAGAAAGTGAAACTTGTGTGAGAGTTGATAGTTCTCTTGACTTGGATGCGACTCGGTTGTGGCATTTGAGGTTAGGTAATGTCTCGGATAGGAGTTTGGATATTCATCGGAAGAGGGAGATGATCGATGAAGAGAGTTTCAACAAACTTGAGTTTTGCGAGGAATATGTCATGGGCAAGCAAACTAAATTATCATTCTATGAAGGAAAACATGATTTGAGAAGGGTTCTTAAGTATCTTCACACGAATGTTTGGGGACCGCCACCGGTGGCTTCTTTGGGGGGAGCTCGCTGTTATATTTCTTTTATTGATGACTTTTCTCGAAAGTTATGGGTTTATGTAATAAAGGCCAAGTCGGAGGCATTTGCAAAGTTCAAAGCATGGAAAGCTTTTGTTGAGAATGAGAGTGACAAGTCTTTGAAGGTTCTAAGGTCTGACAATGATGGAGAATATGTTTCCATAGAATTCTTGGAGTTCTGCTAGTATCGTGGTATTCAAAGGCATTTTACTACACTTGAAGATCCACAGTCGAATGGTGTTGCGGAGAGGATGAACCGTACTCTACTTGAGAAAGCTCGATGCTTATGATTGACATCAGGTTTGTTTAAGGGATTTTGGGCCGAAGCTTTGTCAACCACGGTGCATATTATTAATCAAATTCCGTGCCCGGCTATTGGTAATAAAATTCTAGAGGAAGTGTGGAAGGGAAAGAGCATTGACTTGAGTTATCTTCATGCGTTTGTAGTCCGATTTTAAGTAGGGGAGAATGTAACAACCTAGAATTTTGGTCATTTGAAATTCGTATATTTAATTGTTTTTAAATATTCAAAAGTTAATTTTATAAGTTGAGTAAATTATATTTCAAATATAGTGATTTAATTAGGTAATTAAATTGTTTATTTAATATTCAAAATCATGGAAATAATTGGAAATTGGATTTAATGCGAATGAAAATGATTTATAAAGTAGAACCAAATCCTATTTGAATTAGAATGATGTTAAATAACTTTTGAAATTGAATTAAAAGTTAAATTGTAGAAATTGAATATTTTAATATTTAAATAACGTTTAAAAATTGCCATTTTCAAATAATCTCGGATTTCGACGAATCCAGTTTCATTGGATCTGTAATGTTATATTATTGTAGGATTTCAAATTTCGTGTCAATCGGATTTACGGTTTGTCCGGGCAAGCTAAAACGCGTAGAAATTTGTTTAAGTGAATTTTAAATTTAAATAGTCGATTCGAAAATTTGTCTTTTAAATACGATCAAATTAGCTCTCGATATATATTCCATCGGCACGCTTCGTTTGGAGTTCGAAAAATTTCAGGTGAATAGTGTCGCGAAATTTTCTATAAAAGGACTTCATTTTTCTATTTTCACCAAAACCTAACCCTAGAAGCCCTAGCCGCCGTTTTCACTTTAATGGCCAGAATTTCATTTCATTTCGTTTCTCTTCGATTTTCTTCAAATCCATCAATCTATACGAAAAATTATCAACTACAATATTGTAGAAGGCGACGAGATCTTCAACTACTACGGTTGTGATCGTTTTTAGAGCTACAATCGACAGCGATTTGCGTTTGAACGTTGTTCGTTCGAGCACAATTTTCAACGCATATACGAGGCTGAGTTGAGCATGGCTCACAACCATGGTAGACAAGGGAAAGGGCTTCACTGGCCGATTGGCGTCCCGATCTAAGGAGGTGGCGCGTTAATTCGATGAAGTCACCAGTTATTGGGTTTCTTCGAACATGACTTTATGATGGGGAAGAAGAGAGATCTTGTGGCCAGATCTCATCAAGGAAGATCGTGCGGCTCTGATTTAAAGCTAGGGCTTGAAAATAAAATTTAATTGTAATTTATATATTATAATTCGTATAAGCTTTAAAACATTGTAACTTCTTCATACAAGGTCCGTTTTTGACGAAACAAGTTGCATTGGATCTTAGGGTGGGACGTCACAACTTGGTATCAGAACTGAGTTCAGAGCAAAGTATGATAAACACTAAATAGAAAAACATATTATGGTACATCTAAGTGAAATACAAGTGTTATAAATCCCTTAATTACCGTGTCCTTTGGGATAGAAGTTTGGAATATGTCTAGGAATATATTTTATTCAATAGTATTCCAATTGATTATATCTTATCCTAGGAGTAATCCTAGTTGTGATTGTTCTATTTGAGTCCTCTTAGAAATTGACGAGCACTACATTTTAGAGCTAGTTTGGAGTTGATTGGAGCTAGTGTAAATTTTGGGTAAAATTAAATGCTTTAAATTTTATTCGGAATAAAACACTACAACTTCTATTGGAATCAATGTGACTAAAACTCACTCTTTCTAACTCTTTGATATTTTTATATAAGCGAGAATAAATTTTATTTATGATGATTGATGACTGTTTGGATGATATATGATATACTATATATTGATTGATATTTGGATATATTCCTGCCTATTGGAGCAAATGAGACCATATACGTTCCCGTGTATGAGTAGTTTTCCTTTTGTACGCCCATCTGCCTCGAAGCGGACATTGTACACATATTCTAATATGTATATTTGTTGTAGGTGACAAGTTGGAGGGATCCAACTGGATTCCTCATATGTATTGGTTTTATTTACAAATATTGATATATATGCTTTTATCATGTCATACATGATGTTTTGGATGCTGCGATTGATGTATTTAGTGCCGTTACAACATTGGGCTTATTTTTGGTAAATTAAAAATATTAAAGTGGCGATTTCGAATTAGAAAGGATTTTCAAGTGATTTTGAAAATAGATGTTTTATTAATATTTGAACTGTTAAAGGAAATGGATTTATTTTAAATAAATAAATGTTATAATTTTTATGTTATAAAAATTATGATTTTTGTGAAATATACTTAAGTATGATTTTTTGAGTTATATAAGTTTTAACAACGATTTGTAAATTGTTAAAAGAATAAGTTTATTTAAATTGAGATTTTTGAATTATTATAAATGGTCTATATACAAGATTTATAAAATTAAATTTTTATCGATCGAAATAATAGGATTACAACGGAGTTTTTATAAGTGTTAAAATGAAGTGTAAATGAATTTTATAAGTGAAAAGGTTTACGATTTGTGAAGTCACAAAATGAATGAATTTGTAAATAAAGATATTTATAAGTAATTAACTTATAATTTGGATTTTTGCATATAAATGAGATATAAATGGAATTTGTTAATAAAAGAAATTTGTAAATAGAAGTTTTTATAAAATATAAATGTGATTGTTTTATAAATGCGAAATAAACTTATTTTGATAAGTTAATATGAAGCTTATTAAAGGAATTTCATCCACGATTTTGAACATTGGATAATCCTTAAAATAAATGTGCAGAAGTATTGAATTTGGTTAAATGATTATATTCACGATTTTGGATAGTGAATAGTCTTTTAAATTAAAAGACAGGTTTTGGAAAGTGATCTTTTAAATGAAGTTAAATGATTTGAAGATGTTTATAAAATGTGTTAAATATCGAAAACATATATTTCAACATTCGTTGTTGAAATAGACGTTTTCGAGAAATAAGAAATGATGGACTACAACATTGTTGTTATAATAAATGATTTTTGAAAGGAAATGTTATGTATAGTATATGGGATGTATATATCTATCTTATTTTTGAATCCATATACTAGTGATTTTGGGTTGTCGTAACGAAGTTTTACGCAACATTCGTTTTGACCCAAATAAATGTGTTAAAGAGAATGTTTTCCTTAAAGAATAAATATATACTTAATCCTGATTTAAGCATATGTAATATTTTTCTAAGTGTTGAAAATAGAGAGATTTGTGAATTATTTATTATTAAATAAGTATACGGAATAGTTTTCCAATATAGGTAGTTGAAATGGTTTTGAGATTATATCTATTTAAAGATAATTTGAAGTGAATATTTGGCAAGTGATTAAATTAATAAAAGGTTAACTAAAAGGGCCTAGTGATTGCTATGGTGCTAAATATTTGTTTTCTTGCTTTGATATGTGGGAACTATTTAGTCGTACACTTAGTACGTAGACTTCTGTGTAAGCTTGATTATCATTTGTGTTGAGGATGTTGATTCGTGTAGTGCAGAGTATTACTCCAATCTATCAAGCTTCCTTCTTGGTCGAAGGATAACAAGTTGAAAGTTGGAGACGTGATAAGTCTATGAGACTTAGTTTCTGTGTGAGGTTGAGAAACACTTTTGCGTTGTTGGTGCGAAAAGATCGAGTTCAGATTTATCTGAAAACCACTTCGGACCAATGTATATGCGTTCGATTGTGCAGGTTATTGATGATATTAACATTTAGGATTCTCATAGTGAGGGACTGCTTGTTGATCATTTGGGGTTAATATCCCAATATACATCCAATAGCAGTAATCTCTTCGTTATGAAATATCCAATGCAAGGACTATTCACTACTAATCCTAGGGATTTCCCGACAGGATGTGGTAGGAAAGTACCTTCGGCTTGTCCTGTTCGTGGACAACTTGTATGGATGTTTGTCTGACATTGCATTCCTAAAGATTACATACATTGGTTTTACAAACGTACATCAATGGTGGCAGAGAAGGCAACTTCTCTTAGCTTAACACCCTTCTTGAGATTAAGGGTGTATTTTTTTGGTAGGCAATTAGAAATCAATGGAAATGGCTGTGTGGCATTCAAAGTGATGTGATTGTGATTTGTGAAAGGTAATCGTTACCTCAGGCCTCACCAATCGGAAATGACCAAAATAGGGTTGGATGCAGCAAGACTAAGTGGGTCGCTCCCAAGTAGGATATGATCATCCTCTTCTAGATATATCTTTACATGCTATGACATCGTGTATCTGATTATTATGGTTTGTATTCTTAGAGAGCCCTCGGTAAAGGTTGATAACGACCAAAGGATGATATATTCGGTACCATCTAGTTATAGAGGTGAGCCGGCCTTGTGTTGGTAGAGGATCCTTTGTGACGGTCCTCGGTACATTCCTCTAGAGATGTACTGCAGGAAGGTAGTCTCTTCACTTGGTCATTTGTATGGAAATCCAAACTCCACTACGAGCTTGCAGTTTTTTTGTAAAAGGCGTAATGAATAGCCTCGAAATGACATATGGGTAACCATTTCGACTATGATTAATATTATTTGTATAATAGAAATTAGTATAATATAAGAGGATTTGATATGAAATGTTTTAGTTATTGTAAGGTAAAAACATGTCCGTGTTTATGTGTGGGCGTGTCTTACGAGTTACTTTTATTTTGATAAAGGAAAAGTTTGGTAATTTAATAAATTCAGTTGAGCATGTTTCTCACGCTGGTTTATCAGACTGATCAGGGCGTTCTTCCCTTTCAATGCTTGATTCAGACCGACTATATTTACAGGTTCCGATTGGTGCTGTTGATGCTTCAGTAGGAGAGCTGGAGATCTTCATTTTCGCATACACATTTCTGTTTTGATTATCTGCTGTGCTTAGTTGTTGTATATTATCGGCAATTATGAGGACAGGTTATTATAACTGTCTAGGCTGATAGCTATTGTTTGATTGTTGAACTCTGATTGATGTATGTATATATAGTTTCTGTTTTGTAGAGATTACTGATATGATATTATATGTTTTCCGCTGTGATGTGAGATTCTGTATTGTTCTGTATGGTTCTATCTTCTCTCTTTCTTCTCTTCTCTTCTTCTCTCCTCTTTTCTTTCTCCTAACTTTCCGTCAGTCTGTGCTTTTTGGGTCGGACATGTGTGTTTTATTGTCGATCCAAAGGGTACAGAATTGCCATTTGTCACACGTGATATCAGAGCTTAGATTTTGTATATTCCTAAGCTTTGATGTGTACTCAGTATAGATAGGTACAATAGCACCCTAGATTGAGTTTGAGTGTATTATATATATGAGTGCGTATTTGTTAGTGATTATAAAATGTTTTATATTGTGTGTTTATCCATTGAGTTGTTTGTGAATTCTAGTCGGTATGTGGGACACCATATTATTGATAAGGATTTCTAAACACTTAAACGAGGCAAGTCGACATAGTATTATTTTTTTAAATTGGGTAAATGAAATAATTTTACCTTGATTATATTTTATATATAAAGGAAACAATTTTTTTCAAGAATTATTAAAGTGTATGTAAATGAATTTTTTAGTTGTTTGGAAATATATATATATATATATATATATATATATATATATATATATATATATAAGTTAATAAAAGTTGTTTGAATAATCTAAATAAAAAACAACAATTGTAAGGGAATAAATTATGTAAGCAAATGAATTATAAAGTATGAAATTATAATTAATATGATTTACAAATGTGAAATAATCTTATATATAAGAAATGAAACTATATGAATATATTTATAAATATGAGTTATAAGTAAAAATGAATTTAAACCAAAAATTTTAAAATTTGAATTCCATTGATTTTAATAGTTGTTTTTCAAAGTTAAAGAGATTATATTGTTATAAATCTAAATAAGATAAAAGAATTTAGAATGATCTTATTTAAGTAAAGTAAAATAGTGAAATTATATAAGTAAGAAGATTTATAAATGTGATTTATAAATATAAGAAAGAATTTTTTGAAAGAATATAAAGCACTGAATTCACTGCAGTTACTGGGAAATAATAAGGGTGATGACTGCAGCATCATCAGTACCTTTTTTGAGTTTCTGTGTGATTGATTTGCTACCAAATTGAAAATTGAAATTTTGTTTTGATAAGCAAATTTGAAATTGAAATCCAAATTGAAATTGATAAATACAAGTAAAATGAGTTTTGGACTTATAATATGAAAGGAAAATTAGTTTTGGTAAAGTTGAAATAAATTTGAGTTAGCATTATCGAAGATATGATTTGAAATTTAACTAAGAAAAGTTAAATAAATTGAGTCGAAATTGAATTGGATTTGAACTAGATTGGATAACTTATTGAAATGGAAATTAAACTTAATGGAAAAATGTTTATATAATATGAATTTGGAAGTTAAAATAAATAAATTGTATAACTTGTAAAATGAGAAAATTTAAGTAAAACCAAATGTTAAAATGGTTAAACATTTTGTTAAGCAAAACAAAATTCTGAATTTGAATAGTGATGTGAAATTTGACTTAAGTAAAAAGTTAAATATGATAGAATTTCAATTTAATTAGAAGTGAACTAAAGTTGTATAGTGAAAATAAATGCAAGTGAAGATGAAATGAAATTAACTTAAGTAATGTTGGATGAAGTTGAATTTGATATCAAAATGAATTAATAAAGTGAAGTGATGAATGTGAATTTGAGTTATATAATGAAATTCAACTTGAAATGTAAAATGAATTAGCAATAATAATTGAATGAAGGTCAATTAGATATCAACTAGTTGAAATAAAGTGTTAAACCAAGTTGAATGTAAACAAAGTAAATATGAATGATGGAGAGTAAAGTAAATTAATTTGGTAATGTTGAATATGCATTGGTTGTTAGATGGATTTAGTTTATGGTATAGAAATTCATTAAGTGTTGATGAAATTGAATTAACGAAATTGGAAGTTAAATAGTTGAATTCAAAATGGAAGTGAAACAAATTTAACTAGAATTGAATTTGATTTGATTTGGAAGTGAACAAACTTGAATAGAATTTAGTAAATGTAAACTAATTGAATTTGAATGAATGTGTTAGTAAAATCCAATGTCAATATATCAAATGTGATAAAATTTAAAATCAATTCGATGGATATTAATGAGAAATGAATTATGTTGATTTGATTATGGATTGATTGGGTAGAGATTGATTTGTTGGATGTTAGTTGGACGATAGTTTTTGGATGGTAGGTTTGTTGCTTTTGATTGCATTTGCGATATTGGGATATATAGTTAATGTATTGGTATATGTTGTATATTGATATTATTTTCTATATACATGTTTTCTCATTCGTTCGTTAAGTATTTAATAGGTGCGGATGGCACTTGCTTCGCATTTGGATCTCGCTTTCGCTCTATATTAGTCGTATATGTTTGCTAATAATATATAAGGTACATACCTCGGATTACATATCGTACTTTTACATTTTTTCCCTATGGGATGCCTCATCCTTGAAGATGAGATGTATATTTGTAATATATATATATATATATGTGTGTGTGTGTGTGTGTGTTGTGATCCTACTATGATTGAACTGCGTAAAGGAGACGTTGGCGATTTTTTTTGAAAATTTAAAGCGTTAGAAAATTTTGGAAAATTTGGAAAATAATTTATAACCATAGATTTAAAAGTTAAACGATATTAGTTGGTTTTGAAAAGATAACTATAAATGAATTTAAAAACTTAGAAGTTTTTGTAAGAGTTTAACTATTGGATTTTGAAAAATTAAAAGGTTTAAAGAGATTTGGTAATTAATTTGAACGATTAGTTTTGAAAATTTAATGGATTTTATGACTTTTTCTTACTTGGTAATTTCGAGGACGAAATTCTTTTAAGTAGGGGAGAATGTAACGACCCAGAATCTCAGTCATTTGAAATTCGTATATTTAATTGTTTTTAAATATTAAAAATCTAATTTTATAAGCTGAGTAAATTATACTTCAAATATAGTGATTTAATTGGATAATTTAATTGTTAATTTAATATTCGAAATTGTGGAAATAATTGGAAATTGGATTTAATGTGAATGAAAATGATTTATAAAGTAGAATAAAATTATATTTGAACTAGAATGATGTTAGAGAACTTTTGAAATTGAATTAAAAGTTAAATTGTAGAAATTGAATATTTTAATATTTAATTAACGTGTAAAAATCGTCATTTTTCAAACAGTCTCGGATTTCGAGAAACTAGTTTTATTGGATCTAAAATGTTATATTATTGTAGGATTTCAAATTTCGTGTCAATCGGATGTACGATTTGTCCGGGGCAAGCTAAAAGGCGTAGAAATTTGTTTAAGTGAATTTTAAATTTAAATAGTCGATTCGAAAACCTATCTTCCAAATACGATCAAGTTGGCTCTCGATATATATTACATTATGTTCGAAATAGGGGTAAAAAATTATAAACGCCAGGCGGCATGCTTCGTTTGGAGTTTGGAAAAATTTTGGGTGAATAGTGTCACGAAATTTTCTATAAAAGGACTCAATCTTTTTCTCTTTTCACCAAACCCTAACCCTAGAGCCCTAGCCGCCATTTTCACTTTAATGGCCAGAATTTCATTTCGTTTCTCCTCGATTTTCTTCAAATCCATCAATCTATACAAAAAATTATCAACTACAATATTGTAGAGGGCGACGAGATCTTCAACTTCAACGGTTGTGATCATTTTTTGAGCTACGGGTCGACGGCGATTTGCGTTTGAACGCCATTTGTTTGAGCATAATTTTCAATGCAAATAAGAGGCCGAGTTGAGCAAGGCTCACGGCGATGGTAGGCGAGGGCAAGGGCATCGAAATGGTGCTAGCCGATCGACGTCTCGACCTAAGGAGGTGGCGCGTTAATTCGATGAAGTTGGCGGCTATTGGGTTTCTTTTACAATGGGAAAGAAGAGAGATCTTGTGGCCAGATCTCATCAAGGAAGATCGTGCGGCTCTGATTAAAGGCTAGGGTTTGAAAATAAAATTTAATTTGTAATTTATGTATTATAATTCGTATAAACTTTAAAACATCATAACTTCCTCAGATAAGGTCCCTTTTTGACAAAATAAGTTGCGTTGGGTCCGTATTGACGAGCACTACATTATAGAGCTGGTTTGGTGTTGATTGAAGCTATTGTAAATTTTCGGTAAAATTAAACGCTTGTTTAAATTTTATTCAGAATAAAACACTTCAACTGCTGTTGGAATCAATGTGAGTACAACTCACTCTTTCTGACTCACTGATATTTTTATAGAAGTGAGAATATATTTTATTTATGATGATTGATGACTGTTTGGATGATATATGATATATTATATATAATGATTGGTATTTGGATATATTTCTGCCTATTGGAGCAGATGAGACCCTATACGTTCCCGTGTATGAGCGGACGACCTTTTATACATGTGTCTACCTCGAATCAGACATTGTACACATATTCTAATATGTATATTTGTTGTAGGTGACAGGTTAGAGGGATCCAACTGGATTCCTCATCTGTACTGGTTTTATTTAGAGATATTGATATATATGTTGTTATCATGTGATATATGATCTTTTGGATGCCGTGATTGATGTATTTAGTGTTGTTGCAGCATTGTGCCTATTTTTGGTAAATTAAAAATATTAAAGTGGGGATTTGGAATTAAAAAGGATTTTCAAGTGATTTTGAAAATAAATGTTTTATTAATTTTTGAATTGTTCAAGGAAATGGATTTATTTTAAATAAATAAATGTTATAATTTTTATGTTATAAAAATTATGATTTTTGTGAAACATACATAAGTATGATTTTTGGAGTTATATAAGTTTTAACAACGATTTGTAAATTGTTAAAAGAATAAGTTTATTCAAACTGAGATTTTCGAATTATTATAAATGGTCCATATTATTGATTTATAAAATTGAATTTTTATAAATTGAAACAATGAGATTATAAAGGATTTTTTATAAGTGTTAAAATGAAGTGTAAATGAATTTTATAAGTGAATAAGATTTACGATTTGTGAAGTTATAAAATGAACGAATTTGTAAATAAAGAGATTTATAAGTAATTAACTTATAATTTAGATTTTTGCATATAAATGAGATATAATTGGAATTTGTTAATGAAGGAGATTTAAAAATAGAAGTTTTTGTAAAATATAAGTGTGATCATTTTATAAATGCAAAATCAATTTATTTTGATAAGTTAAATATGAAGCTCACTAAAGGAATTTCATCCACGATTTTGGGCAGTGGATAATCCTTAAAATAAATGTGTAGAAGTTTTGAATTTGGTCAAAGGATTATATTCACGATTTTGGACAATGAATAATCTTTTAAATTAAAAGATAGGTTTTGGAAAGTGATCTTTTTGATTAAATTAAATGATTTGAAGATGTTTTTAAAATGTGTTAAATATCGAAACCACAGATTTCAGCATTCGTTGTTGAAATAGACGTTTTTGAGAAATAAAGAAATGATGGACTATAACGCCGTTGTTATAGTAAATGATTTCCGAAAGGAAATGTTTTGCATGGTATATAGGATTTATATATCTATCTTATTTTCGAATCTCTATACTAGTGATTTTGGGTTGTCGTAACGATGTTTTACGCAACATTCGTTTTGACCTAAATAAGTGAGTTAAAGAGAATGTTTTTCCTTAAAGAATAAAATATATACTTAATCCTGATTTAAGTATATGTAATATTTTCTAAGTATTGAAAATAGAGAGATTTGTGAATTACTGATTATTAAATAATTAAATGGAAATGTTTTCCAATATAGAAAGTTTAAATGGTTTTGAGATTATATGTTTTTAAAGATAATTTGAAGTGAATATTTGGCAAGTGATTAAATTAATAAAAGATCATCTAAATGGGCCTAGTTATTGCTTATGGTGCTAAATATTTGTTTGTTTGCTTTGATAGTTAAATAACAGACTATAAAATTTGGCCATTTGAGTTCCTTAACTTGATGTGAGAACTATTTAGTCATACACTTAGTACATAGCCTTCTGTGTAGGCTTGATTATCATTTGTGTTGAGGATGTTGATTTGTGTAGTGTGGGGTATTACTCTAATCTATTGAACTTTCTTCTTGGCTGAAGGATAGCAAGTTGAAAGTTGGAGACGTGATAAGTCTATGAGACTTAGTTTCTGTTTGGGGTTGAGAAACGCTTTTGCATTGTTGGTGCGAAGAGATCGGAATCAGATTTATTTGAAAACCACTTCAGACCAACGTATCTGCGTTCGATTGTGCAGGTTATTGATGATATCGACATTTAGGATTCTCATAGTGAGGGACTGCTTATTGATCGTTTGGGGTTAAAATCCCAATATACATCCAGTAGCAGTATTCTCTTTGTTATGAAATATCCAATGAAAGGACTATTCGCTACTAATCCTAGGATTTCATGACAGAATGTGGTAGGAAAATACCTCTGGTTTGTCCTGTTCCTGGGCAACTTGTATGGATGTTTGTTTTACATTGCATTTCTAAATATTACGTACATTGGGTTTTACAAACGTACATCAGTGGTAGCGGAGAAGACAACTTCTCTTAGCTTAATACCCTCCTTAAGACTTATGAGCTTAAGGGTTGTATTTTTATGAAAGGCAATTAGTAGTCGATAGAAATTACCATGTGGCACTCGAAGTGATGTGATTGTGATTTGTGGAAGGTAATCGTTACCTCAGGACTCATTAACCGAAAATGACCAAAATAGGGTTGGATGCAGCAAGGCTAAGTGGGTCGCTCCCAACTAGGATATGATCATCCTCTTCTAGATATCTTTATACGCTATGACATCACATATCTGATTATTATGGTTTGTATGCTTAGAGGGCCCTCGGTAAAGGTTGGTAACGACTGGAACATGATATATTCGGTACATATAGTTATAGAGGTGGGCCGGTCTTGTGTTGGTCGAGGATCCTTTGTGATGGTCCTCGGTACATTCCTCTAGAGATGTGCTACCGAAAGGTATTTCCTTCACCTGGTCATTTGTATGGAAATGCAAACCCCACTACGAGCTTACAGTTTTGTTTGTAAAGGCATAATGAATAGCCTCGAAGTGCTATACGGGTAAGCATTTCGACTATGATTAATATTATTTGTATATTAGACACTAGTATAATATAAAAGAATTTGATATGAAATGTTTTAGTTATCGTAAGGTAAAAACATGTCCGTGTTTATGTGTGGGCGTGCCTTACGAGATACTTTTATTTTGATAAAGGAAAATTTTAGTAATTTAATGAATTCATTTGAGTGTGCTTCTCACGCTGGTTTACCAAACTGATTAGGGCGTTCTTCCCTTTCAATGCTCGAGTCAGACCGAGTATATTTACAGGTTTTGATTGGTGCTATTGATGCTTCAGCATGAGAGCTGGAGATCTTCATTTTCGTATACACGTATCTATTTTGATTATCTGATGTGCTTGATTGTTGTATATTATCGACAATTGTTAGGACAAGTTATATAACTGTCCATGCTGATAACTATGTTTGATTGTTGAATTTTGATTGATGTATATATATACAGTTTTTGTTTTGTAAAGATCATTGATATGATATTATATGTTTTCCGCTGCGATGTGAGATTCTGTACTGTTCTGTTTGGTTCTATCTTCTCTCTTCTTTTCTTTCTCCTGACTTTCCATCAGTCTGTGCTTTTTGGGTCGAATATGTGTGCTTTATTGTCGATTCAAAGGGTATAGAATTGCAGGTCGTCACATGCTTGGTTATACGAATGGTGTAAAAGGCTATCAAATATAGAATCCGAAAACGAAGAAGGTTGCGAACTATCGTCATGTTACTTTTGATGAGTCGGTTTTGTTCTCAGAGAATGAGAGCTCATTGGATGTTTAAGACTTGGTTCATGGTGAATCAAAGGAGAAGGGAGTTTTTCCTACATTTTGTCCAAGGAGTAAAGAGAGTAGAGTAGTTGGAGATGCTTACAAGGAGGAAATCGTTGATGCTACATCACATAGTGCATATGGTGCCTCTAGTAGTGGTGGTGATGTGCATGATTCTAAGGAGGGTTCGGTTCAAGGTAGAGCCTAAGGAGGTTTGGGTGATGGTATTGCAACTTGGGTCGGTCGCCATGCTATAAGGCCACTCAAAAGATATGGTGATTGGAACTATCTTAGCTCTTGTGACAATTTGGACTATGATCTTCATGTAGTCCAAGATGAGTCGAAGGACCTTGATGACGTCATGGAGTCCAGTAATAGCTCAAAATGGATTTTTTCCATGGAGGAAGAGATGCAATCTCTTATGAAGAAGAAACCTAGGGATTTGGTTCCACTTCCTAATGGAAACCATGGTATTGGGTTCAAACGGATATACAAGGTAATGAATGATGAGAGATACAAAGCTAGGCTAGTGACTAAGGGGTTTGCATAAAGGAAGGGAAAAGAGTACGATGAGATAGTTGCACCAGTTGTGTGCCATACTTCTATCCAGATATTACTTACCATAGTTGTTATTCACGACTAGGAGTTGGAGGAACTTGATGTGAAAACCATCTTCTTGCATGGCGACTTGGATGAAGGCATCTACATGGAGCAACCAGAAGGTTTTGTGGTAGATGGTAAGTTAAAATTGGTTTGCAAGTTAAAGAAATCACTATATGGTTTAAAGCAATCACCTAGACAATGGTACAAGAGATTCGATCATTTATGCTTGAAAATGGTTTTGATAGAAGTATCAAGGATGCTTGTATATATTTCAAGAAGTTGAAAAATGATCGTTGGGTGTATTTACTCTTATATGTGGATGACATGCTCATTACTTCTAAGAATAAGGACGAGCACCATTGTCCCAGTGGTTAAGTGATTTGGCTTTGGTGCGAGAGGTCACAAGTTTGAAACTTGTCTAGCGTGATTCGAACGTTTATTGACATGTGATATGTTGTCACAATGATTTGTTGTATATAAAGTACCATTTCAAAAAAAAAGAATGAAACCAACAAGTTAAAACTTAGTTTGAAATCGGAGTTCGAAATGAAGGATCTTGGAATAGCAAAGAAGATATTAGGCATGGCAATAGAAAGGGATCGAAAGCATTTTGAGTTGAAATTAACTCAAAAGGAGTACATAGAGTAAGTGTTTTGGTGGTTTAGCATGGAGAATGCAAAGGCGTCAAATACACCTTTATCTTTGCATATGAAGCTTTAAAGTAAGAGATCGGCTATCTTGGAGAAAGACAAGGCTTATATGGAAAAGGTGCCATATGTTAGTGTGGTTGGAAGTTTAATGTATGCTATGGTATGTAAAAGACCCGATATTAAAAATGTGGTCGGGAGGGTTAGTCGGTATATGGCTAATCTAGAAAAATTACATTGGAAAGCTGTGAAGCTTATATTGAGATAGCTTAGAGGTACATCATCTCATGGTCTTGTTTTTGGCGGTAGTGATGGGAAGAATTGCATATTGGTTGGTTATTGTGATTCTGACAATGGCGGTGATATGGATCTAAGAAATTAAAATTTCGGATATGTCTTTATAGATGGTGGTACGGCCATAAGTTGGAGATTGAGGTTGTAGATCATAGTTGCTTTATCCACTATGGAGGCGGAGTTGATAGCCGTGGTGGAGGCGGAAAAGTAGGCACTTTACTTGAGGCCATTTTTGCGTGACTTAGGATACGAGCACGATAGTGTCGATGTTCGATGTGATAGCTAGAGTGTTATTCACTTGGCGTAGAATTTGGCGTTTAACTCATGGACTAAGCATATTGAAGTGAGAGAGTCATTTCTAATAACCATGGATGAAGATAAGCAAGAATATCTTCGGAAAGTGCACACAAAGGATAACGTGGTGGATATGTTCACTAAAGCATTGCCGGTTGGGAAATTCGAGCATTGCTCGAACTTGATTCGCTTGTTGAAGTGCTAGGTGGCACGGGGTGGCATGGTTGAGGGAGGAGCTTGGTTATAGATGATGAAGAGTATCGGTAAGAGATTGTGGTTCTATCTTCTAGATGAGTACTAGTTTACACTCCTTAGCACTTTTGTCTTTGGTGAGACAGTTTAGGATCTGGATATTTTCAACACTTCGTTGGCTGGTGGGGGCTTTGTCTGAGTTCATTGATGGAGTGCAATGGGTGGTGGCTTTGCCAAACCTTATTGGGAAAGCATTCATGTTTGGTTGAAGGTAGAAATGGTGATAGTTGGTGCTATCGGTGTTGGTGATGGTATGGTACCATTGGAGTAGGAGATGGATATAGTGTCGAGGTAGAGTGTTGAATTTTGGCAACACTATATGGAGAATTGAAGAGGTCGGAAGTAGCTTTATAAAGGTGAAAACGATTCACAATTCGGAGCTTGGAGGAGAAAGATATAGCGTGGAAGGTGGAGTGCTGATGGAGCAACATATGACAGACGTCTGAGCTCAGGGTGTTGTAACCTGAGAGTTATGGCAGGCGTCTATCATCTTGTGACAGACGTCTGACAGTAGGCTACTGCAGCCCGCAAGTTGCGATAGACGTCTGAGAGGTTATGACAAATGTCTATCGCAGTGCAGTTTGGTTTTTTCGGTCCAGAATTTGTGTATTCTCTTGTAGGGCTTCAAGAGGCAAATCAGGTATTTTTCAATGAAGGATGGTTCACTGTATAAGCTATTTTCAGGATTCGAGACTAGGAGACGGGAGGAGATTAAGGGTTTAATCTGGGGTTTATCCTCCACTAATAAGGTTTTATCTAAACCTAATTTTCTTCAATTCTCTTCTCCATAAATCATTTCTATTATAATTTTCATCATTGTCATAGTCTCTTGTTCTCTTCTCATTGATATTAATAAAGGATCTCTATCAAAGTGGATGTGCAATAACAAGGCGTTAGTAGAACCACTATAAATCAGTGTGTGATTTATTTTATTATTATTGCTTTGGCTTTCTATTACTTGTTCGGTGATTATGATTGGTATTAGGTTGGATTGAGATAATAATTTGTTGTTTTTACACTTCTTACCACGATCACGTTTCCGCTGTGCTTTGGGGTTTTTCTTTGAGTGGTCTCGAGTTAGAATTTCGCACAACAGGTATCACATTGGTGGGGTGAAAATTCGTTAATTGTTTGTTACATATTAAATAGAATTGTATGCTTCTAAGATTAAGGTAATTAAAAATGAAATTTTAATAAAATGGTGAATTGGATACCATTTTATAACCGTTGCGAAGATCTTTCCGAGCAGATTAGTTTGGTATATAATTTTAATGAATTTGAAGTTATGGTTTAATAGATATTGACTTATATGTCTAAAAGGTTTGCAGATATATAATTTTCAATTCTCTAGTTTTTAAAACAAGGGTATGTTTAGTGTAGTTAATTAAGAGAGTAGATTTCACTTATTACATAAAAATGGTGAATTAAATATCACTTTACTTATCCTTTTCACTTCTCATTTTTTCTTTTCCCTACTAACTTTGGAACCCAGAGCTTTCATTCATTATCGACTTTCAAATTAAGCTTTAACTTTGGCCACTTCCACCTTAAAGCTTTGTCGCAGACTTCTGTAGCCATCGCGTATCATCTTTCATTGCCATCAACATTGATTCGCTTCTAACTTGATTGACTCTGCCCTAGTTCGACTCGAGATCTATTTCAATATCTTCGATTTTACCGTCGCCTCCAACACCACTTTTGAATCTAGCTAAGTGGCGGCGCCAACCTTGGGGGTTGCTAATGTCAACTAAGGTTTATTAGGTACACTTGGCCATGAGTGAATTTTGTTCTTTCCCTTTGACTATGATATTCAAAAATCTTGGACTAAAACCTTAGCCTTGAAATTTCAAAATTAACGCGGAGTTATTCCATGAACTTCTTAGGCATGACTCGGTTCATTGCCTTGTACAACCTGCTTTAGGTTCAGCTTTGAGTCAAACCAAGTTTTGGCCTATGATTTTTAAATGGCCTTGGGTTTTCAAGATTTTCATCCAAAATTTTCTATGTATAATAAGGTGGAAGGTAATTAACTTAAGCCGTTTTTGGTCCAATGTGGATTTTTGATCGAGTTTTGGTGGGACGATTTTAGATAACGGTCACATCCAACGTGTTGCAGCATTCGATAGACTTTTTCATTACCACATTAAATAAGACAATTCACTCTAGTGCCCCTACAAAGAAGAGTTCTATATGCTCTAGACAATGGTTTTTTTGTCGCAAATCGTGTGATAATGCTTAAAATCTAATGCATGGTTTCGTTGTGCGGCAGTACCCATTTCCCAGCATGAACGAGCTATCTACCCAAAGTTTTCGCATTCAACACGCTTTGGACACAAGACACGCACTGCATTGCTTGAATTGTATATCATTGCCCCCATCAATGTATAAGGTCCGATCGGTCAAAACACTTAGGTATTATACAAAGACATAAGGGGTTTTATTTTAGCATAAAGATCAAATTCAAATTACACCTGACATTATTCATCTATGAAGTTTTCAATAGTTATGGATTGTAGACGCTTCTCACGTATCCCTACGATCGGTGCAGGTTTGTTTACGTCAGAGTTTGTTTCACTAATATCAGGTTTAGACTCTGCTTCTTCATCTTCAATGTCGTTTGCTTCATCATCTTTCCATCCTTAATCACCTCGTTGTACGATGAGGCAAACTCTAGAGGTAGTTCCCTTTGTGAAGCCAGATGAAGTGCTTATGGGGGTTGCCTTTGATACCAATCTTAGATATGCTGCAATTTTGGATAATCCTCTAGACTTTCCCAGATCCATGTTAGACGAAGTAGGCGTCAAAAGAATTTGTAAAAGGCAAAACATCCCTTTCGAAGACATTTTGGCTCCAAAATCCTTTTACTAGGCCTACAATTTTCCCAAGGTGTAATGCATGCAATTGATATATGTACCTTTCTGGATGCATCCCTCCTTTCAATCACTTCATACAACTTATGCTCCTATTTATGAAACTTGCCTCCGTCCAACTTCATCTAAATAGCTACACCTCATTAAACAACATGTACATGGTCTGTCTTGGCATTGTACCCACATTTAAGGAGATCCATTATCTACATGCCTTCGAAAAGTAGAAAGAAAGTCCTTCTCTCACTTATTTGGTACCATCTAGGGGCTGCCACATTACCATTGGTCTTTGGAACAATCTCAGGTATTTCAAGGATGAGTACTTCTTTGTACACTACCCTTCTGGATTTGCCTAGAAATGGCTGTCAGGATGTAAGATCTACTATCATATTTCATTTTAACGGAGTTAATCTGTCCAAGTCACTAATTTTTATTTCATAATTTTACAAATATTCCAAGGAGGCCTAGCATTACAACTCTAGCACGTATCCTCCATGATTTGCAAGCTATTCCTGTTGAAGAGTGAGAAATGTGCTTCTTTTGATGGATGAAAGGATGTGACACTTCAATATTTTAGATAATGATCGTAGTCTAGACCTTGTGCCAAATGTACTTTGAGTTGCTTATCCCGCTTAAGAGGCTGAAGTTGAGCCTCAAGCAGAAGAGAAGCTAGAGATCCCTTATGTTCAAGATCCTTTAATTAATCAAGAAGAGAATACGAAGGGCGATAGTAATAATGACATCGTAGAAGAAGGAGATGATCACGGTGATGATGACGATGATGGTAATGGTGTGCACTATAGTGATGGTGATGGTGTGAACCTTAGTCATGAGTCCGTTGGAGAGATGGACAGTGATAATTAAATACCACTTATTCCCGATTATCCAAAGCTGAATATTATTTCACCCTGTCGGTTTGACAGCCACATCAAGCTCTGGTCAAGGAAGAAACACTGGTTCCTCCGACCGGTGATATATATGGCTCATTCCGTAGCATATTGGAAAAAAGAATCCCATCTTATAATCTTGAAAACGGCCTTGGTGATATGAGTTCTCCCTTACGTCTGACTACATATATGCATGTGACTGCTGCGGGGGAGATAACCGATATTAGTAAACTTCAAACATGGTTTGTGGGGCACAAGGACACATTAGCACTTCACAACACTTAAATTCACTACACATTTACACTACACATGTTGTCCCTAGATTTTCAAATCTTAACTTGATAGTGTTTTATTTCAGGTTCATTATAACTTCAACACCTTTTTGATGATCTCCAAAGCTACTTTGTTGATTAATATATGCCAGATTTCTCGCATTGACACCGTGAGTCATCACATGTATCTAACTCCAATAGGCATCGTAGAAAAGAGCAGGAAAGATGAGAAAGTGATTATAAACGCTGTGATGACCATCATGAAGGGTTGGGAAGGACTTTTCCTACATAACATAGCTCACTCTCCTTTTCCCATTAGTATGGACGGATATTCGATAAGGCCTAATCATGTTCCTTCATCCCAGACTCCAATTTCTCTCACTTCAGTGCCTACAACTTCCGATCCCTCTAGATGAAGGCATAGTAAAGATCAAGTTCCCATTCCTTCTAACATAGCTATGGATATCACAGCTTTTGTGAGTGACATGCACCATTAATATTCTACATGGAGTAGGCTCGTGGAAGCTCTTTTCGAAGTTAACAAGGAATAGATGGTAGCTCTTCAAGGGAAGGAGTTGGTGAAGCAAGATAACAAGCACATTATTGCCAATTTGGACAAGGAAGTTGATGAGCTGAGGAAATCTCATGCACCTGTAGAGTAGAAGTTAGAATAAGAGAGAAAATATTTTGCAAAAATGTCTCAACTACAATAGAACCAGATCGAGGCTATAAATCAATGAATTCATATCCTTGCCTTGGAAAATGAGATTCTCCAAAAGATGGCCAATGAGCAAGCTGTGGAAATATAAAACATTTAAGGTTGCATGGAGGGCGAAAAGAAAAAGAAAGATGACGCTCTCATCAAAAGCTCAAGAGTATGTAGAGTAACTAGTCAAAGCTCTGTGAGCCTAAAAGGATGTAGCAATCCATGTGAAAACCGCCGAGGATAGAATCAGGTCCCAAATAGAGCCTACCCTAGTAGCTTCTATGTGAACGTCATCAAGTTCTAGAATTTAATGTGGATTGGTAAGGGATACCCTAAGGCCTTAGCTATGGCCTGGGAGGAAATTGTCAAGCAAGAAATAGAATACTCGGATGACATTCAGGTCGATGAGGATAAGATGAAATATGACCTCTTGGGTGATGAGGAGCTGGACCTGCTCACTATGGAAAAAATTATGTTGGAATCTTAGATTTCTTCTCTTGCTAATGTGCCTGCTGGATTCCTTCCCGAATCTAGCTCTAAAGATTAGGTTAAAGTTCTACTCCTACACCTAGGGGATAGCTAGCAGAGAATCTCATTGTAATGTCGACTACTTCCAATATCATCACTTCTTTTACATCAAGGCCTCACACTTTTGAGTTTACTATTCCTTCCCCTGACATCACTACAACTCCAACTACCATGGCAACTTAGGGAACATCAACGCTTTGACATGCTTGGTTAATGTAAAATATAATCCTAAGGAAATTGGCTACACACAGCCTGAGTCAATTCCGAAACTGCTACCTTATCTCCAATCATGGAGGGGAGTTCTAGGGGAGCTTCGTCGCAAGTGACCTCCACTTCTCCTAGACGTATACCATTTACTTCTCTTTTGTTCGAGAAGGCTTAAATGACAGCCTTTCAATGTCTCTAAAATCTATATTTCACTTTCTCAAGTTTGAGATCCACCAGTCCAATTCCTAATCCTAATGCAGAAAATATTCATGCATTGACTGAAGAAGGTATGGACGATCCCAATGTGATGTAGAGGGACGAGGACATAGTTATTACGAGGCACCGAGTATAATTTCGAGCCATCCATGCTGGAGGAGAAGATCTTACAAGTCAAAAGTTTCCATGAAATCTAGAAGGAAAAGTTCGATGATGTTCCTCCTCTTTCAGTTTCTTTGTCCATACCGCTACATGTCATTTAGCATCCACCCCCACGATGACTAGTATTCAAACTGATGCCTTCAAGTCTCATGGAGATGATATGAGTAGGGCAAAGTGATAAAGTTAGGGATATACCCGAAGGGGCAATTATGTAACTTGTTACATATATCAAATCTGTAATCAATTTTGTTTAAAGAAAATGTGTTTTCCTTTCTATCAAATACTTATATTATATAATGACATAAATAATTAAGTAATTAATTTAAAGTATATAGATGGAAAATATTTAGATGATATGTTATATGATAGTAATTATAAAGTGTTGTAATCATGAGAATTTCATCATAAATAAAAATAATATATTGTTTTAAATATCCCGAGTCAAAATGTTTCGAGAAATGATATCGATTCATCCGTTGAGATTAGAGTACGTTGTGTTCTCCAGATCACCACACCAGAAAAGACATTTTGCAAAGGCTCTACGCCATTGCAAAAGGATCTCTCAACGGCCCTAAGCCATTGCGAAATGAGGATGGTTAAATTTTGCAAGGTTGAGGTCCGTTGCAAAACTGAATTTTGCGACAGGTCAAAGCAGTTGCAAAATACATATTTAGCAATGGCTGTAAGCCGTTGCTAATTCATATTTAACCACAACCTTAAACTATGGCTAATATTATTTGGAAACGGCCTTAAGCCATTGCTATTTTTTTTCCTTTTGTATTGTATGAAACTATTTAGTAACCTCTCATCCAGCATACACCACACACAGACATAGAGGTACATCTCTACTATTAATAATAAGAATTAATTGGCTTATCATCATCCGTGTATTTTGGAAGTTCCTATAAACCCTTTTCACTTGCGCGTTTCCTTTTCATTTCATTTTCCAACAGCCTAAAAAACCCTAATCATCACCGCCAGCCTAAAATTCCCTAATCGCCCCCAAATTAAACCTCAATATCGTTATCATCTCAGACCTCAACAGCCGAATCTCGAATCTCTACTATTAGTTTTAGCCGCATCTTTCTACGCCGACACTACTGACTACTCCTGCACTCACGCTGAAGGTATTCAAATTGACTACCTTCGGCTAAACTTATTATGTGAGTTAAACGATTTATCAAATTAGTTCTTTGATTTGTAATTGATGTTTGGTTTAGGATAGATTTGTTTGTTTTGAAAGTTATTTGCTCACTTAGTATTGTACTCTTCTCTATAATCATCAGATTCAAATTTTTGCCGCATCTTCCTACACCGACGCTGCTGACCATACCTGCACTGACACCAAAGTTACTCAGACCGATGCTTACAGTCTTCCAGAAATCTTCATTTTCTCATTTCCTTTTATTACTGTTATATAGTGTGCAATTTACCTCTCTTAAGTCTTACAGTGCTTTCATGTTTGATAAGATGTAAACTGAAACAATGAGTGAATCTATGTCAATTCAAACTTTAGCTAAGCAAAGGTAATGAATACTGCTTTTTTAATCCTTTTCTTCAGCTAATCTCAAAATTACTCTATTTTATTCTTTTGTACATAAATACACTTTAGTATTTGGGTTACTTAGCATTAATAAAAATTGTCATATGTTCTTTTATAAAATTTGTTTATATTTATATTTCGAGCTCAAGTTATTTTCTATATGTGTTGCTAATCTCTTTGGTTACTCAGTTAAGCAAATGATTTTCTTCATGGTGCAAATGATTAATCCATGAATAATAATGTTTTATTTTGGTTTGAATTGTGGTACAAAATAGTTTTATTAATTGTATTTGTATGTTATAGTTTACATAATCTCTCATATTTTTGCTAAGCATAGAGTCATGTCTGTTACTCTCCTTATTTGGATTTATTTTTATATAGGTCCGTAATGTTACTACTCTGTATAGTGATTTTGTGTACATATTTGACAAGGAAAAACGGTTAATTTTTTTTGACTATGAGTTAGGCTTATTTCGTTGCCAATTCTACTTGGACAAATATATGTTGTTTGAGTTTTGAGTAAGCAATTTTTTTCTTACTTAGTTTGTGTTCCACCAAAATTTTAAATTTTTGTTTGGCTGTGTTAGGCACCTTTTACCAGTTAAGGGTCCATTTGGTTTCATTTTGAATTTCATGTTTCGCGTTTTCAACATTAATTAAAAAATATAATTCTGATTAGTAGGGGAAACAATGTGATTATTTAAGTATAACTGCTGGGCACAATAATTGGTATTAGATGTGGTATTAATCAAAATATCTTGCCAATTCATTATCCTATGAATCAATGCCTAATTTATGATTTTGACGCAAACAATTGTGTATAGCTTACATTTTCGAACTAAGTACATGCTACATTATTGAGGAAATATGATACCATCTATTTCTAACGGATACATACATGTGTGTGTGTGTGTATGACCTTTTTTGGTATTAATTAGTTGATTTATCCTATAATTTATAAATGGTGAAGTTATAGGTGAAATAGAATCTGTAAAATTTCATCATATCGGTGGTATTTAAATTGAAATGTCATCTAATTCAATTATTGTGTGCTGCTTACAGTTTTAAATTCATAGTACATGCACAGCTACTGAATTAGCCTAGGGCAACTACGTCCCCAATTGTAAGTTTTCTTCTATTCATGTCAAATTTGAATTATTTAATTGCAATGAGATGTGTTTTTATTTTTCGTTTGTTTATATTAATCAATTACATTTTGATTAATGAATGAAAAATGTAAAGATGAATGTGGAATGTATAAATTTCATCAAATCTATTATTTTCAACTTGAAATGTTTTAAATACATGCATATCCTATAGTTGTGGGTTTTAAATACAAGACATGTTTTTTTATGTAAATGTGGAATATATTAATCAGTATTGTTTTAATAATATTGTATGAACGACATGGATTTATTAGTTAACAGAATTAGCCAACTGGATGTACATAATTAAAACATGTCTTGTCCCTGCTTGGAGCTACAATATATGCCATGCATCACACTGTATCATTACTAAATTATAATGAATATCATTGAAATTATTGATTTTTTTTCAAGAATTCAAGGAATATATGCCGTCAATGATCAAGTGATAAATTTGTTATTGATGCATGCACATCGAGTGGACATGAATTGTATTCAAATATGCAAAACAATATCAGATTCAAATAGGGACATGTCAGTTAAATCTCGAATATGTGCTGCAAAAAAAATTGAATTAAAAATAAATAAATAAATTTAAGTTTAAAAGTATTAATATCATATTGTAATCCCAAACTAATTTATGTTATCTACCCAGATACACTGAATTACATTTAGTCACATCTTTCATCGGTGTCGTCGAACAATTACTAAAGCACATTACTATAAAGAATTCAAGATGTATGCTCTGGAGCACTGGGAATAAATTCTGTTACAGTGACTGAATCCCATTTCGTATCAGCAACCAATCGCACCTGCACGGGATCGGTTTGTACAACTAGGATCTAGCAGCATATAATTGTTTTGACATTTCTTTCATCCATCTTATGGCTGAGTATATTAATGTTTTTGTTTGCTTATGGTAATGCTTTACGTATAGGCTACTACTGTAATACTTGCTTAAAACTACACATGGTTCCAAATAAAAAGATCATTGTTCGGTTTTTTTTTTTATACAGGAGTGTCATATACTTATTTATATATTTCTAATTGGCTTTAGCTGTAATGCTTTCTTCTCAATGACAAACTACTTTTCATTTGATCCAACCAACTTGGTTAAAGTTGGTTAAATTTAGTTTTTGAAAATTACAAAAATGGGATAATGTTCGAAAGCATACACAATAAAATCTTCTTGATCTATGCCTAGTTAAACATTTGGATACTGATGAAGAATCCATACCGCATTTGACACTGTTTTCATTTTTGTTCATGCATTTCTAAGGATAAATTCAAATATATTGGTTGAGCATCTGAGACTGAAAGAAGATAATAATAATATTTGCATCCATATGTCAGAAATTAACAAAATTAAGTCTAATTTAATGAGCTTGATGAAATAAATTACTTATTTATATACACTTTTCTACTGAAGATTGGTGGAATACTAATTTTGGTGTGCGTTCTTATTTGGATTCTACGATGTGAATCATAAATATATAATTTAGTATTAAATTAATTTTACATATCATAGTATATTAGGATCGAGAAGGGCATCAAGTAGCCATAGAGAAATTAGGAACATATTTGTAGTTGTTTTATGTTTAAGCATGTGTTGGTAATTTACGTAAATAACACAGTTCTTGACATTTCATCCACTTTAACTCATTGATATTCAAATATAATATACAATATTACTTTCACTATGCTTTGAAATGTGCATGAAGAAACATCTATTAAAATTAACGGCATAGATAAACATATGAAATCATTTATTATGTCTTCTTTTTAAACTAAATAAATATCTTTCGCTTCTACAAAACATATAAATAACCATAAATGTTTGAACACGGTAGTTTAAGGTACATCTATATTACATGAATTTAATTTTTTTTCCTTTATGTGTCTGTGTATTAATTAAATCATAAATTGAATATTTATTTATTAGGAAAGGATGGCAGATGTACAGTTAGTGCTCATACCATTTAGTCTCATGGAAAAAAAGTAATGAAATTCTACCTGCATTGCTGGTTAATCTTGGTATTACTTATTGTGATAGATGTAGTTTTAAACATAATAGAACCATTCCATCTTTTGTTGGCAAAGATATGATGACGGATCTGAGATATCTATTTAAAGGAAACATAATACCATTTTGGGCTGTTCCGGTATGTCATCTGTAAGCAATCTTCAAGTGAAACATAATGGTTATAAGCTTATAGTTATTCAATCTTTGTATTTGTAGCCCATTACAATTTGACTACCAGTTGTAATATTTATTTGTATCTACTTCAAGAAGAGAAACGTTTATGATTTTGCATTATGCTATTTTGGGTATGCTTTCTTTTCATGTACCAAACTTTGTTGTTGTAAGACCTTTTATTCCTAATTACTTAGTTACCGTGTTCTCTTTATTAATGTGCGGGCCTTTGCATTTTGTGCTTATAACTTCTGTATATTAACTGATGCAACTAAGGATGTTGTAGATCGACCATGACCAGATTTCGTTTATGGTTCGCCAAACCAATATTTTAAGTGACATTTCTCTACTAAAACACTACTTGGTAATTATTTCTTTAACCTTTTCATTTTAATTTAATTTCTTAGTTACCATTTGAGTCAATTTCAATTGTGACTTTTCTGGATATTTAGTGATAAATAATGATATCCATTTGAGATGATCCGGATTTACTGCAATAATAATGTGTTTCTCATTAATATCTGAATTTTAGTAATTGCCAAAGTGTACATAAATATGTTTATGATGATATATGTTGGAATTCCTAAAGAGCAAAGTGAATGAAAAATACAAGTCCCACATCTCCAAATTGTGAGAGCTATATTGGTTTAAATATAGCTTTCTCATGAGGAGGTTGGGGGCCTGGGGCTCCCAAATGTATGCTTCGTTGTGAGGAGGGAGATCATGCATCACCACCACACACGCGCGCGCGCGCCGCCGCCGCCGTCCGTCCGACCGGGCCGGGCCGGGCCGGGCTCGGGTTCGGGTCTAAATGACCATTCTTTTTACTAGGCCATTGTTTAACGGTTTTGGGCTTTGTCTGAACCTGGGCTGGGCCTGGAATTTAAAGAGAAGCGGGCGGGTGAACAGACGCAGGGTTTTTTCCTGATGAGATGCGACTGTTCATAAGCGGATGCGAATAACTGAAGAGGCGCGACCCGTTAGAGGCGAACAGTAACGGGTGCGGCCCGTTAGAAGCAAACGGGTGCGGCCAAACGCGAACGGGTGCGACTTGACTGAAGCAGTGCAGGCGAAACAGTACCAGGCGGTACGAATGGGTGCAAGCTAGTAGCGAGCGGGTGCGACCCGTTAACGAACAGCAGCGACCAAAAGGCAACGGGTGCGACCCGTCAAGCGGACGCGACTGTTCGAAGGGATGCGGACGAAATTATAAATAGGAGAGAATACTGATCACATTCTCATTCAATTCCAATCTAATTTCTTCTGCTTCTTTGCTCCGTTGCTCTATATTCCATATATATCACAGAGTTGACATAATCGTTACAATCTCGTGCAGATTACGTCTGTTGTATCTTGGGAGAGTTTTGAAATAAAATTCTTAAGGAAATTGTTACGACAAGCCTCAGACGGAATTTCCTTTATATACTGGTTAGATTCACTGTAATCTTTCCCGTTTATAAGTTGTACTATTTCTTACAATAGTATAACGTTCTTGTTGTAATTTATTTACAACGTAACTTATTGTTACATTTATCTAATACAGAATTACAGCGTAGTGGAATTCTAATCAATAAACTTGTGCGACGAGTTTATTGTAGCGTGCTATCTGTTTTAGTACACTAGACAAATAACATCTTAAGAATTTTACTGTTTTACACTAAAACAGAGATGTTAATAGTTGACAACATGAAAATGGATAAGTCCAACTTTTCAGCGGTTATTTCTGAATGCAATTTGATTCAGAACCCTAACCAATGGTGGTTGACACAGGAGCTACTCGTCATGTTTGCTCTGAAAAATCCATGTTTTCAACATACCAGAAATTCGATCAGAAAGAAAGATTCTACATGGGTAATTCTGCAGTTTCCATGATCGAAGGAAGTGGCATAGTTATCCTCAAGTTCACTTCTGGAAAACTGTCAAATTGAATGACGTGCTTCACGTTCCAGACATACGCAAGAATCTCATCTCTGGTGCAGTCCTATCAAAGAAGGGATTCAATATGGTGTTTGAGCAGACAAGATGGTTCTGTCCAAAGCTGGAATGTATATCGGAAGGGGATATTTATGTGATGGCCTATTTAAGACAAATGTAGCCGTTACCGGCAATAAATCTATGTATTCTGATTGTGCTAATAATAAAATTGAAGTCTCTTACTTGCTTGAGCACGAAATTTTACTATGGCATGATAGATTAGGACACATAAACTTCCGAAAAATGAAGAAATTATCAAACTTGGGATTGATTCCAAATTTCCAAGTAGATAAGAACTACAAATGTGATACATGTGTAGAAGCAAAAATGGTCAAACAACCATTTAAATCTGTTGACAGAAGCACCGAACCATTAGGTTTGGTACATACAGATTTATGTGATTTTAAATCACTACCTACAAGAGGTGGGAAAAAGTATTTTATTACTTTTATTGACGATTATACGCGATATTGCTATGTATATCTTTTAAATAGTAAGGATGAAGCAATAACCGCGTTTATAAAATACAAGGCTGAGGTAGAAAATCAGTTAAATAAAAAGATCAAGATATTGAGATCTGATCGAGGTGGAGAATATGAATCACCATTTGAACAGTTCTGTGCCGAAAATGGTATAATTCATCAAACAACAGCTCCATATTCACCACAACAAAATGGTGTAGCCGAGAGGAAGAACAGAACGTTAAAAGACATGATTACTGCCATGCTTTTAACTTCTGGTCTGCCGACGAACTTGTGGGGGGAAGCCTTAAATATGTCTAATCACATATTAAACAAAGTTCCTCACAATAAAACGGGAACAATTCCATATGATATATGGAAAAGACACAAACCAAGCTTTAAATACCTCAAAGTGTGGGGGTTCTTGGCAAAAGTTCCAGTTCCGCCTCCCAAGAGAGTCAAACTTGGACCAAAAACAGTAGATTGTTATTATCTTGGGCCAGCCCGAAATAGTAGTGCCTATAGATTTTTGGTATTCAAGTCTGATATAAATGACATTCATGTAAATACAATCATGGAATCAAGAGATGCCTCGTTCTTTGAAGATGTATTTCCACATAAAAGAAACGATGGAAATCCTGTCCCAAAAAGGACAAGAGATAACAGAGATGAGACATGTGAAGATGAAACTCATCAGGACAACGAGGAGGTTGAACTAAGAAGAAGCGTAAGGGCAAGAACTTCCAAAACATTTGGTTCGGATTTTTTAACTTATATGTTAGAACACGAACCTCAAACGTACAAGAAAGCAATGTCATCTTCTGAATCTTCATGTTGGAAAGAAGCAATCCAAAGTGAGATTGATTCAATTCTAAGTAATAAAACTTGGGAAATTGTTGATATTCCACCAGGAATAAAACCAATTGGCTGAAAATGGATTTTCAAGAAGAAAATGAAAGCAGATGGCTCTATCGACAAGTATAAAGCCAGATTAGTAGCCAAAGGATATCGTCAAAAAGAAGGAGTAGACTTCTTTGATACCTATTCACCGGTTACACGAATAACCTCTATAAGAATGTTAATAGCAATTGCATCCATTTATAATCTAGAGATTCATCAAATGGATGTAAAACCAGCATTCTTAAATGGAAATCTCGATGAGGAGATTTACATGGAGCAACATGAGGGATTTATTTCCAAAGGAAATGAAAACAAAGTCTGTAGATTAGTCAAATCATTATACGGACTAAAACAAGCTCCAAAGCAATGACACGCAAAATTTGATAGTGTCATGATGAAAAATGGTTTTCGTATAAATGAATGTGATAAATGTGTTTATTACAAACAACTTGGACAATCATATGTGATGATTTGTCTATATGTGGACGATATGCTAATATTCGGTCCAAATACTCAGGTAATTGAGACCATAAAGAAAATGTTGATCAACAATTTTGACATGAAAGACTTGGGTGTTGCAGATATTATTTTGGGAATAAAAATAATAAGAACATCTAATGGAATTGAGTTATCTCAATCACATTATGTAGAAAAAGTGATTGAAAGATTTCAAAACTTTGGAATTAAAGGAGTAAATACACCTTTTAATCCATCAGAAGTACTGCATAAAAACACTAATGAGAGTGTAATGCAACTGGAATATTCTCGTGTAATAGGATGTCTCATGTATCTCATGAATTGCACAAGACCAGATATAGCTTATGCAGTAAGTCGATTGAGCAGGTATACAAGCAATCCAGGGAAGGAACACTGGAAAGCACTAATGAGAGTGCTTGGATATTTAAAAAATACCACTAACTATTCCTTACATTATGGAAAATATCCTGCCGTCTTAGAAGGATATAGTGATGCAAACTGGATTGCAGATTCAGAGGAATCAAAATCAACGAGTGGTTATGTCTTTACCCTAGCAGGGGCAGCGGTGTCATGGAAATCTACTAAACAAACATGCATAGCTCGATCCACTATGGAATCAGAGTTCATTGCATTAGATAAAGCAGGCGAAGAAGCAGAATGGCTTCGTCACTTTTTAGAAGATATTCCATTTTGGCCTAAACCTGTACCGGCCATATGCATACACTGTGATAACCAAGCAGCGCTAAGCAGAGCGCAAACTTTGTGTATAATGGAAAGTCACGACATATTCGTCGACGCCATAATACAGTTAGGCAGTTACTCTCAAATGGAACTATTTCCATAGATTATGTGAGAACAAATGATAACCTAGCAGATCCATTTACTAAAGGTTTATCAAGAGAGAAAATTGACCGCGCATCAAGGGGAATGGGTTTAAAAGCTTAAACCAACAAGAGTTACCTTATACGGAAACCTATCCTAGCGACTGGAGATCCCACGGACTAGGATCAATAGGCAAACCAGTTATGAGTAACTCAAGAAGTAATGCATTTGTCTGGACTTGGTCCTACTCCATTCCTATGGTGCAAAATATAATGCATGCCTACAGAAGTTTTAAAGGTTAAAACTATGTTTTTTAATGATGACCATATCTTGGAAATAACAAGTGGGGTATAGGTAGGATACACTTAATGGTTGCGATCACCTATGTTAGTATGAGCTGGGTCGGCTCTATGAGAATATTAAAAGGCTTTTATTCTCTAAAAACACTCGCAGAACCAAAAATTGTTCAGCACCAAAATGAACACAACCAAGAGATTGGATGAGAAGGGAATCAATGCTTCGTAAAGCTTATTGTCTGGATATACAATAAAGGCCGACGGTTCAAGATGAAATAATTCACCGATTAGCCAAGTAGATCCGATAAGTTTTAACTAGGGAAAGTTCAAAGTGAAATATCTACTTATCCACGATAAAGCATTATTCCATATGTACTCTGTGATATTTCGCTTTGTGTGGGGGATATGTATATTATCATTCATGTGGGGGATTGTTGGAATTCCTAAAGAGCAAAGTGAATGAAAAATACAAGTCCCACATCTCCAAATTGTGAGAGCTATATTGGTTTAAATATAGTTTTCTCATGAGGAGGTTGGGGGCCTGGGGCTCCCAAATGTATACTTCGTTGTGAGGAGGGAGATCATGCATCACCACCACACACGCGCGCGCGCCCCGCCGCCGCCGTCCGTCCGACCGAACCGGACCGGGTTCGGGTTCGGGTTCGGGTCTAAATGACCATTCTTTTTACTAGGCCATTGTTTAACGGTTTTGGGCTTCGTCTGAAACTGGGCTGGGCCTGGAATTTAAAGAGAAGCGGGCGGGTGAACAGACGCAGGGTTTTTTCCGGAGGAGATGCGACTGTTCATAAGCGGATGCGAATAACTGAAGAGGCGCGACCCGTTAGAGGCGAACAGTAACGGGTGCGGCCCGTTAGAAGCAAACGGGTGCGGCCAAACGCGAACGGGTGCGACTTGACTGAAGCAGTGCAGGCGAAACAGTACCAGGCGGTACGAATGGGTGCAAGCCAGTAGCGAGCGGGTGCGACCCGTTAACGAACAGCAGCGACCAAAAGGCAACGGGTGCGACCCGTCAAGCGGACGCGACTGTTCGAAGGGATGCGGACGAAATTATAAATAGAAGAGAATACTGATCAAATTCTCATTCAATTCCAATCTAATTTCTTCTGCTTCTTTGCTCCGTTGCTCTATATTCCATATATATCACAGAGTTGACATAATCGTTACAATCTCGTGCAGATTACGTCTGTTGTATCTTGGGAGAGTTTTGAAATAAAATTCTTAAGGAAATTGTTACGACAAGCCTCAGACGGAATTTCATTTATATACTGGTTAGATTCACTGTAATCTTTCCCGTTTATAAGTTGTACTATTTCTTACAATAGTATAACGTTCTTGTTGTAATTTATTTACAACGTAACTTATTGTTACATTGATCTAATACAGAATTACAGCGTAGTGGAATTCTAATCAATAAACTTGTGCGACGAGTTTATTGTAGCGTGCTATCTATTTTAGTACACTAGACAAATAACAATATACAAAAACAGGAGTACACAAAATAACATGGATATGGAGGTTAGATTCTGATAGCTCCAGCAAGTGCTTTTGCAGACAACCCTTGCAAAAATGAAGCATGTAAAAGGTGCAAGGTTTGTAGTAAAAAGAGCACAGAAATGATAACACAGGGACAAAATTCAAAGCCATGCAGCTATTGCTCTACAGCCGTTGATCATGGTGCCTAGGATGATAATGTTCCTGTCGATGAATCTAATCCTGTAAATTCTTCTTTTAAATAATAAATCCGTAAAAGATGTAAGGTTTGTTTAGGTTCATAGGTTATTGGATTATTTACTGAATAGAATATACACAATATATAAATATAGTGTAACTAGGTTACATATGTTCATATATAGTTTAAGTACATTAAGAGACTTATATTGGGTTTTAAAAATGACCAAAAAAACTAGAGTTTTTTTCAAATAATAGCAAGACAGTGACATTTTTTCATACTTTTTGACTTAGAAACGTTGCAAATCACCATAGTCATTTAAATAGTTTGATTCAGTATGGTAGATTATAGTAGATTTTTTTTAATGAAGGAGGCACTATATTTAGAAAGAGTTGCATATAGGCTAACATATATACCTCTCAATAGAAATGAGGCATGTCTAAATATTACACTAACTATTCCTCATCTATGTTTTATATTCCTTATACCGTGGATGAAATAACATATTAAGGATGGGTTATGCTAAGGAATCATTACATAGTAAACAACAAAGAAGTGTGGCCTCAATATATGAAATAATAGATGTTTGAAATAATGCAACCAAAATAGTAATGTCCAACTTTATTTATCCAAAATTGTATTTGTTGTTATTTTTAAGCTTGAAGCTGGGATGAGTCAGCAAATCAATATGAAATAATGTACCATGAGGAGACTACAGCTGTCGAATGGCCAAAAATACAACTTAATGGTATCATTGTACTTTTATATGCTTCACAGAGTCCATGTGATGTACTTACTAATTACGTTTGTATTCATTCCACAGCCAATTTTATAATTACTCTGATGTCCTATATGAAACCTGACAAGTATACTTCTCAACAAATGGTTCATACAGTGTTTGCGGAGGAATATTTTCCAAACTAACATCAAAATAATATGGACAAAGTTAGTTCTTTTTTATAATAGTTTATGTCAGATCGATGTCCTTCAGTAGCAAACCCCCTTTTATGTTATTTATTTTTGTGTGCTTATCCAGCGTATCTAAATTATCATGTAACCGTGGTCCCTAAATTTATGCGTCTATGTTAATATTATTCTAAAGTTTGCATATTGGTCCAACTATGTTATGACTGGTTTCCTTATGGAAAGTTTATGTGATTTTTTTTCTTACAATAAATAGCTAATTTCTCTTTCACTGATTTGTGTATGATGCATGTTGTTTTTAAGGTTCTTTCAGCTACTTATATATGTAAAAATAATTTTTCTAAATTCTGTGATCTAATCTAAACATGTTATCAAATTACTACTGCAGATTCATTTCAATTTAAGGAATATAATTTCTTAAACAATGCATATGTCTACCATCAGCCTAAGGAAGATTTAAATAAATGCTTACATCAAATTATATGCAAACAATTATAAAGAATTGTAAGAAAATAATAATTTCTAATTGCAGCTTTCTCCGATATACTTTAACATGTGTAAAAGTAAAAGAATTTTGGTAATAGATGTTTCTGTCTCATCCATGTTATTACATTATTATTTTATATTCACTCCAATTTAAGAAATCTCATTTCAGATATTAAACAACGCATACTGAGTTGCCAACTTGGAACACAAACTTATAAACTGTATGACATACCGTAAAAATCAGCTACCTATAGAAACAGCATATATAGAAAACATTATTAACTAATAAGTTTTCTTAGCTCACTTGAAAAAAACCGATACAACAGCTATATATTGGACCAAATTCACATTCAAGGAGTAAAAATTGCATTTAATTGGCCAATAAAAATTGTTGGTCACTTTGTCAAAGGCAACAGTTGTGTATTCTCTTTTTTGATACATTCGTCACACATGAAAAACTTCAAGGTGGTAATCAATTTTTTTATATTAGAATAATTTTTAGAATTTATATTGCATTGTACTTGCCATGGTAAGATGTCCACGGTAACTTGCTATGGTAAATTTTTAACATATGTATGTGTGAACTAATTTATGCTAATAACATATCGCTATTTATTCAGGCTTGAAATAATCTTTTTACCAGTTAGTTTTCTTTTAAAGTTTTTGTTGTGTATGCATAGAATAATGCGAATCAAATATTTGATCAATATTGAATGTGGTGGCTGATTATTAATATATATGGGTTTTACAGTTATATTTAAAGAAATATGAGACAGAAATAATATTTCAAAAATAAAACGTCTGAATCATGTTCAATTTAACACTGAAAATTATAATCTAATCCAAATGGCAAACAAATATAGTTAAAATTAACTCAACAGAACGAGTTTCCATTCCAATGTAGAAAGCAATATATATATTATAATGATCCAAATAAAAGCTGACATATCTTTATCAATAGTTGGCTTGAAAGCGCATCTTTTGGTCCGATCGTAAACTTTTCAAAATAATCATATATATATATATATATATATATATATATATATAATTATTATTTAATATGATCTACCCAATAAATTAAGAGAAAAAATCTTCCTAAAACTACTTTAGACATATTCAAACCAGATGTTGATTCCAATTATTCATAGAATAGAATTTTTCAAATGTAATTATAATTGAACTTCAAACAACGAATCAAATATATATGGTTGCATTAAAATATGTAATGCAAAAACTCTTTAAATAAATCAACCAATCTATATATCTTTATTAATATTTTAATGGCTTTGGAGTCACACTTTTTTGATATCAATGTGAACTACCAAAAATACCGGTCTATATATTATCAAATTTTAATCACTTAAAAATTGGATTTAATATTAAACTTTTTTTACAAATTTAAATGCCTCTAAAAGTATGATCTAATAATTAAACACGCTTTACAAAATCAAAACGCTTCTAAAAACGAGATCTAAAATTAAACTTCCTTTACAAATTCAAAATATTTTTTTACAAATATTCAAATTTTAATATCACTTGAAAATAAAGAATATTTTTTTTTACTAATATAAGCATATACAACTAATAAGGAAAACAATTCACGCGCAAAAGCATGTCGTAACACTTTGGTTTTAGTGGGATGAGGCTCAATAATGTCTTTGTATTCTATGTTAAAATCCAATGGTTTCTATATTTAAATGGTTTGGGATGTTTTATTAGTTGAATTAGCCATAAATAAATTGATGGGGTTGTGACCGTTAGTTTCAAAGAGGAGATGTATTGCTTAAGCTGAAAAGAAATTTTGTAACCACAATATATGTAGTAAAAACTATTTTAATTTCAGTAGCTATGTTTTCGACTAGGCCTAACCTCCATGAATGTTTAAAACCACGGATATTGAATTCAACAGGACCAGTGTAAAAATTGATTTTATTCGGTTCTTAAACATTTGAAGGATGCAGAGTATTACCCTTTAGTTTTTCGTTACTTTTCTAATACTGTTTAAATCCCCTGATAAGCATCAAGGGATATAAAAGGTGTTAACGTGTAAATGCAGGTCCACCTGAACGTGCATATATACTCGTATGTATTATTCCTTCAAATTTGAGCACATATCATTCCTTCAAATCAACTATAACTCGTCGTTTAACGATAATTAAGCATAATTCCATACAATGATAATCTTCATTATTTACAACTTCCACAATCTTAAGATACAATAACAGCCAGTCTTTGCACTTGAAATTGAAGCTGTTGATATGCCAACATCCACATCTCAAAGTTTAGCAACTACTACAATCCGCACCAAAATTTAAAACATTGCAAACTAAGCCTCCTGTACAACAAAACCAAAACAATGACGAGGATTTCAGAACCATATAAAGAATATAAACATGCAAAACTAAATACAGATGCTGGTAATATTGATGATCTGGATTTCATGGATTAGTTGCTGCCAAATATACCCCTTTTTTTTTTGGGGTATTATTATCCATGTTTCTTGCTAACTTCTGAACTAAGTTCACAAATTGATAGCTCATATAGTCAGTCCCAGTTTTAATCTAACTTATGGCATTTTTTTTTAAACTACCACGTAAAACTTATTTTACAAGATAGATAACATTATAAGATACAATTACATGCAGGTATGAGTGTGAAATTTGATTATATTTCATGCTTTTGAACTTTTGGTTACTGTCTTGAATACATCTTCATGAAATTTTGCTAAATTTGCCTAAATGTAAAATCAATAAATAAAAAACCTACATTGACTTAGGATAATATTTAGAACAAATCTCAAGAGCATGAACAAAATGTGACTAAATATGTTGAGGAGTGCCTGACATCTATTAAAAAGGAAAACACGCTATGCATTAGGTGCAGATTTTATGTTATCAACAAAATTTGATTTAATATGTCATTATTGACTTAACATTAGGTGTATATTTTACATTTCGATTTTCTTAATTCTTACGCAAACTTATTCACAAACATACACCCATGATGCTCACAGGATAAACTATTTAGTAAACAGCATACTATGCCACACTCATAATGACAAAAATTCTTATTTAATAACATTAGACAGATATGCCTCATGCTTCATTTGTATAATAATCATGATGTTAAAATTAGTGACTTACAGTAGGGTAAGGCCATTTGGAGTGAGCCTGCCAACAAGCTTTTAGAAGAGAAGTGGTGTCTCCAGGTAATTTTCCTGCTTTTCTTTTCCGCAGTATTTCTTCTCTAATATCAACAAGCTTCTCCTTGTATCCCTGTAGATAAACATATATGGGAACAAATAATGATATCCAAGGTTATAAAATCAAGATTATCAGCCCCAAAAATTCTAAAGAAAGGTGCAAAATTGAATCATAGATATAACTGCACCCTTGAAGTTCTTGGACGCATGTTAAGGGCATGTATTTTATCACTGGATCGTTCATCTATTGAAATCGAGATTATCATGAAGTCTAATGTTTGAATTAAAAATGGAATTATTCAGAGAATTCATATTTTATGTATGCTAGAAATTTTGCTCTGAGTAGGTTATTAAAAAATAAGCACGGCAATGCATTGATTCTTCTTTCTACAGTAATAATTTAAAATTTTGAAAATGATTTTGATGTTTGAGCTTTTATATGTATACCTAAAGCTCGATTTTTCTCATATTTCATCTTTTATTTTTAGGGCATAACTGAAGGGGAAAAAAAAACGAAGAGTGAAAGTTTAAGATAAAAGTTATTAAGGGAAAAAAAAAATAAAAGATGGTTTGTCTCTAAAAATCTAATAAAGTTCCATATATAACCATTCAATTTAGAGCATAGAGTCAAATTACACCTAAACTTTGCAACCAACAAGAGTTAAATAAGCAATTTAACATATATAATAATTTTACAAAAGTTACCAAGCTTTTCCCTCCTAGTAATGAAAGTGGATCAATTGATCTTCAGCTAAGTGGAATTCTTCATCCCTCCCATTTCACTGAGAATATACAAAGTGAAAACTTCAAATAGTTAATACGCAAGAATTTGGTAGCAAAGGTTTAAGAGATATCAGTAAAACAACTAAGAAAATGGACGACATAACTCTACCCAAAAACAAAAATTGCAATGTCGTGAAAATGCTAATAATTACTAGTGGATCCAAGTTGGATAAGGGCGCTCAACTTGACAAGATCTGGATTATATGGTCAGAATACAAACCTGCACACAACTTAAAAGCACATTGAATCAATTTCCTTGTTATTTTTTTCCCATTTGAGCAAGTTGCTGTGCCTTGTTTCTCATCATAGAATGTCAATAAATTAATCCAGGGGTAAGTGGAAATCTCAGCATCTTGCACAGCATACACTGCTAGGGACGGAGCCTGGAAACGGCCGGAGTAGGCTCCATCTCCATTATGGAGTCGACTGGGGACGACACAAAATTTTATTGAAGTTTACGTCGGCTGGGGACGGTCTGCAACGGCCCGAGTCGACTAGCGTCGGCTATTTAATTATTTTTCCAATCTAATTCTTATATACACCTATTTCGTTTGAAAAAATAAAAAATCACCACTAAAATGACTAAAAAATACAATTGACATGTATGATTATTAATATTCACCCAACGACGGGTCGTGATAGGTTAAATTGGTATTTTTGATGATATATGTTCGTGTAATTCGAAAAGTTATCGTTGTTGAAAATCTAACTCGCACGACAATTCGATGCTACTTTTAGTCGATCCGTTGTATAAATTCGATAAGGTGGTTATATGTAACATTATAAAGAATTAAAATAATTTTTTAAACCGTTGGATAATCAATTATGAATTTTTAAATGTATTTCGTATAATAAAATTATATAAAATAAAATATGCGGCGCAAAAATAAATTATTTGGATCTTATGTCGATCTAAGGTATTTTGGACATGTTTTCAGAATATGATTTAAAAATACACGAATCTGGAGTGTCGATCTTGAATTTTAAATTTATGGCCGTTCGTGTACTTTTGGACAAAAAACCCTTCGTTCGAAGGCCGATCGACCTTCAAACGAGACCAAATTTGAACCAGTGATGCTTCGTAGTGTTTTAATCGAATCTGTACGGTCGAATTCGCAAAAAAATCATCGCCTACAAAATTATCCAAGAAATATGTCATTTTCTAGGAGTTAGCTATAACACTTCCTACAAAATTACATATTTCTTGAATAATTTTATTTTCGATGATATTTTTGCGAATCCAACTATACAGATTCGATTAAAACACTACGAAGCATCACTAGTTCAAACTTGGTCTCGTTTGAAGGTCGTTCGGCCTTCGAACGAAGAGTTTTTTGTCCGAAAGTCTACGAACGACCATAAATTTGAAATTCAAGACCGACACCCCGGATTTATTTATTTTTAAACCATATTCTGAAAACATGTCCAAAATAGCTTAGATCGACATAAGATTCAAAGAATTTATTTTTATGCCACACATTTTATTTTATATAATTTGATTATACCAAATACATTTAAAAATTCATAATTGATTATTCAATGGTTTAAAAAATTATTTTAATTCTTGAAAATGTTACATATAACCACCTTTATCGAATTTTTATAACGGATCAACTAAAAGTTGCATCGATTGGTCGTGCAAGTTAGATTTTCAACAACGAAAATTTTCGAATTATACGAATATAAATATTATCGAAAGTACCAATTTAACCTATCATGACCCGTCATTGGATTAATAATAATAACAAATGTCAATATTTTTTTTATTATAGTAGTGTTTTATAATTTTTTTAAACGAAATAGGTGTTAAAAAAGAATTAAAAAAAAATACGGGCCGACCCTAGGCGACTCAAGCCGTCACTAAACGGGCCGATGCCAGCCGACGCTAGCCGACTCCATATCGAGTATACATGTTTCATCCGAGATCTTCTTCACTTTCTTTGCTTAATAAAAAACGATTTTTTTCTTCCTCATCACCGATTCCGACCCTCTCCACTCGTCACCCTCCGTCGTCGTCGCCATAGAAGCCTAGAACTCGTCGGAATCTCCTCTTCTTTTTGAATTTGGTAATTTTCTAAACCCTAATTTCGAATTAAATTGTTTAATTATGTTTAAATGTACATTATTATGCTGATAGTTGGGTGTAGGTATTGCTAATTTAGTGTATTATGTTATTTTTAGTATGAAATCGTTGAATTTGAAAGGGGGAATTGGGAATAATTGGGGGTAGGTATTTAGAATTTGAAAGTTGAAAGTGTGAATTGGGAATTGGGAATTTGAAAGTGTGAAAGTGTGAATTTGAATTTTATTCCCAACCGATCCCCTATATTTTATATTAGGATTAACTGAGGACGATTTGATCGTCGAGTGTTGTTTGACTGACATGCGCGCCATGTGTTTGGATATTTATACCTGAAAAGTCTCGGTAGCCGGTCCATTCGGGATGTGCCGATATTATACGAAGGACGTATCGTCTCGATACGCTACCGTTTATTTATGGCGCCTAGGTGAAGCGACTATTTGAATGTTTATTGCTTTATATGCAATAAACATCTATATAAATGATTTAAAGGAAATAATTTATAAATAAACTTCTTACTTATTTTAGTCTATCTCTAATTAATATAAATAATTTAAACAAAAATAAGACAGCAACAAAGCCTTTAGTCCCAAAAGGCTTTGTTAGATTAGAAAATACGATAATAATCACATAAAACTTCAGATGCAACTATATGCGTATATGAATAGAAAAGAAATGCTGTCGAAATTTCTAATATATATATATATATGTTTTTAAATTAGAAAAAATGTTCAACTATCTTCTCGACCGTACTTGGATGTATGAAAGTCGAACAGGAACGAAAGGTTCAACGAAAAATCATTTTAAGGATGGTGTACATGAATTTGTTAAATTCGCTAAAGCTAATAATGAAGAAGGCGGCACACAAATTCGTTGTCCGTGTCGTAAATGTCGGCGTTTGCATTATCGGGAACCGGATTTGGTTATTGTACATTTGTGTAAATCCGGTTTTGTGCCAACTATTATTTTTGGGATCGTCATAGAGAAAAAATTGGTGCATCTAATTCTATAGTGCCTGAGGCTGAGGTGAATAACAGTAATGTTACGACGAATCCAATAGTAGATATGGTGGAAGATGCAGCACGGTCAATGTTCCCTACTGTTCAAGTTAATGATGTAAATGCTGAAGAAGAACCGACCGAGGGGATGAAAAGAATTTATGATTTATTGGATTCTGCGAAAAGACCATTGTGGAAAGGTTGTAGTAGCGGAGCGGAATTTTCAGTTACTACCGAGTACATTACTATGAAATCGAAATTTAATTTTACAGAAGCTGGATTTACAGCAGTTGTACAAGCTGCAAAACGACGTATGCCATCCAATAATCTGATGTGCGATAGTCATTATAAAGTGAAAAAACTAATGTCTGCTTTCGGCTTGCCCTACCAGAAGATAGATACATGTATAAAAGGTTATATGTTGCACTAGAAAGATGACATTAATCTTAAAAATGCAGAATATGTAATGAGGAAAGGTACAAACCAAGAAAAAAAGGAAAGAAAGTTTCATACAAGAGAATGCATTATTTACCCATCACTCCCAGACTTCAAAGGTTATATGCGTCGTCTGCGACCGCATCACATATGAGATGGCACAGTGTGAGAACGCAGGAAGAGTGGACTTTGATACATCCATCAAACGGAGAAGCATGGAAACATTTCGATAAGACTTATCCTGCGCTTGCCGCGGAGAGTCGTAATGTGAGACTTGGTTTATGTACAGATGGATTTTCACCATTCTCTCAATTTGGTAGTAAATATTCATCTTGATCTATTATCGTTACACCTTATGATTTACCTTTGTGAATGTGTATGAAAACTCCATATATGTTTCTTACGGTTGTCGTCCCTGGTCCTGATGATCCGACACAAGGAATCGTTGTTTATCTACAGCCATTGATCGAAGAGTTGAAAACATTATGGTATGAAAGGGTGGATACATACGACGTGTCGAAAAAAAATTCATATATTTGCATCTTTGTTATGAACTGTTGGTGATTTTTCGGCTTACGCAATGCTTTCAGGGTGGAGTACGGCCGGTCGTCTGGCTTGTCCTTACTGCATGGAAAATACACAGGCATTTTCATTACCGCATGGAAGGAAAATTTCATGGTTTGATTGTCATCGATGTTTTCTCTATGTTAATCATACTTTTAGAAGAGATAAGAAAAACTTTGTAGTAAATATAGCAGAGAATAGATAATGACCAACGACTTTATCAGGTGAAGAATTATATGAACTAATTAAAGAATATCCGAAGATACATGAAACTGGAGTACAGACTGAAATTCCAAGTAAATCGAACTGGCATGATTGGTGCAAACAAAGTATATTTTGAGAGTTACCTTATTGGAAGCATCTCTTACTACAACATAATATTGATGTGATGCACAACAAAAAAAACGTGTTTGATAGTGTGTAATACAGTTTTGAATGTCAAAGGTAAAACTAAGGACGATCACAATTCAAGACGTGATATAGAACAATATTGTAAACGTCCCGAAATTCATATAAACCCTAATGACAGTAAAAAACCCAAAGCATGCTATGAGCTAGATAGCAATCAAGTAAAACTTGTGTTGAAGTGGATTGAATGGATGGGATGTTCTGATGGGATTTCTTCAAATCTCCATAGATGTGTTGACTTAGAAAACAATAAACCGAGTGGGATGAAAAGTCACGATTGCCATGTCATGATGGAAAATTGCTTACCCGTCGTTTTCAAAGAACTATTGCCCGTAAAAGTGTGGAGTGCTATAACAGAATTAAGTCTGTTTTATAAAGAGTTTTGTTCGACCACATTAAAAGTTGAGCATATTCGTAAACTTGAAAATGACATCCCTATACTGCTCTGCAAACTTGAGAAAATATTTCCTCTAGGATTATTTAATGTAATGGAGCATTTACCTGTTCATCTTCCATATGAAGCACTTCTTCGAGGTCCTGTGCAATATTGATGGATGTATCCATTTGAGAGGTAATTTTGAATATTTGAAATAATAATTTAAATTTGAATTTGACGTAAGTAAATTTTAATCGAATGAATTTATTATAGGTACTTGAATCATCTCAAGAAAAAAGTTAGACAAAAAGCACGAGTTGAAGGTTCGATTTGCAAATCATATATCGAAGAAGAAGCTTCATTCCTTTTCTCTTACTATTTCAGTGACCATGTAAACTTATCATTTGCAAGTGACAAGATTGTTCTGAATCAATGTTTTCTATTTTTAGATAGAAGGTCGAGCTGCTGGAAAATGTATGGAAATATGGTTAGACGATAGAGATTACCATATAGCACACACATACGTTCTTCTTAATTGTGCTGAAGTTGCACCATTTATTAGGTAAATATTGAATGACAATTCTCGACAATAGTACATATTTGCATTATTTACGAGTTACCCAGTTTCAATTGATTTTGCACTTAATATACGTATACATATATTTGCAGTATTTACGAATCAGAATATCCACTTGGCGATCTCAGCAAATAATTTGCTAAGTGGTTTACGAAATACTTTATGATCAAAGAAATTGTGTCGGTGATGAAAAATTGAAACATCTTGCGATAGGACCAGAAAGAAATGTCAACACTTATCCAATATTCTTCGTAAATGGATTTAAATTCAACATCAAGGAATACGATGTTGAAAAAATGACTTATAACAGCGGTATATTTATCAAATGGACTGATGATCCAGATGAACATATAAAAGATTTTTACGACGTCTTAACACAGGTTTTGGAATTGACATATTCTGTCCAATCTACAGAAAAAGTATTTTTATTCAAACGCAGTTGGTTTAGCAATGTTCCGGCCTCTGGTATCAACGTGCACAAAGACTATAAAGTTATTGAAATAAATCATAAATCACGTTACTCAAAGTATGATCCTTTCATGTTAGCCAAACAAGCATTACAAGTTTATGTTGCTCTGTATCCATCACTAAAACGAGATAAAGCAGACTGGTCGGCTGTTTTTAAAACAAAGGCAAGATTTACACTTGACGGAAATAATATTTCAGACGAAGCAGCTTATCAAGCAGATCTTAAGCCAAATAATAAATTAATAATAACTGATGATCATGCTGACATAGGGTCTTTGAACGATGAATCAAATATTCTAATAGAAGCATTTGAGACTTTAGAGGGAAATGGCGATATATAGTGCAAGATCGAGTCAGAATCAGAAAATGACGAAGATTGATTATTAATCAGTGATGATGTAATGTATATAAGATGGAAATTTATATCGTTTGTTGTATTATGTCAATTCTAAAACATGTGTTAATGTAATGGAGTATCATTTGTTGTATTATTCTTTTATTATTCTGCTGTGAGCTATTTGTATGTGATTATTAATCCGACATGTTTTCAAATTATGAAATGATATATGTTTTTTTCATTATATGAAATGATATATGTATGTATGTATGTATGTATGTATGTATATGCATGTTTCTAGCAGATATTATGTCACACAGCAAACGATCCCAAGGTTCATGAGGCCCTGCTCATGGCGAGGGTAGTAATGGTACGGTACTTGGTGCCGAAGACCGATGGAGGGTAAATATTTAATTTACTGCAACTTCATCATATTATTTAGTGCATGCTACTAGTATATTTATGATTTATTAACCGAAAATATCAAAATGTATTCAGGGATTTCGATTTACAACCGTCCGAACCCATTCTAGCTGTGTCTTGCAACAACTACCGTAGTAGGATGATGGACTTGTGGGAGCATTGGGATAGGATCCCACTTTATATCAGAGATTCCATATGGGCTGACCTCCAAGTAAGTGTAAAATTCTAATTAATTTGAGATTGGCATATTTGATCTTTGAAAATTAATATACAATTTATATAATTCATTTAAATTTCAACATGTAGGCGTCCTTTATTGTGGATCCCGAAGATCTCGGGACGTTCAGAACGCACTGGGAAGATGAGAAAAAACTACAGAGGTACGATCTCTAAGATGAAAGAGCTCCGTAAAAAGCCAGACTGGATGAGTGAAAATTTGTTTGTGCGGTTTGTGCAATATTGGAAAGCGAAGACGTGAAGGTAAATTTTCTACTTTCATATGTCTGTAATTATAATTCATTTAAATGTTTATATAATAGTTCAATTACATAGGCGGTAGCATCGAGGAACTCCGCAAATAGGCTTAGGAATCCTGCAACACACCGCGGTGGATCCAAGTCTTTTCAGCAATATCGAGAAGAAATGGTAAATATAAAAATTGTTATTTGTAATTTACTTATAACATTGTTTAGTTATATATATGTATATATGTGTGTATATATATACAATCTTTAATCATATCTAATTTCAGTCGAGTGAGAGAGGTGGTGTTGCACTGTCTTATTTGGACGTCTTCACCCAAACACACGCCGTCGAGCATACAGATGAAGATGGCGTGGTAACATATGAATGGTCAGATGCCAAATCAGCGAATATCCGCGTATAAAGACTATAAATTTTTTCTCTTATTTAACAATACATTAAATTGAATATTCATCTTCTCAAAATTATATTTTTAAACATAGGAGAGATGCGATTAGGAGATTGCTTGCGTGCTTGCAGAGTCTGGCAGGGAGCAGTTGACTGTTGAAGAGACGGACATGATATTCGCTCGTATTACCGACCCGCCGACCAGAAATAGACAGCATGGATATGGAAATCAAGCAGTAATAATTATTGAATTTAATTAATTCATTAACCAGTTTATAAATTTTATTGAATATTACATATAAACTATAACTATGAATTTATTAATACACAGACTGCGACGCAAGCCGCTTATAATACACAACAGGATGAAGAAACAATAGCGGTCCTGCAAGCATAAGTCACCGAGTTGAACGATTAGAGGAAGACTAGATTGAAGCGGCAACTAGACGAGGCGATTGCTGCTTACTTGGTAGAGCACGAGGCGAATATGCCGCCATCACAGGGATCTGACGCTGCTGATGATTGGGGCGAGTGGTAATATGTTTTTATATATGTTTTTTGATAAACTTTGAATGTCTTGTATATTTGATGGATTTTTGGTTGAATTTTGTAAATATTATGGATATTTGTGATGATGGACGTTTGGAGATGTATATTGATGTTTTATGGTTCTTAGTTGGGCATATATGTGATGTATATTGTTGTTTGATGAAGTATATTTGAGGAATATATATGATTGTGTGGATGGAAGGTAGAAATGGCTGCTGGAAATGCAGAAATATTTACCCATATTAGCGTTGGCTGGAGTCGGCACGGATCAGCCTATGGGTCGTTTATTATTTTTACACGTGGACTAAGTTTAGCGTCGGCCGGAGTCGGCTAGCCGACTCTAGACAACGCTAAACTAGGGGACGGACCCCTCTCCATTCTCGTCACCATTTCACTTGGCGACGAGCTATTTAGCGTCGGTATATAGCGTCGGCTAGAATCGGCCGGAGTCGGCTCGAGTCGGCTATATGCCGACGCTAAATAGTCTTCTCCTTGTGGTGATAGAAATGCAAAACCCATTGCAAACTAATTAAAGTCAAAGAAGAATGAATTGGATGAGGGGAATGAGTGTAAATGCATACAAGTTGTTTGCATGTAATAAAATCATCATATTTATAAAACTTCAACAGACAAAAATATAAATAAACAAAAGAGTAAATTTGCATGGTGGAATATATCGACCCAAGTCAAATACAAAATATTTTATAACATATGGTCAGAATACAAACAAATTGATTCACTAAGGGTCAACACAAAATACCAATTGGTGCATATTGAATGTGGGTTGAAAACAGTCTGCATTATAAGGCAGATACATGACAATGAAAAGAAGTTCATATGGGCAGTAATATAGTTGTAAATATAAGGCAACAGAGCTTTAAAATATAATAATATATTACATGTGTGATGTAGTTGTTATATAAACTAGAGAGTTGATGCCATGAACTCTTGCTAATTCAAAGACATATATACATTATATACACTACTGCTAAAACTGAGAGAAGTCGGTATGAAGACAAAATTCTGGTTGTGCTTATTTTTGGTCCTTTCGTTCTAGTTTGTTATACAAAATCATAAATTGTAAATATACAGAAGTCAGAAGATGGGTCCTTCAAGACACAAAAAAAAGCAGAAGGCAAAAGTTTTAACATAAAGTTGAGGAAAATGAGAAGCTGGCAGAAACATCCAAGCGGTAAAGCCCAAATGTGGTCCAGATCCACAACATCATTGACCACAAGGATTCGCTACTTTTATGAATGTTATACGTCTAGTATACCAAAACAGAGAATAATCAATTATAAACTCGTCGCACAAGTTTATAACTCAGATTTCCACTACACTGGAATTCTGTAGTAATTATTATAGCAATATGAATGTTGTAAATAAATTACAACAACAGCGTTATACTATTTTGAGTAAATAGTATAACCAGACTAACGGATAGAATATAGAATAATGTATATAAAATATACAATCAGACTAGAATTCTAACCGGATTATGTCTGAGGCTCGTCGTAACGATTTCCTTAAGAATTTTATTTCAAAATTCTCCCAAGATACAACAGACGTATACTGCTCGATATTGTAATGAGTATATATCACTCTTTGGTTTGAATGTATAAGAACAGCAGTTTGAAGAGAGAAGATCCGAATCGGAAAATCAGTGAGGAAAGTGATCAGTTTTCCTCTTTATTTATAGTTGATTCGTATCCCTTCGAAAGGTCACGTCTGCACCCGTTTGTTCAAACGGTCGCGCCTGTTGCTTTTCATCGCACCTGCCTGCTGTTCGGCCGCGTCTTCTCGGTTGGGCCGCACCTGTTCGTTTGCGCGTGCTTCAAAGGTCGTGACTCTTCAGTCCCCGCGTCCGTTTTTACCCGCCCACTGCTTCTCTTCATATTCCAGTCCCAGCCCAGTTTCAGCCGAAGCCCAAAACTGTTAGACAATGGCCTAACAAAAGAATGATCATTTTAGACCCGTACCCGTACCCGGCCCGGTTCGGTTCGAACGGACGGACGGACGGCGGCGGCGCGCGCGGCGTGTGTGGTGGAGATGCATGATCTCCCTCCTCACAACGAAGCATACATTTGGGAGCCCCAGGCCCCCAACCTCCTCATGAGAAAGCTATATATAAACCACTATAGCTTTCAATAATTTGGAGATATGGGACTTTTGTATATTTCATTCATATTATTAAGGAATTCCAAAAATCCCCCACATGAATAATAATATACATATCCCCCACACAAAGCGTAATATCACAGAGTATATATGGAATTTATCATTTATCGTGGATAAGTAGATATTTCACTTTGAACTTTCTCTAGTTAAAACTTATCGAATCTACTCGGCTAATCGGTGAATTATTTCATCTTGAACCGTCGGCATGTATTGTATATCCAGACAATAAGCTTTACGAAGCATTGATTCCCTTCTCATCCAATCTCTTGGTTGTGTTCATTTTGTCCCTGAACAATTTTTGGTTCTGCGAGTGTTTTAGAGAATAAAAGCCTTTTAATATTCTCATAGAGCCGACCCAGCTCACACTAACATAGGTGATCGCAACCATTAAGAGTATCCTACATATACCCCACTTGTTATTTCCAAGATATGGTCATCATTAAAAAACATAGTTTTAACCTTTACATACTTCTGTAGGTATGCATTTATGTTGTGCACCATAGGAATGGAGTTGGACTATGTCCACGCAAATGCATTACGTCTTGAGTTACTCAGAACTGGTTTGCCTATTGATCCTAGTCCATGGGATCTCCAATCGCTAGGATAGGTTTCCGTATAAGGTAACTCTTGTTGGTTTAGGCTTTTAAACCCATTCCCCTCGATGCGCAGTCAATTTTCTCTCTTGATAAACCTTTAGTAAATGGATCCGCTAGGTTATCATTTGTTCTCACATAACCTATGAAAATTGTTCCATTTGAGAATAACTGCCTAACTGTGTTATGGCGTCGACGAATATGTCATGACTTTCCATTATACACAAAGTTGTGCGCTCTACTTAGCGCAGCTTGGTTATCACAGTGTATACATATGGCCGGTATAGGTTTAGGCCAGAATGGAATATCTTCTAAAAAGTGACGAAGTCATTCTGCTTCTTCGCCTGCTTTATCTAATGCAATGAACTCTGATTCCATAGTGGATCGAGCTATGCATGTTTGTTTAGTAGATTTCCATGACACTGCTGCCCCTGCTAGGGTAAAGACATAACCACTCGTTGATTTTGATTCCTCTGAATCTGCAATCCAGTTTGCATCACTATATCCTTCTAAGACGGCAGGATATTTTCCATAATGTAAGGAATAGTTAGTGATATTGTTTAAATATCCAAGCACTCTCATTAGTGCTTTCCAGTGTTCCTTCCCTGGATTGCTTGTATACCTGCTCAAGCGACTTACTGCATAAGCTATATCTGGTCTTGTGCAATTCATGAGATACATGAGACATCCTATTACACGAGAATATTCCAGTTGCATTACACTCTCATTAGTGTTTTTATGCAGTACTTCTGATGGATTAAAATGTGTATTTACTCCTTTAATTCCAAAATTTTGAAATCTTTCAATCACTTTTTCTACATAATGTGATTGTGATAACTCAATTCCATTAGGTGTTCTTATTATTTTTATTCCCAAAATAACATCTGCAACACCCAAGTCTTTCATGTCGAAATTGTTGATCAACATTTTCTTTATGATCTCAATTACCTGAGTATTTGGACCGAATATTAGCATATCGTCCACATATTGACAGATCATCACATATGATTGTCTAAGTTGTTTATAATAAACACATTTGTCACATTCATTTATACGAAAACCATTTCTCATCATGACACTATCAAATTTTGCATGCCATTGCTTTGGAGCTTGTTTTAGTCCGTATAATGATTTGACTAATCTACAGACTTTGTTTTCATTTCCTTTGAAAATAAATCCCTCAGGCTGCTCCATGTAAATCTCCTCGGAGATTTCCATTTAAGAATGTTGTTTTTACATCCATCTGATGAATCTCTAGATTATAGATGGATGCAATTGCTATTAGCATTCTTATAGAGGTTATTCGTGTTACCGGCGAATATGTATCAAAAAAAGCCCACTCCTTCTTTTTGACGATATCCTTTGGCTACTAATCTGGCTTTATACTTGTCGATAGAGCCATCTGCTTTCATTTTCTTCTTGAAAATCCATTTGCAGCCAATTGGTTTTATTCCTGGTGGAATATCAACAATTTCCCAAGTTTTATTACTTAGAATTGGATCAATCTCACTTTGGATTGCTTCTTTCCAACATGAGGATTCAGAAGATGACATTGCTTCCTTCTACGTTTGAGGTTCGTGCTCTAATACATATGTAAAAAAATCCGAACCAAATGTTTTGGAAGTACTAGCCCTTACGCTTCTTCTTGGTCCAGCATCCTCAATTTGATGATGAGTTTCATCTTCATGCGAATCGTTTGATTCTTCCTTGTCCTTTTTGGGACATTATTTCCTTCATTCCTTTTGTGCGGAAACACATCTTCAAAGAATGAGGCATCTCTTGATTCCATGATTGTATTTACATGAATATCAGTTATATCGGACTTGAATACCAAAAATCTATAGGCACTACTATTTTGGGCTAGCCCAAGATAATAACAATCTACTGTTTTTGGTCCAAGTTTGACTCTCTTGGGAGGCGGAACTGGAACTTTTGCCAAGCACCCCCACACTTTGAGTTATTTAAAGCTTGGTTTGTGTCCTTTCCATATCTCATATGGAATTGTTCTCGTTTTATTGTGAGGAACTTTGTTTAATATGTGACTAGACATATTTAAGGCTTCCCCCCATAAGTTCGTCGGTAGACCAGAAGTTAAAAGCATGGAAGTAATCATGTCTTTTAAAGTTCTGTTCTTCCTCTCGGCTACACCATTTTGTTGTGGTGAATATGGAACTGTTGTTTGATGAATTATACCATTTTCGACACAGAACTCTTCAAATGGTGATTCATATTCTCCACCTCGATCAGATCTTAGTATCTTAATCTTTTTATTTAACTGATTTTCTACCTCGGCCTTGTATTTTATAAACGCTGTTATTGCTTCATCTTTACTATTTAAAAGATATACATAGCAATATCGCGTATAATCGTCAATAAAAGTAATGAAATACTTTTTCCCACCTCTTGTAGGTAGTGATTTAAAATCACATAAATCTGTATGTACCAAACCTAATGGTTCGATGCTTCTGTCAACAGATTTAAATGGTTGTTTGGCCATTTTTGCTTCTACACATGTCTCACATTTGTAGTTCTTATCTACTTGGAATTTTGGAATTAATCCCAAGTTTGATAATGTTTTCATTTTGCGAAAATTTATGTGTTCCAATCTATCATGCCATAGTAAAATTTCATGCTCAAGCAAATAAGAAACTTCAATTTTATTAATAGCACAATGAGAATACATATTTTTGTTGCCGACAACGGCTATATTTGCCTTAAATAGGCCATCACATAAATATCCCCTTCCTATATACATTCCAGCCTTGGACAGAACCATCTTGTCTGACTCGAACACCATCTTGAATCCCTTCTTTAATAGGACTGCACCAGAGATGAGATTCTTGCGTATGTCTGGAACGTGGAGCACGTTATTCAGCTTAACAGTTTTTCCAGAAGTAAACTTGAGAATTACCGTGCCACCGCCTTCGATCATGGAAACTGCAGAATTACCCATGTAGAGTTTTTCTTCGTGATCGAATTTCTGATATGTAGAAAACATGGATTTGTCAGAACAAACATGACGAGTAGCGCCTGTATCTACCCACCATTGGTTAGGATTCTGAACCAGATTGCATTCAGATACCACCGCCGAGAAGTTGGACTCTTCTACTTCCATGTTATCCACTATATTTGCCTCTTTATTGCGTTCCTTCTTGAGTCTGCAATCTCTAGCGGCATGTCCAACTTTTCCACAAACCCAACATTCGCCATTAAACTTCTTGGTTCGTTTGTTGTCTTTCGGTTTGTTGTCTTGAGCTTTTTTTTTCTTCTGGAAATTCTTCTTTTTGTTTTTGGTCTTTGACCCTTCAGCCACAAATGCATCCTCGCTTGGTTTTGTAACTGCACGGTTGTCTGCCTCAATTTTTAATCGGACTATGAGATCCTGTGAAGAGATTTCCTTCTTCTTATGCTTTAGATAATTGCGGTAATCTCTCCATGACGGCGGCAGTTTTCCCGTGATGGCTTCAACCAAAAACGATTCTCCAACCATATGACCTTCCGCTTCGAGTTCATGAATGATGATTTGCAATTCATGCAGTTGAGCAGTCACCGGTTTAGAGTCAACCATCTTGTAGTCCATGAATTTATCTACAATGAATTTCTTAAGACTGATATTCTGCGTCATATACTTTGTAGTAAGTGCATTCCAGAGTTCTTTTGATGTCTTTGAAGGCTGATATACTTTTTATAGCATCTTGTCGAGACAATTCAGAATATAGTTTCTGCATAAAAAATCGGAATGCTTCCACGTATTCACCTCTGCTTCCTTGTCTGGTGCAGGAATCGGTTCCTCCTCGTCGAGTTACTTTAGCAGACCGAGTGTGGTGAGATAAAACAACATCCGATTCTTCCATGTCAAGAAATCATCACCATCTCCCTTGAACGGTTCAGGTCTGTTGTGAGTAGTATTCTTTGAAAATTCTACTGCTGCCATCTCTGTTTTAGTAAGAAAACAGTAAAATTCTTAAGATGTTATACGTCTAGTATACCAAAACAGAGAATAATCAATTATAAACTCGTCGCACAAGTTTATAACTCAGATTTCCACTACACTGGAATTCTGTAGTAATTATTATAACAATATGAATATTGTAAATAAATTACAACAACAGCGTTATACTATTTTGAATAAATAGTATTACCAGAATAACGGATAGAATATAGAATAATGTATATCGAATATACAATCAGACTAGAATTCTAACCGGATTATGTCTGAGGCTCATCGTAACGATTTCCTTAAGAATTTTATTTCAAAATTCTCCCAAGATACAACGGACGTATTCTGCTCGAGATTGTAATTAGTATATATCACTCTGTGGTTTGAATGTATAAGAACAGCAGTTAGAAGAGAGAAGATTCGAATCGGAAAATCAGTGAGGAAAGTGATCAGGTTTCCTCTTTATTTATAGTTGATTCGTATCCCTTCGAAAGGTCGCGTCTGCACCCGTTTGTTCAAATAGTCGCGCCTGTTGCTTTTCATCGCACCTGCCTGCTGTTCGGCCGCGTCTCCTCCGTTGGTCCGCACCTGTTCGTTTGAGCTTGCTTCAGAGGTCGTGTCTCTTCAGTCCCCGCGTCCGTTTTTACCCGCCCGCTGCTTCTCTTCATATTCCAGGCCCAGCCCAGTTTCAGCCGAAGCCCAGAAACTGTTAGACAATGGCCTAGCAAAAGAATGATCATTTTAGACCCGTACCCGGTCCGGCCCGGTTCGGACGGACGGCGGCGGCGCGCGCGCGCGTGTGTGGTGGAGATGCATGATCTCCCTCCTCACAACGAAGCATACATTTGGGAGCCCCAGGCCCCCAACCTCCTCATGAGAAAGCTATATATAAACCACTATAGCTTTCAATAATTTGGAGATGTGGGACTTTTGTATATCATTCATCTTATTAAGGAATTCCGACAATGAATACGAGTATATATGCACGCCCAAGTGGGTCTGCATCTAATCACAATGTCTTGTTGCTAGATCATCAGCTCCGTCCTTTTTAGTGCTCCATGGTCCGTAGTCTCTTATATATCATTTACGTTGTATTTTTTCTTTTTTAAATTCACATTTTGTTGAATATACTCGTTAATATTTTTGTTAAATTTGTGATTGTGAAAGATTATACGTTAGATGATTAAAAAAATTCAAAGTTTGAATCAAAGATGTTTTTACTTTAACCTTATGATACCATAATTTGCATAAGGTTAGGAAGTTAAATTTTATTTGGCAGGCTAATTCTTCCTCAAGCAAATGGAATTGCAATGCTGTTCAAAATGAATGCAAGCTCTTATATGTTATGTTTTGGCACTTCAACGCCTTCCCGTAAATGCACGCTTCATTGTTCTAAAATGACGCTACCTTAATTAAGGTTTACGATACGCCGACGTCCCGATCGAACATCCCTTTTACCACCTTCCGGAACGGGTACATACATGGTCTTGCCGACACTTGTTTGTAACAAAAGAAATTCTCAATGTTACATGCCACCAGTTCCACATATATATCATGTTATGCACCATATTTCTTACAATGTGGGACTTAAAGTTCACCTACGCACTCTCAAATGTGAGACACACCTAACAGATCTCCACTTTGACAAACATTTCCTCTAACTTTCATTTGGAGCACACCGAAGAAGCTCTGCGGTTGGTCAGGATGCTTCCACTTCTTTATGCAGTTGGAGAGGCTACATTACCAAATCTCCACTTCATCATAACATTTATTATATCATCTAATCCCTTGAATATTTCGACTTACATCATAACATTTACGCTATCATTTTCAAAGAGCACGTAGTTTTAATCCCTTCATTATAACTTATTTCAAATTTACTCATTCTTCATCAGAATTTTTATTGTTTGATGGATAATTAAGGATTTAATACCGACTTCTACTTCAATACTACACGTATCATTATTCAAATTCCAACTGGGCCAACAAAAAGCAACGGTATCAAGTTTGTGCACGTTGAATTCCATTTCCTTTACAATAAATTGATGCATTTAAGATCCACAAAGACTTATTTGTATTTAAAAAAATACATTAGAGCATAGTCTGAGAATGGAAGAGATAGGTACATGCAATAGAATAGTTTTATGGATAAAAGTAAACATAGTTATATCCAACAGAAGTAAAAGAATACATAGGTCAGATAAGCCCAATGCCACAACAAAAAAAAGAAAAAAAGTAAAAGAGAAACAAATAAATCAAATGCGTATATAATGGAAACAAACGGGAAGAATAGAAGAGCATTTCATTAAGCTTAGTTTCACCATCGCTTCTCTCAAATTTTAGTTGCAGCCGAGGCGTACTTTTCTGTGATTATAAATATAATTTTGGATTAGAATGACTTTTGTTGGTAAGTTGATATCTTGAAAATTGTTGATGATATGTGGATGAGTTCACTGTATGGAATAGTAACATATTTTTGATCAGTAAATGAAATGCACAAAATGTATTTGAAAGTGCAGTGTTAACAGCGGTGTGGTTTTTTAAGCTGTGAAAAAAGGCACAATTGTAAACAAAGATCTCCGCTTAGTTTTTCAAAACTCAGTAAACTCTATGATGTAAAACTGAGTAAGCTATAATATTTGGTTCCAATTTTTTTATACCAACTTGACAGTCACAGATGTGACCAACTGTCTTCCTTTGGTTTTCATGAGAACTTCACAACGACCAAAATCCATCAGTAGTATATAATCTGGATGCAGCCCTTGTTTAACAAAACGTATGGCAATCCATTACAAAAAATGTATTCATGAGCCAAATAAATCAACCTAAGAATTTTAATACCCTTAGGTTACAAAAGAAGAAAACTTCATACTATCTTCCATATATTGACAAAAATAGGTCTGCTAACGAACTAATACACTAAAGCTACTTCATAAAATCCTTACAGCATGACATGAAAAGTAGGATAAACTAATACACTAAAGCTACTGAAGTTTCCATAATTGTTATACAGCATGGAAGTAAACTTTGGAACATAATTGTCAAACTTCCACAGAGTTGGCACACTCGGCCTCATGCACCTCACCATCTTTGAGACAAATAGCTAGATTGGCTTCAGCATCTACTTTTCTTTTCTTCTTCAATCACAGCAAGCTTCCAAGAGGCAGAAGCAGCACAAAGCAGCCCAGCTGTTTTTTCAACATCAAAATCCACATCAGTCAAACAGACATATATGGCGCATGAGGCAGAACAATATGAAGCACGGGCAGAAAAAAATTCATAATCCAAATATTTATCTGTTATATATTCGATTTATAAATCTGTTTGAAATAGTTTTCTAATATAATAGACCCTCTTGAAACTTGTATACTTTGTGGTTAGTTTTCCAAATGCAAATATTAGGGAGAAAATAAAACATTCAGACTTAATCGGAGAAATCATTGTTCCTATAAGCACCCAGAAATCTCTAATTAAATTACGTTAGCATTGCAAAAAAAATTCTTAAATTTGATCAATAATATCCATATACAGAGAGAGAGAGTCATTCAATGATAAACTCTAAAATTTTCCTAGAAAAGAACAATAACCTGCCAATCACCTATTAATCTTTGTGTTTTGCCAAGAACAGTATATCTTTTGGTCAATCTGGCATTTGAGCTTATCCTGGAGCACTGAAGTGATATGTTTTTCTTCCGTGGAAAACAAAATCAAAAAAGTTACTAATATACACTATAAACACAAAACGAAATTAACTTCAGGCAAACCATTTGAATGGTAACATTTCACTTATTACTATGTATTAATTATTTTCTATGTCCTTGTATAGGTTCTTTTTTCACTTTATATTTGAAATAACATTGAGTGGTAGCCCGTGCGCTGCATGGATGCATAGGTTATTGAATGCTATAGTTCATCGGTATGAATAGGTTAATGGACCGTATTTTTTGGACACACATATTTTACAGCTGACTGTAGTGCTCATGTGAATATTAGGTTTTCTACATGAAATATATGTTATAAATTGGTCCGATGTAGTCATAAATTTGCATGCATACATGAATTACCACTTTACATTCAACTTCCTTTCAATTTCTCTCTCTTGTGTATCCAGGAAGTTTGATGTGAATGACATTCCTTGGTGCTGATTATTTGTTGTCATTGTAAAATGGTATAATTAAATCATGAAAACAGAAAGGTATGTATTAACAACTGATTTCCAGAATTTGTACATAAATAAGATATACACACACCTTTGTTGCATCATCATTTCCAAAATATCCAACTTGAATTTGAAATTCTGGACATGTATTCACTGAACACATTTTTCCCTTTAGAACAATTTGACACCAAATAATATACAGTTACCCCAATCATATAACTAAGCTGTAGTACTAAAATTTTCAAGTGGAAGAGAAAGCTAGTGAATTATTTTTTCAATAGATAATTAAGTATCAATATAAGCTTGTACTTACATAAGTATTGAACATAATGATATATGTAAATGTATTGTTTTTTAATTATAATGGTATATAAATACTATATTGTGAAAGAAGTGACCGTACAACTTTTAGTGGTAGCATAAGTAATAACACAATTTTAGCTTAGACAATCAATGACCCAAAAACATGCAGATTAGTAGTGAATCTAGCATGTATGAGTATTACAAATTTAGGATATCGTTCACAGGTTTATTTATGCTATATTATAAACTCAAGGCACTATCTAATGCAAGATTCACATAAAATAGTCCTAATATTTAACTTGAACTGTTATTGAAAAGTTTACTGGGGACGTGTGCATAATCTATTGGACTCTTTCATGCGCATAGATTATGAAGCTTGCCTCTCTTTTTACAGACAACCAAGAATGTGCACAACCAACATGGAACAATATAAAGAAAAGCTCTCTAGCTTAGAATACATGATTCATTTGCAACTCTTTGATCGAAAAAAATGATTACCAGTGAAGAATAAAATGAAACCTGAATTGAGAGTGGCAAGAAGACTAAGCCATTGTAAATAACAGTCTCATTATAACAACTTTTAAGAAATAAATAAATAATGATTAAAGGTCATATTTTGAGAAATATAACATGAATTTTAATTGAATATATACATAATATATTAAATTATAACAGTAATAAAACAAAATTAATTTGACTACACATTAAATGGTTAACAAATGCATATTACCAATGGACATTTGTAATAAGGTTTGAGGTTTGATTCTAAAGCAGCACAACAATTTTTAATACAACTAACGAATCTGATCAATCTTAATCAGAGTAAAATATTGTCAGCAATCTTTTATTAGGTTGGTCATGACAAATCCTCGGCTACCATCCTGAGTGTAAAAGTGTAAATAGGACTCTTCTAAGGTGGTTCGATAGAAATTTTATTCATTTAGATTATACTACTGTATGAGAACATAGATTGAAACCATTCGCTTCTATAGCACAAAATGAATGATAGCATAAATTTGGATAGAAATAAATGCAATAGCAAACCATGCATATAAAGCACATACGTTATTGGCATTGTTACGAAGACAGTCAATTCAACAATAATAAGATTACCTTATAAGCATTTAGGAGAATAAAGAAAGAGCATATTCCAATTATCCTCCATGTTAAAGGCCTTTTTTGTTTCCAAATACTAATCTATAGCATGCAAAAGTTTGTATGAGGATGTGAAAAAGATAAAGATACATTATTTGACGATACAACCAAGGCAACATATGAGCCCTCAAAATTCTTAAAATATTCAGAAACCATTAGCATTAACAAAACTAAATTATTAAAAATTTAAAGATGAGATAATAAAAATAACATTCACCAATCTTGTGTTTGTGGGAAAATCAATAAAGCATGTTGTTTGAATAGAAATGCCAAATAATTTCAATATTAGTGGAGAAGAAAGATGTAAGAAAAAGAAACCGGGGATTTAGAAAGTTGATAGGATACAGTGATCAGCAACTGGATAGCATGGAAAATTAAAAGCATAAACTAAAATAGATCATGTAGATATTGAAGGAAAGGTTGAATTAATAAATTCATAGTATAATAGATTGTGGTGACTTAGTGGTTTTGTTTTAAATCAGGGAAGTTAGTTCATTGACTTTTTGAATTTTGTAGAGGTCTCTCAAGTAATGCGCTTGGATATGTATTGCAACTTAACATCTAGCTATTGTTTGTGTGCCTTTATCTTTACGGTTAGATAAAATCAATTTTATAATATAGATAAAACATAAGATCATTATTGCCAGAAAACTTGATTCTAACTCATGTTTACATTCATGAAAATTAAAGACAGGAGAACTTGGTTAATCAAGACGGAGACCATAAAATTATCGCAAATGTATGTTGACAACACTTCGCCAACACATGAAACCAACTATATTAACAGTTAAAATCATGTTTACTAAAGTAATGATCAGTTTTTGAAGACAAACTCTTCCCCAGAAGAGAAAAGGCTCTGTCACATTTAAACAAATGCAAATTTGAAACAATACTTTTTAAACTTTGGCAAATCTTAGTACAGAAAAATACAACATACTAACAGAATCAAGATTTCAACATCCAAGCGTAAATTTAAAAATAGGAAGTACAAAAGACTTGCTAGCAAGGAACTGGACAATGTATTGAAAGTAGTCTATCAAAACAGTAGATTAGTAGATTAAAGCTATTTTTCAAAAAGAAGGAACTTTTTAGATGCAGTGTGTAAATAGAATAAAATAGTTAGTTAACTTCTTCAAACAACCTTGTGCAACAATGTTTTAAGTTTGGGTTCATTAATTTGTGGTTAAGACAAAGTATACATCAATACATCTTTATTATAAATTAACATCATCGTCAGTAGCAGAAAAGCCCAATATTTTTGAAATGTAAATGGAAACAAAGAAAAAAAAGAAGCGGAAAACTATTTCTAAAAAATAGAAGAAAGATTTAAATGTGATATATGAAAAATGATAAACGGCTTAAAGCGTTAATAAACTATTTCCAAAAAATGCATTTAATAGAAAGGTAGAGCGAATTAATTGTTATCCATTAGCCATTTAAATATTCAACTGAGGAAATATTATAGGTTGACAATTAATAATTAACATGATGATTAAATATTTCAAAGCAATAAAAAAAGAACAAAATAGCGAAGAAGAAGAAAATGTTATCTCACCTTTTTAGCAGGTCTGGAAAATCAGTAATTGTTATATATAAAAACTATCTAAATATGTTTTTAATGAGAAATCTATGTCGTATCAATTACCGAAGATAAAATTCTTAACTAAAGGCCAATCATATAGTTTAGAAACAAATCACGGTAAGGATAGTGTAAATATGATGATCCCATTTATTACACTGCTTGATTTATCATAAATTGATATATCTAAAGATAAATTTGTATATTCCAATTATGTGACATGGTATTGATTTATATATATTTTTATTAATTAATATATCTGCATGTGTTAAATTTGTATAGTCCAATTATATCATTGTCCTGAATTTTTTATTTTAATTTCCATTTTTTTTTTAAATAAGAATCATAAAATGGCCAACAAAAAATTAATCAAAAATATTAAAGCTATAAATCCAAATATGGTCTTATTTATTAGACTACTCGAAATATACATTTTAATTTCTATCAAATCTTTGTTTTAGGTTTTACTCTCCCATAAAATCCTTTTAATTGCAGGTTTCAGGTAGGGCTGTCAAAGGATGTTTTCGGATACGGATAGTGCCATATCCGTATCCGTATCCGAAATCATTTTCGGATATCGGATATCCGTATCCGTTTAATTTTCGGATATCCGTATCCGTTTAATTTTCGGATACGGACGAATATCGGATATTTATCCGCTCCGCCAATAATTGATAAATTTAAAGGTATAAACGAAAAAGTTTAATCAACATAAAACATTTTTGTACTATTGTTTATAAAAAAACAAAGAAATAAAAAATGTGGTGATAAAACATTGTTTTATACTAATATGTGTATGCGTATCCAAAAATATTCAAAAGTTAAACACTCATAGCCCTATTTTCCTATTTTAAATTATATAAATATGCATCAGTTAATCGGACGGATATTTTTCGGATACTGATACCACTATAACCATATCCGTATCCGAAAAGCTTTTCGGATATCGGATATCCGTATCCGCTTTTCGGATAACGGATATTTTTCATATTTTCGGATACGGATTCGGACGGATATCGGATTTTTCGGGTACCCATTGACAGCCCTAGTTTCAGGTGATTGTATACAATAATGAATAAATAGCAAGCAAGTTTTCAATATTTCATGTTTTAAAAAAACTATTTAGTTTCAATAATCAGATAACATAAAGAAAAAAGGAAAACATTTAGGAGCTTATATAAAGTAATACAGTTTCTATTTTTTGTAGCTAACGCTAACTCAAAAGTTACCTACAAAATTCTTCGTATGCTTTACAATTATATCTGCATGAGTGCAATTTGTCAAGTAAATAGTGACACTTGAATATAATAAATGCATGGTTTTATTCTTTTATTTGTAAAATATGTTTAGCCCATCAAACTGATATGCTTAGAAGCAAGTTCAATGTAAAACCAATCTATATGGGACCGAAATGGATAAATATGTTAGTAGTGGGAAAAAAGTAAGCAAGTAAAGCATGATATAATTATAAATTAGTAATATATGTTACAGATTCAGGATGCATTTAATAGAAAGAAAGACGCGAAGAACATATTCATATCATGTCAGCAATATTATAGCTTGACATTTCAAAGGAAAAGAAACAAAAAAAAATCATAATCACTCCTTTTTAACATGTATAGAAAATTTGTAGTTGCTAAACAACTATTTAAATATGTTTTTCATGAGAATTCTACATCCTATAAATTGCTGAAGATGAAATTCTCAATTAAAAGCTAATAATCGTAGTTACGTAACAACTGGTTATAGACAATAATCTCCGCAATTTGTAAGATTATATGTCATAAAATATCATCATATATTTTTATTATAATAAATAAAGGATAATGGACATATATTATTAATTCAGTATATTGGATAGGTCATAGGTGTGATAAGAAATCACCAGTAAATTAGTTAGAAAGTTAAATTTTTATACAATTTAAAGAATCATGTTTTAGAACTTCTTTAACAAAATTAGCACGTTATTAACTAACAACAATTCCCATGATCCAAGTCTTAATCAAATGTTCTTGTGAATTGTTTTTTCCTTTCATCTTCTCTTATACGCGATACGCGATAATGATAGAAAAAACAATAAAAAATTGCGTAAGTCGAAATTGACAGAATACCTAAAATGCAGCAAATTTGAGCGATAAGATCCAGTCGACATCAAAGAAAGCGAACATTGCATGGCGGTGAGATCTAATTGAGGATACTGAAGCGCCATTCAATGCGATGGGCGAAAGCGAGGAATCTCCGGATGCAGTAAGCTAACCCTAGTCTACAAAATCAGTCGATTGCGCATCGCTCGCGATAATGGATGCTTGGCATGGATCGTTTGATTTGGAGTGATTAGGGTCTGTTAGGCTCGTACGAAAGGAAGTGAAATGAAAGGCGCAGTGTAGGTGCAGAAGGGTATTTTAGAAAGTTCAGAAAGACACGGTTGATTGTAGTTCAAGGAACTTTTATTATTAATAGTAGAGATATAATGTACACTTCATGCAGTTCACTTTTAGCTGAATATGTATGTGAGTGGTAAGAGGAAGTGAGGATGAGAAAACTACTATATCTACCTAATAAACAAGCAAAGGCACGGTGTTTGATCTAGAAAACATAGTTTTGCACACACACATCTAGAAGCGAATTTAAGAAATATTATAATTTGGAATATACCACCTAACCTTCCTATGTCAAGCTCAAGGTTTTAGTATCTTCAGTTCCTACAACTTGCATGTTTTTTTATTGGTTACTGTTTTCTTGCCACACAATAGTGTCTGAAAATTAATCATCAGCAGCAATTTCACATAAAGGGTACCATGTCACATTCATTTGTTCCTAACGACTTCCGTTATAACACTTTGCTGTGCAATGAATATGAAAAGTTACAGAAATATATATATTCGTGTTGGGTCATAAATTTTTTAGTTAAAGTCAGACGAAGTTGACTCAATACCTATAATTGAATATGATGAATTAATCAGATTTCACCTGCTCTAGTTAGAAATCATGATAAGGGTTCACGTATAGATTTAGGCGTGAGACCCAAATTTATTGTGATTATTTCAACCAGAGCCGGTATACCAAATCCAAAATTAAACCAACATGTTCAGGGAAATATTAATTATCATGCATGGTTTCCAGGTCCTGATCACCCCTACTTCGATGAAATATAGGCTTGAAGGACACATCATGAACCCTGAAATGACCAATTTCATAAAGTTAACGGTACGATATGCGCAGTTAATTGACACTGTAGAATTAAGCATGGTGGAGGTCGGAATCAAGGTTGGGATGAGGAAGACCAAGTTTCAAATTTGAATAGAAATTTATCATCTAATGGGCATTCTTCAAGAGCCCTTAATTGGAGAAGTGGTAGGGATGAATGATACTATACTGTTGCGTGCGCGCACGCACACGTACACATATATATACACACACACATACATACATCTACACACATCTGTGTGTGATACTCCGACCAAAGAAAACCTAGGTAATTTGTGACCTTGGTACGTGCATATATCCTTCGTTAGTATTGATATAGAGTTATTTCAAAAATACCCTTAGTGGAAGAAACCATTTTTAGCCAAATGTGACTACATTTGAAGAAGACGGAGTTGCATTCTGCTATATCAGAAACAAATGCCAGCAGTTTCAGCCAGGTACATCTTGTTTTGTTTTTCCTTCTGGGGACGTGTTCACAATAAATGGTGATATTTAATTACTGACTTCATACCACTTTTTTGGTTCAATGCTTTATACAATGATTATATTTTTGTGTCAGAAAATGTTGTAGTAGAATATTGGGCTTAGTTTCTATTGCTACTTGGAAAACCATGTTAACATAAGCATGTTCATTATATTCTGTCAAACCTTGCAGGTGAAAGATACGAAATTAAAGGTGTAACGATTATTCCAATCAAGATTTAATAAGAGATAAGCTCATGTTAGTTGCGAAGGTTAACTTGCTATATAATTGACAACGAAGATGATATATTGGCATCGTAAACAAAGTACAAATGGGACTATTATTATTTATTTTTAACAAACTAGGAAATGAACTAATATGTTGCAAAATATTCGTATACGGTGCTAATCTGCCAAAATCTAAGGCATTTTCCAATTATATGGATTACATATAGTAAGCACAAAGCAACCTTAGCAAAAAGAAAGGAAAAAAAATACAAAAGGCATACTGACAAATGCAGGAGATACATAAGTAAACCCAAATCATGTACAGGATACATACAAATTATGCATTAGGATGTGGTCTCATCTGGCTAGTGGCAAGACATTATGATGCAGCCAAAGAAGCAAATTCGACGATGTAAATCGAATCCGTGCAGAATCTCACACGATTAGCGGAAATAATCGGTGAATCGATGATAAATCGGTGAATTGAAGAATACCCAAATGTCCAAATCCGTTGATCAAGAAGATACCGGATTCTAGCAATTTTCGACACGTTGATCGCGCACGATACCGTGAAAGAAGACCTACAATTCTTCGAACGTTGATCAAGCGCACTTGATTCCATGAATTGGCTTCAACAGTCGTCGATTCGAACACACTCGAATGTCGAAAGTGGAGATAAGAGATAACATTCAACTACCAATTTTAATGGAGGCACAAAGCACAAACCAATTTTTTTATTCAAAAATCAACAACCTTTACAAATGACCAAACTTGTCTATTTATAGGCATACAACACAACACAAACACTTACATCACAAAGCACAACACATTACGAGACTTCACGACCTTAATATATTTACACATACACGACCTAAACAAACAGCGACTCACGCTAGGTCGTTAACAACCTATCAACCTGACCTACGACTTACAACAAACGATTTACAACATTACGCGACTCAGCAACAAGCGGCATTCAATCAGCGTCCTAAGGAGAAGCACGGCAGCGACCTAACTGGAGCTTCGAGACCTAACGGATGTTGTTCGCGACCTAACATAAGACTTCAGCGACCTACTGGAATGTCGTTCTCGACATAAGGATAAGGCGACTCGCGACTTAGCTGGGGTGGGACATTGATTTGGGCTTCTGCGCCTTCGCGGCCTAGGGCAGTGCGATTGCATGTTAGGTCGTTCGCGAGGTGGTTCTGGGGTGGCGGCGCGACCTAGAGCATACCGTGCGCGAGCTTCCTCTTCGTTACCTCGTTCGCGACCTAGGTCATGTCGCTTGCGACCTAAGGTAAGTCGTTTGCGATCTTCTTCTTCACGAACTGTCGAGGTATGTGCTACATCATCCTCCCCTTGTTGGAAGGAATTCGACCTCGAATTCATACTCTCCTCATCTTCGACAAGTTCCTCCCCATAATACGGAATCAAATGCTTAACATTGAAAACGTCTATAGTGTGAGTATGATCTGGCAACTTCAACCGATATGTATTATCATTGACCTTCTTCAAAACTTCTACTGGACCAAATTTTCGAGCTTTCAACTTGTTGTAAGTTCCAGCTGGAAAACGATCTTTTGTTAACACTGCGTAAACCAAATCTCCCTCTTTAAAGTTCACACTCCTTCGCTTCTTATTTGCCGGTTGTTTATACTTCTCATTTGATGCAATCAATCGTTCATGAACAGTTCTGTGGCACTCCTGCAACTCATTCACGAAATCCCCAGCTCGTTTAACAACTCCCTTCTGATATGGCACTGTCGTCAACTCCAACGGTCCCTTCGGAATTGCTGAATATACAACTTGAAATGGACTGAAACCAGTACTTCGGTTGATTGCATGATTATGTGCAAATTCCGCTTGACATAACTTCACATCCTAACTTTTCAGATTATCTTTCACAAGACACCGCAACAAATTTACAGGGATCTGTTCACAACTTCAGTCTGTCCATCTGTCTGTGTATGATACGCACTACTGAATTTCAACTTCGTTTCCACCATTTTCCACAAACTCAGCCAAAAATGACTTAGAAATCTGGTATCCCTGTCTGAAACTATAGATTCTGGTAAAGAACAACTGTGCCACATGGACTGCATCTGCCGTCTTCTTACAAGCAACAAAATGTTCCATCTTTGAGAAACGGTCCACCACAACATATATAGAGTCATTTCTCCGTTGAGTCCTCGGTAAGCCCAACAAAAAATCCATGCTTACATCCACCCATGGTTTTGTAGGAACGGGTAAAGGCATATATAAACCCGCATTTGTAGCTGTCCCTTTCGAAACTTGACAAACATGACGTCTACGAACAAACTTTTCAACTTCCCGTTTCATCGAGGGCCAATAATAAGTCTGAGAAATCAATTGCAATGTGCGATCCTGACCAACATGTCTTCTTCATGCAACTCTTTTACAATTTTCATTCTCAAGCTGTAATCTGGTACGCACAATCAATTCCCCTTGAATAAGAATCCATCTACCAACACAAACTCATCAGTACTCACATCCTTGACTTTCTCAACAATCTTCGTAAAGTAAGGATCTTCTTCAAACAACTCTGGTAATAGTTCAAATCATGTCACTTCAATCTTCATTGTTGTCAACAAATGATTCCTCCTGTTCAATGCATCAGCCACACGATTCATCACCTCTGATTTGTGCTTTACAACAAAAGTAAACTGCTGTAGATACGCGACTCATGAAGCGTGCCTAGCTAAAATTTTGTCCTGCCCTTGCAAATGTTTCAAAGCTTCGTGATCCGTATAAAGAACAGACTCCTTCTAAAACAGATAATGTCTATAGTGTTTTACAGCTTGAACATTTGCGTAAAATTCCACATCATAAGTGCTATATCTCAACTTGGCCCCAGACAACTTCTCACTGAAATAAGCAACTGGTCTGCCCTTCTGACTCGATACTCCACCAATCTCAACCTTCGAAGCATCAGTATGTAACTCAAACAACAACTGAAATTCCGGCAGTACCAGAATGGGTGCAGTCGTCAAAAGTGTCTTGATCTTCTCAAAAGCTAACTCTGCTTCCTCTGTCCAAACGAACTTCTTTACTTTCATGCAATCGGTTACAGGTGCCATTACACTGCTAAAATGTGGAATAAATATTCGATAAAAAGATACCAACCCATGAAAGCTCCTCACTTCAGTAATTGTCTTGGGTTGTGGCCAACTCCTGACAGCTTCCACTTTGCTTTCATCCACTTGAATACCCTCCTTCGACAGAACATACCCCAGAAACAAAACACCATGTGTCATGAACACGCACTTCTTTGTTGCAGCATGAAATTGCTCCTGTCGTAGAAAATGCTGGATATGCTCTTCTATACTCCCACTATAGATCAAGATATCATCAAAGTAAACTACTACGAACTTTCCAATAAATGGTCTGAAAATCTGGTTCATCACTCTCATAAAAGTACTAGGAGCATTTGACGAGCCAAACGGCATAACCAGCCATTCGTATAGACCTTCTTTAGTTTTAAAAGCAGTTTCCCACTCATCACCCGGTCTAATACGAATCTGATGATATCCACTCTTCAAGTCAATCTTTGAGAACACAACAGCCCCATTCAACTGATCAATCAAATCATCGAACCTCGGCATAGGAAACCTGTATCTCACAGTGATCTTGTTTAAAGCCCGACTGTCCGTACACATCCGCCAAGTCCCATCCTTCTTCGGTACCAATAAGGCTGGCACTGCACAAGGACATAAGCTCTCCTGAACACGCCTTTGTTCTAACAACTCCTCCACTTGCCTTCTCAGTTCCTCATGCTCCTTAGGACTCATCCTGTAATGTGGCCTGTGAGGTAATACTGCCCCTGGCACAAGATCTATCTAATGCCGAATCTCCCTCAACGGTGGTAGCTTCTTTGGCAACTCTTCGGAAAACACATCTCTGAACTCCTCCAACACCGGCTTTACTCCCTTTGGAATTTCAACAGTTTCAGTAGCTTCATGTCTAATCAACAAGAACACCTCTGGATTCTCCTCTACTTCTTCTATAAACTCCTTCAAAGTCAACAAAGTCTTCAGCTCCTCAATCTCTTCTGACTTGTTCTCTCCTTGCTGTCTCTTCTTTGGAACTAAAATGATCTTAGTACCCTCAAACATAAAGCTGTAGCTATTGGTTCGACCGTCATGTTGCACTGCTCGGTCATACTACCATGGTCTTCCCAAAAGCAAGTGACAAACATCCATCTCCACCACATCACACCAGATCTCGTCTTTATATTTCTTCCCAATAGAAAATGGAACACGAACTCGCCTGTCCACCTTCACCTCTCCTCATTTCCTTAACCACGCTAACTTGTAAGGATTTGGATGCTTCTCTGTCTTCAACTTCAACTTTCTCACAGCTTCGGTAGAAATGATATTGTCACAACTTTCTGCGTCAATCACAAATTTACACACCTTCTCTAGTATAGTGCGTGTCGATTGAAAAATATTACTCCTCAACCAACTAGCCTCCTCTTCCTGCTTCGGTGTCAAACATGATCTCCTCAACATTATATTACATCCTTCATCTCCCGACGCGATATCCTGTTCATCCTCCTTAACTGGACTAGAATAACCTTCATCAACATCCTCACCTTCCGCTTCAGCAATCATAGCTCGCCTCTTCGATTTCGAACATTCACTGCTCTTGTGGCCAAATTCTTGACAATTAAAGCACTTGATACTATTGTTGACCTTGGTCTTTGCTACCTTATTGACAACCGGTTTAGTAACAGCCTTTGTAACAGTAGTATTTCTACTAGCTCCCTTCACTTGATTGTTGGAATTGGTAAACACACCACCTCCTCGTCTTCCTTGCTTCTCCCACACCAACGCTTTTTGGTGCGCTTCAGCCACAAATCTAGGGTCAAACATATTTACCATGTCCTGGATCTGGATCCTCAACCCCCCAACAAATCTAGCGGTCAACTGTTCTTCCGTCTCCTTGATGTCATTTCGAGCAATTAGTTGATAAAACTCATCAGCATAATCATTAATAGTCTTTGTCCCCTGCCTCAGGTTCTGCAAACGTTGGTACATTAGAGACTGATAATTGTAAGATAAGAAAGTAGCTTTCATTAACTTCTTCATCTTCTCCCATATAATAATCTTTGACTTCCCCATTCTCTCCCGTGTAAGTTTAGTCTGCTGCCACCACGCCATAGCTCTCCCTCTCAATCTTATAGCAACCAACTTCACTCTACGATTCTCGGGAACTTCTTTAAAGTCGAAAATTTCATCAACATTTGAAACCCAATCCAAAAACTCTTTCGCAACCATTCCACCTTTAAATTCTGGAATTTCCATTTTCATCCCCGACTCCCATCGACGATCATCTTCTACATCCCAGATTTGACGTCGTACTTGGTCTCGATCTCGATAATGAATACTTCCTCTGTCACTCTCTTCATCACAATCAAATGTACTTCGACATCGATCTCGACCATCAACATCTCTACTTCCACGCACGTCTCTTTCTCTCGAAACGGATGGCTCTCTTCTTTCTCTATAAGACTGTGGCGATATTCTTCGTTCACCCGAAACCGACGGCGAAACCCTGTTTCCACCCCGATTTGACACTGGTGATGTTCTTTGTCGAGTTGGGTTCATATTAATCACGAGCCTCTCCAATCTACTAATTCCTTCATTGAATTTATCACTAATGCGTTGCTCTATTTGTTCAGCATCTTCTCTTCTATACACATCTGCAATGTTTTGATGACGGTTAGCTCTTCTCGGCGGCATGATCTTCAACAACAATCTTCAACTTAATTCAAACACAAACTTCTCAACAATTGGAAATCCGATCTCCAAACTTCAAATGACGCAAACTCCTTGCGATCTAGCTTTGATACCAAACTGATGCAACCAAAGAAGGGAATTCGACGATGTAAATTGAATCCGTCCAGGATCTCACACGATTAGCGAAAATAATCGGTGAATCGATGATAAATCGGTGAATTGAAGAATACCCAAATGCCCAAATCCATTGATCACCAAGATACCGAATTCTAGCAATCTTCGACACGTTGATCACGCACGATACCGTGAAAGAAGATCTACAATTCTTGGAATGTTGATCAAGCGCACTTGATCCCGTGAATTGGCTTCAACAGTCGTCGATACGAGCGCACTCGAATGTCGAAAGTGGAGATAGGAGATAACACTCAACTACCAATTTTAATGGAGGCACAAAGAACAAACCAATTTTTTTATTCTAAAAATCAACAACCTTTACAAATGACCCAACTCGCCTATTTATAGGCTTACAACACAACACAAACACTTACATCACAAAGCACAACACATTACGAGACTTCACAACCTTAATATATTTACACATACACGACCTAAACAAACAGCGACTCATGCTAGGTCGTTAACGACCTATCAACCCGACCTACAACTTACAACAAACAATTTACAACATTACAATATTATGCGACTTAGCAACAAGCGACATTCAATCAGTGTCCTAAGGAGAAGCACGACAACGACCTAACTGGAGCTTCGCGACCTAACTGGAGCTTCGCGACCTAATGGATGTTGTTTGCGACCTAACATAAGACTTCAACGACCTACTGGAATGTCGTTCTCGACATAAGGATAAGGCGAATCGCGACTTAGCTGGGGTGGGACATTGATTTGGGCTTCTTCGCCTTCGCGACCTAGGGCAGTGCGATTGCAAGTTAGGTCGTTCGCGAGGTGGTTCTGGGGTGGCGGCGCGACCTAGGGCATGTCGTGCGCTAGCTTCCTCTTCGTTACCTCGTTCGCGACCTAGGTCATGTCGCTTGCGACCTAAGGTAAGTCGTTCGCGATCTTCTTCTTCGCGAACTGTCGAGGTATGTGCTACATCACATTACGTTTCATGCATGTCATATGAAGTTCTAATCAAGTTTTAAGCAAAATTTGATCATGAAATATTGCATGAACATGTAAAAATTAACTATAACTTATACTTCATACTTCATCCGGCCAACTACATATTTACACGTTACATGAGTATACTTTATAATCAGTTTTTGCCCATATGCATTCATTTTCACAGTCCAGCTAGGATAAAACATATCTTCTGTTCATGGAGTTTCTTAAAATAAATTTATATGAGTCTGTAATTGTAAAACAAAAGTTAAATGTATGAATGAATAAAAATAAATGCTTAAATGATAACTAAATCTGTAAATCAGTTTTTGCATTTTGCTGGTGTCTTGCCGAAGTGGCGGCCGCAGCAGCGATAATATTAGTAAGAAGCAGAGAAATAAAATGTAATTTCAACATAACTTTTTAAATGAACTTTGTACTTTTCAGAAGTTCATTAAGTGGGAGACCAGCAAAAGATATCATGTGAAAGAAAATACATGCATGTAAAAAATTATGCACATGATTAAGAATGCAGATGGATGGGTCGATTTTTTTTTTAAAAAAAGCAGAACTAAATGTGTCAACTAAAAAAACTATCAGACCAAAAACAGAACTAACTTGCATGTAAATTAACTCGTACACGGGCTTACTATTAAAAAAAACATATTAATATGTAAAATTTGTACCATAAATGGACATTGATCAGGTTGGAAATAAACTTGATTTTGGTTTAACTTTATTATATTGGGAAATAAATTATTCTGGCTAATATTGACTTTGGTTTTAATAGAATGAATTGAAGAGGCTAAAATTTAGCTTAGAGAAAAATCTAGACTTATTTAACAAGTAATTTGAAGAATTCTAGAAAATAGATTTGTCAATTTAACTGAATAAAAGTTTAGAGAATGTATTACACTATAAATAAGAATGTTTTCCCAAATTTTTTGTAAGAAAGCAAGCACACGTAAGTGTATGCAAGCAAAAAAGAAAAGTTGAAAGAAAAATAAAAATTATTTCTTCCTTTAAAAAATATTCATCTCTCAATCTCCATTTGCAAATTAGTTCTTACTTTCCTTCTTCTTCTTGTAGATTTTCCCAACAGTGGTATCAGAACTTGAAGTACTTATTAAAATTCCCAACATTGGCATCAGAGCTAGGTTGTTAATTAAGAAAGATGTCAAACAGAAAAACTTTTTTTCAAGTTTCTTTATTAAGAAGAAGAATATGATAACTGGAGCATTCGCATAAAAGCGCTGCTTGGATTGCAAGATGCGTGGGATATTGTAGAAACTAGGTATGAAGAACCCGTCGATATTTCCACTTTATCCCAAAATGAAAAGGAAAATTTGAAGAATTTGAAGAAGTAGGATCGGAAGGCTCTTACGCTCATTTACCAAGGTTTGGATGATGCTATGTTCGAGAAGATAGCCAATATACAAACTAGTAAGGAAACATGGAAGGTTTTGGAGAGCGCTTTTAAGAAAATTGACAAAGTGAAGAAAATTAGACTACAAACTATGCGATGTGAGTTTGAATCTTTACATATGAAATCATCAGAATCAATTGATGATTATTTTCTTGAGTTTTATCTGTTGTAAATCAAACAAAAAGATATGGAGAAAAATAGAAGATTCTAAAGTTGTTGAGAAAACTTTACGATCTTCAGATTTAAAATTTGATTGCATAGTTGTAGCAATTGAAGAATTTAAAGATTTATGATCCATAACCGTTGATCAACTCACTAGGTCACTTCAAGTCCATGAAGAAAAATTTAAAAAAAAAAATTAAAGAAGGGAAATTGAAGCAAACTCTTCGAACAAAACTCACCTTATGGAAAGATGAGACATTTAAAAGTAAATGAAGTCGAGTCAAAGCAGAAGAAGTCATGGTAAAAGTTATGGAAGAAGAGACTATATAAAGAGGAGAAAAGGCAAAATAAGAGGCTGAGAACGAGGAGGAAACGCAAATTACAATGAAAGACCAAGGTATGATAAATCATAAATAAAATATTTTAATTGTTATAAATTTGAGCATTTTGCTTCTGATTGTAGATCAACTACCACTAAACTTCACAAAAGATCTACTTTCATTTAAGAAGACAATGAAGATTGTTCACTTTTATGGGCGCTCAAAGTAGTTCAAATTAAAGATAAAAAAGCATGGAACTTGGATATGGAAGCTAACAAGAACGAAATGCAATATGTTGAAAAAAATATGTCAGTCGATGAGAAGGACGAAAAGAAAAACAATGAGCTTAGAGAGAATGTTGAAAGGATGAAATTGAGAAAATGAAAAACGATATGGAGGAGAAAATTATAGAAGAACTACCAAAGATCAAAGAATTAATGGAAAAGAAAATTGAGAAAATAAAAGAAAAAAGGAGCTACCAATGATCGAAGAAGAAAACAAAAGGAAAGTCATAAGGATAAAACACTACAAGGAATACAGTAAATTACGACGGAATCTTCCGACGCCGCCGCCGACGATTTTCGATGGCTACCGACGACTGACGAACCCCGTGACGTTTTCATAAATAAAATATAGTGGCCATCGAAAGCCGTCGAAAACCGACGTAAATTTGTTGTCGGCGAACGTCGAAAGCCGTCAGAAATTATCGTATATACAGGCTTCAGGCGGAGAGCGATCTTCATTATTCCCTCTCTCGCAAAATAACCAAATCTCTAACCCACCAACTCTCCATCGTTAGCCAACCCTCTCGCCTCCCCGATCATCTCCAACTTCATCATTCTCCACTCTTGATAAGCCTAGGCGCTTCATCATTCTCCAATCAGGTTTTATTCCTAAACCCTAATTAATTTTGATTTGTTAAATATGGTTAATTTGTTGCTATAGTTTATTCCTAAACCCTAATTAATTATTCCTAAACCAACTAGGTTTTATGCCTAAACTACTAACACAGCATCCGGAGAGAGACACCTTTTATGCTTTTATCAGTATTATTGGGGGTGAGAGTCGGTTTCTTATCTACCATATTGAGGGAGATGGTTTGTGCCTCACTAGGGATGGTGCGATTGGTGAGGAGAACAAAAGTAAGTTTTCTGATGTCACTTGGGATAGGAAATTTCTTTACTCTCCTGACTCTGTTGGTTATGATCCACATCTAGCTGCTCTTTTCTCGGGATTTTCTCTTGTTATTGGTCCTTCTTCGGATGATGGTCGTGATTGTTCTCCCTCTTATGAGGAAGCTTAGTCATGTTGTGTTAGTAGTTTAGGCATCCTTGTCTAGCTCCGGTGCTTTCTTTTTCTCCTTTTTGGGCTTCTTGCCCGTTTAGTTGTTCTGTGCATGTGCAGAGCACATGTTTGTTCATTTATGTACAGTGGCACGGCCCACCTTAAAGCCGGCTAGCTTTGCTAAAAAAAATTATTGCTATAGTTGTATAATACCCTATTGATTGTTTGTTATACCCTACTAAATGCTAATTGTGTTGTTTATTATAATTGTTTATCATGTGAAAGTTGAGAAAAAAAATTGTTTAGTGTATATGTGCGTTAATTGGTGTATTTGTGTTGATTAATTAGTGCATACGCGTATTATAGCTAGTTTGGATTAATTAGAGTCGATGCTCAGGATTTAGTGTATGCGTTTTTAAGATGACGAAAACGATAAATGTAAATAAATTATTGTAAAAATTATTGTATAATACACTTTACTTTTTATAAATCCCTTAGAGAATTTTTGGCCTCTCTGACAAGTATTATATACGATCATTGTATGGATGTTCATTTTTATCACATAACGGGTATTTATATTCATTCGATATAATATTTGTCGGATTTGTCCATATATTGGACAAGTTACAAACACAATAGAGTAATTATATTTTTAAAATTATTTCATTTTAAACGGTTCATAAAATTTCGACAACACTTTCTTTTTATTCCCCGTGTACATGCATAAGTGTACGATACAACGAACAAAGGGGAAGTGCTGCCAAAATTTTGTTAAATCGTTTAAAATGAAATGATTTACAAAATATAATTACTACTGTGTTTGTAATTGAAAATAGGATGACCAAGCATCAAAGTGTAAAACAATAACCTAAAGTTGTAGATTATATTCATATAATAATTTGTGTAGATCCGTTTGAAAATTAAATTAAATAGAATAATATTATATATTTGCGAAAATTTAAATGTATGATTTAACTGAAAAATAAATTGTCAACACATAAATGATTGATACGTTTTTATGTTTTAAAGTAGGAAAAATGGTCAATTATTTTATCGATCGGAGCTGGATGTACCAACAAAGAAGAGAAATTGGAGGCTCAATAAGTGAACATTTTCAAACTGTTGTACACGTCTTTATTGAATTCGCTTTAAGTAATAATAGGAACGACGAAAAAATTCGTTGTCCATGTAGTAGGTGCAAACTATTAAAACATTTGATACCAGATATGATAATAGTTCATTTGCACCAATATGGTTTCGTGCCAAATTATTTGGTGTGGGATCGTCATGGAGAACTTATAGCACCGAATCCCATACATTCGGAGGAGAAGGTGGATACTAAAATTGTTCCGACGAATTTCATAGAAGATATGGTTGAAGATGCAGCACGTTCAATGTTTCCTGCTGTTGAAGTTGATGGTAACAATGTTAATGTCGAAGAAGAACCAAGTAGAGCAAAAAAAATTATGATTTGTTGGATGCTGCTAAGAAAACCCTTTAGGATGGTTGTACAAGCGGTAATCGACTATCAGTAACTCTAAAATGCATTGCGATTGTCACGACCCGATTTTTCGACCTTCGAAATTTGAAATCAATACGTCCGTTATATTACATGTCGAACAATCGAATACTGGAAATACCCGACCGTAAGGGAAAAAGAAGAAAGAGGTAGAAGAAGAAATAGAAACAACACAGAATCTCACACCCGCAGCGGAATAAATATAATATACAAATAACAGCATTTTTACACAATGAAAAGCTATAACTATATATACAAGATATCAGAGTTCAACAAATCTGGACAGTTAAAATAACTTGTCCTTGAATACTATTTATACAGTCTCTAATATACAGCGGAATATACTCAATACGTCTCTGCCATCCAGCTCGTCTTTTGAGCTCCAGAACGTCCTGACCTTAAAACCTGTAATACTCGGTCTGACCCGAGCACTACAGTAAAGCAACGCCCGAGTCAGGATGGAATCCAGCGTGAGTAAACCTCTTAAATTTGGAATACTAGAGTTGTAAAAATGTCTTTGAAAATCAAGGTAACTAGTTCAACATTACGAGTTCTTACCTCGTTATAATCAACACTTGTTGCTAATCCATTATTTAAAATAATATCTAAGTGCATTACTTATTCAAAAATAGTCGGATTTACTTAATTTATTTAATACCAGCCTATTTGATTCTATAAATCAAACACGTAAAGATTGAAGTAATTATTAAATCGAAGTGGTTCCGAATATCGTTGATATCCGATCCCGGTCTCTTCGAATCCAAACGCCATTTTTTCAGCCAAGTTGTTTTTAACAAAACAATTCCATTTCAGAACGTCAAGTTTCACCTACAACCCCATCACAATATCTATTCAAATAAACGCCTCACATTTACATTTAACTATTCATTCCAGGTTATTCCAATTATTCATAGACTAGATTAACTAGTCACACAAATCATTAATTTACATAAAACAAAATTGATTAATTATTTTCAAATCATGCTTAATTATTATTAAACTAATTACAACCCATTTTATTTTATTCTAATTAAAAATCTGGAATTAACCAATAATTTGCAAGTATAATTAACTTCTGACCTTTAATGAATTAAAGGTTAGATCATTTCATTTTATCATTAACTATTTACAACTATTTCTTTAATAAACCTTTGTAATTAATGAATAATCAACATATATATAATAACCTTAAATTAATTAATTTAGTTTAAATCTGTTTATTTATCCTAGAAAATTCCCAATCCTAAGGCTTGAGTTAACTTAAGATTTTTAAATTGCTTAATTTAAATAACCATAATTAATTTCTTTAAAAACCATTTTCTTTTCATTTTCTTTCCATTTTCTTTCTTTCCGAAAATCCAATACTTTTACTTATGATATCTCAAAATACCCAAAATATATTCAGCCAATCCATAGCATTCAATAGCTTCAATTTCAATATAATCTATCACAGATTATCAAATCAATCACAATCACAGATTATGAAAATAAATTTTCAATATTTTTGAGGAAACCAGTTGGATCCCTCCAACCTGTTTTCCTGCATCCACAGATGTTAGCACAATATAAAAATACCAATCCCACTTCGAGGTGGGATATCGCGGTATAAAGGGTCATCCGCTATTATGCAAGGAGCATAGGGCCTCATCCACTATATAATGCAGGAATATCAATCACTCCAATATACATATATACATACACATACTATATATAATATCACATCCAGACTGATAATAAATTATCAATTCAAACAATTAACCAATAATTCAATTTTCACTAATTAAATTAATCGGTAATCCAAATTTGAGTGAGATTTACTCACCTTTGATTTTCGTTTTGCAATCCAACTAAAACCGGCTTGTCCCCTCCATTATTTTAGACCTTGAATAAACATTCTATGGTTTATTAATATTTGAAATTAACCGGACAATCAATTTCCATAATAAATTAACTAACACTTTAACTTGACTAATAAATTTCCTAAAATAATAAATTTTAAGTTACAAAAATAATTAATTAAGTTAATCACCCTAATACACTATTTAAAACAAACAAGTAAATTTAAAATGTATATATGTATATCTATTTTTCTTTTGAAACTACACACACATATATATATACACTTATAAAATAATTTACATAGATTTAAAAAATTTAATCTTTGTATAAACTCTACAACATTTAGAAATTTCCATTTTCAAAATATTACTTCTATATGCATATTTACTGTTCGAAATTTAAAATATGAATGTGATTTAATATAAATATATTTATTAAACCAAAAATAGAATCATTTTACCTTACTGCACTTTTTTACTGTTTTTAAACCTTATATATTTCAATTTCTTTCATCTATACATATATATATATATATATATATATTATTAAATTTAAATTGAACAAATACCTTACTGCCTCCTACCAGAGAAGAAACCCAACCTACTTGCGAGTTTGCCAACCACCTTGCAGCAATGCCAGAGAAGAACCCACCACCTATCTCAACATACGCGACCTCGAAGTCAACCCGAGATGCACACATTCGATCGTCGTTCTTGCCAATGCCGTAGTCGCAACCACAAATGCACCTACTCCTCGCCGATCTTCGAACGCCCAACCGTACTAACTTCCTCCCGACAAGAAACACCGACGGCTGCCTTTACCCCAACTTCACGCGTGCGAGAACACTCGCCTCGACCCAAGGATATCGCGACCAGAACTTGGCGGCTTCGGCAACGAGTCTCGCGACTGACTCAATTATACGAAATCAATTTGGAGGGTAGACAAAGTTTCTATTTTTTCGCTCGGCCTTTCCTTTATTTTTCTGCCATTTTTTTTCTGGTTTGAACAGGTCTGTCCCTCTTTTGAATTAACAAGTTTATTTCGAAAGGAAGCAGCATGATTTAAGTTTGAATGAGGTGCTCGACTATTTGGAAAAAACAGAAGAAGGTCGCGTGTTTTAAGGTGAGAAAGGGGAACAAGATGAGATGGTTGCGTGTTTTACCCAACATGCTATAGTAGATTGATGGAGAAAAGAAAAGACTCTGATGTGAATTATTTTGACCAGGATAATATATATATATATATATATATATATATATATATATATATTTGAAATTTTAAATTCAAATTGTCTCGACAAATGCAACTTAAAATTTTGAACCCCTATCGAGGCATGCCGCTAGGCGTTTATAATGTATGCCCCTATTACGAACACGATAGAAAAGGTTTCGAGGCCTAACTCGATCGTATGGAGAAGATAGCTTTTTGGACTCAGTTATTATATTGAATTTCCGATATAAAATTTCAACGCGTTTATCTACCGTACGATCACACGACCACTTCAAATACTACGAAATTTGAAATTCGATAATAATACACTATTACGGATCCAATAAAACTAGTTTCGTCGAAATTCGAGACTGTACCTCGAAAGGCCATTTTTAAATGTCAATTTAGACGATATATTTCCAAAACTGAACAAACTACTTTTAAATTTAATTTTAAAATTTCTATCACCTTCCATATTATTAATATAAATTTTACAACCCTTCAGATTATTTTTAATGAGCTTAAAACTCCCGATTTAACATTTTACCCAATTTTCAGTAATCAAATTCAATAATTTAATTATCCCATAATTAGTGATATTTGAAATTCAGGTTAAAACTAACTTTTCAAATATTTAAATCAATTAAATATTCCAATTTCAAATGTCCAAAAATTCATGGCCGTCGCGTTCCTCTCCCCTTAAAATAATTTCGTCCTCGAAATTACTAGTTAAGAAGAATGGTCCAAAACCCTTTAACTATTTCCAAAACCCAATTTTAATCATTTTCCAAAACAATCGTTTTTACAAAAGACACACTATCAATTCTACTAGCTTTTGAACTCATCCATAAGTTCCAAACAAGATTATTTACTCAATAATCCAAATTATAGTTTAAACCAAATTTTCAAACTTATCAAAATTTTCTCAAAATTTTTTCTAACTCCTTAAATTTTCGAAAAATTTCGCTAGCGTCTCCTTTACGCGGCTAGCTTGGCACAACTACAAAACGCCTCTACGGGGCCTAAATTTTCAAAAGAAAACAAAACACCAAGTGGCTAGATGAGAATTCATCAAATTTCATATGCCAATTTAAATACATACCTCTTGTAGACAATTCAATTTATCTTATGGAATCAAAACATCAATTTATCCTTTGCTTTTAAACACCTGTATATCCTGCTCAATAATATCCAATCACAGAATTCAAAATCATTTTATTCATTTCTTCACAAAATTTCAATATTTGTTTTATTTAAGTTGTACGATGTACACATATCATCCGTGCACAACATCAAATCTGATCGCCTGCTCGATCACATAATTTCACTTCCGAACTAGTATCGTTTACCCGGCTCTCTAGTGCGGACTCAGACCCGTTTTCTAGATCAGAGACCGTCATCCTCCTTGCATAGCTATATACTATGAGAGAATTTTAGGATCAATCAAAAATCCATGTCCAGGGTTTGTCGTCGAAAATCGAGTGAAAAATCCTAACTCGGATCGATATAAATATCTCGAAATTCTATGCCCGAATCTGAATCAAATCGCTATGTGGATAAAATAATATACGTTCATCATACGTATTAATTTCCAATTGCTTATTAGTTTCTATTCACTTATTCACAATTTCCCTTTTTACCACTTTTATTAAACCTTCATTCGAATATTAACTCGGTGTATTTCTCAACTCCATATTTACTTAAGAATTTTACCATCCATTTCTTAAGTCCGGTATAAATATTTTATATTCTCCTTATATTTATTTCACATTACCACTTAGGCTTTATATCTATTTTCATTTAACTTAAATTTCCAATTCTATTTGAATTCGATTTACCTTTCATTTTTATTCATCACCAAAACTATTTTTATAAAAAAGATACTTTTTATTACTCGATGTTTCAAGAAGTCCATCCTTGTTTTCATAGAAATTCAGTCAAACGTTGGCCTGGCGCAGGACTGAAAATCTGTAAGTACTTGTAAAACTGTTTTCAACATCCATTTAAAATACTTGGAAAAACTTTTGTGAGAATGCTCTGGAAATCATCACTCCCTCCATGGATCGTAGTTAGCCCGATGATTACGTCGTCATCCCGGCAAAACCATAGAAAACTATAGGCATCCATGTCCCTTGATTTCACCATGGAGCCGCCACAGATCACAGATACACTCAGGGTTACATTGCCATCACGGCAAAAACCATGTAATTGTAGGCATTAGCGCCCTCGAATTTTTCTGCCAAATGAAACTTCACCACATAGATCGCAGACTACATCAGGCGAGTCCCTATGTAGCATGTAGGCACTCACTGGCACACGACTTCCGCTAGGTCCTCATAGATCGCAAACTATCGATGTTACGTTGCTCTCCCAGCGAAATCAAACGTAGACTTAAGGCAATCATCGCCCTTTGACTTACGCTATGGAAACGCAATAGATCGTAATTACACAAAGTTACACTACCGTCATAGCATAACCCCAATGTCTCTGTAGGCATCAGCGCCCTCGACTTTTGCTACCCCATTCACAATCCACAGGAACTAAAATTTAGTCCGAACCTCCTCTGAGATCAAAATTTAGAACCTCCCTTAGGGCTCAAGGCAGAACCACCCCGTGGATCTCCTACTATAAGTTTCAACTCTAAATGGCAGCGCCTTTTTCCCCATAGCATTCTCAAAACATTTTATACTATACACATATAGTATCTTTCAAATCATACTCTTTATATGTATCACATATAAATCCTATTTACACAAAATCGATATCTCAAAATCGATAATTCTCAAACTTGGCTTTCCCACTTCTCAAAATTTGATTTTTCCCAAAATCAAGGCCTTTCAAAATCAATTGTTCCACTCTGACCAGTTTGAAATTTAAAAAATAGTTTGAATAGTTTAAAATAGTTAAGTAGTAGTAAAATAGTTAAATAGTTGTAAAATGTTTAAGTAGCTATTATAAGATAGTTTGAGTTTTTTTTAAAAAGAAAGGTTTATAAAGTAAATAGCTTGGAAAAATACATTTAAGACAGTTTATATTAAAACAATTTATTTGAAAATAATTTTAGAGTCAAACTGGTTCAATTTCCAATTTCCCATTTCAATTTAATTTTCAATTTAAATCTCCACTTCCCTTTAAATTGATTCAATTCCAATTGAATTTGAATTAACTTCGATTCCTATTCTAGTTCATATCAATTCCCATTTAAAATTATTCAACTTCGATTCCAATTCAATGCAATTCAATTTCAATTTGAATTACCAATTTCCAATTAATTCATTTCAATTCTACCCTTGAATTAATTCCAATTTCATTTTCAAATTTTAAACCATCTCGATTTGTACAAATTTGAGTAAAATTTTCAAATGTTGACTTAATCCCTTAAATCAAATTAACCTTTTATATTTAATTTAACAGACTAAATCTTTTATAACTCATGAGCCTAAATTTCAAATATTCTTTTAAATTACTTCTACTTAAACTTATGTGAGGTTCGAGTAAGATTTCAAATCTTTTTAATCAATTTAATTCTCGGAATTCAATTTATTTCCCAGTCATACTTCAAATTTTTAAACCTAATCCCTTTAAACAATTCTGGTTGATAAATTCATTCATAACATTTCGAATTTAAGTTCAAAATGACTCCCTTTCCATAATTCAATTTTATTTCTAAAAATCAAAATCTTTTAAATAATTTTAAAATAAAGCTTTAATTTCAGCAATGGATGTATATCATTTCAATCCACATCTTAATTCATTCAAAAACCATCCCATTTACAGAATTTGAAACCCGTTTGAGACCATACATAACTCTCCTTTCAATTTGACAAATTTCACTTCCCTAAGTTAAATCTTACCCTATCTTCAAATTTTTTCCAATTTCAGATTATAGGTCCAAACTTATTTAACTTTCCTAAGTTAAATCTCAATCCATTTACCCCTTTCAACTTGAATTTCCATTCCAAATCCAATTCTTATTAATATCGATTCCCGCTTATAAGTTAAAAACTTATTTCTCTTTGGGTTACACTCTCACTTTTAAACCATTCTCGTTTTTACTTCAAAACAATTTCATCTTCCAACCACTCTTGTCTTAAAGCAAGATTTCTATATTCAAAAATATTATTTATTATTTCTTTTAACACTTTGGAACAAGTCTAAAATTTTCTGGATTTAGATTTTAGAACTTCCCAATTTAAATCTATTTCAATCTATAAATCATACTTATATAAATTTTTATTTCCTTTAAACATTTCATTCTGCTTTATCATTGTTTATTTTAAAAACAAACATCCCTTTATTAAGACCCGATAACCAATTTATGGTTATTATCATATCAAGAAATCAGACACAAAATATAATAAAGGTAACTTATTCGAACACTTTGAAAGTTCTTTTGAATTTTCCAAGATTTAATTTCAGGGTTTGAATCCATTTTATACTTAGCTTCAAGGTTTGAATTTTCCAAGATTTAATTTCATGGTTTGAATCCATTTTATACTTAGCTTATTTTACCCAAATTCCTATTTGGTAATATTGCTTTACTACTTAAATCTTATGATCTTACTTAATTTTAATAATGGCAACCAACTACTTTAATATATATAATAATTAGAAAAAATACTTCTTTATGTATCAAAATTCATGCTTATATAAAAATCATTTTGAAAACCATTTTTAAAATCATTATATAAGAAAATAACATGTACGCTCTCATATAATACACTCAACTCATTTTAGGGTACTACTGACCCTATCTCTAATGAGTAATCCCCACCAGAGCCAAGGTTCTCGCTTAACCTTCAGCTCTGATACCAAAATGTCACGGCCTGGTTTTTCGACCTTCGAAAGTTGACATCAATGCGTCTGTTGTATTACATGCCAAGCAATCGAATATCGAAAATACCCGACCGTAAGGGAAAAAGAAGAAAGAGGTAGAAGAAGAAATAGAAACAACACAGAATCTCACAATCGCAGCAAAACAAATAACAGCATTTTTATACAATGAAAAGCTGTAACTATATATACAAGATACTAGAGTACAACAAATTTGGACAGTTAAAATAACTTGTCTCTGAATACTATTTATACAGTCTCTAATACACAACGGAATATACTGAATACGTCTCTGCCATCTAGCTCGTCTCTTGAGCTCCAGAACGTCCTGACCTGAAAACCTGTAATACTCAGTCTGACTCGAGCATTACAATAAAGCAACACCCAAGTCAGGCTGGAATCCAGCATGAGTAAACCTCTTAAATTTGGAATACTAGAGTTGTAAAAATGTCTTTTAAAATCAAGGTAACTAGTTCAACATTACGAGTTCTTACCATATTATAACCAACACTTGTTGCTAATCCATTATTTAAAATAATATCTAAGTGCATTACTTATTCAAAAATAGTCGGATTTACTTAATTTATTTGATTCCAGCCTATTTGATTGTACAAATCAAACACGTAAAGATTGAAGTAGTTATTAAATCGAAGTGGTTCCGGATATCACTGATATCCGATCCCAGTCTCTTCAAATCCAAATGCCATCTTTTCAGCCAAGCTTTTTAACAAAACAATTCCATTTCAGAATGTTAAGTTTCACCTACAATCCCATCACAATATCTATTCAAATAAACGCCTCACATTTATATTTAACTGTTCATTCCAGGTTATTCCAATTATTCACAGAGTAGATTAACTAGTCACACAAATCATTAATTTACATAAAATAGAATTCATTAATTATTTTCAAATCATGCTTAATTACTATTAAACTAGCTACAATACCCATTTTATTTTATTCTAATTAAAAATCTGGAATTAACTAATAATTTGCAAGTATAATTGACTTCTGACTTTTAATAAATTAGAGGTTAGATCATTTCATTTTATCATTAACTATTTAGAACTATTTCTTCAATAAACCTTTGTAATTAATAAATAATCAACATATATATAATAAACATAACTTAATTAATTTAAGTTAAATCTTTTTATTTATCGTAGCAAATTCTCAATCCTAAGGCTTGAGTTAACTTAGATTTTTAAATTACTTAATTTAAATAACCATAACTAATTTCTTTGAAAACCATTTTCTTTTCATTTTCTTTCCATTTTCTTTCTTTTTGAAATCCAATACTTTTACTTCTGATATCTCAAAATATCCAAAATATATTCAGCCAAGCCATAGCATTCAATAGCTTCAATTTCAATATAACCTATCACGGACTATGAAAATAAATTTTCAATATTTTCGAGGAATCCAGTTGTATCCCTCCAACCCGTTTTTCTGCATCCACAGATGTTAGCACAATATAAAAATACCAATCCCCATTCGAGGTGGGATATCACGGTATGAAGGGTCATCCGCTATTATGCGGGGAGCATAGGGTCCCATCCGCTATATAATGCGGGAATATCAATCACTCCAATATATATACACACACTAGTATATATAATATCACATCCAGACTTATAATAGATTATCAATTCAAGCAATCAACCAATAATTTAATTTTCACTAATTAAATTAATCGGTAATCCAAACTTGAGTGAGATTTACTCACCTTTGATTTTCGTTTTGCAATCCAACCAAAACCGGCTTATCTTCTCCACAATTGTAGACCTTGAATAAACATTTTATGGTTTATTAATATTTGAAATAAACTGGACAATCAATTTCCATTTCAATAAATTAAATTAATTAACACTTTAATTTAACTAATAAGTTTCCTAAAACAATAAATTTTAAGTTACAAAAATAACTAAACCCTATTGCACTATTTAAAATAAACAAGCAAATTTAAAATGTGTATATGTATATCTATTTTTCTTTTGAAACTACATATATATATACACTTATAAAATTATCTATATAGATTTAAAAAAATTAATTAATCTTTATATAAACTCTACAACATTTAGAAATTTCCATTTTCAAAATCTTACCTCTATATGCATATTTACTGTTCGAAATTTAAAATATGTATTGATTTAATATAAATATATTTATTAAACCAAAAACAGAATCGTTTTACCTTACTGTACTTTTTTTCTATTTATAAACCTTATATATTTCAATTTCTTTCATCTATATATATATATGTATGTATGTATATCTTATTAAATTTAAATTGAACAAATACCTTATTGCCTCTTGCCAGAGAAGAAACCCAACCTACTAACGAGTTCGCCAATCACCTTGCAGTAATGCCAGAGAAGAAACCACCACTTATCTCAGCGTACGCGACCTCAAAGTCAACCCGAGATGCACACACTCGATCGTCGTTCTTGCCAATGTCGTAGTCGTGACCACCAGTGCGCCTACTCCTCCCCGATCTTCGAACGCCCAGCCTACCGTCTTCCTTCCCACCAGAAATCCCGACGGCTGCCTCCACCCCATCTTCGCGTGCGCAAGAACACTCGCCCTGACCCGAGGATGTAACGACCCGTTAAATTAATAATATTAAATGAGTTAAATTAATATAACTTCTAACCTGATTTAGAAAAAAAAAGGCTTTAAGATTTATTTGAGAAAATGTAGTAATTTGTTATAGTAATTGGAATTAATGTAACAATTTAATTTTTATGACAATAGTTTTGGATAATGTAATTGTCACACTTTGTTAAAAGTTAATGTTAAGAAACCAATAAATGTTGAATTAGTGAATATTAATAAAATATTTACTAGAATGGGATTCATTTAATATTAAAATAAATAGTAGGATTGTTTCATTTGGTGACCGTTGAATAAACCAATGCAATAAGTGTAGATAAAATTTTTATGAATATTGTTCGATAATGAATGTACTTAAAAACGGTAATAAACTTAATATAAGAAAACAAAGGCAAATTGTGTATTAATTAATGAATTCATGAATCAGTGCATGGACTTAGTGTAACTATACGTAAATGTACGCAATAAGGTTGTGAAATACCAATGATTTGGATTTCCAATTTATATTAAACATAATGTTGGTAGAAATTGGAATTCACTGTTGTGTGAAATATATGAGAAATCAGGTCAAATGTAAATTATACCGTAGATGATATACTCTTTTAAACAGTAGGATTTTTAAATAAATAAACGTTTCACTTAGGTTTCAATTGGATAACTTATGTAGTTTAATGGAGAATCAATTGCAATTAATTGCCATAAATTAGTGATGATAGGGTAGTTTGATTTGGCCTTTAAGAAGCAAATAAAAAGAAAGTCAAGATTTATGAATTCATTTGCAATGTGAAATGCAAATCTTGTGGATTGTTTTTTTTTACAAATGGAATTAATATTTAACCATTACGTTAGTGGAGTCTGATAAGTTAAGGTAGATAATCAATGGTAATTTACCTAATTCAAAGGATATATTAATATAAATATGGGTAAAATGAGGTTAGACCAAGGATATAATATTAATTGATTTTTGAGGCTTAATTAATACGTGAAATAGACAAGATTCTACATTCAAACATTTATACAAAGCTAAGTTGTAAATAGAAGTACCAATGTAATATAATGTAAATAGATGGGAATCAACATTTATTTATTTATTTAATGGAATTTAATTTCTATAGTATGATAATCGCAATTAAATGAATTTGAAATAGCTAATTTATACGTTAGTTGAAATTTAGCTGGAATATGAGGATTTTTAATGAAATAGTGAAATCAAATGGAAATAAGGTTTCAATTATACATTGGAATTTATATTCACCATAAAAAGTTAATTGAAAACCAAAGGAGTTAATAAAGGAATCAAGCTTTATCTATTAATTTGGATTTAAGATATGGTAAATTGGATTTATTGAAATAATTAATTCTATAAGATGAGGTTAATACTTATTCTATTTATAATTAGACCAAATTGTTGATATAGATTTTTTGAAAGCAGAATCTATAAATCAATTTGAGTATCAAATTCAATAATTGCGCTTATTGCATAAATAAAGGGAATTTAACGTTAAATATTACGTTACTGAAATTTAAAATGAACTTTAAGAATAATATTGTGAATCATGAACCAAAGTATGTGGCATCCCTATTTGGATAAAGAATGAGTATATAAAAGTTAAAATCTAATATACGGGGTTTTGAGCATTTAATTTTATAATTCTTAAATATAGGAAAGTGCAGAAATTAACACTGCAAATTGATATACTTATAATTTTAATTCACATCCAAGCTTGTTAAATCATTTGAAATTGATTAAACTATATAAGTAATAAAATTTGGACAATTTTAGAATATAATATAAAATTTGGATTTTTGTAATTTATTTTGATTTATTTAATGAATATAAAAATAGCCTTTTTTGTCACGGACTCGGATTTCGATGAAACCAGTTTCATCGGATCCGTATCGGTGAATTATTATAGGGTTTCAAGTTTCGTATCGATCGGACTTGTCGTTTGATCGTACGGGCGTGAAACGCCTTGAAATCAAATTTAATTAAAATCAATTTGAATCAATTTGGAAATTTTGTTTTCAGCATAACTTCTTCATACGATCAAATTTGGACGTGAAACTTTTTCCATCACGTTCAGAATATTTTAAATTACCTATTTGGATATATAGATTTAATAAATTCGGTTCCGGAGGCATAGCGGGCTTTTTGGGCCATAGTTTGTTCCGCACGTTCATTCTACGGTCTATCTACTCTATCTCTAACCCCTCTATATAAACCTAGCTACAAGCCCTAGCCTCCACCTAATTTCTTTTCATCTGAGCGTATACTTTCTTCAAGCTCCTCTTCTTCTTCAATGGGTGCTAACCCTAGATCCAGTCAGTTCAAAAAAAAAATAAAATTCAAATTTAAAAAAAAAACAAAAAATTCGGATCTGCAGCAGCTTCTGGTCGCGCTTCGGGTTTCAGGGGAGAAAACCCTAGAGCAACTTCGGGTCAGGAAGAAAATGACTCGGGTCGCTCCGGGTCGTTTTGGCGAAAACTCCAACCAAGCACCGGGGAATTGAGGCGGCGCACCGAAGTCGAACCCGAAGTCGACCCAGGACCAGAATTTTTCCATTTTTCAAATTTCCATAACTTTTGCATACGAGCTCGGATTCACGCGCGGTTTGTTTTGCTGGGATCGTATCGGAATTTATGACGTTTTGACGCCGGTTTGGATGGATTTGGAGACCGTCAAAATTTTGAGTTTAAATTGAATTTAAATTCGATTTAAATTCCAAAGGTGAGTGTTTAAAACCCACTCACAACTACTAGAAGCTTTTATGTTTGTTAAATTAATTTTAGAAATGAATAGCAATTTATTTATGAGTATTTGGCATGTTTATTTCACTCATATTTGTTGAATTGCATTTATTAAGTTTAACTGTTAATTTAATTTATTTATTGCGTATTAATTGATAGTTAGAATTTATTTGTTTGCCTATAAACTGCTAGTTAACAGTTATATAGATTATTACTGAATATAAACTATTAGATTAATAGTTGTTAAATTTAATCTGAATAAAATTGCCAGTTATTACCTGTTATCTATTATCAAATATAAATTGTTATTGATTGATATTGCTTGATGATTTTGATTGGATGATGGATGATGTTGATGGATGTTTATTGAATATCATAAAATTGCGAATTATCATGCATATTTCATTTCATTCGGGATTGTGGTTTGAAATGATATACAACCGCAAAATTTTATATCTTTTAAATTGCGGATTGAAATGATAAATATCCGTATCACTTGACCATAGGATAGAAAATTTTATACAGGCACCGCGGTCTATATATAACTATTTTAATGTGATTTCTATGGTTTGGATGGAATACGGTTTCTAAAAATCTTAAATTTTATATTGTATAAATATTATTCTTCCATATATATACATATGAAGTTGAAAATTTTGAAATTAAAAGGTGTATAAAAATCTTTATTTAAAAATGGAAAAAATTTAAGAAAATGGAGTTTAATAATTTATATCATATGTTTAAATGTTAAGTTTGGAAATTTTAAGATATGATATTTATAATTGGATTTTTCCCAAAATAAATTGAAATGAATATTCTAGTATAATTTGAATTGGGAAAATATATATATTTTATTACTAGAAATTGAAGTCTTATTATTTATGGATTTTATGTGAATATTCAAGACTAATTAATAGAACAATTGATCTGTTGAAAGAATAAAATCCAATTTTAGTTTGAAATATTGTTACTCAAAATGGATATACGTATATATAAATAAATTGAAGTGGTTTTGGAACTTGAGAGAGATAATATAAATTTTGGTTTAGACTTTAATAAAGAAATGTATTTGTAAAGCCATGAGAACTATTTTCTTTACAAAGTAACATTTAAGTTAAACCATTTAATTCATATACCGTTGAATGTCCAAACCATTCAAGTTTTTTTTATAGAAGTTATGGTTTTAAATTATGATTTTCAAAATACTATGCTTTGAAAATATTTGATTTTCAGACGATATGAAGTTAAAGCATTTTGATTTTGGAAAAGAATTATATTTGGGATAAGTGATAAAATATGGTTTTGGGTTTTGAAATGATATCGTATTCATGGTTATGAAATGGAATGTTTATTCTGATTTTTAAAGTATAACCTATTTTTAAATGACCGCGGTGTTATAATAACGATGGGTTGGCAAAGAGACCGGGATCGGATATCTGACATACTCTCTGTCGATACCGAAAACCACTTTGACTAACCGTGTACGCGGTGGAGATTCCAGAATGAAGTAGGTGGTGGCGACGTTTCCTGTAAGGTAAATACGTGGACCCGACTCCCGTGAGTTGGCATAAGGTGGCTAAAACAGGAGCGATTCTCAGGCCAATGAGGTCATTCCTCTGATCGGACCCTCCTCTTCGATATTATACTTTGATTTTGGATTGATTCAGTGGCCACTTCTATATTTTGATTTTGGGGAGTTAGTCCGAGGTGGGCGGTAACTGCGGCTACGCGTTTCCACCAGCCTGGATAGCAATTGGTATATCTACCCTGGCATTGCCTAGTTGTGCCGTGTCACCTACCATACCGAGCCTTTACTATGAGTTTCTATTTGTGTCGTACCTATGGAGTATCCTCTGGTAGCTTCCCGATCAGGAGGTATTACGGTACTGTATAGACTATTGGCATTATTTGTGTTAAGGGCTATATGGGTAACCCCTTAACGCTATTTAAAAGTAAGTTTATTTTATAAATAGACACTATTATAATAGCGCAATATACTACATAGTAAATAGTTTAACGGATCCTTAGGAGATGTAAATCCCGAACATCTCTTGAGTTACTGTACTCATATTTATTTCTGTTAATTTAACTCACATAAGATCTTTTAGTCTGACTCGAGTGTTTTTGTCTTTTCAAATTCGTTCGGGTCAGTCCGAGCGTTTCAGGATCGAAGACTTTAGCTTTGAAGGACGAAGACGAAGGAGTCGTATTATTATTATCTATAGTATTGCACCACACTCTAAATTTCCGCTGCATTGATTGTATTGGTATGTGTAACTCTGATATTCATTGTATAAGTAAAATAAATATTTTGTAAACAGTTATCATGAACTGTATATTGATTATTATATTTTATCCTTCCGCTGTGAGATTCTATTTTGTTTTATTTCTTCTCTGTTTTTCTTATTTACCCCATAACAATCCGCCCTTGCGTATGCTTTGAATTGGCACGTGTGTCGGTTTAAAGTGTGCGAAAAGGCGGGATGTTACAGAGGATATCGCAACCAGAACACGACGGCTTTGGCAACGACTCTCGCGACTGACTCAGTTATACGAAATCGATTTGGAAGGGGAGAAAAAGTTTCAATTTTTTTCGCTCGGCCTTTCCTTTATCTTTTCTGCCATTTTTTTCTAGTTTGAACAATTCGGTCCCTTTTTTGAAGTGACGAGTTGATTTCAAAAGGAAGCAGCATGATTTAAGTTTGAACGAGGTGCACGGCTGTTTGGAAAAAAACAGAAGAAGGTCGTGTGTTTTTCGGTGAGAAAGGGAAACAAGATGAGATGGTTGCGTGTTTTACCCAACATGCTAAAGTAGATTGATGGAGAAAAGAAAACGCTCTGATGCAAATTATTTTGGCCTATCCTGGCCGAAATAATTCGCATCAGAGCTTTTTCTTTTTTCCATCAACGCAACTTAAAATTTTGAACCCCTATCGAGGCATGCCTCTAGGCGTTTATAATGTTAGACTCCTATTACAAACACGATGGAAAAGGTTTCGAGTTCTAACTCGATCGTATGGAGAAGATAGCCTTTTGGACTCAGTTATTATATTGAATTTCCGATATAAAATTTCAGCGCATTTATCTACCGTACGATCACATGACAACTTCAAATACTACGAAATTTAAAATCCGATAATAATACACTATTACAAATCCAATGGAACTGGTTTCGTCGAAATCCGAGACTGTGCCTTGGAATGCCATTTTTAAATGTCAATTTAAATGATATATTTTCAAAACCGAACAAACCACTTTTAAATTTAATTTTAAAAGTTCTATCACCTTCCATATTATTAATATAAATTTTACAACCCTTCAAATTATTTTTAACGAGCTTAAAATTCTCGATTTAACATTTTACCCAATTTCCAGTAATTAAATTCAATAATTTAATTATCACATAATTAGTGATATTTGAAATTCAAGTTAAAACTAACTTTTCAAATATTTAAATCAATTAAATATTTCAATTTCAAATGTCCAAAATTTCGGGTCGTCACAGCGATGAAATTAAAATAAAACTTCACAGAAGTTGGGTATACAGATATAGTACAAGCTGCAAAACACATATGTCACCCGATAATTTAATGTGCGTAAATCATTATGAAGTGAAAAAACTTATGTCTGCTTTTGGTTTGCCGCATCAAAAAATATATACACGTTTTAGTGGTTGCATGTTGTTTTGGAAAGAAGATATTATTCTTAGGAATTGTAAAATATGTAATCAAGAAAGATACAAACCAAGAAAAAAGAAGGGAAAGAAAGTTCCGTACAATCGTATACGTTACTTACTCATCACTCTCAGGCTTCAAATGTTTTATGCATCTTCTGTACCCATTCATCATATGAGATGGCACTATGTGAGAATGTAGGAAGAAGGTATGTTAACACACCCAGCTGATGAAGAAGCATGGAAGCATTTTGATAAGACATACCCCACTTTTGCAGCGGAGAGCCGTAATGTTAAATTTGGTTTATGTACATATAGATTTTCACCGTTCTCTCAGTTTGGTTCAAAATATTCTTCTTGGCCTATAATTATTGTACCTTACGATTTACCTCCTTGGATGTGTTGGATCATAGGTTTTGATTGCTGACAAAAATTCACGAATCTACGACTACGACATCATCCCGACTCAACGACTCAAAGTATGGTTCATATAGTTATATATTTTAACAAGAGTCATCAAATATGTATATAGAGTCTAGTAAGTGCTTTGTTAAAATCTTTCCTCAAGAATCATCATTCACATTCAAATAAACTTGCATGCATATTTTAATCAAAATCAAGTTTTCAAAAAATGCATGAAGCGGGGCTCGAACCCGGGTCACTAGTTTGGAAGGCATGTATTCTAACCAAATGAGCTACTGCTATTTTTGTTTAACAATAGAGTTCAGTCGACTGAACAGGAAAAGTCAGTCGACTGAAACTGGAACAAATTTATACACATGCACAGTTTCAGTTGACTGAATTTCCTGCACAGTCGACTGAATTTTTTCCTGAAAATTTTTCTTCATATTGTCAGTCAACTGAATTTAAACCTGCAAATTTTCTCTGAAAAGACACATTCTTCTTCCCAAGAGTTGCATCCATTCATCAATGGAAATGGAAGCATCTCTTGTTTGCAACCTTTGACAACTTATGCACCTCTTCTACAAATATATATACATGATTCTAACATCATTTAATTAACCGAATTCTCTTACTCTAATCTATCTATTTCTTGATCATATTTTCTAAACATTATCAAAGCAATCACTACTCTCTTTGCTTGAATCACTGTTTATATTTAATATATTTGATTCATAGCAAATTCATAATTCCTTAATCTTCACAAACACATTGCATATTCTCGAGGATAAGATTATAGGAATATTGTACTACATTAGACTAATTAGTGTTGACAAGAACACAACAAGTCGAATATTGTATTTTAGTAATTGAGTTGAAGTCCTCTTCGGTAGTTGAGGCAAGAAATCCCGTTCGGTTGTTCGGGTAAGTTGTAAACCTATTCCTCCGGGTGAAGTGAGGGTGTTAGTTAGTGAAATTCCTAAGAGAAGCTTAGGGACTGGACGTAGGACGAGAGGTCCGAACCAGTATAAAATCCTGGTGTCTCCTTGCATTTACCTACTTTATCTATCTAGACTATTTCATTATTCCATATTACACGATCCTACCGCATAGCCCCCTCCTTCAATTGGTATCAGAGCATGGTATTCTAGAGATCGTAAAAACATCCTAGAATAAATGGCTATAAAGAGATCTAGTCAAGGCAATAAGAAGAGGAAGAGCAATAAAGAAAAATCAAAGGAGCAAACAAACAAATGCTTCATAGCAAAAGATAATGAGGTTAGTGATCTAACTTTTGATGATATGATAGAAATAAATTCATAACTTCTAGACACTTTAAAAAATCTCAAAAGAAAATATAAGGAAGCTCTAGAAAATCAGAAGAAAGCAGAATTCGAAAGAGATATGCTTAAAGACGAGAAGAAAATATTAGAAGAAGAACTTGAGAAAATTCAAGATTCACTCTTTGACAATTCTCAACTCGCTCTATTAAGTCAAGAAATAGAAGCTCAAAAAGAAAAGAATAATGCTCTAGCTTCTGAGAATCATGAGTTAAAAACAAAAATTAAAATTGTTGAGTTAGATAACACTAGTCTCAAAACTAAGCTTGATGACATTACTAAAAATATTTCCAATTTTAATAAAGGGAGAGAAAATTTATCCAGAATTATTGAAAATTCTCAACCTGCTTCAAATAAGAAGGGATTATGTTATGTTAAGAATTCAAAAGCTCTCAATGATAAAAGTGGTTTAGGATATAATAAAACTGATCGTAGAAATAGCACTAGATATGCTTTCATGTATAGTAAAACTGATAGTGCTAGTAGTAAATTTCGAGTAAAGCCAAAATCCAATCTTTATGGAAATTCAAATACTACTATGACCTATAATGTTGATAATTTCTTTAGAAGTACAAAATCATTAACAGGAAATATGAATAAAAATTATCTAAGTATATGGGTTCCTGTTAATTGGAAAAATAGAGAAAAATACATTAATGATTATTTTGATATGGTAGTTAATAATGAAAATTATATTTATAAAGGTTCAACCACACCCAAATGGGTATGGTTTCCTAAAAATTAGGAAATTATAAGAACCTTGGGGTATCGAATGCTTTAAATGTTAATTTTTTTCTGATACCTTACATTATAAGTAGTAGTTATTTTGTTTTATATTGCTCTATGTTAACACTTATGTAAAATATATTTTATATCATCGTATAAACTCTCCTTTTTGTCGATGACAAAGGGGGAGAAAGATATTGCTCTCTAACACAATTTGCAGGAATAAACCATGTAAGCACAGATTAAGGGGGATAAAGATTAAATAGGAATATATAGCATAGATTCAGGGGGAGAAATCGATAGCACAATTACGGGAAGATATTCAGTGAGAGAGATATGATCAACAAAGCTTGTCAAAGATTCGTTCATAGAAAATGGAGTTGTCATCATCAAAAAGGGGGAGAATGTTGGATCATAGGTTTTGATTGCTGACAAAAATTCACGAATCTACGACTACGACATCATCCTGACTCAACGACTCAAAGTATGGTTCATATAGTTATATATTTTAACAAGAGTTATCAAATATGTATATAGAGTCTAGTAAGTGCTTTGTTAAAATCTTTCCTCAAGAAACATCATTCACATTCAAATAAACTTGCATGCATATTTTAATCAAAATCAAGTTTTCAAAAAATGCATGAAGCGAGGCTCGAACCCGGGTCACTAGTTTGGAAGGCATGTATTCTAACCAAATGAGCTACTGCTGTTTTTGTTTAACAATAGAGTTCAGTCGACTGAACAGGAAAAGTCAGTCGACTGAAACTAGAACAAATTTATACACATGCACAGTTTCAGTCGACTGAATTTCCTGCACAGTCGACTGAATTTTTTCCTGAAAATTTTTCTTCATATTGTCAGTCAACTGAATTTAAACCTGCAAATTTTCTCTGAAAAGACACATTTTTCTTCCCAAGAGTTGCAACCATTCATCAATGGAAATGGAAGCATCTCTTGTTTGCAACCTTTGACAACTTATGCACCTCTTCTACAAATATATATACATGATTCTAACATCATTTAATTAGCGAATTCTCTTACTCTAATCTATCTATTTCTTGATCATATTTTCTAAACATTATCAAAGCAATCACTACTCTCTTTGCTTGAATCACTGTTTATATTTAATATATTTGATTCATAGCAAATTCATAATTCCTTAATCTTCACAAACACATTGCATATTCTCGAGGATAAGATTATAGGAATATTGTACTACATTAGACTAATTAGTGTTGACAAGAACACGACAAGTCGAATATTGTATTTTAGTAATTGAGTTGAAGTCCTCTTCGGTAGTTGAGGCAAGAAATCCCGTTCGGTTGTTCGGGTAAGTTGTAAACCTATTCCTCCGGGTGAAGTGAGGGTGTTAGTTAGTGAAATTCCTAAGAGAAGCTTAGGGACTGGACGTAGGACGAGAGGTCCGAACCAGTATAAAATCCTGGTGTCTCCTTGCATTTACCTACTTTATCTATCTAGACTATTTCATTATTCCATATTACACGATCCTACCGCATAGCCCCCTCCTTAAGGATGTGTATGAAAACTGCGTATATTTTTCTCACTATTGTCATCCCCGACCTTGATGATCTGAAACAAGGAATCGACGTATATTTGAAACCGTTGATTGAAGAGTTGAAAAAAATTATGGTATGAAGATGTTGAAACATACAAAAAAGAATTAAAAAAAAGAATTTTTGTATGTTCTCTTTTCATTTGTAGATTTAAGAAATTTTCCTGCGTATGCAATGCTTTCGGGTAGGAGTATGGTTGGCCATCTAGCTTGTCCTTATTGCATGAAAGAAACATGAGCATTTTCTTTACCACATGGGAATAAAATTTCTTGGTTTGACTGTCATGGGCGTTTTATCCTTAAGCATCCTTTCAGAAATTAGTTATTACATTTACGAGCATCATCGCGAGGACTTGGTAAATTGATTAATTGCAATTACAAACAGTTGTTATATTTTTGTATAAATTTGTATGAACAACAATAATATACTCCAATTATTGCAAAAAAAATATGTGGGGCTTCTGTCTCGTATATGGACGTATTTGTGCATACTCATGCTGTCAGGTAGACCAACGACGAGGGATCGGTGACGTATGCCAAGCACGAGATAATGAAGCATACGCCACACATGTAAGTATATTTTTAAGTTATAAATTATTAATAATGGTCAGTTTAATTAATTAGATATAAAATATTATAATAATGTCATGTAATATTTATTTGTACTTAATTTTGCGTTGCAGGAAAGATTTATGCAAGCACGTGCATAGATGCTTGAGCATTCGGGATGGGAGTAGTTGACCACGGATGAGGAGGACGCAATCTTTGACTCCATTATGGACTCGACATAGAGAAGTAGGCATTATGGTTATGGTAATCAATCGGTAATTTATAAAAATTAACTAAGTTGTAAAATTTGCTTAATTTTTATAAAAGTTACTCAATAACTTAAACATATTTCGACTTGTTTTGTAGGCTCGTGCCTCACAGAAGGCCTATCAAAAGGCTCAGGATAATGCTGAGATTAATGAGCTTCGATAGCAGATTACACAGTAGCAGGAGTAGGACCGCCTTTGCAAATGGAGCAACTTAACTAGCATGGCCGAATATATAGAGCATCATGGAGCATTCCCTTCGTTTGGTGGTTCCGAAGCTGATGACGAGTCATGAGGTACGTTTGCAGTTTTTATTTTTAAAACTTGTGTATATATACAATGAGAGATGGTGAGGTTGACTTGTGGACATTTGGTGCTGATATTGATTTATAGGGTTTGATGTTGGATGTATATAATGTATATTGATGTTGGATTTGGATATTGCAATTGGGTGATGATGGATGGTTTGGTTTGTATTGATTGGAATGTTTGAGTTTGAGATGGTAATGTGTGAGTTTTATGTTATTATTAATATTGATTTTAGCTTATATATCTGATATATATTTTGATTTTGATGATTGTGATATATATTGATATTGATGTGTTGTTGGGCTAATGAAAAAAAATACCCAGATTTCCGACAGCTTCCGACGGCTAACCGATCGAAAAATCCAACGGCTTTCGACGGTTTTCTAGCATGTTTTTAAGCCATGTAGACGTCAACACGGTCGGAAAAAAGGTCGAAACTATCGTCGAAAATGACGTCGAAAGCCGTCGCAAAACTATCGTCGTTTCCGTCGAAAATGGACAAAAGCCATGTTTTATATATCAACGGCATTGCCGACGGCTAGAAGCCATCGGAATTGACCGTATTATTTGTAGTGAAAGTAGAAGAGCGTACAAAAACTAATGAAGTGAAAAAGGTGACTATCAAGGAATTAAATATGAAAGTGAATGAAGAAGACGAAGAAGATAAATTCAGCAAAGATGATGCAAATGATATAAAGTGCGAAAGCAAAGGAGATGAAAATGAAAATGTCATGAATCAAGAAGAAAAAATTCAAGAGCTTGAAGAAGATTTAAATTATATACATAAATTTGAAATAAAATAGGGATTACAAAATAAGTTAAAATAGAAATGATCAAAAAGGAAGTCAAAGGGGCCAGCGATGAATTTCATGAAGGTGAGATCAAAGTGGTGAGCAAAGATTATAACATTTCTATTTCAAATGATTTTATTTTTCAATCAACGTGTTTTTGAGTTTCATGTGAAAATCAAATTTGGGAAACGTGCAAAGATATTGAACGGGTAAAAGAATGTAAGAGTAAAATTAAGAAATAATGGAAAGATAACATATATGATTCATTCAAAATGTACGATAATAGACCAAGATGGATGTTAGAATGCATACTTTTTGGAGTATTCTGTGGTAATGAAGAAGGACGAAATGGATGGAGCACAACAATTATTCGTGAAATTGCATTGAAGATCTCGACAATGGGGGTAAGAAAAGATTGTGTAATATCATTATTCCTACCAAAACATGTAAAATACAAAGACTGAAAATTTTATTTGGAGTTACAAAATTAAATTTAAGATGGGATGATGGAAATAAAACTTGATTCTTTTAACTTAATTTTTTTGATGTTTGAAAATATATTAGTGCATCTATGTATAAATAAATATATAAAAATATTTGTTATCGTTTTGAATGTATATGAGCATTGAATTATCAGTAAAAATGAAATTTACCAAAATAAAATAAGCGATAAATTTGTCCAAAATATCACACCACCTACTAAGTGATGTGTGAACGTTAATATTCGATTTGTCAATAATAATCACTAACTAAATTTACACATAAAGAATCACATAATCGAAACGTTTATACTCCTTTGACCACCTGATTTAATCAAATTATCATTGTTATTAATTAATTAAATTGATTAATATTTAAGGAATATTAATTATAAAATTTTATTTTATGTGTTGAACAATATTGATAAATTACATATAATAATTATAAATACACTGATCGATATTCGATATTAGTACGTGTTTAAATTGGATCTTAATTACGACGAATTTTTATTTAGGCTTGGACTAGTTTGAGTCTCATATAGGGCAAGATAATTTCGGCTAAGAAGAGGCAAAAATCAAGCCGGCCAAGGTTTGCTTGGTAGGTGGGTTTTGAACGGTTAAAAGGGAAAGAAATGGTAAATAAAGAATGAAGGATGGTGATCCAATTTTTGATCCATTGTCTCTCCTTTATGTAATGCCACTTAACACTCATTTTATATGTTTTTCCCCAATTCTCCTCGTTGAAAATTTCAAATGGAAACCTCATTCCAAGTATCATAAAATTCCAAATTTAAATACATATCAAAACGCTTAAATTCGATTAATGGGTGGTAGACAAATTGAAGCTAGCATCTTCCAGGTTGTCAATCTGATTCAAGGAGTACTCAACTTCATTTCAATGTGTCTTTAATAGGCTTTATGAAGGGTGGTTCTCTGATTTACTTTCATTAAGGTGGTTCTCTAATTGCTTTCATTTATCAATATTTAGTTAATTGTTATATCTATAATGCTTAGGTAGAAATACTACAAATATGGTTTATCAGCATGTTGTCACATATCTCATGTGTGAAAATATATTAGTACATACATGTATAAATAAAAATATAAAATTTGTTATTATTTTGAGTGTATATCAGCATTGAATTCTCGACCTAATTTAAAAAAAAAATTATAATTAAAAATTATTTAAATATGATTTTGTTTTTCTAAAGAATAAGATTATATAATAAATGTTTTAAAATTTATAAAATTTCATTTTTATACAAGTATAATTCAAAAGCAATATTTTATTTATTTGATATATTTTATATTTAAATATTAATTTAACGAATTACCTTACCAAAAATTAATTATATAAACAAATATATATAGTCAAAGAACATATGAAATAAAATGTAGAATTATATATAATAATAAAACATAATTTTTAGATTTTAAAATTAATTTTTTTTCTAAGCGGCATTTATGTTTAATTAAAAATTGTTTATTTAGAAATTATTTATAAACAAAAAATATATTATTATATTTGTTATATGAGCCGAGAGCTTGCTGGAAATTTTTATTAATTTTTTAACCAAATTTATTGTTGTTTATATATATATTTACATATTTATATATATATATAGATATTTATATATATGCTTGTAAATTTATAAATACTTATAACTAAATATATATATAAATATATATAATTATCTCCTGAGCCAAGAGTTCATTGTAAAATATATTCAATTTCAAACATATAGTATAGTTTATTATTTATATATACGTATCTGTATATTCAAATATGTTTGTATAGTTATAAATATATATTATTTCAACTTATTTATATATAAAAAAATTATTATTTTATTCTCAGATTTGGTATAATAATAACACACAAAAGTTTATGTTCGAAATCAATTTATATTAAGTATTAAATTACTTTGTGGTTTAATTATATATATATGTACTTATATATATTTTATATAAGTAATTATAATTTTAAAATTATCAATTATATACACACATATACAAATCATATAGTCCATATATATATATATATATATTTGATACACTATTTAGACAGAATGATTAAATGCTACAAGTAGTAATATGTCTATTGCGGTGTAAATCACGGCATCTATATACAGGCATGTTAAGCCATATCCATATTATTATGTCGCACATGCACGCGCATACATATGTGTATATGATACACATATCCCATATAAAAAAAATCATATAATACTAATCTTAATTTATAAAGTTAAATAAAATGTCAATTTTATTTAAAAACAAAATTTAGAAAAGTTCTAAATGGATTAGATTCTATAGGCCCGATAAAAATCCAATAAAGGAATTTTTTGAAATTTACCCTTTAACTCCGCTGTAGGCAAGCCAAGTTCCAACACATTCCACTTTGATTCTATTTGAATCATGGCATTGAGTCCTTCGAACGATTATAGTTGGATCTGAGTTGAAGCATTAGAAATCAAACATTATTTAATAGAGAATTCATCCCTTCAGTTATATGGGGTTTATATCACAGTCAACTGTAATCAACTCAAAATCAAAGTGTTTAGCCAAAGCAATAAGGTTAATAATAATTTTTATTATCGAATCAACAATTTTGTGTTTGGAATTACATTGTTGAATGTGGATGATGTTGAAGTTTTGACCAAAACCAAATTCTATAATTCTAAATGTAATATAGTTTCAACAAAGAGAATTGGTGTAAATAATCATTATTACCAGATACTGTTTATAATAGTAAAATTGGATTTACCAAAATGATGTGTAAGTGATAAATTCGACCAAAATGTCACACCACTAGCTAAGGTGACTGTGAAAGCTAATATTCGATATTAATTGCTGACTGAATTTACACCCTTAAGTCGCATACTGTAATGATGAATTCTCTAAAAAACCATACGATTTCATTAATTTATAAAACATTATAAATTAATTAATATTTGATAAATATTAATTATTATTTGATTTATTTGATTTTTGGGAGTTTTTTATAATTATTTGAATGTATATAAAAAAAATTATGTTTGTGTGCGTTGATATACAGTATCAGTGTATTTTTAAAATGGGTTTAAATACAAGATAATTACATGAAAGGATTTATAGAGACCTTATGTTATTTGATGGAAAGTAATTTTGGCCTTACCATGTAAACAAATAGGGGTATAGAGAGAGAGAGAGTTAAAGGGAATTAATTATGGAAGTTTTAATTAAAAGAATAAAAAGGATTTCATTCTTTCATTGAAACATGTCAATTAATTCATTTCCTACAGAGATTCATTCTTCTTGACAAAATACATTTCCTTTTTCTCTTGCTCTCCTTATCTCCTCTAATAGCTGAAAATCCACGTCTTCTTGAATGAGAAAAATTTCTTAAACAATTCAAGCATCAAACAAAAAAATACAAAGGTGGTTCTTTATATCATTGCAATTTTTGGAGATGATTCAACGGTTCTAGGAGCCTTCATGCATTCAAGTTATGATTTATTATCCACATCCAAAGGTAATTTTATGATTTAAATTCACATATATATTTATATTATTGATATAACTAGACTTATTATGATTCACCTTATGTTTTAATCATTCATCTTGCCACATGTAACTTAAACCTTTATTATGTCTACTTGCTTGAAATATGTTAATTATATTGTTTTGGTTTAGATTTATGTTTGTTCATTATCTCCCTTTAATATATGTTCACGATAAACTGTTAGGTTTTGGATCCCATGTTAATTTTAGTAACCTCTTGTTATTCTTTGTATTTTTTAGACCTGTAAGTTCTTATCACACATTTACACATGCCTACTTATATCAAATTTCTTTTATTTTATGTTAGAAATTTTGTGAAATTGAAGGCTAATTTTGAATGAGATTGCTTTTACAATTATATACCATTTATATACACAAATGCAAATGAAATGCATAAGTTAAATGATTTTATTTCTCTTCGAAATTAATCTTTAATTATGTATGATAAATACTTGAATATAAACGTTTGAATCGTTGATTATTAAAAAAATTGATTTAAAACTAACGATTGAACTTTAGTGTAAATTCTAATTCTTTATGGTTTTCTAAATTTAAAGTCTCGTGTAAAATCTTAAACTTTAGTTTTATTCCTAAGTTAAAAGTTTAACCAAAATTATTAATCTTAAAATCAAATTTATTTGTATATACGTATATACACATATATCATATGCTACAATGTTTTCCAATATATGTTGTTTTAGATCTAATTATTAAATTGTAATAATCATGTATATGAAAAAATATACATGTGTAGTTTAACTCAAATTTGTAAGAGGCTTTTATGCAATACTGTAACGTTTTGTTGTCAAACTATTCTTTATGAAATCACTTTCGTTAATGTTAATTTTGGACTTTAAACCATTTAAAACAACTGATAGTCTTTCAATATATATACACATACATACAAACATATGTATGTATGTATGCATGCATGTATGTATGTATATGTATATGTAAATGTATATGTATATGTATATGTGTAAATCTATAATTATTATAATTGTACGCATATATTTAATTAGTCTAAAACTTAAACAACAAAAGCATGTATAAAGTTAGTTAATAAGTTATAAACATCATTTAATATATCAATTATTATAATTAAAGGGAGAGAGAAATTAAAGGTTTCTCTCTCTACATATATTGTCATATCTTTTCTTAATTAATTGTATAAATTAAAAGAGGAAAATAAAAGGTTTTCTTCTCTAAATTCATTTATAAATATTTCATTTTTACATATATACACTACTTATATACTGCACCTACCCTTCACATAAATGAATGTATTTGATACATTCATTATAATACACACAAATTTAAATCGAATTTAAATCTTCATTTCAATAATTTAAAAAATAGATTTTATTTAAATTTTTATTAGATTGGATATAATATACTTTTAGACTTCATACGCCCAATATGATCCAAATAGATTTTTTTTTTGAAATCTACATATTCCATCCACTTCGGACTAGACCGATTCCTCAATGGTATCAAAGTGAGATTGGTTAAGGCATCACCAAGTACATTGGATGTCCCAGGTTCGATCCTTACAACTAGCATAATAGGGGGTTCTCATATTGTGATCTGTGAAGAAACATTATCTCTTACCCCTACGTGTTATGTGATGGTTAACTAGTTGAAAGGCTACATGTAAAGCTTGCCAATGAGGTGCCTAGTTATGTCACCTTAAAGGAGTTTAGGCTGGAGCTACAATGGTATCAGAGCCAACTAGTTTATGCGGTCTAAATTTTTCATGTCAGGGCTAACTAATTAAGCTTACCAATTTAATATGGTGACTATAAAAATAGCCTCCTAGCTTGGGTTTGGGTGATAAAGTACCTTTCCATCCTTGGCCCGAAAAGTGAAGTGAGCCTAAAGGTTGAACCTAATAGAAAATGCCCGATTTTAATTGGGTCTTAGGACAATTTTCAAAATTTCTTTCAAAATTAAAATTTAAAATTTAAAATAAGAAATACATTATAAATGTTATAATGTTATTTCAAAATTGTTCTAAATTAAAATAAGATTTAAACTTCACTACAAGAAAACTGATTTTTTGTAGCGCCCAAAAACCGCCACTACGTATTTTTAGTGGCGTTCTGATAATCGTTACGAAAAAACATGCCACTAAAAATCCTCGAGTATTAGTTGCACTTTTTTAAACGCCACCAAATTTGTTTTTTTGATAGCGTTTTTATAACGCCATAGAATTCCTTTTTTGTAGCGCCTATTTACCGCCACCGAAAAGGTTTTCTCCTCCATGATACTTTTTTATGGCGTTATCTAAATTTTTTGTAGCGCCTGTTTAACGCCACCGAAAGGGTTTTCTCCTCCACGTTACCTTTTCATGGCGTTATTTACATTTTTTGTAGCGCTTAATAAACGCCAGCATAAGTGTACTTGAGTTTTTAATCACTCTTTTGTAGCGACATTTCAACGCTACCAAAATAAATAATATCCAGTAGCGTTTGTTTCCCTCCACCTGCTACTCCAGATTTACCCCTGATCTAGCATCCAATTATATAATAACAGAATATGCAAGCACATACACTTTTGAACACAATATATTAAACAACTACAAAATACGTATACGCATTGAAGATTCACAAGATACATAGGCATTCATACATCCACATACATAGGTGTCGACAAAAAGCTACCCGTACACATACACAACCAAACTACCATAAGTGTTATAACCAAACTACCATAAGTGTCATAACCGTACATATACATCTGAAATAAACATCCGAAATAACCAAAGTACCGAGCAAAACCTGAACCATCATAAAAACCTGAACTACCTGTCATTGCTGATGTCTTCAAAACCTGAACTACCTGTCAACAAAGAACAGAACAAAAGAGAGAGAAAACAAAACCTGAACTTAAAATTGCATCACTAACATTCCACCACAATCCATACATAACTCCTCACCATCAATTATTTTCCCTCCCCTGAACCTGAACCACCAATCACAATCATTCAATCACAATTCGAATATAACACCCCTACTTATGTACTTTTATCATTTTACCAAAAATCTATCTGCACTTTAGCTGCTAGCATTCCTAATGTATATATAAAAAAATTATATACCTTTCATTTTGACTTAATAATGATTTTTTCCATTGGCCAAGCTATGGGAACGCCAAAGCAATCATCCATGCACGTCAGACCCGATGTTGGTCTCCATATCTCTGCATCTGGAACTATCACCAGTTCAATCCAAACTTTTACAGCATTACGTCCCAATGGACGACAATGGACCATCGTTATCGGATCAGTTGATGCAATACTTCCTTCAGCCACTACGTCTGCTCCACCCAAGTCGATCAACTGGCATTTGGCATCCTTTTGCATGGTTGCAATCGGCTGAAAGAAAAGAGATTATTATGCACAATGTATACATGCACATTAAATCAACTTTCATACATAGTTAACTTCTACAAATTTGAAAATTAATACTTACATTTTACGATTTATTCATGACCATATGTGCGGATTTCATGGGAGAATTCACAACATTTTCAGTATCATCACGACTCTCATCTAGTTTTTCTTGATCAGCTTCTACTTTTGATCTTGGCCATGCTACTTTCCTACCAACTGCATCTCCAATGCACGACATATCAGATGTGGGTCGCCACAAATAAGCATCTTTATTTACTACTTTGTCTATCCAAATCACAACAGCAGACGGACCGAGTGGAATACCATTAACAGTATATTTTGGATCAGTGGCGTGGATTCTTCCTTTGGCAACTACACCTTCACCCTCAGTCCAACCGTAAATCTTGCAAGTGTCTTCGATGATGCTGGTACTCTAAAAATGAGAAGTGAAATTCAAGACTTTAGTATGCTATACAAAAACAACGAATATGTGTTAAATTTTTATTCAGATGGGAGGTGTGCTCGCTGCATTTTAGACATCAATAAGCTCACAGCATATTACACTAATATACTTAACGTGGAAAAAATTACCGTACTGGCTGCACTACAGTTCAACCGTGTTCGCAGCGGGACCTTGATGCAAACTGATGGCCAAGCAACTACCTTATTCTTAGCGTCTGCTAAGACTGCCATTTCAGGTGTAGGCCTCCATAAATAAGTATCTGTTTTATCCACTGAATCTATAACAACGCTCCCAACATTTGGTCCAAGGCGAATGCCATTGACAACGTCATCTTGGTCCATGGACAACAGCCTCCCATGGGCACCAACTCCAGAGGTTCCATCTCAATTCAACAGCAAAAATACTTCGTCGTCGCTCTACAATTAATCAACCGAAAATTAAATCAATTACTGGATTAAAAAATTAAAATATAAATTTCATTTATTGAGTAATATTTGCCGAATCAGGTGAGTTCCTTCTCGAACTTTCTTTACCCTGCAGCGAAGCACGAATATAAATTAATATTTTACGAATATAAATTAATTTCCAAAAATTTACCTTCTGGTCCATCAGCGTCTGTATCATTCCCTTCAATTCTGCTATTTCCTCTCGACACCGAGACACTTGTTTATCTTTGGACTGGGCCAAAACTAGCTTGGTTAAAGTGCAACCCCTACCCAATGCCCTTAACCGTCCCGGTTTATCTTGTCCCAGTACATGTACAAGAGCATCTTTTCCAATATCAGTATGTGTCGAGCCGGATTGGGATAGGCTACCATATTTTTTGATCTCCTCCTACATAAATAAATACACATAGATAATGTACAATGGTAAGAATATCATAGTTCCAAAAAAAATATACCAATAAAATTAAAAACAATTTTACAATAGTATTCTTAGCTTCCATGTTCACTGGTTCACCATTTTTTTTAATGTGAGATCTAATCCACACATCGGCTCTACTTATGGACGATGGATCTACACTTTCTTTTTTCTAAAAATAGAATAACATTAAATTAATAAACTGACAGGTATAAAATAATGTTAAATAATGCTATAGTTAATTAACTTACCATGTCTTCGGTCTTCCTAGCCATTCCCCTACGACCGGTTGTATGCGGAATTTGTGTGTACCTAAGAGCTGAATATTTCTCACTTTTTTGCTGAAAATATTGAAAGATGCTAGAATCTAACAACCAAAATCATAAAAAGAAAAACTATCTAATATTTATAATGCAGGGTAAATATGTATGGTGAGGATTGCAATTTATTTGAAAATCAATTCATCATGGTCATATACTTATTTGGTATTATTAATGCTGGATAACTCAGTGACATATACAGCATTCCATGTCTACTAATTATATTTATAGATTGAACTAACTTGCAAAGTGTTTTTTTTACTTCATTTAAAATGTTCTTGTGCTTGTCATAACACATTTGTATTTTGTACTATCATAGGTTCCTGCAGCTAGTACCTAAACAGGAACCCTCAGCATCCACCAACACTTGGACTTAACTTCTAAAGAAATTTATCGGTTGCTAACTATGTATATGGATTTGCAGAAACATGCCAAACGAGTTCAGTAGGAATGATTTACCTTAAACTCCGGACTTGTTTTCGCCTTCACAAACTTCCTCCAATCGGTTATGCTTTTTATGTTCGTAGGTTTCAGTTTAAGTCTTTCCTCATCGTTCTCCGCTTTTTGCAAATTTCGAACCAATTTGCTTTTTGACGATCTCCAAAGTACTCCCATTTGTTGAAATATAGCTTTTCTTTGCCATTCCTCTTCCAATTTAAATCTAATCTGCAACAATACATCAAAACATGATATTAGTAAAATTTATTTAATTTAAATACGACAGATTTAATTAAATCTGAAAGGTTTTCTGAAGTTATTAGAGGGCAATTTCAATTTATAATTGGCAAGAACTATTTTTCAGTTTATCCAGAAGTTATTAGATGGCAATTTCAATTTATAATTAACAAGAGCATGCAATATTAGAAGTCATTTTCAAAACATATTAGAGTCAGAATGTTAAATAATAGATGCCTGCTTCATACCAGAACCGACTACCACAAAACTTCTTTTAAGTCATCACTAATATTCCTCCAATCATCAATGGTGTATGGAACCTGCTCCCGCACAAGCGGTCCAAGAAAAGAGGATAAATATACCGACCCTTGCCCTACTGGTATACCTAGATCATTGAACTCAACTTCAATTCGATCCTGACTGCATGACGGGAGTCTTTTTGCTTTTACTGGACCTCTACCGCCTCTTTTCTGAGATGTACTTCCGATTTCAGCTTCACTTTGTTTCCCAATTTCCAGCTCGGCATCAGCAGTTTGTTCAGGACGGGTTTCATTTTCTGAGCGGAGTCCTTCATTTGGGTCAGAGGGGGTATCATCTAGTGGTTGTTCGTCTTCTTCATTGTGAACAGTGGCTTGCTTCTTAGCATTGTCTGGTTGTTCTTCTATTTCATTTATACTAGCTGGAACTTTACGTTTTCGCTTTGACTGTTTGTTCTTAGCTTTAACTGTTTGTTCTTCAGCCTTTCTCTGCAAGCGGGTACATACAGATGTTGTGGACATATTTTTCTGCAAGTGACAGAAAACACAGTATAAACCAATAAGCACATGTAAACAATAAGCAGCAATAAATATTAACAAACAACACTTAAATATCATCAACATGTAGCTGAAAAGAGATGTGGCAGTTTGCAAACCAAATAAGCAGGCCTAAAAGCCTTGAGATGATGAACATATTTGTAATTTTATGAGAAAATGTACATGTAATGCAAACAGAATTGATAAGAACACTGCTCATTATCAAGCAATATATGCAAACAGAATTGATAAGAACATATAATGCTTTGTCTATGGAAGTATACAAAGATCAAAACACAAAGAACAAAAATTGAATGGTACATGCATTTGCAATGGATTAGAAAATTAAATGGTGCAAACTAACAGCCATTCGCAACATTAAAAAAAACAAAGCATTAGTGCAGCAAATGAACAACAATCACTAAAGAAAATCAATACAAGTTCAATGAAATTTCCAAATAGCCCGGATTTAATATATAAGTTCAACCATCACTAAAGCAAATGAACAACTATGCTCAAGTAGAACATACAATCTACTCAATTATGCCCTCGCAATCCTCTCTAACATTGCAAACATCTTCATCGTCCGCTTCAGTTATTTCATCTTCCACCACTTGAATATCTTCCTCGATGCAATCGTGCTCCTCTATATCATTAAAACTTCTTGATGGTGCTTTCATTACAACGTACCAATTAGAAACATCGTTCTCTCTTGAATAAAATACTTGTTTTGCTTGAGATGCAAGTATGTATGCGTCTCGTGAAAATGATGCTTGATGTAAATTAACAAGAGTGAACCCATCATCATCAACTTTTACTCCATTTCCTTTATACGTCCAACGACACTTGAAAACTGGAATATAAAACAAAGGATAATCTAATAAAATTATATCTGTCAATATTCCATAATAAGTGACCACATCAACCACTTGGGACATATCTTTAGCACTTGCTCTACACATAGTAGTTGCATCAAAAGTCACCCCACAATTCTGAGTTTCTCTCCCTAAATCTTTTACATGAAAACGTTGCTCGTTGATGATATATCCTTTGAAAGACATGGCATCATCCTTCGGACCATAAGCAATCCATTTTAACATGTCATTATGATCCTTGGAGGTAATAGGTATCTACAAAAAATTTCATTTAGCATGTAAATTTATATAGTAATATTGATAGTTGAATGAGAATATATTTGAAATCTAACTAACCTTCCTTTTAATCCAATCGACAAAACTTTTTGTATGTGTTTCCCAAAGTAAGGTCGCATTTTTTGTCATGCGTTGGTCTGAATTTTCTAATTCCTCCAAATGCAAACTAGTATTGAACAATTGATTAGAAGTTATATATATCATTGTGAACACATCAAAATATTTAAAACAATATAACATAAACTCACTCTATAAACGGTTCCACCACGGCCATATTCATTAACACAGCTAAATGAGAACTTTCTTTCTCATTAACTGGCAATTTAATTGTCTTCGATACTGAAATTGGATGTCCCTCTAATATTCTACTACTTTCAAAATCTTCATTTCGAGCTCCTTTCTCCTCTATATATCATGATTTCTTCAAAAATTCATTAAAAAACAACATGCATTCTGTTGCAAGATACGATTCTGCAATACATCCCTCTGGTCGTGCATAGTTTCTGACATAATCTTTGAGTGTCTTCATATATCTTTCGAATGGGTACATCCATCGAAAATGAATAGGTCCACACATTTGTGCTTCTTTTCCAAGATGAATGGATAAATGTATCATTATATCAAAGAAAGATGGTGGAAAAAAAATTTCAAGCTCACATAAAACGTCAATAATTTCAACATTGATTTGTTCTACCTTCTCTCTATCAAGAACACGTTGACATAATTTGTTGAAAAAAGAACGTACGCGAATTATCGCTTTTCTTGCCTTCTTTGCCATGAACCCTCTCGATGCTACTGGTAATAAATGTTGCATTAATACATGGTAATCATGTGACTTCAATCCACTAATTTTGCAATCCGACAATGAAATCCGATTTTTTAAATTTGAACAGTAGCCATCCGGTCCTTTGAAATCATACATTCTTTTGCAAAATATTTTTCTCTCGGATTTTGACAACATATATGGAGCCGGTGGAAGATATGTTTTATTGCCACGAGGTTGTGTATGAAGCTCACTTCGAATTCCCCAATCCTCTAAATCCTTTCTACAGTTGGTTCCATCTTTGGATTTATTTCCATGCAACATTGTGCCCAATAGGCTTTCACCAATGTTCTTCTCCATATGCATCACATCTAAATTGTGACGTAATGGAAGTTCCTATGAAAACCAAAACAATAATGCATTATTGGGTTTTTCTTGTATTAAAACAATGAAAAATAAATAAATTAACCACTAACCTCCCAATAAGGCAAATCAAAGAAAATTGATCGTTTTTTCCACCTTGATAGCTCTACTTCTGTAGAACTGTTAGTATCATCATATTCATCTTCTTTATCATAGACATGCTTTCTCTTCTTACTTTTCTCCTCTATTCCTTTTCCAAAATCATTTGGATAATCCTTCAATAATGCATAGATGTTTCTCCTAGAAAGCATTCTAGGAGCACCATCTGTCTCTATGGTATTATCAAACAATGCCTTTTGTTTCCTCCGTGAATTTGAAGGAGGTAGAAATCTTCTATGACCCATGTAGGCGAACTTTCGACTATGTTTCAGCCAACGAGAATGGGTATTGACACCACATAATGGGCAAGCTTTTTCCCTTTCACACGACATCCATCAAGATTTCCATAAGCCAGAAAATCATTAATCGTCCATAACAAAATTGCATTCAGTTTAAATAAAGTTTTACTAAATTCATCATAAGCAGTAACTCCATTAGACCACAAGTGATGCAAGTCTTCCACCAAAGGCGCCAAATATACATCAATATCATTCCCGGGTTGCTTCGGGCCTGGAATAAGTAAAGTTAACATAATATTTTCTTTCTTCATACACAACATAGGCAAGAGATTGTATGTCACAAGCATTACCGGCCAGCAACTATATTTCGAACTCAACATAGAAAATGGATTGAATACATCTGTAGCAAGACCAAGCCTAAGATTGCGTGAATCAGATGAAAAAGATTTATACTTTTCATCCGCCATTTTCCATGTCATAGAATCCACGGGATGACGCATTTTTCCATCGTTACTTTTATTATTAAAATGCCATCTTAATTCTTCAGCCATCTTTTGAGATTTATACATTCGTCTAAACCTCGGAATGATTGGGAAATATCTCAATACTTTAACTGGAACACCTTGTACAACCTCTTCAATATCTTGATTTTTCTTCCATCTCGAGGAACCACATTTTGGACAACTTTCTAAATTTTTGTATTCTTTTCTGAAAAGGCAACAATCATTCTCACAAGCATGTATCTTTTCAAAACCCATGTCGAATGCTTTAAGAAATTTCTTGACTTCATATAAGGTTTTGGGAAGCACGTTATCCTTCGGCAGAAATAGACGTTGCACAGCTAAAAGCTTATCAAAACCACTATCGGACAAGCTAGTCTCGCATTTAAGATTATACAAGACGGTGATGGCAGATAATTTTGTGTGATCTGTGCAACCAGGATATAATGGAGTTTCTACATCTTCCAAGTTCTTGACTAACTCATCCTCTTTTCTTCAAGAATCAACATCGTCTTTATCATCATCAAAAAAATCTTGATTCAAAAAATCTTCATCTTCATAGTGAATCATCTTGAATAGTTCATATACGTCAAACGTATTTGTTTTATTCTCTACATTTATCTCTTCACCATGGTTAAACCATACACCGTCAATGTATTTAGGATCCATTCCTTTTATAATTAAATGTTCAACGATGATTTGGTCATCATGACGACTAAGATTCCGACAATCCTTGAAAGGGCATAAAAAAATTTCTACACTTCTTACATTCCTCTTTGCAGCATGCACGAAATTCATTGCTCTTTGTCGGTATTCTATACTAGTTCTATGAAAAAAGTAAAAAAAAAAAAGTGAGCTTTAGTATTAGATTATATGTTCTAATTCTCAAAATACATATTAAGTTAATCATGATTTTATCACCTGTTTAAAAAAACCCAGCCTTTTTCCATTATCGACATTTGAAGGCAAATAAGTTTCCAATCTTTGACGTATAAATTGGTTATCTGTTGTAATCAAAAAAATAACTAGACGTTGAAGTACAAATACTTGTAGCACTACTGCATATAACCATGGTGGTTTAGTAGACAAAGGCAAAGAATACTTTTCCAAAAATATAAATTTTACACTTATATTTTGCATTTGACCTCAGATTTACATGTATTTATAATTAATCCATGCATGAATTCAAAGCCTAAGTCTAGCAACTTATAGAATTACTGCATATAAATTCAAAGCCTGAGAATGTACAAACCAACAGTTTCCTCTTACCAAACCAACAGTCAACTTCACCGCCTCCTCTTCACTACCTGACATCCACACAACTGACATATTTCCAGTGTCTGCCACTCCACAAAAGACTACTTATGCTCCAACATTTACCACTCTCAACCATCGAGCCAGCCAATACCCAATCGCAAACAAACCCGCGACCTCCATCAATGCTACTTGAACCCACCAAATTCCCGAAACACGCAACCTCAACCTCCTCTCAGCAAGCAACCATTGATTCACTGAACCACTTCAACAGAACATTCATATACTCAAAGAAATCAAAGCAGATATCCCAACCGATCATTGCAATTAGGGTTAAATCAACCATTTCAGTAATAATTTAGGAAAAAATACGAAAATAAGATGCATTCAAATTCATATAAAATCCAAATAGAATCACAAAGTCGATTTAAAAGATTCATATTTAAATATACCTAATCGATTTAAAAGATTCATACCTAAATATACCTAGATCTACTGGCTGCTGCGACTCGATGTTGAGTAAGGGGGAAACGACGGAGTTGACGATGATACTTGAGTGCGATGAAAATTTAACACGATTAAAAGGGGAAATTTTTTTTCTGAAGAAGAAAGCAAATTAGGGACGAGAATTTTGTTAAGTACGAGAGCAAAATGATAGGTTACGTTTATTTAGTTCGCGCGGACTCTTTTTTTTAGAAGCGGGAAACGTAAATTATTTTTTGCCACGTTTATATTATTTGGTAATCTATTTTTTATTGCATTTACAATAAAACGCCACCGATTTTTGCAACTATAAATGGTTTTTCTTGTAGTGTTTAAAAGTTAAATTAAAATAAGAATTACACTATAAATGTTATAATATGATTTTCAAAGTTGGCTTTGAAAACGATGTACATTTCAAATGTTATAATATAGTTTTCAAAAGTGTTTTGAAAATATAATAAACATATTATGAAAATTTGAGTATTTATTAACAATATTAATAAATTAACTAAATTAATTAGATAATTAATTAATTAAAATATATACATGTAAAATATATATAGAGATATATATTACATTATCTTGAATTATTTAAAATGTAGTATATATGTATATACATAAGAAAATTCTGAAATTAATATATGATTAAATTTTCTGATTAAATAAGTTAATTAAAAGTTAATTAACAAATAATGAAATACATATACATATACATATACATATACATACACACACACACGTATACACACACATAGATGTATGTATGTATGTATGCGTGTGTGTGTATAACCATAAATGTTATGGTATAATATTCAATTAAAATGTTAATTGAATAATATAAAATTATTTTAAATATTAATTAGTTAAATTAATTAAATAATATTCAACTAATGTAATGTACATAAGACTATTATATAAGTAAATTAAATGATAAAAGTTATAATAATCAAACTTACGTAATATGAATGTATAAAATCAAGTGGAATAAGAAAAAACCCAAACAGACTTAAGGGATAATTACTTTTGCATAATACATATACCATAATTTCTGATGTGTTCGACGCTTGAATTCATGGGGGTATTTCATAAGAAATACATTATTTCATAAGTCAATAACACTCAGTATAATATTAAATATTATGAATCTTTAATATAAAGTTGTCCTCCAACATTTATATATTAATAGATTGCTTACATACTCTCTAGTTTTTCATATTCCTCAACCTAGAAATGTTATGTGTAGCACTATTAGTATATTGACTATACAAGGTAATATACATGCATGTATTTGTTGATATTCCCCATGGTACGTGCATTATAGATAGACCATCATGAAATGGTGGATATGCATGAATAATCTCTTTTGCTTTGTTGACATTTGTCATGGTCGAGATGAAATTCAGACAAGCACAACACCAGAAAGGCAATTTCCTCATGGTTATAAGCGTGACAAAACTAATTTGTTACGGTTATAACCATTAAAATAGGTACCGTGGGCAAATTCAGTCACACTTTTACTCACGATTATAACCATGATAAAAATAGTAATTTTTCACGCTTATAACCGTTATAAATTTAGACATTATCACACTTATAACCGTGACAGAACAGTATTTACGGTTATAATCGTGATAAAATGGTTATTACTAACGCTTATAACTGTGGGAAATTTAGATAGTATCACACTTATAACCGTTACAGAACAATAGTTTCTTATAACCAACACTTATAAGTGTTACAAATTTGGTATAATTGAACCATATCTTATTCGGCATCTAATAGTATTTCATTCAACTATATCTATACGAATTTACAACAATAGTAACCACAAGACTAAATTTCAAAACTAGCATGTCATCAAATCATTAAAAAACATCAAATGTACGAAATAGAACATATCAAATTCTACAAAGTTCATTGTGACAACTTCAAATTTCACTACTATAGTATATCTAGAAGACGAATACGACACTCAAGGTCACCACGAAAATCAAATGAAGCTTACAAACACATCAAGACCTGAATTCACCAATGATGAAGCAGCCTCAAGGTCACCACGAAAATCAGAAGTTAGGCATTCAACTAATATCTCAGGCTTAAGTTCCTGCATATTTAAACAGATAACATAAATGATCAGGGTCTGTTAAATTAATAACACAAAAATATGACCAATTAATTGACCTAATGTCTCTCAGCAATCATACGAAACTGTTAAGACATTTATTCTGCTCTTAAATGTCAGTACATAAGTACATGTTAAAATATAGATATGTAATTGCATAAAATAATTCCTAAGAAGATGTCAAATTAACCTTCAAAGGATAGTAATATTCCTTGTACTACTGTCTTAAGTGCTCTGGCTACAGTTGCACTGATGTACAAATATAAGCAAGGTTTTGTATCATTTGTGATAAGTAAGTATTGCCTTTCCACCTTGACCAATCATTGCAAGTCCTGCAATTATAGTCTGTGACATCAACATATTTAAAATACTAAGTATTTCATAAGATGTAACTAAGATATATCATTCAGTAAATGTTAATTTTCAAACATGAAATCACAGTAATAAGTTCAGTAAAAGGCTACCGTGAGCAGACCGAGTGACAACATTATAGCAACTGTTCCATCTCCTGCAAAAGAGACAAAAGTTATGTCCCAATGTTCTAAAACACTTGTGTACATTCTACTACACTAAACAACAGCTCCTAATCATAAAAAATGTGACTGCATCTGTACATCTTGTATATGAACCTTACTAAGACTAATATCAAGCTCTTAATCACTCTTTAAGTGTAACTAATGATACGATAAGGTGGTTGGATGACACAATAATGCTACTCAAGCCGCTATTAAATACAAAAAAGAAGAGAAGTTTACCATATTTGTTAGCAAGGTATTTTATTATGTTATCTGATTCATGTATAGCAACACCTGTATTTGGATCAACCTGAAATTATAGTTTTAGATAGTTGACATAGCATACAATCATTTTGCATATATTCCTAATCAGTGAATTTGGAGGGTAATTTTTTGTCCATGATGAATATTTTATTCCATTTATTCATTATTCAATTTTAGCAAAATAATAAAACAACATAAAAAATTGCAAAGATTGAAGTAATCTATATTCTGAAAATGATAAATTTTCAATTCAGGCCTCTTAAAAGAATTACTCCAAGTTTAGGCCTCGTTCGAAACTTATTATGAAAATATTCATGTTTTCACTATTCAGTGCTTTCTAATTGCGCATTCTGTAAATGATCAAGAAAAAAATTCGAAGTGCACAAGTGTATTTTTCACCAAAAAAAGTCACATGCCTGCGTACTAAGTCGTTGTATTATGAAATTTTTTCATAATAAGTTTCGAATGAGGCCTATTTTCATATGATGTTTTTTTCAAAGCACGAGTTGTTCTTCTGGAAAATGGGCAAATTAGTGCAATTTAGAGCCAAAACCAGTGAGATGTGTTTGTCAACTGATCTGAACAATCTTTTATTCAATATTATCTGCACCATAATTAAATTAAGGAGTGCAAAATGTATCAAGTTAGCCAAAATTATTGTTCATAGTTCTAATAGCTGTAACACACTATTGTCATGTGTCATTGTTAAAAATATTTTAGGAAGTGAGTGAAAGCAAAAGAAAAATTATCTGACCATGTAAGGAAATTGCTTTTGATTTTGTTTCGATTTCCTGGTTGCTTTTATGGACTTCTAGTATCAGCTGCTTTAGTTTCCTGAATTTCTTGCTTTTGTTGCCAAGTTGGAGTTGGTTTTCCTACTCGACTTTGTGTTTATGCCCAAATTTCTTGCAAGCTGCACATATATAAGGTTTAAATTCGTATGCAATATTGACTATGGTCTTGTCTAATGATTTTGTTTTGATTATGACTTCCTCATGATAATCAGAAGAAGAGTCAATTTCAACCAGCATTAAAGCATATGTAGTTCATAAAATGCTTGGTGTGATTGCATCTAATCTCTGAGGTATACCAACTACATTATTAATATGCCTAAAGCTTCATCATCCCAATGTTCCAACTTCAACTAATGTAACTATTTCCAGATTGGAATATGAGTGATGGTTTCAGTTGTAAAGTCCATTCCAGGGAATCATGCTTTCGTTATTATGTATCTAGATTCATATGCATAAGGGTTATTGTCAATAGTCTTTGTAAATTCATCTGTGCTCGTAAATTGAATTATAAAGAAACCATTTGTGTGAAGTTGTAAGATAGAAAAAAATAAACACAACTGCTAGAATTACTCAAAAATGTTGCAAAATAGCTAGAATTACTCCAGGCAGTAGTGAGAAAAAAGGGACAACATGAAATACCTGAACTGCTAACATGGAGATGAAACATATGCCTCTAGAGAATTACCAGAGCGAAGTAAACCCTGCTTAGACCAACACTTATCATAGCCCAACAACTATTATTTTCACAGTTTGTACTATCTAACATTCACCTACATAGGAAAGCACATAGGTTGCTTTTTATTATACGCATTACTAAAGCAGAAAAAATATCGTTAATTTCATTTGTAAAGCACAATCTTCAAATAGTATGTAAACATCATATTACAGTAGAAGTAAAAAAAAATATGTTCATAATATATGTTAGATGCTATCCATGTTAGATGCCAAACAAAATATATAGTAGAAACCAATAATTTGTACAATATGGAACAATTTTCACTATATATGCAAGAAGGAACTATGTAAATGATCGTTAGCACCAGTCATTTCCCAAAGCAAAGTTGTTAGGGAAAAATGACGATGTTCATTTCTTCACGTCAAGTACTTTTTTATATAGAAAATGACACTAATGTTATTTTGATAGTAAGAAACGGTTTCCCAAAAACTTACTTTGTAACTTAAAAAAAAGGAAAAGAAGGAATTGAATACTGATTTTTATGCACTTTGAAACAACTTACAAACCCTGATAGGGAGATTTATCTAGCTTTCAAAATCATGAATTCAGAAAAATACAGTAAATATGTTTTTGATATGTCTTATTTAACCTTTCAAATTCTATTTACTTTGCTCATTACACTAATATCTCCTTAAATGTCTTTAATTCTAAATTTGTTCTAATCTATTATTATGTTTAGTTCAATTAAAATTAATGAAAAAACAAACTAACTTTATTATTTTTATTATCTAATCGAATGGTTGGTTTTCCAATGCTATACAGTTTTACCGGTAAATATATATGTTTGAATGTAACCTGAGCTTCTTAGGTTAAACAAAGTTAACCGAGTTTGATACTGAGAATTGCTTAGTGATGCATGTAGTTCGTTTATTCGAGGCCAATGAAATCATAAAATGTTGCAACTTAGTGTTGCAGTTGCATTACAACTGCAACATGGAAACTCGTTGGAAAAACCGAGTTGCAGTTGCATTTCAACTTGCAACTCAGTGTTGCAATACTGGGTTGCAAGTTGCAACCGAAACTCGGTTTTAAAACCGAGTTGCGCATCATGGCAACTCCATTTTAAGCAGAGTTGTGCAACTCAATAACTTAGTTTAAAACTAAGTTAACTCGGATTTAAAATAAAGTTTTGCAACTTAACAACTTAGTTTTAAAACAAATAAATGTATTTCAAAATTAGATGTATGTTTGTATTAAAATTCACACCATGAATGAAAATTGATCGATGTTAGATTTGTTTATTTAAAATCCAGTGAGATTTGAAAATTGAAATGTCTAATTTATAAATCATTTTATACATACATATATCCAAATATTTTGTTCATTTTCATTCATTTCTTTCTTTCTAAGCAAGTCACAATCTTTCTTAAGCATGTCATATGTAAGATAATAATGTCCTAAATTTCAACTGCAGTTTTTACTTAGTAAAACATGCAAACATTACAAGAATTTGATATCTCAAGGTAATTTAAATAAAAAAAATATCTGCAATGATTGTTTTATTTGATCCTAAAAAATATTTAAAAAATTTAATTTCTAACAATACTAATAATAAAACAATACCAAGTTGCTTGTATTATATGTGTCTCGTCAAACAATGCATTAAATGACTTAAACCTCTCCCTCAAAGAAGATTTAGAAACCCTAGATGAAAAATTACCACTAACATGAATTCCTTCTTCTTTCAAACAATCAAGAACTCTTACCCATGTCCCTCTTTGATAGCTAGTTGCACTTTGTCTGTATTTCCCCATCATTTTCCTTAAATAATCATCGTTGATAAATTATCTTAGCTTTGGCCATCTTTTAACTTTATTAACTAACTATGTAATGAACGTTATTCGTTGAAAATAGATGAGCTAGTGAACTGTCGTTATATAGGTTGGCCTTATTTTCAAGGTTGAACTTAAATATAGCGATTATCCAAATCAAATGTGATGACAATAGAGATTGATTCTCCGATGCAGAAAACTCAATCTCCACCACTCCATCATCGCCATTGGAATCATCGACACTCAACCTTGCAGGTCCAGAAGGTTTAGTCACAATCAAGTTAACTAAAGTTTGTTTGTAATCTAATATCAAACTAATATAATTCATCACATAACGTGTCAAAGGATGAACTGTACCTCCTAGAATTGGAACCTTGGAAGGTTCTTTGAGAACTGCATTCTCAAATTCAGACAATATCCCTCGAACCGCTTCTTTCGAAGGATGAACATGCTTTTCCGAGAGAGGCTTATTCTCGAAGTCGACAAAGAATCGCCTCCAGTTTCAATTGATGATGATTCCTCGTCTTCTAATCGATCGCCATCGCAAGAGCGTCTGTCCATGGATAATGAAGTGGTTGAATTGATTAAGGTATTGAGTTCGAGATTGTTTGATCTGGTTAGGAGGATGTTATAGAACTCGTCTTCGAGTTTCTCCAGGGCGGTTTTAGCCGAAGAGGAAGATGCTTGTTGATGTTCTAGGAGGTTTCTCACGCTTGTTGACGTTACAGAACTCGTCTTCACCAAGGCTATTCACTGCTTGTTGATGTTCAAGTTGAAGAAGACGAATAGTTACTCGAGTACAACACGGTGAAACCCTAGAAAATGATAGCTACTGTGAATCAGAAAGCATCGATGTTGAAGGCCAAGACGATGAAGAAGAGTAAGATTAGACAAGGTAATTGATTTAAATTTGAAAAGGAAAGATTACCTCTGATTTTGATTTTCAGAAGAGATGGGGTTCGAGGAGAAGCCCTAGATCTGAAAGAAAAAGGGAAAGCTACGAAATGCGTTAGAAAGCGTCCAGAAGGAGTAAGGAAGAATAGAAATAAAAATTACAAATTTATCCCCCTTACTTCACCTTATTTACATCATAAGTGAATATCCTTACGTTTGTAACCATTACAAAAGTTAAGTAACGAAAATAAGTGTTAGCATTTCGTAACAGTTAAAACCGTTGGAAATTCTAAAATTTAAGTGTTGCAAATCAACTGATTTGGTGTGGTGAAGGACCATGGGTTAGGAGTTATATTTGATATAACCGGTAAAGTGTTATCCATCACTTGCGGGCCTATAATTTGTTGATATTCCTCTAGGTCAGAATCCCAAGGCAAGCGAGTCCTAACATCCACTAGAGAAATCAAATGATTTCTACGTTTTTCTTAGGGTTTTGATAGACATAAAAATTTAGTGGGACCTTATCAGAAAATTGAAATGGTAAAATTTAACCTTTCCAATATTGTAAGAACATTTTCTATATAAAGTTATTATAATCTATATCAATAAATTTATGAAATTAATATAGTTGATAAAATGTTTATCAGTTAAGATATATAGATTAACTGATTAAAGATTGATAAAAGAAATATAAAATAAACTTACTAATAAATATTTTATGCATGTTATTGCTTCAATACCAATGCAAACACCTAATTCTATAACTACTAAATACATTCATAATTAATCACTTACGTGTTTATTTGCTTTAGAATATGTATTGTCTATTGAGTTTTGAACTCGTAAGCAATATAAGAAAATGGATATTTGATCCATATTAAATCACATACATAGGTTGTTCGGTGAAAAGTCATTGTCCGTAATGTATGAAACTTCAATGAAATCGGTTCATTTGGAATAAGCAAGTAAACTATAGTGCAAGATCGGATGTTCAACATGATTGATTACAGTAAAGATTTCCTTTGAACCATTTGACCATTTTGGAAAGAAAAGCGAATATACGAAGGAAAATGTAACTTAAAGTATATTTGGGATGAAGAGAGTGAATGACCAGTTCTGCTTCATAAGCAAACATCGAAAACAAGAATTATAAAATATAATTGATACTTAATATTGGAATAATAAATATGATTCCTACTCCAAAACGCATTTTTTATAGTAGAAGATAGTTTCCGATGAATTTTTTTCTTTTATATCAATATATTTGATCTAAAAGCTCTCAACTATAAAATGGTTATAGTAGATGAAATAAATAGCTTATATTAAATGGTTGAGTGAACCTTCATATTTCGTATGCTATTATAAGATGCAGAAATAGTGTGAAAATGCCATATAGCACTTAATGGTCACATCTAGTGTTATGATATACATGTAGTATGTCTATAGTGAGGTCACATATTATAAAATGAAAATAAATGAAATTACATGCAATAGAAATGGTTTGATTTGATCAAATAAGTGAGTATATTGGAAAGAGTTCCGAAAGTACCAAACAAATTGAATAATGATTCAATCTCAAAAGTTACTCCTCCTTATGACACATAATGATGCTTCGATAAGAAGTAATCGACCGTTATTGGACAAAGTGCAATGAATGATAAGTGAAGTTGAGCTAACTTCTTTCTGTAAGATCCATTCTTAAAAATAGTACATAAGGTTAAAATAAATTTTATATAAAGAATTATTTGCAAAATCATACAAGATGGGGGTTTATGTGAAACCCTAACATATCACAGAAAAGGAGTTGGTAGGTTGTGCAAGCCGAAAGACTAGATGTCGTAATTGTACATGAGGATTCTTGTATGAATCGCCCTAAAAGAGTTTAGGAACGATCGTCATTGGATGACTAATTTATGTTTTGAATGTAATTATCATAAACCCAAACCAAGTAAGTTTTATGTAATACCTATTCGATTACATTGAGAAGAAATTATTGTTTCAAAAAAATACAAATTCGTGGCGAAGGAATTGCTTCTACAAATTATTCGTAATAAATAGACTTGGATACGATCCAAAAATAAAAATGATAACAATGGATGGAATAAAATTAACAGGACTAAATTGACACAACACATTAGAATATCTAATGGTAAATCTCGCACATCAAAGAAAAATTATTAATTTTAATAATGTCGAGAAGAGAAATTCCTTACCCTTGAATAGTCTATTAAGAGTATTGACTCTAACAAGTGGCACAATGTGAAAATTAGAAATGGATTCATAGTATGTTATCAAAATATGATTTTTATATTGGTACCTAAAAAGGATATGATCCATCAAGTGCAAAAGTGTCTTCAAGAAGAAGACCGATGTGATTGGAATATATGTGACGTTAATAAGAATAACATCGTAAATTTTAATTGTTGAAACTAACGTAATAGATGCATCATTCAATGTGTTATAATTAATTTGGTTTTACTCACAAAACATTGGTGGGTATGACTTTGAATTTTGGTACATATATGTTGAAACAAAAAAATTCTAAATTATGATTTAGAATAGACTGTTACACATGACAACCAAAATGTCTCAAAGCCAGTGGAAGCAATAACCGAGTTTGTGAGTATTGGATATGATCCGAAAAAGGATACGAAAGTGTTATTAGATAAGCATCAGAGTTAAGTAAGTATTTTGACAGAGAAATAATATAATTTGAATTTCGGTCAAAATGTAGAGGAAGCATGTGTTTATAAGAAAGAATATTAATATGTGCTAAGATATAATCCTAAACTATAAGTAAACAACAAACTAGTGATTGTTAATGATGTATCCATATTAAAATCGTTTCATTTTGGTTGCTTAGTACTCGACATTGGATTTGAAAAATGACATCTTTTATCTATACTATACTATTATTAGTGGGATTGGTTTTCTTCGCTCTAAATCATGCCACGCATATTTTAGAACCCACCCGTTCGTAATAAAGAACATTTTTTTATCGCTTTCCCTTTACTCTCTTCTTATCCTAATACTGCATATCCATTTATCCTAGTCGATACCCCAATTCCTATCCAAAAGCCAAATCTCAAGATGAACGCGGATCCACAACCATGGATGCTTTGCCGGACATTATGGCGAACTTTAAGTTACAATAAAAAGGTAAAGCAGCCCCACGGTGCCATCCAAATCCATATCAATCAGATCCAGACCTTTCAACCCATTTTCATTCAAGGACGTTTCCAATTCCACCACAAACACCAAATCAAGCTAGGCTATCTCAATGGCGATAAGCCTATATAAGATGACGATAAGTTTGGAGGGATGCCTACGATTAGGAGCAGAAGCGGTAATAATAAGGTTGAGTATGAAGATGTACTTGTATCAAATTTGAGTAAAGGAGGTGGGCATATGGAAGGATCCAGTGGGTTTGATGATTTTCTTGGCAGATTTGGTTCTTCTAATTCCAGTGGTGAATAAAAACAGTGTGTGAATTTTGGTGGTTTTGAGAAGTTGATTCTTGGATTTGGAGGAAATAATCCACTGAATAGAAGGTGAACTATAAATGTTTTTAAAAATAATAAGTTGCATATGCTTCATGATTATTAGTTTCATTGAAATATTTTAATTTGTGTAAAATACTTGAGGGTTTAGGCACATGCTTCTAAAAAAATAGAAAATATAAGACTTTGTTTACTTAGTTACTTTATTCAAATACCTTGGTTCATTTTTTGTATATTTATCCAATATTCTTGGTATAATGGTTGTAGTTGTGGTTATAGACCAATCTACAAATGCAACAATAATTGTAGGATGTAGAGGTTAACTTTGTTTATTGCTTGCTAACAAAATCAAGTTATGTAGTTTTTAATGGTTTTTTGTTTCCGCGGTTTATACAGTGCCTGGATACTTGAAGAAAGGGAAATAGTTTGTTGATTTATTGAGCTAGAGGGTTAAAATGACTACACATTTCATTTATTTTTTCCATGGCTACGAGTGAGGATAAATTTGGGAACGTTGACTGAGTTGCAAAGCCCATCAAACGGTCAAGAAGTAGTCTCATTTGAGGTGAATTTTTTTTATTTGGTTGTTATATTCTTATTCTTTTAATATTAGCTCAAGATTAATATATACATTTACATAAAATGGATATGATACATCATAACAAGTCATTTTTCTCATAAGAACCAAGTTTATTAGGAATATAATACCAAAATTACTCCACACCTTAAAGTTTAATTTCCATTCATGGCATAAAAATATCTGTTAATGAGAGCCCAAACAAGCATGGTGCAACATGCTTATAAAATGCATGTGATAGTTGAAAATTAACATCGGACTTTTCTAATTATTCATCTATGATTCATAATTAAACCATGCACATATCTTATGCCCTCATAGTCAAAACTTTCAATAAATTATGTCTATTACCATTTAACACTTAAAAGTTTTGACCTCACATTGTTGCTAAGAAAAAAAGGTTATCTTTAACTATATCAAATATTCTTGCATGTTTTGGTTTAGAGGTTAAGAATTTTCATGATACAGTTGTTCTTTGGATTTTCTTAGAGCCTTATTATCCTAACATATTTACAGGCATCTTCCAGGCAACTAAAATTATAAAATAGATATTTAATGCAAATCATAAAATGTTCATACAATTTATACAGATGTAATCGACACGTTATTGGTAGACCATCCATCTTTTGTGTGGAAGAGTCAACAATACTCATTAGTCATATTCAGTAGACATGGATCGGTATTTACATATAAGACTAGATAGTATTAATAATAACATAGATTGAAAACCAATTACTTCAATTTATAGCACTTTAAATATAATGTAACAATTATTTCTTAGCCAAAAGGTCATCGTGGCGATGGTGGCCTTGATGTTGCTACTTCAAGTGAATCACATGCCATGATTTTGATGCATTTTCCACAAATGTGTATCCCATAAAATATATCAATTTTGTATTATTTTATTAACACTTATATTCTACTCAAGCTACTTCTAGGTAGCCTTGCATAAGTGCCACAGTTTGAAAGTTTTAAAAAACTTAAGGAAAAATGAATGTAACTTGCATGAAATTCCAACATTGTATGATTGTGCATTTTACTTATTTTTTAAGAACTTTTATGTGGGTTTGTCATAACACGTTAATTTTAAAGCATTTTAATGTGTACATAAAAAACCGAAAAAAGCACTTATGAATTTGGTTATCCCTAGTAAAAAGAAGTGTGCCGAAATTTAGTTCAAGAAAAAAATTAGCGTAGTAGGTTTTCATTTTATATCTAGATTAGTCCTTATTTCCTATCATCATACTGGTAAATTTTGGCTGAGTATGAATTTGCAGTCTAGGAAAAGATGTTTTGTCCAACAACTCTTGAAGAGGTGCTCTAAAGTAATTCTACGTAGGCTGATACTGAGAGTTCTTCTACAAAAGGTAGAGTGATCGTTCTAACTTTATCATTTGGAAGTTCTATCGAGGTAAATAAATATATTAGTCATTATCAAGATCACACACACTATACATACACACTCACACACACGCACATATATATATATAATAGTAAATATATGTTTCTTGAGCCACGCATTTATTTAGATGGTTCCATATCCTCCTTAACAGTCAAGGGGAAGCACATATTTAATCATAATTACAATTCTTACACGTTTTTGTCGTAACATAACATCATTTTGCTTACACTATTAGTATTACCATGAAATTGCTTGAATCGACGATTGCTGCTGGTAATTTTTTTCTTCAGTTGACCCATCCTCATTTTTTCAGATTTATTATACTGGTGCGTTGTTGCTCAAGTATTCTTAATTTTAATCGTAACTCTTTGTTGTCCAATATTTAGGTACAACTTTGTATAATTTTCTCACAAAATACTTATTCTTGCATACACGATGTATAAATGTGTGTATTTTGTGCTATTACTCAGGATATACCTTGAGTAAAATCTCTTTTACTCTTTTACTATTTAGTATGTATGGTTAAATAAGCTTTACCTAGAATTGACTGCAATAGCATTTACTTTTTGGATGGGAAAGTTGGCCAAAGTAATTTTTTTTCGATTTGTTTCGCTTATATTCCCATGTGGTCATTCGATATGCATTTATTAATAGTGGTTGAGAAGAATACATGAGTGCAAAAAAGAGAAAATTCAACTAAACCTAAACCTAGATATATTGACTCGCTATATTTTACTTTTATTATTGTACTCAACCATTCAACTAGAATGTTTTGACAGAATATGTGAATAACTAACATGTTTTTACCTTTAAATATTGTCCTTCTATGCTTACTAAAAGGCTATAACAAAGTCAATAGGTATACATACACTAGAAATCATACATGCTCCACATAATCAGAGCATTCAAAAATTAGGCATAGTAATATCCATTTTGGACTGTGTTACATACATACATACATATACACACACACATATACATACATACATACACATAAATACACACACACATACATATATAGATATAGATACACACACACACATACATACATACATACATACGTACGTACGTACGTATATCTATATCTATATATGTATGTGTGTGTATGAGATAGGATCTGCAGCCTCCTTATTTGAACTCCATCATGTAGCCCCTCGACGTCAGCTACATGTTGATATTTAAATATTTGGGCCAAACATTTTAAACAAAATTATTATAAAATAAATTTAAATTCACTTATTGACAAGGTATAGAGAAAGTGATTCCATAGCTATAACAGCTTTCACCCTTGTCTCTAACCGTTTCATATTTTACTATCACTTCTGCTGCATAGTAAAATCTATGATAGCTATCTCATAAACTAATCATGTAAGGATCCGCCTTATTATTACCAAAAATGACACTTAATACATCCTCGGTATTCGTGTGTCGATTATTTAGTCATCTGAAAGACACGTCGCTAGTGTAAAAGAAAGAAAGGTAGAGTAGGAGAAACTAAACAACGTCGAATCTCACAATGCAGTGGAACAATATATATTACCCAACATAATATCTTACAAAGTCATTCCAAAATATTATATCAGAGTCATACTAGTACAAGTTCTATCCTAGGACAGTTTTAATAGCCCCTACCTAACAGATACAATATACCTAATATACAGTGGAAGACAAGGTAATAACTAGCTATTGATGAAGCCTCCTTCTCCAAGCTCCTTCAAAATGCATCCGTGGAAACCTGCACTACTTGGCTGCCCATAAAAATTTGAGCACCCAAGTGTTTTAAGAAAAGAAACTAAAACGTGGGGTCAGACATAGATCTCGTGTGAGTAAACTCAACAACTGAATTATTATGTTTATAATCTTTTTAAAATCAACGATATCTCGTAAGACCATGCTGTACATAAACATAGACAGGTTTTTACCTTACAATAACCAAAACACTTTTCATAGAAAATCCTTTGATATTATAATAGTGTCTAGAGTACAAATACTTATTAATCATAGCTGAAATTATTACAGTAATTAAATTCCAACATACTCGGTTCAAAATCAAAACCGTAAAGGCACGTATTGGAGATTGGATTCCATACTATGACAAGGTAAGGAATTACCTTTTAATGGTACATCTCTAGATAAAATGCATCGGGTCCGACAAGAACATCTTGCACCCCTACCACACAGAACTGGCCTACCACTTGATTAGTAGTACTGAATACCCTAATGTGAGCGACCCATATGGCCATGTTGCATGCCCAATTTTTGTTATTTCCCAGTTGATAAGGCTTGAGGCTACGTTTTACCTTTGTATAGCACTTTCCACTTGGAATGCTAACATTGCACTCCAAGCAACAATGCGATACCAACATTCATCCACACAAGTTGTCCAAAAAATGGATAAACCGAAGGAACTACATCTACTACGTCCATTTTGGAATCACCATCGGGATTAGTAGCAAGCAGCCCTTGTACTTCAAAAGAGCTTTATCTTCAACTCCATCATCTTCAAGATGTCTTCACTTCGAAACAATTGAGTTGGATCGAAGTGGTTTTCTGATAACATATCTAATTCTGATCTCTTTGAAAAACAATCGATAGTTTCCAGTAAACTCAACCCCGGTTCTTTAGGAAATAAGTCAAAAGATAAGATCGGAGATCACCTCCTAACCGTTAGTGGACGGATTTCCTAAACATTTTTCATAGGAGAATGAAACGAGATTTATACACACAGTACGTCATCATCGAGGATGACTGTGCCATATAACTTACATGTTTCTCCTAGATATTACCAAATTTATGTTTTGGGTCCAATTTCGATAGTCATTTATTTAATTATCAAGTAAACAAACAACAACCAATTCCATTTGAGATTTATTTATCCATATTAACCACTAAGCCTCAAAACAAATTTTTATTTAATAAATCTCTTTTCAAAACAAATTTAACATTAGTATATGTCCAATTACCCTAATATTTTTACTGTCATCAACTAAATTCATATTAACGTAGTTTTTAATTACGTTTAATTGCAATGGATTTAGATCTAATTCAATAAATTAAATAAATGGGTAAACAATTAATAATGATCACTATTTGCCTAATTTAATCCCATTCATACTTTATTATCAACCAACAATTATTATAATTACTTATCTAGCATTAATTCTATCAAATTATAATTTATTACGTATTATTTCATCAATTAATGTAACTTTGAATTTATTTCCCGGTTTACTAATTACAATCCATTATAACATTACAATTGTTTCAATTAATTGGTATTGCACTAAATTAGTTATTTATCCACTTGCGTTAACGTTCTTACCATAATTTGCATTCAATTACTATCAATCAATATATCATTTCATCGGTTAATTCAATACTTACTCTTATTTACTTATTTTCAATTCTATAACCAAGTGCAACAATTTACACTATTTCATTATTAGGATTTCACTCCAATTGTCAATAATTAGTTTCAATTACCAATGCTACATTTCATTTTTAACATTCACTTCATTATAAATTATAAAGTTTTTACTACTTTCTAATTTAATTAAAAAAAATCTTATTAAATTAACCAATTTGATCATCGAAATTTTACGGGTCGTTACACTCTCCCCCACTCAAAACTTTTCGTCCTCGAAAAGGAAAAAGGAGGGAAAGAATGAATTAAGTAGTCAATACATCTTATTCAAAATATTAAATTTATAAACAAATAAATTTACAAAATTTAACAATTTAAATAAAATATATCTATTTATAACTATTAAATCTTTTTATAGTCAAATTAATAAGGTTTGGAAAATATTTTTCAAAATTTTTCTAAGTCCAAAATTTACGAAAAATTTCAGCAGAGTCCCCTTTGTACGGGGTGGCTCGGGAGAAATTATAATATCAAATATAACAATATGTAACATACATCTTCCAAAATAATATATATCCCAACACGGGAAAATATAATAGTGCTATAAAACCGTAATCCGAAAACTTACTGTTACAAATTAAGCGAGAAAACAAAATGTTTTATATTATTCAATCTTCTTACCTACAGCTGATACAGAGATGTATATTTATATACATGAGATACAAACAGCCCAACACAAAAGCCCAATACACTAAAGCCCCAATGAAACTAATATGAAAGCAAATACAATTTGAAAAGAAACATACTAATGAACCCTTGTCACTAATGAACCTACTCGCAACACTCCCCCTCAAGTTGGTGCATGTAAATTCACCATGCACAACTTGCTTCTCAAGTATTCCATCTTCTTTCCATCAACAGCCTTAGTAAACACATCAGCAGTTTGCTCCTTCGTTCCAATATGCTTAGCACACACCAAACCCTGTTGCATTTTCTCTCGAACAAAGTGACAATCCACTTCAATATGATTAGTTCTCTCGTGTAAAACTGGATTTGAGGCAATATAAACAGCAGCTTGATTGTCACAAGCCAAAATAATTGGCTTCTGCACTTCAAATCCAGTTTCAGACAGTAAGTGATCTACCCACATTTCCTCGCACACTGCTTTTGCCATGGCCCTGTACTCAGATTCTGCACTCGACCGAGCTACAATATTTTGTTTCTTACTCTTCCATGATATTAGATTCCCTCATACAAACACACAATATCCTGTTGTAGATTTCCTGTCCACCCTAGAACCGGCCCAGTCTGCATCAGAGAAACATTCTATCTCTGTATGACCATGATTCAAATACATAAGACCATATCCAACTGTTCCTTTTAAATATCCTAATATTTGCTCAACAACTTTCCATTGATGCACTGTTGGTGAATTCATATACTGGCTCACTATGCTGACAGCATAAGCTAGATCGGGTCTGGTTATAGAGGTAATTTAACTTTCCAACTAGCCTTCTATATCTCTCTGGCTCATTGAATACTTCTCCTTTCACTGACAGATCAATGTTTGGTATCATTAGAACTTTGCATGGCTTCACACCAAGTTTTCCGGTCTCAGCTAATAGGTCCAAAATATACTTCCTTTGAGATAAAAATATTCCTTCCTTATTTCTGATGACCTCAACACCCAGAAAATACTTCAATTCTCCTAATTCTTTAGTATGAAACTGCTTATGAATATACTGTTTTAGAGAGATGATTCCTGCTTCATCACTTCCTGTGATAACAATATCATCAACATAAACAACTAAAAGAATGATACCTGCACTAGATCTCTTATAGAATACTGAATGGTCAAACTTGCTCTTCATAATACCAAATGATTCCACAACATTGCTGAATTTTCCAAACCATGCCCTTGGACTCTGTTTTAGTCCATACAAGGTCTTGTTCAACTTACACACCAACCCATCTTCAGCTTTAACCTTAAATCCAGGAGGTTGAACCATGTACATTTCTTCTTGTAGATCACCATGTAAGAAAGCATTTTTATTGTCCAATTGATGCAGTCTCCAGTTGTACACAGTTGCCAAAGAGATGAGTAATCTAATTGAAGTTAGCTTAGCCACTGGAGAAAAAGTTTCTAAGTAATCTACCCCATATACTTGTGCATAACCCTTTGCCACAAGTCTGGCTTTATACCTTGCAATAGTCCCATCTGGATTGACCTTAACTGAATAAACCCATTTACACCTAATAGCTTTCTTGTCTTGAGGTAATTTAACCAAATCCCATGTTTTGTTTGCTTTCAAAGCATTCATCTCTTCTATCATAGCATTATACCAGTTAATATCAGATAAAGCTTCAGTGATATTCTTTGGTGTAGTCACACTATCAAGAGTCTTGAGAAGTAAACATGTTTGAGCTGGTAAATGATCATATTTCACATATGATAATATAGGGTATGTACATTGTCTCTTACCTTTCCTCAAAGCAATGGGGAGATTTAGTTCTGGATCAATAGTTGGAACTGGTTCATGGACTGGAACCTCTGGTTGAGCAACAGTTGCTTCTTCTTGTGTATTATCATTCAAGGTGTATATAAGAAAATCATCGACTTCATCATTCATCTGCTGGGTATTTCTGATGAATTTTGTTAAGCTTGAAAGTAAGGTATGTCTTCATGAAATGTTACATCAACAGACACAAGATACTTTCCAAGACTTGGACAATAACATCTATAGCCCTTTTGAACACGTGAATATCCCACAAATATACACTTAACTAACTTAGGATCAAGTTTAGATAAATTTGGGCTGACATCTCTAGCAAAACAAGTACATCCAAACAATCTAGGTTTAACTGAGTATAATGGTTTATCTGGAAATAAGAGTTTATATGGTATCTCACCACTTAGCACTGATGATGGCATCCTATTAATGAGGAAAAAAGCAGTTAACACAGCATTAGCCCAAAAGTATTTTGGCATACTTGTTTGGAACATTAAAGCTCTTGCTGTTTCCAATAAATGTCTATTCTTACGTTCTGCAACACCATTTTGAGACGCAGTATCTACACAAGAAGTCTCATGGATTATGCCTTTATTACTCATAAACTCCTGTAATGATTCAGATGTATACTCTTTTGCATTATCACTCCTCAGTGTTTTGATCACAGCATTAAATTGATTTTCAATTTCAGCACAAAATTTACAAAAAATAGAGTATAACTCAGATCTACTCTTCATAAGAAATAACCATGTTGTGCGTGTATAATCATCCACAAACGTGACAAAATATCTAAAACCAGGCTTAGAAATGACACCAGATGGTCCCCATATATCAGAATGAACAAGCTCAAACATAGAATTACTTCTTCTATTTATTCTTGGATTTGAAGACAATCTATGATGTTTAGCATATTGACATGACTCACAGTTTAGAACTTGTAAAGAATTATATTCAGGACATAATTTCTTGAAATTAAGTAAAGATGGATGACCCAATTTACAATGAACCTTGAGTGCTTCATCTTTATTTATACAGGCTACAGCAATTGATTAACCTTCCTCCAGCACATATAATCCATTTTGCTCATAACCTTTAGCAATAATCCTCATGTTCTTTAATTCCTGGAATACACAATGATTGGGGTAAAAGGATATGCAACAATTCATTTCCCTGGTTAGCTGACTAACTGACAACAGATTAAAAGCTAACTTTGGAGTATGTAAAACTGAGGTTAATGACAATTGTGTAGTGAGATTAACAGTTCCAGATCCATTTGTGTTTGCTACTGAGCCATCAGCTAAAGTAATATATTTAGCACATTTATTCTCTTGAAATTCAGTGAATAATTGTGAGTTACCTGTCATGTGATCTGTTGCTCCTGAATCAATTATCCACTTGTTGGATCTAGCCACTGTTGATACAGAATTTGATGCATTCTTCAATCCTTCTTTGTATTCAGTGAACTTCACATATTCCTCTGCATTAACTAACACAGAACCATCTTCAGTCTCCTTTACAACATTTGTAGTATGATTTGGTGGACTTTGCCGTTTGTTATTATCATATGATCCACTACTTCCATTATTTTGTCTTCTTTTAGCAAGTTTCCAGCAACTTTAATATGTATGTCCAATCTTTTTGCAATAAGAGCATGAGTTTGAAGTATTCATAACTCTCCTTTCAGATCTAACCATTCCTCCAGAGTTTCTTTGACCAATTAGAGCACTGCTATTAGATGCGGTAGGGTTTTGATTACTTGAACTATCAGACCTCAAAATTCGACTAAATACTTCTTGTAAAGATTTAACATCAGATCCAGACAATACTTGTGCTTTGGCTGATTCAAATTCAGATGGAAGACCTCCAAGAAAACTCATAATAGCCATCTGCTCCCTTTGTTGCTGTTGAGTTTTCACATCTGAACTTATAGGCAATAGCAGATTGAATTCTTCATAAATCCTTTTGAAATTCATGAAATAATTCATTAAGGTTTGATCCTGTTTCTCTACACGATAAAATGACTTATATATATCATACATTCTGCTTAGATTTCCTTTTCCAGAATACAGAAATTCCAAATAATCCATCAGCTCTTTCACAAACTCACAATGATTTATCAAACTAATAATACTACTGTCAATAGTATTCCTGATTTGAAGAAATAGCCTAGCATCATCCCTAAGCCATACCTGATCCTCTTTAACATCTGAATCTTCAGCAGGTGGATTTCTTCGAAGATGATCATCCTTATCAATACTTCGAAGGTAGAGTCGAATAGTCTTGCTCCAATCAAAATAATTTGATTCCCCCAATTTATGCTCAGTAATTTTCGACATTACAGGCATTACATCCATGATCGATTTGCCTTCCGACATATTGAGAATCGATTAGGAAATAGGTAGAAGAATCAACGAGAAATTATTTTGGATCGAGCTGCTCCGATACCATGTTACAAATTAAGCAGGAAAACAAATTTTTTTATATTATTCAATCTTCTTACCTACAGCTGATACAGAGATGTATATTTATATACATGAGATACAAACAGCCCAACGCAAAAGCCCAATACACTAAAGCCCCAATGAAACTAATATGAAAGAAAATACAATTTGAAAATAAACATACTAATGAACCCTTGTCACTAATGAACCTACTCGCAACATCTGACTTCTAATCAGGCGATTGTGGGTTCGAGTCCCACCGGGTGTGCCATGTTACAAATTAAGCGGGAAAACAAAATGTTTTATATTATTCAATCTTCTTACCTACAGCTGATACAGAGATGTATATTTATATACATGAGATACAAACAGCCCAACACAAAAGCCCAATACACTAAAGCCCCAATGAAACTAATATGAAAGCAAATACAATTTGAAAAGAAACATACTAATGAACCCTTGTCACTAATGAACCTACTCGCAACACTTACCAACTTGTCGGGCAAACAAACGCTTAATTATGAAACCAAAAGCGGTAGCAATTGCTTCCATAACCTTCATTTCACTTATATAATCTAAAAAGAGTTAATAATTATATTGAATGAAATATTAATTTTAGTTCAATTATCCATTCATATCAAACAAAACAAATAGTTGTTCGGCTTCAAAAACTTTAAATTGTACAGAATGGAAAATAAACTATTAAGTGCACCATTTACTCAACAGTCTTAGGTGAAACTAAATATATTATTTATACATCCAAATAAATTTAAAGTATCCTTGCCCAAACACAATAAACCAAACAAACAACAATTTCAAACAATAGATCAAGTTCATTCTTATTAATTTCATTTCATACATTTGTTGTTTGATTTCCTTTTCATTCGTACAATGATTTGTCTTTTTATTTTACATTTATTTCTTGAAAATTTTCATTTTTATTTATTCATATCGTGTAAATTTTCTTTTTATTGCATTACATTCATTCATTTCTCAATTTCATTTATTTTCATTCATTTATCCATGGTATTCATGTTCAATTCAGTTACTTGGCATATCAATTTCATTTACTTAAGTTTAAAATCATCTACTTACAACACTTGCCTTCTATCATATTTTATTATGGTAACATTTCAATTGTAATTTAAGTTTATAACTCTATAACATCAATACTTATTTATTACAGAGTTTCATTGAATACTTTTGTTATTTCAAGTTTTACTTGTATAATATCCTATTACATTTTCTTATTAAACATTACAACTTTTAATTAAGTTATATATATGCCTTTAAGGATGTAATTGAAAATTACACAAGTTTATCTTATTTATTTTAATTAATCTAATGTTCAATAATCATATCCTTTGCTTTTTTATAGATTATAAATTTCAACTTCCTTATTATTTCATTTATAACCTAGCACTTAATCTCTTATTTTAATTAAAGGTTCCAATTATTAATTAGTTGTATTCCATTTCCCTACAATAATTGAAACTATTAATTAACGGAAATTTAAAAAATAAATACCGGTTTAAATTTCAAATCATTTTAAAATAATAGATAAATATATATACTTACAACTACGTATCCAATTATATTTAAAACAATTTAAAATTTATATTTGTTTATCAAAATAAAACTGTAGTAAAACTACTACGGTGGCCTTCCCACTTAGAAACTCGAAAATGAATGTCGATGATGCGTGCACTCATCACCGAAATTATTTTCCAGCGACGGAGAAGGAAGTACAAAACTTATTTCTTTTCAGAATTTCTTTATAGCAATTCTTCCAAATCATATTGAAATATTTATAACAGAAATTTTTTCTAATAATATTATTATTATATTCCAAAATCATTCGAATTTTTTTCAAAACTCTGGAACTTAAATTCTAAATTTCTAGTTTATTCTCATTTATTTTTACTTTTCAAATGAACCTATATTAAAATAAATTCACTACCTAACAACAATTATATTACAACCAAATATATATCATTTATAAAAATTTATTATATATATATAATATAATATGCAAAATTATTTCATTCACCTATATTCAAAACAAATATTGTGTCGGTCTGTCCTATTAAGTGTTTAGAAATCCTTATTGATGTCATAGCGTCCTATGCACCAACCAGAATTTATAAATACAAAACAGAACAAATTAACACAATATCAAAACCTTTTTATAACACTAACAAATACGCTCTCTCATATATATACGCTCAGCGACTCATCATAGGGTAGTACTACCCTATTAATAAAGAGTCAGACCCCACAAAGCTAAGGTTTTTGCTAAACCAAAGCTCTGATACCAAACGTAACAGACCATCTTTTTGTACGCTTTAAATCGATGATAAACCACACATGTCAGACTCAAACCATACAAAAGAGCAGATTGTTATTGGGGTGAATAAGAAAAACAAAGCAAGAAATAAAACAAAATAAAATCTCACAGCGGAATGACAAAATATAAAAATCAAATAACAGTCCATGAGCTATTTTGCAAAACATTTGATTATACTTATATAACACATATCAGAGACACACATGCTAGAGAATAATAAATAATGCAGCGGAATACATGATGCAGTGAAATAGAATGAATAATAGTAATACAATCTTCGTCTTCGTCTTCGTCCTCCAGCAATAAGGTCTTCAAATCCTGAAATGCTCAGGCTGACCTGAGCGAATTGAAAAGACAAAACACTCGAGTCAGAGCTAAAAGATCTTATGTAAGTTAAATCAACGGTAAAATATGAGTGGAACAGTGTCAGAGATATTTATGGGGTTTGACATCTCTTATCCAGTGTCAACTTGAGTGCAGTAACTTAAGAGATGTTCGGGATTTACATCTTCTAAGGATTCGTTAAACTATCTACTATGTAGTAATATACGCTATTATAATAGTGTCTAATAGTAAAATAAACTTACTTTAAAATAGCGTTAAGGCTTTACATTTTCCATCTTAACACATAATAATGCCAATAGTCTATACAGTACCGTAATACCTCTTGATCGGGAGGCTACCAGAGGATACTCCATAGGTACGACACAAATCAAACTCGTACAAGGCGCACTAGGGTAGGTGACATGGTACAATTAGGCAGTGCCAGGGTAGATATACCAATTACTATCCGGGCTGGTGGTAACACATAGCCGCAGCTACCGCCCACCTCGAGCTACACCCCCAAATCAAAAATCAAAAGTGGCCACCAAAACAATCTCAAATTCAGAATATAATATCGAAGGAGTGTGTCCGATCAGAGGAGCTACCTCATTGGCCCGAGAATTGCTCATGCTTAGCCACCTTATGCCAACTCACGGGAGTCGGGTCCATGTATATACCTCAATAGAACGCCGCCGCCATCCTACTTCATTCTGGAATCTCCACCATGTACACGGTTGTTAGAGTGGTTTTCGGAGTTGGCAGAGAGTATGACAACTTCCGATCCCGGTCTCTTTAACAACCAAACGTTATTATAACACTGCGGTCATTTTAAATAGTTTATACTTTAAAACCAAAATATCATTGCCCTTTCAAAAACCATATAAATACGATATCATTTCCGTTTCAAAACCAAATAAGATATCATTTCTATTTCAAATATATCCATTTTCCAAAGCCATAACATTTTCAAAGTTATAACACTTCGAAATCAAAACCACTTGAAATATAACACTTTCAAATCATAATAGTTTGAAACTCATAACTTTGGAACATAACTTCCATCACTTAAATGGTTTAAATATTAAAATACTTTATATAATAAAATAGCTTCTTCAATTTCACAAACCAATTCCAAAACAGCTCGAATTTCTAGATTTTAAATTTAACCAAATCCCAAATCATAAATTTCAATTCAGTCTAGTTTCCAAATAAACTATTCCAAATTTTATTGATTTCACAACAGATTTGATCCACAGAATAAACCATTTCAAATTCAATATATTTCAAACTTTAAGTATTCAACGATTTCAAAACTAAGTTAGGTAATTTCATATATATATATATATATAATCCAATTTTTTATTATTTAGTTTTGAAATTTTTTTACTTAATAAATCATTTATCATTTAAATAAAACCCAAATTTCAAGTAACTAAATATTTCCTTAAATTTATTTATACTTGAAATATTCATTTAATTCACCTTAAACCAAAATCAAGTTATAAAAATCATACCTTCTAAAATTTCAAATTTAATAAATTTCATATCAAACTTCTTTGAGTCTAATTCTTAAATAAATTCAATTTCAAATAAATCTTGAATTTATCTTCCAACCTTAATTAATTTAAATCATTATAAACTCTATATTAAAATATAATTTAAATACTTAACCATATTATCTTCAATAAAAATCAAACTTATTATTCAGCTTATTCTATATTGAAACAAATTATACATAACTTAGAATCAAGAATAAATTAACATTTATATAATATCTAAAATCAATATTTACATAAAACCATATATTCCTTCCAAAACCATAGAAATCCTCTTAAAATATTTTTATATATAGACCACGGTGTCTGTGTATAATTTTCTATCCTATGGTCAAGTGATACGGACTTTTATCATTTCAATCCACAATTTAATATTTTACGGTTGTATATCATTTCAAACCGCAATCCCGAATGAAATAAAAATCCATAACAAACTTGTAGTTTATAACAATATAAAATACAACATCCATTCATCCAATATCAATAATCAAACATTTATCACAATCGTCATCCAATTTAATCAATAACATCAATATAGAACAGATAATAAACAACAAGTATTTACTGGCAGTTTATATTCAATAATAAATTAAATAACTATTTTATCCAAATAAATTAAAATAAACTGAGATGATGATTCAAAATATGCCAAACAGTCATAAATAAATTTCTAATCACATCATAAATCGATTTAACAAACATAAGAAATTTTAGAAGTTGTAAGTGGGTTAAAACACTCACCTTTTGAATTTAAATTGAATTTAAATCCAATTTAAACCTAAAATTCAAACAGTTTCAGAATCCATTCAAACCAGCATTAGAATGTTCGAAATTCCAATACGATCCTAGCAGAGAAAATCGTGCGTGAAACGGACCTCGTATGCAAAAGTTATGTGAATCAGAACAATTGGATTTAAAAATTTATAAAATTTAAACATACAAATACACAAAAGACACGTCACCTCAACAAAACGAAACCCTAACTGGAACCTCGGGCTCGCATGTTTGAACAGGAACGAGCCGCCACCCCTTGGCCAATTTCCACCGCTTCACAAGCGACGACCACCACATCGGGGCAGGCCATCGTGCCAAGCTTGCCGAGCCGCGCATATCGTATTCTCGCGCTTCTCCAACCTCACCAAAAAATGACCCGCCGACGCTACTTCCCACGCTCCGCCACTGCGAATCCCAGGACCAACGATGCAAGTGTACCTCATGGATGAACTCGATTTGACTCCCTCCACGCGACTGTACCATCTGATCGTCGCCCCGTCATAGATCCACCGTCAAAACGAACCACCACCTACGGATGGCCAAAACAAAATCCATGATTTCAGGATAAACGATGATTCGAATCCAAAAACGAATTGCAAAACTGAGATGCCTCGTCTAGAGCTTCAAATCGATATATAACTCGATATTATTTGTGGAGTTTGAAATTTTGATTTGAATTTGATTTTGAAATTTGCAATTGGGAATTTAGGATTTGTCTGCCATTGAGAAAGAGGGGCAATTGAAATTTTTGTACCTACAAAAATGAGAAATAGAAAGGCTGCTAGGGTTTTTAACGACATATAAATTGGCAGAACACAATAGAAATAAATGGGCTTGATTGGTTTGGAAAATTGAACGGTAACGACCCGAAAACCCATTTCGACTCTGGAACGAAAATGGGTTAACCCATATATCAAAATAGATGTTTTTAAATATTTTAAACGTAATGGAATAGGTTTCAAGTCCAAATTCCATCGTATGAAGAAGTTATGCTAAAATTAAGTTATTTCAAATTGATTTCAATTAAATTGATTTCTAGGCGTTTCGAGTCCGACGATCAAACGACAAGTCCGATTGCTATGAAACTTGAAATCCTACAATAATTCACCGTTACGGATCTGATGAAACTGGTTTCGTCGAAATCTGAGTCAGTGGCCAAAAATGACTATATTTCAGTCAATTAAATAATTTAATATTAAATTAATTAATCACTTCTTCAATTCAAATTTAATTATTTACCATTTCTATCGTTCCTGATTACAATTAAACTTATAATTCATTAACCAAAATTTCCATGTCAATCAAATAAGGATTTATTGCAAAATTTATAGTGTTTACCTTCAATTTAAGTAAATTCAAACAAATTAATTCAATTTGTTTTAAATCTCTTTATTCAATCTATCATCATCTTGTGGATAAATTTAACATTAGTATATATCCAATTACCCTAATATTTTTACTGTCATCAACTAAATTCATATTAACGTAGTTTTTAATTACGTTTAATTGCAATGGATTTAGATCTAATTCAGTAAATTAAATAAATGGGTAAACAATTAATAATTATCACTATTTTCTAATTTAATCCCATTCATACTTTATTATCAACCAACATTCATACTTTATTATCAACCAACAATTATTATAATTACTTATCTAGCATTGATTCTATCAAATTAAAATTTATTACGTATTATTTCATCAATTAATGTAACTTTGAATTTATTTCCCAATTTACTAATAACAATTTATTATAACCTTACAATTGTTTCAATTAATTGGTATTGCACTAAATTAGTTATTTATCCACTTGCATTAACGTTCTGCCATAATTTACATTCAATTACTATCAATCAATATATTATTTCATTGGTTAATTCAATACTTACTCTTATTTACTTATTTTCAATTCTATAACCAAGTGCAACAATTTACACTATTTCATTATTGGGATTTCACTCCAATTGTCAATAATTAGGTTTAATTACCAATGCTACATTTCATTTTTAACATTCACTTCATTATAAATAAAGTTTTTACTTCTTTCTAATTTAATTACAAAAATCTTATTAAATTAACCATTTTAATCATCGAAATTTTACGGGTCATTACATCTCCCTGACATAAGTATATTCACAAAACATTCGCCAGTAACTTCTTACTTCCAATCATGTTAAAAAGGATTAAACAAATGTTGTTTGAATTGGAGGTTAGTACAACCCTAAACGCTATTCCCTGGGTGTTAAGTGTGGAACGGATGTTCCATACCACCATTTTTAAAAGGCCAGTTTTGAGAAACCCAGATCTCAAATTCTTTTTATACTTCTTTTGATTAATCCCTTTTAATCAAATCTAATTCATTCGTGAAATCTCTTTTACTTGAAATCCATATCCATTTCAACATGCTTTCCAAATTTCCAATTCATTTATAAAACCTTTTATAAATATTCAAAATCATTTATGTAAATTGCTTTTATAAATATCCAAACTTATACATTCTTATAAATATCCAAACCTTTTATAAACTCCCTTTATGAATATCCAAATCATTTTCTAAAATTTCTTTTATAAATTCCCAAACCATTTATAGAACCTTTATAAACCTTTACTGTTTAAACAACATCTTACATAACCTTAAATCGATTTAGCTTCCTTTAGTAAGCAAATCAATTTTATTAATCTCCTTATTTTTGAAATCTTCTTCGCTCAAAAAGTCAAATCCATTTACCCAAAGCACTTCATAAATTTCCAAATACCTTTATAAAACACTTTACAAATCCCTATTTTTATAACATGGAAAACCATTCTCATTAGTTAAAAACATCTTTAGTAAAACCATTTATCTAATCATTCTTTAAATATCTTGTTCAAATTGAAATAACTTTGAAACCATTTCAAAAAGAAAATGAAATTTTTATCTTTACAAAATCAAATGGAGGCTTAGTGACCACAATTGTGTTTTGTTCCGCTAATAGATGTTATTTAGTTTTTCCTAATCATATAGGGTTACCAAAGGGTAAGCGACGTAAAAATCCCATAATTTAAAACAAATCCTTGTTAAATAGCAACTGAACTCTAATTAAAAGTAATTAAAACTTAACTAAACCTTATTAAAACATAATTAACTTTAATCAAAGGTCAATTAAATAAAACCCTTTTAAAATAATAATAAATTAATAATTATCTTAAATGAATAATTAAATAATAATTTTTTAATCCTTAATTTATAATTAAATAATAAATGACTTTAATTAAGTAAAAAATCATGGTTAAATTAATTGATTAACATTTAAGTTTAAAAACCATTATTAACAAACGATAAGTACTAATTACCTTAATTAATTAACTAATTAATCATTAAAATAATAATTTAAATAATTATTCTCTAACTACTTTATTAAAGTTAAAAACATTTCCAAAAGGATTTCTATGTGACAACAAGTTTGGATTAGAAAACTAGTTGATTTTTTTCGAACTGCGGGTATAACAATTATCGCTATACGGAACCGTAATTTCAAAAACTTAACACTTCTTTTTTTCTAACTAATAAAACTTCCCTTTTGAACTATTATCCTATTTGAAATATGAAGATAAACATTTGAAAACCAAATCAAAGTTTTAAACTTGAAAACTTTTCACTTTAAAACAAAAATCAAATTTTCGACAAAAAGCGGATTTCTACGTCGTTTTTGGTTAGCGAATCGCTACCTTTGTGTCATGAACCCACATACAACATATATAACATTCCAACCTAATATCACATTATAATATTATAGCACCATCATAAACAAAGTATTACTTCATAATACTAACTAACGTTTCCCAATACTCAACCCATAATTTTTATCTCCTACTCAAACTTCGGCATAAGCAATCAACACCAAATCAACATGTATGCATGCATACAGAACATATAACATTACTAAATATTTGAGCAACATTTTAACTCATAAATTTTACAACTTTAAAAAGTTAAAAACTTGAGTTTTAAGACATGAATTTTACTCACCAAACTTTCACTAAAACTTGAATTTGACCTAGATCTTGGTATTAAGTTGCAAACGAGAAGACTTTGGATGCTTTTACACCTAAATTAGGCTTAGCCATGCTTGTGATTGGGCTTGGACATGGATATTTTAGGGTGAATAGGCTTGCAACTTGGAAGGGAAGAGGTTGCAGTACATGTAAATGTGGTTTAGTGGACTAAAGAGGAGATTTTGAGTAAAAAAAGTGATTTTTCTTACTTTCAAATTTATGAAGAGAAGTCATAGATATATATTTTCAAACTTTTAGGAATTTGAAAGTGGAGAAGAGGATTGTAAAATAAAAATTATGAAATGGAAGGAGTATTTATAAGCTTAGGAAAATATTTTTTAAAATATAAAGTGCTTATATTTAAATATATACACATGCATGTACTCCATACCTCCTCTCTCTCTCTCTCTTGTGCACGTTACCCCCTCCCCCCAGGCCAAGTTGCGGGGTACTTAAGGTATGGCATAGGATTTGTATGTAAATATAAGTGTGTTTATATGTGTATATATGACCTTTGTAACATAATTTGTAACATCCAAGCTTAGGTGCAAATACACACACACACACAGATATATATATATATATATATATATATATGTTAATATATATATATATATGTGTGTGTGTGTGTGTGTGTTAATATATATATATATATATGTGTGTGTGTGTGTGTGTGTTAATATATATGTGTGTGTGTGTGTGTGTGTGTGTGATATCCCGGAATTTTTGGCAATATAAATTTAATAATCTGCATTAGAAATTAAATTTATTTGATAATTTTTGTTAATAAAATTTGAATTGATTTAATAATCTTCTTTTAATAAATATTTAAATTTGTAGATTTTATCTTTTTAAAGAAAATAAATTGTTTTCTATTTATAATATATATATATATTGTAAATATATAAGCTTTGGTTTGGAATTTAGTAAATAAAGCAATTTTCTAATTCTAATTTATTTTTGGTAAATTGGAAATTTTGATTTAAATTTAACATTTAGCTTTTCAAAGCAATTTAATAAATAACTATATGGTTTATACTTAAGGTAAATCTTATTTGTTTGAATTATATTTAGCTTAAATATGAATCTAAATTAGATTAACATGAAAGCTTTGTTTTATTTTCTTTAAAAATATTGCTTGAAATTATATACAAGAGTTTAAATTACAAATTAAATATGATCTTAATATATTGAGTAATATAAGTAATATATAATCTCTTTTATAAATTATTTAAAATTGTTAAATTTGTTATTTCCAAATAATAACTATAATACCTAGTTTTTTTAAACATAAATAGATTTTTTTTAGAAATAGCAATTGTTATTTTCAAAATTTAATGGTAGTAATATATGCATATATATAACTTGATTTTTAAAATTGGATTTTATAATTTAATTTAAATTTGAATTTAATGTTTTGAAATTCAAAAGAATAGATACTTAAAAATATTTGAATAAGCTTTTATTTATAATTTGTTTTGTTTTGTTTTTCTATAGAAAAAATGGGGAAATTTATACATACATACATACATATACATATACATAAGAAGTAATAAATTAAGTTAAAGGCTTTTATAAACAACTTAAAATAAAATAAATTACTTAAATTACAAGTGTAAATCCCTTAAGACACCTAAATGACATGTGTTAAGTCATAAATTAAACGATGTGACAAATGTTAAAATTAAGAACAAGTGTCCTATTAAATTTTCATTTTTCTTTTATTTTAATTAAATCAAAAATTTGCTTATATAAACATTGCCTCTCAACCTCATTTTCTTTTTCTATTCTTTTACATAACTTAAGAAATCTTCAGCCCATATTCAAACCAAATAACCCCAAAACAAATCTGAAATCATCTTCTTCAAATCAAAACAAAAAAATCTGTAATCAACATTCAAAACAGAAAATTTTATTCAAAACAAAATCATGTAAATCCCCTCAAAAACCAATCTGAAAACAGTATTTCCTCTAACCAAAATAACCCAAAACTATCTGAATCATCTTCGAAACTGGAATGCAAATCAAAATATAAACCTGAACTCATTTTTTTAAATCTAGAAATAGAAACTGATCATCATTTTGCAATTCAAAGGCCTGCAGTTCCTCCACTTCTGTTTTGAAACAACCAGGGCCTACATTCATCTTCAACTTGAAGTTTTTAAAAAGAAAGCATGCAACTGAGTTTTAAGATCATAAGAACTACAGCAACTCAAAGCTTTGAAATCAAAGCACCTTCCAGTTTCAAGCTTTTCAAAACATGGTTGCTCTGTTCTTTAATACCGGTGAGTAACATTTTTATTTAAAATAATTTAAGTAAATATGGTTGCCTGATTTGTTCTTGTGATAATCATGATTTGTTTGGATGAATATGATGGAATTATCTGTATATATGTATGGGTTTCTAAATGCATGCTTGCTGTTGTAAATTTGTTCTTGCCTGTTCTAGATTCCAGGTTTAAATTCTAATCAAAAATCATGATCTCATAATCTAATCTATGTTAAGGATTAAGATTTAAACAAAATATAGCTGTGAACATAAGTTAAAGTTTAAAATTTTATTTTATAAAAAAATTCTGTATTGTCTCTGGGAATTCAGAAAATACAAAACAAACCTTATGTAAGTAAAAATTTAATCATTCAGATTCATTGATCTAAGATTATAAATTGATTACTTAAACTAAAACTTCAATTTTAAAACTAAAATCAGAATTTTTATTTTAAAAATGATTGAGCATTTTTGGTTTGACCAGAAATGATGTTTTGGGAAGACTCTATCGATCTAAGTGGACGGGGTGGCTAGCATCTTCTTTGGTGATGAAGTGGTGATAGGAGAATCAGGGAAAAATATTGGGAAGTGGATCAATGCACCGTGGCGATGGTGATTAAGCATTGAAGTATTTAACCCTAGTTTTCTAATGATCGAGAAACTTGTTTCTCTCAACCTCCCTGGTGGATCGAGATCACCCAGATCGAGGGAATTGATTGTGGGATGCTTGTCGAAGGTGATGATGGAAGGTCAGAATCACTGGTGGTCAGAGGCGTGAGATTTTGGTGATTCCAGTTTTCGACATTGGTTCCAATTTGAGCTTTTATGCTCGATTTTGATTTTTAGCTTCTGCAAATGTTTTGAGGGTCGGAATTTAGTTGGGGAATGAACTTCGACTTGCATGAGTCGTCGCGAGTGGTCGGAGTTGGTTGCAGTGTTGTTGCAGGTGCACGGAGGACATGGGGTATCTGCTGTTGATTTGAGGAAGATAGACACTCGAGTGTTATTCGAGTAGATTCATGTTTTGCTCGAAGCTTTGGGGTGTTGGTCTCGAAGTAACTGTTATGAGGACTCGGGTGTATTGTTGTTACAGGTTTGTGTAAATCCTGTCAGTGCTTATGTTTTATATGAATTCAAAATGGAAATGTTACTCGAGTTTTACTCGAGTTATTTTGTGTTTTGCTCGGGCTAGGTTAGGTTAGGCTCGATTGATCTATGTGTGGCTCGGGTTAGATTTGTTACAGGTTAGAAAACCCTATCCTGTTTTCAAAATTTAAACTGAATTTTAAAGTATTAAGCAAGGATCTAAAATAAGTTTTAAATCTAATTTCAAATAATGGATTCAAGTTTAATTTGAATCTTAACTGGAAATGAATAAAGTTTTAAATTCAAATTTTTTTAAATAACCTTAAAGGGGATTAGCGTTTAAAAGTGTTTTTAAAGGAATTTGAATTTAAATTGGAGTTTGAAATGTAAAGGAATGTTTTAAACAAAGTTTAAATCTGATTTAAATCTAAATTTGAATCTTTGTTTTAAAATAAATTTAAGTTTTATAAATTTAAGTGCTTTAACAATTTTGAATGATAAAGTAAAATTTAAATGTTTTGAATTTAAAAAGGAGTTTGGTTTAAACTCTTGTAAAATTTCTTTTATAAGAGAAAGTATTCTTTATCATGTAAATTTAAAGTTTTTAAAGTGATTTTAAATTTTGTGGAAGATAAATTGGTCTTCATTTTAAAACTTGAATTTAAAACGAAATTTCAAATTAAATTTGGAAATGAATGTTTTCAAATATATTTGTGAATGATAATTTAACCATAGATAAGAAAAGGGTTTTATCTTAAAGTTAAATTAGAATTTAATGATTTGTAATTCATTTAATATTGGGGTAATTAAATGGATAATTAATTTATTTAATAAATTAATGAAATGGATAATTACTTAAAGTAATTAAGGGTTTTAAACTTAAAAGTTTAAGATTAATTATTCTTAGAATAATTAACTTTTAATTTAAGAATCATTAATTAAATAAGATTATATTTTAATTAATGATTAGTAATTAATTAATCAAGTAATAAAGGATTAATTAAGTTACAGTTAACACCTAATTAAATAAATAATTAGGGGTTAATTAATGGGCTATTAATGGTTAATTAATTTGTAATCAATAATGATTAAAATAAGTTAATTACTTTAGAAAAATAATTAATGAATTGTTAATAGTTAATGAAAGTTATTAACTAAGGATTATTTAATAATTAATTAATGTGATTAATTTTTAATAGTTAATTAGATTAATTAATTTAAAGATAATCATTTGTGTAAATTGTTACTTATGGAAGTATTAAGGAATTAATTACTCATTGTAATTAATTGAGTTTAATTTGATTAGATTAAGTTAATTAATTCAGTTTAATTAATTTAGAATAATCATTTGATGGTTTGTGAAGTATAATTACTTAATGTAATTTAATGAAAAGAAATTACTTAGGAAAGTAATTAATGGGTAATTACTGGATGTAATTAATTGAAGGTGATTTGATGATGGAAGTAATTTGAGTATAATTACTTTGTAAAATTAATCAAGGGATTAATTAGAGATAATTAATTAATGAGTAATTAATTTATTTGGTGAAGTAATTAAGGGTAGTCAATTACTAAACGGGGTTAATCAAGGGTGATTAACAATTATGTTTTAAATAAAGATTAATTACTTAATGTAATTAATTTAAGTAGAAAATGTAAGTAGAGATCATATATTATTATAATTAATGATGTAATTAAGAATAGATTTATTGAGGAATAATTAATCAATGAAGGAATTAATTAATGTATTTAATTAAGAATCAATGTAATTAATTATAGTTAATTAATTTGCAAAGTAATTAAAGGTTAATTACTGTATTTGGTTAAGTATAATTAATTTGTGAAATTAATTAATGGATTAAAGGTTAATTAATCAGGGATGATTAATTAAAATGAATAATTGGTTGATGATTTATTAATTGATTGATAATTAATTAATAGTGATGTAAGCAAGTTTGGTAATGATGAAGTAATTAATTTGATTCACTTTAAATTAATTAGAAATGATGTAATTAATTTAATTCATTTTAAATTAATTATATTTGGTGTGATTATCAATCATTGCTTATATATGAATGGATGATATATGTTGCCTTGAATGGTTTGAAATCTCAGCTTTGAGATAAGTAATGCTGTCTGATATGGATGCTTTGGCTGCATTGAGATGATAATAAGAATTATCTATTTGTGATTGATAATATGGATTATCTGTTGTGATGATAATGTTCATTATCTATTGTGATTTGTGAATTATCCATCTGTGTGTATATAGATAATAGAATTGAATTGTTTAAACTTTAAAAACAACTTGGCCTTAAAAGATACGCTTTTGATTTCGATGAGACCGGGATTGGGTTTCCAGATTTGGATATCCGAAAACCACATCGATCCAAATTTACGATAGGTCATGAATCTCAAGTGAAGAGTGAACACTCGAGGTGTAAGGACTATTCGTCGTTAAAACTCTGAGGGTGATTCCAATACGAGTTTAACGAGGTGGTACTTTCAGATTCGAGATGAAGATTCAGAGTGCAAGGGTTATCATCGTTAACTCTGAGGGTGATTCCAAAATGAGTGTAACGTGATAATGCCTTCGGTTTCGTTCGAACCCGGAACGAACTTGTATGGATTGAATGCTTTCAGAACATCGTCAGGTGGACGATGAGCATTCTAAGAGATGTGCTCTCTAAAGGTAATCATAGCCTCAAGCCTCATCAACCGGGAATGGCTAAAACAGGGGAGGTGCAGCAAGGCTAAATGGGTCATGCCCAAGTAGGACGAGATTTTCCCCTGTCTAAAAGTCCTTTTTTATTTCGGCTGTGTGGGCAGTTGGAAAGTACGCCAACTGCGGGGTTGTCTTGTTCGGGACTATCCGGTAAGGGATGGTTCCGGCCTTGTGTTGCAGGGGATTGAGAGTAATCCTCGGTACGGTGATCTAGACCACGTACTGTAACAGGCGGTACCCCAGTAGCCCTTCCACTGTATGGAATCCAAAATCCAATAAGTGCCAACGGTTTTGATTGTATTACCCACTTTTGTGGCAAGTAGCGTAATTTAATCATGTAACAATTTCGGCTATTTCATATTTACTTGAAAACCCTAGACCTATTATAATATCACTGGATTTCCTATAAAATATTTTGGTTAGCGTAAGGTAAAAACTTTTCCATGTTTATGTGTGGGAAGTTTTATGTGATACCTTTCTTTTCAAAGGTTTTTCAAAAGTTAAGCAACCTTAACCTGTTGCTCACACCAGACCCATGTCTGACCCGGAGTTTATCTTCTGTTTTCTTAAACTCTTGGGTACTCAAATTTTTACGAGTAGCCAAGGGATTCAGGTTAGCTTTGACGAATTATGGAGGAGCAATGGAGCAGGAGGCTTCGGCGTTAGATATATAGTTTCCGCAGTGTGTTCTCTGTTTGGTATCTCTTTGTTGAGTTGTATTGAGTTGTAATAACTAGACAGGTATTTATAACTGTCTAGTATGTGATGTATTTGCTGTGTAACTCTGATTGGTGTTGTATGCTATGTAATATTTATGTTATTTATATAATTTATTCGTTCCGTTGTTGAGATTCTGATGTTGTTTCTTCTTTCTTCTCTTTCTTTCTCTTTTCTATCCCTTTCTTTCTTCAAGATGATGTGATTTTCTATGGTGAGAAAGTCAGGTCGTCACAATATATATATATATATATATATATATATATATGTGTGTGTGTGTGTGTTAATATACATAAGTATGCTTAATTAATAATAATCCTAACATATATGAATGAGTGCATGTTGCACCAAGTGTGCACAACGATCCTGACAACTTTCGAGTGTCGAAAAGTCGAATTTCAAAAACATTTTTTGGTCACATTTTCTATTTTTATTTGAATTATCTATATTGGTAAACAAATTTTGAAAATTATTTTCTCATCATTATTAAATAATTAAAATAGGTTCATTTGCTAACAAAATCTGTTTATTGATTATATAAAATATATTAAAATAGCTTATTTCAAAGTTGAAAATTCTGGATCGTTACAAATCTATTTTACCATCATTTGTTATTATTTAATAGGGTTATTTATTAATTATAAAACCTATAATTTTAATATTTTAAATTTATTAAATATTCACAAATTAAGGCTATAAAATTTCAAGTCGTTACATTTTTCCACCTTCAAAAAATTTCGTCCCCGAAATTGTACCACGACCTTAATTCCCAAAAACACTTAACCATCAATTCGTATAATGTACATAGACCATTCATATGTAAAATCTGATTTGGACCGTTCACTCGAACACATAACTTTACTTTCGAACTAATATCGCTTATTCTACTTTCTAGTGCGGACTTTGATCAAGCCTCTTAATTAAAAACCTCTGTTCTCCTTGCATAGCCATAAGCTATGATAGACAACTTTTGGCTCCACATAAGAACCCTCACCAATGCTCGCCGTCAAAAATTGAGTAATATATCTTTACTCGGAATGGTGTAAAACACCTCCAGTCATATACTCAAATCTAGGATCGAGAACTATATGAAAAGGAGAAATGATCTTCATACAACCTATGTTCTGATCTAACGATTCTTACTATCTAACTACTTTCTACCCTCCCACTTTGCTTCATAAAAACCGATTTTTCAATTTATTAACTTATACAATACTCTTCTACAACCTACAGTATATTCAAACATTTGATTTTTGACTCTACTATTTTTTATACACTTCTATGTCGGCCTAGTAACATCAAATAATTCTTTACATCTTAGATGTTAAAATCAAAAGATATAGGTTAAATAAACAAAGTTTATTAACCTCCTTATTAAATTTAACCTAATGAAAACTTCATTTATTAATCCACCTTCAAAATATCTTTTTCTTATGAAAACTCTTCCTTTTAAGGGATCCAAGAAAACAATACCTAGGTTTTATTTCAAAAACATTTTGAAAACATACATATAGCCCGAGTAACTCCAAAATGATGTCAATGAACTGGGTTCTACCAAATGGTATCATATATCCCTTTACTAAGAAAGGTAATACTCAAGAGAAGTTTTTGTCATCCGAACACATCTCTTACCCATTTTTAGTCATTTCGAGACACTCGAACTGGTTAATAAAAAAATATTCTTCTTTTTCCAAATTTCTTCTAAAAACAATATTATTTATAGACAAATAGTTTTTAACAAAATCATCCACTTGCTTTGGATTCATTCGGATTTGAAGTTATTTCGATTTGTATAATGATAAAGAGAATAATTTACCAAGCACAATATCCTATTTTCCTAACCTAACATTCGATTGTCATTTAAAAGATTATTCTTATCATCACAAAATAGATCAAGACTTATTCCCGAATTGTCCAAAGAAAACCTTGCTCTCAAACTTTATTTTAAAATATCTATATCTTAAAATATCTTTAAGAAAGGTTACTGCTACTTTCCAAAATCATTTGGAATTTATCAAAGCCACTAGGATTTAACATTCTCAAAACCCTTTTCATTTTTAAAACACATTTAATAGTTCTAATTTGTAAAATCATCTCTCTTAATTCATCTTACAAAACTATATGAATATTTTCCTTTAATAAACACCTTTATTAAAATTCAAATTTTTAACTCTACATAGTCGAATGCATATAGTCAAATTGTGAAATTAAATTCACAAGGTGCTCGATTCAATGTTCTTATAAATTCTATCTACCCAACCCATGATGGAAAAAAAAATCTACTATTAAGTTTTACAATAGTTAATGCTCAAAACTAGACGAACATGATTATTTAAATCCTAAATGCAAATAATTTAAACAATATTAACTCTTGACTTACTCTCCTTATAAATAACTATGTAGATTTTGAAAATCATCCATTTTTTATATAGAAAATATATTCCTCGATAAAATTATTTATTTACCAAATTTAAAACAATATTATGTCAATTTTACTTGTTCAAGTGTTTATGTAATCCCTATCGATAACGTTGATCGGGCGTATCGACCAGAATTCTTAAGCCACTCAATAGGATAAATAACACAATATAAAACATTTTTATTCACTAACAAATATACACTCATATATATTACACTCAGACTGATTCTAGGTCACTACTAACCCTATCCATAATGAGTTTACCCCACTAAAGCCTAGGTGTTCACTCAACCAAAGCTCTGATACCAAATGTAATGATCCGCCTTTCTTACTACCAAAGACGACACTTAATACATCTTCCGTATTCGTGTGTCAACCATTTAGTCGTCCGAAAGACAAGTCATTTGGAAGAAAGAAAGGTAGAACAGAAGAAACTAAACAACATAAAATCTCACAATGCAACAGAACAACATATACTACTCAACATAATATATTACAAAGTTATTTCAAAATGTTACATTAGAATCATTCTAATACAAATTCTATCCTAGAACAGTTATAACTAACTGTCTCTACCTAACAGATACAATATGCATAATATACAGTGGAAGATAAGGTAATAACTAGCTATCGATGAAGCCTCTTGCTCGAAGCTTCTCCAAATGCATCCATGGAAACCTGAACTACTTGTTTGCCCATAAATATTTGAGCACCTAAGAGTTTTAGAAAAAGAAAATAAAACTCCAGGTCAGACATGGCTCTAGTATGAGTAAACTCAACAACTGAATTGTTATGTTTAAAACCCTTCTAAAATCAAATATATTTCGTAAGACCACGCCGCACATAAACACAGACATTTTTTTTTGCCTTGTGATGACCAAAACACTTTTTATATAAAATATTTTGATATTAAAATAGTGTCTAGAGTAGAAATACTTATTAATGATAGTCGAAATTGTTACATTAATTTCAACATACTAGGTTCTACAAGCAAAACCATAAAGGCACGTATTGGAAATTGGATTCCATACTACTAAAAGGTAAGGTGATATCTTTTGATTGTACATCTCTAGAATAAATTCACTGGGGTTTGACAAGAATATCTTATGCCCTTGCCACATAGGACTGGTTTACCACTTGACTAGTAGTATTGAATATGATCACACCCCTTTGGGCCTCGAAGCATACATGAGTAGATAGTAATCGGTCTAAATTTGGGAATGACTATACCCTGATGAGAGCAACCCACATGGCCTTGTTGCATACGCGATTTTTGTCATTTCTCGATTGATGAGGCTTGAGGCAACATTTTACCTTTATATAGAACTTTCCCCTAGGAATGTTAACCCTGCCCTCTAGGAAACAATGCAATATCAGCATTCATCCGTACAAGTTGTCTAGGAGATGGACAAACCGAAGGCACTACTTTTACTACATCTATTTTGGAATCATCCTCAAGACTAGTATCAAGCAGCCTTGCACTTCACAGAGCTCCATCTTTAACTCCATCATCTTCAAGATGTCTTCACTTCGAGACACTTGAGTTGGATCGAAGTGGTTTTTGGATAACATATCTGATTCTGGTCTCTTCGAAACAACATTCAATAGTTTTCGGTAAACTCAACCCAGGTTCTTTAGGAAATAAACGGTCAAAGATAAGAGTGGAGATCACCTCCTAACCGTTAGCGTATGGATTTCCTTATCACATGTCCTAGGAGAACAAAACGAGATTTATACGCACAGTATATCATCATTGGGATGACTGTGCCATATAACTTACGTGTTTCTCCTATATATTTCTAAAGTTATGTTTTGGGTCAAAATTCGATAGTCGGTTATTTAACTATCAAGTAAACAAACAATAACTAATTCCATTTGAGATATTTTTATCCATAGCAACCAATAAGCCTCAAAACAAATCTTTATTTAATAAAACTCTTTTCAAAACGGTTGTCTATGCATTCATATACTTATCTCCTTCACATAATATATTCACAAAGCATTTGCGAGTAAGTTCTTACTTCCAAATCATATTAAAAAGGATTTAACAAATGTTGTTTAAATTGGACGTAAGACAACCCTAACACTATTCCCTCGGTGTTAAGTGTGGAATAGATATTCCAAACCATCATTTTTAAATGGTCAGTTTAGAGAAACCCGGATCTCAACTCTATTTATACTTCTTTCGATAAAACCTTTTTAGTCAAATCTATTTCATTCATGAAATCTCTTTTACATGAAATCCATATCCATTTCAAAATGCTTTCCAACACCCAAATTCATTTATAAAATCTTTCTATAAGTATTCAAAATCATTTATATAAATTGCTTTTATAAATATCCAAACTTTTTATATAACATTCTTATAAATATCCAAACTTTTTATAAACTCCCTTTATGAATATCCAAATCATTTTCTAAAACTTCTTTTATAAATTCCCAAATCATTTATAAAACATCTTTAGAAACCTTTCCTATTTAAACAACTTTTTAAATAAACTTAAATCAATTTAGCTTCCTTTAATAAGCAAATTCATTTTATAAATCTTCCTTATTTATGAAATCTTCTTTGCTTAAAAAATCAAACCCAATTACCCAAACCACTTTATAAATTTCCAAATTCCTTTATAAAACTCTTTATAAAATCTTCTTTTTATAACATGGAAAACCATTCTCGTTAGTTAAAAACATTTTTAGTAAAACCATTTGTCAAATCATTCTTTAAATATCCTATTCAAACTGAAAAAACTTTGAAACCATTTCAAAAAGAAAATGAAATATTTATCTTTACAAAATCAATGGTGGCTTAGCGACCACAGTTGTGCTTTCAATTTGATTTTATTATCCAGTTTAACGTGGAACCACACAACAATTGGTATATAAGGACTCAATACATAACAATCAATCAACTTAAGTAGATCTCAAAGTTAATTCTAATAGCATAATGGTGTTTTATTCTACTAATAGATGTTATTTAGTTAATCATATGGGGTTACTTAAGGGTAAGCGACACTGGAATCCCCTGACTTAAAACAAATTTGAAAAGAAAATAGTTAAAACAAAACTGATTAATTAAACTCAAAGCGATTTTAAAATAAATTAAAGCCCTTGTAAATAACAATCAAATCTTTGTTAAATAGTAATTAAACTCTAATTAAAAGTAATTAAAACTTAATTAGACCTTACTAAAACATAATTAATTTTAATCAAAGATTAATTAAATAAATCCCCATTAAAATAATAATTAATTAATAATTATCTAAAATAAATAATTAAATAATAATTAACTTTAATTAAGTAACAAATCATGGTTAATTCAATTGATTAGCATTTAAGTTTAAAAACCATTATTAACAAATGATTAAGTACTAATTATCTTTATTAACTAATTAATTAATCATTAAACAAATAATTAAATAATTATTCTATAATTAATTTAGTAAAGTTAAAAAACATTTCCAAAAGGATTTTTAAGTGAAAACATGTTTGGATTAGAAAACTAGTTAATTTTTTTCGAACTGCGCATACAGCGACTATCGCTATATGGACCCGTAATTTCAAAAACTTGAAACTTCTTTTTTTCTAACTTTTAAAACTTCCCTTTTGAACTCTTATCCTTTTTGAAACATGGAGATAAACTTTTGAAAACCAAATCAAATTTTTAAACATGAAAACTTTTCACTTTGAAACAAAAGTCAGACTTTTGACAAAAAACAGATTTCTACGTTGCTTAGTTAGCGAATCGCTTGGTAAGCGAATCGCTACCTTTATGTCATGAATCCACAAACAACAAATATGACATTCCAACATAATATCACATCATTAAATTATAGCACCATCATAAACAAATTATTACTTCACAATACAAACTAACTTTTTCCAATATTCAATGAATAATTTTCATCTCCTACTCAAACTTCGACATAAGAAATCAATGCCAAATCAACATATATGCATGCATACACAGACATTACTATATACTTGAGCAACATTTTAACTCACAAATTTATAACTTTAAAAAGTTAGTAACTTAAGTTTTAAAATATGAACATTACTCACCAAACTTTCACTAAAACTTAAATTCGACCTAGATCTTGGTATTAACTTGCAATTGAGAAGACTTCAGATGCTTTTAAACCTAAACTAGGCTCGACCATGCACGTGTTTGGGCTCCGCCATGGATGTTTTAGGGTGAATGGGATTGCAACTTAGAAGAGAAGAGGATGTAGTATATGTAAAAGTGATTTAGTGGACTAAAGAGGAGACTTTGAGTAAAAAGAAGTAATTTTTCTTACTTTAAAAATTTATGAAGAGAAGCCATGGATATATATTTTCAAGCTATTAGGAATTTAAAAGTGAAGAAAAGGACTGTAAAATGAAAATTATAAAATGGAAGGAGTATTCATAGGCTTAGGAAAATATTTTGAAAATATAAATTCCTTATAATTAAATATATACACGTTCTTGCACTCCATGCATACCTTCCCCCTCTCTCTTATATACGTTACCCCTCCCTCTAGGCCATGTTGTAGGATACTTAAGGTATAGCATAGGATTTGTATGCGTGTGTATATACATAAGTGTGTTTCTATGTATACATATGCCTTTGATAACATAATGTATCACATCCAAGCTTAGGTGTGTGTGTGTGTGTATATATATATATAAGTTAACATACATAAGTATGCTTAATTAATGTTAATCCTAACATATATAAATGTGTGCATGTTGCACCAAATGTGCGAAACGTTTTCGACGGCTTTTGGGTGTCGAAAAGTCGAAATTTCGAAAAACATTCTTCGGTCACATTTTCTATTTTAATTTGAACCGTCTATATTCGTAAAAAAATTAAAAAATATTTTCTTATGATTATTAAATAATTGAAATAGGTTTACTTGCTAATAAAATCTGTTTATTGATTATATAATTTATACTTAAATAGCCTGTTACAAAGTGGCAAAATTCTAGGTCATTACAAATCTATTTTACTATCATTTGTTATTGTTTAAAAGAGTTATATTTTAATTATAAACCTATTATTTTAATATTTAAATTTTATTAATTATTTGCAAATTAAGGCAGTAAAATTGCAAGTCGTTACAATTCTCCCATGTCAAGTATGTGGCATTTTGAAAATTTGGAAATTTCTTTCTTTTCTGCCTAAAATTATTTTTATATTACTTTCTAAAATATCAGTAAAAAATTTGTCATTAAAAAAATTTCATCATAAAATTTTCAAAAGCTTTTCACAAAGGTATTTCATTTTTCAAAACTTAGAATTTTGAACAAAAATTCTCAAAAGTGTTTGTGTGTGTGTTGTGTGGGTGTGTGTAATTTTTTTCAAAACAAATTTCTTTTGCTACATCACTTGAAATCCAGGTTTAATCAACAGTCTAACGTCCATAGTGGACTTCACCTAATTTTTCGGTTAAATTTTAATTTTGAACATTTTCTTTTATTTATAACAACCAGCACACAAGTTCATTTTTTGGCTTTTACGGTGCAATGATATTGACCCATGGCTTTGCGGCAACTTTTCCTGGTCCTTCGCATGTCAAAATTTAATCTCCAAAAAATTTCTACTTTTTGGGACTTAAATCTTACTTCTTTTACTTTAGTAGCTAATTAGATAAATTTTCTTAATTTATTTCTTAACTTCCACTCTCCATTGTTTTTTTGCATTAGTTAAGTGTCCTTCGTGAAATTTTTTTGTCTTATAATTTTCCTATAGTATTGCAGTCCACTTCGAAAACACATAAAAAATGAACATTTTATATAATATCATACATGCTTTCATACCAATAGAGACAGTTAATGCTTCCAACCCAACTAGAAGCTGGCCTTCAACATCAGCTAACAAACGATGTTGTGGCCCTATCACTTCTTACTTTTAATTGAATGAACCTTTCTAACATGTCATTATTCTCCAACCCACATGTTTTAACTTTCTTTATGGCTTTGATGAATAAGATCTATCCATTACTTCTATTACCATACCCAAATATGGAATAACTATGCATCCCCCACTGCAGTGGGTAAAAAATACCAACTATGCACTTCTGGAATAACTCATTGGTAAATTGGCTTGGCGGAATAACTTTTCCACCCTCTGTCTTGCCTTTCCTAACTTTTAACCTAGAAATATCCTCTACTATGTTTTCCACCTCATTATCCTTTGTTACTATCTTCTTTCAATCCAAATCTTGGTATTTATTCTCTTCATCCTAGGTCCTTCATACGAGCATACTCTAGAACTTGTAGAAGTGTACTTTAATAGCATTTATTATTCCATTGCGAGTTCTTCTTTTGGCTTGCACACAATACTAACAAAATATTTCTAGGTTCTTACTAATATTCCTTACACTCTATGATTTTTTCTTATTGCTACTCTATGATTAGTCATCGCCATCTTCTTCATAGCCTTATCTTTTACCCCATCTTACCTAGGCAGTCATTCCTATCTACTCCATATTTTAAATTTTGGTTTGGTCTTTGCCGGTTCTTTTTAAAAGTTAAAAACTTAAAAATTTTGAGTTACTTAACCCCAAAACTTGTCTTTAAAAGTACAACTTAGAAACCTTTTATTGAACTCAAAAGTACTAGGTGCCTTAACTTTTAAAACAATAATTTAGGTTCCCTAAGTTTAACTTATCCATCAAACCCAAAAGAAACTGTTAGCATTTTAATCCTTAGAAGAAGAAAAATTTCAAATAAACTTTTCCTTCTTAACGACTTTTCAATTTTTACTTCTTAAAAATTGGAACTTTTAATTCAAACTATCTATTAAGTTTTCTGTTTTTAAAAAACTCATTTGTTATACTAAACCATTTCTTTTCAAAAATGCATTTTACAATATTACTAAAATAGCTTTTATAATCTTAAACAATGAAAACTAGAGTACATAAGGATAACTTTCACTCTATTATTTTCTTATTACTCATGCAATCTCCACTTTCATTCTTAGTGGAGGCTCTACTAGCATATATGGGGACTTCTAAAAGATATATGCCATTATTACACGTATTATGAAAACTATCCATTTTTTTTAGTTTCTTATATTATTTCTAATTACTAACATCATTTTATAAGAATTCCTAACTCTTTCCAATTTATATTTCAAAAACAATTCCCTTCGTTACTCCAAATTTGATTACTAACATTATTTTAATTTGTGTGTAGGTATATATATTCCTAATGTTGTTTCTACTTATGTTTCATAATTTTACTACAATTAAACTTTCTTCTGCCTAAACTGCTCATATTTAAATAGTTTTCCTTTCAAGTAACTATCATTTTTATCGGAATATTACAACGCATTTGCCTACTACTTTGTTTTTGGTTTTAAGTCTTCTCTCCCATACTATTTACCACATTATCCACCCCTAAAATTTTACTTTATAGCATAAAAAATTTCATTACAAGAAAAGCAATGAGCTATATAGCTCAACCATTTTTTTCAAAAGAAATAGCTTTTTACAAAATTTTAATTTATACTAGAACTTTATATGCACAATTTTCTTTCTTCACAGAAAAACTAGCGAACCATACACGCTCGATTTTTTTTCAACGAACATCTTTTTTAAAACCATTTATAGAAGCTTTTCAATGTAACTAAATGTGAGTGTGTGTGTCTATATATATGTATTTCAAAATCCAATATTTGCTTACCTTTTCAAATATATTAATTGTATATTTTATTCAACTTTAAAACTAGTCCTATTGGGTTGAGCTCGAAGTGGATTTATATTTTCCCATCTCTTGTTAACTTTTTCTTCAACTTGCTGACTTATCTTCTTCCAAATATTAAAAATATGGCTACTAATTTATTGTGACAACTTCACACATTCCTTCGGGAACCCAATTGCTTTCGAGTATCTGCAACACATGGACCCCTACTTTTCCCTTATCCGGACTTACTTTACATCATCAATTGGCAATCATGCGGGGATCTGCAACCATTAAGCTATCGAGAACCTAACTTAGGAGTCACGTACTATCCAGCTTCAAGGACCTTCATATGCTGCCTACACGCTCTTTTTAAGTCAACGCTTTTCCATATGACCTTTTCCCATAGGGTAATCAAGGTAATTGTACCTCTTCAACTTCTTTCATTATGCAGACACATAGTATACTTGTCTATATTATAATGTGTGGATGTAACTACTCTATATTTGGAATTATATGACTCGCGTATAGTATATTAATATTTATAAGAAAAGTACCAATACATTCGCTCAACCTTTCATAGTTTTTCAAGATTGACTAACCTAAGCTCTGATACCAAACCTAACAACCGCACCACAATGAGCCTAAATTTTCGCTAAACCAAAAATCCAAGTCCATCAAAGTATGGATCGTTGGTTTGGTATCCTACAAATAAACAAAAGAATACATATTAGAGCACTAATAATATAACTCACAGGGGAATAACAAAATAAATAAGTCACACGGTTACCAACCAAGATTTTATACTTCCAATGTCTAGTGTCCTTGTTGGTTTCGAGCATCCGTAAGGAACCTGTCCTTTCACTGTTCCCACCTTGTACTAGTACATGTCTGTCTAAGCTATCCTGTAGGTTGTAATGAGGATGGGGCCAATACAACATTCTGGTGACTGGTAAGTTATACACCTTATACATAACACTAGTCTATATCGATTATCTTCTGTCACATGTTATGTCTTTTATTTTTAATTAGTCGTCTCGCCATCACTTACACGTACAATATGTCTCATCTACTCATAATAGACTATATCTACATACATATATATAAATATATAAGTATCGTGGTCCCCTATAGGACCTAGATACTATCTCCACTAATATTAATAAATTAGCACCCCGTTAGGATCCATCACCCTCGTCTTATCACGTTCTCGTCACCGAACATAATGAGGAACTCCCGTAGTTCCTAATGATGGCTTTCAATAATTTAGTCGCACTCTACTTTGTATTTTTAGGGATTTTCGACTTGTCTGCTTCCTGGTTTGTACACTCGGTTCCACGAACTATAAATCACGGTGGACTCAGTGCCACAGATTATGGACTTAGCTCCACGGACCACCCCATGCATTTGGAAGACCTCTCAAAAAGGGTTGGGTAGCCTTGCCTCCTAACAAACAAACTAGCAAACAAATATGGCATTAAATAACCTAACGTGGACTATACGCTAGTAAGTAGTGTAGCCTATTAGATGTAACCATTGTCTTTCTCGTTGACCGCTAAGGACTGATGACGTTCTTGACCTATGTTCAACCCTTACTCCTTAATTTGGTAGCCCCATACTGACATAGCATTATTATTTGCTCACCATAATTTAGATTGCATATTGAAATCAAGGCAATACCCGACTTTTCTATTTTATTGAAGCAGACTCTACTTCCTATTACGGTATTTCTTCAGTTATATGCGAGCATACACACTCCACGGATCCTATGGTTGGATATGTCTCACATCAGTATACTGTATACACAACTGCTAGTAGTCCCTTGCAGTGGGCAGACATCTATTATGTAACTATGACGACCAGCATTTCGGAAGGTTTAAGTTGACAATAAACCACACATGTCCAACTCAAAACAATCCAATATAAAGATAATCAATGGGGTTAATTAAGAAAAATAAGAAAAGAAGAAAACAAACTTAGAATCTTGCAGCGGAATGACTAAATATAATAACCAAATAAACAGTTCATGAAGTTGTTTACAACATCAATCAGAGTTATACATAGAACTGAGACAAATAAAACAATGTAGAAGCATAACATGATGTAGGGGAACAATACTAGTAATAATATACCAAATCTTTGTCTTCGTCCTCTAGAATAATATGATCTGCAATGCGCTGAAAACTCATGGCTGACCTGAGCACAAAGTAAAATAGTACACTTGAGTTAGAACTAAAATATCCTTATGTAAGTGTAACATCCTGGTATTTCCAACCAATGGCATCCGCACATATCGGGCTTGAATTGCTCAAAATATCAAATTGTTAAATTATATTTGGCAAAACTCAACATATACAGTAAATAAAATAATAACAGAATCTTAGACACAGAGTAATATAACAAAAAGTAGCGGAAAATAAGAGAATAGTAGTTCATGAAGCGACTATATATAACAGAGTTAAATAAGATACAACAGAAGTCTCAAATATAATAGTCAAATACAAGATCAGAATGCATCACTGGAATCAACTGAATAACTGCAAGCTGAATAGATAGATGGATCTCCAAGCGAAGCTCCAACTCCAAAGGTGAGTCTCAAAAGCTGTATTACTCAGTCTGACCCGAACGTAAAGCAAAACACAAAACACTCGAGTCAGGATTAACATTCTTATATCAATAAATCCAACTCAAGTGAAATATCAACTGAAATACAAGTAACTTAAATGATGTTTGGTGTAACCATCCTCAAAGGATCCGTGAAACTATCTACTATGTAGTAATATACGCGCAATAATGTCTAAAGTAAAGTAAGCTATTAAAATAGCGTTAAGCCATTACAAGTTTCCCCCTTAACACATTTTTATATATTTCCCTAGTTTATACAGTACAGTGACTTTCCATAAACTTTGCTTATCAGAGGGCACTTGATGTGCACGTAAATGTGCATATTTTTACCACCATATTCACTCTAATTAAATTAAATAAATGATCATATTGGGTATTCAACTTTTTTTAATCAAAATCCATATTAGTTCCAAATTGTCAAATATCCATCTTCATATAGGGGCAAAACGGTCATTTGTGTGCATATATTTCGTTGAGAAAAATTAGTTGGAAATTTATATATATTTGTGCAGGAATTTGATCTCAAATAGGAGTGGTTTTATGAAGACACATGCATGTAAAATGAATACAAAGGAATGAAGATGAAAATAATTCAAAGTGAAGAACATGGAGGACCCCACCTATCTTAATGTACAAATTAAAGGCTAATGCACATACTTATGGAGTTAATGGTTTCATGTACACTTAATGGGGGATTAAGACATGCTAATGATTACTTGGCCTCCACACTTTCTAAGGGGCATTTTGGGCATTCCCCAAAAAGTGAATTAGGGTTTTAAAACTTGTATATATACCCCTTATGTTTCATGTAATCTCTCTCTTCTCTTAGTCTCTCTTAGGCCTCCTTCTCTTTAGTTTAGTTTAGATCAAAAATAAAATGAAAGCTCCTCTTTCTCTTTTCATGGCTACTTAGTCATTTTTATTTTATGTAATCTTTTTTACTTTATGCAATTTAATACATGATCTTTCCTTTTCATGTTCATTTACTTTCATGTTGTTGTGTAGATCTCTTCTCTTTTATGCAAGTAGAATAATTTTTCGTTTCATTTTGCTCTCTTTTTCCTCTTCTTTTTATTCAATGTTGCTTGCTACATTTGTTCATATATGACAAATATGAGAGGCTAAACCCCTTCAATTTAGGGGTAATGAAGCTCTCTAATTAATGTAGCTTCAACATTTTGTCAATTCAGGCTCTCTTTTTGTGCTTAATGACAATGCTTGAAGTGGTTTAATTTGTTGTCTTTGCTTTAAATTTGATAGTCTATATTGTTGACACCAAATAGGCTATGCTTAAACAATCACTAACACAAATGCTTCTTCATGAATATATGATTATGGCATAAGAAAGTGATTTGAAATTAAAATTTGATGGTCTATGTTTCTAATCAATAGTTAATAGGCCATACTTAAAATAGATTTCATTTTCATTTTCTTTATCAAGTTTCATGAAAGTTAGTAAGTGTTTTAAGGGGTGTGTTATAGTTGATGGCTTATGTTGGCTAATCAATAGCTCAAATATGCCATACTTATGATAAACACATCAATTAAAACACTAATGACCATAAAAGAGAGATCATGATTTCATGTGTTGAACTACATTATCTAGAGAGTGGATTCATTCTCTAAATTGACAATTAATTCTCATATTTGCATTTCTTTTCTTTTTGTTAGTTAGTTCATTTTCTCATTTTCTAGCTTAAATACACTCTCGACTTTGGTATAATTTGATTGAGTAGCAAATTTAAATCAACAATTCCCTGCGGATCGACCCATATTCGCCATGTGCTACATTCGTACACCATGCGCTTGCGGTTATTTTTAATTTAAATTCGTTCGACGGTTTTCTAAATCGATAGAATTTCCGCCGACGAACAAGTTTTTTAATACCCCAACACTTATCTTTTTATTCGTCCTCGAATAAAGAAAAACTAAGATAAGTCCATTTTCGTAGGGAGCACGATTGCATTGAGCGTATGCAACAAGCCGTTAAACCTCTGGGTGTCCCCAGTAGGACGAGTGTTGTCTCGTGAGGGTTTTCGGCGGATACTACCCACAAAATCCAAATGCAGGATGAAAATATTTACAAAATGCAAGATTTATTTACAAATGAAGGATTTATTTTTAAATTGACATGAATAAATTAAATATAGGTTTTGGCTATTATTTTGAAAATTTATGTCATTTACTCGTTAAAATGTCCAACAAAAATCAAGTTATCATAACAAATAGACTATAGTTTAACTAGTTGTTTTGGTTAATAACACAGTGTAACTATGAAAAGGATCCTTAGTTGATTATCAATGTTTATCAAAGTGGTATTTTCATTTATTTTTAATAACAAATCAAATCAAATAAGTAAAAATAGTGCTAGGATTTCAATTGCTTGCTCTCTCATTATTTGCAAGAAAAATTACACACCTAGCTCAGGTAAATTGAGGCCAGATATACCACCCATGCACTGCCTTTCGGGCTTATGTGAGGGGAGTACAGAGCATGGCGAGTGCACACACTTTCGTGCATACACCTACCGACCGTAGGTGGTTTTTTATTAAGTTTTTTTTTTACATGTGTTCCATACATGCATAACCGTGAGGACTTTTAAATGAGTATGAAAGCACATAATCAAAGATTCCAAGTAATTCACCCATGCATAACCGTGAGGACTTTTAAATGAGAGTGAATACTTTGGATGTTATGATTTTTTTTTTGATTTTTTTAGGAGAGAGAGAGTTTTGCAAAATCATCTTAGCATCATTTAACTTAGAAGACAAAAAATATGTTATATCTTTACTTTAAATCAACCACTTTTTAAAAAAAGATTTTCAATTAGGATGTATTTCATAATTAATATGTATGAATCTTCTTATATACTAGTTTAACCATTGTTATTTGTAATCAAACTTCATTTTTATTTTTATTAAGATAAATAGACTTTCAAAATTTTCAATTTAATAAGCCAAAACCATATATTTATCCTATAGTGTTTTCTTTAAAAATAAATCAAAAGAAAATTTTTTTTTGGGATTTTTTTTAAGAAAAGGCAAAAATAAACCATGAAAAAGAAAAAAAAATTGAAGATGAGTCCCCCTCACACTTGATTTTGACTGTGTCCCCACAGTCAACCCAAGTGGAAGGAGAAGAATAAAAATCCAATATTTACATGAAAGATTATTATTTACAAGAGATGAGAAAGTATACAGTCAAAAAGTAAATGAAACGGTCTTCTAAAGACCGATTCATTTGTCTCGTCAAATGTGTGAGACACGGTTTAAGCACGAAAAACCAAATCGTAAATGATTTCGAAGTTGATTGTCGATTTGGTAAAACGAATGTTGTTTTATTAAAAATTGAACGAGTTGTTTTGTTTTCAATAATTTTTGGGGTTGATAAAACAATTGAATGAAATTCAAGTTTATCATTAAAAAATTCTTCAAAATTATTGATTTCAAAATCAAAGTAGTGATTTAAATCTTCCCCGTTGGAATTTAACAACTCATCATCCAAAAGTCCAAAAAATTCGTGGTCATTAAATTCCTCTTCCTTTATTGGATTATCAACAACTTTATTACATGTCTCAAGTTCAAAATTCAAAGTTGTTGTATTTAAATTTTCGAAATCGAGAAAAGGAAGATCGAATTTTATATTTGATTCCATATCCTCAAAAGAATTGAAATCCTACTCAATTACCGTGTTTTCAACAACTTCATTAAGATTGTTATTTTCAATTTCAAAAGTTGTTATTTGAAAAACGTCGATTTGGGTAAAAGATGGATTATTATTTGACTCATCACACGTCGGAATTTGATTTTGTCTTTCAAGTTGTTTCATATATGTTTCAAACAACGAATTTGTGTGACCATCGTAAATTTCGTTCATTTGCTCAACAAAATCCAATTTATAGTTATTAACTTGAGAATTTTCGATTTGGATTCGTTGAGAACAAAAAAATTCACTCATATTGTAATCAAGATTATTCTCATTGCCAAAATTATTTGAAAAGTGGATCACATTTTCGTTTTGGTTTTGAAATTCATTTTGGAGTTCAAAATTGAATTGGCATGGTTTATCATCAAAATCGTTTGAGTTTTTAATTGAATTCAAATTTGAAATCCTTGAAAACTTTGACTCGAGTTATCGCGGAAATACGAATTACACAAATCATTTATCATTTGATTTTGTTGTGTATAGATTTCAAGTAAAGACGAAATGCTATTTTCGAGATTCGAGGGTTGGTCATCGTCATGAAAATTTTGTGGTTCAAAATTTGAATCGTTTAAACAATAGTTGGTGTTAAAATATCCATACGAATTTGGAGTGAAATCATATGGATTATATTGATTTTCACAACTATTGCAAAATTCACGTAAGTGGGGAAACTCGGACATTTTCAAGAATTTTTTTGGTTTTTTTTATGAAGAAAAATATTTACAAATAGAATTTATTTTTCAAAATGGAAAATTGATTTTTGTTTTGTTTTTGGATTTCCAATTTTTTTTCTTTTTTTTAAAAAAGGTTTTATATATTTTTTGGATTTGGTTTTTAAAGAAAAGGGAAAAAAATTCAAAGAAAAATAAAAGGAATATTTAGAATTTTTTTAGTTTTGGAATTTTGAATTTTTTTGTTTTTTTTTTAAATATGCATGAACTAATGCAACTAAATGAATGCAAGGTTTTAATTACAAATGATTTATCCTAAGTTAATACAAAATTGTATATTCACAAGTTGTCTTAGATAAACAAGATAGTTCTCAGCCAGGTAACGGACAGGATTTATCGGTGCACCACGAATCACCGTAGCAATGCAGCCGAAGGTTTAAGTACCTTTAGAGAAACAATTCAGTATAATATTTATGAATCACCATAATATTTATAACCGATTATTGATCTGTCGTAGCCTAGACACCAAGAATTTAAATTGTTCAAAGAAGACAAATTGTTAATATACAATTAAGTGTTATCGATGTTTAACCGTTATTATTAATGAAAATTCTAGGATGAAATGCAAAACAAAAATTAAACGTGTATTAACAATGCAACTATGATGAAATTTGTTTTTGTTTTTGGATTTTGGATTTTTTTTATATATAAATGCAAATGCAAACGACCTACAATGCAACTAAAATAAAAAAAAGAGATAAGAGTGCAAATTTTCTTTTAAGCAGGCAATTTATTTGGCAAGCGAAGAAGCAGTTTTCAGCGAGCTATTTTCCTTTATTTCCTCCTTTGGTAACCTGAAATAAAAATAAGATATATATATATATAAAGTTTTTTTAAGAAGGAAAAACAAAAAATAAAGCAAAAATTTTATTGACTAACCCAACAAACTAAAACAAATCAAGTGGAAAGAAAACAAATTCTTTTTTTTTTACAATTTTTTTAAGAGGGAGAAAAAAAAGGAAAATGGAAAACCAAAACAATTGAAATCAAAAGAAGCAAATCAAAACAACAAATTTCTAAAAAAACAACACTTGACTTATTTGGTTTTTTTTGGTTTTTTTAATTTTGTTTTTATTTTTTTAGAATCAAAGAACAAAAAGGGAATCAAAAGAACACACGAACACACACGCAAACTAAATCTAACCGGCCCAAAATCAATTATAACTGTCAAACCCGAAAACCCTTTCTTTTTTATTTAGTTCGTGTAAACAGAGAATTACTTTGGAAAGTCAAAAATCAAAAATCACTCCCTTCTTATTTCTTAACTCAAAAAAAGTCGACCACTAGAAATCGAAATCAAAATCGTAATCAAGTCAAAAACTCAACCAACTTGCAGAAATCGAAATCGAAAGCAACAACAACTCGCTATTGAACTCAAGCAACTCGCGATCAAAAACTTGCTTAACCGAGATTACTCAATTTGCAGCAAAAGCAATTCATGTATTTAGATGATTGGCGAGTGGGAGGATGCCGAAGTCATGGTTCAGGCGATTGCTTGCAGGCGGTTCGATTTTGGGGGTTGATGGAGCGTTTTCTGGTAAGTTTGGGTTTGGGTGTGATTGGTTCGTGGGACGCGGCAGATTCGAGGTCAGTTTTGGGGATTTGTGATTGAGGATGTTATGTTGTTCGAAGTCATGAATTTGGGTTGTCGCGATTGATTTCTGGTTTAAGGTGGTGGTGAGCGTAGGTAATCGCTGATCTTCAGGTGATGGTGACTGCCATTGAGGATGGAGTTTTGGTTTGTGACTGGTTCGTCCTTTGTTGCTTTAGAGGTAAGAAGAGGGGGCTGCTAATGTGGTCTGGGGTTTGGAATGGTGACCGGGCACTGGGGCCGTGGGATGGTAGTAGAAGCTTGTAGGTCAAATGATATTTGGTTTTGAGGTGCGGAGTTGTTTGAGTAATCGCAAACTGTTGTGATGCAGTGGAAACGGGATGGTTCGCAAGTTTGGTGATGGATTTGCAGTGTGGTTGGTGAATGTGTTTGGTCTGCAATGGTATGTACTGGAGATGACAGAAATGTTTGTAGTGTGTTGATGGTCGGAGTGTTAGTAGCAATATGGTTTGGACATCGATAAGATGACTGAAGAAGGGATGTGAATGGTATATATGCAGTGAAGTATGAAAATGAGGAAAATGAAGTGTTTGAGGAAAATGGGTTGATGACAGGTTTTGGTATGTTAGAATGGTGGTGGAGCTGCAGAGTTTGATGGTGGTTCGATTGCAGGTGGATAAGTGAGTTGAAACAGTTTCGATTGCTGTAGTGCGAAGGTTGGATGTTGAACTGAGGGGAAGTGGTTTGATAGTTTTGTGTGCTGTGATGATAGAAGCGTGAAATGGCAGGGAAGGAAGTTGATGCTCGAAGAAGTAGCAGAGGCAATGTATGTATGCAGTGTTTGTGTGGTATGTAGTGTAGATGAATGGTTTGTTTGCAGCGGGAAATGGAATGGAATGCAGGGTGAATGGCGTAGTTAACAGAGGATGGAGAAGGTGGTGATATGTTGTCTTGGTATAGCAGAGGAGTGAAATGGTTTGAGTTGAAGTGAGGAAATGGGGCTTGTATGAAGGTGTGTAGGAAAAAGAATGCACAGTGAACGGTGTGTATTTTTTTTCAATGTAAATGTAAAAAAAAAGGAAATTGCAGAAGAAAAGGTAGATGCCAAATTGTAAAAGAAAATGAAAATAAAATGTTTTTGTTTTTGTTTTGAAATTATGAATGCTTTTTTTTAAATAACAGAAGAGCAAATGAAAATGCAAAACAAGAACACAAACAAATGCACACACACACTAAACAAACACACATTTTTTTTAACACAACACACACAAAACAAACACACACTAAAATCAAAAACAAATAATTCGAAGAATAGAAATTAAAAATCAAAGCAACTTCCCCGGCAACGGCGCCAAAAAATTGCTCGTCGACGGAAATTCTATCGATTTAGAAAACCGTCGAACGAAATTAAATTAAAAATAACCGCAAGCGCACGGTGTACGAATGTAGCACGTGGCGAATACGGGTTTATCCGCAGGGAATTGTTGATTTAAATTTCCTACTCAATCAAATTATACCAAAGTCGAGAGTGTATTTAAGCTAGAAAATGAACTAACTAACAAAAAGAAAAGAAATGCAAATATGAGAGTTAAGTGTCAAATTTAGAGAATAAATCCACTCTCTAGATCATGTAGTTCAGCACATGAAATCATGATCTCTCTTTTATAGTCATTAGTGTTTTAATTGATGTGTTTATCATAAGTATGGCATATTTGAGCTATTGATTAGCCAACATAAGCCATCAAACTATAACACACCCTTTAAAACACTTGCTAACTTTCATGAAACTTGACAAAGAAAATGAAATCTATTTTAAGTATGGCCTATTAACTATTGATTAGAAACATAGACCATCAAATTTTAATTTCAAATCACTTTCTTATGCCATAATCATATATTCATGAAGAGGCATTTGTGTTAGTGATTGTTTAAGCATAGCCTATTTGGTGTCAACAATATAGACTATCAAATTCAAAGCAAAGACAACAAATTAAACCACTTCAATCATTGTCATTAAGCACAAAAAGAGAGCATGAATTGACAAAATGTTGAAGTTACATTAATTAGAGAGCTTCATTACCCCTAAATTGAAGGGGTTTAGCCTCTCATATTTGTCATCATATGAAAAAATGTATCAAGCAACATTGAATAAAAAGAAGAGGAAAAGGAGAGCAAAATGAAAGGAAAAATTATTCTACTTGCATAAAAGAGAAGAGATCTACACTACAACGTGGAAGTAAATGAACATGAAAAGGAAAGAGCGTGTATTACATTGCATAAAATAAAAATGGCTAAGTATCCATGAAAAGAGAAAGAGGAGCTTTCATTTTATTTTTGATCTAAACTAAACTAAAGAGAAGGAGGCCTAAGAGAGACTAAGAGAAGAGAGAGAGAGATTACATGAAACATAAGGGGTATATATACAAGTTTTAAAACCCTAATTCACTTTTTGGGGAATGCCCAAAATGCCCCTTAGAAAGTGTGGAGGCCAAGTAATCAATTATCATGTCTTAATCCCCCATTAAATGTACATGAAACCATTAACTCCGTAAGCATGTGCATTAGCCTTTAATTTGTACATTAAGGTGGGTGGGTAGGTGGGGTCCTCCATGTTCTTCACTTTGAATTATTTCCATCTCCATTCCTTTGTATTCATTTTGCATGCATGTGTCTTCATAAAACCACCCCTATTTGAGATCAAATTCCTACACAAATATATATAAATTTCCAATTAATTTTTCTCAACGAAATATATGCACACAAATGACCGTTTTGCCCCTATATGAAGATGGATATTTGACAATTTGGAATTAATATGGATTTTGATTAAAACAAGTTAAAATACCCAATATGATCATTTATTTAATTTAATTAGAGTGAATATGGTGGTAAAAATATGCACATTTACGTGCACATCAGCACTCCATAGACAAAACAAACTCGTAGTGGTCTCGCTAAGGTAGGTGACACGGCACAACTAGACAATGCCAGGGTAGATATACCAATTACACTTCCGAGCTAATGGTAATGCATAGCAGCAACTACTGCCCACCTCGAGCCACACTCCCAAATCAAAGGTGCATACCAAATCAATCACAAAGTAATAGAATGGCATACGAAGAAGTGTGTCCGATCGGAGGAGCTAGCTCACTTGGCCCATCGATTGCTCCTGTTTTAGCCACCTTATGCCAACTCACAGAATTCGGGTCCACGTATATCCTCATATAGGATCATCGCCACCATCCTACTCCATTCTGGAATCTCCACCACGTACACGGTTGTCAAAGTGGTTTTTGGAGTTGGCAGGGAATATGACAACTTTCGATCCCGGTCTCTTTAACAACCAAACGTTATTATAACACCGTGGTCATTTCAAAATAGTTTATACTTCAAAACCAAAATATCATTTCCATTTCAAAACCATATCAATATTATATCGTTTCCATTTCAAAACCATATCAATATGATATCATTTTTCACTTCAAATATATCCATTTCCAAAATCATAGTACTTTCAAAGTTATAACACTTTCGAAATCAAAACACTTTAAAATCATAATACTTTGGAAAACTATAACACTTTGAAATCATAACACTTTGAAAATCATAAAATTTTGAAATCATAACACTTTGAAAAACCATAACACTTTCCTTTAAACAGTTTAGATATTAATAATAGTATTTATATAGTAAAATAGTTTATAAAATAAAATAGTCTATTTAAAATAGTTATAAGTTAAATTAGTTTATATTTAAAATAATTAGTATATTAAAATAGTTTATATTAAAATAGTTCATATTTAAAATAGTTTATTTTAAAATAGTTTATATAGTAATGAATATATAAGTAGTTTAAATAAAATCTTTAAAATACTTTATATAATAAAAGAGCTTCCTCAAAATTCACAAATCTAATCAAATCAAATTGAATTCAAAAATTCAAATTTAATTCAATTTAAATTCATCAATTTCAACTCAATTCAGTTTCTCAAAAAACCATTTCAAATTATACCGATTTCACATACAGATTTGAACCACAAAATAAACCATCTCAATTTCAATATATTTCAAAGCTTAATATTCCAAAATTTCAAAGCTAAATTTGATAATTTCGTATATATCTTAATTTAACTTCATTATTATTTAATTTTGAAATATTCACTAAATAAATCCAATATCATTTAAATAAAACCCCAAATTACAATAAACTACATATTTCCTTCAATTTATTTGAACTTGAAATATTCATTAAATCACTTAAACCAAAATCAAGTATAAAATCATATCCTTTTATCAAATTCTATAAGTTTCAAGTCGGTTTAATTAAAAAAAATCCTTAATTAAATACAATTTCAAATAAATTCAAATTTATCTTCCCGACCTTAACTTATAAAATCATTATAAAGTCTATTTTTAAAATAAAATTTTGAATAAATACTTAAACAAATTATATTAATTAAATCAAACTTTATTAAATTAAAACTTAATATTAAACTTATTTTATAATAAAACTAATTTATACATATTTTAAAATAGTAAATTCTCAAAATTTAAAATTTCAAAAGTAACTTATATTTTAAAATTTTCAAAACATAAAATTTTAAAATCAAGAATTTAAATTTTATAAAATACACATATATAATATCTTAAAAATCAGTATTTATTAAACCATATATTTCTTTCCAAAACCAAAGAAATCAATTTCAAAATATTTATATATAGACCAACGGTGTCTGTATATAATTTTCTATCCTATGGTCAAGTGATACGGATATTTATCATTTCAATCCGCAATTTAAATATAAATACGGGTATATATCATTTCAACTCGTAATCCTGAATTCAATTCAAATGAAAATCGCTTGGGTTTATCATTTCAACCCATAACGATTTTCTCCTATTCTACAGATCGTTCAGGTATGTATGATTTCAACCCATAGGGAATACTATACTAACAGGCAACTTACGGAGTGATAACAGATATGTTAATAATATAACAAGCATACATCATCAATATAAATAACAGATAATAGTGTCAGATGTCACAAGTGAGCAGATACAGATAACAACATATATATAGCAATATAAATAACTAGCAGCAACATATTTCAATTGTCATTTCAATTGAAATCAAATTTAACAAATATAAGAATGTTAATCGTGAGTGATTTCTCACCTTTCGAGGCTAGAGAGATAGACAATGAAGTTGAGTTACGAAATGTAAGCACGACTTCCAAAGAAAAGCTAGATGGACAAAATTCGACGAGCAAAGCTGATAGATAGGAATCAATGATAACAAATCAAATCATTTTTGATATAAACTGAAAATATATATACATTATTATTATATTATATATTTTTCCCAATATATTAAACTAAGACAAATATTAAAATAGTATAAAATTTCAAAAATCATTTTTCTTAAATATTAAGTATTAAGAATCAAAGATATATATCTTATACTTATCTTCATAAACCCATGTATTTAAATCGATATATGTACTCTTCCAACCTAACATAAACATATTATACATTTTCCAAATATCCACAAAAGCTCACTGTGTATATATATAGTCTCAAATACTAGAATATTATATTATATCTCATAATAAAACATGCTTGGTCAAAGTGTGCAAGACATAAGAAAAAATGTACATGGGCAATAAACTGCCATAATTGTATTTATGACAAATACACATATGTGTATATAAACTGCAATCTACACCCTTTGAAATTTTAACATAAGTTCAAACATACTTTATTATATCCTATAACTAGTATAGACTGACGAATATCCATATAACAAAAGATTGGTACAATGAATTTTGTAATCTTCAAAGTACAACACATATATAAATATCAATGTATATCTTTTAAACTGTATAACATATATACAAACATACATACATAAATTAACTTGTAACCTTATATATAGCATAGGACTGCTATGTCTAAGATATATATAACTTTATAACTTTAAAATATGTAAAACAACTCGATATGCGTATATGCCAACACTTTGATTTAAACTTGTCTATATAAAAAGAAAAAAAACTACAGCTCATATACATAGGTATATATATTACTGTAACCTATCCATATACAAAGTCAAATATTCCATTACTAATATATCATAACATAAACACAAAACTATAGTTTATAAAACATAAAAATATAACAGCAGATTACCAAACTTGCCTCACTGACTATATATATATAACCTATAAACATACAAATACATAATATGCCTTAATATATAATAAAATATAATACAATATATTTAGAACATACATACCATACATTAGAAGGAGGCTCGATTGTTGGAAGGCGTTGAGAGAGATGGATCGGCTGACAAGGGAAGCGGGCTTGCAGCCGAGTATGGGTGGCGCTCAGGGACGGTGGGGTTGCGTGCTAGGCGAGGTTAGATGAAGGTCGGGGTTGGTCTTGGGTGGCACGGAGGTTGAGAGACTAGCTCGACATGGGGTGGGGGTTCTTGGAGGGGCGAAGGCTGGGTAGTGGTAGAGGGCTGGAAGTAGAGGGGATAGGCTAACCTCAAGAAAATGAAGAAGAGGTATAGGCAAAAGCTAATATTTTTGATAAAATAAAAAATTTATTTAGAAAATGTAAGAACAGAAGAGAAAGAGTGGAGAAGTGAGAGAAGAAAAGAACGTGAGAAACTGAAGCGGGAGGAAGAAAATATTAACGGGCTTCATATTCGAAATTAGTGAAATAAAGTGAACAGGTGAGAAAAGTAAAAGTCATATACAAATTCACAGAAATAAATAAAAAAACGTCCGTTCATTTTCTGACTGTAGCAACAGACAAATGGTCACCGGAAAAACCAAAAGGTTTTAAAAACCGGTATCGATGCGAAATCGTTTTTCACGGATTCCGCTGTGTTTGGACTTCAAAACACAGAATTGAATATACCGCAGAGATCAACATGACGAGATGAACAAAATGGTATACAGATATCAGTGGTACGACCATCCTATCAAAAGTCGATAATCGGTACAGAAAATGCTGCTAAAATGCTAGAAATAAGATAAACGGAGCAATAGCAGTCCAAATTTTAGAGAAACGAAATATGACATCTCACTCAGAAGATGATTTACAAATTTATTATGTAAAAAAAAATATTCAAGTTTGAAAAATGTTTTATTATCATCAATTATTAACTGATTTAAATTAAAATGAAATTACACAATAAAATTTACTTCAATATTATTTGATGAAAATTTATCATTTGCTATGTTTAAATAGACTTATTCCAAATATCATATTTTTATTTTCAAATTCAATTATTTAAAAATTCACAAACTCTCCAGTTAATTAGGTTATAAAAACCGTTAAAATTTATGGGTCGTTACACTCTCCTCCACTCAAAACTTTTCGTCCCCGAATAGGAAGGAGGTAGGAGAATAGAACAACCAGAAGAAAAATATATTGAAAAACTAAATAAAACAATTGGTTTAAAACCATGTAAATTTTAATTTAAACAAATTAATATTCAATAAATGGGTTTTAAATTCAAGGTATTTCATTAAGGTGATATAATTTCCATTTATTAATTCCTTCAGAACAAAATTTATTTGTCTATCTTATTTATTCATTATCCTATTATCAAATTTATCATGATTAACATTTCTATAATCATAAAAATTAAGTATAAACATTTATTATAACCAGTCAAATTTATTTATAAATTCTTTTAACATCATTTTACATTGTAAATTACTCAATTACATATTCAAATTCTGAATGACTTAGGTAAGTTATATATTGGAAAGCAATTGAGTATAATACAAGTAAAATTTTCCCAATTCAATTATTCAAGTTTAAATATTTATTCAAAATTTGGCTTAATTTTATAATTGAAATCATCCTTTAACATAAAATTTAAGAATTAAATTTCCAATTAACTTCAAACAATTTAGAGATAATTATATATACATACCATATATATCAAATCAAATCTAAAATCATATACGTATATATATATATATATATATATTAAATCAAGTCATACTTAAGAAATTTAAATCAATTTATTATCCAAAACAAAGGTGTAGCAAAGCTATGAATTGGTCTCTCCACTTCGAAACTCGAAAAATGTCGAAGATGCGGCCGCCATCACCGAAATTATTTTCCAGCGATAAAGAGAAGAGTGCTTATTTAAACATTTAAAATTCTTTGGAAACGATTTCTATACGAAAACACTTTAAATAATATACATTTAAAGCTTTAAAACCAAGGTAGAAATCACCAAAAATTAAATTCTTAAATTCTTAATTTATATTCATTTCAAATTCTAAATCAATTTATAAAATTTGTTTATATTTTCATTTATTTATAATGTGACAATAGTCAATGGTTTGCAGAATAATAAATGAAAATCAAATATCATCATTTATGTTAATCAATTCATTTAACAATTATGTTTCAAAAAATTTACTTATATATATAATATAATTATACAAAATTTATTTCATTTACTAAATTTGAACATAATATTGTGTTAGTTTGCTTTGTTCAAGTGTTTAGGATATCCTATCGATATCACTGATTGGACGAATCAATCGAAACCCTAAATCAACAGCAACAACTTAAACAACACAATATATAAAACATTTTATATTAATTATAAATACACTCCTTCTCTCGATGATACCATATTGGACTTCAAAACAAGGATAGAGATTCAAATACAAGGGAACTCTAAATCAAATAGAATTCTAACTAGAAATAAGCTTCAAATGAAGATAGGATGGTTAAATAACAAAAGAGAAAAGGTGGATAGACTTACATAGATCACGGGTGACCTTAACCGGGTCAACCGTGATCAAATAAGATCGAAGCAGAATTCTAAAGCAAATCGACATTCGATCGCAATAGATAGAATTCGGGCATAGCAAGAGATAGCAGCATCTGAACCGAGGATGCAGAAATCTTTGGTGAATCAATGCCAATTGTAAAGGAGTTCCACACCTTTACAATCATACAGTGGAGATATGGGATGCTCCAGAATCAAGAAAACATGAATAGGAAAGACAAGGATGGGTTTTAGAACGAATGGGGAAGTTCCAAAACTCAAAGGAAACCGAGTCAAGGAGGAAAGAATTCAAGTTCGAACGAAAGTGGTTCTGTAATTAAATTTACCATATATGTTGAGTTTTTGCCTAAAACCAGAGCTTTGATACCACATGTAACTTCCTGGTATTTTCAACCATTCGCCGCCCACCGTAGCATACATTGGTACCTGTGTTCTGCCTTTATGGACAGCCTCTCGACTGCACCAACCCCCGTAGGGACATGTAGGAGTAAGAGTCATCCGTTCGCTACTAAACCAGAAGCGACAACCACCTATCATGCTGTAGTGCATAGGCAGACACACATGTCAGGCTTGAATTGCTCAAAATATCATATTGTTAATTAATATTTGGCAAAACTCAGCATATACAATAAATAAAATAATCACAGAATCATAGAGACAGAGTAATATAACAATAAGTAGTGGAAACAAAAGAATAGTAGTTTATGAAGCTACTATATATAACAGAGTTAAATAAGATACAACAGAAGTCTCAAATACAATAGTCACATACAAGATCAGAATGCATCACTAGAATCAACTGAATAACTGCAAGCTGAATAGATTGATGGATCTCCAAACAAAGCTCCAACTCTAAAGGTGAGTCTCAAAAGCTATATCACTCTGTTTGACCTGAGGATAAAGCAAAACACAAAACACTCGAGTCAGGATTACATTCTTATATCAATAAATCCAACTCAAGTGAAATATCAACTGAAATACAAGTAACTTAAAGGATGTTTGGGATAACCATCCTCTAAGGATCCATGAAACTATCTACTATGTAGTAATATATGCTATTACAATAATGTCTAAAGCTGTGCAGTTAAAGCGCTCGGCAGATTCAAAACGGTGGAGGTGCAAAAAGTCATAGTGGGGATGCAGCGACGATATAGCGGGATATAGCGGATAGCTCTAAAGTAGCATATAAAACTCGTACTTAATGTTTTTACAAATATAGAAATGGTAATTAAATGAAAAATTATCATTCAAATGAATTATAATTAATACATTAATGATTTTAAACAAAAAACATGTGCGAATATACTTTAAATAAATGTAAAACTATTATATAACATAATTGATTTAGTATAATATTAGATTATTTTCATTTCTGAAAATATATTAAAAATTAAATTAAATAAGTTAGTTTCATAATTTTTATAATGTATAAATGTAATTTTTTAATTCATTTTATTAAAGAAAATATAGCGGAAATAGCAAAATATAGCGGGAATAACGGGATATAGCGGAAATAGCGGGGATTAAAACGGAAAGGCTATATTTTGGGGCTATATGGAAAAATCGTAGCAGTAGAAATCCGCTATGAGATATTGCGGGGTTATAGCGGGGTAATAGCGGGGCATTAACTACATAGGTCTAAAGTAAAGTAAACTATTAAAATAGCGTTAAGGCGTTACCCATTTCCCCCTTAACGCATTTTATATGTTCCCATAGTCTATACAGTACTGTAACTTCCCGTAAACTGGGCTTATCAGAGGGCGCCCAATAGGTATGGTACAAAACAAACTCGTAGTGGTCTCGTTAAGGTAAGTGACACGACACAACTCGGCAATGCTAGGGTAGATATGCCAATTACACTTCCGAGCTAGTGGTAACGCATAGCAGGAACTACTACCCACCTCGAGCCACACTTCCAAAACCAAAGGTGTGCACCAAATAAATCACAAAGTAATAGAATGGCATACGAAGAAGTGTGTCTGATCGGAGAAGCTACCTCACTTAGCCCATCTATTGCTCTTGTTTTAGCCACCTTATGCCAACTCATGGGAGTCGGGTACACGTGTATACCTCATATAGGATCGTCGCCACCATTCTACTTCATTCTTGAATCTCTACCGCATAAATGGTTGTTAAAGTGGTTTTCGGAGTTGGTAGAGAGTATGACAACTTCCGATCCCGGCCTCTTTAACAGCTAAATGATATTATAACACCGCAGTCATTTCAAAATAGTTTATACGTCAAAACCAAAATATCATTTCCATTTCAAAATCATATCAATATAATATCATTTCCATTTCAAAACCATGTCAATATGATATCATTTTTCACTTCAAATATATCCTTTTCCAAAATCATGGTACTTTAAAAGTTATAACACTTTCGAAACCAAAACACTTTAAAATCATAATACTATGGAAAACCGTAACATTTTGAAATCATAACACTTTGGAAATCATAACATTTTGAAATCATAACACTTCGAAATCACAACACTTTGAAATCATACTACTTTGAAATCATAACACTTTGAAAAACTATAACATTTTCCTTTAAACAATTTAGATATTAATAATAGTATTTATATAGTAAAATAGTTTATAAAATAAAATAGTCTATTTAAAAAAAGTTATAAGTTAAATTATTTTATATTTAAAATAATTAGTATATTAAAATAGTTTATATTTAAAATAGTTTACATTAAAATATTTTATATAGTAAAGAAAATATAAGTAGTTTAAATAAAATCTTCAAAATACTTTATATAATAAAATAGCTTCCTCAAATTTCACAAATTAATTCAAATCAACTTGAATTCAAAAATTAAGATTTAATCTAAATTCATCAATTTCAACTCAATTCAGTTTCTCAATAAACCATTTCAGATTATGTCGATTTTAAACACAGATTTGAACCATAAATAAACCATCTCAATTTCAATATATTTCAAAGCTTTAAATATTCCACAATTTACAAAATAAATTTGATAATTTCATATATATATATATTAATTTAACTTCGTTATTATTTAATTTATAAATATTCACTGAATAAATCCAATATCATTTAAATAAAACCGCAAATTACAATAAACTGCATATTTCTTTCAATTTATTTGAACTCGAAATATTCATTAAATCACCTTAAACCAAAATCAAGTTATAAAATCATATCCATTAAAAATCCGAAATTGAATAAGTTTCAAATCGATTTAATTAAATACAATTTCAAATAAATTCAAATTTATCTTCCCAACCTTAACTTATAGAATCGTTATAACATCTATTTTGAGAATAAAATTTAAAATAAATACTTAAACATATTATATTAATTAAATCAAACTTTATTTAACTAAAACTTATTATTAAACTTATTTTATAATAAAACTATTCTATACAGATTTTAAAATAGTAAAATTATAAGTAAATTCTTAAAATTTAAAATTTCAAAACTAACTTATACTTTAAAAAATTTCAAAACCTAAAATTTAAAAATCAAGAATTTAAACTTTACAAAATACACACATATATATAATATCTTAAAAATCAATATTTATTAAACCATATATTTCTTTCCAAAACCATAGAAATCATTTTCAAAATATGTATATATAGATCAACAGTGTCTGTATACAATGTTCTACCCTATGGTCAAGTGATATAGATATTTATTATTTCAATCCGCAATTTAAATATAAATGCGGGTATATATCATTTCAACCCACAATCCTAGTTTCAATTCAAATAAAATCGCTTGGGTTTATCATTTCAACCCATAACGATTTTCTCCTATTTTACAGAGTTCGGGTATGTATCATTTCAGCCCATAGGGAATTCTGTACTAACACGCAACTTGCAAAGTGATAATAGATATGATAATAATATAACATGCATATATCATCAATATAAATAACAAATAATAGTGTCATATGTCACAGGTGAACAGATACAGATAACAACATACATATAGCAACGTAAATAACTAAGAGCAGCATATTTCGATTGTCGTTTCAATTGAAATCAAGTTTAATAAATATAAGAACACTAATCATGAGTGGTTGCTCACCTTTCGAGGTAAGAGAGATAGACAATGAAGTTGAGTTACGAAATGTAAGCATAATTTCCAAAGCAAAGCTAGATGGACAAAATTCGACGAGCAAAGCTAATAGATAGGAGTCAATGATAACAAATCAAATCAGTTTTGATATAAACTGAAATATATATACATTATTATTATATTATATATTTTTTCCAATATTTTAAATTAAGACAAATATTAAAATAGTATAAAATTTCAAAAATCATTTTTCTTAAATCTCAAGTATTAAGAATTAAAGATACATATATTATACTTATCTTCATAAACCCATGTATTTAAATCGATATATGTACTCTTCCAACCTAACATAAACATATTATACATTTTCCAAATATCCATAAAAGCTCATTGTGTATATATATAGTCTCAAATACTAGAATATTATATATTATCTCATAATAAAACATTCTTGGCCAAAGTGTGCAAGACATAAGGCAAAATGTAGATGGGCAATAAACTGCCATAAATGTATTTATGACAAATACACATATGTGTATACAAACTGCAATCTACATCCTCCGAAATTTTAACATAAGTTCAAACATACTTTATTATAACCTATAACTAGTGTAAAGTATACTTTATTATAACTTATAACTAGTATAGACTGACGAATATCTATATAACAAAAGATTAGTACCATAAATTTTATTACTTTTAAAGTACAACTCATATATATATATATATATATATATATATATATATATATATATCGTTTTAACTGTATAACATATGACAAACATACGTACATAAATTAACCTGTAACCTTATATATAGCATAGGACTGCTATGTCTGAGATATACATACACACACACACACACACACACATATATATATATATATACACATATATATAACTATATAACTTTAAAATATATAAAACAACTCGATATGCGCATACCGACACTATAATTTAAACTTGTCTATATAAGAAGAAGAAAAAACTATAGCTCATATACATATGCATATATATAGTCTATAACCTATCCATATACAAAGTCAAATATTCATTTATAATATATCATAACGTAAACACAAAACTATTCTTTATAAAACATAAATATATAACAATAGGTTACCAAACTTGCATCATTGACTATATATATATAACCTATAAACATATAAACATATAATATGTCTTAATATATAATACAATATATTTTGAACATACATACCATACATTAGAAGAAGGAGGCTCGATTGTTGGAAGGCGTTGTGAGAGATGGATCGGCTGACAAGGGAAGCGGGCTTGCGGCCGAGTATGGGCTGCGCTCAAACATGGTGGGGTTGCGTGCTAGGAAAGGTTAGATGAAGGTCGAGGTTAGTATTGGGTGGCGTGGAGGTTGGGAGACTAGCTCGACATGGGGGGGTGGTTCTTGGAGGGGCGGAGACCGGGTAATGGTGGAGGGCTGGAGCTAGAGGGGATAGGCTAACCTCAAGAAAATGAAGAAGAGGTGTAAGCAAAAGCTAATATTTGTAATAAAAATAAAAATTTATTTAGCAAAGGTAAGAATAGAAGAGAAAGAGTGGAGAAGTGAGAGAAGAAATGAACGTGAGAAACTGAAGCATGAGGAAGAAAATATAACCAGGCTTGGTAATTGAAATTAGTGAAATAAAGTGAACATGTGAGAAAAGTAAAAGTCATGTACGAATTCAGAGAAATAAATAAAACAACGTCCATTCATTTTCTGACTGTTGCAACAAACGAATGGTCATTGGAAAAACCAAAAGGTTTTAAAAATTGGTACCAATGCGAAATCGTTTTTTGCGGATTCCGCTGCGTTCCAGACTTTAAAACACAGAATTGAATATACTGCAGAGATCAAAACGACGAGACGATCAAAATAGTATACAAATATCAGTGGTACGACCATCCTATCAAAAGTCGATAATCGGTACCGAAAATGCTGCTAAAATGCTAGAAATAAGATAAACAGAGCAATAGCAGTCCAAATTTGGAGAAACGAAATATGACGTCTCACTCAGAAGATGATTTACAAATTTATTATGTAAAAAATATTCAAGTTTGGAAAATGTTTTATTATCATCAATTATTAACATATTTAAATTGAAATGAAATTACACAATAAAATTTACTTCAATATTATTTGATGAAAATTTATCATTTGCTATGTTTAAATAGACGTATTCCAAATATCAAATTTTTATTTCCAAATTCAATTATTTGAAAATTCACAAAATCTCCGGTTAGTCACGTTATAAAAATCATTAAAATTTACGGGTCGTTATAGTAAGTCAAATCAATATCGTATATAATAGAAGTTTAGTAACGTCAAAGATGTTTACGGGGTTTTACACCTCCTATCCATTGTATAATGTGCGTGCAATAACTCAAGAGATGTTATGGGATTTCCATCTCTTAAGGATCCGTCAAGATATCTATATATAGTATAATTCGCCACATATGTAATCAATAAAATGAATATTTTTCCTAGCGTTAAGGCTTTACATTAATCCCCCTTAACGCATTTTCAAACATGTGGTCTATGCAGGTCCTGTAACATAACCAGTAGATCAGAGGCTAGTGAGTTCCCTATAGGCACATGTTAAATCAAAATTGTAGTGGTCTCGTATAAGGATAAACTTATGACAAGGCATGTAAAGCAATGCCTAATGTAGGATACTACCAGTTTGCAACACCCTGGCCGATGGTAATGCATAGCCACAGCTACCGCCCACCGCGTCCAACACTCCCATACTTGTAGGGTACATACCAATCAACAACAATGTGATGATAAAACGAAGAAGTGTGTCTGCTAGAGGTAGCTAACCTCATTGGCCAGGAAGGGCTCATGTTTTAGTCATTTCCAATTCACACAAGTAGCGGAGCTAATCCATCATCGTTCTATTTCTTAAAACTAGCAAACATAACCAAATACAACCACTTCATTCGGAGCCTCCTCCATGTACATAGTTGTCAAAGTGGTTCTAATATTGACAGAGAGTATGCCAATAAGAGGCCTTGGTCTCTTTAACAACCAAATGTCATTTTACACACCGTTTGGTCCTTCTGCATTTCAAAAGTGAATCATTACCTGATGTCAAAATATCATATTCGTTTTAAAATCATATTCACTTCAAAATATCATTTTATTCATCACAAAATAAATTTCGCTTCAAAATCATTATATTCACTTCGAAGTCAATTTCATTTCAAAATAATTATATTCACTTTGAAATCGATTTCATTTCAAAATCATTATATTCACTTTAAAATATCATTTTATTCACCACAAAATAAATTTCACTTCATAATCATTATATTCATTTCAAAATCAATTTCATTTCAAAGTCGTTATATTCACTTTGAAATCAATTTCATTTCAAAATCATTTCGAATTTCGACTTAGGTTATTACTTCATTTTAACCACATTCGTGTTTTAAATTAATGATTTAAACATAAACAGCTATGACCTTACGCGGCCTGAATTTTGAAAATAGTTTAAATAGTTTAGAGACCGAAAACATTTTGATATAAATAGGTTGAATAATGAAAATGGGTTACATATTAAAATGGTCTGAAAATTTAAATTTTTTAAAATTTTTAAAAAATGAACTTTAAAACAGTTTATAGTAAAATAGTTTATAGTGAAAATAGTTTCAAATTTACCATTGTTTCTTTCTATTTCCAATGAATCTGGACACAGGTCCAAATTTCGATCAAACTGATTCAATCTCAAATCAATTTTAAATTGACTCAATTTTGATTTAAATTCAAATCACTCAATTTCGATTTCAATTCAAATTAACTTCGACTTCGATTCCAGTTCGAATTAACTTCAATTTCGATTTCAGTTCGAATTAACTTCGATTTCGATTTCATTTCGAATTAACTTCAATTTCAAAAAGTTTCATTTTAACTTCCAATTTGATTCAACTTTTCAATTCAATGGCTTAAGTTTCAATTCAATTCTCATTTTAAAATATTTCAATTTATATAAATTTGAATTCCAGTTTTGAAATACTGATTTAAATCACTTAAATCAAATTAAACTTCAATGTTCAATTTAGATTTAAATCTTTAAATTAATTTCAATTTTGAATATTTCAATTTTGAATATTTCAATTTTGAATATATCAATTTTGAATATTTCAGTTTTGAATATTTCAATTCCGAGCCTAAATTTGAAATATCAATCTAAAATATTTTAATCAAGATAAATTTTCAAAGTTCGAATAAAGACCAAACCTTTAATGCAATTCAATTCCCATAATTCAAGGCGTATATCGATTATAACTTCAAATTCCAAAAAAAAAATTCTTTAAACCATTTCTTTTACAAATTTCACCTTCAACATTTCAAAGCTCAAATTTGAAAACAATTCAATCTTTATATATTCTATTTTCATTTCTTTAAAAACAATCATTTAAATAAATTCAAATTCAAGAATTCAAAACCTTTAATTTAACCAATCCAATGTCCACGTATAATCTTCTAGCCTATGGCTAAGTGATCATTTATTTCATTTTAATTTTGAGGATGGATATATATCATTTCAATCCAAATCAAAGTGTCATAGGTATATATCATTTCAACCTATTTCTTAATTTATTCAGAATAATTAAAATAACAGTTTTATATACTGTCAGCAACATACAGGGTGATAACAGGTAAATGTAAATAAATAAACATCAAATCATCCAATATATCAACCAATAGTCATCCATCATAATCAACATCCAAATCAGCCAATAAATCACAACGGATAACTAGTTATTAATATCGGGAGTTTAACTAGCAATTAAATTTTAGTTTCAAATTTAAATTCCTATCAGTTTAATTCATATGTCACTTTAAATGTCAGTTAAATTACCAAATAACAGTCAATAAAGATAAATCACTTCACGATTTGAATTTAACTAACGTGAGAATATTTTAGTATTTCGTGAGCGGTTTAAAACACACACCTTTATTTGAAAGTGAAAATTTTTTAGAGTCAAAAAAATTTGAATCCAACTCCATATCGTAGACGACTTCGATACAAGTCCAACGCAACTTGTTTCGCTCAAATCTGACGTCGTACGAGAAAGTTACGAATTAATTATCATTCGATATAATTAAAATCATAATTAATATAAAATTATACTAAACCTTTTCTTCCACTACTCCTCACGTATGCTTCCCTCCAAGCTCTCGCATTAGTTTCTTTTTTTTAATTATGAATGGCAACTACGATTTGCGGCACCACCACGACCGCCACTGTGGCCCACCTACACGCCGCCTCCCTGACAGGCGCTCCACCCCCCGCCATGCACGTGCATCTTTCGAGATTGCCTCGCGAAACCCATGAACTACAGCCATGAACGGAGGTAATTTGCTGCCATCTCGATCGAAGGTTTGAGGATCCAACCATTGGTTAAGTTTTACTATCGATGCCCTCTACACTTTCCTAGTTGAAGTCGAAGGCTAATTCGGCCTCTAAAGGCTCCGATCGATGATGGCCATTGGACTGTTATATGTTAATGGTGGTTGGAATTTTAGTTTAGGGTTAGGGTTTCAAATGGAAGAAATTTGAGGCTATTTATAGAAAATTTCACATGGCATTATCCATCTAAGAAAATTTCGAACTCCAAACGAAGCGTGCCATCTGGTGTTCTATATGTCGTACCCTTATTTCGAAAATATGTTCGAGAGCCAATTCCATCATATATAGAAGATAGCTTTCCAAAATCAAATTATATTAGTTAAAGTTCTGAAAATAAATTCTCCACATTTCAAGCTCACATGACCAAACGATAAGTTCGATCGCAACAAAACTCGATATCCTATAATAATTCACTATTACGGATCCGATAAAACTGGTTTCATCGAAATTCGAGATAGTGCTCAAAAAGGCTATTTTTACAGGTTAATTAAAATGAATAATTTCCATAATACATTTAATTGCTTTTAAATCCAATTTTAAAAGTTCATCAACTCCATTCTAACTTAAATATAATTCAAATTAACTTTTGAAATTGTTTTCATTTGTATCAAATTTAAGATTCAATTATTTAAAAATTCAAATATTAAATTTAAAAAATTTAATTATCAAATAAATCGCTATATTTGAAATATAAGTTATTTTACTTATAAACTTTAGCTTTTAAAACGAATTGAAATAATAAAACAACTACTTCCATTTTATCGTAATTCAACATCTTTGCAATTATTGTATACAGCAAAAGTTATTCATTTCTTACCCATAAATGTTTTCGTACATTCTAAATTTATACTTATCAAAAATACAATTTCATATAAATAAACTTATGTTTTTACGTTTAATAAACATTCATTCGATTCTTTATTAGCTTAACATTGATTATTTCAATTTCTGCTATCAATTACTTACAATTTAATATCATTTAATTTACTTTCTAATATAAGTTATCATCTTTTATCTTATTGAATTTTGTTATTTAAATTTTTTATCTAAGTTCATATCCAATAAATTACATTAATAAATCATTAAAAAAAAAATTTCTAACCATTTTATTCGATAGTTATATTAAATTTAATAATTAAAAATAGTTAAAAATAGGGGTCGTTCCAATCTCTCCTACTCAAAACTTTTCATCCTCGAAAAGGAATCAAGTGAATCTAATATTTGATATATTTTACTCAAAATAATCAACATATAAAACATAAAATCTTATTAGAAAAACCTTTACCACACTTCTGCTATGCCGTTCGATATCGGCTATTGGTAAAACAAGTCACAAAATTTTAAAGTCAAAAAATTTCTACTCCCGAATTTATGGAAAATTTCGGCAGCGTCTCCTTTGCGCGGCTAGATCGAAAATTACAATATATATATATATATATATATATATATATATATCACAAATATAAATCTCATCTCAGTGATGAAGCACCCCGTAGGGAAAATATAAAAGTATGATATGTAATCCGAGATATGCACCTTATTATTATTAATATAAGTGAGTTTGCTCATATTAAAGCAAGTCAAAACGCATATATGTCAAAATGGTCTTCATATGTACCTATCTCAAATCATGTTTGAATATTAGTAACTTATAATAAGATGTAGAAAACATGTGTGAGTTTAATAGAGCTACATAACATGTATTATTAATTCAAATCATAAACATAAGCACTAATACACAACATAAAATCATATGCAACCAAAAACAGTAATAATAATGATTTGCAACAAAAGAAACCATTCAACAATTAATATTCAACTAATTAATCCAAATTATATCGATTTATATTATCCAATATCAACATTTTGTTTATACGTTATCATCTCTTATTAACATCCATTCTTTATTAACATCTAATTGGTTTACTTTCAGTTTATTCACATCTATTTCATTTACATTCAATTTATTAAAATTTAAATTATTTTACTTTATGTTTAACACATTTCATATCAAATCATTCATGGACCATTTTATAAAATCATTTTATTAATTTATTTCATTTCAATAAATGAAAATTTTAATTTATAGAGAATGTAAGAACTAAACACCGGGTTTCTTTCCAAATCATTTCGAAATAATATATATACTCATATCTTTTATATATATATATATATATATACATATATATATATACATATATATATATATATATATATATCAAAGCATATTTAGAAATTTTAAATCAAAATCTATTTATTGAATCAAATGTGTAGCAAAGCTACTAAGTGGCCTCCTTACTTTGAGACTCGAAAATGAATGTCGAGGATGCGACCGTCATCACCGAAATTATTTTCCAGCTACTGAAGAGGGGAGTGCATGACTTAATTCCTTTAAAATCCTTTTGAAACACTTTCCATTAGTAAATATTTTTAAATAATTGTAACGACCCTGGATTTTTGGCCCCGTTTATTTTAATAATTGTTTAATCTAATTTAAATGAAATGTAAATTGACCATATTAAAATGATTATGATTTGGAAATACTGTCAATTTATTTCTTTAAATTGTATTTTAAAAGGGGAATTGGACTTTGGAGAGTTCAAAATAAAATCTTTTGATAATATTATAATAAAATTTATCTTATATAATTGAATTAAAACACTTTACTTTGTTTACCTCGGATAAACATACATATGAATAATAATGTGTGAAATTTAAAATATATCTCTTTATAATATTTATCTTATACCATTAAATTAAATTACTTTGTTTTGTTATCATGTGATGAAATATACATATGAATGAAAATGTTTAAATTAAAATATAATTCTATTAATATAAAATATAAGTGAAACATGTGAATCTTATTTAATTATTGTTAATTGAAACATAAATATAAATAAATAAGCAAACACATCAATCTAATTTTAATAGTCAAATATAAAACATAAATCAAAATATAAATATAAATCAAAACAAGAAATAAGTAGTTAATACTTACAATATCATTTTAAATTTGCAAGACCATAGAGAAATATATAATATGATAAGTATAAAATGTAACTAAATCATATTGTACATAATTTAAATATTGATAGTTAAATATTAAATATAAATATAGACGTAAATAAATTATATAAACATTATGCAAGCTAGAAAATAACTTAAACATTTAAAGTTAAAATGAACATATAAGAAAAACAAAGATTAAATAATTTTGTTAACATACAACATAACCTTAACAAAAAAAAATCAGTAAGTAAAATAAAATGAAAACCCAACACATACGAGTATAAACTATTTCAACCAGAAGAAATGAACAAAATGTTTTTATGCAAAACATCAATCTGAAATGTATGTTTCTAAATGAAAATAATAAGACAAATGTATATATGAACATACCTTCACTCACAAGCCTTTGACCTGCAATATGTCAGCAAAACAAATAATTATGTAGACATCTTTAAAAACCCAAGTACTAAATGTCATCAACTCAGCCACTCTTTTGTTCAAAACAAATATTACAAATCTGTACATTTCAGGTACATAAAGATCTGGTCAAAATTAAATAAAGAGAAGAAAACAACCTAACTAGATAATACCTTCCTATTATACAACTGTTATCTTATATATATGTGAGACCATTCTTTTTTAGTTTTAGTTCGTTCAGTAGTACCTAAAAAAAAAGAGAACAAAAAGGAAAAGCAGGCAAAGTTCAAAAAAATTAAATTCATAGCAAGAACATAGCAGATTCAAAACAAATTCCAAGCAACAGTTATCAACTGCAGTCTTCATCACCTCGGATTATTCCTTGTTCAGAGTTTTGCTGGTGAGTAAACAAGAAGTTTAAAAGCTTTAAGTTTGATAAAATAACAGTTCAGAGAATTGTTTTATCGTATGATTGTTCATGCTTTGATTTTGAATATTGCTAGGATTGCTCTGTTCTACTCTGAAAGTGATACAGGTTGTATATTGTTCAAAATCTCATATGATTCACATTAAATCATTGCTAAGTTTTAATCTTTCAACCAAACAAAATAGTTAAACTTATAATTAAGATTTTTAAAATGCTAATTTAAACCCTGGTTTGTAAATATGCACTGTAACTTTATTTTATAGGTAAGAAAGTATAAATTGGATAAATTGGATTGATGTAAAGTATTAATTCGAGTCCATAGCTTGAATCCTTACCACAAAACATGATTTTTAAAACTATAATGAAGATTTTTAACACAGTATTTCCAAGGCAGTTTGTATTCGAACCAAAATGGCACTTTTGCGAATTTCTTGTTATGTAATCAATAATAAAAGTTGAAATTTGGGATGAAGCAAATATAAACGTATGTGATTTCATGAAAATTATCTGAGAATTTTTATATTGTTCGAGATTAGAATACGAGACCAATTTAGGGTTCGTGCTCCAGATTTGTCCATGTCTGTAATGGGTTAAGATCGCCTTCATTAAGCAACCGAGTGGCACTAAATTATGGTGGAGGGTTGCTTGGTAAGACGTCGTAGTGTGGCCGAGATTCGAGTGCCTCAGGTGGCCGGTACGTTGAAGACGAGGTGTTTTTATCAGAAGTGTTATTGGCTGTTTTTTTGTTCGAATTGCTGTTTTTCTATTCGATTTGATTTGAAACAATCTGGGCTTGAATTTCGAGTTTGGGGGTGGTTTGTGGCATGCCGGTAATGTCGGAGTTCGCCGGAGTTGGGCTGTGCTGCCGTGCACGTGCACGGCAGCGGTGTTGGTGCCAGTGCCATGAGGGGAGGTCTGACTCGAGTCGCGCATGAGTGAGAATGGGGGAAACTTCGGGTTCGCGTTCGAGTGAAATGATCCTGATGCTAATTTAATCATCCTTAAACTTAAACGTATTACTGAAAGATAAATAAAAAAAATATGAAGGAGAAGAAGATGTTCAGGGAAGTCACGGGAAGCTGGCGTGAGGAACTCGAAGTAATTCTCGAGATAACATGGGGAAGCCTCGGGTTTGTTAACTACTGTATTGTTTTTTTTTAAAGGTAATGCAAGTAAACAAATTTTCATTCAATTCTAAATACTGCAAACTTGGTAGTAGTTAACAGTTTAATCTAAAACTCAGATACAAGTTAATTACTTTAGCTAATACTTTAATGTGTTTTAAGCTCATAATTATTATTCAAATTAGGTAGGTAATATAAGATAAGTATAAATCTTATTAATACAAGTTTGTAATTAGAGACAAATTGATTTCAAAACTTAAGAAAAATTCTTTTAAAATGTCAATTAAGTTGAGTAATTAATATAAATTGATTATTTCTAGGAAGTTATTAAGAATAATGAATTTTGATTAAAATTCGTGATGGATTATAATGAATAAATGAATTTGTAATCAACTATTCAAGTTAATTTATGAATGGGTAACAGTTAATAAATCAAGTGATTTAATTAAGAATTAATAATGATTAATTTAGAAGTTAGTAATTAATAAATGGGCAATTAAGTTTATCAGATAACAATTAAGGTTATTGATTAATGATTGAGGAATGGTTAATTAAAGTTAAATAACTTGATTAAAGAAGTAATTAATTAATAGTGTGAAATAAAATTAAGGCTTAATAATAAATTAAGAGAATCATCAATTAGATGATTTGAAATGAAATAGGTAATTAATTGTTAATTAAGGATTAATTAAATAGAGTTAATTGATTACTCAAGTAATTAATTCTAAATTGGATTAGTTACAAATGAGACTTGAAGGTGACTGCTTATGGACTGTTGAGATTGAATATCTGATTTGGATATTTATGTGATGTTATCCTATGTTACTCTGTGATATGCTGTGCTATATCTACGATGCTTGTATATGTTTTATCTGTGATAAATGCTATGTTAATTCAATTGATGAATTTAAATTATTTAAACTGTTTAAGTTAATTAGACAACTTGGACCTTAAAATGGCGTTTGGATTCGATGAGACCGGGATCAGAAGAATCAATTTTGATTCTCTGAAAACCACATCGATCCAATTTAAACGTTAGGTCGTGAATCCTGGAATGAAGATCGAGATGGTGTTTTCAGAATGCAAGGGTTATCATCGTTGACTCTGAGGGTGATTCCAAAACGAGTGTAACGAGATAATGCCTCTGGTTTCGTTCGAACCCGGAACGAACTTGTATGGATTGAATGCTTTCAGCACATCGTCAGGCGGACGATGAGCATTCTAAGAAATATGTTCTATAAAGGTAATCACAGCCTCAAGCCTCATCAACCGGTAATGGCTAAAACTAGGGAGATGCAGCAAGGTTAGGTGGGTCATGCCCAAGCAGGACAAGATAGTTCCCCTGTCTAGATGTCCCTTTATATTTCTGCTGTGTGGGCGGTTGCTAGCTACAACCGCGGGGTTTATCTTGTTCGGGACTGTTCAGTAAGGAATGGTTCCGGCCTTGTGTTGTAGGGGGTCGGGAGTGATCCTCGGTACGGTGATCTAGGCCCCGTACTGTGACGGGCGGTACCCTAGTAGCCCTGCCATTGTTGGAAATCCATTTTCCCTACGAGACCCTACGGTTTTGATTTGTATTATCCACTTTTATGGCTAGTAGCTGGAATTTAATCATATAACAATTTCGGCTATTTTCTATTTACATGAAAACCGTAGACACTATTATAATATCACTGGATTTCCTATGAAATGTTTTGGTTAGCGTAAGGTAAAAACTTATCCGTATTTATTTGTGGGGAGTCTTACGTGATACCTTTATTTTCAAATGTTTTGAAAGTTAAAAAATTTAAACCGTTTACTCATACCAGACCCATGTCTGACCCAGAGTTTATATTTTGTTTTTCATAAACTCTTGGGTACTCAAATTTTTATGAGTAGCCAAGTGATAGGTCTCGGACTTGATTTCTGGAGGAACTTGGAGCAGGAGTTTCCAGACGTATGTAGATATCTACCTATTTCCTCTGTATTAGTTGATATGTACTGTACCTCTGATGTATATAGTGATAGATGTATGTATAACGTCATATGTATTGATATTGTATAACTCTGATATTTGTAAAAACTATGTAACGGTTATGTGATATATTATATTTTGTTCCGTTCCGCTGTGAGATTCTGATGTTGTTGTTCTTTCTTTCTCTTTCTTTCTACTTCTATCCCTTTCTTTTCTTAATGATGATATGTCTTTCTGGTAGTAGAAGGGCGGGTCGTCACAGTTGGTATCAGAGCATAGGTTGGTGATAACCTTGACTCTGGTAAGAATTACTCATAGAATAGAGTTTGTAAAACTCTAAAATGAGTCTGAGTGTATTAATAGATATGAGCGCGTATTTGTTAGTGAATATAAAATTGTTTTTATATTGTGTTGATTTATCTGTTGAGTGTTTATGAATCTGGTCGATGTGTGGGACGCCATTTCATCGATAGGGATTCCTAAACTCTTAAACAAGATAGACCGACACGGTATTGTTTTTAAAGTAGGGTAAATGAAATAATTTTACCCAAAATTATATTTTGATGTAAAAGAAATATTTTCTGAAATTATTATATATATTTGAATGTGTGGTTGTTAATACTACAACCAAACAAAAATTTAAAATTTGAGTGGCTTATAACTAAATAAAATTGTGTAATAAAAAGGAATATAGCTAAACTAGAATTGAAGTCCCGGAAATTTAAAAGGTGTTTAAATGAATTTAAACAAAGGATTTGGGAATTTGAAATCTTGGGAATGTTTGAAATGTTTTTCCAAAGATTTGAAGCCAATAATGGAGGATTGTTTTGAAAGATATTGTTAAATGGAAATTGTTTGGAAAGAATTTGTGGAAGTATGGAAGCACTGAACTCACTTCAGTTGCTGGAAAATAATCCTGATGATGATGGCCACATCATTAGTATTCATTTTCGAGTTTCTAAAGTGATGGATTGCTATCAGGATATTTTTCGGACTTGTTGGGTATACAAGTTGTTTTAGAAACTTCAAAAAGAAAATTTGTTTTGGTGAAAACAAGTGTTTGGAGTTTGAAAATTTGATTTGACATACCAAGTGAGTATGAGTAGTTATCATTTCAAGATGGTTTTGGAAATGAAAACCGGGAAATTGAATTCTAGAAATTCTATTTAGATAATGTGAAAAGTTTAAATGAATTAACTGTTGAACTTACAAAGTAAAGTTGATATTAATAAGAAGAAATCGGGAATTGTAATCCCGGATTTAAAATTTAACTTAAGTAAATGAAAACAAGAAAGCATATTGGAGGTAAACTGAGATAAGTCACATGGAATTGAAGTTCAAAATGAACTTAATTGGATATAAAAACTGGAAGGGAAGATAATTGTAATGGCAAAATGAAATTTATACCTTAAGACAGTAAGTATTATATATATATATAAATAATCTGAAATTGTGATTATAAGATGAAATGACCCAAATGAGTAATATAAGTTGTTAAGTAGATAAATAAGTTTTGAGCTCATATAATGAGAAATAAATATGAAGAATGGTAGCTAAATTTAACTGAAGTTGAGTGGAAATAAAATTGAATTTAAATGAATTCAATCGAGTTATAAATATATTGAATAGAATAAAATTCTTATGTAAATAAGTAATGTTGAATTGAATTAAAATAGAATTGGTGTGAGTGTAGACAAATCTAATTCAAGCATAAGTTAAATGACTTTATTATAAACTCAATAATAAATTGTTCATATAAATTTAAGAATGGATAAAAGAATAAACTAATCAGTAAATAATTGAGATTTGATTAAAGGAAAATCAAATCAAAGATTTAAATGAAAATTGGTGGAATAGGATAAACTTAAGTTATTGGGTAGAACAGTTTGAAGAAAATAAATGACATGAGTAAATTGTGAGATGAGTATTTAAAATATTGATTGTCGAATTTAATAAATGGTTTGGAATCAAACCTGTTGAAATGAAAGAAAATGCAATGAAAGGATTGTGAATAAATTAATTGTGATGGAGTCAAGTGTAAATTAGGTTGGAATCGGTTTAAAATTGTTATAAAGCTTAAGTGACTGTTTATTCATAATAATATTGTTGAATTGCATAAGAAAATGGATTGTTTGAAGTAAATGAAATTAGATAAATTTTATGAATTATTAATAGCAAAATGGGATGATTTTGGAATCATTTGGAATGAATATGAGTTTGTTTTACTCAAAAGGATTATATATATAAGCAGGTAAGTTATAAATCACTTAAACTAAAGGGAATGATTTGGAAATTGGTTGGAAGTAATTGTAATGAGTGTTGAAATTATACATATGTGCTTATGAAAATATGTAATGCTAAAAAAAATTTAAAACTTTAGCAACAAAACAATTTCAAATTGAAAATTGAAGGTAAATTAGTGGATGAAACCAATTTAAAAATAATAATAGGAATCGGTATTAAATGGAAGATAGTCAATAAAAATTCAATATTCAGAGTCAAAGATAAATTGAATTCACAAGAAATTGGAAATCTAGATTTAAATAAAAAGATATTAAAGCTAAAATGGTAGAGTAATAATATAGGAGTATATATAATGCTTATATTAAATTTAAGTAATGAGTGGTGAAATTCCTAAATAAAGTTGATATTGAGAAAATTATTCCAAGTGAATAGAAATCAAAATAATGTGAATAAAGAAATTGATATAGTTGATAATCAATGGATATAAATACGTAGGATGTACGTATATTATTTTATTCGCATAACAATTTGATCCAGATTTGAGCACAGAATTTCGAGATAGTTATATATCGATCCGAGTTAGGATTTTTCACTCGATTTTCGACGACGAACCATAGATATGGATTTTGATTGATGCAGGAAATTTTCTATCGTAGTTGTGAATATGCAAGGAGAATAACAGTTTCTGATCAAGAAACCAGTTATGAGTCCGCACTAGGAAGTCGGGTGAACGATACTAGTTCGGAAGTGAAATTGTGTGATCGAGTGAGTGATCGGATTTGGTATTGCGTACGAATAGTATATGTACATCGTACGGACTTGATTGAATAGAAATTGAAATTCTGTAAACAAGTCAATAAATTTGGAAAGAGTTAATACAGTAGATTTCAGAATTGAATTGTCAGAGTGGATATCTGGAATTTATTATATATTCCATATATCCCATCTTGGAAATTGTTCATGATTCATCATTAGTTGTTAAACTAGTAATTCAGGAATTTGGAAGTTGAATCAAATTTAACTGTGGTCAGGAATCCACTTTGGATTGTTGATCATTGAGAAACAAACTATCGATAATTTTAGGAAAACTATCCGGATTCGTGTTCAGATTAAAATGATTTTAGGATAACTCCAAAACTCTCGGTTATGTGATTTATTATATTTTGTTCCGTTCCGCTGTGAGATTCTGATGTTGTTCTTTCTTTCTACTTCTATCCCTTTCTTTTCTTAATGATGATACGTCTTTCTGGTAGTAGAAGGACGGGTCGTCACAGTAATACTTATATTATTTTCAAAATCATAGACAACAATTTCAAAAGTGCCAGGATGCAAAATTCTCAGCTTAAATTCATTCTTTAACTTAATCTAAAGTTAGATTTTATTTCATAACTCACTACTTAAGCTTGTAAACATCCATACAAATTAGTTAAGTCAATATTTTAAAACTTGGTTTTATAACATATTCACTTCATATTCAATTTATTTTATAATCTATTCATTTCATGACTTAAACTTAAAGTTTAAATTATTTCTTACCACTTTTACTTAATTTGAATTAAAATTTTCTTTTCTTATCATTCACATTCAACAAGTTTAAAATTTGTTTTTAGCTTAATATTTCTCAAAACTATAAGTTATATAAACTTATTCACTTAAAATTTCATTTATTATTATATCAAATTCATTTCAAATACAATTCACTTTCATTTAAACTTTTTTGAGTTAAACTTCATTTTATTTTCTTCATTTCACTAACTCAATTTATTTAACATTACGTAGGTTAATACTTTTATTTCATATCTCAAATTCAAATTTTCTTTTGTTCGCTAAACTGAAATGTTCAACCGTTTGTTTTTTTTGGTTTTCTTTCATGTTCAAATTCATAAGTTTTAAACTTATTCTTATCTATACTATTTCAAATTTTATAAGTTTGAAAACCCTTTTTTCATATATTTGTCAAATCATACTTGGAATTTTATAGTCAAAACTTTATTTAACCAGAAATAAATTCCTTTTGGTAGCAATTCTCACCCAGAAACTTGAAAATGAATACTGACGATGCTGCAGTCACCCTCAGAATTATTTTCCAACGACTAAAGCGGGTACAATGCTTTTATTTCTTTCAAAATTATTTTTAAAATATATTTCTAGTCAAAAACACTTCCAAAATAATATTATTATTATTTTTGAAACTTTGAAAACAATTTTGAAAATCAATGGGATTTAAATTCTAAAATTCTTAGCTTTTAAATTCTTTCTGTTTGTAAGCCATATTATAAATAGACTTGTACAATTCCATTGCCTTATTATGAAAACATTCCATTAATCTACATCTTTGTTATTGCAAACAATTCTTATTGTAATTAGATTTCAATTCAATCTAATTATCGAATGCTTCGTGAAGTAGAGTTCACAATGTATTCGTATTTAGTTTAATTCAATGAATAATTGATGATAATTAAATATTGTCATCTCCTAACAACAAACATCCATAAATAAATAAGTATTTTCATACACCTATATGGTTATTTATGGAAGACTATTTCTGTAACGACCCAGAATTTTGGTCGTTAAATTTTAAACATTTAATTCATTTTAAATGTTGAATATGGATTATAATTCATTTTGAGATAAAAAGAATTTGGTTAAATTGATAAAATTAGTTAAAATTTTAAATATGGCAATTAAGTTGAATTTGAATAATAATAATTAAATATTTGGGTTTGTGATAATTGGTGAATCTAGATATAAATGGTTATGAAAATGGTTTCTAAAATTTATTTTAAGTCTATTTGGATTTGAATTATAATATTGGACTGTTGGATGGAATTAAAAGTCGATAGGTTGAATTTGAAATTTTATATTAATTTAATAATGGAATTTAATAATATAATAATGCAAAGAATCAGATTTTGGTTCAAAATGAATCATAATGATTTCTGATGTGAATATAAATTCTGTATTGTTTTTAATATAGTTAGTAAAATTTTAAAAGTGAAATTTTAAGTGATTTTGACAATTTCGGAAATCGCTCAATTTAATCGACGAGTTAAAATCGCCTTCCGGGGCACAGTCACTGCATTCGACGAAACCAGTTCCATTGGATTCATAGTAGTTAGTTATTATCGAATTTCAATTTTCGTAGCGTTTGGAGTTACCATTTGCTCGTACGGGTGAGAAACGCGTTGAAATTAAAATCGAAAATTCAATATTTAAACTCGATTCAAAAACTATCTTCTGCATATGATCAAATTAGCCTCCGAAACCATTCCATTGTGTTTGGAATGCGGGTAAAACCTTATAAACGCCTGGCGGCACGTGAGATTTGGAGTTCGTTTGTAAATGCTCGTTAAAATTGGATTTAATATTAAAATAATTGGTAAAATGTATATATATACGCGCACAGCCAAAACCCTAGTTTTCGTTCCAGCCGCCGCTTATTCATTTAATGGCCGAAATGCTTCTAACTTCTTCCTCAATTTTCTTCAAATCCAAAAGCTTTCGTAAGAAAGTTTCAACATGAAAAAGGTAAAGCTCACCAAGATTTTGTTATCCTACGGTTAGGATCGTAGATGGTGTTTCGTGATGGTCGTTAGCGAGGTTTGAAGGTATGGCGTTCGAAGGTGTTTTGCGAGGCCGATGGTAGACCGAGCTTCGCCATATCCTGGGCGATGGTAAGGTATGAGGTGGGCTACGTCGTGGTATTCTTTGATCGAGCTAGAGAGGAGCGTTGGTGGTGCGGCGTTTAACCCTAGTCGACGACGTGAATGGGTTCACGCGTGCGATTTATCGCGCTGGGAAGAAGAAGAAGCGGGCCGACGGTAATTATAAAAAAAGCAAATTTGTTTTTAAATTTATATACAAACTTTATAAATTCATATCTGATGCATACGTTGTCAGAATTCGACGAAGTTTATGGCGTTGGAACCGCCGCAAGGAACTCTACGCTGCAGTTCAGATCTATGAACGATCGGAGCAAGTGGAAATTTAGGATTAAATCGAATGGTTCGATTTTATTTAAAATTAAAAAAACGCTCGTCGGAACTCAAGGTGAGTTTATCTCACTCACATCTGGAATGCTAGTTAGTTTAAATAGTTAATATTTAAAATTATTGGTTGATTGATTGAATGTGATAATTATTATCAGATTGGATTGATATTTATTTATTGTGCTAATATATGTGGATGCAGGGAAACAGGTTGGAGGGATCCAACTGGATTCCTCACAATATAGAAATTATTTTCATAATTGATGATGTGTTTTATTTATATACTGTGATAGAGTAATTTAAAATTTTAATTGTGCTGTGCTATGATTGGATGAAGACAATCTGGGAATTTAAAATATAAATAAAATAAATTGGATTTATAAGGAAATAAAAGAAATCCTTAAGTAAAGAATTTAAAGGAATTAAGTTGGAAATTGGTTTGGGGTCTGTTAAAGTGTTTTTGAAATTTTTATTTAAAAGGAAATGTGAAATGAAAATTTATAAACTGGGTTTATAAATGAAATGGAATATTATCGCGGATAAATATTGAAGATATAGATTTCCAGAGGGAATTTCTATAAGAAGTGTGAATTGTTTTAGAAAATAATAGCGAGACTATTTTTAAAGGATGGGAAGTGTACTTTTCCCCAGAAATTTAGTATGTTTTAAAGAAAGCTTTCAAAATATAAATGGGCAGTTTAAATTTTAAAATATTTTAGAAAGAAATTATTATTTTAATTGTTTAAAGTGTAAGTAAATATTTATTTAAGAGATTATGGTATTTAATTATCTTAAAGGTAAAGTAGTATTAAGTTTACAAAAGGAAATTATAATATAAGTACTTGATTTAATAACTTTATTTTAAAAGTTAAATTTGGCTTAAATTACTTAGAAACCTCTATATATTTCCTTAAGTATTATTTTTAATTTAGTAATTTCTAGTTGCTTTATTTCAAATTTTTTAAGTATATATTTTGAAGGTGGTTTTCCAGGAGGTGGGAATGTGTTTAAAAAGAAAAGGTGTTTATTTTTAAAGTGTAGAAAGGAATTTACTGGATTTAAACGTAATTTGAAATTGAGATAAATCGTGTAGGATTAATAAAAGGTTCTTTGGTTCATTCTGAAAATGAAAATGTAGTTCCTTGAAAAGCCAAGTACGTTTCAAGCAGATTTTTTTTAAGTAAAAAATCAAAGTTTTAAATTTGTTTTTAAAAGAATGTTTTCAGAAATTATTGTTTAAGTGTAAAATTTTAAAAGTAAATATTTAGTAAGTCAGTTATAAAAGTAATTATTTTAAAAGGGTTAATTGGTATATGCTTTAAAAGAATATCATAAATAGTTATATTTTATAAAATAGTTTTATTGTAAAGATAGTTTGGTTAAAAATTTATTTGAAAACTTGTATAGGATTTCATAACTTTATTTTAAAATTTAGTATGACTTAACTTTTATTTTCAAGAAAAATAGTTTAAATTTTATAAAGCAGTTTTATTTGAAACATTTAAAAGTATATATACATTTCAAATAAAGTATGTAAATAGCTTTAATTTAAATTATTATAAATCTAAAGTATTTGACTTGGATGTTTTCAGTGGAAATCAATATTTGAAAATTTATTCCATAAGGAGTGTGTGGTTTGAAATTGTTTTCAAGGGGTTGAAAATGAAAATATATCTTGCGAAGATATTTTTGAGGTTAACCAATAATTTGGGGAAATTTTTTATTGTTTGATGGATGTTTGTGAATGTTAATCAATAGTTAAATCGCCGACTATCAATATTGGCCAATGCGTTGATCGTTTCGAAGAGACCAGGATCGGGATTTATTTCTCGAAAACCACTTCGATCCGGTTTGTATGTTTTCGTGATGAAGACAAGTTCGGAATCGAAGATGGAGCAGTGAAGTGCAAGGGCTGGTCGCTACTAATCCTGAGGATGATTCCAAAATGGATGTAGTAGGAGTAGTGCCTTCGGTTCCGTTCGAACCCGGGACGGTCTTGTATGGATGAATGCTTTCGGAACATCATTAGGTGGACGATGGGCATTCTAAGTGAAACGTTCTATAAAGGTAATGCTTAGCCTCAAGCCTCATCAACCGGGAATGACTGAAAATCAGGGGTTATGCAGCAAGGCTATGTGGGTAGCACCCATTAGGGTAAGGTCATCCCTGTCTAGATGTCCCTTTTATTAGGCTTAGTGGTGCGGTTCCTGATCCCAACCATGGGGTGATCTTACTTGGGATTATCCAGTAATGGGTAGTCCCGGTCTTGTGTTGCAGGGGATTGGGAGTAATCCTCGGTACGGTGAACTAGGCCACGTACTGTGATAAGTGGTTACCCAGTGCCTAGTCATTAGTTGGAAATCCATTCTCCCTACGAGCCTTTTACGAATTTTGTTTGTATTACCCACTTTGTGGCTAGTAGCTGGAATTTAATAAATGTAACAATTTTGGCTATTTTAATAAGTATTTGTATATAAACATTATTATAATATCAGAGGTTTTTATAAGAAATGTTTTAGCTATCGTAAGGTAAAAACCTGACATGTTTATTTGTGGCGTGGTCATATGAGATGCTTTTGTTTTCAAAAGGATTTTGAAACTTTAATAATCAAATTGGATGTATTTTATCAGCTGGTATTTCAGACTGACTCGGTTGTTATTTTATTATAATGCTCGGGTCAGACCGAGTATTATAGATGACAGGAAAGGATGTTGTGGTGTTCAGGAGAGGAGCTGGAGACCTAGACGTATGTGATTGTATGAAATTGTTTATATCCGCTGCTGTGATTGTATGAAATTGTCTGGCTGGTAATTGTTGTTTGTTTGTGATACTCTGATGATATATTGTATAAAACAGACATAGTTTTCATTTTGTGTAAAGATATGTTATTAACTATTATATTTCGTGCCGATGCGATTTTGAGATTCTATTATTGTTTAGTTCCTTCTTTCTTCTATCTTCATTCTTTTTCCTCAACAATCTGTCTTTTCCGGCACTTGATCGTCGGCATATTATACTTTGGAGTATTTTGTGTCGATTTTCAAGGGTCGAGAAGGGCGGGCTGTTACACTTGGTATCAGAGCTTAGGTTGGCGATAACCTTGGCTCTGGTGGGGAAATTACTCATTAAACAGAGTCAACATTACTCTATAATGAGTTGAGTGTATTAATAGCTATGAAAGCGCACTTGTTAGTGAATATAAAAATTGTTTTTATACTGTGTTGACTTATTAGTTGGGTGTTTATGAATTATGGTCGGTACGGGAAGTACAACCGTATCGATAGGGGTTTCTAAACTCTTAAACAAGATAAACCGACATAGTATTGTTTTTTTAAAGCGGGTAAATGGAATAATTTTACCCAAAATTACATTTTGACATAAAAGAAATAATTTTTTGAAATTATTATTATATATTTGGATGTTTGGTTGTTAATATTATAATCAAATATAAGAGCCTAAAATTTGAAATGGTTATACCCAAATAGAATTCTATAAGTATGATTTATCCAAAAGAAGAATAACTAAATTTTGATTTAAAGAGAATTTAAGTCCTGGAAATTTTGAAAAGTGTTTTAAAATGTATTGAAAACAAAAGTTTGGGAATTAAAATCTTGGGAAGGTTTGAAATGTTTTTCAAAGTGTTTGAAGCAATAATGGAGTATTATTTTAGGAAATATTTTTGAATGGAAATTGATTTGAAAGGAATTTGCGGAGGTAAGGAAGCACTGAACTCACTTCAGTCGCTGGAAAATAATCCTGATGATGATGGCCACATTACCAGCATTCATTTTTGAGTTTCTTAAGTGATGGATTGCTTCCGTAGTGATTGGTTATAATATTTGCTTGGACTTGTTGGGTATAAAAGTGGTTTTAGAAATTTCAAAAGGGAAACTCGTTTTGGTAAAACAAAGTATTTTGGAATCCGGATTTGAATTGATATACCAAGTGGGTATGTGTTGATTATTATTTCAAAATGGTTTTGAAATAAAACAGAGCAATTGAATTCTGGCAAATTCTATTTAAAAATGTGAAAGTTAAAATGAATCAACTATTGAACCTATTAAGAGAAGTTGATTTAAATCAGAAGGGAAAATGAAATTTTAATCTTGAAATTAAAATTTAACTTGAGTAAATGGAAATGAATAAAATATATTTAAATTTAACTTGAGATAAGTTAAAATAAAATTGAAATTGGAATTGAATTAAAAGGGATATAAAATTGAAATATAAAATGAATATATAATTATCGGTTATAATTGTGGGATGAAAATTATATCCTTAAGTTATTAAGTGTTATATATAATTTGGAATTGTGATTATAAGGTGAAAATGACTCAAATGAGCAATATAAGATTTTAAATAAATGAGTTGGTGAACTTAAGATTAGGAGATGGAAATTGTAAAACCAAAATAAAATGGTTGGTACTTTATGGGAAATTCAAAATTTAAATCCTAAATGAAATGTAAAGTAAGATAAGTCAAAGTGAGGTATAAAAGGTGGATGGACTTAGGTAATAAATAAATTTTTGAACTTACATATTAGAGAGTAAAAAATTAAATTGAATGGAGAAATAAAATTGGATCAAACTGGATTTCACTTAAATTAAAAGAATTGAGTTAAATCTGGATTGAATTAAAATCAAAATTCAGTTGTGTTATAAATAATATTAAATGGAATTAAATTCTTATTTAAAATAGTAAAGGGAATGGTAAGAATTTAAGTTGGCTAAATAAAAATTTAGTTGAACTTGAATTAAAATTGGAAAAGAATTAAGTTAAAAGAAAAACTAATTTAGTTTAAATGGTATTGGATGATTTAAATTCTCACTCAACTAAATTTAAAAGAATAGTATGAAGATGAATTTAGTGTAAGCTAAATTAAATGGAAATCGTATTGGAATGAGTAAAAATTTTGTAGCTTGTTAAGAAAATTTGAAGTGGTAAAATAAAAACCCAGTTCTAGTTTAGAATAATTGGAATGGTTATGTTATTAATAAATTCAGAAATGAATTGAAAAAGGTGAATTAAAATTAAAATGGATTGAGTAAGTAAACAAATTGAATTAAAATTTGTAAATAGATTGGAATTTGATTTAATGAGAATTAAATTAAAATGAAATAAAAATTAACTGGATGAAAGAAAATGGGATGTAATAGAGTTGAGACACTTAAGAAAATTTTGAAATAGTTGTTGTCGAGCTTATAAAATGGTTTTGAATGAATCTGTATGGATAACGAAATTGAATGTAAGATTAGAGGTTTAATTCAATAATTGTGATGAAGCAAGAATGTTTGGGTTGTAAATAATTTCAAATGGAGTAAAATTAAGATAGAGTTGGAATTAATTTAAAATTTTTATAAACTTAAATAATTGTTGTTTGCTTGAATAACATTAAAATTTGCATAGAAATTAGTCGTTTTGTCGTAAACGAAAGTGAATGAATTAAGAGAGGTAAATAGCATTGGTTTTTGAATAAATTGGAATGGATTAGAATTTAATTTATGGTTTTGCATATAAATGAAGTGAATTATGAATATGATGCAAATATATCAAATTGAAAATAAAATTCGATTGTGAATCAATTTGGAATTGAATTGAAATAAATTGATGTTAGTAAAGCATATGTTAATCATATTGAAGTGAAAATGAATTGGTTGTAGTAAGTATGAATTGTATATGGTAAACTTGAATGTAAATTATTCGAGTGGAATAAAATGAAGTTTGGACTTGTAAAAGAAATTAGAATGGTGTTGAAAACTGGTGGATTGTTTCTTTTAAGCAGGTTAACATATAGAATTATGAAATGTATTGTGAGGGCTTTGAAATTGACATGTTTGGTTTAGATTAATAAATGGAACGTTGTTGAAAATCTCATATTATTGTAAAATCATGTATTTGTTTATGTAAGTACAGGTACGGAAGGCAATCGATAGAGTTGGAGTGCGCAAATGCATAATATATTAGCCGCTTGCTTTTGAAATGCTAATAAAAGGTACGCCTACGCAATAAAATTGGGAAAATGATATATATTGTGATATATTTGGTTTTCCGACCGTGTGGGACGATGTATATATATTTATATCAATTGTGATATTGCAAAAGCTCCTCCGTACAAGGGAGACTCTGCCAAAAAAAATCGAAAATTTTGGGAGTTAGAAAAATTTTGAAATTTTTGAAACATTTCCTCAACGACAAATTGATTTCGAATAAAAATAAAAATAAAAAGGGTTTTGGAATAGAAATCGAAAGCAGCGGTTTTGATTTGAAACTAAAGGGTTTAGACAAAGTGAATTTGGGATTTTCACTAAGTGGGTTTTGCTATTGAGTTTGTAGCATTTTTCATACTTTAGCAAATTTCGGGGACAAAATTTTTATAAAGGGGGAGGAATGTAGCGACCCGAAATTTTGGTCGTTAGATTTTGAACATTTAATTCATTTTAAATGTTGAATATGGATTATAATTGATTTTGAGATAAAAAAAATTTGGTTAAATTAATAAAATTTGTTAAAATTTTAAATATGGCAATTTAATTGAATTTGAATAATAATAATAATAATTAAATATTTGGGTTTGTGATAATTGGTGAATCTGATATAAATGATTATGAAAATTGTTCCTAAAATTTACTCTAAGTCTATTTGGATTTGAATTATAATATCGGACTGTTGGATGGAATTAAAAGTCGATAGGTTGAATTTGGAATTTTATATTAATGGAATTCAATAATATAATAATGCAAATAATCAGATTTTGGTTCGAAATGAATCAGAATGATTTCTAATGTGAATATAAATTCTGTATTGTTTTTAATAAAGTTATTAAAATTTTAAAAGTGAAATTTTAAGTGATTTTGACAATTTCGGAAATCGCTCGATTTAATCGACAAGTAAAAATAGCCTTCCGAGGCATAGTCACCGAATTCGACAAAACTAGTTCCATTGGATCCGTAATAGTTAGTTATTATCGGATTTCAATTTTTGTGGCGTTTGGAGTTACCGTTTGCTCGTACGGGTGAGAAACGCGTTGAAATTAAAATCGAAAATTTAATATTTAAACTCGATTCAAAAAGCTATCTTCCGCGTATGATCAAATTAGCCTCCGAAATACGTTCCATTGTGTTCGGAATATGGGTAAAACCTTATAAACGCCTGGCAGCACGTGAGATTTGGAGTACGTTTGTAAATGCTCGTTAAAATTGGATTTAATATTAAAATAATTGGTAAAATGTATATATATACGCGCACAGCCAAAACCCTAGTTTTCGTTCCATCTGCCGCTTATTCATTTAATGGCCGAAATGCTTCTGCCTTCTTCCTTAATTTTCTTCAAATCCAAAAGCTTTCGTAAGAAAGTTTCAACATGAAAAAGGTAAAGCTCACCAAGCTTTTGCTATCCTACGGTCAGGATCGAAGATGGTGTTTCGTGATGGTCGTTGGCGAGGTTTGAAGGTGTGGCGTTCGAAGATGTTTTGCGAGGCCGATGGTAGATCGAGCTTCGCCACATCTTGGGCGACGGTAGGGTACGAGGTGGGCCACGTCGAGGTATTCTCTGATCGAGCAAGAGGGGAGCATTGGTGGTGCGACGTTTAACCCTAGTCGGCGACGTGAATGGGTTCACGCGTGCGATTTATTGCGCTGGGAAGAAGAAGAAGCGGGTCGATGGTAATTATAAAAAAAAGCAAATTTGTTTTTAAATTTATATACAAACTTTATAAATTCATATCTGATGCATACACTGTCAGAATTCGACGAAATCGGTGGCGTTGGAACCGCAGCAAGGAACTCTACGATGTAGTTCAGATCTACGAACGATCGGAGTAAGTGGAAATTTTGGATTAAATCGAACGGTTCGATTTAATTTAAATTTAAAAAAAACGCTCGTCGGAACTCAAGGTGAGTTTATCTCACTCACATCTGGAATGCTAGTTAGTTTAAATAGTTAATATTTAAAATGATTGGTTGATTGATTGAATGTGATAATTATTATCAGATTGGATTGATATTTATTTGTTGTGCTAATATATGTGGATGCAGGGAAACAGGTTGGAGGGATCCAATTGGATTCCTCACAATATAGAAATTATTTTCATAATTGATGATGTGTTTTATTTATATATTATGATAGATTAATTTGAAATTTTAATTGTGTTGTGCTATGATTGGATGAATACAATCTGGGAATTTAAAATATAAATAAAATAAATTGGGTTTAAAAGGAAATAAAAGAAATCCTTAAGTAAAGAATTTAAAGGAATTAATTCGGAAATTGGTTTGGGGTCTGTTAAAGTGTTTTTGAAATTTTGATTTAAAAGGAAATGTGAAATGAAAATTTATAAACTGGGTTTATAAATGAAATGGAATATTTATCGGGGATAAGATTTCTAGAGGGAATTTCTATAAGAAGTGCGAATCATTTTAAAAATAATAGCGAGACTATTTTTAAAGGATGGGAAGTGTACTTTTCCTTGGAAATTTAGTATGTTTTAAAGAAAGCTTTCAAAATATAAATGGGCGGTTTAAAATGTGTTTTAGAATATTTTAGAAAGAAATTATTATTTTAATTGTTTAAAGTGTAAGTAAATATTTATTTAAGAGATTATGGTATTTAATTAGCTTAAAGGTAAAGTAGTATTAAGTTTACAAAAGGAAATTATATTATATATTTGATTTAATAACTTTATTATAAATATTTCTAGTAGCTTTATTTCAAATATTTTAAGTATATATTTTGAAGGCGGTCTTCCAGGAGGTGGAAATGTGTTTAAAAATAAAAGGTGTTTATTTTTAAAGTGTGGAAAGGAATTTAAGGGATTTAAACGTAAATTGGAATTGAGATAAATCGTATAGGATTTATAAAAGGTTCCTTGGTTTATTCTGAAAGTGGAAGTGTAGTTCCTTGAAAAGCCAAGTACGTTTCAAACAAATTTTAATTAAGTAAAAATCAGAGTTTTAAATTTGTTTTTAAAAGAATGTTTTCAGATATTGTGACGTCCTACCTCTATACTCACGCTGGCCAAGAACACTACGGGGTAATGCCGTCAACTAGCGCGAAGAATAAGGCTGTTGAGGAGGAACCATCCGTGTAATTGCTTTGTGCGAGCACCGATATGTCAGATAGTATAACATGCATTTCATTTCAAGAGGAAATCCGACACATCGATACAAACCCAAAGCTACTACACAGTGGCTATATGATCTTCGGAAACCAATATAAAAATAAGCATAACACAATCAGTCATAGATATCCATATCACAAAGGCGGTAATAGATATGAATATATAACACTTAGAAGTGTTAATCAGATTAGTGGTCGAACAAGATCCATAATATGACAAAAGAATAGATACAAGTACTAGACAAAAGAATATGTATACATCAAGGAGTCTCTATCTCGAATGTATAACAACAAAAACTAAGAATATAGTGTAGTTAGCCAAAAGTCAGGTAATACGCCCAGATGAGGAGTAAAGTAGAAGCACCTGTAACATCTCGGTCTGACCCGAATATTATCTAATAAGAAAATAATAAACGGATCAGTCTAGCTATAAAATCAGATAAAATTAGATGGAATAAGAGATACAACAAAACGTATGATAACAATAATGCCATACTATGAAAAGTATACATTTGACAACAACAGAAATCATACAATATCTCAAGAAATCTCATAACATCAAAAAGAATATCATATTCTTCACTCTATTCACCAAACCACAAATATTGACAAGCTTATCAATGCCAATCGTAAAAGTTGTTGAAACACAAATTCACAAAAGTTAGTGAAACACAAATTCACCAATGCACAAACATTGATAAAGCTTATCAATATAAATCACGAATTTTGGTGAAACACAAATTCTAGAAATCATCAATAGAAATCCATAAATCACAAAAAGGGGGAGGCCTATCGCAAAACGGGAGCATGAAAACTCACCAACACGTGCATCACAAATGGAACGCTATTCCATGGTTGCTAACCATCAATTTGAGCCAAAGCTCCACAAACGCCCCGAAGACCATGGGTCGCTACCCCCACCAATTTGAGTCGAAACTCCACAAAACGGGGTTTAGTCTCCCTCGTGGACAAAGAGACATCGCACACCGTTAGTCAAAACCACAAAAAATGATCCTCATCGATCATCAAGAAGTGTCAATTACACTAAGCTAGTAAATAAATGAGTTTAGCTTCATGTCCCATAATCACTTGCTTAGCTTAAGTATTTATGAACAAATTGTAAATCTCTACTCGAAAGTTGTCACAAGAGTTTCAATCGAACGAGTCTAAGAATTAACAGACAAACTAAACGCAAGCATTTCATACCACTTGTTTTACTAAGCCGTTTAATTAGATTTCTCATACGAGTGAGGTAAAGGTTTGTATATACTAATAGATTGGAAAACGGTTTTATAAACGAGTTTGATATTGAAAATAGAGTTGAAATCATCTTTGTGAAAGAGTTTGAATATTTACTACTAGCATAGAAACCTTTGCATTTAGAAGTGACAATCCATAAAGATGATTGTAAAAACAATCAATCACCAAAATTTCTCGTTTAAAGACGTGAATTAAATCCAAAGAAATCGATTCCAAATCCATCAAATGGATGTACCCAAAAATTCCAAAATAGAAGTCATCAAGGTCGATAATAAATGATAACAACAAATCGGAAAACCACGAATAGATAAAAATTGGAATTTCAAGCAAAGTAGGCTAAATAGGCTAAAACAAGCAGGTCAGTCGACTGACTGAAAATGGCCAGTCGACTGAACCAGAAACTTGGAAATTTCATTTCCTGCAGTCAGTCGACTGATTACAGAGGCCAGTCGACTGATTGCAGGAAACAGAGGCCTCCAGCCTCTGCAAGCAGTCCCCGGAACACTTATTGGCTACACCCAGTCGACTGACAGTAAAGGTCAGTCAACTGACTGACACTAGGGCTGTTTTTCAGCCTATCAAATGAAGAGAAACCCTCAACGATTGCAATTGGACGAGCAATGGGTGCTAAGGGTTTACGCCAATCAGCAACCCAGCCCTATAGGCTCTTCAATGCATCACCAAAAACATGTTCAAACAACAAAGCTAGGATTTTTAAAGATTTGACTTCAAAACACCAAAAATTGGAACATTCATAAAACCAATTCAATCCAAAGCCAATGAACACGGAATAGAAGTTAGGAATTAATACCTAACAACCAAAGATAGTTATAGACCTAGATGTGAGATAAAAATCTCACCTTTTGCACAAAAACAAGGAAAAATAAGCTATAGAGCAAGGTAAAAACAATCACTCCTCAATCCCAACCCAAGAAGCTTGAATCTAAGCTTAAAAGAAAAACATTTCCTAAGTTAGACTTTAGAAATTTCTAAAATGGAAAGTAGAATGAGTTGGAGAAGAAGAAGAGCATGCTTACCAATAGCTTCACTTTGAATTTGGAGTTAGAACTTGGATTTGCAATGGAACTGGGCTTAGGAATTCTAATTTTCTTTCTCTTCCCCCATTTTTATGAAAGCTTGAAGGTATTAGGAAGTGATAGTGAATGAAGAGAAGTGAGGGTGGAGCTAGAGTTAATAGTTTAGGCTAACCCAAACCCAAAGTGCATAGGTCAAATTTTAGCTACCTCCAAACATATCGAAGCTTATACTCAAAAAGGTCGCAAACGACGTTTTGAACTCAATGGGAGTGGGCCCGAGTCCTAATTCGACCGCATGCAAAAAGTAGAGTTTTGGACTATAATCCGACTAACGATGTTGTATTCAAATAAAATATTTAAATACACAACCGTAAAATATACGGGTTGTTACAGACTCCCTTCCTTAAAGAAATTGCGTGCTTGTAATATTTAAGAAGAAAAATAAAAAGTAACAACCATAAAAGCATATCAAAACAAAAGAAATTTGAAATAAAAAGTTCACATCAAAGAGCACGAGAAAGTAAGTCCGGATGTGTTCGCTCGATGAATTCTCTAGATTCCCAAGAACAATCCTTAGGATTTGAGTACCATTGAACCTTCACAAGAGGGACGTCTTTATTTCGAAGGCATTTAACCTCTGATGCAATAATACGAATAGGATGTTGCTCATAAGTCAAATTAGGTGAAACTTCAATTTCTTCCACAACAACGGGCTCAAGAATAGAACCGAAATCTCGAAGGCATTTTCGTAATTGAGAAACGTGAAACACGTCATGAATAGCAGAAAACTGAGCCGGTAATAAAAGCCGATATGCCACGGAACCAATATGTTCGGTGACAGAAAATGGACCAATATATCGAGGTGCTAATTTTCCCGATCGACTGAAACGCACAACACCTAGGTGAAACACGAACAAACACACAAAATCTCCCACAGAAAATTCTAATTTCCTTCTTCGGTTATCGGCATAGGATTTTTGCCTACTTTGAGCTTCTTTCATCCTATGGCAGATAAGCTCGATCTTTTCTATGGAATCACGAATAAAGTCTGGACCTAATACCAGCTTCTCACCGGCCTCAAGCCAACAAGAAGGAGATCGGCATGGCCTTCCATAGAGTGCCTCAAAAGGCGCCATACCAATACTAGATTGGATGCTATTATTATAGGAAAACTCAACAAGAGAAATATGATCTTTCCAACTTCCACCAAAATCAAGAACATGTGCACGAAGAAAATCTTCAAGAGTTTGATTCACACGCTCGGTTTGTCCATCGGACTGAGGGTGATAAGCGGTGCTAAATTAAGCTTTGTTCCCATAGCTTTTTGAAGACTCTTCCAAAATCCACTAGTAAACAATGGATCATGATCGCTAACAATAGAAGTAGGAATTCCATGTATTCTAGCAATTTCTTTAATAAAATGTTTGGCCAAAAGAGGCACGGTCTGATTGGACCGAACAGGAATAAAATGGGTAGATTTTGTAAGTCTATCAACTATCACCCATAAGCTATCATAACCCGAACGAGAACGGGGAAGAACGTCAATAAAATCCATGGAAATTTGGTCCCACTTTCAAATTGGAATGTCCAAAGGTTGCAATAACCCACCGGGCCTTTGGTGCTCGGCTTTAACTAGTTGGCAAGTCATGCAACACCTAACATAGTTACCAATATCAGATTTCATTCCATCCCAATAATAAAAACGCTTCATACCCGCATACATTTTACTATTACCGGGATGAATGGTAAATTTAGAACGATGAGAATCTTCTAAAATATCTTTACAAAGATCACTAATATTTGGTACGATAAGCCTACCAAATTTTTGAATACCGCCACGAGAATCAATATCAAAGTCTTTCAAACCTTCAATATCAATTTTATCCCTAAAATTTTGGCTCAGAAAAGCCAATTCGGGATCTAGCTTTTGAGCTTCAAGGATGCGGTCAAAAAGAGAAGGATGAGCCTCAAGGTTACATAAAACAAGAGATGCACATAAATCGGATTCACGATCTCGAATCTCACAAGTGGATAAAGTCTCGAGATCATTCCACTCGTATATCATCATAGAAACAACCGCTTATTGCTTACGACTAAGGGCATCAGCAACACGATTTTCCTTTCCGGGAGTGTAAAGAATATCAAGATCATAAGATGCAAGGAACTCGAGCCGACGTTGTTGACGCAAATTGAGTTCCTTTTGGGAAAATAAATACTATAAAGATTTATGGTCGGTGTAGAGAACAAATTTCTCTCCCAAAAGATAATGCGCCAAATTCGAAGGGCGAAAATAATAGCCGCGATCTCTAAATCATGAGTGGCATATCTAGTCTCGGCATGCTTTAATTGCCTAGAAGATAAGCAATAATGCGTTCTCTTTGCATAAGAACGGCTCCCAAACCAACATGACTAGCATCGGTATAAATAATAAAATCTTGGTTCCCTTTAGGAATCACAAGAATAGAAGCATCGGAAAGGAGTTCTTTTAATTTCTAAAAAGAAGCTTCACATTTGTCCGACCAAGTGTATTTAACTCCCTTCTTTGTCAAGTTAATAAGAGGCACGAAAATTTTAGAAAAGTCTTTAATAAAACGACGGTAATAGCCCGCCAATCCAAGAAAACTACGGATTTCCGTCACACTCTCCGGTCTCTTCCAATTTTGTATCGCTTCAATCTTTGAAGGATCCACGGAAATTCCGGATTCAGAAATGATATGACCAAGAAATTTCACATGAGATTGCCAAAAGTGGCAATTAGAAAATTTTGCTTTCAATTGATAACTCCTAAGAGTTTCCAACACAATCCGAAGATGCTTTCCATTCTCCTCCTTGGTTTTAGAATACACAAGAATATCATCTATAAAGATGAGAACAAATCGATCGAGGAAGTCTTTGAAAACTCGATTCATAAGGTCAACGAAATAAGCTGGAGCATTCGTTAAACCAAATGACATAACAAGCCATTCATACGATCCATAACGAGTATGGAATGATGTCAAAGGATTGCTATCCTCTGCAATACGAAGCTGATGAAAACCGATTGCCAAGTCTAACTGTGAAAAGACTCTAGCACCACTAAGTTGGTTGAATAAATCATCAATCCGAGGTAAAGGATATTTATTCTTAATGGTGAGATCATTAAGCTTGCGGTAGTCAACGCAAAGCCTAAGTGTACCATCGGATTTCTTCACAAAAATAGCCGAAGCTCCCCAAGGAGAGGAACTAGAGCGAATAAATTGCTTCGTCTCCAATTCTGATAATTGCTTACACAACTCCTCATTTTCCTTATTGGACATACAATAAGGAGGAAGAGTAATAGGTAAAGCTCCGCGAATTAGATTAATTATGAACTCAATTGCTCGCTTAGGTAGTAATCCTAAAACGGGCTCAAATATGTCGGAAAATTCACGAACAACGTGAATAAGAGAAATGGCATCTTCTTCTTCATCATTATCGTTATCATGAGGACTTAGAGAATGTAAAGATGCTGCCAGGTTGGAATCTGAATCTTTAAGAACAATAGAAATCTGCTTAACAGATTGAGGATATCGAAGATGAATAGTCTGCTCAGGACATAGGATATGGGCTTCATAACAGTTAAGCCAATCCATTCCCAAAATCATTCCGAAGCCCAAGTAACGCATGACATGCAAATCGGCTCGGAAAGAAAAATCACACAAAATAATCTCGACATCTTTACAAAGCAAACTAGCATTGCAGATCCACCGACCGGATTCGCAATTTTCAAAGAAGTCATTAAAGCCATAACACTTAAAGAAAAAGTATCAACAAGTTCTTTTGATATAAAAGAATGGGATGCACCCGTATCAAAAAGAACTCGAATAGGTTGATCACGAAACATAATAATGCCATCAAGGGTAGAATGAGAAATACCTTGACCACAAGACGCGTTACTAGGGGCTTGTACAACATTTAGCTTTCCCTCCTTCTTACTTTGAAGTTTGGGACATGAAGATATATAATGGCCCGAGCTTTTGCAATAGCGACAAGTAAGGGTCTTTGAACACTTATTTGTATAATGGTCTTTAGAACCACAATTATAACATTCTCCACAGCTAGAGTTAGGAGTCTTTGCTACATGTTTCCCTTTCTTATTGGGATAAGGACCCTTAAACTTATTATGCCTCTTCTTGTTGTTGTTGAAGTTTGGTTTGGCACCCACAAATTCAACATCACCCTCTTTATCAGCCTCTTCAAGTCGAAGAGCGATATCAACAAGCTGGTCGAAAGCAACCTCCAATTTCATAAGTAATGGCTTCTTGAGATCCTTATTCAAGCCATAGACAAATCTCTGATTTTTCTTCAATGGGGTATTTATATACTCGACCCCATAATTAGAGAGAGATTCAAAAGATGCGACATATTCTGCCATAGAAGATTCACCTTGAACAAGGTCTATAAAACGACGGGCTAAAGTCACCTTCTCAGCTTCTGGTACAAACTTCGATTGAAATCTTTCCCGGAATTGCTCCTAAGTAAGATCCGCTTCAATAATTTCAGAAATCAAAAGTTCGTACCAATCTAATGCTCTTTCTTGGAGCATACTAGAAGCCACTTGGACTCGATGAAGACCAATAAGATTCATGCAAGAAAAGATGCGATCGCATATTCTAAGCCAAGGTTGGACTTCGATAACGCCCTCAGAACCCCTGAATGGCTTTCCACCCAAATTTGTATAATCACTGCACAGGCGTGCAAGTCCGGATTTTGGGTGAGTGGGCTAGGGAATGGGTCCGACAGCTTGAGCATTCTTTACAAGATCAAGAAGCTATTGACGGACATAAATACTCCATCCTGGGGATAGCACTAGATTGACCAGCGTTGGGACGGCCGGGTCTAACCATTTCTCTTCTTTAAGAAAGAAAGAAAGAAAGAAAGAAAGAAAGAAGAAAAAGGTTAATCCAAGAATGAATATCAAACAAATCTTGATTGATAAAACAAGGCATCACAAAGAAAATAGGATAGAACGGGTCCAATGACTCGAATAAAATCCTAAGGCACGACTCCTAAGATGGACTTAGGACGATGATCCTTGTTAAATTATTCTACATTGTTTCGAAGTTTGGCTCTGATACCATGCTGTGACGCCCCACCTCTATACTCACGCTAGCCAAGAACACTACGGAGTAATGCCGTCAACTAGAGCAAAGAATAAGGCTATTGAGGAGCGGCCATCCGTGTAATTGCTTTTTCCGAGCACCGATATGTCAGATAGTATAACATGCATTTTATTTCAATAGGAAATCCGACACATCGATACAAACCCGAAGCTACTACATAGTGGCTATATGATCTTCGGAAACAAATATAGAAATAAACATAACAGAATCAGTCACAGATATCCATATCACAAAGGTGGAAATAGATATGAATATATAACACCTAGAAGTGTTTATCAGAGTAGTGGTCAAACAAGATCCACTATATAACAAAAGAATAGATACAAGTGCTGGACAAAAGAATATGTATACATCAAGGAGTCTCTATCTTGAATGTATAACAACAAAAACTATAAATATAGTGTAGTTAACCAAAAGTCAGGTAATACTCCTAGATGAGGAGTCAAGTAGAAGCACCTGTAACATCTCGGTCTGACCCAAGTATTATTTAGTAAAAAGATAATAAACGGATCAGTTTAGCTATAAATATTAGATAAAATGAGATGGAATAAGAGATATAACAAAACGTATGATAACAATAATGCCATACTATGAAAAGTATACATTTGACAACAACAAAAATCATACAATATCTCAAGAAATCTCGTAACATCAAAAAGAATATCATATTCTTTACTCTATTCACCAAACCACAAATATTGACAAACTTATCAATGCCAATCGTAGAAGTTGTTGAAACACAAATTCACAAAAGTTAGTGAAACACAAATTCACCAATGCACAAATATTGATAAAGCTTATCAATATAAATCATGAATTTTGGTGAAACACAAATTCTAGAAATCATCAATAGAAATCCAGAAATCACAAAAAGGGGGAGGCCTATAACAAAACGGGAGCATGAAAACTCACCAACACGTGCATCACTAACGGAACGCTATTCCATGGTTGCTAACCATCAATTTGAGCCGAAGCTCCACAAACGGCCCGAAGACCATGGGTCGCTACCCCACCAATTTGAGTCTAAACTCTACAAAACAGGGTTTAGTCTCCCTCGCAGACAAAGAGACATCGCACATCGTTAGTCAACACCACAAAAAATGATGCTCATCAATCATCAAGAAGTGTCAATTACACTAAGCTAGTAAATAAATGAGTTTAGCTTCGTGTCCCATAACCACTTGCTTAACTTAAGTATTTACGAACAAATTGTAAATCTCCACTCGAAAGTTGTCACAAGAGTTTCAATCGAACGAGTCTAAGAATTAATCGACAAAATAAACGCAAGCGTTTCATACCACTTGTTTTACTAAGCCATTTAATTAGATTTCTCATACGAGTGAGGTAAAGGTTTGTATGTACTAATAGGTTGGAAAACGGTTTTATAAACGAGTTTGATATTGAAAATAGAGTTGAAATCATCTTTGTGAAAGAGTTTGAATATTTACTACTACTATATAAACCTTTGTATTTAGAAATGAAAATCCATAAAGATGATTGTAAAAACAATCAATCACCAAAATTTCTCGTTCAAAGATGTGAATTAAATCCAAAGAAATCGATTCTAAATCTATCAAATGGATACACCCAAAAATTCCAAAATAGAAGTCATCAAGGTCGATAATAAATGATAACAACAAATTGGAAAACCACGAATCGACAAAAATTGGAATTTCAAGCAAAGTAGGCCAAATAGGCTAAAACAAGCAGGTCAGTAGACTGACTGCAAATGGCCAGTCGACTGAACCAGTAACTTGGAAATTTCATTTCCTACAATCAGTCGACTGATTACAGAGGCCAGTCGACTGATTGCAGGAAACAGAGGCTTCCAGCCTCTGCAAACAGTCCTCAAAACACTTATTGGCTACAGCCAGTCGACTGACTGCAAAGGTCAGTCGACTGACTGACACTAGGGCTGTTTTTCAGCCTATCAAATGAAGAGCAAACTCTCAACGATTGCAATCGGACGTGTAACGGGCCCTAAGGGTTTACGCCAATCGGCAACCCAGCCCTATAGGCTCCTAAAAATGCATCACGAAGAACATGTTCAAACAACAAAGCTTGGATTTTTAAATATTTGACTTCAAAACACCAAAAATTGGAAAATTCATAAAACCAATTCAATCCAAAGCCAATGAACATGGAATAGAAGTTAGGAATTCATACCTAACAACCAAAGATGGTTATAGACCTAGATGTGAGATAAAAATCTCACCTTTTGCACAAAAACAAGGAAAAAGAAGCAATAGAGAAAGGTAAAAACAATCACTCCTCAATCCCAACCCAAGAAGCTGGAATCTAAGCTTAAAAGAAAAACATTTCCTAAGTTAGAATTTAGAAATTTCTGAAATTGAAGGTAGAATGAGTTGGAGAAGAAGAAGAGGATGCTTACCAATAGCTTCACTTTGAATTTGTAGTTAGAACTTGGATTTGCAATGGAACTAGGGCTTAGGAATTCTAATTCTCTTCCTCTTCTCCCATTTTTATGAAAGATTGAAGGTATTAGGAAATGAAAGTGAATGAAGAGAAGTGGGGGTGGAGCTAGAGTTAATAGTTTAGGCTAACCCAAACCCAAACCCAAAGTCCAAAGTGCATAGGTCAAATTTTAGCTAGCTTCAAACATATCGAAGTTTATACTCAAAAAGGTCGCAAACGACATTTTGAACTCAATGGGAGTGGTCCTGAGTCCTAATTCGACCGTATGCAAAAAGTAGCATTTCGGACTATAATTCGACTAAAGATGCTGTATTCAAATAAAATATTTAAATACACAATCGTAAAATATGCGGGTTGTTACAGAAATTATTGTTTAAGTGTAAAATTTTAAGAGTAAATATTTAATAAATTAGGTATAGAAGTAATTATTTTAAAAGGGTTAATTGGTATATGCTTTAAAAGAATATCATAAATAGTTATATTTTATAAAATAGTTTTATTGTAAAGATAGTTTGGTTAAAGTTTTATTTGAAAACCTTTATAGGATTTCATAACTTTGTTTTAAAATTTAGTATGACTTAACTTTTATTTTGAAGAAAAATAGTTTATATTTTATAAAGCAGTTTTATTTGAAACATTTAAAAGTATGTAAACATTCCAAATAAAGTATGTAAATAACTTTAATTTAAATTATTCTAAATCTAAAGTATTTGGCTTGGATGTTTTCAGTGGAAATCAATATTTGGAAATTTATTCCATAAGGAGTACGTGGTTTGAAATTGTTTTCAAGGGGTTGAAAATGGAAATATATCTTGCGAAGATATTTTTGAGGTTAATAAATAATTTGGGAAAATTATTTATTGTTTGATGGATGTTTGTGAATGTTAATTGATAGTTAAATCACCGACTATCAATATTGGCCAATGCGTTGATCGTTTCGAAGAGACCGGAATCGGGATTTATTTCTCGAAAACCACTTCGATCCGGTTAGTATGTTTTCATGATGAAGACGAGTTCGGAGTCGAAGATGGAGTGAAGTGCAAGGGCTAGTCGCTACTAATCCTGAGGATGATTCCAAAATGGATGTAGTAGGAGTAGTGCATTCGGTTCCGTTCGAACCGGGGACGGACTTGTATGGATGATTGCTTTCGGAACATCGTCAGGTGGACGTTGGGCATTCTAAATGAAACGTTCTATAAAGGTAACGCTTAGCCTCAAGCCACATCAACTGGGAATGACTGAAAATCAGGGGTTATGCCGCAAGGCTATGTGGGTAGCACCTATTAGGGTGAGTTCATCCCTGTCTAGAAGTCCCTTTTATTAGGCTTAGTGGTGCGGTTGCTGATCCCAACCGTGGGGTGATCTTACTCGGGATTATCCAGTAAGGGGTAGTCCCGGTCTTGTGTTGCAGGAGATTGGAAGTAATCGTCGGTACGGTGATCTAGGCCACGTACTGTGACAGGTGGTACCCCAGTGCCTAGTCATTAGTTGGAAATTCATTCTCCCTGCGAGCCTTTTACGAGTTTTGTTTATATTACCCACTTTGTGGCTAGTAGCTGAAATTTAATAAATGTAACAATTTCGGCTATTTTAATAAGTATTTGTATATAGACACTATTATAATATCATAGGATTTTATAAGAAATGTTTTAGCTATCGTAAGGTAAAAACCCGACATGTTTATTTGTGGCGTGGTCTTACGAGATGCTTTTGTTTTCAAAAGGATTTTTGAAACTGTAATAATCAATTTGGGTGTATTTTATCAGCTGGTATTCCAGACTGACTCGGGTATTATTTTATTATAATGCTCGGGTCAGACCGAGTATTATAGATTACAGGAAAAGGTGCTGTGGAGTTCAGGAGAGGAGTTGGAGACCGAGACGTATTATCCGTACTTGTTTATATCCGCTGCTGTGATTGTATGAAATTGTCTGGACGGTAATTGTTGTTTGTTTGCGATACTCTGATGATATATTGTATAAAATAGACATAGTTTTCAATTTGTGTAAAGATCTGTTATTAACTATTATATTTTGTGCCGCTGCGATTGTGAGATTCTGTTATTGTTTAGTTCCTTCTTTCTTATATCTTCTTTCTTTTTCCTCAACAATCTGTCTTTTCCGACACTTGATCAGCGGCATATTATACTTTGGAGTATTTTGTGTCGATTTTCGAGGGTCGAGAAGGGCGGGCTGTTACAATTTCTTTTTATATTAAAATAAAATTTAGGTAAATTATTTCATTTACCCTGTTTTAAAACAATATTATATCGACTTGCCTTGTTTAAGTGTTTAGAAACCCCTGTTGATAATATGGCGCCTCATGTACCGACCATAATTCATAAACAACTCAATAAATAAGTAAACACAATGTAAAACATTTTATAACACTAACAAGTACACATACTCATACACACACACACGCACTCAAACAAACTCACTCTAGGGTATTACTACCCTATCTCTAATGAGTCAGTCCCACCAAGGCTAAGGTTATCGCTGAACCATAGCTCTAATACCAACTATGACGACCCGCATTTCAGGAAGTTTAAGTCGACAATAAGCCACACATGTCCAACTCAAATTAATCCAAAACATAGGTAAACAATGGGGTTAAGTAAGAAAAACAATAAAAGAAGAAGATAAATATAGAATCTCACAGCAAAATGACAAAATATAACATATAAACAGCACATGAAGCTATTAACACTATACATTTGGTTATACTTTTACGACATCAATTAGGGTTATACATACAACAGAGACAAATAAAACAATGCAGTAGCACAACATGATGCAAGGGGATAATATTAGTAATAATATACCAAATCTTCGTCTTTGTCCTCCAGAATAATATGACCTTCGATGCACTGAAAACTCAAGACTGTTCCAAGCAAAAAGTAAAACAATATACTCAAGTCGGAACTAAAATATCCTTATGTAAGTCAAATTAATATCACATATAATAGAAGTGTAGTAGCGTCAGAGATATTTATGGGGTTTTACACCTCCTATCCAGTGTATACTGTGCATGCAATAACTCAAGAGATGTGGCGTGATTTTCCATCTCTTAAGGATCCATCAAAATATCTATATATAATATAATACTCTATATATGTAATGTCTAAACAATAAAATAAATATTTTTCCTATCGTTAAGGCTTTACATTAATCCCCTTAACGCATTCTTAAACATGTGGTCTATGCAGGTCCTGTAACCTAACCAGTAGACCGGTAGCAATTGAGTTCCCTATAGGCACATGTTAAATCAAAATTGTAGTGGTCTCGTATAAGGATAAAATATAACAGGGCACATGAGGCAATGTCCAAGGTAGAATGCTACCAATTCACGACACCTTCGCTGATGGTAACACATAGCCGCAGCTACTACTCACCGCGTCCAACACTCCCATACTCGAAGGGTACAAACCAGTCAACAACAATGTGATGATAAAACGAAGAAGCGTGTCCTTTATAGGTAGCTAACCTCATTGGCCAGGAAGGCTCCTGTTTTAGTCATTTCCAGTTGACACAAGTGTCGAGGCCAATCCATCATCGTTCTCTTTCTTCAAATCCAGCAAACGTAAACCAAATCCAGCCACTTTATTCTGGAGCCTCCTCCACGTACATAGTTTTCAAAGTGGTTCCAATATTGACAGAGAATATGCCAATAAGAAGCCCCAGTCCTTTTAACAACCAAACGTCATTTTACCCATCGGTTGGTACTTGTGCATTTCAAAACTGAACCATTGCTTGATATCAAAATATCATATTCACTTCAAAATATCATTTTATTCACCACGAAATAAATTTCACTTCAAAATCATTATATTCGCTTCAAAATCAATTCCATTTTAAAATCAATATTTTCAATTCGAAATAAATTTCATTTCAAAATCATTATATTCACTTTAAAATATCATTTTATTCACCATGAAATAAATTTCACTTTAAAATTATTATATTCGCTTTGAAACCAATTTCATTTCAAAATCATTATATTCACTTCGAAATCAATTTCATTTCAAAATCATTTCGAATTTCTACTTAGGTTATAACTTCATTTTAACCACATTCACGTTTTAAATCAATGATTTAAGCATAAACATTTCCAACCTTACACGGCATGAATTTTGAAAATAGTTTGAATAATTTAAATAGTAAAAATAGTTTATATAGTTGAAATAGTTTAAATGGTTTAGAGATTAAAAAAAATTGATATAAATAGTTTGAATATTGAAAATGGGTTACATATTAAAATGGTTCCAAAATTAAAGTAATTTGAAAATTTAGAAAGCGAATTTTAAAACAGTTTATAGTAAAATGGTTTATAGTGATAATAGTTTCAAATTCAAACTGTTGCTTTCTATTTCCAATAAATCTGGACTCAGGTCCAAATTTCGATCAAGCAGATTCAATTTCAAATCTTTCAATTTAAATCATCATCAATCTCAAATCAATTTTAAATCGACTTAATTTCAATTTAAACTCAAATCACTCAATTTCGATTTCAATTCGAATTAACTTCGGTTTTGATTTCAATTCGAATTAACTTCAGTTTTGATTTCAATTCGAATTAACATCAATTTTGATTTTAATTCGAATTAACTTCAATTTCAATTTCAATTCGAATTAACTTCAATCTCGAAACGTTTCATTTTAACTTCCAATTCAATTCAACAATTAGATTCAATGGCTTAAGTTTTAATTAAATTCTCATTTTAAACCATTTCAATTTGTATAAATTTCAATTCCAATTCTGAAATACCGATTTAAATCACTTAAATTAAGTGAAACTTCAATTTTGAATTTAGATTAAAATCTTTAAATTAATTCAATTTTGAATATTTCAATTCCGAACCCCAATTTGAAATATCAATCTAAAATTACTTTAACCAGGATCAATTTTCAAAGTTCGAATAAAGTTCAAACCTTTAAAGCAATTCAATACCCATAATTCAAGTTGTATATCGATTATAACTTAAAATTCCAAAATAAATTCTTTAATCAGTTTCTTTTACAAATTTCACCTTCAGCATTTCAAAGCTCAATTTTGAAAATAATTCAATCTTTATAAATTTGATTTTTATTTCTTAAAACAAAATCATTTAAAGAAATTCAAATTCAAGAATTCAAAACCATTTGATTTAACCAATCTGGCGTCCATATATAATTTTCCATCCTACGATCAAGTGATCAATCATTTCATTTTAATTTCAGGGATGGCTATATATCAATTCAATCCAAATCAAAGTGTCAAAAGTATATATCATTTTAACCTATTCTTAACTTAGTCGAAATAATTCAAATAACAGTTTTATATACCATTAGCAACATACAAGGAGATAACAGGATAAAGTTAAATAAATAAACATCAAATCATCCAATATATTAACCAATAGTCATCCAAGACAATCAACATCCAAATCTGCCAATAAATCACAACTGTTAACTAGTTATCGATACCGAGTGTTTAACTAGCAATTAAATTTCAATTTCAAATTTAACTTTCAATTTCAAATTTAACTTTCAATTTAAATTCATATCAGTTCAATTCATATGTCGATCTCAACGTCAGTTAAATTGCTAAATAATAGACAATAAAGGTAAATTGCTTCGCGATTTCAATTTAACTAACATCGGAATATTTTAGTATTTCGTGAGCGGTTTGAAACACTCACCTTTATTTGAAACTGAAAATTTATCAGAGTCAAACAAATCTGAGTCCAACTCCATGTCGTAGATGGCTTCAATATGAATCAATGCAACTTGTTTCGCTCGAATCCGACCTCGCACGTGAAAGTTAAGAATTAATTAACATTCGATATAATTAAAATCATAATTAACCAAATTAATTTAAAATTAAACTAAACCTTTTCTTCCGCTACTCCTCACGTACACTTCCTTCCAAGCTCATGTGTTTATTTCTTTTTTTTAGTTATGAACGACAACCACGATTCATGCCACGACCACCACCCTGGCCCACCTAGGCGCTACCACCCTGACCGCTACTCCAGCCCCCACCACATGCGTGCATCGTGCGAGGTCGCCTCGCGAAACCCATAAACTGCAGTAGTGAACGGAGGTAATTTTCCACCATCGACCGATCCAACTGTTGGTTAAGCTTTTGTATCGATGCCCTCTACACTTTCCTAGTTGAAGTCGAAGGCTAATTCGGCCTCTAGAGGTTCCGATTGACCGTGGCTATTGGATGTTATATGTTAATGGCAGTCGGAATTTTAGTTTAGGGTTAGGGTCTCAAATGGAAGAAAGTTGTGGCTATTTATAGAAAATTTCACGTGGCACTATTCAACCATGAAAATTTTGAACTCCAAACGAAGCGTGCCGCTTGGCATTATCTATGTTATACCTTATTTCGAACACTATGGAATATGTATCGAGAGTCAATTCCATCATATACAGAAGATAGCTTTTCAAAATTGAATTATATTAATTAAAGTTCTGAAAATAAATTCTACGCGTTTTAAGCTTGCACGACCAAACGATAAGTTCGATCGCTACAAAACTTGAAATGCTACAATAATTCACTATTATGGATCCGATGAAACTGGTTTCGTCGAAATCCGAGACAGTGCTCAAAAAGACTAGTTTTACACGTTAATTAAAATGAGTAATTTCTAAAATCAATTTAAACACTTTTAAATCCAATTTTCAAAGTTCACTAACTCCATTCTGATTCAAAATAGAATTTAAATCAACTTTTGAAATCGTTTTCATTTATATTAAATTTAAGATTCAATTATTTAAACAATTTCATATATTAAATTTAAATAATTTAATTATCAAATAAATTGCTACATTGGAAATATAAGTATTTAAGTTATAAACTTTAACTTTTAAAACGAATTCAAATAATTAAACAACTACTTCCATTTTACCGTAGCTCAACATCTTTGTAATTATTGTGTACTGTAAAAGTTATTCATTTCTTACTCATAAATGTTTTCTTACTTCCGAAATTTATACTTATCAAAAGTACAATTTCATATAAATAAACTTATGCTTTTACTTTTAATAAAAATTCATTCGATTCTTTATTAACTTAACATTGATTATTTCAATTTATGTTATCAATTACTTACAATTCAATATCATTTAATTTATTTTCTAATATAAGTTATCATCTTTTATCTTATTGAATTTTTTTGTTTAAATTTTTTATCTTAGTTCATGTCCAATAAATTACATTAATAAATCATTAATTTTTTTTATTTCTAACCATATTTTTCAGTAATTATATTAAATTTAATAATTCAAAATAGTTAAAAATCTGGGTCGTTACAATAACACTATTGACCTCACATTCCTTCCCATAAAAAATATGTAACGACCCAGAATTTTGGTTATTTTAAATTGGAATATTTAATTGATTTTTAAATATCAAAAAGTTAATTTATAGATTTAATAACTTGAATTTCAAATATAACGATTTATCTAATAATTTAATTGTGGAATTTAATAATTGAATTTGATTAAATAGTGGAATCTTGAGTTTTAAGTTGGATAAAAAAAATTTCAAAGGTTTATTGAATTTCTATTAACAAGAATGAAGATAAAAAAAATTAATTTGAATTTATAAGTGATTTACTTGATTTAAAAATAAGTCGTTTAAATTAACATGAAAAAATAGCCTTCCGGGGCATAGCCTTGGATTTCAACGAAAACGTTCCATTGGATCCATAATAGTGTATTATTATCGGATTTCAAATTTCGTAGCATTTGGAGTTATGTTTGGTCATACGGGATAGAAACACGTTGATATTAATATTGAAAATTTAATATTTCAATTGGGTTCAAAAGGCTATCTTCTGCATACGATCGAATTAAGGCTCGAGACTAGTTTATTTGCATTCAAAATAGGGATATAGCATTAAATACGCTTGGCGGCATGCCTTAATAGGAGTTTGGGATTTTAAGTTATTTTAAACTAGATATTTTGGAATTTAATATTATAAATTTTAAGTCAACCCCTATCTCTTCATCCCACCCTACCCTGAAACAAGCCACACCCTACAATGATCGGACCCATTTTTTTTAAAAGCTACATCCTCCCACTTCTTCATTTCTACTTTCACAAAGGAGTAAAAAGAAAAATGGAAATTTTAAAAATAAAATTCACTTGAAATACAAAATGATAAATCATGAAACCAACTTTGTAATTCATGGTTGAGTGGGATCTAGCTCTTAGCCAAATATTAGAGGATGTAGTGATGCCCTTAGGTGGTCGACAGTAATAGCGTGAATGAATTGAACTAGGGTTCGGCCTGGAAGGAAGCTCGAGTCGTTGTATTGGTAATTAGGGAGTGCCATCATGTTCGGAGCATTGAAAAGAACCTGGGGACGAAGTACGGCGAGGAGCGACGTTGAGATGGTCATTGCGACTCGTTCGTATGCGAATAGGGGGCATGTCACGATTCGATTGAGTGGTTCGGGTGTTGGACTATGGTGATGGTCGCAAAGCACTGGTGATGTGGAGTGGTTTGGTGAAGTGGTTTCTCGATTTCATGGAATGGTGGCTGCGACTGAGTGTGCATGTATGAGGGAGGGCAGCCGTGCATTTTGCAGTAGGGGATTAGCGTGGTTGAGGAAAAAGGATTAGAACTTATCTTGGGTATTAAATTGTTAATTAAGTAATTAAGTGCATTGACTAATTAATTGAATTCAAAATCTTATAAACATGATATTTAACTCATATTAGGTCGGAATTGAACGTGGTCAGTCGCGTTAGGATCATATCATCAAACATTATGATATGAAATTGGATTGGACGCATTTAGAGCTTATTAAATTTTTAGCTATAGTCGAACGTCGTTCAACTATAGACCAACCAGAATGTGAAAGCGACTATTAAAAATCAAGGTAAGTAAATCTCACTCAGTTTGGTTGACTGGTTTAATTTATAGCAATTAAAATTAATTATTGGATGATTGATTGAATTGATATATTATTGCTGGTTAAATATTTTATTATATATGTAATATATATATATTAGTAATTGGATATATCTCCCGCCGATTGGAGCAGATGAGACACCATGCGCCCAGTACAATAGCGGATGACCCTATATTACCACGATATCCCGCCTTGAAGCGAGATTGGTATTTTATGTTATATAACATATGTGGATGTAGAAAAACAGGTTGGATGGATCCAACTGGATTCCTCAAAACATGACTTTAGTTTCATATATATATGATGTGTTTAGAATAGTTTATGATAGATTATGATGTGATTTGAATTTATTGGATGCTATAGTAGCACTGGCATTAATTTTGGGTATTATAAATACCATAAATAAGATTTTTGAATTTAAAAAGGAAATTCAAAGAGGGATTTGGAAAACGAAAATAATTATATTGAATTTTGGAAACTATTTAAAAGGAAATTATTTGGATAAAATAAATGATTAGAATTGGATATTTATTTAGCTATTTCATAAACGGATTTAAATAGAGGATTTTGAATTAGGAATCTCAAAACAAATGAATTTCAAATAAGATTCTTAAAATATGAAACGGGAGTCGAAATTGAGATTAGTATGGTCTTGGGATACAGTTTGGATTACTTAAGAAATAAGTTTATAAATGGAATTTTAATTAGCAATCGATTTATAAATGGATTTTTGAGATATGAACCTGTTATAAACTGGAAATGAGATTTATGAAATTTATATACAATATTTATAAATAAGTGAAATGATTATCATTTGATAAATTAGAAATATAAATCCACAGTGTGAATTTAAAATGAGATACGGAAATCGGTAGAAAAAAATAGTAAATTTCTATTTTAGAATTTGGGAATAGTTATGAAATTGGAAAAGTAAATCGATTTGTGATAAATCGAGAGAGATTCATAAGCATAAAAAGGTATGTTTGATTTTATAAATGGTTTTCATAAGAAGTTAAGGTTTGTTTTTAGAAAAGGATTTTTATTTATTAATTATGTAGTTTTAAAAACTATAAATTGGATTTAAAATATTTCAGAAAGTTAGATATTTAAATATTTGAATTTGTTGAAATAAATTCTAAGTTTTATAAACAAGTTTTGAAAATCGATTAGAAGTTTCATAAATGAATTGGAATTAGTTATTGACGTTTATTTTAAATGTGCTTTGATATTTAAATAATTATTTAACCATGTTTTGAAACTATTATTATATATATGATTTTAAAGTAGGTGATTCCAATTTTTTTATAAATACTCTTGAGATTTGTAAATGGGATTTTTTTAATGGATGTGATTTTATAAGAGAAAATCTTATAGTGGAATTCGGGAACTTAGGAAAATTTGAGTGAAGAAAATTTCCAAATTGTTTAGATACGGAAACTTCGAAAATGAATCTGAATCCATTAAAGGAGTTATAAATTGGTAGTTGGATTATAAATAAGTATAATTGATGATTTTTGGAAATTGTAAAGGGAATTAATAAACGTTCCGGAGATTTATGTGATAAGTATAGACTATTCTCTAAGTATGGATATTGGAAATGATTTTGGGAAATAAACTTATAATATTTTCCTAAGTATTGGAATTAAAGATTTTGGAGATATTTTAGCGACAAAATGTTTTATACAAAAATATTTTTCTAAGCAATGAGTTATAAGTTGGGTTTGGAAATATTTCTAAGTGTTGATATGATTGAAAGTATCTTGTTATGGGTATACATATTCGGAATTGTTTTCAAATATGAAATATTAAATGAGATTTAAATATATGTCTTTATAAAAATATCTGAAAATAAATGTTTTGAAAGATTTATAATATGGGCCTAATAACTACTTAAGTGTGTAAATTTGATAGAGAAATAACCGACTATCAAATCCGACCAATTTCGTTGATCGTTTTAAAGAGATCGGGATCAGATTTAATTATCCGAAAACCACTTCGACCTGATTTGAGCGCTGCGAATTGTGATATGAAGATAGTGAAGGCGATGATTTAGTTTGTTCAGACCCAGAACAACTTATATGGATGAATGATATCATTGAATTATTTTCTGGAAGGTAGTGTTAGCATTTCAAGTGAGATTTCTATTCAAAAAGGTAAACGTACCCTCAAGCCTCATCGACCAGGAAATGACTAAAACAAGGCATGCAGCAGGGCTAAGTGGGTCGCTCCCATTAGGGTATATCATTATTTTTCTAGATTACCCTATATTATTATGGATTTGGTTGTGCATGAGAGATCTCGATTAAGGTCGGAAGGCCGGGATGATGACATATTCGGTACTAGTAGCCAGGTGTAAGGTCGGTTCTGTGTGGCAGGGTACAAGATATTCTTGTAAGACCCGGGTGCATTGATCTAAAGATACACTCATCGGGGGTAGTTCCTTACCTGGTCATAGTATGGAATCCATTCTCCAATACGTGCCGTATGGTTTTGATTGTGCCCAGCTATGTTGAACTGTGAGATGCAAGCATTTCAGCTATTTTAATAAGTATTTGTACTTAGACACTATTATAATATCACAGGATTTTTATATAAAAGTGGTTTGGCTATCGTATGGTAAAAATACGTCGTGTTTATGTGTGGTGTGGTCCTACGGGATAGCCTTTTGATTTCAAAAATTTCTGATATATATATAACTTTAAATCCAATCGGGCGTGTTTTGTCACGCTGGTTTTCCAGACTGACTCGGGTGTTATTTTATTATAATGTTCGGGTCAGACCGAGTATTACAGATTCAGGTTAGGATGCTATGGAGCACAAGAGACGTGTTGGAGGATTCTCAGGTTTATTCCACGTACTTGGTTATATTCTACTGTGTGTGTATGCTATATATTCAATATTTGTGAGGACTAGTTATAACAACTGTCCATATTGATTTGTTGATTATCACACTCTGATGATTTTATGTATATTAACAGTTACAGTATCTTTTGTATAAAGATCTATATCTATCTATTATATATTGTTCCGCCGTGATTGTGAGATTGTGTTATTATTTCTATTTCTACTATGCTTCTTTCTTCTTCTCACCCCTAAAAATCCGCTTTTTTATTCAATTTGAGTTGACATGTGCGATTATTCGTCAGCTTAGAATGTAAAGAAAAGTGGGTCGTTACAAAATGACAATGTCATTCTATTCATATAATCATTTATTAACTTCAATAATTCACATCTGTCATAAAAGCATACTTAAGGCTACGTATATATATCTTATATGTATATATTTATTCATACTTACTTAATTATTTTGGCTCTATAGTTTACCATTAACCGTAATTCTTTACTTCTTATGCGTTTATATCTTACTTAATTTAAGACTATTTACCGCTTTATTTTTCAAAGATTTACATTGTCTTTTCCATTCTTTTACCATTTCCTTATTTTTCTACTTCTGTTCCCCTTTTAACCTTTAATTTATTCTTGCCTACTCCTCAATTTCTTCTTATTTAAATCCCATATTTATTTGTGTCGCACATCTATTCTTTTAAATGTTCTTATCACATTTACCTCTCTTTATTTAATACTTAGGAATTTTCTGCATTTTATTAGTGATTTGGTATTACGTCTCTCCTAATGGAAAGATTTACACTGTAAATTTCTATATCTTATTCAAAAGGAAGATAAGTGTTGCGTTTGGAATTACAATAAATTATCTTTTCATGATTATTGAAATAGACATTGCATAATATGGTAAATAATACTATTATACATCTCTTCTTTTTAGGTGTATTCCTTGTCATTTCAAATGACACACTTCTATTTATTTTAAACTTGATAATGTATAAAATTCCATATTGCAACATCTTATATTCCAACGAATTAAAATACCACTTTAACCTTTAAAATCTTAAAGTGATTTATTTATTTTACATTATTATTTTTTAATATCCATTTAAATACAGATCTAGAATTATTACATCATCTACATGACTGTTATCTACTATTATTCAATAATAAATTTATAAATTGCTAATACCTAAATCTTTTTTAGATTTATATTCATACAATATATAGATTTATCAAGTTAACAATTTCAGAATATGTAGGCAGTGTTTATAATTTCATTGCATGTGTATGTATTTATCCTACAACTCCAATTTACATTTTAGGCATATAGGAATAGATCTACAACGATATAAATGAATATCGCATAAAAGTATATAACTTTCCCACTCACTTTTTTAGCTTTCCAAGTCTCCAGATCCAATCCCTATTATTCCACATTGACCCTCTTTTCTCCCTATTTGAATTTATACACCACAAGCGTATATAGATTTATCAGAGATCTAGATTACAAAAAAGATTTGGAATTTGATTTGTATTTTAGATTCAGATTTACAATTTACCTTGGCTTTGATGATTTGATTTAAACTAATTCTCCTCCTCAATCATCTTCTACAATTCTCTAATTTATATACGTATAAACTGGAATTATTTTTTAGAATTTTGAATTTTGGAGGAGAATAAAAATGGAAGAGCTTCCGTATTCATCAGAAAATATGAGTTTGGAAGTGAGGATCTAGATCTGTATTTATAGGGGTTCAAATCAACGCAAACTGCTAGACTAACTGTTTTAAATTCGGGCTATTCGGGCCAATGTTTACTGTTAATTTTACTTTAGCTACGGTCGACCTATAGAGAACAGGAATTTTCAATCCTCGAAAATTGATACTAATACACCCACTGTATTGCGTGCCGAACATTCAAGTGCCAAAAAATCAATTAAGGGAAGAAAAAAGAAAGAAGATAAGAAGAAACTAAACAACATAGAATCTCACAGCGAACCGAAAAATCTATAACATGCAACAAATCTTTACACAAAGAAAAAAACTGTAATATACATACATCAATAAAAGTACTCTTACAAATTTCATTCCGAGTAGTTATAACAGCCCGTCCTTAAAATTCTAATAAATACAACCAACAGACAACACAGTGGAACATAAAGAAATACGTAGATACGTCTTAGACCTCCAACTCATCTTATGAGCTCCAATGCATCTAAAGAAAAATATGCTCCGCCTAATCCGAGCATTAAAAGGGAAGAATGCTCAGATTAGTCTGGTAAACAAGTGTGAGAAAATGCACCCAAATGAATTTGTACAGTTTATCAAACCTTTCAAAATAAAGGTATCTCGTAAGACCACGCCGCGCATAAACACAAATGAGTTTTTATCTTACGATAACCCAAACATTTTCTATAGAAAATTGATTGATATTATAATAATGTCTAGGGGTCAAAGTAAAATATGAATATAGCTGAAATGCTTGCATCTCAAATTTTAACATAGTTAGGAACAACTAAGTCCATAAAGCTTGTATTGGAGAATGGATTCCATACCATGACAAGGTAAGGAACTACCTTCCGATGGTACATCTCTAGATAAAATGCACTGGGGTCTGACAAGAACGTCTTGTACCCCTGCCAAATAGGACTAATCTACCACTTGACTAGTAGTATCGAATATGATCACCCCACTTTAGGCCTCGAAGCATACATGAGAAAATAGTAATTAATCTATTTTAGGATGACCATACCCTGATGGGAGCGACACATATGGCCCTGCTACATGCCTGATTTTTTTCATTTCCCAGTTGATGAGGCTTGAGGCTACATTTTACCTTTATATAGCACTTTCCACTTGGAATGCTAACATTTTCCTTCAGGCAGTAATGCAATACCAATATTCATCCATACAAGTCATTCAAGACATGAACAAACTGAAGGCACTACTTCTACTACATCCATTTTGGAATCACCCTCAGGATTAGTAGCAAGCAGCCCTTACACTTCAAAGAGCTCCGCCTTCAATTCCATCATCTTTAAGATGTCTTCAATTCTAAACGCTTGAGTCAAATCGAAGTAGTTTTCAAATAACATATTCAGTCGCAATCTCTTCGAAACAACATTCAATAGTTTCCGTTAAACTCAACCTTGGTTTTTTAGGAAACAAATAGTCAAAGATAAGAGCGGAGGTCACCTCCTAACCGTTGGTGGATGGATTTCCTTATTGTTTGTCCTAGGAGAACAAAATGAAATTTATACGCACAGTACAACATTATCGGAGATGATAGTGCTATATAACACATGTGTTTCTCCTAGATATTTCCAAAGTTACATTTTGGGTCCATATTTGATAGTTGGTTATTTAACTATCCACAAACACATATCCAAATTAGGGATTCAATTCCATAGGAAAAACCAACATTGGTTAAGCACATAAGCAACCACTAACCTCTTTAATTAATCATTTTTATTAATTAAAATCACTTTGTAAATTACTTGTATAAAAACATCTTTACAAAGATATATCCACGAATCCCTATATTTTTAGTACTTAGAAAATATCCATATAATTATCTCAATGGTAAAATATATTCACAAACATTACACTTCACAACTTAGAAAATATACTCATATACTTATCTCAGTGGTATAAGTATATTTACAAAACAAAGAAATATTTTCTTTTTGTTCAATTCTAAAATCATTTATAAACTCCTTGTAAAGCTCTAAAACCGTTTATAAACCATTATATAAATCTTTGAAAATCATATATAATCTCTTTTATAAATTTCAATCATTTATAAATTCTTTTTATACATTTCTAAATATCCTTTACAAACTCATTGTAAATCCGTAAAAATATTTATAAAACTCCTTTTATAAATCTATAAACCCCTTTATAAAATCCCTTTATAAATATCTAAGAACAAATACTAACTATTTTATAAATCTATAAAAACATTTATAAAAGTATTTTATAAATCTTTGAAACCATTTATAAAACTCTATTTATAATCTCGAAAACATTTACTAAAAAATAATCATTTACTTCATGTAACGGTCTGCCATTTTTTGGATGTTTTAAGCAGACACACACATCAGACTCAAACAATACAAATGGGCTTATTGTTATGGGGTAATAAGAAAAGCAGAGAAAGAAAGAAACAAATACAGAATCTCGCAGCGGAATGACAAAATATAATAATCAGATAACAGTTCATGAAGCAGTTTTCCAAATACGTTTGATTATTCTTTACAACACAAATCAGAGTTACATAAACATGGATAAATAAATAACTAAATGCAGCGGAACAACACGTTGCAGTGGAATAAATATAATAAATAATAATAGTACAAATCTTCGTCTTCATCCTCCAAAACTAAGGTCTTCAACCTTGAAATGCTCAGGCTGACCTGAGCGAATTGAAAAGACAAAACACTCGAGTCGGAACTAAAAGATCTTATGTAAGTTGAATCAACAATAATAATATGAGTGTAACGGCGTTAGAGATCTTTATGGGGTTTAACATCACCTATCCAGTGTCCAACGTGGGTGTAGTAACTTAAGAGATGCTTGGGATTCCCATCTCATAAGGATCCATTAAAATATCTACTATGTAGTATAATACGCTATTATAATATGTCTACAGTAAAGTAAAAGTATTATAATAGCGTTAAAGTGTTACCCGTTCCCCCCTTGACACATTTTACATATTCCCGTAGTCTATACAATGTCGTAAGCTCCACCAAACCAATGCTTTACCCAAACGACACCCCATAGGTACGATACAAAAGAAACTCATAGAAGGCGCTCTAAGACATGTGAACAGGGCACTCGGGGTAATAAGAGGGTAGATTTACTAATTGTAGAACCGGGCTAGTGGTAACGCATAGCGACTACTACCGCTCACCTCGGAACACATTCCATAACCAAAATCGAGGGGTGTCCACCAAATCATCACAAAGTTATAATATGGTAACGAAGAAGCATGTCCGATCGGAGGAATGACCTCACTTGGCCCAGATATAGCTCCTATTTTAGTCACATCTAAGCTGACTCACGGGAGTCGGGGTCACGTTAATACCTCATATAGAAATCGTTCTCCAAACCATCCTACTTCATTTCTGAAATCTCCACCACGTACACAATTGTTAAAGTGGTTTTCAGTGTTGGCAGAGAGTATGCCAATATCCGATCTCGGTCTCTTTAATAACCAAATGCTTATTTCACACCGGATGGTTCTTTTACATTCTCAAAAAGTCAATTCACAATTTATATCAAAATATCATATTCAATTCCAAATCATATTCTCCTTTGAACTCATACTCACTTTCAAACTATATTCACCTTTAAAATCATATTCACTTCCAAATCATATTCACTTTGAAATTATCGATAAGTTATGTTAAATAAATTCTTCATTTTAAAATCATCTTATTTGCGCAATATGTCATTTCACAAAAAGGTATCAATTCCAAATTCCAACTTAGGTTATATCATCATCAAGGATTTAAATATAAATACTTCAACTTTACACGACCTGAAATTTTAGAAATTAGTTTATGTAATTATAAATAGTTTATATAGTTTTAAAATAGTTTAAATAGTAAAAATAGTTTAAATAGATTTAAATTTGATTTAATTAGATTGTTTAAATGACCTATATAGATTTAAAATAGATTAAATAGATTTTAAATGGATTAAATAGATTTAAAATAGATTAAATAGATTTAATTTATATTAAATAGATTTAAAATAGATTAAATAAATTTAATTTCTTTAAAATTGGTAAAATAGATTAAATTCGATTAAATAGGTTATGTAGATTAATATAAATTAAAATAGTTTAAATTGATTAAGATAGTTAATTTATTGAAAATACTTTAAATTAATCTAGAATATATTTCAAAGTTATATCCAAACATTTCAATAACTCAATTCCGATAGACTCATTTATTTTTGCCACTTCAACATTGAAACTCGTTCAACATTGAAACTCCAATTTAACTCCTTTGAAACAATTCATTAAATCAATTCCCGATTCAACATTTACACTTGGATTAACGAAAATAATTCAGTTTATATAAATCAATTTCTATTTCAAAATGCTCGTTGACTGAATTCAAAATTTCAAAGATTCAAAAATCATTTAATTTAACAAATTTGGTGTCCCTATATAATTTTCTACCCTAGGGTCAAGTGATACGGATATTTATCATTTCAATCCGTAATTTAAAATTTTACGGTTATATATCATTTCAAACCGCAATCCCGAATTTAAATAAAATCGTTCGAGTCTATTGTTTCAACCCATAACGATTTTTCCCTAATCTATAGATCATTCGGGTCTATATCATTTCAACCCATAGGGCACTTGAAGTGTTATAACAATATAAAATACAACATCCAGTCATCCAATATCAACAATCAAACATACATCACAATCATCATCCAAATCAGCTAGTAAACATCAATATATAACTGATTATCATTAACAAGTATTAAATTGACAATTAAATTCAATATTAAATTTGACGATGATTAAATGCAATAAAAGTCAAATTTAACTAGAACGACAATTTAAACCTACCAAACATCAATCAATAAATTTCTAATCATATCATAAATTGAATTTAACTAATATAAGATAATCTAGTAGTTGTGAGTGAGTCAAAACACTCATCTTTGATTTTAAATCGATTTGAAACCCAAAATAAGGCCCAAAATTCAACAATCATAGAATTCAACCAAACCAGCTCTGTAGTGTTCAAAATTTCAATATGATCCCAATGGAGAAAATTTCACGTGAGTCTGAGTTCGTATGCAAAAGTTATTAACGTTAGAAGATTGGAAAATTTCGACTTCGGGTCTTACTTCGAGTCGCCGCCTCGATTACCCGGTGCTTGCTCTGAGTTTTTTTTGCCAAAATGACCCAAGGCCCTAGTCATTTGGCTCCTGACCCAATGTCGCTCTAGGGTTTTTGCCTCTGGAACTCGGAGCACACCCAGATCCGCCTTGTTTGGCCTCGAACTCTCTTTGACCCCAAGTCACTGCAGGGTTTTCTCCTCTGAAACTCAAAGCAAACCTCTTCCCGATTCGAAGTAAACCTGGAGAATTTTTTTTTTGAAATTAGGTTTTGGAATTTGGGGATTAGGTTTGAGAAGAAGGAGAAATATGTACGTGTATAAATAATAATATGAGAAACAACTAGAGTTTATAACAGCCTATATATAGGCAGGGTTGGATCAAAACGACTACGCGACCCAAAAAGCCTGTTCTGACCCCGAAACAAAAATAGGTCATCCCATATATTGAAATGGATGTTTTCAATATTTTTAAACTCAATGGAATAGGTTCCAAGTCCTAATTCCATCGTATGAAGAAATTAGCTTTTAAAATCAGCATATTTCAATTAAATTGATCCCTACGCGTTTCGAGCCCGCACGATCAAACGGCAAGTTTGATTGCTACAAAACTTGAAACCCTATAATAATTCACTGTTATAGATCCGATGAAATTGGTTTCGTCGAAATCCAAGTCAGTGGCCAAAATGGCTATTTTCACGTTAATTAAACAAATTAATATTAAATTAATTAATCACTTTTTAATTCAATATTTATAAACTAACCAATTTTCATCCTTTTTTATTACTTAGACATTTAAAATATTTTAAAACAAATTTATGTAAAATTTCAGTGTTGGTTATTACACTAATTATGGTGTTCAATTTTGACTGTAATTATATCTAATTAATTATAATTTAATTCCAATAAATTGATCTAATTTGGTTTCAATCTTTTTGTTCAATAAATTATTACTCTATAGGCATATTTTACATTTGTTTACATCTTATTACACAACTATTATACAATTATCATCTTTTACCTTGTTAGTAGTTTTATTCCAATAATATTGAACCTTTGTTGACTTTAACATTAGTAAAAATTCAAGATCCCACAACTTCATTTTCTTGGTTTCATTTTTATTATTAAATTAATTTATTGCCTTATGAGTGTAATTGACATTTTTGTACATTTTATTAAATTCTCAATCTGCAGTGATTGTATTAACTCACATTAATATAACATTTATTTACATTTATTTGTAATTGATTAATTAAATTGGTAACAAATAACAATTGTCACCTTTTCTACATTTAACCACGTTTGTTTGTTTATTATATACAAACAAATGTTATAACAACTTACATAATACTAATTTTATTCAATTACCTTTATTACACATTTTTCATTAATTAACACAACCTTTAATTTATCAACTACTCTTCTAATCCAATTATCAATTAATACACACATTATTACAATTAATTTACAATCTATAACCACTTATAACTTTTTAGTCATTTTAATTAATTGGAATTACATTCAAAGCCATTATGAATTACCTTAAATTAATATAATTTCATTTCATTCCAGTTATATTCTTATTGTTAAATCAAATTTTTTATCTCTCCCAACATTAAATCACAAAACTCTAGTAAATTAACAAATTTTTAATTATCGAAAATTACGGGTCGTTACACTTCAAAACACTATTATATAATAATAATTATTAATAATAAACATTATAAATAAATAATTATTATTAACTTTAAAACATCTTAAAAATAATATTTAATAATTTCAAAACGTTATTAATTGAATAATAGATAAATCTTCAACATTATTACAAATAATAATAACTAATTTCCAAAACATTATTAATAAATCATTATTATTAATTTCAAACCATATTAATTATTTAAATAATTAGCATTTCAAAATATTAAAAAATTGATAAATAACTTTAAAACAATATTAAATGTAATAATAATAATTTTTAAAACAATATTAAATATAAATAAGCAATCCTTTAAACTATTTTTCATGACTTAGAAAAAACAGAAAACAAGGTTGGAGTAAAATAAAATTAAATCTTATAAAAACAAAATATTTTCGAAACCCAATTTCAAATTTAAAATCATTTCCCATCTCAAAAACCAACTCCAACTCAAATGGCATTTACAGTACTTTTAAAATACTAATTCGAGGCCAATAGCTACCTAACATTTAACCAATATCGATATTGATTTTAAATCACTGCAAGGTTTAAATTTTAAGCACACAACAATGTCATAACCAATAGTATTAAATAATCAGGTTTGATATTCAATGATTCATATAAAAGGAATATTATTGAAAACAATTCAATAATGACGAGGAATCCCGTTGGATCCCTCCAACCTGTCTCCGTGCATCACAACTCGTATATATATTAACACACATTAATATAAATTAAAATCAAAAGTGGTGAGGAAGCCTGTTGGATTCTTCCAGCCTGTCCCCCGGCATCACTTACAGTATATAATCATATACTACTAGTCATCTGCCACTAGGCAAGTATATATATAAAGGTCATCCGCTCAAGGGGCGCGAATAAATCTAAACCAACTAATAAAACAGTAAATCATCCAAACATCCAATCAATAATATTTATCAGCAATATAACATTACTAGTTAACCAAAGGTGAGTTTAACTAATGGAAATTTTTGTTGTCGCCGAGGCGTTCTAGTTTCATCTGAATCCAAACGACGTTCGAATTCAGCGTTATAATTCATTCAGCTCCAAATGTCACCAATTCAATTCCACTTCGTACTTTATGCCAATACATCCTAATGCGAATGACCGCGTTCAATTCCGACCTAATATGGATTAGATATTTAATTTACAAAATTCACAAATAAAATAATATTACTATAAACACTAATCATAATTATTAACTTAATTATCCCTCTAAAACTCTTCTTCCTCGTTTCACTTTCCCGCTTCTATTTCCTGATGCTAACCCACTATGTCGATCACTTCATCCACCCCAAGCTCTTTGGTTTCTCCATGATTTTCGAAACTGACGAATCCGGTGAGCTTCTCTTCGCAAGCTCCATCACTTCAACACCTACATCATGCCTGAAGTCCCCTAGTAAAACCCGAGCTGCCCCATAGCATTCCATCCGTACAGATGTCGCACCACCTCCCAAGGCTCAACGACCTCCAAAACTCCAACCCAAGGTGCCATTTACTCCCCCAAACCCAAATCCAAGCTTCATTTAGCCTCCCATCGCCTAAAACTTGCTAAACCTGAAACCTTAGCTCACTCAAAACGCACCGCCATTCGCAAAACTCCACCGCAACTCACTATACCCATATCAAATCGAAGCTTGGGCTAATACAAGTTCAAGATCCAGGTTTTATAATTTTTAATCAAGGAACGAGTTTGATTTTTATTTTTGAATTCTATTTTGAGTTTGGTTTTATGTAAAATGGAGAAAGGAAGGAGATGAAATGTGTTTATATAGATGAGAAGGGTATGGAATAGGACGTGAGTGAGTATGGTCTTTAGACGTGGGTGAGTATGGTGATTCATAGTTTATGTACTATTTTAAATCCAAAAATGTCAAATCTAAGCACCTAAAAATATCAAACTCCAAAAAAGGAATGTTGCTTAGCGTTTTATACTAAGTACCCATATGTCGAACACAATGGGACTAGTCTCGAGACCTAATTCGGTCATATATAGAAGATAGCTTTTGAAATCAAATTATATTATATTGATTTTTTGTAATTAATTCTACACATTTCAAGCTCGTACGACCACACAATATGTCTGATGGTCACAAAACTCGACAGCATACAATAATTCATTATTACGAATCCAATGGAAGTGGTTTCATCAAAATCCAAGACAGTGCCCCGGAATGATATTTTCACACATAAATTAAAACGATTAAAACCATTTTAATCGCTTTAATTATAAATTAAAGTTTACATTAACCATTTATTATTTAAATTGAATTTAAATAATCTTCTGAAATCATTTATTCAAATTAAATCTAAGATTTAATTATTTAAATAATTTTCGATATTCAAATCATTATTGCAAAATTAAATTAATATTTCACATATCCAAATAAATCTATATCTGAAATATAAGATAATTGACTTATAAAACTAATATCTCGATATTTAAATTTATTAAATATTTTAAAATCAAATGACTAAAATTATAGGATGTTACACAACCATTCTTGGCCTAGAGTCGACCGCTACCGATCGACCTGGGTGCATCTTTGGTCGACCATGCCATTTGTTTTATGGTGATTATTCGGCCTTTATGATTTGTTAATTATCCTGTGTGTGTCTTTAAGTTTTATTCCTTGTTTGGTAATCCGATAAAATTTGTTTCCACTATATATATTTTTACGCAAATTTGATTTATTGTTAACATTCCTTAACTTCAAGGTTTCCACTAATGTTAGTAATTAAAGTTGGTTGAATTTTATTACCCTAATTACATGTATAATTATTTTCGATTCAAAAACTTCAAACTTTGATAACTTTTTCGTTTGAACTCCGATCGGAAAACTTTATATATGAAAATTAGTTAGGAAATCACCACAAACTCAATAGTATAAATTTCGTAGCCAATTTCTAACATTTGCAGCAATTCTCTTTTTCAGCATTATTATTTATTTATTGAATTTCTTTTTTTATTGATTGTCATCAAATCATAGGGTGTTATAGTTTCTTTCTCTACGTATATTGACATATTTCCCTTAATTAATTATTATATAGGTCAAGAGAGTAAAACAAAAGGTTTGTTTCTCTAAATTCATTTATACATGTTTCATATATACACTATTTATATACTACACTTACACTTCACAGAAATGAATGTATTTGACACGTTCATTATAATACATATAAATTTAAATTACCATTTCAACAATTTAAACAAAATAAAACTTTATTTAAAATTTTACTAGGTTGGATTTAATATACCACTAGACTTATAGGCCCAATATGATCCAAATAGGATTTTTTTTTTGAAATCTACCTATTTCATCTACTTTCGACTAACCTGGTTCCTTCAATGGTATCAAAATGAGGTTGGTTCCGGCATCACCTGATATATTGGATGTCCCAGGTTCGATCGCCGCAACTAGCATGATAGGGGTTATAATCTATGACGAAGCATTACCTCTTACCCTTACATGTCCATGTGATGGTTGTGCTAGTTGAAAGGTTGCATGTGAAAATTTCCCGTAAAGTATCTAGGTATGTCATCCCAACGGAGGTTGGGCCGGAACTATAATGGTGTCAGAGCCAAATTGTTAGTATGGTCTATATTAGTCATGTTAGCACTAACCAGTTAAGCTTACCAATTTAGTAGGGTGTCGAGAAAAGAGTGTCTAGGCTTGGATTTGGGCAATGAAGTACCCTACCCTTCCTTGCTACTGGCCTAGCTTGAAAAGTGAAGTGAGTCCAAAGGTTACTTCTAAGAGATGTGACCCAGTTCCAATTAGGCCTGAGGCTAATTTTCAAAATTGTTTTTAAAATTAAAAATGAAATTTTAAATATAAAAGTTAAGTTCAAAATAAGAAATACATTATAAATACTATAATGTGATATCAAAATTGCTTTTGAATTAAAATAAGATTATAAATTTAAAAGTTAAATTAGAACAATAATTACATTATAAATGTTATAATATGATTTTCAAAGTTGGCTTTAAAAACAATGTACATTATACATGCTATAATATTGTTTTTAAAAGTTATTTAAAAATATAATAAATATATTTCAAATAAATTATTTTTATTAATAATATTAATAAATTAAATAAAGTGGAAATTAGCCACAATGGCCTCTTTAGCAAGTGCAATTAGTTTCTAGAACACACAACTGAAATAATTACTTTTAAGGACAAAATGCAAAATAATTAGTTTCTAAGGTCTAAAAACATATGAAATTATGTCCTTGAAAGTAATTGGACTGCTGACTTTGTCCTTCAAAGTAATTATTCTGTTGACTTTGGCCTTGAAATTAATTTCTGTGGATGTGTGTCCTAGAAACTAATTGGACTGCAAAGTTTGTCCTTCTAGTGAAATGCCCCTTAAATAAATTAATCAAATATTTAATTAGTTGAAGTATATACATGTGTGATATACATACATACATATATATATATATATATATATATATATATACACGCAATATATATATATATGTTGCATTATTTTGGATTGTTTAAGATGACGTAAGTATATATGTATATGAATAAAAAACTTTCAAAATTAATATTTGATTAAATTGTTTAATTAAATAAATTAATTTAAAGTTAATTAACAAATGATAAAATAGATATACATATAGATAAATGTGTATAACAATAAATTTTATGGTATACATATTCAATTAAAATGTTTAACTGACTAACATAAAATTAATTGAAATGTTAATTAATATAATTAATTAAATAAGATATAATTAATTTAATGTACATAAGATTGTTATATAAGTTAACTAAATGATAAAATTTATATAATAATTTAGCTTATGTACTATGAATGTAAAAAATCAAGTGGAACATGAAAAATAAACCAAATAGACATAAGAGATAAATTCATTAGTATAGTACGTTTATCGTAATTTTTAATGTGTCCGACACTTGAATCAAGAGGATATTTTTTATAAGAAATGCATTATTTCATAAGTCGATGTCATCAATATAATATGTTAAAGTAACTGTAAGGTTTCCCTCCATTTACATATTAATAGATTGATTGCATACTCTCTAGTTATTCATATTCCTCAAGCTAGAGATATTATGTGTAGCATTATTAGTATATTGACTGGATGGGGTATGATACATGCACGTTATTGTTAATATTCCTCAAGGTGCGTTCACTAGACTTAGTCCGTAGTGAAATGTGGATATGAGTGAATAATTTCTCTCGATTTGTTGATATTTCTCAAGATTGAGATGAGATTAGGACAAGGGCCATGGAGTATGAGTTGAATTTCATACAACCGGTAAAGTTTAATTCATTTCTTGCAGGCCTATGATTTGTTAATGTTCCTTAAGGTTGGAATCCTAAGGTAAGCGAATCCAAACACCCACTAGAGAAATCAAATTATTTCTATGCTTTTTCTAGGGTTTTGCTAAACATAAAAATCGAGTAGGACCTTATTAGAAAAATAAAATGGTAACATTTAATTTTTACAATATTGTAAGAACATTTGCTATGAAAAGCTATAATAATCTACATCGATAAATTTGTACAATTAATGTAATTGATAAAATGTTTATCAATTAAGATATATAAATGAACTGAATTAAAGATTGACAAAAGTTTATGCATGTTATTGTTTCAATACCCATACAAACACCTAATTTTATAACTATTAAATACATTCTTAATTGTTGGTTACGTGTTTATTTGCCTAAGACTATGTATTGTCCTTTGATTTTTAAACTCATAATCAATACAAGAAAATGGATATTTGATCCATATTTAATCACATACAAAGGTTGTATAGTGAAAAGTCATTGTTCGTAATGTACGAAACTTTGATGAAATTGGTTCACTCCGAATAAGCAGATAAATCATAATACAAGATTGTGTATTCTAAATGATTTATTATGGTAAGGATTTCCTTTGAATGGTTTGACTATTTTGGAAAGGAAAGAAAATGTACGAAGGTAAATGTAAGGTCAGGTGCAGTTAGAATGAAAAGAGTGAATGGTCACTTCTGCTTCATAAGGAAACATTGGAAATAAGAATTGTAAAATAATAATTGATACTTAACATTGAAATAGGAAATATGATTTCTATTCTAATATATTTTTTATATATAGAAAATTGTTTTCTATGAAATTTATTCTTTTAAATTAAAGATATTTAAACTAAAAACTATCGACTGTAAAATGATTACAATAGAATAAATAGCTTATATTAAGTGGTTAAGTGAACCTCCATATTTCGTATGTTATTATAGTAATGGCAGAAATAGTGGGAGAATACCATATAGCATTTATTGGTCGCATCAAGTTACAAAATTCGTTTTCATAAATCACACTAAACATTATTTATCAAAAATTACTGTTTTTCATTGTTGATTGAAAAGTAGATGTATTTTTATTTCAATATGAATATTATGATTATTCGTTATAAAATGAAACTACAATACTGGTATATGTTTTCATAACAAAGGTGATGCACTGAAAAATACATTAGTATCTCAAACTAATTACAATTATTTTAGAACTATAAATTAAGTCATAGTTTTGAGAAATAACTCTTCGATTATATGATTATGAACCATACGGTACTATTGAATTATATCTTAAAGTAATCAAGGGCAAAGCACCCACTTAGTGGGAGCATCACAAGAGTTGATGAACTCTTACATATAGATTTAGGCAATCAAAAGCTTATTGATACCAAAATAGTTCCATATACTTTGTTGTATTCACTAATGAGTTATCATAAACATAAATAGGTGTTATGATACACATGTAGTATATCCATGATAAGTTCATATAAAATAAAACAGAAGTAAATGAAATTACATGAGGTAGAAATGGTTCGATTTAATTGAATAAGTGAGTATATTAGAAAGAGTTTCAAACGTACTTAAAATAATGAATAAAGATTCAACATCGAAAGTCAATCCTCCTATGACACTTAATGATGTTTTGATAAGGAGTAATCGAACTTTGTTGGATAAAATATGACTAATGATGTGTGAAGCAAAGCTAAATTCTTTTTGCAAGGTCGTGTACTTAAGAGTAGTACACAAGGTTAAAATAAATTTCGCCTAAAAAATTATTTACAAAATCATATAAGATAAGGATTTATGAGAATCCCTAATATATCCTAGGCCGTAAACTAAAACCAAGTCAGTTTTATGTAATATCTATTCGATACACTGAGAAATAATTATTGTTTCCAGAAATACCAACTTTGCAGTGAAGAAATTTCTTTTAGAAATTATTGATAATAAAATGGACTTGGATATGATTCAAAGATAAAACTAATAACAAAGACTGAAATAAAATTAACTAAACAAAACAGACACAACATATTAGAACATCTAATGGTTAATCTCACACATCAAAGTGAAGTTATTAATTTTATTAATGTCGAGAAAAGAACTTCTTCACTCTTAAATAGGCTATTATGAGTATTTACCCTACCATATTGCATGATGTGCAACCCAAAATGAATTCCATGTATGTTATCAAAATATGATTTTGATATTAGTACCCTAAAGGATATGATCCATCGGATGCAAAAGTGTCTTCAAGAAGAAGCACGATGCTGTTGGAATATAAGCCACGTAGATAATAATAAAACCAAAGATTTCAATTGTGGAAATTAACGTAATAGATTCGTCATTTAATGTGTTATAGATAATTCAGATTTTACTCGCAAAAATTCATGCTGGGTGTGACGTTGAGGTTTGGATTGTGTGTGTATACTGAAACAAAATATTCCAACTTATGATTTAGAATAGACTATTAAATATAACAACCAAAATATCTCGAAGTAGTCGGAAGCAATAACTGAGTGTGTGCATATTGGATACGATCTAAGAAATGATATGAAAGTGTTACTTAATAAGCATCAGCGTTAAGTAAGTATTTTATAACATCCCCTTACTTGGAGGCCCAAAACTAATGGCTACGGATGTTGCAGTCATCCATAATTATTAATCCTCGATGACCAAATACGGTGATGTTAGATACATTGTTACATAGAAACACATGAATATGGAAAATATTTAAACAGCAAACAAAATCACATTCCATTTCAAAACATTTTCAATTCATTAAATATTCCCATAATCGTTAACCACGTTTAGACAAAATACATTTGTTACAACATACGCCAAGAGCGACATATGAAGATGCCCCCTTGGACGATCAGAGTATATACAGGCAATTTAACAACTTTGCCATTATAAACAACACGGCAGAATCAAAATAAAGAGAACTCTAAATAGCTATCATGCCTACAGCACGTCTTCGGAAGCTTTATTCGTCTAATGAGGTATCTGAAAACCTCAACTCTCAAACTACTCAAAATTAATTGAGTACCCGAGAGTTTAAGGGGAAAACATAAACTTTGAGTCAAACATAGATTCTAATATGGATAATAATCTACCATCTCAAACCATTTAGATATCTAGTGAGACCACGCCACTTAGCAGAACGGGTTTTTCCCCTCACTAGTATCCTAAAACATATATAAAACCATATATTGTACTCCTGCATCCACAATGGTTAAAACAATTCAAAATAACATGATATGATGATATGCAAAACAAGTGAATCAATTATGGATCACCCATCTCCATTCATTTTAACTATCTGTCTCAGTTATAGTTTCTAGGATTACTATTAATCTAATTGTTCTCATGGGCTGATTTTGTAACGTCTCGCCTTTTCTGTACGCTTTAAATGGACGATAAACCACACACATCAGACTTAGACCATACAGAAGGGCGGATTGTTATGGGATAAATAAGAAAAAGCAGAGAAAGAAAAGAACAAAATAGAATCTTGCAATGGAACGATAAAATATAATGATCAAATATACAATTCATGAAGCTATTTACAAAATATTTGATTTTATTTATACAGTACATATCAGAGTTACACATACCAGAGAATAAAAATCAATGCGGCGGAAAGAGTATGAATGTAGTGGAATACTATAATAAATGTAACGACCCAACTTCCTACGCCCAGGAAGAAGTATCGTTTTAAAGAAAGAAAAGGGTGAGAAAATAGAAAAGATAGAGAAGAAAGAACAACAACATCAGAATCTCACAGCGGAACGAATAAAATATATTAATCACATAAGTATTTACATAATATATAACATCAATCAAAGTTATACAGATAATACATCACATACTAGACAGTTATAAACACCTGTCTAGTTAATACACCTCAATACATTACAGCTCAAACAATATGACTCAGAGATACCAACACAGTGGAACTATATATATATCTACAACGCTGAAGCCACCTGCTCCATTGCTCCTCCAGAATTCGTCAAAGCCAACCTGAATCCCTTGGCTACCCGTAAAAAAATTTGGGTGCCCGAGAGTTTATGGAAAACAACAAAAATAAACTCCGGATCAGACATGGGTCTGGTATGAGTAACATGTTAAAGTTGCTTAACTTTGAAAATCTTTTTGAAAACAAAAGGTATCACGTAAGACTTCCCACACATAAACATGGAAAAGTTTTTACCTTACGCTAACCGAAACATTTGATAGGAAATTCTATGATATTATAATAGGTCTAGGGTTTTCAAGTAAATAGAAAATAGCCGAAATTGTTACATTATTAAATTCCAGCTACTAGCCACAAAAGTGGGTAATACAATCAAAACCGTTGGCACTTATTGGATTGTGGATTCCATACAATGGCAGAGCTACTGGGGTACCGCCAGTCACAGTACGTGGCCTAGATCAATGTACCGAGGATCACTCCCGACCCCCTGCAACACAAGGCCGGAACCATTCCTTACTGAACAGTCCTGAACAAGATAAACCCCGGCAGTTGTTGCAATCAACCGCCCACACAGCCGAAAATAAAGGGACATCTAGACAGGGGAATATCCTTGTCCTGCTTGGGCATGACCCACCTAACCTTGCTGCACCTCCCCTGTTTTAGCCATTCCCGATTGATGAGGCTTGAGGTTACGATTACCTTTAGAGAACATAATTCTCAGAACACTCATCGCCCACCTGACGATGTGTTGAAAGCATTCAATCCATACAAGTTCGTTCCGGGTTCGAACGAAACCGAAGGCATTATCTCGTTACACTCATTTTGGAATCACCCTCAGAGTTAACGACGATAACCCTTGCATTCTGAATCTTCATCTTCCCTTCAGATTCACGACCTATCGTTAATTTGGAATTGATGTGGTTTTCGGATGTTCCTAATGCGGAAACCCGATCCCGGTCTCATCGAAATCCAAAGCGTGTCTTTTAAGGCCAAGTTGTCTATTTAGTCTTAACAGTTTAATTCAATATAATCAATATACACGCAGATAGAATATTCATATCATCACAGTAGATAATCACAGATAATCTCATAAACAGATAATCAAGTATTATCATATTTAAACAAGCATCCATGACACATAGATATAATTCATGCCAGATCACAATCATCAAATGAAATATCAATATCATTCATCCATAAGCAATGATTTATAATCATTCCAGTTGTAATTAATTTAAAATGAATTAAATTAACTACTTCAATCTCTAATTAATTTAAAGTAAATTAAATTAAATTAATTACTTCATCTATAAATCCTGCTTATACAACCATTAATTAATTACAAATCAAATTAATTAATCATCCTCTAAATATCCATCTTGATTAATCACCTTTGATTAATCAATTATAAATAACATTTTATTACCTTATTTATAAATTTAATTAATTACATTTATTGTTGATTAATTACATAAATTAACCACCACATTATTAATTATTTCTTAATTAACAATTCTTAATCTACGTTATTAATTTTATTAATTATTGATCTCTAATTAAGATTTAAATTAAATTACCTTGATTAAATTAATTACATTAAGTAATTAATCTTTAATTAAACACAATTATTAATCACCCTTGATTAATATCATTCCAGTAATTAACTACCCTTAATTACTCATATAATTTAATTAATTACCCCATAATTAATTATCTCCACTAATTAATTCCAAGATTAATTATAAAAGTAATTATCCAAATTACTTTATTAACACATCATCTTTCATTAATTACATTCAGTAATTAACATTCATTACTTCTTAAGTAAATTCTGCTCCATTGCATACACTAAGTAATTACACTATCAACTTGTCAAATGATTTTCTTAAATTAATTAAACTAAATTAATTAACTTAAATTAATCATTTATCAAAATTAATTACAAGAAGTAATTAATCTCTTAATTACTGTTATCAAGTAATTACACTTAACCATATACAATAGATTATCTAATTAATGTGATTACTTATCAAAAATTAATCACATAAATTAATTAGTAATCTGTAGTAATTTATTTATTAACTAATATCATCTCTTAATTTACTTCTTAATTTATCTTTATCTTTAAATTAATCTAAATTATTCATTTATAAATTAAATAAATTACCATTCCTTATTATCTTATTAATTAAATCATTTAATGCCTTAATTATTCTTAAGATAATTTATTTCTTATTTAATGACTTAATTAATATAAAAGTGTATTAGAACATTACACTTTTAATTGAAATCCAAATTTAATTCTAAATTTAAGATTCAAAAGGATTATTTATTAAACATTTTTTTCAAATTTAAACTCAATTTATAATCTTGTAAATAACATCAATCTCTAATTTAAGTTTCCAAAGTACATTAATATTTAACTTGCAAATTTTCAAGCTAAACAATTTATTTTCTTTTCATTTCAAAACTTTCTCAACAGATTTATTTTTAAAACTGTTTTATTGGACGTATTCTTAAAACATTCATAATTAAAGACTAATTTAATCTTTCAGATTTAGTTTTCAAGTCACATGAATCTATTAGTTTTAACATTGATTTTAAAACTTTGTTGAAAAACCTGGATTTTAAGTCTTGATTTAAATCTTGATTCAAAAGCCCAAATTCATTTTTGAAAACTTCAGATTCAAAGTTTCATCTAAAATTACTTTATGCACTGAATTCAAACACAGTTTCAATCTTAGTTTATATTTTGAACTAAATTTAAAACAGGAACAAATCAGGTTTGATCAAAACCTGAATCCATTCCCTGACTCGAACCAACCCAAATTCACTTCGAGTCGTCCCTTACCTTCCTTCGAGTCGCATACTAGAGTGACTCGCATACTACCCGAGGAAAAACTGCACGTAGAGAAAAAACAAGAAAACACCCCATCACCTAAATGGCACGGTGCACGTGCACCGTAGCCCCAGCCAACGCCGGCCAATCATCTGCGCTCCAACATGTCGCCCACCGCCTCCAGACCACGTCACGACCACCCAAATTTGCCACGACAACCTGAAACGATGATGGGTTCGAAAACCCAAACCTGTAACGCAACAGCCTTTCCCCCTATCGAACCTGTCAACGTCATTTATTCGACGCTCTGACCACCGGCGGCCACCCAACTCCGGTCACCGCTTCGTCTACAGTCCCACTACAAATCCCCAAAATCTTGTAACACTCGATCAAACATAGGACGCGCGATCGATCGAACAAACAAGCCCAGATAAACTAGGGTTAAAAATAGAGAACCACCACCATCATCAACACAACGATCATCCACCTCTCCTACCATTTTTCCCATCTCCGCGGTAAGCTTCTCCACCTCCTCACACAACCCGACCACCTCCAAAAGCATAAATCACCAGAAATCCTCAAGTGAGCATTTTTAGTTCAAACCAGAACTGCTCTTAAATGATCATTCTAAAAATTATAAATTTTGTTTTAAAATTCATATTAAAGTATAAGAATTCAGTACATATCACTGAATTCATAAATTAAAAAGTTTAGTTTTTCTCTTGTTCAAGTTTTCACTGTTATATTTGAATTTCCAGAACAATATTAAATTTTTATTTAACTTAAATAAAACCTAAACTCTATATCATGTTGAGACAAATAATTTCTATTTGTATTATTAATCCTAAAAGCTATTAGATCAAGTGTTAAAAATGGTTGAATCAACTCAAGCCTGAAACAGAATTACTAAGTTTGTTACAGAGACATCATAATGCATCCTGTCAACCTTCATATGCACAGAGAGTTTCATACATACAAACTACATTCATTCCATATTTTGCAACAAGTTTAAATACTTAAGTTTTAGTAATTTAAGTTACTCACCATAGGTTTTTGAAAGAAAAGCTTGAACTTAAATCCTAAATACAGAGATGTATCACAGGCTATCAACATACATACACAGTAACACACATATGTCCAGGAATGCATTAAGTCATATACCCATCAGTATTTAAACAATATATAAACTTAAGTATTTTAAAATTTAGGTTACTCACCTTGCTTTTGGAAAGAAACAGAGCTTTCCCCCTTTTTTTTGAAACAATTTAACTTCAAAAACTGGGAATGTTTTACTTGATTTTTCTTTGATTCTTCTTGCTTTCTTGTTTGATGCTTCAGTTGTAATATTACCTTAGTTTGTATAGATGGAAGTGTTTGTTATTACTTTTTTTTCCAGGTTTAATATGTTATGAACGAACTAAAAATAATATGTATATAAAGAAGTTCAGGGGAAGGTATTTACTGAGGCAAATTTGCAGGTACAATATTTCATTTTGTTTGTATTAGGCAAGATATTTATTTTGGAGGCTGGAATGATTTTGCATCCAATTCGTATGGACATGTTTTACTGCTAGAAATGAAAGCATTTATTGTTTTAAGTACTTTATGTTTACTGCTAACCTTGTTTTATGTTTAGATTTTTTTTTATTTTTTTTTATTTTTTATTTCTTAACTTGCTTTAGCTTGTTCTACAAACTACCATATACAAAATATTTGTTTTACTTAGCTGTGCATACTTATTTACAGCTACACATATGTTTTTTTTATATATATTTTGTTAAATTTCCAACATAATCATAGTACAAATATGATTACATGTTTCCTTTTCTCAGCTTTGCATTTCATTTTACAAGTTTATATTCTTGCCTGCATATATTTTCTTTACAGGCTGCATTCTTACTTTGTTTATTTGACTGCATAAAGTTTTTGTACTTTTATGTCTCTTACAAATCTTGTGTATAGATATTTTTCTTACTTATTTTGTTCTTAGCTTATTCCAGTTACTAATTATAAACTTTACTTATGTATTAAATTTTATTTCTAATACAAGTGCTTGTTATTATTACACTTATTATTTTAAACTTAAATTATCAATACTAAATTTACTTCTTATTATTTCAAACTATATAATTCTTTGTTATACTACTTATTTTTTTTATTTTTTTCCTCCTTTAAGTTCATAGATATTTTATTATGTCATTTACTTATGTTAAATATCATACATTTGATTTATTCTTAAGTTTAATATTTATAAAGTTTACTTCATTTTAAATCTACAAGCCATAGCTTCCCAAAATACTTATATATATATATATATATAAATGAATTTAAAATAACAATTTCTTTTATATTAAAATCTATTTATAAAAATATTGCATTATTGTTATTATTTAAAAATCACTCATTATTAATTTAAAATGATTCATAAATGAAATCACTACATAAATAAATTACTTATTTTATAAAGTTGAAGTAAAAAGAACCAAAACAATCTTTTATTTAAATTTTAAACCTATGCTAGATTACTTTTAAATAAATTAAATCTATCTTGAGTATTTTTAAGATCATATTATTATTTATTCAATATTAGATCTCCAAATTATCAAAATAATAGAATTAGAAAATATAAATTTATTTATTAAATTTTAAAAACAAAACTGATCTATTTATAATATATACCAATATATACATACATACATACATTATAAATAGAAACAATTTAAATTAGCCTTTAACAGATAAATTATCAGTTAAATATTTGTTTAAAGGAAGATTATTAAATCAATTCAAATATTATTAACAAATATTATCAAATCAATTTAATTTTCAATGTAGATTATTAAATTGATATGGCCCCAAATTTCCGGGATGTTACAATAAATAATAATAATAAATCTTCGTCTTCATCCTCCAGAATACGGTCTTCCAAATCCTGAAATGCTCAGGCTGACCCGAGCGAATTGAAAAGACAAAACAGTCGAGTCAGAACTAAAAGATCTTATGTAAGTTAAATCAACGGTAAATAATATGAGTGGAACGGCGTCAGAGATGTTTACGGGATTTGATATCTTCTATACAGTGTCTAACGTGAGTGCGGTAACTTAAGAGATGCTCGGGATTCACATCTCCTAAGGATCCGTTAAACTATTTGCTATGTAGTAATATTTTGCTATTATAATAATGTCTATAGTAAAATAAACTTACTTTTAAATAACATTAAGGAGTGACCCAATATTCCCCTTAACGCAATAATAGTCCCAGTAGTCCATCCAGTATCATCGCATCTCCAGATCGGGAGACTACCCTTAATACTCCACGGGCTACGGGAGAAATCCAAAATCGTACAAGGCGCGCTAGGGTAGGTGACACGGCACACAAGGCAATACCAAGGTAGATATACCAATTACGCACACGGGCTGGTAGTAATGTGGAGCGTGCAGCTACCTCCCACCTCGAGCCACACCCCCAAATCAAAATCAAAAGTGGCCACCAATCAATCCAAAAGTTAGAGTATAATATCGAAGGGATGTGTCCGATAAGAGGGGCTAACTCCTTGGCCCGAGATCGCTCCTGTTTTAGCCACCTTATGCCAACTCACGGGAGTTGGGTCCACGTATTACCTTAATAGAACGTTGCCACCATCCTACTTCATTCTGGAATCTCCACTGCGTACACGGTTGTTAAAGTGGTTTTTGGAGTTGGCAGAGAGTATGACAACTTCCGATTCCGGTCTCTTCAACAACCAAACTTTATTATAACACCGCGGTCATTTCAAACTAATTATACTTCAAAACTAGGATAAAAATATTCATTTCAAAACCATATAAATCCGATATCATTTTCGTTTTAAAAACCAAATCAATATGATATCATTTTAAAATCATAGTATTTCAAAGTTATAAAATTTCGAAACCAAAGACTTAAAACTATAACACTTCTAAAACGTGATACTTTGAAATTTATAACTTTGAACATAACTTCCACCCTTACATGGTTTAAATATTAAAATATTTTATAAAATAAACTAGCACCTTAAAATTCACAAATCATTTCCAAAACAACCCGAATTTCTAAAATTTAACCAAATCCGCAAATCATAGATTTCAATTCAATTCAGTTTTCAAATAGACCATTCCAATTTATATCGATTTCAAACAGATTTGATCACAAAATAAACCATTTCAAATTCAATATATCTCAAAGCTTAAATATTCAATATATCAAAACTAAATTTTATAATTCATATATATATATATATATATATACCAATTTACTTTTACTATTAGTTAGTTTTGAAATATTTGCTTAATAAGTCCAATATCCTTTAAATAAAACTTCAAAATTTAATAACTCAAGATTCCTCAATTTGTTTAGACACGATATATTCACTTAAATCGCCTTAAACCCGAATTAAGTTATAAATCCATATTCTTTTAAAATCTCAATTTCAAGAAGTTCCAAATGGATTCTTATTAAATATAACTCTTAATTAAATAAAATCTCAAATCAAATTCAAAACTATCTTCTCAACCTTGATTTATACAAATCAATATAAACTCTATATTAAAATATAATTTAAGTAAATACTTATCCATATTACATTTTAGTAAAATCAAACTTTACTATTGAACTTATTTTATACTTTAAACAATTTATTCATATCTTAAAACCAAGAATTTAATTATAAAATATCCAAATCAATATCATAAAATCACATATTTCTTTACAAATCCATAGAAATCATTTCAAAATATTTTTATATATAGAACACGGTGTATGTATAAAATTTTCTATCCTATGGTCAAGTGATACGGATATTTATCATTTCAATCCGTAATTTAAAATAAAAATACGGTTATATATCATTTCAAACCGCAATCCCGAATGAAATAAAAATGCATAACAACTTGTTGTTTATAACAATATAAAATACAGCATCCATTCACCCAATATCAATCATCAACCATTTTTCACAATCATCATCCAATTCAAACAATAACATCAATATAGAACAAATAACAAATAACAGGTAAGTACAGGTAGCTTATATTCAAAAATAAATTAATCTGACATGCAGTTTATATGCAATAATAAATTGAATAATAATTTAATTCAATAACTTCAATTTAACTGGAATGATGATAAAATTATACCAAACAGCAAAAAAATAAATTTCTAATCACATCAGAAATTAACTTAACACACATAAGAAATTTTAGAAGTGGTGAGTGGGTTAAAACACTTACATTTTGAATTTAAATTGAATTTAAATCTAATTTAAACCCAAAATTTGAACAGTCCCAGAATTCTTTCAAACTTGCGCCAAAATGTCCGGAGTTCCAATACGAATCTAGCGGAGAAAACCATGCGTAAATTGGATCTCGTATGTGAAAATTACGCTAGTTAGAATGATTGAACATCAAATTAAATAAAATAAAAACCAAAGAAAGAATCTCACTCTAGATACACGTCAGCACCCCATACGAATCCCTCAGCATACAAAAAATCGAACGAAGCCCTACACGTCTACTGTGCATTGCGACATCTGGAAGTCGCGCCGTCGCTCCTTCGTTCGTTGCCTGCACTCTGGTCCGACGTCGCAAGCCTCTTCTCCTCGCCGAGCCGATCCTACCAGAGCCCTACGACACCACCGATTGCCACTAACCTAGCAGCCACCGCCAACAATCACCAACCCTAATCGAATTAACACGCCACATCCCATCGTTGATCGACAGAGCGAACTACACCGATGCGACCCACTCGTCCATCTCCACACAACTGTATAATTTAATTGAAGATCCGACGAACTTGATCGTCGCGTGATGAACGGCCACAAATTGTTCATCAATTTCTGGACAAACGATGACTTCAATCGAAAAACGAATCACATATCATGATGCGCTCGTCGAGAGCTTCAAATCCATATAGAATATGATATTGTTTGGAGAGTTTGAATTTTTGGCTTTGGATTTGATTTGGTATTGTATTTGGGAATTAGGGTTTGCAACCATTGGAAAGAGAAGCTAATAGAACGTATAGAAATGAGGAATAAGAAATGAATTAGGGTTTATAACAGGGTATATATAGGCAAAGTTGAAATAGAATAGATGGACCTGATTCATAAACACGTTGAACGATAAATGGCCCGAAAAGCCCGTTCTAACTCCGGAACGAAATTGGGTCAACCCATATATGAAAATAAATGTTTTAAAATATTTTAAACGCAATGGAATAAGTTTCGGGTCCAAATTCCATCGTATGACGAAGTTATGCCAAATCAGATTATTTCAAATTGATTTCAATTAATTGATTTCTAGGCGTTTCAAGTCTGTACGATCAAACGATAAGCCCGATCGCTATGAAACTTGAAATCCTACAATAATTCACCGTTACAGATCCGATGAAACTAGTTTCGTCAAAATCCGAGTCAGTGGCCAAAATGGCTGTTTTAACAATAATTAAATAAATTAAAAATAATTTAATTAAATCACTTTTCAATTTCAGCTCTAAAATTAGAAAATTTCATCAATTTTAACTTCTTAATCATTTACACTAATTTAACCAAATTTAAATGTAAATTTAGAGTTGATGAATTTATAAATTTCAGTGTTAGCCTTAATTCCTTTAGCTTCAGAAATTATAAATTTAATTTCCAAAAATTCCATTTAATTAAATAAAGTAATGATTATTTCATTCATTATCGTCAAATATATGGATTTAACATTGGATTCAAAACTATTACATTAATATTCTCACGTTCCATCTTAATTTCAAATAACGTAATATTTAGATATTTTAATTTTATCTAGTTGCAATCAATCCAATTATTGAATTTTACATTTCAATTAAATAAATAAAATCTTGATTTCCATTCTTTAAATCAACCAATTGTCATATTACAAATAGAAATAACATTATTTCCAATTATTTCCTTAATTTATACTAATATAACATTGAATTGAGATTCAATGCAATTGATTACAAATTTTGATTAAATGGACTAAAGAAATGATTACTTTATAATAATTGTTGCCACCAACTCTTAATCATATTTATATAAGTTCTCATTTCCAAACACTTACATACAGAACGTTGATTTTATTCAATTACTATTTATTATTATTGCTTCATTGATTAATTCAATATTTGCATTTGTTTTTCTTATATTAAATTTATTACCAAATATTCCTATTTACAATCAATTATAACCCTACAATTGTTTCAATCAATTGGGAGTGCATTGAATTAATTATTTATTTATTAACTTGCATTAACATTCTTACATTTCATTCCCGTTATTAATCCATTATTATCAAATAGATAAAATTAAAATTATTGCCTTAAATTGCAATTTGATTACCAATTTCATTTAACACACTAAATAAATAAACAACATATATTAGTTGTCACCTATTTACTTTTCTTACATTTAAAAGTCTGTTACTTACCATCAACACTGTATTATTTCATTAATCCATTCAATACTTACTTTATTTACCTATCTTCCATTTTGTAACCAAGTGCATAATTTCCACTCTTTCATTATTGGGATTTTACTCCGACTGTCAATAATTAGTTTTAATAACAATTGCTACACTTCATCTTAACATTTACTTCAATATAAATTATAAATTTTTTATTTCTTCTAAATATAATTACGAAAATCTTATTAATTTAACCAATTTAATTATTGAATTTTACGGGTCGTTATAGATTAATAACTGGTAAAATGATTAAGAACTCCCAGTCCAAATACATAGTTTTCATGGGATTGATATGAACCTACCGGTAACTCCAATATCTTTACACTATTCCTAGTTTTCATGTGTTGACTAGGAACCTATTGATGTTTCCAATATCTTCTCTTCTTATCCTACTTTTCATTGGCTGACTACGAACCTATTGACGTCTGTCAATATCTCAATCCAGATATGGTTTTCATAGGCTAACTACAAACCTATTGGCCCCTACCAGTACCAAACCATAGTTCTCATGGGCTAACTATGAACCTTTCTATCTGACATCTTCATCTATAATTAGTTTTCACGGGCTAACTATGCACTTATTGGCCCCTGCCAATATCTTTTCCTATACACAGTTTTCGTAGGCTTACTACGAACCTATTGGCCCCTGTCAATATCTTCTTTTAATAGCTTAGCATCTTATATTATGGTCTTCCTGACCTCTTGGATGCAATTTTACCCATTCAGGAGTTAACTCAATTTATATTCACTATTGGATCAACCTAGTTGGTTATTCTGCCCTTCCCCAAAATACAGTTATGAGTCCATTACAATGTGAATATGTATATACGAAGAAGCATTCACAGTAACTTGGTTAATCTCTTTAACCTTTTAATCAAAGAAAACTTCTTCAAAACTCCTTTTCAAAGCACTTTATTTAATTATGCCATGGTATTCCTTTAAAATTGAGATTATGTTATTTGTTTTGAAAACTAAGGCCGTCGAAACCTTCAAAACCTTGTTTTCGACCTCACTTGATGACCTCCTTTGAAAGCATGTAAATATCTTTCAAAACATTAGGCCCTTGCATTTTGAAACACTTTAAAACTTCTCTTTGAAACATTTCGAATGCATTAAAGTATTACTTATTAACTCTTAGAAGCGTAGCTTCGAAACCCTTGAAAGTACCTCATTCGAAACCTTTGGAAGTATCCCTTCAGAAACTATTGAAAGCCCCGCTTTCGAAACCATTGGGTTTATACTTAAAAATATTATTTGGGTCAAAGTGAATTTAAACGAAAGTATCTCTTTTGAAACCATCCTTTTTCATATAAAATAATTGGAGAAAACTTGATGGCATCGGCACCATCCCTTTCGAAAGCTTCAAATCATTTAAACAATACATTGAAGGATAGCGTTGAAACCCCCTTTCGAAGCCATTGCCTTCAAAACCCTTAGACCCTTGCGAAAGCATTTAGGAAGTGGCTTAAAACATCTTTAAAACAAGCACTACCTTTCGAAAGCATTGATGGCTTCTATACACTCGGAAGGCTAGAGAACGGTAGCAGAGCTTCGACTAGGTCGGATCTCCTTCTTTCGAAAGCATTATTTTATAAATAAAGGAACCCATTCAAAAGCTTATTCTTTAAAACATAAGTTGATGGAAATCCCTTTAGAAAACATCTATCGAAAACATATGCTTTGACTCCTTCAAAGGCTTTAATTAAAACAAAGATACGCGCTTCACTTTTAAAACAAACCAAACGGCATCGACCTCATCGGAAGCTATGCTTTCGACACCATGCCTTCCTCCCTTCTCCAATCCACTACGTACCATCTAAGTGATACCTTGTGTATTGGTTTTGGCATACTGAAATTTCGACTTGATTGAAGGCGGAAGCTCTGAGTCGAAAGGTACTTCTATTGGAGGCGGAACCTGCTTTTCTGAGTAAAAGCTAATTAATGCCACTTAAAGCAAATTTTTATCCAACTAACCTGCCACGTGTAAACTTATGATTAGTTGTCTTAACTTTTCAAATTCTTTACTAAAATAAGTGCCGTCGATTTCAGATCTAAACCATGGTTAAGTTAGCCAATAAGCCCTTCCATTAATTAAAGCCAATATTATAAAGAAGTCCTTCTAAAATAATTTAATTTTCATAACAAATCACTTACAAAAATCCTTAAAAATTCCAAAAATTCACTTTAATCGTGTTATCTAACATATCAAAATTTCAGATCCAAATTCTTAATATGTTTTACGAAATATATTTATAAACCCAATTAACCATATTTTCCTTTGAAACTTCATAATAATCTTTCCATAGCTTAGAAAATTATCAAAATTAAAACCGAGCTCTAAAATCATGTTTTTCGTAACATAGATTTTTCCATGACATTTAAACATCAATATAAATCGGTTTTGCCCTAAAACCACACATAATCTTAATTAAACATTCCTGTTTAAATCAAACAAATTGCAATTCAAGCATATCATCATCCAAATCATCATATAATGAATTTACCCTTGAATCCGAAAACATATGATTATGAAAAAAATAGAGGTGGAATGAGTTATTATTCACCTTGATTAAGGTAAGGAGATTGGATTGAGATTTATTCCCTAGCTTAAATCCTTGGCTTTCTTTGATTTCTCTTCTCTTTTCCTTGTTAATGGTCGGATCCCCTTAATGTTTGTGTTTTGTTTTTTAATCGTGAATGGGAAAAATGAGATGTGATTGCGGAAAGAGAATATATATATATATATATATATATATATAAGGGTAAGGGTTATGTGCGGCAAATTCCTAATATACCTCTATGTAAATTAATTAACTTATAAACCATTCTTAAGCCCATTTAATTATTTAATTGGGCATGTCCTTAATTATATTTATTCAAATCTCAACCTCCTTATCATTTAACATTTACATTATTTTATTTTATTTATCTAATTAAATCTTTTGAATAATGTTATCAAAAATTAGTGGTGTTACAGGCTACCCTCCTTAAAAAAATTCGTCCTCGAAATTCAGTAAGGACTTAATACTAAACATATCAATCATTTGTAACGATTCCTAAGAATAATACTAGTCTACCTGACTAGCTAATATCTATACAAATCTAATATAGACATACCCACAAAGCTGATCAGGATAAGTATCTCGAATCTTGTCCTCTGTCTCCCAAGTACAGTCCTTCTTGTTGTTGCTCCACTGAACTTTCACCAACTTGACTGTCTTCTTCCTCAATCTTTTCTCGTCTCTCGCAACAACCTGAACTGGTTGTCTAACAAAAGCCAAATTAGGCTCTACTACTAAGTCTTCCAACCCAATCGGAAGAATAGTTGTCTTTGGATCATGCACATACTTGCGAAGACGAGACACATGAAATACATTATGGAAACCTGTCATACTGCTCGGAAACTCTACTTTGTATGCGAGCTTTCCAATCCTCTCTATAATCTGGAATGGACCAACATATCTCGGTGCCAGTTCCCCGATTTCCGAACCGTACCACATCCTTCATTGGTGATACCTTAATGAAAACCCTGTCTCCAACTAAGAATTCTAGGTCTTTGCACCTTTTATCTACGTAACTCTTCTGTCTGGATTGAGCTTCCTTCATCCTTTCTTGGATCAACTCAATCTTCTCTGACGCCTCCCTAACCAAATCTGGGCCTAAGACCAATCTGTCTCCAGCCAACATGCTGGTGATTTGCATGGCCTCCCATACAAAGCTTCAAAAGGCGTCATTCCAATACTAGTCGGATAACTATTATTATAGGAAAACTCAACCAAATATAGGTGTTCCTCCCAAGATCCACCAAAGTCCAACACACAAGCTCTCAACAAATTCTCGAGTACCTTATTAACTCTCTCTGTCTACCATCCGTCTGAGGGTGAAATGCAGTACTCATCTTGAGTTAGTGCCTAACACATCTTGTAGACTCTTTCAGAATTCGCTAGTGAACAAAGCATCTTTGTCACTGACTATGCTACTAGGAACTCTATGTAGTCAAACTATGTTCTTTATGAAGAACTTAGCTAAAACAGGTGTCATCCTCGTTGATTCTACTGAAATAAAATGGGCACTCTTGGTCAACGTGTACAATACGATCATATATTTTTATTTCTCCTATTCGACCTTGGCAACCCGTCTATAAAATCCATGGATATCGAATCCTATTTCCAAACTGGAATCTCTAAAGGCTGAAGCAATCCACTTGACTTTTGATGTTTGGCTTTCACTTGTTGACAGTTTTCACACTGCCTAACCCACAAGGCGACACCCCTCTTCATACCTTCCCAAAAGAAGCTCCTCTTCATATCTTGATACATCTTGGTCCCTCCAGGATGAATCGTAAACTTGGATCGATGACATTCCCCAAGAACTTCTTTTCTCAAGTTCTCAATATCTGGAACACATAATCGTCTCTTCTTTCTCAACCATCCTCTCTGGTCAAGGCAATTTTTTTTTCAAATCATCGATCTCAGTTCCAACCTCAAGCCTTCTGATCTTTTGGCTAATAGTGTGTCCTCCATTTCCTTATAAGCAATTCTCTTGAACAACACTGGTCGAACTTCTAAACAGGACAACATGGAAATACTTGACTAGAACTACCAGTCGATTTTAACTGCATACTACAAGTAGTCAAAGCTACTAAATCCTTCCACTCTGCCAACATGGCCAACACCACATTCTGATGTCTTCTGGTAAGAGCATCCACTACTTTTACCTTTCCCTGATGTGTATTCTATACCAAAATCATAAGCAGCTAAAAACTCCAACCACCTCTATTGTCTCATATTCAACTCCTTCTGAGAGAATAGATACCTTAAAGACTTATGATCTGTGTATAGCTCAAATATCTCCCCTAAGAGATAATGCCTCCAAATCTTCAATGCGAAGATCACCGCAGCCAAGTCCAAATCATGAGTAGGATATCTCACTTCATGCGGTCTAAGCTGTCGTGAAGCATAGGCAATCAAATTACCCTTCTACATCAACACAACTCCCAATCCAGTTCCACATGCATCAATATACAATACCAACCCTTGGTTTCCATCTGAAACTACTAATATTAGTGCATTGGTAAACAAATGCTTTAACTTTAGAAATGCTTCCTCACATTCGTCGGACTAAACAAACTTCACCTCCTTCTTGGTTAGCTTAGTCAAAGGCGCTGCTATCCGCAAGAAATCTTTTATGAATCTCCGGTGATAGCCACCAAGTCTAAGAAAACTTCTAATCTCAGTCACCGTCTCTCTAGAATTATTAACAACTTCGATCTTATCTAGATCGACCGACAAACCCTTCTCCGAAACCACGTGACCGAGAAACTTTACTTCTTTCTTCCAAAAATAACACTTGAAAAACTTTGCCTTTAGCTGATTCTACCTCAGCGTCTCAAGCACAACTTTAAGATGATCTTCATGCTTTCTTTCATCTTTAGAATGTATATAAATGTCATCTATAAACACCAACACGAATCTATCCAAATACTCTCGGAAGACTTGGTTCATCAAATTCACAAAGAAAGCAGGTGCATTCCTCAACTCGAATGGCATTACTAACCACTCGTACGAACCATATCTAGTCTGAAATGTTGTCAATGGAATACTATCCTCTACCACTCTTAACCAATAAAAGCCTGTCGCTAAATCCAATCGGGAAAACACTCTAGCTCCACTCAACCGATCAAATAGATCATCAATTTTCGGCAAAGGATACTTATTCTTTATCATCCTCTCGTTCAGTCGATACACATCCTTAATGACCCATCCAGTTTCTTCACGAATACCGCGGTCGCTCCGCTAGGAAAACTGCTTGGTCTAATAAAATTCCTTCCTTTTAGATTCACTGGCTGCATCTTCAATTCCTTTATCTTAATAGGTGCCATCCTACTAGGTAGTCTACTCACAGATTCAGCTCCCGACACAAGATCTATCGAAAGCTCAACAGCTCGTTTCGGTGGCAATCCTATGACCGGCTCAAAAACATCTGCAAACTCTCTTACAACTCGAACCTAACTTAGCTCTTCTCCCGTTTCCATTGCAATTAACAAAGCATAACTATTCCGGTCAGAATTCTCCACTAAGAATATAATTTAGTTATGACTATCAGGGTGTTTTACTGATATATTCCCATCCTAGAAAAAAATACTAGCCTCGTACCTTCTCAACCAATCTATACACAAAATGATTTCGAATTCTACAAAATCGAAAACACACAGACTGCATGCAAATTTATGACCTAACAAATCAAGTTCTAACCGATCATATCTCATCCCAGATTTGCATACCCTCCTATTGGATTAGCAACCCTTAAGGAAGTAACAAGGTAAGTAGGTTCTAAGCATAACCTATCAACCAAACACTAAGGTATAAATAAATGTGATGCGCCGGTATTAAATAGTATCCTAATTGGTATACTCTGAATAAAAAATATACCTTCCATCACAGTATTTCCTTTATCAACTGCAGTTGGCTTAGCAAATGATGGTCCAACAGCAAAAACCTTTCACTTATCTGCCATGACTGGCTCTGGATACTGGTTCTTATAATACACAACTTGGTCACAGTTGAACACTTCACATTCTTCTTATCTGCAGTGTTCTTTCTTTTACCTGATCGGCACTCATTCGCATAATGACCCTACTTTTCACATTTCTAGAAAACTAGATCAACCTTTGCCTTCGTGGCAGCATCTCCCTTCTGGGCTCCCTTCTTCTTAAAGAACTTCCTTTTCTTTTCCTAAGAACCCTGGGTTTCAAATGGCTTCTCTCTAGCACAAACAGCAAGCATCTCTTCATGGCGAATTGCCATCTCCACAACCACAAAAGGATCACAGATATGTGTCATGGTCGTCCTAGCAAGCTCAGGTCTCAAACCCCGAATGAACCTCTCATTCCTTCTAACGTCGGTGTCTACAGTAGCATACCCATATTGAGACAGCTCATAAAACTTAGTGGCATATTCGATAATTGACTTCTCTCTCTGAACTAAATCCATAAACTTTATCATCAATGCTGACTTAGCAACCTTAGATAAAAATCTTTGTTCAAATCTCCTTCTGAATTCAGCTCATTTCAACTCTTCCTCCAGAACTCCGGCAGTAACACTATTCCACCAATGAAGTGCTGACCCTCACAACTGTCTAGAGGCCAACCTTCTCTTCTGCTCATCATCTAAACCAAGATCATTAAAGATACGTGCACAATACAGCAGCCAATTCTGTACCTCAATAGCATCCTCTATTCCCATAAATAGTTTTCGACCAAGAATGGTGTAATCTATGCTCAACTTAGCATAGTTATTCCCAAATGGAGCCATAAGATTAACTCATCCAACATTCCTAACAACTCCAGCAGCAGCTCCAACTTGCATCACATTGATAAAGAACTGATACATCGCCCCCATATCTACTCGTGGATTTCCAGCACCCACATTGGCATCGACATTTTAGTTAGCATTATCCTATCGACCTTGGTTCCTCCTGGTATTAGGTCGAGCTTTTCCATTGGTTGTGGTGTTTCCTCCACTAAGATTTCCTTTTCAGTTTTCTGCTTCCATATCTTCTTTCTCGTAAATCTGCATACGAGCCTTAGTAAGATACAGAAGAATGGTCTAAGAGAGAGGGGAATACGTACATATACATATACATACATACATACATACATACATATATATATATATCAAATACAAGTATGTTACTATAGCGTTAACCCAAACCACGGTCATATTTTTGATTCATTGGATTATGTTTCAAAAAGCTTTTAGGTTTAATTTCTTTTAAAGCTTCATAAACCCATGCTTTGATACCAACTTGTAACATCCCCCTAGTTGGAGGCCCAAAACTAATGACTACAGATGCTGTAGTCATTCATAGTTATTAATCATCAACGACCAAATACGGTGGTGTTAGATACATTGATGCACAAAAACACATGAATATGGAAAAAAATTAAAACATCAAACAAAATCACTTTCCATTTCAAAACATTTCCAATTCATTACATAATGCCACAATCATTAACCACGTTCAAAAAAAACATATTTATTACAACATATGCCAAGAGCGACATATGAAGGTGCCCCCTCAGAGTATATACAAGCAAATTAACAACTTTATCATTACAAACAATACGGCTCATGCCTCCTACACGTATCCGAAAGCTTTATTCATCTAATGAGGTACTTGAAAACCTCAACTCTCAAACTACTCAAAATTAATTGAGTACCCAAGAGTTAAGGGGAAAACATAAACTTCAAGTCAGGCATAATGCCTGGTACGAATAATAATCTACCATCTCAAACCATTTAGATATCTAGTGAGACCACACCACTTAGCGGAATGGGTTTTCCCCTCACTAGTATCCTAAAACATTTATAAAACCATATACTGTGCTTCTGCATCCGCAATGGTTAAAACATCAAAACAATATGATATGATGATATAATTAGACTTTGTATAATTCATCTCATGTTTTAATTATTTATCTTCGGGCATGTAACTTAAGTCTCGCTTGTGTCTATTTTGATTAAAATATGTTTACTTAATTGATTTGGTTCAAATCTATGTTTGTTCATTGTCTCGTTTTAATACATGTTCATGATAAATCAATATGTTTTAGATCCCATGTTATCTTGATAACTTGTTATTATTCTCTTTACTGTTTAGAACTGTAAGTTCTTATCATAAATTTATATATGCCAACTTTGTTAAATTTCTTTTATTTTATTTTGGAAAATTTTGTGAAATCGAAGCGAATTTTGAATGAGATTTTTTTTAAAATTATATAACATTTACATACATAAATGCAAATGAATTGCATAAGTTAAATTATTTATCATTCTTTGAAATCAATCTTTAATTTTATATGGTAAATACTTGAATATAAATGTTTCAATTGTTGTTCATAATAAAAAAGCTTAATTTAAAGTTAATGAATGAACTTTAGTGCAAATTCTAATTCTTTGTGGTTTTCTAAATTCAAAGTCTCATGTAAAATCCTAAATTCTAGTTTCATTCCTCAATTAAATGTTTAATCAAAATAGTTAACCTTAAAGTCAAACTATTTGTATATATGTATATATACATATACCATATGCTATAGCATTTGCAAATATATGTTGTTCTAAATCTAAATTATTAAATTGTAATAATCATGTATATGGAAATATACATATGTACTTTAATTAAAATTTATAAGAGGATTTTGTACATAACCTATTGTTGTTAAACCTTTCTTTAATTGAAATCATTTTCGCTAATGTTAATTTTGTATAATCATGTTCTTTAACTGAAACCTTTTGTCGTCAGACCTTTTGCTCACACACAGATACACACACAGAGACATGCACACATGTACAACATTATAAATGTACACATATATTTAATAGGAAATTATTGTCAAGGATAAAATTTCTTAGCATTTTAGCCTCAAGAACAGACCTTCCGTATTTTAGCATGAAGGACAACTTTCTTTAGGTATCAGTTTTTAGTTATTGATAGCATTTTTTAGGTATCAGTTTGTAGTTATTGGTAGCAGTTTTTAGGTACCAGTTTTTAGTTCGGTAGCAGTTTTGGAAGAATGTTTGTCCTTATGAACAATTTTGAAAGAATGTTTGTTCTTATGAATAATTTTTAGCAGAATGCTTGTCCTTATGGTTAAAATATTGAGATTGTATCCTTGAGGCTAAAAATATACAAATTTTTGTCCTTTAAATTAATTCCCCCTATATTTAACTAGTCAAAAACTTGGACAACAATGGTATGTGTAAATTCAATTTATAAGTTATAAATTTCATTTAATACATCAATTATTATACTTAAAGAGTGAGGAAATGAAAGATTTCTCTCTCTACATATATTATTATATCTTCCTTTGATTAATTACATAGGTTAAGAGGGGGAAACAAAAAGTTTCCTTCTTTAAATTCACTTATACATGTTTCATTTATACATATATATACTACTTACATACTGCACTTCATACTTCGCACAAATGTATATATTTGATATGTTCATTTTATTACATACAAATATAAATCAGCTTTAAATCTCCATTTCAACAATTTAAGCAAAATAAGATTTTAATCAAAATTCTATCAGATTATATCTAATATACCTTTAGACTTCATAGGCCCAATGTGATCCAAACAAGATTTTTTTTTTGAAATCTACCAATATCATCCGCTTTCGACTGGTCCGGCTCCTTCACAAAGATCCTACAGGCTACCTATCTCAGGTAAGAAGAGGTTGATCTGGTAAAAGGAAGGTCGTCGTTTCTCATGAGGGAAAGAAGGAAAGGAAGAAGAAGAGGAATACTTAAGCATTACTTTCTTATGTTTCCTCTTGTTTGTTTTAGTTTTTGCCTATGTATATAGGCTATTGTTATATGGGTATGGCTCTCGCTTTTTCCTTTAATGTTCTTCATTTGTTATTGAAATATATTTTCCTTTTGGACTTTCATCTTGTTTTTGCCTATATACTTTTTTATTACATTTACTGCCATTGTACCAAAATTGAGGCAATGTTGTGATTCACCATAACTTTATATATATGAATAACTTCTCGTCGTTACTTGGTGTACTTTATTGTTTCATTTTGTTCTTCACCACAATAACCCTTCTTCAGTGGTTAGTGTAATTATAATCATTTGGCTAACTCCATAACCAGTTGGCTTATCTTCAGTCGGGTTCCATTTGACCAAAGATGAGGTTGACTTCCTCATTGTTGCTTATTTCCAAGAAGTGATGTTTCAAACATCTATCCCTAGACATTTATGCCTGATCTCACCTATATCTGGGCATGAATTGTTGGTGTTCATTAAAAGTGATGCTTCGGATATCTATCCCTTGACGTCTGTGCTCAATCTCGCTTGTCTTTAGGAATATCATATTTGGAAAAGAGATTTAATCCCTTATTGGGTCTTATCTCCAGGACCTAATGTATAAGATCCTAACTTCGGGCATCACAATTAGACGTTGCCTATCTTTGAGCTACAGTCGTAGGCTTTGCCTATTTCTTGGCAATGATAAAAGGTTAGAGGTATATGTAAAATCGGTACAATCGACCCTAGTATGATTATAATCCACGATCCAATTCTGGATTGAAGTAGTTCATCAATAGCTTTCTATGGGTACTTAGATATATGCATTTTCAAAACATAGAATATTCAATTTTGTCGTTATACACACAGCTTAAAAGTCAAACTATTGAGAATACAATTACATTTCAAAGCCAAGTCCTTTTATATACATAGGAGTAGCAGACTCTACCTTAGTACATCAGAGTCTAGTTAGATATTTACAAAGATGTAGTTAAGAAAAATAGCATCGTAAGTGTTCATTATTCCATGCCTATGGAGTTGATATTCCATCCATAGTTACTAGCTTGAATGTTCCATCTCCAATCTTGTGTGCGATTGCATCTAGACTTTACTACTTTGGGCCAAGAGCCACTAGACCATAGAAGATATGTTTCAGGATGAGATCGTCGATCTCGACCTTCGATTCCTGACCTTTGCATTATATTGTCATGCTAGTCTTTTATGGTGTGCGGCCCCCTATAAATTAGCTTTTTCACGATTCTCATCGATCAAGTGAAGGGATTCAAGTAAGAGTTCCTTGTTGATCTTGGGATTATAGAGAACTTTTATATGAGAAGTTACTTCCAATTCAATTAAAATCACGGCCTTTGATCTGTATGCCAAAGTGAATGGAGTATGGCCGGCCATGGACTTGTAGTCATTATATAGGCCTACAATGTTAGGGGTAGTTCATTGACCCACTTCTTTGGCCTTTGTCATTCGTTTCTTTAGGCTAAATTTGATGATCTTGTACACCACAACCACATGTTCTTTGCTTATGCATGTGCTACAGCTGCAAATCCCTTTTCAGTCCCGTACTTACTGCATAAATCCTTAAATTTGGTCCTATCGAATCAGGTCCTGTTACCGGTAATAATTTTCTAAGGAACTCCAAACCGACAGACAATGTTTTCACTACAAACTTGGTCACCTTCTTTATAGTGATTGTGGCTAGCGGTTCTGCTTTAGCTTGCTTTTTGAAATAGTCAACTACAATAATGGCATATTTCGCTCCACCCTTCAACATTAGTAGCACATGATGCTAGCAATTCCCTAAATTGCAAATGGACATGGGCTAACCATTTGTGTAGTCTCTGTGGATGATGTTCTAGGAATCTATGCAAATATTTAGCACTTGTCACACTTCTTGGTGTAATCAGTTACATCCCAGTTGACTATTGACCAAAAGTGTCCAAAGCGAATAATTTACCTCGCTAAAGTCTGTCCCCAAGTGTGATCTCCACAAGCTCCTCCATGTACATCTACAAGAATCTTTTTAGCTTCCTTATTGGAAACACATCATAGCAGGGGAGGAGAGAATCCTCTTCTGTATAGCACTCCTTAATGAATAATAAATCATGGTACTTTGCATAGGAGTTCCCTTCATTCACTTCTTCCATTCGAGAGAGTTCAATTCAACAAATATTCCCTCATTGGAGTCATCCATGGCTGTTTTTCCACTTCAACCTCCAAGATACAATCGACATTCATTTAGTTGAAGCTTGGAGCTGACAAAACCTCCAGTGGATCCAATTCCATAAGTTGTGCATCCCCAAAGTCGGTCAACTTGGTCAATGAATCAGCCTTTATTTTCTCCTCTCTAGGAATGTGCATTATCATGTAATACTCGATACCATTTAATGATTCCAGAAACTTCATCGAGTAAGAGGCAAGTCTCACCCCTTTACTTGGAATTTCTTTTTTAGCTAACATATTACCAATTGAGAGTCACCGTACATCTTTTGACTCCTTAATCTTCCACTATCTTGAGCCCCATGATCAGTGCTTCATACTCAGATTCACTGTTCATTGTGAGAAACTCAAGCTTCAAGGAATAATAGATTATCTGCTCTTATGCAGTTTCTAGAATCGCTCCTACCTTAGAGTTGCATTCATTGGATGCTCTGTCTATGTATAGTTTTTGCTAAGCCTAATGTTCCGCATCTTCCTTCGCTTCTTCATCCTAGGTGATGGACTCGGCAATGAAATCAGTTAATGCCTATCCTCGTATCACCCTCCTAGGATGGTAGGTTATATCATATTAGCTCAGCTCGATGTTCCACTTATGTAACCTTCTCGGAGTCTCAGGCTAATGCAACACTTGTCTCAAAGGTTGATTAGTCAACACTTTTATTGGATGAGCCTAAAAGCAGGGTTGTAACTTCTTCGAAGCAATCAACAAGCAATAAGCTTACTTCTCTAACTTTGGATAGTTCTTCTCTTTTTTAATGAATCGCTTGTTGAAGTAATAAACATGCCACTAGATTTTGGACTGTTTATGCATAGGGGTAGCACTCAAGCTTGAACATATACGGCCAAATATGCGAATAAATATTCCCTTTCAAAGGATTTAGTAAGATTGGTCATCTCTCCATGTGATCAAGTAAGGTTTGGAAAGCTTTCTGACACTCCTCCATCTGGACAAGCTTCCTTTTCTCCTTTCTAAGGGCATCAAAGGATGAAACACATTTATCCGTTGCTTTTGAGAAAAATCAACTCAGCAAAACGACCTTTCATCCAAACTTTGCTTTTCCCTCATTATCTTTGGGGCTTTAACATCTCTTAATGCTTTATTTGTTCTAGATTAGCTTATATGCCATTCGAGTTCACTATAAAACCTAGTAATTTACCTAATGCAACTTTGAAAGACATTTCAACAGATTGAGCTTTATCCCGTATCCCTGAAATGCATCAAATATCTTTAAGAGGTCTCTCATATGGTTTACCGATTATTGTGAATTCACTAGTATATTTCCATATAAACCTCCATTGTATGTCTGACCTGATCTTTGAACATTGAATCTACCAATCTCTTGTGTGCGGACTGAATGGCATGACATAGTAGGAATGTAATCCTAGATCATCAATGAAACTAGTATGCTCTTGATCCAAATTGTACATTGCCATCTGATTGTAATTGGAGTAAGCATCCATAATGGATAGAAACTCATGTCCGACAGTTGAGTCCACTAGTTGGTTAATCTTCCATAATGGAAAGTTGTCCTTTAGGCTCGCTTTGTTAAAATCCAAATAATTGATGCATGTTCACATTTTCGTTGGGCATCTTTAATAACACTGGATTTGATACCCATTCCGTTATACAACATCACAGATGAGGTCATTATCCTTTAGCTTATCCACTTCCTCTTTTAACATAGCAGATCGCTACGGACCCAAAATGCGCCTTTTCTACTTTATATAAGGACATCACGAGCTCATATTCAATGTATGAGACACTGTCTCCGATGATATTACACACATTTTGGAATGCATCTAGGCAAAAACATCTAGGTTTGCTCGAAGAAACCCTATCAACTACTTCTTCATCTTCACACTAAGTTGAGATATGATCTTTAGGTCCCGAGTGGGAACATCCTTATTGACCAAAACGTTAATCATTAGCTCAACAAGGGCTGCCGTGGCATCGGCTTTCTATTTTCCTTGGATCTATAAATTTGTAAAATTTACTACGCCTTCCGAGCAAGGGCTTAGGTGATGGTTGCTATGCATTAATTGAATTGATGCAGAGAGTCCTCTCTGCCCCTTTTCTTTTTTCACATTGCTTCGCCGCTCTTAACTCGACGATGTAGCATTCATGTCTTGTACTCTGATCTCCCTGAATTGCTCCTACCCTTATTGCAGCTGGGAACTTCATCATCAAGCACGACAAGGCTAAGTCTACTTCGAAACTGGCAAGGGCTGATCAGCTTAAAAAAGTGTTATAAGCAGAGTACATATCTATCACAACGAAGGTCTGCACCTGCACTCTCCTGCAGTTACCTTCACCAAGCTCCACCGATAAGTCAACACATCCAAAATGTTATGTAGCCTCTTTAGCAAATCCTTGGATGCGGGACTTACAATACTTTAGATCCTGCCCTTTCATCCTCATCTGATCATAAGTGTTCTTGAATAAAATATCGATCGAGCTCCTATAATTAATGCGAATTCATTTCACAACAGTCGACCCAATCACTACTGTAATCACCAAGGGGTCAAAGGTCGGCGCTTCCACCCTATGCGCATCATGATTTCTGAACATTATATCATCAGCCATCGACCTTAATTATTTCACCGAAGCTCCGTCTTCTACATCAAAGTAACTCTCCTAAACAACATGCTTTAATGAACTTCCACATCTCTTCATCTCATCCTAGCTTTTCTTGGTTGGATGAGGTCTTCCAATAATGGTATTAATCATAAGTCTCCTTATAGACTACCTAGACTCCTCTTTGTTGGGCCCAACCTACCCCATTAAGCCATTTGCCACTAAGCTTTATTGTCCACTTACTTACCATCCTATAGGTCTTATACGTATCATTGAAGTTTCTTCTTTCTAATCAGATCTTTGATTATATCCCAAAAATATCAACACTCATTTGTGTTATGCCTATGGATTTTGTGGAAGCAGCAGTACTTTCCAAACATCTTCTCTCGCTCAATCAACTCCCTTCGAGCTAGCATTTTAGATTTTTTAATGCAACGTATGGCAAGATTAATCTTCTTTACAGTTTAATTTAATGGGGAGAACCTTCATGCTTTGGATACCTAGGATGCTTCTTGAAATCTACTTTTCTGCCTTCAGCACCTAGATTTCCCCTTTTTGATTATTATTCTTGTTTCCGACATTAATCGCAACATTTTCGACACTCCCACTGGTTTTCTTTGCAGCAATATTTCTCTGCATAACTTCATCAAATGGTCTTCCATAGCCTTTCCAACGGCTATATATGCCTCTTCCAGCATAGATATTAGGTTGCCTTTCTATAAAATTCCTCCGTGGTTGTGGCGATTTCATCTTTAACCACTTACCAAAATCAGTATATGGATGAATTCCTCTAATCAATATAATTAGCATAATATTTTCCTTAGCATTGCTTACTTCATTCACGGTGATGTTAAATCTACTTAGAAAGTTCTTCAGAGACTCTTTAGGACTCAGAAAAATGTTCGATAAGGACATCACCTCCTTTGGACGAGTAGCATTAAGTCAAAACTGCTCTACAAACTTCCTAGCTAGTTGGTCAAACAAAGATATAGATCTTAGCACGAGTCGATCAAATCACATCATACCCACTCCCTTAAGAAATATTGAGAAACACCTATATCTCATAGTGTCAATTACAATAGCATATCCATGTACCACTCATACTTCAGAAGATGTTGTCTCAGATCAGTCGTTCCATTATATGATGACATCATAAGCATCATAATTCTCCAAGGGTAATCCTTCCTTAAAATGTTTTCACCGGACGTGTTCCTACTAGCTGAAGAACCCTAATCATTGTTGCTCCTAGTGCTGGTTCTCATTCACTAGCCACCTCACCATATTAACAATATACTTTGGATCACTTATATTAACTGAACAGTGATCATCAAGTGGGGATGGAAATGGGGTAGGTTGGGGCAGGTTGGTTATGCCCCAGACCCATCATGGGTTTTTTAAACCCTATTCCAGTCCTTCTCCCTAGACCCGGTGCGAGTCTGGACTTTTTCCACGTACCCCGAACCTACATGGGGAAAGGTAGACCCCGCCCCCGCCCCCGGCCCCAAGACCCGATTAGGCTTTACGTATTCATTTAGAATTATGTATTAATGTACATTTATTTATTTATTTATTTATTTATTTTGTAAGAGGGATTGTCCTTAAGTCATGCAATAAATATAGATATTCATGTGTTTACAGTGATAAGTAAAGTAATAAAAATGAGATGTATGATAACGATTCAAGAAAAACATGCAAACGTAATTATATAATTATTACTGATGCAACTTAGTATCATAAAAATTATATAGCTTATCGATTGGAATATTAGAATATCCGTGTTATAACCGTTTATGTATAAAATATTAACAAATCATTGTTATACTAATAAAGCGATTTTGTGGGATCTCGGTGGTGCAGCTCGGGTTGGGGCTGGTCAGCCAACCCCCGACCCTAGACCCGGAGCTCTTAAGAATGAGTCATGGGTCTACCCGTCTTAATGACCCAATGGAACAGGTCTTGGAGGGTCAAAACATAGGCGGGTCAATTAGGTTTAGACTCCAGACCAACCCATTGTCATCCTTATCATCAAGGTCCGCCCTGAGTGTTGGCTCCATATACGCTCTCGGGTAGTACCTTAACATCTAGGTTCCCTTGTCTCTGGGAGAACCATTCGTTAGTCATTCATTGCTTATGATCTCTCTATGATGGTTTGGTAGTGTCTGTCTAGACACCACCACTCTGACCACTAACTATAGGCTTAATACCAACATCAACCACATCCTGCAACTCACTATATAGGTCCCCTATAATCACTCGAGGTCTCAACTCGATATTAAGTTGTGGAGCCAACACGATGTTGAGTTTTGAGTTAATAATCTATATTTTCCAGTTCTAGTTTTTGAAGTCCCAGCTTCCCTTCTCCCCATCTTCTATTTTCCATCTCTATGGTTTCTGTTCAATGAAGAAGAACTTTCATCTTCTGAATTAGAAGATGATAACTCTTTATGACTCATTCCATTTCTCCAGGATAACTGAATCATCAAATCATGTTTTCCTTTATTTGCTACAGCATAACATTTTGGATCTCCATCAACTTTTTATTCTTTCCATCGTCATTTGGTCTAAATCAACCTTACATACCATTTTTGGTGCACTTGGGATTTCAATTACAACAGGCTGATTTGTCTCTTCTCGTTGTTACGAGCCTTTATTTTCAACTTCATTGGTAGGTCTAGAAGTAGTTGACTTCTCTTTGGCATTTCTAGGAGTGATAACTTTCTTGGACCCAATGATAAATTTTATGGAAATCTAAGTAATTAAGGTTCCTCCAACAATAATTTTTTGATCTAACTCATAGATTATAAAAATCCAAAGGTCAAGATAGATTCAAATAGTGAGAATTTTGAGATTTCTTAATGAAACCACCAAAAATTTTGTGCCAACAGTTGGACAAACACCTAATCAGATTGTAAGTAGAAACTAATAAAGAAATAAATAAAAAATGAGGTAAATAACACACAATAGTTTATAGTGGTTCGATTAATAATTTGGCCTAAGTTCACTTAAACTTTGTTAATGATTTTTGATGTTCCTTACAACTATGATTTTACAAATTAATTGCTTAGAAGTCATTACGAATCCAACAGAGCGTAGGGGTAATGTAACACCCTGTAGAACAAACGATGATTAATAAATGATTAATAAGGCTCAAAAATGAAATTTTAGCAAATATCAGAATTTGGCCATGAAACTGACACCATTTTGTTTCTAGCAATTTTCTAAGCAACTTTAATATTTAGAGTTTTGTGAACAGAGTTCAAATGAAGAAGTTATTAACATTTGAAGTTTTGGAAACGAAAATGATTAAAAAGGAATAAAAAAGAAATAAACTATATTAACCATATGGACCTCACCAGTCGACCCCTTACTTGAACAGGTCGGCCGCTGAAAGTCAATTGCCTATAGGGGAGTGGTCAATCGGTTAAAATGGTGGCGTCTAGGGTTGAACCTTGGTGGAATGGATTAGATTTAATTATTTTAAATCAAACAGGTACGATTGATTCGAGCGCCATACAGGCCTAGCCCCACACTTTCTTCTCATATTTTCCGAGCAAAGCAGCGAAGCTCGGCCATTTTAACTTCTCACTATGTCTATTAATTATAAAATAATACACACACACAATAAGGGAGAAGGGAAAAAAATAAAATAGAAGAAGAGAATGTGCGAATCAATACCGCGGAAAAAGGAAATTTCAATATTATACATCTGTATTCCACTTAATTCAAATCTCCTTTCAGATCTGTAATTCTAATGGATGTGTGCATGCGTACGCATCTTGTTATACATTTTTTGGATTGGAAAGGAAAACGAGTCAACAAGAAGGATGAATTCAATTTGAGAAATCTAGAAAGCAAGAAAGGTGAGTGGAAAATTATATGATTTATATATAACATTGAAATTTATACCGTGGAGTGTTATTTAATTATTATGCCTATATAAGACTTATTGAGTTGCAGACTTAGAATGAACGTATTCAATTGAAATCTCACATGCATATTATTAAGTTAGGTAATTGGAATAAGAATGGTATTTACACCTTAATCTGAAAATTTGAGAATTAGTTCCTTAAAGTTGTAAAAGTAGAATGTTGACAAGGTTGCAAGATCTATTATAAGTTTATGATAATTGGATTGTAAGTTGTTAGAATTAATTTAGACTTACCCTAATTTAACTTGGAATGTGGATTTATATTTCTTAATTTATTGGAAGCATTGTGGGTATAATTTAGTTGTATTTATATCCATGTAATTTCTATAAGTGATCTAATTCCATAATTATATATAAAAAGCGCGTCATTTAAAATAATAAGGAATAAAAGGAAAGATATGTGTATAGTATGGATGTTGTTCTTCGTAGTTTGCAATGTCTATTGCAATAAAAGAAAAGAGATAATTCCTTATAATTTCATATGGAGCAAACGTCTTACTTTTGGGTAATTTACGGAAAGTAATAATGATAATCCTTTTTAGAAAGGATAGCTCTAATATTACAATATGGAAATAAATGTTTCTTGCAGAATGTATGTATAAGTATGTTCTGGAATTCCTAAGTGTATGAATTAGTGAGTTATAAATAGGAACACACACACGCGTGCGTATGACCACGCCTATCGATTAAATACACATACACACACATAAAGCGTAATATACGATGATATTTGTATTAGTTATAATTAGGATGACTAGTTATTAATAGCATAGTAAAGCATAGGACTAGGAAGTTGAAATAGGAAAAGAGATAGTAATTCCATAATCAATAGGGCAATAGATGGGTAGTTAGTAGGGAGTTACATGAATTAAATGGGGATATAAATGCATTTAGTGAGACTGGTTAAAGGATTTAAATGTCATTTATGGGAAAATGAAATAAACATAATAGGTTGAATTAGAAAAAATAAATAAATGTCATTAGTGATTGTCCAATTAGAATAATCATGACTCTTTATTATGGATAACTGAAATTTATGGGATATAAGAGGGAAATAAAGAATATACGTAATAAATGTATAAGGTAGAATACAAATACTAGGAGGCAATATAATTTTCATAGTTATATAGCCTTAATAATACATTTTGGGACAAGCGTGAATTAGTGGGTCTATCCTATTGTTTAGGTCTAGGATAATTTGTTTGGCTTAGAACGGGCTGGGATGCAAGGTCAAGAGAGTTACACAACAGAAGTTCACCCTTTATATAGAGGCTATCGATAGTTGTGTATAAGTATTATTGCTGTGGGACATCTACAACCATTGGACCCGCATGAAAAGGATATACATTTGTAAATAGGCATAGGAAAATATACCAAGGGTTCGCCTCGAATTTGAAGTATTAAATGGCTTGGTATCTTTAGGAATGTCAAGGGGTTTATTTCGGGGGAAAGGTATTAAATGGCCTTTGGGGCTGCTTTTTCCATACATAAGAAGTCTTAAATAACCTACGACGGTACCTAATAGGAAAATGGAGTTTGCTTCATTTCTAAAAAGAGGGATCAAGTAACTAGAATATGCATTTTCCTTGATTTACATTAGTTAGTCTAAATGACATTTTGGTTGTGAGAGGTCGGCGGACTATGTCAATATTCTTGTTGTACTGGTATTTAGTAGAGGGCTGACATATAGGCTACGACCACCAGCTTTCCTGAGCGGTCATTAGCAAAGACTTGAGTTATGCCTTGATGGATTTATCTTTCTACTAGCTTAGACTTCGTATGAGATACGCGCAGACCTCAAAGTTTAACTAGTTAGTTATTTATTTATCCGAGGTGGCAAGTTAACCCTTAAATGAGTCTTTGAGATGCACTAGTAATATGATAATTAAATTATAAAACCATATCTAGGGGTCATCGGTCTCTGTAGCTAGAACCGATTGACTATCGATTACGTTGCGGAGGCCCCTTCGGGGTTGAGGCATTAAATGGCTGATAGGTCTGCCTTCTCCCTATTTAAGAAGTATTAAGTGGCCTAAGTTTTTCTTTTGGGTAGTACAATATTTTGATATATATGTGTATATAGGCATATATGTATGTATATGTGCGTATATTTATCCCTTAGAGAAGGTTAGACATATCATACACGTAGATGGAATTCCACAGAGTAGCCATGAATAATGGACATAACACTTAAATTGAAATCAATGGACATAAATTAGAGTCATGGATAAAATTTGTAATTTTCTAGTCACTAAAACGTTGTTTTGACCCCCTCCACATTACAACCACATAATAGATTTAGAGGGACAAACTACTTGGGGAAGACGGAAACTATAGATGATGAAATCTTCTCATTAATGCTCGATGCTGGTAAGGTAATCTGATACTAAAGGAATAATATTTGTTCCAAGGTAGTAGCCTTGGTCAACATATATGTTCTATTATATTTTTCTATTCCACTGTGAGTTTATGTAGATGGTTATCTGACATACTTATGTTTATTATAGGTTACAAAAACTAACTATCCATATCCTAATGGAATTGGGTTTAGATTTAGTCCAAATTGGAGTCCATTAAGGCATGGATTGTTACATGAGCCGTTTGAGAAGGTGGTTGAAAAAGCCCTTCAACTTGAAAGCTTGTACCTTAAGCCCAAGTCTATTGTGGTTAAGGAAGAGCCAAAACTGCAACAAGGCGGTGCAGGCAAGAAGAAATGGAACAGAAAGACAAAGTAGTTTCAAGGGAAGAATTCCCAAAAGAAGGCAAAGTGGAATCTTGTCTACTATGGTTGTGGAGATACGGGACACCTGATTAGGGACTACAAAGCTAATGGAAAGAAGAAGCGCTATAACCTAGCAGGTTTGGACATATGCATAAGAATTGCCCAGAACCAGTACAACAGAAGCAGGTGGTAAAGGCATATGCTTTGGATGATGTCCTGACTTCGTCAAGTGCTCCTTTGATAAAGTAGAAGGGAAAGAGCATCACTATTCAAGGTATGCTTTCTATTTATAGTGTTTCCATTCATTTTTTTCGATATCGGAGCTCACATTCCTTCATATCTAGTGACTTGGTAAATAGATTGGGATTAAAACCAAAATAGCCGACCGACCTTTAGTAATAGCGAACCCTATTGGAGGCTCCACTTGTCTTTGTATGGTTTGTTGTGGTTTGGTCTTATCGAGTCATAGATGCTCTTTTATTTATGATGCTTTGTCATGGATTTTGTTGGATTTAGGGTTATCTTAATGATGGACCAACTGAGGAAGTATGCGGTAGTGGTGGATTACAAGAAGTTGTTGGTGATGATTGGGGCTGAGGAGGGGCAGAAGGTAGTAATTGGCTGTCTATCAGAGGTTAGGGTTATGGTTAGCATTCTATATTTGCTCGAGGTCCTATAGGATGAGTTGTCATCTATGCCTATCAATAGAGAATGTCCAGATATATTTGAGGAGGTGACAAGATTGCCGCTACACCGAGTGAATAAGTTTCATATAGACTCAATGAAGGACGTCAGACCGATTCTTCGGTTTTTAAGGCCTATGACACCCAAAGAGCAAAAGGTGTTGGAAGTGCAAGTGAATGATCTATTGAGGCGAGGGTTCATTCGCATGAGTACATTGGAATGGAGCGCAACTGTAGTATTTTCTAATAAGGCGGATGGCTCTTTGAAGTTGTGTATAGATTACCATGAGCTGAATAAGGTGACAAGGAAGAACAAGTATCCAGTCATGCGTATTGATGACTTGTTCGATCAGCTCCATGGTGCGAAGATGTTCTTTAAGTTGGATCTTGTGACAGGATTTCACCAGTTGAGAGTAGTGAAAGATAGTGTCTAATCATCGTGTTTCGTAACCACCTGGTTTCTATAAGTGGTTGTTATGCCGTTCAGACTAACCAATACTCCGACATACTTTGTTGATCTCATAAACCGTTTCTTTAAGGATCAGCCGAATAAGTTTATGCTTGTGTTCATAGATAATATTCTGGTCGATCCTAGGATAGAGGAGGAACACAAGACGCACTTGAGGATTATGCTTGAAGTGTTAAAGAAGTACAGTTTGAAAGCAAAGTTTTCAAAGTGTCACTTCTAGAGAAGGGAAATGAGATTCTTGGGTCATGTTGTCTCCGAGCAGGACATTGCGGTAGATCCTACAAAGGTAGCAGTAGTTCGGGATTGGAACCAACCCAAGAATGCTACTGATGTGAGAAGCTTCTTAAGATTAGTGGGATATTATAGACATTTTATCAAGGATTTCTCAAAGGTAGCAATGTCGTTGACCAATGTGATGAAGAAGAATCAAAAATTTATTTGGGACGTGGAGTATGAGCATGCATTCGTGAGTCTGAAGGAGAGGATGACGAGTTCACCAAAGTTGATTATTCCAAGTGGGAATAAGGAGATGATAGTATACACTGATGCTTGTGGTACTGGATCTGGTGCGATACTAATGCAAGGAGGCAAGGTTGTTTCCTATGCTAGTTGACAGCTGAAACCACATAAGAGGAAATACCCAACTCATGATCTAGAGTTGTCGGCGATAGTGTTTTCTTTAAAGATACGGAGGCAAAATCTACTAAGAGAAATGTTTGAGTTGTTTATAGACCACTAATCCTTGAAATACCTTTTCTCACAAGGGGACCTTGACCTTCGCCAGCAGCGAAGGTCAGAGTTATTAGCCTCTTACAACTTTAACATTTTTTATATGTCTGGTAAGGGAAATGTAGTCGCTAATGCTTTAAGTAGATGACATGCCAGTTTAGGGATGATGTTCCTATAGTGGGAGTAGTTGGAGTATATTGATGGCTATGACTTCCGACCTCATTATGAGTTAGAGGGAGAGATTTTAACGAGCTTGACAATCAGACTTACTTTGATTGAGCGGATCGATACTTGTCATAAGTGAGATTCTCGGAGATCATGGCGAAAATAGAAGGAGTAGAGTCCGAGGAGATGAAGTAGTATGAACTTGACCGAGATGGTTTGCTTCGTAAGGAAGGGAGATAGTTTTTTTCCAATGTCAATAGATTGCAAGACGAGGCACTCGGAAAGTGCCATCATTGTAGATTGACTATACATCTTGGCGGTAATGAGATGTACCGTGATATAAAGTAGCTATATTATTGGAAGGGATGAAGAAGAACGTTGGGACATTTATCTCGAAAGTGTATGAACTACCAATTAGTGAAGGCAGAGCAAAAGAAACCAAGTGGGTTGATGCAGCTGCTTGAAGTTCCCAAGTGGAAATGGGAGCAAGCTTCAGTAAACTTCATCGACAGATTGCCGATGACTAGAGACGGGTATGGTAACATTTTGGTTATAATCAATAGATTGATGAAGAGTGCTTGATTCATACCCATTAAGTCTAGTGGAGCGACGTCTAAATTGGCCAAGTTGTATATGAAATGGGTGGTGCAGTTCTGTGATGTGCTAAAGAGCATTATGAGTGACCGAGACTCTTTGTTTACTAATGGATTTTGGAAGAGCTTACAAGAGGCATTGGGGACCGAGCTACATCTCAGTGTAGCTTATCACCCACAAATTGAAAGGTAGACTGAGAGAGTGAATCATATATTGGAAGATCTCTTGCGAGCTTGCATTCTCGATTTCGATGGCTTGTGGGATCATTTGCATTCGGTGAAGTTCACATATAACAATAGTTACCAGTTTAGTATCGGTATGGTACCATACGAAGTATTATATGACTGATTATGTAACGCCCCTTCATGTTGATGGGAAGCGGATGAAAAGTTGATACTCAGGCTAAATATGATCGGAGAGACCTCAGAGAAGATTGAGATCATTTGGAAAGGGATAAAAGCTTCTCAAGATAAGCAGAAAACTACACTAATCAAAGACGTCGAGATTTAGAGTTCTTTACAGGCGATATGTTGTTCATGAAGATTTCTCCATTGAAGAATGTGATTCGATTTGTTAGTAAGGGGAGGTTGGCGTCGAGATTCGTAGGTCCTTTTTCGATAGTAGAGAGGATTGGGAACCTAGCCTATTGGGTCGACTCACCCTAGAAGATAGCGAGCATGCACAACGTATTTCACATCTCTCGCTTGTGGAAGTTCATGCATGAGTCAAGGTGACGATCACATCGGGTCAACTTGATGATATCGAGATTGAACCAGAAGCTACGAGACCTCGTATGTCAGTTCGTATTGTCCGAAGCAATATGAAACAGCTTGGGAGGAAGACAGTGGAGCTTGTGAAGGTTTAATGTGACGAAAGTGAAGGCGGTTGCACATGGGAACCAATGAAGGCTGCATATCCGGAGCTCTTTGCATGGTAAGGACTACCATTTATCATACTTACTTTCGCCTTTGATATCATATTGGATAGTTTAGTATTTCACATGCGTTGGAATGTGTATTTACACTATTGATTACATGGCTTCCTGTTTGATATTTTTAATGGTTCCATAGAATTGTTAGGCATGCGGGGCAAGTATGGTTAACTATTCTTTGATTTGTTTGGGGATTTCGGGGAGGGGGATTCTTAAATGGGGAGAGAGTGTAACAAGTCGTATTTTATATATCGGAGGATCGTAAAATATTAGTATTTAAATCGAGGTCGTATGATTCTAAAACTTTGAAAAATGACTATTATGGACATTTTCCACCTTTAAAATTTTTACCTTACGATTTGGACTTAGAAGTTCTTGTAAGACCTGTAACTTTTCATAGGGGTTGAATTAGGCGAAACCACTTTCATTAGATCAGGCTTGTGGTTTCTCTTTTTGTAGAGTGGTCATAATAGAAAAAAAACTCACCGTTTAGAAGATATGGCCATTTCAATTTTATTTGTTGCTGGACAGGTTAGTGGGAAATTAAACTAAGCCCATACATAGTCCATTAAATAATTTCGAGAATTATGCCTAATTGGGGATAGCGGGATAGAGATAGATCATTCCACTTTTTCAAAACAATTCCAAACTTTCATTAGCCTAATTTCAACAAAAAGTTCGCATTTTTCTTACTAATCTTACCCCAATCCACCATTAGAAGGGTAACTAGTGAAAGGGGATTGTAGATTCATCATTCAGGTGCTTTAAATTTAGATTTGCCGCTGTTCATTTCAGATTTGGGCATTTAGATTGTAATTTGAGTATTATGTGAGTGGTTATTAATCTCTTACTATCTTTTCTTGTCCTTCTAGTTAAAATGATGCTTTTGGTATGATTTCCACATTAAAATGATTTTTAACTTTAATTCAACTCTTAAAAATGTTTATGACCGAAGTTAAAAGGGTTTAAATGGATTTTGAATGATTTTGCAAATCCTTTTGGATCATATTGTCATGTTAGTGTAAAACTAGATCTAGGCTAAATCTTAGATGTTATCATATTTGGATGGATTGCAAATGCTAAATGAATGCTTTAGACGATCTTTTTGTTTTGTATGTTTTGCTTAGATATGGTTTGCTAGTGCTTTTAGGATAGTTAGGAACTAGTCGTCAATTAGGGCAAAACAAAGTAAAAATTACTCAAAATACGTTGAAACTTAGAAGAGAGGCTCTAGAGGATGGAAGGAGCCTATGCTTCTGGTCGTAAATTTTTTGCAGTCTGTTTGGATGCCTAACTAGTGATTGGTGTCGAAAAGAAAATTGTTCAATGGGAATCTTCAATTTAGTCCTGTGGAAGGCTATGGAACTTCGGGATGCACTTCAGGTTGAGGTCTATGAGGAGTCCCATGAGTTAGAGCTTCAAAAATTGGCTAGGTATAGAATTCGGTGCCAACCACTTCAGGTTGGTACCGACCTCTTTTCTTGGCAGCAAGTTGGTGCTAGGGACTTGGGAGCTAAGGTATGAAGAAAAGGGGTCCTAAGCAGGCAAATGGAGAAGAGATCGGGGTGAAAAGTACTTCGGTAAATATTTGGTAAGTATAAGATAAGGAAATCATATCGGTGTCGACCTCTTTTTGTTTGTACCAACACGAATTAATGATGCTAGAGTTTATGAAACTTCCAGGGGAGAATGTAGGGGTCCTCCAGGTCATGTTGAAGGTGTTTGTTTGTTCGCTTGACGTTCGATGGTGAAGTAGTAACACGATGAAGGATGATAGCTTTGGGATTTCGATGATGGTAACCAGACAGTGAATGGAGTTAAAGTTAAGATGACGACGACTCAGTGTTGAATGGAGTCGTGAGGATGATTATCTATAAGGGCGGGCTCTACGAAGAATGACCCATGGATAGAATGTTGAATGGTTCTATTGTGGAAAAAAGGAACATGGAATGGTTCCTTAAGAATGAATGAAAACTAGATGCAGCAAGGGAAGGTCTTGGATACACGTGCTAAGGGATCGTTGATGCTCAAAATGTTTTCTGTTGTACTCAAAAGTAGGGGTATTGTGAGGACACTCATTGAGTACTTGGAATGGCTACCCTGGATCGATGGAACTACCCCATATACCTTAGAAAGATGGAATAGATCCAGTGTTAGCTTCGGGGCTGTGGGAGAGTACACTGAAAACTAGGATTTTTCCATTAGTTCATAGCAAAGAAGTGACCATATAAGTTATCATATATCCATGGCACATCGAGTGGCATTGAGAATTGTTTGATGGATGCTATGTTTGCTTTGGTTGTTTTTCATAGTCTGTCATCTTATGAATGTCATATGGCATAGGTATTATGGTTGTGGATACTTAGACGCTCGATATTGTACTTAGGATGTGGCATACTTGATGATGATAGTAGAGTAACACATTAGATTTGGTATGTGCTAATTCTTTAGTTGTAGGATCAGCTATGGTTCATATACCATTGTTCCTTAATACATCGACTTGTATAGTATTTTGAGATTTTTTATCGCTCACACCAGACTGTTGTCTGTATCGAGATTTTATGCTTTGTTTTATATTATATCGGGTACTCTTAAATGTGTAGACTATATAATAGGTCTGGGTGGTATGCGATGGTAGTGCAGAGGCCGATCATGATGGAGATTTTTCGTACTATACATGGATTTACCGTTGCTTATTCCGCTGTGCGATGCTATGGAGCCTAGATAGTGTTCATTATTAGATTCACACATGGTTTGAGTTTATTATTACTTGTATAAAATCTATTATTATCTTGTATAACTTTGCGAATCTGTGTACTCTGATATTGTGGTTCATTTTAGCTATTGCCGTCTCGTTTGTTTTATATTTGTTATGTATATTATATTCTATTCAATGCGTTGTGAGACCTATGACATATTTTGTGATTGTTTCTCCTTTTTCACTCTTAGCTATCATCCTACATCCGTCGGGCACCGCAACAATGCACTATTTTGTTATACTGAATGCTGAAGATGTAAGACGACCATCACATCTAATTTTTAAAACAATCGGTGTGTTTTTTGTGGATTTTAATTATTAACAGTGGCTTGTTATCCAATTTCCATACAACAAATTATTATCTTAAAACAAAGATTCTATTCTCATTATCTCACCAACATTTACTATAATATTAACCTTGTTTGTTTGTTTCTAAATTAACGAGAAGATGTAAATTCTATCAATCGATCTTCTTAACATTTTAAATACAAATCGTGTTCTTTGTTTTTTGGATTTTCATAAAATTCTAATTTTAAAATCAGATTTATTTTTAGTTTTTAAAATTCAAATCATCAATTTTAAATTTTATAACTCAAATTTTAATACTGAATTAAGTATTTTATATTCAAAATGCAAATCTGTAAAATTTCAAATTTCAAATTTCAAATTCATATATGAAATTTTATTTTTGTGTGGATAAAGACACACACACGTATATATTTGCATACGTATGCATATACATATGTATGTACGTATGTTTCTATTAAATAATAGTAAAGCAGAAGAAATTCAAGCTCTCTCATTAATTGTGGAAGTTTTCTTTACTCTCCTTAATTTTCTCTCAATATTTTAATTTTAAATTTTTGTAATTTATCACTTCATAATTATTCTACTAAACTTCTAATGCCAATTTATAATCAAATACATACTTTCAAATTTTTCTAAGATTATTCACAGATGCATTCTTAATTCTCTTCTAATATTTTACATTAAGTCCATACAATTAAACTAATTACATAACTAAAATTTAAAACATTTGATAAACTCAGTTATCTAACATTCGATACATCATGGAGATTCTAAAATATGAAAATTTCAACAGTATACCATAGTAGCATCAACAAACTGGTAAAATAAAATTTTCATTTGCATATAAAGATATATAAATCACATAACATAAATTATATACATCAACAACAATAAAAAATTTATTTTATAATTCGTTTATCTCAATGAAGTTATCATGTATTGCACTAAAAAAATTATGTTTTTAACTTTAAAGACCTATATTTTAAATTCTCATAGTTACTTACAAACCCTTCACAATTCTCTTCTAATATTTTTTTACTCATATAAATGTATTTAACCAGTTATGTAATCTTTATTTTGAATCATTCAAATAAATGCAATTTACTAATATTTAATAATTCATCTAATAAATCTTAAAATATATATCGATTTAAGTATGCATACAACACAAAGCGCACGCGCACGAAGATGATGAAATTATTATTTTTATTCATATATAAAGATATATGGATCGCATAACGTATAATGTAAACATAAACAGTAATATATTTTTAATTTATAATTCGTTTATCCCAAAATAATATCATACATTTTTAGTACAAATTTTCATTTTTGACAACTTTTAAAGGATAAATTTATAATTTACAACATTGGGATGTGGGTGCACGGATTACTCTAATAAAAATTAGGTTATGTCGATATTCTCATTTTCAACATGATATTAAACTTACCGAACTCACAACTCAAATTAACGCAACATTTTTTAATTGTTGCAAATATTGAAGTTGTAAACATGACACTCCTACAATAACGTGAAATTTATGAATAATTGCTAAGTTAAAAAAAGGTTTACTAATTGAAATCTTAAATAATGAATAAAAGTTCATTTCAGATAAGTCGATCATAAGATATTTTTCTCAACTACAACAACATACAAAGCTCTTCTTATTTTTTCTCTCCTTTATAACATTCAGCTCCACATATCTAATTAGTTAAGCCGATAACTAATTTAAAATATTCAAATATATCCAATTACATAATATTCATTATTCCATTGTAAATCATTAAAATTATATATACAATATCATATTAATAGAAATGGAAAATTCAATTTTTTTTCATCCATTTATATAAAAAAGTACCCGTATCACATAGCATAAACTATTTACATATATAGTAATAGCTATATATATATGTGGGCCGACTATTTGAACACAAAACGGTGATACAAAAGATCCCGACCATTGGATTTTTTTGTCTTTATGGAGAAGGTGGAATTCAGGAGGCAATCCAATGATGGAGATTCTTTGTGTCACCAATTGTGTCTCTATTTTGTGTCTAAATAGACTTTCCCATACATACATACATATATTAGCGACCCTTTACCTTACATCTGAGTGTTGTATGTCATTTTAAATTTTTTATTTTATTTCAACAAGTTTATCATATAGTCTTAAAAAAATTCGATTTTTAATAATAATTATAATTTAAATATTACTTTTTAACATCGTTACCATGTGCAACGCACAACTTCATTTTTAGGTCTTGAAATTGGAAACGGTAGAGTTGAACTTCAACCTCACATTTCTTAGAAAATTATTGAATTCCCAGATAAATTATATAACAAGAAAAAGATATAGGCTTTCCTAGGATTAGTAAATTATGCTAGAAAATTTATCCGTAATCTAGCAAGATTAGTCGGACCTCTTTATGGCAAAATTTCTAAAAACGGAGAATCATGTTTTAACTCCGAAGACATAAAGCTTATTCAACAGATTAAAAACGAAGTAAAAAAGATTAAACCATTAGATTTACCATTAGAATCAGATTATATTATTATCAAATATGATGGTTGCAAGGAAGGATGGGAAGCCATCTTAAAATATAGGCCATTTAAATATAGTGATCATTCAACAGAAAAAATTGCCGCCTATGCAAGCGGTAATTTTTAACCAGTCTCAAATTGGACATCATTAGACTTTGAAATACAATCTTTAATTAATGCATTAGATAAACACATAATTTACCTTAATAAAGAATTTACAGTTCGTACCGATTGTGAAGCAATTGTTAAAATTATTTCCAACGAAAACTCTAAAAAGGTAAATAGGACGTGTTGGCTAAATTTACAAAACCTCATTCAGGGCAATGGGTACAATATTATTTTTGAACGTATAAAAGGAAAGAACAACCAGTTAGCAGATATTTTGTTTAGAAAATTATCTTACATATTTAACCAAGTTTGTGATTTGCAGGAAAGAAATAATATGAATAGACAAATAGACAAGGGAAAGGCAAAAGCCGAAAACACTACCATAGCAAGTAGGGCACAGAAAGTGGAAGTGCAAAATCCATCAATAGTAAAAACAGAAGTAGAAACAGAGGCATCATTGCCTACGACACCTTCAACTAAGCAGTCACAGTCTAATTCTCCAAATAGAACGAGTACTAATCAAACAATGGGTAGTCAAACCCCATGTATGACATTCGGTCAGAGTTCTCTGACTATTTACAGAAACGACGATCCAAGGCGGTTTAAACCCCTAGTTCGAATAAACGATCAGTCCCAACAGCGTCTTCTTGATCATCTATGGAACCAAAGAACCGTATACCAAAAAAGAAAAACCAAGCAAAAAAGGGCAATTGTTTAGCTTTTATTTCTCCAAAATACAACAAAAGTCCCTTTCTAGAAATTTCTTTTGTTATATCGTTTTTAAAGGGAATTTAAACAGTATAGCCAAGTTCAGATGGCTATAAATAATTTTTACAACCCAATTTTCAAAGGTTTTTATAATCTGAACGATGCTTTGAAAGAGGCTCGAAACCTTTTTGGGCCAAATTATTATGTAGATCCAGAATGTCGTCAGTCTTATACATAAACAACCTTTTCCTCTCCTCCTACTCCAAATGATCTTCTCCAAACTCAAACCATCCAGTTAAATGACCTCCAGAATATATATCAAAAATCTCAAGCCCAGTTGACTCAGTTAATCCAGGAAAACCAACTCCTCAAAGCCCAACAACAGCATACCACATATACCCAAAACACTAATACTCTTCTTGAAAAGCGAGTCCAACAGTTAGCCCAAGAACGAGATATTCTTATTCAAAAACAACCCAAAAGGTCCAAAACTTTATCTTACCAGCAACTATCTAACCATCTTAAATTAAAGCCGATCCCTATTCTTGAAGAACTTTACTCTAAAACAGGAACATATGTTCAGCTTAAAATTGAAAGGATGGTTGAAGACAGTTGGAACCAGCATCTAGCCAAGCTCTAGAAATGTTTAGCACAAATGTATAAAAACTTAACCGAAGGATTCCAGTTTAAGGTCATACAAGATCGAAGATCTAATATGTTAAAGGCAAGAGTAGATGATCAAGTTTACCCTGCAACCTTGATCATATTGTCGATTTATTTGATCATGATATGCTATCTCGAATTAACTTCTCCAAATCTACAGATCCAGCAATCCTTGAACGTTTTGGAAAAAGATTTGTAATGGTAGCATTACAATATCTTAAATTGGCACCAGGTATTGTAATATGCATTAACTCCACAACACCTAGCTATCATTATGGCTAGAACCACAAGATCGTTCCAGCATTTCATCGAATATCAATTTTCAAACATAAAGGATACACGCGCGAGCATGCGTCTAAAAGTCTCAGATGTTACTACCAGCAATTTGAAGGTGCCCCAATATGGTTTGAAGCGCATAAACCTTGGGAATTTCATCATAACAAAAACAATTTAGTTGCACCACTAGGTTGGAAAGAACTCATTCTACAGTCTGAAAGTTCTCGCTATCAAATTTGGTGAGAACTAGATTTAAAAATTATGTTTCCTCCGCTTTTCCATGAATATTACTTTGATCATAATAACAATGTTTTACTATGATCAAGGGTTATCAGATGAGGAAATAGAAGATAACAGTCCTAATCTCATTGAGTTAGCAAGAACAGAATACCCTCCAGAAAATGAAATGATGGTCGACACCGATTAACCATCCTTATAGCAAGACAGATTCGTAGTTATCCAGATTGCAACGTGGTCTTACCCTTTATTAAAACAATGACAAAAATTCGGCTCCTTTATCCAGCTCATAGATGCGTATTTCAGAATGATGTTAGTTTGGCATATTTTTAGTGGTGGCTTTATGTAATGCGTATATTTTATGTAATGATGTAAATCAGTGCGTCTTAGCCAGGTGTGTGTTTTAGTTCACCGGGGTTACCGGTAGGATGTTGTATAAATAGGTGTGTTTTTGTATCGTCCAGGACACACAAGTCTTTGTAATATATTGTAAGCTCTTAAAAAATTCTAATGGCGAACTAAGCTTCTTTTTCATTTCTCTTGTGCAAGTCTATGTTCTTTATCCGTCCTTCATATTTTGAGAGATCATATATATATGTCTGAATTCTTCCGCGTCTTCTGATCTACTTATCGCTCCGCCGCACAGAAGCACTCAAGCTTTCTCAAAGCTCTGCAAAAAAAAATTGACCAGGTATGAACATCTGTGACTTGGACATTTTCTTAATTTCTTTAGTCAGAATAATTATTTGTAACGTAGGATTATTTGTTAATATGATAGCTAATCTCTTCATTTTATATGATGAGTGAAGAGATGAATGTATGTATATTATAATAATAAAGAATTATTTTAATTGTTCAACCAAATGGTGTACAATTGCGCTAGTATTGGTATTGACACGTAATTGGCTTGGCGGATTGGAGATGTCCACTGGCTGGATCAATTAGCGGGGATTGTACTGCAGCTCTACTTTCAAGATCCTCAGCAAAACAATGGCGTCCACGTCACGCAACTCTAGTACAGCAAGAATCTCCACAGCAGCTAACGGTCTCCTTTCCGACAACCAAACCCTAATTTCAGTAAACCCCAGAAGCAAAACCCTAACCTTTTTGCCGTTTTATATAGCGACTGAACTCATTCAGTTTTCATAATGATTTTAGGATATTAGGAAAGCAATAAGCATGTTTAAAGGAATTGCGGTTGATCTTGAGAAGCATGAGAAGCATCATAGAGTGAATCAGTTAGAAGATGGTGTTTTGGAGTTGTTAGAGGCTTATGATGATTGTACAAGGTTTTCTGATGCTATTCAGGCGATTGGCAACTCGTATCAGCCTTCTGATCAGGTTATATTTGTAACATTTATTTTATTGTTCTGGCTTTCTTTGATGCCACTTAATTTATGTTGTTAGCATATCTAATTTGAAAAGGTTTGAATTTGAAAATTTGGAATTGTGTTCTCATCTAAATGCTGAAGTTTGCTGCAGAATTCGAAACGTTTTAATCTATATTTTATATGGATATACTCTATATAGACAATAATTTTCCTGCTACATTCCCCCTAGGCAGAGAGAGAGCCGAACCTGGGAATTTTCATGAAAAGTCTGAATGTCACATGGAGATATTGTATACTGATAACCAAAAATAATGTTATATGTTTTTCCTACTTGATAGTAGTATTTTCTTGCTTGACTATAAAAAACAACAACTATTTGTGAAGCTTTAGTTTAAGCATTCTTTAGTCCGTGAGAATAAAATACGATAATGGTTTTACTTATATAAAATTCATATCATTTTTTTTAAGATCTCGGTCGACATCTCAGGGAGAAGTTCTAGCGAAACTAAGCAGAAAATTTCAACGAAAATCTCGTTTTCCATATATTGACCGAGATCTTGGTTTCTTCACCGATATCTTGATCGAGATCAAATTCCGATATCGTGGTCGATATTAAGATCGATTTTTTGTGTCAACTTGAATTTTGATGAAAATTAAAATAGTATGATAAATAGCATAACAAATGCTTACATGTGCATGTGACAAGCCGAAAGGAAGGTTTTTGACATCAATAAAAGAAATGGTACAAGCCAAATCACATTAGGATGCACATAACTTGAGATATGATTGGTCGCACAAAAACTAATAATTTCGAGATTTACACAAATTTGTCCAGCTGGATCATAATAAGGAGTATCACTAAAATTATCTTGAGCAGAATTGGTTTTTGTTTTGATGGAGTTCGAAAATTCAACTTTAAGGTCAAAATTTCGTAAGTTATAATATCTTATTCCCTTTATTTTGATCTTGTTTGACATTTGGCACAAGAACTATACGGGGGAATGAAAAAATATATTTAGAAAGAAACTAGAAAGAGAAAATAAATAAGAATTCAAATCCGATATTGATTAAAAAAATCGATATGTAAATACCTCACTCAACCCCTTTCATCTTTGAATGTTATTTTTCTATCATACTTTACTATAATAAATATTGTTGGCACTTGATTGATTTTGATACTGAAAAAATGATTATATTTGATTATGAGATGGCTAATTTGATTAGAAAGAAGTTTAATTGCGATTTCATGTTAATTTGATTTGTTAGAGAATAATGGAAACTTTACTATATGTAATTTGATTGAACTTGGAGAGGTTCAATTTATGATTTTTTTTTTAATTTTTTATGTTTATTTTATTGGATCATGAGATAATTTAAGTCGATTGCAAGTGAAATTGGATGATTTGGAGTAGAATTAACAAAAAAGCAAATCAAGTGAAACTATTATTTTTAAAGCGATATTCATAGATATTATTGTGCATGCAAATCAATTTTAGAGACAACATATACCCCGAAATGTTCTCGAAATCAACATTATGACCCGAGATGTGAATCCAAGATGGATGCTGGGGATCCACTCAGATACAAAACCAGATCTTTAGTATTTCCAAGACGAAACGTGATCAAAATCCGAGATTTAAAACCTTGATTTTATTAATACCAAAAGCTAGCTATGTTTTTGAATCAAGTGAAGGCCATTTCTAATAGATGATCAAAAATATTTCTCATAAAAAAGAAGATAAATGCTCTGACTGCTATTTAAATAGTGGAGGCATCATGACAAATTGTAAAGATGCACTTAAAAACAATATGATATGAATGATTCGAACCATTTTATTGAATAAAAGTTGATGCTGATTTCTTGATTTTAACCACCATGCAAAGTTTTTTAATTTGTCAAGTCAAAGTGGGTAAAAAAAAGGGCTTATAGGCTAGGTTGGTCTGGAGCTTTATCTAAAGAAGGAAATGGGGTAACCATATGTTCTTTTATTTTTGTGTGTATACCGAAACCAAAATAAAATAAAATGTTATATTGCCTGGGAGTTTTTATTGCTTTTATCATAGCATCATCTCACCTGAAACCGGACTCCATTAATAGTCCAGGGCTCACAACAGAGAGCTAGATTCGTCAACGTGTTGACGGATATGTTCACTGTAAATTTTGTTTTGGACTGTTGCCCGTGAAATTTTGTTTTCTGCTGGTTCATCTTTTATTTGATTATTGCAGCCTACCGATTTTAAGAAGTTATTGGTCAAGGAGGCAAACAAGCTCAAAGCAGCTTCAACCACGAATGTGCAGAACAATCCATTGTATCGGAGCTTTAAAGAAGCTGTCTGGGTATGTTTTTGAGCTTCTAAACAGCCTTTTATTTTTAATTTTTTTTTAGCATTTTATGAGTTTTCAAATCGACTACCTCCAAGTTGATTCAAAACTCAACTTAAATGCCATTAGGTTTAGATATGTGGAAATCCAAGCATGACAACCAATTAAAATTATTACTGCATAGGGGAACCAATGGGATTACATGCTAAAAAATATCAATGGGCTCACACTGAGCTCACACGCGCTTGATCACATCAATGTTTTGAATGATTTCCCATTTGAATGCAATTCCGATTTTAATTTAAAATTTTACAATTTACGGTATGAATTTAGTTTTAAAAAAGCCTGCTTAACGTCATTTTTTGGTTATATCCAATCTATTGTCGGCCACTCGAATTGGTTATAAAACTTTCTAGTAGGAGCCAATGTATGACATTACTAAACTCTTTGAAAGCTTAAAGTAGTATGATTGCTTAGTTTAAGATAATTCATGCTTTAATTTGTTCTTGGTTTGTAGGAAGCCCTTCCCATGGCTAGGTTGAATCAGTATTTTTTACTTATATTGGATTGGTTCAGATAAATAAAAATGGTGCATGATTGGAGTGTAAACAAATCTGTTATGCGCCTGTATCTTTGCAAGAATTGAACAAAGGTAGTTTGTTTCATTGTTTGAGGTTCCGGCCGGAACCACGAGACTCCGACGAACTCGTACCGGTTCAGACCGGTGGCGGGACGGGAATAGCCGAATAGGGAAAAATCCCGTCACGTTCAAAATAGCTTAAGAAAAAATAACGGAAGTCACATGATCAGAAGAAGAGGGAGAGTGATAACAAGCGACACACGGAATCATTTAATCCAAAAAGCAAGCTAAAAAAACCCCAGATTCTATATTTTACTTATAAATACATAAGTCGAAAACATAAATTACCACAATCACAATTGATCTTCAACAATTTTCTCAAATTCGAGCGGCTGTTCATACCAAGGCAGAGCAAATTTCGCAAGCTTCACAGAGGAGTTCGACCAAAATCGCAAGCTTCACAAAGCATCGACGCCGTCGCCGATCGACTTCAAGGCAGGTTTTCCTTTCCGCCTTCGTATAATCTTTTTGCCTTTTTTTTTCATTTTTGAATGTCGTTTTGGTTCATATATGAAATTGAATTAGGAAAGGTGGTAAGGGTTGCGTTGCGTGTGGGTTGGGCTTTGGGCTGAGAATGACTTGAACAATTAAAATAGAATGACTTGAACAATGAAAATAGAATGACCCGAATTTCTATTTTCTTTTCGCTTTTGAATATGGACTCACCTGAATATTGAACATACTAGAATAAGTTGAATTGATCTGAATATTGGACTTGAATATGCGGACTTGAATATGCTGGACTTAGAATATGTTGAATTTGAATATGGACTTGATTATTGAACTTGAATATGTTGGAATGTGGTCTTGAATATCGAACATGAGCGTTGAACTTGACTCGAAATATTGGACTTGAACGTTGAACTTTGACAACTTCGATTAATGTTTTTTTGTTCATTTTTATTTTATTTTTGATTTGATTTGGACTATTAAATTGTTTAGGATTGACTTTTGTTTAATTATAAATGCTTATATTGTATCATTTAATTATAATCTTAGGTACGTTATGACAAATCCAACTAAAATTGGTTGGAATTATGGTACTCCGATCGATGACAATATTCGAAAAACAAAATGTAACTTTTACAGTAAACTAATTAGTGGCTGTGGTGTGACACATTTAAACGTATCAGCGTGTCCACTTGTCCCTAAAGAAGTTAAACAACTTGTACGATCACATATCGTTCAAAAGAGAAGTGAACGAAACAAAGAAAAACTAGATAAATGCTTACAAGAGGAATTAATAAGCAGAGTGCAACAAGTATCACATAATGAAAATGAAGATGATGAATAACTTCAACATGTCATGCGGCGGAGCAGAGATGCATTTAGAGACAGAGATGCACATATCTCATACTGTTGAACGATCAGGTGGTGCTTTAAGTCAAACATTGCACAGATTTCATACTGTTGGAAAATCTACCAGAGTAGATGACGATTTTGACACTCATGCTGCTGGACGATTCGACTCATACATGCAAAAATGAGGCGGTAGAACCGAACCTTCTGTTAAATCTGTAATGAAAGTATTAAAGATGCTAAAAAACATATAGGCCGAGCAATTTCTAAGTTTTTTTCCGACCATATTCCACATAACGTTGCTAATAGTTCATATTATACAACAATGGTTGACACAATTGCAGAATGCGGTCGTGGAATTGATCCACCAACTGCATATGAAATATCATACTCGTACCTTGAAATGGAAATAGAAGAAGTTAAATAAAATGTTAAAATATTGCACAATTTTTGGGATGAATATGGTTGCATACTAATGTGTGATGGTAGGAGTACGCAGAACCGACAGAAAATAATAAATTTTCTCGTGTACTCTACTCATGGAACGATATTTATCAAATTCGTGGATGTCGCAGATGAATTCCAAAGTAGAGAATATATTTGTGGATTAATGGATGATGTAGAAACAATCGGTGAAAATAGGATATGACAAGTTACTACAGATAATGGAGCAAACTACAAAGCCGCCGGCCAATTATTGATGCAGAAAAGAAGGCATTTATATTGAACACCATGTGCAGCACGCTGCATTGATTTGATTTTGGAAGATATTTTCAAAGAGCTGGAGGTAACAACTGTTATCACAAATTACCAATTAATAACGACATTTATATACGATCATGGTTGGTTATTTTCCATAATGAGAAAAAAGACCAACAATAAAGAATTGATTAGACCGACAGTAACACGGTTTGCCACATATTTCATCGTACTAGACTCTATTCATAAATATAAAGATGATCTAAGAAAGATGATTGCTTCGAAAGAATGGATATCAAGAGTTTCTAGACTCAATACTAAAGACAAAAGAACAACAAATACCGTCTTTATACTAATTTACAATAATGTTTTTTGGACTGGTGCCGCTTCCATCATTCTTGTTTTTGAGCCAGTTGTGAAGATTTTACGAATGGTAGATAGTGATGACAAAACAGATATGAGACATCTTTATGAGGCGATTGATCGAGCAAAAGAATCGATAAGAAAAAATATTGGTGGAAGACAATGCAAAAAATGATGAGATATAATAAACAAAAGATGTGAAAGACAATTTCATCGACCTCTTCATGCGACATGTAATTTGTTTTATATTATCATTATACAAATAGTGAAATACATAACATTTCAATAATATGTTACTCTTTTTCCATATAGATTATTTTCTTACTCCCTTCATTCAATATGAGGATGCAACAAACGATGGAGAAGTATTAAACCGATTTAATAACGTCGTTGAAAGAATGGTGTCGGATATTGTAACATAAATTGAAATTGGAAAAAAGGTAAAACTAACATGTATAATAATTATGATAAACATTTAACATTTAAGACATATTAAATATTTAACTTATACATCAGCAGGTAGAAAGATATCGAATGAAAATTGGTGCATTTGGTTCTGCAAAAGCATACGCAACCGTAAAGACATGTTTTCCCGCTCAATGATGGTCAATAATTAAAAGAGAAGATGTTTCAAATTTAACACGTTTAACAATGCATATTTTAAGTCAAACAGTTTCATCTTCAAACTGCGAATGAAACTGGACTACATTTTCAATGATCCATACAAAATTACGAAATAGAATAAAATTAAAAAATTTAAAAAAATGGTATGTGTGCATTACAATATGAGACTAAGAGTAAAAATTCAAAACGCCGCGATACTGAAAATCAGTTAATTGATCTGGACTATATTTCATGAAGATGATCCATTAACAGAATGTACTACTAAAGTTGAACTATCCTTGTTGAACAATGACCTTTGGATGATAAGTGCACTGGATGATGCAGTCGCTGCTGTTGATAGTATACCTGCACGAGCAACAAGAAGTAAAAACAATGAAAATAGTAGCATCTCGTCAAACGATGATCATGGTAATGCTAGTGAAAGTGGTGTTGGTTTAATAAATAATTATGGTATTGTTTCAGTGACGGTGATGAATTATATAGACCAACTCAAACATATTCAAGAAGAAGGGGTGCGAGCGGCAATTTTAATCAAAGAAATATAATGCAAATGTTGAATGCGGACATCAACATGATTACGAGCATCACAATCCATATACTTTAACCGATCCACCAACCTATAGGTATTATACTTCTGATTATACATGTGGTAACTCATATTATGGAACAAACAAAATATATAGTGATATCTCGAGTGATCAAAATAATCAAGCTACGAATACAACACAAAATGATGAAACATCGTCTTTTGATACTATGATGGAGACATTTATGGGTCCATGACAAATGCAGTATGGTTATCTATCATATTACACAATACAAGATGATGAAGAAATTAGAAAAAACAATCTATATGTAGCTTTGAGAAATAGTTTCTGGATATAGTAGTGTTGTATGTAGCATTATTATTTTATTGCATACTATTTCTATATGAATTTGAATCGTTTATCGTTACTTTTTCTTTGAAAATACAGAAATTCAATATCAGGACCGAGACCGAAATAAAAACCAAAACAAGCGAAATTTTTGAAATTGACCGAAACCAACAAAATTTCTAATGATCGAAACCGAGACCGAGTTCTCGAATCTTGGTTTGTTTACATATAGTTGATCTTACCTCAACTTGACTTGTTATTTACCGAAGAAATTTCGATTAAAGTATAGGGAATGCCTTTATTTTACAGAGGTCCAGCTTCATGTTCCGTCTTCAGTAATTTAGTGTCTTTGACTCTATGGGTTCACAAAATGTATAATAATAGAGAACAAGTCTAGTTTCAGATAAAATGCACGATGATCTAAAACAGTATAAAATAACTCCCAAGTATCTGAAGAGATACAAAAGTTTCTTCTAATTTGATAGAAGTATTGTCTCATACCGTGTCTTCAGTAATTTGATGGTCTTTAACTCTGAATTTGCAGATGTATAATAATCGAGGACAAATCTAGTTTAGAGAAAAAATATGTGATAATCTGAAATAGCATAAAATAACCTGATGTATTTGAAGATTTATACAAGTTTCATCTCAGTAATTTGTTACACTTATTACAATCATAGCATTTTGAAATTGAGTTGTTTTATTCTCTTCATCCTACCATGATCATTCAAATATATCGTCGAACAACTGGTTTTACGACAAAATATACAATTTAAAAGTTCAAAATGATTCATACTATCATTACTCGTTTTTATTATTATCAAATAAAAGACACACACACACATAGCGTGTATGTATGTAGTACAATAATTATTTTAATTAAGAGCATATGAAAAATGTAATCAATTCTTTTTTTCTTTCTTTCACATAACATGCTTTCTTTTATCATATGAATACTCAACCTAATCAAATCAAGCCCATTATATCTTTTCTTCCTTCCTTTTGCTTTCTATTGGTTGTTTGCTAACTCCTTAGTCTAAATTTTATACCAACATGATTAAGTCTTACCATTTGATTAGTCTCATCAGAACTTACCTTGAATTTATTGTAATATAACTTCGAATTTGTTTATCAACGTTGACATTCTAATTGCTGTGTTTTATTAATAATTAAATAAGGCGAACACCCATAAGAGTGGTGCTATAGTTTCATCCTTGCCAATAGATGAATGTATCACTATCAGCGGCAAAAACAACACTATTTCAACAGTGAGCAAACTAAACAACCAAAACTATCTAGATTACCTTCTCGCAAATGCAGAACCTTGCAATCATGAAGGTATATTTACGGACATCTCAATGGCTGCTAAAAAAAACCACATCCGATGTAAGCTTAATGTTAAACATACAACTTTTAACATAAAGCGTACATTAGTGGTTGGGACCATAGATGCTATGCTCCAAGTTGAAGAGTTGTTAAAGCATTCACTTTGGACCAAGGTTCAAGAACTCAATTTCGATCCTGGTTTCAGTCATTTGAATTTTTGTTAGTTTCAAACAATTTTGGGTATTTTGAAAGTTTCGGTTTGGTTTTGTTTTCGGTCCGGTTTTGATTTTCAATGGTTTGTTAATGAAAACGAGATTTCATGGCACGTGCGTTGCATATATTTTATAAAATGTAAAATTTCAACGTAGTGTTCAAAAAAGTAAATTGAAAAATCCAAAGAAAAACTTGTAATTTTTTTACTGAAACAGAGTTTCAAACTTGTAAACTTATTTATATTCCAAAACTTCTATTTGAAAGTAGATGTAAATTTTTGTTCTACGTTGGATTCAAACTCCTACCTTCTTGTTTGCATATAAGGATATTTTTGAAACTTTACGGTCGAAAGGGTATTTTTGGAACTTCGCAGTCGGACCAAAAGATTTGTTTCTACTACAACTATTAATAAAGATGTGATAATGATCTTTTGTAAATAAAAATATAGTCTAAAAATAGAATACGACATTATAAATTTATTACATCCAAAAACTATTTTTTGGAACTACATATGGATTATTTTTCATAGTCTCTTCATCAATTTGTTTCGTATGGTATGATGGATAACCATATTGCATTTGTCATGGACCTAAAATGTGTTGTCATCATGCTATCAAATGGGAGGAGTTCATCATTCTGTGTTGTATATGTAGCTCGACTATTTTGATCGTTTGAGATATCGTTATTATGTCTCCTTTGCTTCATGATAAGATTAGCCTTCAACATAGTCAGAAGTAGAATGTCTATAGTTGGATGGATTATTTGAAGTATATGGATTATTAATATAATCGTAATTTTGTTGTCTACATTCAACATTCAAATTATCGTCTCTTATGTCATAATTGCTCATCATACCTCTCCTCACATCGGGTATAGTTGGTCCACATGAACCACTCCATCACTAGAACGAATGCTATAATTACTCATTACATCATACAGTTACCACCAACGTTATCATGATCATCATTTAAAGAGCTACTATTGTTTTTGGTGCTTTGACTCGTTATTCATGCACGTATACCATCACCTAGCAACAACATCATTCATTGTGTTAATCATCAAAGGATCGTCGTCAAACAATCGTTATTCAACTTTCATAGTCTATTGTGCCAGTAGATCCTCCTTATGAAATATATAGTTCAGATCCATCAGTTGATCGTTTATATCGTGACGCTTAACATTCTTTGCTTTTAATCTCATACTAGTGTGTAACCCGTGCGTTGCACACGGTAATGTTGCAAAAGAAACTGTCAAATATACATAGTTAAATAGTCGACGTACAATGTAATATGCTAATGTTAAACATATTTTTTTGATTTTAGCATATTAAAATGTTATGTTTTCATAGTAAAATATATTCAAAAATTATTTTCGAATAGTTAAAAATAATCATATATTCATTATTTTCATATTCTAACTACTTAAAATGATAGATTTTGTTTCAAATTAGTTTTACGATAATATTTCTAAAGTTTAAGGAAAATATATGTTAAACATATTATTTTATTGACTTATACGTTTAAAAAATATGTACATATATATGTACTATTGTTATTTCCAAAATTTTATATTTTAAAATATTTTATGTAACTTTCAAATAAGTGTAATTTATATTTTGAAATTAAGAAATTATACGTTAAATATGATCGATATACCGATGCATGTGATACAATTTTTAGTGCTTATGCATACGATAAATTTCAAAGAAAAATATAGATGCAATATGTTCCTTGTTGAAGTAATATTTAGTAAATTCATGATCCTGTGTGTTTCGATGCGCATGCGCACCCGCACATGTGCATGATGATGAGTTTTAGATGTCAAATTGCAAATCTGTATTGATAAGAATTTTAAATGTAACATGAGATATTAAGTAAAAAACTATTTTTTTTAATTTACTAAAATTGTGGATAATCATAATAATAATAATAATGTAATAGAACGTATCTCATGCATTGCACCCGCTAATTTTGTAAAAACATGGTACTCATACTTTGAATGTTGTTAAAATAAAATTTTGTTATGCAATGTTCGATATATCAATCATAAATTAAACGTTTTATGATTGTTTATGCCTATAATTTTTGTCAAGTGATTCTGATATTTTTATATTTGAAAGAAATATCTATCATGTGTTACTACTAATGCGGTATATAAATTGAAATTGTCATTTTGTTTATAAATTACCAAAGAATTTAATGAATATTAATTACTTGAATTTATTTATATAGTATAGATTTATAGTGTTTGGTTAATTTAAGCATATAGATTTGAATGTAAAATAATAAAAGAAAATTGATGAAAACTTTGTAAATGACCGTAGAAATTATAAAATCTCGGTATATATGAATATAAAATCATGGAAAACTAACATAATATTTTGGGTAACTATAAAGTGATAATTCATATGGATTCCAAAAAAACAAAGAGAATTAATGAGTAGGTGTGAAAATTTTGTAATTATTGTGATGATTTGTGATCTTTAAACTTCAATCATTTAACTAATAATTTATTAAAATTAATAATTATACATTAAAGTTGTTCATATTATTTTTTATGTGATCCATATTTATACTGTTTTGTTACAATGAGCGTGATATTTTATTGACATGGTTATCTATATTATTTATTAGACAAATTAATAAATAATGGTTAATTAATTTTTTTAAATAATTTGTAATGAAATTATTTAATTAATTTAAACATACGGACTTAATTGTAAATTGTACATGAAAATTGAGGACTTTGAAAATAATTGTAGAAAGCAGAAAGTGTAGATTTTTGAATGTAAAACAATAGTGTAAAATTAATAAAATCATATAAACAATTCAAAACTAATGCATTGTATTAGGTCTTTAAAATAAAATTTAAATAAATATCTAGAGAAAATTAAGGAGAGGCGAGAGAAATGCTAGAATTAACGTGAGAGCTAGAATTTCTTCTGCTTTACTATTATTTAATAGATTGTAATGCATAAACGCTAGTTTTTCTAGATTTTTCGTTTTTATTATATTTATCAATTTTTTATAGATAATGGAAAATCTAGTCCAATTTCTTTCCCAGTTTGAAAAATAAACCGTTTGACTTAAAATATGCATTGCTAAACCGTTTGACTTAAAATATCGATCATTTGAAATTTTGTTGGTTTCGGTCGATTTCGAAAGTTTCGGTTTTTGTTTCGATTTCGGTCCTAATATCAAATTTCTGTATTTTTAATGAAAATGTGACATAAACGTTGCAGATTCATATAAAACAGTATACAACAAAATAAATGAAACATACAAAACTATTTCTCGAAGTTACATATGGATTGTTTTCATAATTTTCTTCATCATCTTGTGTTGTATAGTATGATGGATAACCATATTGCATTTGTCCTGGACCTATAAATGTCGCCAACATATTATCAAAAGACGACGATCCATCATTTTGTGTTGCATATGTAACTTGGCTATTTTGATCACTTGAAATATAACTATATGTTTCGTTTGTTTCATAATATGAGTTACCACATGTATATCAGAAGCCAAATGCCTATAGATTGGTGGATCATTTGAAATATATGGATTATGCTCATACTCATGTTGATGTTCGTATTCAAAATTTAAATTACTATCTCTTCGATTAGGTTGCCGCGTCTATCCCTTCTTCTTGAATATGTTTGAGTTGGTCTATATAATGCACCGACATCACTAGAACCAATATCATAATTACGAGTTAAACCCACGCCACTTCCACCAGCATTACCATGATCATCATTTGATGAGCTGCTATTATTTTCTTTACTTTGACTCCTTGTTGCTCATGCATGTATACCATCAATTGCAGCGACTACATCATTCAGTGTATTGGTCATACAAGGGTCGTCGTCCAAAAATGGTGGTTCAACTTCAGTAGTCCATTCTGCTAATGGATCCTTTTCATGAAATATATAGTCCAGACCGATCAACTGATTTTCAGTATCGTGTCGTCTTGAATGTTTTGCTCTTAATCTCATGTTGTAATGCACATGTACCATTTTTTTAGATTTTTCGTTGTTATTTTATTGCGTAATTTTGTATGGATCATTGAAAATATTTTTCATTTTCTTTCGCAGTTTAAAGAGAAAACTGTTTAGCTTAAAATGTATTGCTAAACGTGTTAAATTCGAAGCATCATCTCTTTCAATTATTGACCATCGATTAGCGGGTAAACATGTCTTTACGGCTGCATGTGTTTTTGCAGAACAAAATGCATTAATTTTCATTATATATCTTTCTACCTATTGATGTTAAGTTAAATATTTAACGTGTCTTAAACGTTAAATGTTTGACGTAACTATTATATATGTTAGTTTTACCTCTTTTTCAATTTCAATCCGTGTTACCGTGTCCGGCATCATTCTGTCAACGACGTTGTTAAATCCGTTTAGTACTTCTCCATCGTTTGTTGCTTTCCCATATTGAATGATGAGATTAAGAAAATAACCTATATGGAAAAGATTTAAAACATTATTGAAATTTTGTATATTTCAATGTTTGTGACGATAAAGATAAAACATATTACCTGTCGCGTAAAGAGGTCGATGTAATTGTCTTTTCCATCTTTTGTCTATTCCGTCCCACCATTTTTGGCATTGCCTTTCACCAATATTTTTTTTAATCGATTTTTTTGCTCGATTCATAGCTTCATAAAGATATCACATATCTGCTTTGTTATCACTATGTACCATTCGTAAAACTTTCACCAATGGCTCAAAAACAAGGATGATGGAAGTGACATCAGTCCAAAAAGCGTTGTTGTGAATTAGTTTGGAAACAATATTTGCTGTTCTTTTGTCTTTGGTATTGAGTCAAAGAACTCTTGATGTCCACTCTCTCGAAGCGATCATCCTTCTTAAGTCATTTTTATGTTTATGAATAGATTCTAGTACGATGAAATGGGTTGTAAACCGTGTCACTGTCGGTCTAATCAATTCTTTATTGTTAGTATCTTTTCTCATAATGGAAAGTAACCAAGCATGATTGTATGTAAATGTTATTACCTGACAATTTCTGATAACGGTTGTTACCTCTGGCTCTTTGGAAATATATTCAAAATAGTGTGCTGCACATGGTGTCCAATATAAATGCATTTTTTCTACATCAATAATTAGCCGACAGCTTTGTAGTTTGCTCCGTTATCTGTAACAACTTGCACTATCCTATTTTCACCGATTGTTTCAATGACATCATCCATTATTTCAATGACATCATCCATTAATCCACAAATATATTCTCCACTTTTGAATTGATTCGTGACATCCATGGATTTGATAAATACCGTTATATAGGTAGAGTACACAGGAAAATTTATTATTTTTCATCGATTTTGTGTACTCCAACCATCACACATTAATGTGCAATCATACTCATCCTAAAAATTGTGCAATGTTTTAGTATATTATTCAACTTCTTCTATTTCCACTATTTCCATTTCAAGGTACGAGTATGATATTTCGTATGCAGTTGGGTGGATCAATTCCACGACCGTATTCTGCAATCGCGTCAACCATTATTGTATAACTAAACAACGTTATGTGGAATATGATTGAAAAAAAAAAGAACTTAGAAATTGCTCGACCTATATATTTTTAGGCATCTTTAATACTTTCATTATAGATTTAATAGAAGGTTGAGTTCTACCTCATCGTTTTTGCATATATGAGTCGATTCGTCCAGCAACATGAGTGTTAAAATCGCCATCTATTCCGGTAGATTTTCCAACAGTATGAGATCTGTGTACTGTTTGACTTGAACCACCACTCAATCATCCAACAGTATGAGATCTACGCAGCTTTTTGTCTCTAAATGCATCTTTGCTTTGCTGCATGACACAGTGAAGTTCCTCATCTTCATTTTCATTGTTCGATTGTTGTTTCAGTCAACTCATTAATTCCTCTTGTAAACGTTGTTTGTCTAGCTTTCCTTTGTTTCGTTCATTTCTCTTCTGAATGATATGTAATTGTACAAGTTGTTTAACTTCTTTAGGAACAAATAAACATGCTGATACGTCGCCGGCCAATCCTGTCAAATGTTTTTTCAAACGTGTCACACCATCCCCATAAATTATTTTATTGCAAGTCAAATTTCGTTTTTCGAAAATTGTCATCGATCGCAGTACCATAATTCCGACCAATTTCAGTTGGATTTGCCATAGTGTACATAAACAAAAGTTAGTAATCAAATTTAAAATAAAATAAAAATGAATAAAATAACGTTCATCGAAGTCGTTAAAGTTCAATGTTCAAGTTCAATAATTCGATATTCAAGTCCAACATATTCACGTTCATGTTCGATATTCTAAGTCCAACATATGCAAGTCCATATTCTAATAAAATCAGCATATTCAAGTCCAATATTCGGGTCAGTTCAGCATATTCAAGTCAGTTTAAATGTTCAATATATTCAAGTCCGACTATATAGTATGCAACATTCTGTAATTAATGAAGTATTCATACCTTCATACAAAAGGTACGTCTCTTGTTAACTATATTATAATATTCATTGATTTAAGTAACCCTCGTTTAAGATAGTATAATAAGATACCCTTATTCAAGTCAGAATATATGTGTATTCTAGCTGAACAAAGGTCATGCTGTGCATGATACTCAACATCCATGCGTGTATATAATAGTATTTGTTTTTGTTTGCTTAATTACTTGTTGTTGGGTTTTACATAGAATAGAATAATGAAACTTGGTACTTTAGTTTCCATATTCAAAAACAAAATAACCCTCACCCTTGTTCAGCCCAAGGCCCACTCAAGCAATACCCTTTATTTTTCGTTTCCCCAGTTCGAAACCAACATACGAATCGACATAAGATTAAAAAAACCGCTCGATGAAAATACGAAGGAGGAAAAGGGGAAAAAAATCAACTGCGCACACATTGCAGTCGAAGATCCTAGAATGGAGGTTGAAGTCGAAGATCCTAGAATGGAGGTTGCAGTCGAAGATCCTAGAATGGAGGTTGAAGTCGAATTATTCTGTGAAGCTCGCTGAATCTACCGAACGAATTTGCTCTGCCTTCGAAGTCGAGGTCGAAGTCGCGTTGAAGCTCGATTTGGGGAAATGAAGATTTGGTAATTTATGATTTGGAATGATGAATTTATAGGCAAAATTTTGATTCTTCTTACTATTCAAGCACGTTCAGTAGACTAGGGCCTTTTCCTTTTGAGATGCTTTTTCGATTAAACGATTCCTTATGTTTTTTGTTGTCGCTCTACTCCTCTGCTTCAAATTATGCGATCTAGATTTTTTTTCTTTTTCTGTGTTTTGATATGTTGCTTAGTCCGGGATGGGATTTTGCTCTTATCCCGTTCTGCCACCGGCCGAGACAGCTACGAGATCGTCGAATCTCGTGGTTCCGGCCGGAACTTTAAACCATGCTCAAAATACAATATGTTGCACAAACTTTCTCATGCTTACTCAAATTCATGTCGACGAAAGCTAGGGCAATAGGAAATCGAAAGGAAAAAATGTCGAAGCCAAAAAAAACTTCACCATCGATCTTGCTTAGAACAAATTATTTCTACCGCACTGTCTCAAAATACCATATATTACACAAATTTTCTCCTGCTTACTCAAATTCATGTCGACAAAAGCTAGGGCAAGGTAAAATCGAAAGGAAAAAACGCTGAAGCCAGAAAAAACTTCACTATCTGTCTTGCTCGGGTCTAGGGATGAAAATGTGGCTAGTTTAGGGTCCAAACCTGATAGACCCGCCCCATTGGGTTATCGGAACGGGTAGATTCATGACATGTTCATGAAAGCTCCGAGTCTAGCGTCGACCCACACTATTGAAGCTCATAATATCACCAATTATGATTGTTGATCTATTTAATAAAAATTTCTATAATGAAGATGTCATAATGTTTTATTCAATAAGTTTTATTATTTTGAACTATCAACCGCATTATTGCTAATTGTATAAACAAACATGCATATTATTTGAATTCTAATCGAACACATTATTTCTTTCTTTTATTTTTATAGTCACCATTATTTATAATCAATATTTTTTTTAATATCTATATTTCTTACACGTATTAGTGTGTGCAAATCAGAAACAACTTTGTGAGAGAACAAAGATGCACCGGGTTTTGGGACGGGTCGGGTCTTACCCTGACCCGTATGGATCTCGGACTGAGGTGAAAATCTAAATGCGCACCGGGTCTACGGGGCTGGTCTGGGGCATGGTTTAAAAACTCGGGTCGGGTATGGAGCATGAAAAACCCGTCCAACCCGCCCCACTACCATCCTTACTTGGGTCGATCTTCACTGTTGCAGAAATTTTTGAGGTCGATCTTGCTAAATACGAAGGCTATAACTGAAGTTGAGGTCGATCTTGCTTAGGTAATTTGTTCTTTCGATATCGATTGTATTTATAGCTATAAAAATCAAATAATTTCAATGCAAAATAACTATAAATCACATTTCTTAAACGATGTTAATTTGAAATTATATTCGAGTCGTTTCGAATTTTTCTCTTTGGTCACTCTTGATTTTGCTGCAAGTTTATTGATTTCCTTCAGTTTAAACTTTAATTGAGTTGATTTTTTTTTCTTCACGAAATCGATTTTTTGTATTGGTTTCGATTCGCTCACCAACGACACTGGTACAATACCATCAAAATTTCGATGTACGATCTGATATCTCAAACTATGCTTTGGACTTGAGCTTTATATAAGTAGGATATAAGCTTAAGTTGAAATAAATTGCATTTTTTTAATTTTTTTAATTAATATGTTAATTAATTAATCAAACTACAAATATTATAGATTACATATTGAAATAGCATTAATTATCTAATAAATATTGAAACTATATAATTAACCACGACGAATTATTTAATTCAAAATTGCAAATTATATATTTGAATAGTATAAACTGATATGAAATATATTTATAAATGCTATGTGCTCTATAATTTAAACCTCTTAATTAATATTAGAATTTATTAGCTTAATATTTTATATTACTTAATATTATATCATAAAACAACATAATACCAAAAAGTAAGCAATGGGGCAACTATTGAAACAAAAAAATGACACAATATGTTCTAACGGTTGGATCTCATTGTGTTTAAATAAGAGGTTGAAATCAGACGGAAACTTAATGGTTCAGATCTATTGTTTCACAAATTGTGCCATCAATCTGTGTTTCAATAGACTTTCACATTATATAATTATAGAATTTGACACTAATTCTACTTCAAATATCACTTCTACCTCTATTTAAACTGTTACATCGTCAATTTTTCTTTTTTATGTGCACACACATCCTCATTAATTGATTGAGTTATATTGAGAATGATGTGGTTGAAGGAGGATGAGCTTATCCATAAATAGTTAGTGAGGATAATGGGTTAGGGTAACATGGTAAGACATTATTCAAAAAAGTTAAATAAAGCGTTTTCTATTTTGTTGTGCACAACTTGTGGTGTTCGGGGATTACTTGTTCTTCTAGGAGAAAGTTAAATAGTTGTGTCAGTTCATGAATCCATATCTAACGAGTTATGAAAAGAACAAATTAAAGTTCACAAGAAATAGCATCGCTTTTTTAAAATACACATCAAACTATCTAAATCTTCTTCTTATTTTTTGTTGATCATTACAACATTCAAGGAAAAAGTCTTGTGATATTCTTATTCATATGCATTGTTATGTTTCAAATAATGCAAAACCAACCGAATACATCATTGATTCTCATTATTCAATATTTTTTATTATATTATCATCATCATTAGTAACTATCAAAACAATTCAAAAGCTATATTTATTTATAAGCGAGATTTATATTTTAGGAGTGCAATTGAACCTAACTCTATTTGCATATGTAGGCACACATGCATATATGAACATACATGCGGGGTCGCATGTGCTTGTACACATAGAGACACAAATGTGTGCGCGCACGCGTGCAAGTGCCTAAAAAATTATTTGATGGCAAAGTGTATACTTGAGAGACGAGATGGCAAATAGTCCAATCTGGTTGGCGGTATAAATTTCTTTGATTTTGTCATGTGTACCGAGGACATGCCCACATTCCTCGGATTATTTCTTAGAGAAAATAATAATAATGTGCATACATACATGTTTACACATACATACACACATATATAAAAGAAAAGGAGAGAGATGAGTTCCACATCCCCATTCTTTAGATTTTTCAAATCCCCCATTGACTTTTCATACATAAAAATTTCAAAATAAACCAATATTACATATAAAATCTTTAATAGGTGATGCTATCAATATCATCAGCATTTTTTACTATTATTTTAATACTGTTGATTAGGACAAAATTTTTGAGTCAATATATATTATTCAGTATATTCTAAACCCTCGAATGGAAATATTGTTTTGGACAAGACATAAAGTACCGGCTGGTACACCGAAACTTCGGTTTAGTACATCAAAATTTTAGTCATACCGGATAGATACCGGTGGTCACCATCAGTCCAAAAGTGGAAAACAAATTTGGTTTAGAACCGATTAACTTTTAAAAAAAAACCAAAGAGAAGATAAGGAAACAACGAGCTAAAGATGATTCATACTATAAGAGTTTATAAATTGGAAAAACTAAACATTTAATACTTACCACTACGGAAAGCAAGCCTATTCTTTGAATTGCACCTCAAATCGGGCTTCTTGCAGTATTTTGTAGTGGATTTCCGTTTCCTTTTCTTTTAATTTTTGTCAAAATTAAGACCTAGTGTTTGCCAGAGTTGGAGATTTTATGTTTGCCCTAGTTTTATCGAGGGGGTTAGAGAAGAATTAAGCGGGGAGAGCAAAAAATGAGCGGTTTTACTACACCTAGGATTGGGTTGTTTTTTGGTTGAGCTTTTTATTTATTGTGCTTAATTATTTAAGGGACTATTAATTGGCGGTGAATTGTTTAATTAGTATATCGTTTAGGTCATTGTGTTAATTAGGGTTGGATAGTATATTTAGTTGGTAAGCAATTCACTTAAGTTTTAGTTTAGTTTAATTTAGGGATTTTAAATTAATTTAATATAGTTCACCATAGTTTAGGTGATGCACTTCCATCACAAAAAAACTGAAATCAAATCTGTCCGATATTTGATCGAAACAACAAAAAATCGAATACATACATACATACATACATACATACATACATACATACATACATACATATATATATATATATATATATATATATATATATATATCATTTTCGAAATTTGCGGATGATAATGAAATAGATAGATTATTAGGGATGCGCATCACATGGGAGATGTGGATTTCAATCTCCTCAAAATCTTGTATATTTTTTTTATAATTTTTGTAGAAACAGTTAATTTGGTATTGATATCATCTCTATGAAATTTTGTGTAATTTCGAAACACCTAACCTGTTCAAATCACATTTGCAATCAATAGTTAAAATAAATAATTTCAACGGTTTATATTAACATGTATTCGAGGGAGATAAGAGTTTCAAAATGGCATAAAAGCTTGTCTTTATTGTCAAAAATCTTGAAATCTTACTAGTCAAATCTCGACCCAGATCGGATTTCTCCATTTATGTTTTGATTTATATTTCTGTTCAAACATAGTTAAAACTGCAATCAAAAAAACATTCAACTCGGATTAACATATTTAATATACTTGTTTGGATTCACAACTAACATTATACTTTTTTTTTCAAAATAAAATATAAGTGAAATAAGAGAGAAAATTGAGTTTTAAATTTAGTTGTACAACTTCAAACATCAAAATCAATTTCAAAATATGTAAAAACCTTAAAATATGGATCCTTTTAAATCTTACGATTTACGATTTGAATCATATGTCGATTTAAAGTTTGAACTTTAAGATTTAAACCCATTTTGAAAACCATATGGATGATCATGATAGCAACAAGATTGTAACTTTTTATACAGTACTTTAAAAATCTCTAAATACATCAAATTTAAAAGAAGTTTCAAGGGGTTCAAAGAAAATGGGATGTAGATCCTTGCCATATACATATACACATACAACATATACATGTACACACACACAAATGTACAATATATATACATGCACCATTGTTATGTGAATTTTTTTCAACATTCAGAATAAAGCATTTGCGCGTTCCAGAATGATAAAGCAAATGATGACAAACGATCATAATCTCATCGAAATCCGTATTCATATTAAGGAGGTTTGATCGTTACAAGTAGTGGGATTAAACAACATAGGAGAGTGGACCCCCAGAGGGGTCCAGATCATCCGAATGCCATTAAACTTTGGTAAATGATAGCCAATAACATTTGGAATGCAATGAAGAAAGTTTCGTCGAGTTATGGCAAATATGATTTTGTTATCTAAAAAGTGACTAGGTAAGTTAGAACTGTTATTTAACAGACTTGTTCTATTTGGAGTACGCAATAATACAGAGTGGCAAGTGTGATAATGATCAAAGAGATGATTGGAAAAGTTGTAATGGGAGTGCGAGAGAAGGATGCAAAAGACCACAACCAAACCAGAGGTGGAACAAATGAGGTACAGAAGATTGAAGAAGCTATGGATAGCCTGGAGCTGCATAAGAGGTAGACTCAGCTAGGGGGCTCACCCCGTGTCGACCCAAAATATGGGACAAGCAGGCGTAGCCGACCGTGCCATATGCTGAACCAGGCATGGGCAGCCAACCCTGCCACTTGCCGAGCTAGACATGAGTAGTCGACCCTGCCACATGCTCCACTTCTCGAGCCTGTTCACTTCACTCCTTACCCCCCAAGTAACCGACCCTCCTACACACCACTTCCCGGGTCTGTACTTCACTTCCTGAGCTGTACTTCACTTCCTGAGCCAGTCCACTTGCCCGAGCTACTACATCATTGCTGTCAAAAATCTTAAAAACTCACGATTTGAAACCCTCTTTCAAATCGAATCTCTCATTTTACGATTCGATTTATATTCCGATTCAGATCCAGCTAATATCGCGGTTTAGAAAAAAACATTCAGTCTAAATTAATATATTCAATATAATTATTTGGATCTGGATCTACAATTCCAATTCAAATAATTTCATATATAATAAAATTGGAACAAGAAATAAAATGAAGTTTTAGTTCAACCGTAGAAGTTCAAACATCAAAATCAATTTCAAAGTATATAGTATGGATTTTTTGAATTTACGATTTAAATCCCATTTCGATTTATAATTTGAATTTTACGATTTACGATTTGAATCTCATTTTGAAACCTTGTACTACATAAACAAGAAGAATCAATCAACGAAGACCAATCCTCACTTCCCCCCCTTTCTTGGATTTGTTTCAGATTCGACTTTCAACAACATATTGAGATATTTTCCCCTTGACTATGCTCTCAAGTGTGTCGCGAAGTGCCTAAATAGGCACTACTGCAATTTTGGGCGCTCCATTTTTTTTTGCTTTGGCGCTATATTCCATCTCATGTCCGAGACATTGGTTGAGCGTTAAGTTTTCTTGGGACGGTAAGAAAATTGTTGTTTTGGTATAACTTTTTTTCCCCTTTGACTAAATTAAATATTGTTACACTAAAAAGACTCAATTATTTTATTTATTTATTGAAGCTAATCATCTCTAATATAATTTCAAAATATATTTACACCTTATATATTTCATATCAAGATATATAGAAAATCATTCAATGAATATTCATTTTATAATTTGAAATAAATGGACAATTTTTATGTTTTCCGAAGCTTATATAATTAGTTTTGTGGTTCAAAAAAATAATAAACATAAAATGATAATTACTCATTAACTTTTCATTTCTTCGAAATTTGATTTTAATGGTTCTTCCTTTTATTTTCTTATTACATTTAATTTAAATTCTGTTTTAAATAATTTTGGAATATAACCTAGAGTAATCTACTACAAATAAAAATAAAAATAAATTGTTCATGATATTCGTGATCTTATGAAGTTGTGATTATTATGTTTACAGATATTTAGTTATTGTTATGGCATAAATTTCATACGTATAAACATTATTATGTATAAAATTTATTATTGTTGTAAACTATAATACTATTTAAAAAAAAACATTGAGGATAAACTTTAACTATTTTTTTGTGTGTATTACTGATATTACAATAATGAATAATTACGATCTTAACAACACAAATTGAGTTTCTCACTGTATATAGTTATTGTCTTCTTGTTACTTGTTGCAAAATTTATATGTATCAACTTACGTAGCAAACGCTTACTTTTGTACTCCGTTTGGCTTGGTCTTTAAAGACATTCTTAACGCCAAGCACTTCACTCCGCTCCACCTCAAAAAGCATAATCAGTTGATAACCATTCCCAAGGCATCTCAACTAATTCTATAAATACGGAACCTCTAATAGAAAAGGGATCGATTCAGACATTGATGGAATTCTGCCGAACTTGAAATTCTACCATTTTTCATTGAATTTGGATGTTGTATTCTAATTAATCCAAATATAGTAAAATCAACAACAACAAATATAAAGTGGATGTAGCTCTCATTATCGAAAATTTCATGTGCTGTTTATTTCTTTCCTTGTTGCATCTTCAGTTTATACGCTATTTTAACATATGCGTGTGTACACACACATACATATATACATACACATATTCTACACTGTTCCGATCTGAATACAAGCGTGAACCGGCAATCTAAGATTCAACAATCTTCACAACAATCAAAATCTCAAGTCTAGGATTGCGTACCAGATCCCGGGCTTAATGAGCAATTTTTTTTCGGGTGTTTGGTCATTTTGGGCCAAACATTTCGGTATCTTCACTTAGAACTAAATCCAAGTTAGACCTGGTTTCTTGTTGTTTTGAGAACCTAAAATCCTGCTGTAATAAGTAATGATAAAGCTGCTGCTCAGAAAGCATGGACCAAGAAAGAATCCTACCATCGCTGAGAAATCGAACCATGGGGGCAGCCAAGGGTTTACCCCTAACTTGATTAAGCCAACTGATGCCGTAACCAGAGGGGAGGCGAATGACATGCTCGTCAACTTGCTCGCTGCCCAGCAACAAGCAATGATGCATCAGATGTTGCAACCACTTGTACAAGGCCAGACCGTTCATATGAATGGAGAACCAATGTGGTTCGTTTAGACCCTGCCAACAAAATCGGGCATCTTTGGAACATGAAACAGCATCTTTAGACCACCCAAGAGAAGATGGATCCAGAATGAATGCATCGGTTTGAGGAATTCAAGATCTACAGTTTAGAGCTTTACCACTTTACTAATGGTGCTAGATCATGCAAGATTAATTTACCAGTATTCTGAATGTTTAATTTTTTGTAAATGTTTCTGAGCAGCGCAAGATAAAAAAAATGATGTATGATTTCACATCTGATTACTGTATGCCCTATAGGATGTTCACCATGCAGGTCAACCAATGCCTGGGGAGGAAGAGGAAGATATCATAATGACAACTACTCAGAACTCTCTTCTCAACATTACTTGTCCGATAACTGGAAAACCAATCATTGAACTCGAAGATCCTGTTCGATGGTAAATCTTGAAAGCACCACGTTTTATAAATTATAGTAGTTTTTTTTTTTCCCCATATGATTTAGCCTTTGTTGCTTTGTAATACCGTAGCTGTAACATTTGTCCAATGCTAACCATGCAACATGCATTGGTTTTCTTTACATAACAGCATGGATTGCAAACATATATACGAGAAGAACCCAATACTTCACTACATCAAGACAAAGAAACCAAAGCCTGAATGTCCTGTTGCAGGTAAATTTCTGAGTCCTTTTATAGTTTGTCTAACTGTAACAATTTGATATATACAATGGAATTTTTTTAGCTTTTGCATGAAATTGAACGGCTAAAATGTTTACTTAATAGGGTGCCCGAGAATATTGCATGCGAGTAGAGTTGGTTGTGATCCTGAACTGCTGATTGAAATAGAAGAGATGCGTGCAGCAGCAGATAATGGACAAGTGCAGGCCACTGCAGTTGAAGATTGTACCGAGATAGATGATGTTTAGATCGTATGTTTCCTTATTAACTATCAACAAAGTTATGTTATACATTTGACTCATGAATCAATTAGGATGCACCTTGCTAACTTGAATTTTAAGGTAGACTAGTTTTAATATAGTTTTGGCTTCTGTGCTTTAGATACGATCTCATTGTTTATTGAATTCTGGTCATCTATTGAGGAGCAAGCAAAAGCTTCGATCAGGAAAAAGTACTACTTACAGATGACATTCATTCAATTGGAGAATAGCCCCTGTAAAAAAAAGACAAACGAATAAAACTGGAAATAATTACGATTACTCGAGTTTTGCGTGTCATGATAGCATGCAACGAAAAGCCTTTCTATGGGAATGTAGCGTTGGATCTCAGCTTTTGGTATAAACAAATATCGGTCAATATCTATTTTGGAAAAATATCGCAATGCAGAACAATGGTTTATTTTTTTTAATTTGGTTTATTTTTTAATTTGGTTTATATTTTTAAAATTTTTAAAATTTTATTTTGTGCCTTTTTTTTAACAAAATTATCGGTTGAAATAAATTAAAATCGTTGTGTATCTTTTTCTTAGAATTAATATTTCTTATATGTTCAATAAATGCCGCATTTGGAATCAAAGGTACTGAACACTGTTACATTATGTAATTAAATTTTTTAATCAGTTTGTAGAGCGAATGTCTGTCGCCAGGCATGCAGCGAGTAATTATTTATTTGGTAGTCGCTACTCAAATAATTACAATCCAATTATTTTTAGTTGTGTTGCACTGTTGATTCATGTACAAAACTTGCATAAAAAATGAGTTATGCAAAAAGGTCATATTTAAGAGAAATTACGCAAAATATTTGCTTGGTAATATATGTCCCGTCGTGCTAATTATGTTTTTTATCAAAACAATCTACTTCACCCACCATTGGGTTACTCTACATTAAAATCAAGGTCATTTGTTGTAAAAATCCTTGTTGGTTTTCATCTAGATCTCGCATAGACGTTAGGTGAGAATGTCCAGTCATCCACCTAGTTCCGCCTAAGTGGGCTTACTAGGTCATTTAATCAACTAAACGAATATATAAGCATTGGTCAGATACTATTTGAGGCTTGGTTTCTCTATGTGTATATGTGCTAGTATAGGTATTCTTATCTTCTTGGTTGCTTCAAAGCTCAACTAGATCCACACACTCCCAATTTTGATTTACTAATACTACTCCCAATTTTGATTTACTAATACTAAGCCAAATGTTTAACTATTTCCAAAATACATGAGTATCAAAAATGCTTAACTTGGATTAATCTTCAATTAATCAATCTTAGCCTAACTGATCAAACCCTAATCCATACTTGTAACACAACTAATTTTAAAACCTTGTCCGCACCTAATGTTGCCAACCTCAACTTTTCCCCCCTCTTCTACGGAAACAATAGAATTGATGTGCTGGTAGAAACCTTAAATCCGATCATCAAAAGCGAACTTCTGAACTATCTCTAATATGTAATATCAATCGTCGAGCCGCGTTCATCGACATCAAATTGGACATCTTTGATCATCATTCAGGTGTTTAAGCTAAGTTCAACATTATAGTATTTCGAGATTAAAAAACGAATTAACGAAGAGTTCACAACATTACACCTGCTTAAGATGAAAAAAAAAGCATTAATAAAGAAGTTTACACATAAATGTTCATGCGACGAAAATAATAATATAATTATTTCGTGTTGCTCAAAGTATTTTTGATCATCGATTACAGGTGCGGGATTCTGGGTTGAGGTTGCGAGTTGGGTTAAATCCTTAGGATCCATATTGCATCTGGTTGTGGTTCAGATAGGGCTGGATCACAGATTAGACGAGTTCCAATTTGAAAACATCAATACGGTGTATCCAAACGTCACGTGGGCTACTGGACAAAGAGTGGGATTAGACATCCAAGGCATTGACTGAGAGGTAGGGTTCCTTGTACATGAGCCACAATGCACAGTAGACGCATGGTGGAAAATAATTTGTATTGGTTAGATGGTGGAGCTTTAGAGTAGGAAGAAGAGAAGGCTAGAGGGACGATTCATTTTAGCAACATATAGAGTTCAATTATTTCATTCCTCTCATAATTTTACTAGGGCTGAAGGGATGTCGGCTACTATGTATGGTGAAGCTTTGATCGATATAAATGCTATGAAGATTGCTATATTTATTCAAAGTTTTCACCTGCATTGCAATCTCAGTTAGTGTGATATGTGCATGGAAATAACCTTTGATAACTTGTTAAATATGACCTTATTATTAAATGAGATCCATGAGCACAATCAACCAATACCATTTCATATCGATCCATTCGAGCTTCAGCTCCACGAGTGAGAACGTTCCAGGTCAATATCACCCTTATGCTTAAAGGCCCAGCATCCTTGAACCAATGACCATCTTTTGGTTATCGTCCCTTCAGACCAGCAGGGAGTTGTATTCCCAAAGTCAAGATCCTTCATTGTGCGGATTTCTTGGGAAACAAGTCATGGAAGCCTAGATTCAAAGCCAAACCAATTACCCAAAGAGTGCTTACCAATAAACTGGTTGAATATATTTTGCACATTGATTTTTATTTTACCTAAAGGTGATTTGCAATTTTTAAGATTTTCTTTTGTATTTTTTAGCGAAAAGCATAATATCTGCATTATCAAAAAATATGTTTTCTGTACCTGTGAGATGTATGATAATAGTCATATTTTAATTCATTATTGATATTTTACCCTTTTGCGTGTTATTTTTATTTTTGAAAATTTGTAAAGGTTTTACTTCTTGCAAAAATGTTTTAAAATTTTTATTTCGCGATATTTTTATTTCAAATGGTGCATTATAGTGGTTTTCATAATTGCATTCAATCTGTATGTTTATTTTTATCATTTACACATGATTTTAAAAATTTGCATATGTTTTGTATTTTTATTTTTAAAAGTGCAGATGTTATACACAAAGAATACAGTACATATTTGTGCTCCAACGTTTACAATTTTTGGACAACTTTGCATATTCATTTTGACATAGATTTCATTTTCTCTCTCTCAATAATGCAGGGTGTATGGCACTTTCTATTTTCAAATGTGCATAAAAATTAACTAAATCCTCTAGATTTGCGTGGGATTTGATTCTTTGTTGTTTTGTATTTTTTGAATTTATAAAAAAGAGAATTAGGGGAAATGACAAACTTTGAAAAAAATTAGGCCGAAGGAAAATGAAGTTTTTATTAGACTGAAAGACAAATGCTACTTATAATTAGCATTATATTCAACTTTTACACTATGCAAAATGCTAGTAATATCTAGCATTAAATTCAGTTTTACACTATATAAAATGCTAGTTGTAACTAGTATTGTCCTTCAGCCTAAAAAACGAATTTGTTGTCCTTCAGCCTAATTTTTTTTTAAATTTGTCCTTGTGCCTATTTTTCTGTTTTAAAAATGAATTTGTTGCAATTTTGAAGAGAAAAATGAGATGTTAATGCTTGCAGTTTAGGGTTTCAAAAATGGGTCATTGTTGTGAAATAAAATTAATGGTTGTACTTCCACTCAATAATTCTTGAAAATAGATAACTATTTCCGAAAACCTCCGCCCCAAGAACTATGATACCATCTATTTTAATGATATAAATAAAATAGCCTTCGAAGAAGTTCAATACTTTTAATTTGGTCAAATGGGCCACTACTACCAAAATTGTAAAATAATCAAGAGAATGGAAATTCAATGTTTAGGATATAAAAAACTAAATGCTAGAAAAGGATTTTCCCAAAAGCCCCAACTACGATTACTCAAGCTTATATAGCCTTACCTATCAAGGAGACTCTATCGATGTTGAAATTGGTTATGCATGAAGGTATCATTTCTATTTCACAAATAACTATTAGAGCTCTTTTGATACTACAACTTCTCAGCTTAAATAGATCCTTATTATTAAATCTTCCTTTTGAGGTCGTCAACCCTATAAGAATAGCATCTATTTTATAAAACATAGTTACGTTGATGTTCATATTTTTTGTAGGTCTTTTCCAATTGATTGTTACTACTCCAATTTAAAAGATTCAAAGAATTAACATGAACGATTGGTTTGAATGATATTAGGACATGATGGATTGTGCATCAAGGATGATTTTAATTTAGGATCACCATTATCATTAGTTTTAATATGGATTCTTCTACCAATTTTATCGACTGCGACAACATTTGATGTTTTTTTTGAAAAAATAAGAGAAAATTAAGAAAAATGAGCGTGACGACCATATATAAAAATCCGACATTCAAGACTTATTTTTTTAGAAGCATTAGCTTTAAACGTTTGAAGAATATGTGCATTGACATCTGCTAAATGCGTAAAAGTAAACACCCAACCATAAGTAGTATTATAATGATACATCGTAATGAGATAAAGAAAGATTGCTGAGTTGCCCCCATAAACACTAATATTGGTGGGTATTAGATAGTTCAACAATTCACCCAGTTACTTCTATTGTTCAATTTATCCTCAATAAAATCTGTCATCCTTGCCTTTATGCTCTCTATTTCACCTCTGCCTACATTTTACAAATGGATTGTTTAACAAACATACTTTGATTTCCATGATAAAAACACTCCAGAATTGATGTGGATCATAATTCCAGCCAAGTTCATAGAGAGCAACCACCATCTCATCAGAGGAGGAGGAAGCATGGGATAGAGTGGAGACGGTGGTCTAACATTGGAGTTAAGAGGTAAGTTTAATAGATTAAAGCATGTATTAGTGTGCATGTTGTGCATATATGCACACTGATGCATTAGGTAATAGATAAATATAGGTCAAGTATAAATGGGTTTTGTGGGCTGTTGTATTAATTCAAGTCTACATGGTGTGTGTGTATGTGTGTGTACACACACATGCATGCACGTGCATGTGTGCGCACACATACATGGTGGAAGTGATGTAAAAGAAATCAAATTGAATAACATCTTTTTCGCTTTTCTTTACTTTGCTTTTATATTTTGTGCATTTTCCATCTTTCCCGAATCCACTTTTTTGCCTGAATTTCTGATTTCCCCGACTATCTTATCCCCTTTCGTCCTGATTAAACCCTCATGTACATATTAATTTACCCCTCCTTTCACTTCATTTGCTTCTTCTTCCTCATTATTTGGTTCCTTTCTCTCATTGTTTCGCCAACTTCTTATCGTATCTTGATCAAAACATCATGAAAAACCCCTTACCACATTTTCATTCTCATTTACATTCTTACAAAAATAAAAACATAAAAAAAAGAAAAAAAAAGCCAGCTACAACCCTTGGAGAAGAGGAGCTTAAATAAATCAAGTAGCTAGGAAGATTAAAGTGTAAAGCAAATCTCAAGTTCCTTATCCAAACAAGGTGAATAGTGATCTAAACCATCTTATATAAGTCATCTTGAATGTTTTAATTTGGATTTGAGGTTTAAAACCGTATGATTGGATGGGTGATGATATGGTTTGATTTAACTCCAAGTTATAATTTAAACAAGGATTATTTGAATAATGTAGTTCGGTTTTAAGGATAAAATCGTGCAAATTGATTTCCAAATGCCATGATTTTTTTGAATATGTTATATGAAACATTATTTGGGAGATGGGTTTAAATTTTCATAATATTCCATGCTATGGATAACTTATTATGAATTTTCGAGTGAAAAAAATTGATGTTTTGAGTTTTAATTAATTTAAGGAATTAATTAATTATTTTCGGGCTGAAATCTTATATTATAAAGATATTATCATTTTGGAATTTATATGAATTTCTAAGATCTTTCTCAAGAGATTTGGATGAGTTTTGGATTTAATTAGAAAGATTAATATTTAATGATTAATTAAACACAAGGGGTTAGTTAATAATTTTAATTAAATATTGGAGCATTGGGGATTATAGGCGGTAGCAAATTTTGAAAAGAATTTTATAAAAGTTTTGTTATCCAATAAAAAATTTACAGCATAAGGGGTTAGGTAAAAAGAAATATCTTTACTTAGTTAAAAAATCAATTCTTATGATAATTACATCAACGCCACTTGCCTTCCAAAGCATTGGTGCCTTCGAAAGCATTGATATCTTCGAAAGCATACAATGTCGCTTTTCTTTGAACACTAAGGGAATATGGGTGTTGTTGTATTTAATATATACTAGAATGAAGACGGAAGGGTCCTTCCGCACTAATCAATAGTGTCGAAGGGGTCCCTCCGCATATATGCACATTAACAAGTGTGCACCGCCGCATTAATTGAATCATGGAAAGGACCTTCCGCACAAGTAGATAGTGTCGAAGGGGTTCCTTCTGCTCTTAGATGCTCCACAAGTATGTTAATCAATGAAGACGGAAGGGTGTGCCGCACCAATCAATGGTGTCGATAGCATACCTTCCGCACCTTTATACTTGAGTAAGTCCAACCATAATGGAAGGTAATTTCCACACTAGTTAATAGTGTTGGAAGGGTTCTTTTGCAAGCATGTTTAATTATAGAGGTTGAAGGGTTGTGTCGCACCCAATCAATGGTGTTGACAGGGTCCTACCGCATGTTTTCAAAGAAGTAGTGGAAGGGGCCTTTCGCATTGCTTAAGCAATGATTTCAAAAGGTCATAACGCGAGTAGAGTGGCGAAAGGGACATAGCTGCTTGTTTCGAACTCATTAGTTAAATGGAAGAGGATAGAGGGTTTATTTTCTCTATGATGTCGAAAGGGAGAGTGACGGAGGATAACTCATGATGTCATAATGATCCAAAGGATATAGTCGAAAGCCTTAGTTTTCAAATTAGAGAGCCCTATCTCATTTTTAAAGTAAACACATGGCAATGTAAAAGAGTTTTGAAATGACATTAACTTTGAAATTTTAGAGGAAGCATTCCTTGCTAAAGATAGCGGGTTAAGGGTATTAACCAAATTACATTAGAAAATGATTACAAGGAATTAAACCATGAATGTTTATATTGTTGTATTATTTGATCAGTTGTCATGTATGCTTGTGTAATATCATATTCACTTCATTTATAACCCATAACTTTATTTTAGGATGTTAAAGGCATAATAACGGGGTAGGTTGACCCAGTAGTAAATGTACATTTAATTAACTCTTGTGATTAGAATTGCATCTAGAAGGTCAGATAGACCAGAATATAGGATACCCAAGACTGATCGAAAGATTAACCATTAGACTGGTTCTTAGTAAGCCCATAAAAACTATGTTATGGAAATTGCTATTGGCAGGGACCAATATGGTCTTAGTGATTTCATGAAAACTATGTCCAAAACAGGTTATTGATAGAGATAATAGGTTCATAGTCAGCCCATGAAAACTATAACATGAGAGATGGTATTGGAGAATCCAATAAGTTCGTAGCGACCCCATGAAAACTATGATTGGTTGATATTATTCGTAGACACCAATAGGTTCTTACTTCTTAGTGATCCCATAAAACTATGAAACTGGATAGATAGTTCATAAGCTTAGAACATGTTATTAGTTAGCCCATGAAAACTAATAGGGTAATAATGACCCTAGAAACTATAACTTGACATAGATAGTCAGGTGAATGGGGATGAGAAATCCAGAGCATATTATGTATATACATATCATCACGATTCATTTTGTTATGTGATGTCTTAACTACTGTAGATGCGGGTGCATAGTATGTGGTTATTATAAATTTGGATTAAGATAATAGTGAGGGAAAAACCCATTCTGCTAAGTGGCGTGGTCTCACTAGATATCTATATGGTTCGAGATAGTAGATTATTATTCGCACTAGACTTTTTGTCTGACTCGAAGCCTGTATTTTCCCCCTAAACTCTCGAGTGCTCAATTGATTTTGAGTAGTTTGAGCGTTAAGGTTTCCAGGTTCTGAATATATATAAAGGATCGTTTGAGGATTTTGGGAAAGGCTTTTGATTTTTGGGAAAAATCAATATTGAGTTTTGGAAAGCCTATTTTAAGAATTATCGATTTTGGGATAATCGATTTTTGTGTAAAGGAGCTTTGTATGATATCATACTAGGTGTATGATTTGAGGATACTATATGTATAGTATAAAGTGTTTTGATGATTGCTCTGGGGAAAAAGGCGCTCCCTTGAAATGAACTTCTCAGGAGTGCCACCGGGTGGTGCTGCCTTGAGCCCAGGGGGTTCTAAAGTTGATCCTGTGAGGAGTCCGGACAAAACTAGTTCCTGAGGATTATTGGGTAGCGTAAGTCGATGGCGTTGATGCCTACAGAGGCATTTGGGTTATGCTGTGACGACAATGTAACTCGATGTCGCTGCGATCTACTGTGGGGACCATAGCGAAATCGTGTGGAGGATGAGTGTCAACGGTCTACACTTGATTTTGCCGGGAAGGCAACGCAACATCGGTAGACTGCGATCTATGGTCAAGTGGAGTGGAGAAGTTTCATTTTTGGCAGCGAAATTCGATGGCGCTGATGCCTACAGTTATATGGGTTTTTGTTGTGATAGCTACGTAACCCCAGTTATAGCTGCGATCTGTCGTGGGTTCCATGGTGTAATCGTGGGGCGCGGAGGCCTACAGTTATCTGTGGATTTTGTCGGGACGACAACGTAATCATCGGGTTAACTGCGACCATGGATGAGGGTGATGGTTTCCAGAGCGTCCTCAGCAATGATATTTCCTCTATTTTCAAAATCTGTATTCAATGTTTTTAATAAAATTATTTTTCAAGTATTTTCACTGGGTGTTGAAAACGGGTTTGCCAAGTACTTATAGGTTTTCAGTCCTACGCCTGATCAACGTACTGAATTTCTGTGAGAACAAGGATGGACTGGTTGAGACATCGAGTTATAAAAGTATTTTTATTAAAAACTATTTTAATAGTAATATCTGAATTTAAAAGCATTCCTAAATTTTTTTAATATTAAGATGTTGAAATTTTAGGAGATTAAAAGGGAAAATCCAAACTGGAATTATAAAATAAAATTGGAACTCGGGAAATTTAATAAAGTGATTCTGTAATAAAATTGAATCTTGTTATAGAATTGGAGTAAGCTAATTAACAAAATAACTACTTGATTGAGTATGTTAATAAAATTTAACTCGGTTAAATAAAATGGATTGTAAGTTAATAATGAGGTTGGAAATGAATTCGAATTATAAATAGAATTCGACTTGGATTTGATAATGCATTAAATCAGAAGAGATGTTGTAAAATAAAATAGAGTTGGATTGAAAATGTGATGGTTTGAATTACAAATAAAATTCAAAGGTGATTTGAAAAATATTTAATGAAATTTGTAAGTAAATTAGATATAAGAGAAGTGTCGTCATATGGAATTTATTTATAATAGACATGGTTTAATTGCAATAAAATCCAAGTGAATAGAAAAAAATTGAGAATGGACATGTATTAATAAAATAAATTTGAAAATGAATTACGTAAGCAAATTAAAAATTTTAAAACGGGTTAATTGAGTTGAATGATAAATGGATGAAGTCTGATTGATCAGACTGAACTTAAATTTGGTGATATATTAATTTGAAGAATAAATGAGTTCAGTATGTGGTTGGATATTATTTTGATAAATTGAGAAGATGAATTAAAATTTAAAATTTAAAATGGATGGGCCTACTGAATTTAATGGAAGTTGGTTAAATGAGAATCAAATAGAAGTAGACTTAAGTTTGATGTTGGAATAAAATTAAGTAAATTCACTTGAGTTTAAAATTTATGGAAGCTTGGCTTGGGATAAGAGTGAAAGCCCATCCACTAAAACTTGGATTGAATTAATTTGAGAAATGGTTATGAATTTATAAGTATTGGATATGCTAAGTTTAATAAATTGTTTTGAAGGAAACAATTGCGGAAATGAAATGAAATGCAATGCATGGTTCGTAAATAATTTAGAAAGGAAATGGAGTTAAATGCAGAATGAGTTGAAATTAATTTAAAATAGTTTTAATCTAACAATTATTGTCGGCGATTAAATAAAATTGATTCTGAATCATTTGAAGTGAATATGAGCTTGTTTGGATTATAAATCAATGGAATGTCAGAAATTGAATTGTGAACCATTAAAACTTGAATGAAACGACATATGAATCGGTTGGAAGTAATTGGAATTAGCTTTAAATTATATAAATCGCTTATGTTAAGCGTTTGGTGTTTGTTGTTTTCGTAATGCTTGTTGTTTATGTAATTCTTGTGTTTAGCTATTGAAAGTAAGTGTTAGGTTAATAAATTTTTGTATATGGCACTTGCGTATTTAAATTGAGTAAGTACAAGTACAGGGAAGCCGTTTGGCTAGATTTGGGGTATGCTAATTGCAAAATAAATAAGCTGCTTGCTTAAAATGCTAAATAAGGTACGCCTACGCAATAAAAATAGGAAATATGAACTATTTTTGCTTTTTCCGACCATGTGGGTCGATGTATATATATTTATATCTCTTGTCAAATTGCAAAAGCTCCTCCGTACAAAGGAGACTCTGCCAAAATTTTTTGAAAATTTTGGGAGTTAGAAAATTTTTGGGAAAATTTTTGTTAACAACAAAACAATTTCAAATTTGAAAATTTAAAACAAATTAGTAAATGAACTAATATGAATCAGTTATAAGTGAAAGATAAAACTAATTTGAATTCATATGAAATGAGAGAGATAATTTGAATTGAAGTAGGTATGATGCATATGGGAGGAAATGTATAAATGATTGGGAAGGTTACGATTGGATATTATTGATAAACAAGATATGCAGGTATTAAAAAGGGAAAAGGAATTGGATTTGATTCCAAAGGATAATTTGTATTGCCCGACAAAAAGGTACGTATTTAAATTTCTAGATGAAATTGGATTGGGTTTTTGATGTAGCCACTTGGCTTTTGTTTTCTTTTGGTATTTGGGAGCCCGTAGAGGCCTTTTGTAGTAGTACCGAGCTAGCCGCGTAAAGGAGACGCTAGCAAAATTTTTCGGGAATTTAGGGATTAGAAAATTTTTGAGATAATTTTGATAGTTCAAAAAAATTAGGTTGTAAATTGACATTTAAATGATTGAGAAAAAGGGGGTATCGTTTGATACTGTGGAAGAGTTTGGGAGGTTAGTAAGAATAATAAAGGGGTTTTATGAAAGATAATTGGTAAGTTGTAGAACTGTTTGGTTTTGGAAAAAAGTAGACAGGTATGGGACATTCTTCCTGATTAGTAATTTCGGGGACGAAATTCTTTTAAAGGGGAAGGAATGTGATGACCGGGAATTTCTAACAAATTTAATTTGAATAGTTAGTTGATTTTAAAATATTTAAATGTTAATTTTAACTTGAATTTTAGGATATCAATATTTACTGGATAATTAAATCATTGAATTGTATAGTTTAAATATTGAATTTAATAATTTAAATTGGGTAAATTGTTGAATCTGAGATTTTAAGCCTGTTTAAAATATTTTGAAGGCTTATAAAATCTATAATGATGATACTGAAGATAATAGAATGGTTGAAATTTAATATAAAGGTACTTTGTTCAATTTTAATAATATATTGTTTAAATTGAATTTAAAAATAGCCTTCCGAGGCACAGTCTCGGAATTCGACGAAACCAGTTCCATGGGATCCGTAATAGTTAGTTATTAACGGGTTTCAATTTTCGTAGCCATCGGAGTTGTCGTTTGACCCTGGCAGCTCAAAACGCTTAGAACTATTTTAATCGATTTAATTTAATATCGATCGTTTAATTCCGTAACTCACGCATATGGTTGAATTAGCTTCCGAAACATGTTCCATTATGTTCGAAACGCGGGTAAAACCTTATAAAAGTCCTTCAGCACGTCTGATTTGGATTTGGGTTTTCGCGTAAGCTTAACGAGACGATTTGAAAAGTTTTATAATATAATAAATTATGGTCAAATCGGTCAGAGATATTTTTATTTACAAAACGTTCTCAAGAAGCTTTCCCTTATCATTGTCTATTTCCCGTCTTGCTCTCAGATCAAGAAGGAAAAAAAATATTTATACACTTACGGATTTTTATTATATACACATATAGGATGGTGGTTTCAGATTTAATTATAGCTTTGCTTACCGTTAATTAAAGGAAGAAACTTTAAATCATTTTTGTTATTTATTATATATATATATTATTTATTTATCAACTTAATTTAATTTCTAAGGATTATTCAAGGGAAAATTTGGTTTAATTAAATTATTTAGATTAAATAATTAGATGCAATTTACTTTTCAATTAGTTCAAATGCTAATAGATTGTTTATTCAAGGTAAAAACCGGGAAACCAAGTCGAAATTGAAATGGACTGCAAATCAAATTTCAAAGGTGAGTAATCTCATGCCATGGATTTTATTTAAATTTAAATGTTTAAATATAATTGGATGAATGATTGAATTGGTTGGATGTGTACCTATGATCTAGTGATTTTAGATTTGGTTGTTTCTCGATTTAATTGTGGTTTGACTCGAGATATTTGGGCTTTAAATGGTTTTAAACTTAAAGCGTAAATAGGAAAATGGTTCTGTTTAAAATCAAATAGGGTTTAAGGATCGATGATTCATTAAATAGGTAAGATAATTTAAATAAAAAAAATTCTCTAATTAAATTAATTAATGATTTGGGTTAATTAATTAAGTTTATATTAATTCGGAATGATCATTTGATGGTTTAATAAGAAATTACTTAATGTAATAAATTAAGTAAACCTACTGGGGTGATAAAACGAGAGATAAATTAAGTTAATTAAATTAAGGGGAATCGATTCATTTAATGAAGTAAATGAAAGGGTGGATAATCACAGGTTGAGATAAATCAAGAAAAATTAATGCTTGTGGTTCAACTTAGGATCAATGATTAGATGTAATTAGTTTAGCTGAGGATGGATTGAAATATAATTGAAAATTGTAAGCTTATAAAATTTATGTTGTAATTAAAGATTGGTAAATTGGAATTTGTTAATCCATAACAAGTGATGTATGAAGGCTTAATTAATATAAGTATTTAAGAATTAATTTAAATTAATATAGTTAATAAATTCATGAGAAAATTGTGATGATTTATCGACTTTGGTTAAATATAATTAATATTGGAAAGTTGAATAAAGATAGGTGCTTGAATGGAATTGAAGGAAAATTAATTTAGGTTGATTGATTAAGAGGAATATTGCAGGGATGATTGAATTATTTGATGTGAATTAAGTAATTTGACAGGGTAAAGAATCTAAGTGATTAGAGGTTAGAAATTCAACTAGAGTCAATTGAATCAATTTGGAAGCGATAAAATTTGCTTATGACTGATTGATGGGTATTGGATGTTTTGAATGAGTAGATATCTCAGATATGAAATGTTGTGTATTTCATTTGAATAACTTGGAATTAGGATGACATGAGTTTCGTAGAGGCCGGGGTCGGGTGTGGGAAATACCCGAAACCTCTTCGAATTTTTAAAAATTGATTTGTGAAATCAATAGGCAAGAATGAAATGATTTAAGTAAATTGGATTATTTTAACTAAATTTGGTACCTAGAAAATTGCTTGTGAAATAAGTGATGTCTATAATAACTTTTGTAGTCGTAAATTGTTATAAGTTACCCGGGATGAGTTGTATACTTTTGTATTCCATGTTAGATGGGTTTACTCACGCTGGTTTCCAGCCTGACCCGGGTGTTACTTTGGTATAATGCTCGGGTCAGACCGAGTATTACAGATTTTCAGGTAGGTACGTTCTGGAACTCAGGAGGCGAGCTGGATGGCGGTATCGTATAGAGTATTCCGCTGTATTTATATTATTGTTAATCTGAGTCATGGTAATTGTAAATATTCAGTGACTGTATATAATGTGAAAACTCTGATGTATATTAAATGTAATCGACAGATATAGTATTCTTTTGTAAACTGTTGTTATTTATTATTATATTTTATCCGCTGCGAATGTGAGATGTTTGGTGTTTCTGTTCTTCTCCTTCTATCTCTTTCTTCTTTTTCATAACTATCTGGAATTTTCGAGTTGGAAAATTTCGGGTCGTTACATTCTCCTTTAGACGAATAAGCTTCCGAAGATGTGGAGGAGGCAAGCTAGCTATTAGGAGTTCTTTCTATTTGATTTCGGCGTGTAAGTGGATGTAATAGCAAAGTTATTTAGTGCCTATATTTAGACTCAGATCAATCAAGCGGGGATCTTCATATGTCGCTCTTGGCATAATTTGTAATAATTATATTTCTTCGAATGTGATTTACAAATTAGGATTATGTAATGAATCTAAAATGCGATTTGAAATGGAATGAAAAATTTGTTTTAAAATTGAGTTTATCATATCCATGTGTTTCTGGTATATCAATATATCTAACATTACCACATTTGGCCACCGAAAAATAATAATTATAGATGACTGCAACATCTGTAGCGATTAGTTTTGAGCTTCTAAATAGGGGATGTTACAAGTTGGTATCAGAGCATAGGTATATGTAAATTTAAAACAAATTTGAACCTAAAAGATTTTCAAAACATAACCCCAATAAATTAGAAAATGAGACTGCGGTTTGGGTTATCGCTATAGTAACGTACTTACATTTGTCATATATATATATATATATATATATATATATAAGTACGTATTCCCCTCTCACTTAAACCATTTTTCTATATCTTACTAAGGTTCGTATGCAGATATACGAGAAAGAAAGATACAGAGGCAAGAAAAGGAAGAGGAAATCTAGGTGGAGGAAGCACCACTACTAATGGAAATGCTCGACCCAATACTTGGAGTTCAGGTCGATAGGCAAATGCTAATCCAAATGCAAATGCCAACGTAGGTGTTAGAATCCCTCCAGTAGATATGAGGATGATGTATCAGTTCTTCGTTAAACTGATGCAAGCTAGAGCAGCTGTAGGAGTAGATGGAGGGAATGCCATGAATATTGGAGGAGCTAATCCCATGGCCCCAATCGGCAATAACTATGCCAATCTGAGCAGAGATTACACCAGTCTTGGTTGGAAGTCATTTCTTAGAACGGAGGATGTTGTCGAAGTAGAGAATTGGCTTCTGCACTGTGAAAGAATCTTTGCTAATTTGGGCTTGGAGGATGAGAAGAGGAGGAGACTTGCTTCTAGGTAGTTGCAGGGAGCAGCACTTTGTTCATGGAATGGTATTGCCATGGGAGTTCCAGAAGAAGATTTGACTAGGGTAGAGTTTCAAAGTTTATTGGAAGAGAGGTTCTTTTCTAAAGTTACCAAGTCAATATTGCTGAGAAAGTTCATCGACCTAATGCAAGTGAGATGTCGGTGATTGAGTATGCTACGAAGTTTGAGGAGTTATCCAAATACAGATACGCCATGATTGACACTGTTATTAAAAGGAATGAGAAGTTTATTCAAGGGTTAAGACTCGAGATTGCTAGGGCGACTATGCCATACCTCCGTGACCCAAGCAATGTCATAGCGGAGATGGCCATTAGGAACGAAGAGATGCTCTTTGCGTTTAGTAAAGAGAAGTCAGTTGAGGTTCAAGATCCCTCAAGGAAATAAGAGAAAGTTTATTTGGTCCGACGAATACGAGGAGGTGTTCCTTAAGTTAAAGCACTTGTTGACCAACGTGCTTGTGTTAGTAGTTCTAGATAGGAATTAGGGATTAATGGTATATATAGATGTATATGGAACCAGATTAGGAGCTGTATTGATGCAAAAAGGTAAAGTTATTGCCTATGCTTCACGACAGCTTAGATCGCATGAATTGAGATATCATACTCATGATATAGAGTTGGTAACAGTTATCTTCTCCTTGAAAGTACGGATATATTATCTCTTAGGAGTGGGATTTGAGTTATACACAGATCATAAGTTCTTAAGGTACTTATTCTCTCAGAAGGAGTTAAATACGAGACAACAGAAGTAGTTGAAGTTTTTAGCAGCTTATGATATTTTTATAGAGTATATGCCTGGAAAGGAAATAAAGTAGCGGATGCTTTTAGCAGAAAACATCAGAATGTGCTGTTAGCTATGTTAGAAGAGTGGAAGTACCTAGAGGCTTTGTCTACCTGTAGTGTGCAGTTAAGATCAACTACTTGTTCTAGTCAGAGCACTGCCATGTTATCCTGCTTGGAAGTCCGATTAGTTCTGATGTAAGGATTTCTTCTAAGCAGAAAGAGGATCCATTGTTGGTCAAGAAGATTAGAAGGCTTGAGGTTGGATCTAAGATTGATGATCTAAAATTTTTTAGTCTTGACCAGAGGAGATGGTTGAGAAAGAAGGAACGATTGTGTATTTCGAATGTTGGGGACCTAGGGAGAGAAGTTATTAGGGAATGTTATCGATCAAAGTTTACGATTCATCCTTGGGGAACCAAGATGTATCAGTATATGAAGAGGAGTTTCTACTAGGAAGGTATGAAGAGGGATGTTGGCTTATTGGTAAAGCAATATGCGAACTATCAATAAGTGAAGGTCGAACATCCGAAGCCGAGTGGGCTGCTTCAACCTTTGGAGATACCAGATTGGAAATGGGATTCGATATCCATGAATTTTATAGACGAGTTGCCAAGGTCGAATCAAGGAAATGAAAGCATATAGGTCATAGTGGACAGGTTGACCAAGAGTGCACATTTCATTCTAGTTAAGTCAACAAGGACGACACTTGTTTTAGCTAAGTTGTTTATGAAGAACATAGTTAGACTATATGGGATTCCTAGCAGTATAGTCAATGATAGAGATACTTTATTTACCAGCGAGTTCTCGAAAGAGTCTACAGGATGTGTTAGGTACCAAGCTCAAGTTGAGTATGCTTATCACCCTCAGACAGATGGGCAGACAGAGAGAGTCAATAAGGTACTCAAGGATTTGTTGAGAGCTTGTGTGCTATTTTTTGGTGGATTAAGGGAAGATCACCTACACTTAGTTGAGTTTTCCTATAATAACATTTATCAGATTAGTATAGCAATGACACCTTTCGAAGCTTTGTATGAAAGGCCATGCAAGTCACCAGTATGTTGGTTGGAAACCAAAGATAGATTAGCCTTAGGTCCAGATCTGGTAGGAGAGACAACGAAAAAGATTGAGTTGATTCGAGGTTGGATGAAGGAAAAGAGTTACGCAGATAAGAGGCATGAGGATTTAGATTTTTCAGTTGGAGATAGGGTTTTCATTAAAGTATCACCGATGATGGGAGTGGTACGATTCAAAAAGCTAGGGAAACTAGTACCGAGATATGTTGGACCATTCTCAGTTATAGAGAGGATCGAAAAGCTCGTATACAGAATAGAGTTGCCGAGCATTTTGGTAGGTGTCCATGATGTGTTTCATGTGTCTCATCTTCATAAGTATGTGCATGATCCAGAGACAATTATACCTCCGACTGCATTGGAAAACTTAATAGTAGAACCGGATCCTACTTTTGTTAAGCAACTAGTTTGTTTGTAGCGAGAGATGAGAAGAGATTAAGAAATAAGACAGTCAAGTTGGTGAAAGTTTAGCAGAGTGACAACAGAAAGGACTGTACTTAGGAGACATAAGACAGGATTAAAGATACTTATCCCGATCTATTATAAGGGTATGTCCTATATTTGATATATATATATATGTATGTATGTATGTATATGTATATGTATAGACTGTATTCTAGTCAGGTAGGCTAGTATGGTAGGTAGGAGATGATACAGATGATTGCTATGCTTAATATTTAGTCCTTGCTGAATTTCAAAGGTGAAATTCTTTAAGAAAGGGAGCCTATAACACCCTTAATTTTAAATAGCATTATTCAGAATATTTAATTAGATAAAATTAAATAGAATAATATAGAGACTAGAGTGATAAGGGAATTGAGATTTAAAAACTAACTAAGGTCATGCCTTAACTAAATTAATTAACGAGAAAGAGTTATGACTTAAATACATAAGAGAACAAGGCAAGTGAAATATGGAAATAGCCAAACCCCATAACCCCTAAAACCCCTTACCACATTCTCATTTTCATTTGCATTCTTACAAAACAAAAACATAAATAAAAGAAAAACAAGGCCAACCATAAACCTAGGAGAAGAGGAGCTCAAAAAAATCAATTAGAGGCTAAGATTCAAGCTAGGAAGATTAAAGTGTAGAACAAATCTCAAGTTTCTTATCCAAACAAGATAAATAATAATCTAAATAATCTCACATAAGTCATCTTGAATGTTTAATTCAGGTTTGACGTTTAAACCGTATGATTGGTGGGTGATGATATGGTTTGATTTAAATGCCATATTATAATTTAAACAAAGATTTTTTGGAATAATGTAGTTTAGTTTTAAGGCTAAAATCATGCAAAATGATTTCCAAATGCTATGATTTTTTATGTTACGTAAAACATTATTTGGGAGATGGGTTTAAATTTTCATAATATTCCAAGCTATGGATGTTATTGTGAATTTTTGAGTGAAACAAATTGGTTTTTAGGTTTTAATTAATTTAAGGAATTAATTAATTATTTTCGGGCTAAAATTTTTATACGATAAAGATATTATCATTTTGGAATTTATATGAATTTCTGAGATCTTTCTCAAGAGATTTGGGTGAGTTTTGGATTTAATTAGAATGGTTAATATTTAATGATTAATTAACACAAGGGGTTAGTTAATAATTTTAATTAAATATTGGAGTATTGGGGATTACAGGTGGCAACAAATTCTGAAAAGAATTTTATAAAGGTTTTGTTATCCAATAAAAAATTTACAACATAAAGGTTTAGGGAAAAAAAATTGCTTTATAAAAAAGCAGTTCTTATGATAGTTACAGCAATACCACTTGCCTTCGAAAGCATTGACACCTTCGAAAGCATACAATGGCACTTTTCTTTGAACACTAAGGGGATATGGGTGTTGCTATAGTTAACATATACTAGAATGAAGGCGGATAGGGTCCTTCCCCACTAATCAATAGTCTCAAAGGACTCCCTTCGCATACATACACTTTAATAAGTGTGCACCGCCACATTAATTGAATTATGGAAAGGACCTTCCGCACTAGTAGATAGTGTTGAAGAGGTTCCTTCTTCTCTTATATTCTCTACCAGTATGTTAATCAATGAAGACAGAAGGGGTGTGCCACACCAATCAATGGTGTCGACTGCATACCTTCCGCACCTTTATACTTGAGTAAGTCCAACCAATACAGAAAGTACCTTTTGCACTAGTTAATAGTGTCGAAAGGGTCCTTCTGCAAGCATGTTTAATTATAGAGTTGGAAGGGTTGTGCCGCACCTAATCAATGGTGTCGACAAGGTCCTTCCGCATGGTTTCAAAGAAGTAGTGGGAGGGCCTTCCGCATTGCTTAAGCAATGATTTTGAAAGGTCCTACCACTAGAGTAGAGTGGCGAAAGGGCATAGCTGCTTGTTTCGAACCCATTAGTTAAATGGGAAGGGGACAGAGGGCTTGTTTGTTCTATGATGTCTAAAAGGAGAGTGATGAAGGGTAACTCATGATGTCACAATGATCCGAAGAATATAGTCGAAAGCCTTAGTTTTCAAATTAAAGAACCCAGCCTCATTTTTAAAGTAAACACATGGCAATGTAAAAGAGTTTTGAAATGGCATTTAACTTTGAAATTTTAGAGGCAGCTTTCCTTGCAAAAGATAGTGGGTTAAAGGTATTAACCATATTACATTAGAAAATGATTACAAGGAATTAAACCATGGATGTCTATATTTTTTATTATTTGATCAGTTATCATGTATGCTTGTGTAATCATATTCACTTCATTTATAACCCATAACTACATTTTGGGGTTTTAAGGGCAGAATAAAAGGCTAGGTTGACCCAGTATTGAAAATACATTGAATTAACTCCTGTGTGAGTAGAATTGCATCCAAGAGGTCAAACAGACTAGAATATAAAATGCTTAAGACTGATCAAAAGATTATTGGTTAGATTGGTTCTTAGTAAGCCCATAAAATCTATGTTATGAAAATTGCTATTGGCAGGGGCCAATAGATTCTCAGTGATTCCATGAAAACTATGTCCGGAATTGGTTGTTGATAGAGATCAATAGGTTCATAGTCAGTTCACGAAAACTATGATATGAGAGATGTTATTGGAGAATCCAATAGGTTCGTAGTAGTCCCAAGAAAACTATGATTGGATGATGTTTTTGGTAGACACCAATAGGTTCTTATTGATCCCGTAAAAACTATGAAACCACACAGATAGTCTGTAAGCTTGGACCAAGTTATTAGTTAGCCCATGAAAACTAATCGGGTAATAGTGACCCTAGAAACCATAACTTGAGATAGATAGTCAGGTGAATGGGATGGAAAATTCAGAGCATATTGCATGTTTTCATATCATCTTGATACATTTTATTATGTGATGTCTTAACCATTATGGATGCAGGTGCACAGTATATGGTTATTATAAATTTGGGTTAAGATACCAGTGAGGGAAAACTCATTCCGCTAAGCGGCGTGGTCTCACTAGATATTTATATGGCTCGAGATGGTAGTTATTATTCACACTAGAAATTTTTTCTAACCCAAAGTCTATGTTTTCCCTTAAACTCTCGGGTGCTCAATTGATTTGGAGTAGTTTGAGAGTTAAGGTTTTCAGGTTCTCCTTTAGACGAACAAGCTTTTGGAGACAAGCGGAAGGCAATCTAGCTATCAGAAGTTCTTTCTTTTTGATTCCGCTGTGTAATTGGTTGTGATGGCATTGTTATTTAGTGCGTATATTTAGACTCCGATCAACCAATAGGGCACCTTCATATGTCGCTCTTCGCATAATTTGTAATAATTATATTTCTATGAACGTGATTATGCATTGGGAGTACGTAATGAACCAAAAACGCAATTTGAAATAGAATGAGAAATTTGTTTTAAAGAGTTTAAATTTTTTCATATCCATGTGTTTCTGGTATATCAATGTATCTAACATTACCATATTTGCTCACTGAAAAATAATAACTATAGGTGACTGCAGCGTCTGCAGCAGTTAGTTTTGAGCCTCCAAATGAGAGATGTTACCGAGTGGCAATTAGACCCAACCCATTGGATCCAAAATCAACCCGACGGATCTTGGTTCTATGTGAGTCGGGTTTTGTCGGGTCCAAACTATATATTTTAAAGCTTAGACTCGACTTGACCCGATCTTCGCTTTGGGTCGGGTTGGGTTGGTTCGGGTCCGGTTGGGTAATAACACTAAATATATATATTTTTTGGTCGGATCTTTCGGTTTGGGTTAGTTCGGGTCGGGTTTAATCAGGTCTTTATGTTATTTTTCATCACCCATACCTGACCCAAGACCCATCAGGTTAGGTTCGAGTTCGGATCTTCTCAGGTTGGTTCGGTTCAGTTTGGGTTTGCGGTTCTCGGTTCTAATTGCCAACCATAAAAAACATTCAAAATAATCATAGTGCTTCCAAGTAGCATTATAGCACGAAATTGAGCATGATATAGTCCCTCAATTTGATCCTAATGCAATCCTTGACCATTCTTCTACATCCAGATCAAGCTTAGGTAAGGCAAAAGAAACGAATAATCAAACCTACTTTTCATTGAGAGATTTGGAGCATATCACAAGGTTTGATGGCCAAATTTGAAGGGATTCATAATGTATTAACTGCATTACCTCAAGGTCTTCCCTAAGTAAAGATGCATATCACTCCACATCCTTAATCTACCCACAACAAAGAACCATTGCTACCCAGCCCTTATTCCAATAATACTTCAACCTATCGTCGGTCTAATTCAAATTCGAGAAACAAAATCCTACCACCAAGAAATGTATTAAACACTCATATTGATCTACACCAATTCCAATAACCCTCTTACATACAAAGAAACCCTCATCGGCCTGTTAATAACAATGAAAATGCCATAAGATTCTCTCCTCTTCATTCTTTAAAATTAGACCTTTCCTGCCTTCACGAAAGAGGATAGGGTGACTAATCGGATTGGACAAGTAAAATAGTTCTTCGAATTCCACCATACCAAAGAACAATTTAAGGTAGATATATGTTCTTTGTAACTCAAAAAAGAGGCATTACAATGGTACCACTGGTATGACAACACTGTACAAGTCTATGAAAATTGGCAGACATTTGGGGAAGAGATCATGGTCAAATTTAATCTAAAGCAAACAGAGAGACCCTATGCAACCCTAGCTAGCCTCAAACAAACTACCACTATGTTAGCTTACTGTTGGATTTTCACCGGCCTATAATAGGTGAAATGGGTAGATTTGAAATTTTTTCTCTATTTGGATCATAGTAGGCCTATGAAGTCTAATCGGTTTTACTAGACCCAGTCTAGTTAGTTTGAATAAAATCCAATTTTACTTTACTTTTATGATTTATTTAATTGATTAATATTTATATAGTCTATGAGTATATCATAATATACTCATGTGTGTATGTCGTGCATGTGCAACATATAACAAAGTGTACATAGTTATTGTCTATGTATATAGATGTTGGGGTTACAGCTATAACATATGCATTTTCAATTTATACGTGCATTGACTGTCTCTAAACTTTGTTTAAAAATTATATTACATATATATAACTTATAAATTTCGAAAATAACTTGCATAAAATAAAAAAATTTAAAATAATTTTGACCGAGTCAATGAGATTCAAAATTCAAATTGAAAGTTGAAAATATGTGACAAAGACTTAGTAGATTTTCGAACTTAAAATAAGATATTAATAAATATTATTAAAATTTTCATAATAAATATATATAAATTTATTTTTCAGCTATATATATACGTATGTATATATGTAAATAAGTTAGTTTATGTATGTGTGTGTATATATATATTATTATAAAACAACGTTTTAAAGATATATATACATATATAATATAATTAATATAGCACCAAGCCAGTAAAATAATTTTTTAAAGCGGTTTTTTATTTAAATAAATAAATAATATATATATATATATATATATATATCATATATACACATTGCTTTAAAATAACTAAAAATATATACATATACAACAAAATATGTTTCTTTGTTGAAAATAATTTTTTTAATTTTCCAAAATAATTTAAAATTAATTTGTTATATACACAAATTTTCAAACATGAAGTAATGATATTTAGATTTTAAAATCAATATAATTATTTAAAATAATAAATTATATGTGTATAATATTTAAAATAATATATATACATAATATAAAGTATATAGTTGAATTTTTTATGTGATAAGAATGTATTACTGTACTACAACATATATAGATCAATTATTCAAGGAGAAAAAATGGCTCTTGAAACTGTTGTAATTACATGGTTAGGTGATAAATATATGCATATATAAAATTGTTATATATATATATAACTGCCATATTATTATAAAAGTAAAATAGAATATGGCTCTTGAAGATAAAGCTGTTGAATGCACGTTGGTTGAAGATAACTCCTAGATTTGCCTCGAATTGATCTTCGAACCTTGTAATGATTTACAATATCACAATTTATATTTGACTTGGCGTATGTTTTGACTATAGGAATGCATAGCTTTGTGGTATGGAGCGTGGATGTAGCGACCAAGGAAAGGAGGGTTTCAAGAGAAGAAAAGCGAGAGGATAATTTGATATATATGGAGAAGGTGGAAAATTATCCTCAACTTTCTATTTCTCCTCTTACTATTTCTTAGGTCTAGATTGAATTCAAATAAAAAATATCTCCTTTTACCTCTTTTTTACGGTCGGCCAAAACTAAAGCTATATGGGCCAGTAAAAAAACCAAAATCCATTTAATAATTAATGACATTTAAATCGTATTTAAATGCATATCGATATCATACATTGATATATACGTATAAAACTTTTATATACACAACCAATTAATTACTAATGGTAGCCCAATATACTAATAGCATCCAATAAGTCAAACAAATAATTAATTAATATTTTATAAATATTAATTAATCTTATTAATTTATAACAATTATAAATCAATTAGATCGTGTGTTATTTCAGAGAAATCAACAAAGCAGTTATGCAACTCATATGTGCAAATTCAGTCAGCGATTAGTATCGAATATTTTGAGCCAAAATGTGGCACTATAAGAATAAATTAAAGTAGAGAGATCCAACTATAAACAATAAAATGAAACAAAGAACATGCAAATTTTATAGAGTTCAACAAATTTGAAGCCTGCATCCACTTTAATTTTATACATGGGATTTTTAGTTCTAACCGCCTGGAATAGCTAAAAAGTAGCTTCCTTTATGATAAATATGGAAGGTGAAGAAGGTGAAGTGCCAAAAGTCCATTTTGAGTTATCACATGCTTGCTATTTATAGAGAAATCATCTAACGAAACTGTCGAATTTTGAAATACCAAGTTTCACTCCAGATCCGAGAATATAAAAGGAGAGACAAAGTCCTCTGGTCTGAAAAATCATATCAGTACCGATCAAAATTGATCGGTGCTAACTTTGTTTAATGATGACAAATGGTGCCGTCTTCTTTTACTTAGCCTCCAGCTTTGATCCATTAAGCTCCAAGCACTTTTTCCATAAAAATTAAGTCGTTGTTGAGAGGTTCTGACATCTCTAATACTTTTCCTTTTCCTTAGAGCGTTTTGAAGTTGTTTACCTAATCCTTCAGAAAGGGGTCTCGAGAGATCATTTTTTCCTAGCTTCTCATTGACCGTAGCTCCAAAGTCTTCAAAAGTGCACAAAGTATGTCGGTACTGACTTGAAAAGTGGTTGGTACCTACCTCTCAATTTGCTAAATTTTATGCTCCTCTTCTTTAGAGCCTCTTCCATTATCCTTCTAAGCATGTTCTCGAGTCCTTGAACTGTTTCGTCTTCATCATGACGTCCAAATTAGTTTGAAAGCTGCTTGGTCTTAGAATCGGATAAAACTTACCCTCCAAAGTATGCCTCTATTGGAAATGATGTGTGCTTTGAATCAGGGTGAGTGTATATCATCATCCACATAAGTCCATCGATCATCCAAGAGTTGCTTTAAGGTATCTTCTCCATTCTAAGGGCATCCGTTCCATTGTTTTAAATAACAATAGTACCACTCTCCATATTAAGGCCAAGATCTACATTTTAAAGATCATTCCATGCCTCAGATAGGTGCATACTAATTTCCTTTTTCCTTCCTCTCTTTTCCTTTTCATTTAGGGTTGAAATTCATCTCGGTACCGGCCTGTTTAGGTTGATACCAATAAGAAATGTTGAGTCAGCTTTCCCTTTATAACTAATATTTAGCCAAATTTTTAGATCAAGCCTTTAGCCTTTTGCTTTCTTATCTCCTATCTTCTCGGTGCCGACTACTTTCGACCCGAACTCCCTTGCAAAAATCGTTCTTCGCCAATCAATCAAGGCCATCGCCGACTAGTCCATGCTTCTTCTACCACCAAATATTTAGTTAGACCACCGTTGTCTTCTCAAAAGAAGTTGACCCCAAGTTCACCCAAGCTTAAATACAGATCTAGAAACCAAGGTGGATTGCTGAATTTCATTGCCATAGTGCGGTTGCAAGACCATCACCAGTTGTACCGAAGTTTGCCTTTTACCAGCTGAACGACTGAATTTGGGATCTATGACTTGACCACATATTGTTCATAGTCATTGCAATCATGAATATCTCCTTAGGGTGGCCTCAAGCTCAACCCAAATTCAGCACTACATCTCCTCGAGTCATGTTGATTCTTTTGCATTCCTAGTGTCAACTTTGATCTTGACTGAACTTGATTGGGTTACCCTCAACATAGCCTTGGACTCCTTTATACAGTGACCTTGATTACAAACCTAAACAATATGCACTAGAGCACTTGTCAAAAGCGTTGTTAATTACAAATCATCACATTAACTTCGATGAGATAGTTCTTTTCTACAAGACGGTCCCGTCGAATACACTCCAACATTCAAATAATTCCACTGCACAACACCTCCAACCACTGCAATATCTTATGTTCCTACAAAATAATCCTCCACATTCCTTCGGACATCGATTTCAGTATTGGTCATCTGATGATATTGTGTAAGATCCGACATACAATTCCATCATGCAACATGGACCCTTTTCCAGCATGAGCAGGCTATCTACATAGAATGGTCCATTCATTGTGTACAAGACATAGGATGCACACTATATAGACTGAAACTTTCAATTTTCCTTGGTTGCCATTAATAATAAGATTCATCAACATAAGTCAACACCCGTTGGATTCCGAATGTTGGCCATGGAGGCTTGAGTTAAAATAGAATCTTGAAACAAAACATACTCGACCATGTTCAATATTGAGTTTTCCTGTCTAAAATGACACACTGTTCTCCTCATTTCAATGTTGGCATTGGGCCATCAACTCCTTTAGAAGTCGGGTCTACTACAACTCAGGCCTCAACATCTACAATTGTTGGGCCTAGTCACTTGATCATCGTTGAATTACATAGGATGATAATAATAGCTGGCCTGATTCAAGGCCAACCTCTTCCTCTAAACGAATGAGTCGACCTAAAAATTCTCGATGATCCTCCTGAATAAATGCAAATAGTCCTAACTACTAAGTAGCTCCGGACTATATGCTTCCAATATGGAACATCAATGAGTGACATCTTGCTCCTTACGATTAACTAACGGGTACACAATCCTCTAACATGATACATGGATTATGATAAGTACATGTGCCTAGGCGGCGCCATACTCTCCTTTAATCCATTTCTCCATACTATAACACTTTGTAGAATAAACGATAATAAATAAATAATTATTAAGGCTCCAAAATGAAATTTGATCAAAATTTAGAATTTGGCCACAAAATTTACATCCTTATGTCGTGGCATTTTTCGAGTAACTTTCAGATATGGAGTTTTGTGATATGAGTTCAAATGAAGAAATTATTAGCGTTTAAAGTATTCAGAATGAAAATAATTAAATAGAAATTAAAAAATGGAAATAAATAATAAAACATGGGCCCATTTCTCGACCTCCTCTTTGGGCTAGTCGACCGCGATTGGTCGAACCCATAGAAGAGATAGGTCAACTGGTTGGAACTGTGGAGACTAGGGTTGAACCTCGGCCGAATGGCCCAGATTTAATTAATTTAAATCTAACCGATACGATTGATTCGAGCATGTATAAATACAGGCCTAGCCTCTTACTTTTCTTCTCATATTTTTTATTAAAGCAACGGAGCTCTGCCATTTCCCTTCTACACCATTTCTATTAATTGTAAAATATTATATTATATATATATCAGAAAAGGGTAGAAAATAGAAGATAAGAAGAGGAGTGAATCGATACTGTAGAAAAAGTTAAATTTTGTAATTATAAATCTATATTCCACTTAATTCAAATCTTTTCTCAAATCTGTAATTATAATGGGTATGTATATAATATATTGTTACACATAGTTTTGGATTGGAAAGGAAAATGGAGTCAAACTAAAGGGATGAATTCGAATTTGTAAGATTTGGAAAGTTATAATGGTAAGTGGGAAATTATATGATTTATATATAACACTAAAATTTGTATCATTGAATTTTATTTAATTATTATATATATGCAAGATTTATTGAGTAGTAGGCTTAAAATGAACACATTCAATTGTAATATCGCCTGCATATTATGTAAGTTAGGTAATTGGAATGGGATGATACACATGCCCTAATCTAGAAATTGGCAATCGGTCCCTAAGATTTTTAAAGTAGAATATTGATAAGATTGTAAAGTTTATTCCAAATTTATGATAATTGAGTCATAAATTGTTAATGTTAGTTTGGATTACCCTGATTTGACTTGGAATGTGAATTTCAATGTTTTAATTATTGGGAGCATGAGGTTACAATTTAGTTATATCTATTTTCATGTAATTTCCATAAATTATCTAATTTCGCAACTATTTATAGAAAGTGCATCATTTGAAATAATAAGAAATACCAAAAGGGAAAGAGATGTGTAAATTATGGATGTTCTCCTTCGTAGTTTGCACTGCCTATTTCAATAAAAGAAAATAGATAATTCATTGTAATTTCAAACGTAGCAAAGTCTCACTTTTAGGTAATTTATGGAAAGTTATAACGGTAATCCTTTTTGGGAAGGATAGCTAAGAAGGATAGCTCTAATATATTAAAATATGAAAATAAATGTTCTTTATGGAATGTACATATAATTGTATGTTCCAGAATTTCTAATCATAGTAATTAATGATTTAGAGATAGGAATATATATGTACATATACGTATAACCAAGCCTACCAATTGAAAATATAAATATACATAGGGCAACAAATAAAGTTTAATATACATCAATATTCATATTAGTTATAATTAAGACGACTAATTATTAATAGCATAGTAAATCATATGACTAGGAGGTTGAAATGGAAAAGAGATAGCAACTCCAGAATCCATGAACAATGATTGCAAATTTAGTGAGCAATAAATGTGTAGTTAATATGGAGTTATGGGAATTAAATGTGGACATAAATGCAATTAATGAGACCGGTTAAAGAATTTAATATAGCAATTATAGGAAAATAAATAGGCAAAATAATTTGAATTCGAAAGAATAAATAATTGTCAATAGTGATTGTCCAATTTGAATAATAATGACCATTTATTATGAACAACCGACATTTATGGGGCATAGAAGGCAGTTAGGAATATAGGAAATAAATGTATAAAATAGGAATACGATTCGCATCAAATAAGTGAATTAAGTACTAGTAAATAATCTTAGGAGGCAGTATAATTTCCATAGTAGGAAATTACATAGCCTCAATAAGACATTTAGGATGAGCGTGAATTAGTGGGACCATCACAATATTTAGGCCTATGATAATTGGTTTGGTTTAGAGTGAGTTGGAATGTAAAGTTAGAAGAGTTACTCAATAGAAGTCTACCCTTCAACTAGAGGCTACCAGAGGTTATGTATACATACTACTGATGTGGGACATCTCTAACCATAGGACCTATGGGGAAGGGATATACGTTTGTGTATAGTTGTGGGAAAATATACCAAGGGTTTGCCTTAGATTTAAAGTATTAAATGGCTCAGTACCTTTAGCGGTGTCAATGGGTTTACTTCAAGGTGGAAGGTATTAGATGACTGTTCTATATAAGAAGTCTTAAATAACCTATGACTGGACCTAGTAGAGAAACAAGGTTTGCTTCATTTCTAACAAGAGGTATTATGTAACTGAAATGGGAATTTTCCTTGACTTATACTAAGTAAGTAAATATGGGATTTGGCTGTGGGATGTCGGCTGGCTATGTTAGTATTGTTGGTAGATCGGTAATTAGTAGTAGGGTTTTCATATAGGCTTTGACTCCATGGGTCGTTAGTGAAAACTTGGGTTATGCCCTGATGGACTTTGCTTCCTACTATGTAGAATCCATATGAGGTACGCAAAGGCCTTAAAGTTTTATTCATTGTTTGTTTGGTAGAGGTGGGATAGTTAACCCTTAGATAAGTCTTTGAGATGCATTAGTAATATTGCAATTAAATTATAAAGCCATATCTAGGGGATATCGGTCTCTATAGTTAGGAATGATTGTGTAACTAGTACGTTATGGAAGGCCCGCTTCAGGGTTGAGGTATTAAATGGCTGATGGGTGTTCCTCCTCCCTATCTAAGAAGTATTAAGTGGCCGAGGTATCTTTTTGGGTAATACAACATATACACACATACACCTCGGAGAAGGTTAGATATATCGTATGCACATATGAAATCAAATGGATAAGTTGTGAATAGTAGACATGACACTTAAATGGAAATCGATCGGCATAAATTAGTGTTATGGGTAAAGTATGTAATTTTTCAATCACCAGAACATTTGACTAACCCCCTTATCATTACAACCCACATGATAGATTTACAGGGATAAACTACTAGTGCAAGATGGAAACGATATGTGGTGAAGTTTTCTCATTCTTGCTCGATGTTGGAAATTCAATCATATATTAAAGAAATAATATTGATTCCAAGGCAATAGCCTTATCAACATATATGTTTTATTATGCTTATCTATTCCACTGTGAGTTCGTTCTTTGATATACTTATGTTTATTATAGGTTATCAAAACAAATGATCCACATTCTAGTGGACATGGATTTCGATTTAGTCAAAATTTGAACCCGTTAAGGTGCAATTTGTTACATTTGGTATCAAATCTTAGGTTAGTTGATAATAGAAATTAGGATTAACCGAGTGAACATATTTGTATTTTTACCTATAAGTATATATTATACGCCAAACCCTACAAATACCAACTATAGAAGTAGTTACGACCATATTTTGAAAAGATGGATAATGCTACTATGAGTTGAAACAATAAATAGATTTAAATTTATGCTCCTATCCCTATCACCCAATAGGTGGAACCCATACTGAGAGGACCGAGGAGAGCATGAGAACGATATATAGAAGGACCCAAAGGCTGGATGGTACTTGACTTCTTTTTTGGGCCCCGACTGCCTTATGATAGTGGATTTCGATGGACTACCGATTGAAGACGTATATTTCATCCAAACATATAGGAAGTAAGAACTTATATGTTGTAAGCATCCAGAAGTAAGATTTGAAAAAGGATCGAGCGAGTTCCTGCAAGAAGGTGTTCATTAATCCCCATAGGAGGATAGCCAATTTTTTAGTATATACTCTTAATAAGAAGAGGTTAAAAGTAATGGGAAAAGAAGAAAATTCCAGAAGAAAGGAAGATTAAAGTCCATTTCTGAGTCTGACCCATGTGGAAGAATTTGACAAAAATATTTTTGAAAATTCCTTGATATGTTTGAATGGGTTGTTCAAAGGATTTTTTTAGGAAGTTATTATTTTGAAAAAGAAAGGAAATTTGGGAGTTCTTAGTTTAAAATTGGTGGATCAAAAAATTTCAATCTGAGGATTTTTGTAAAGAGATTTTTTTTGGCTTTGAAATGAATGGAAAATAGAGCGTATGTTTTGCTTAATGATTTTTCATATTTTGATAAATTTATAAGTTTTTAAAATTCTTTCTCAAGTATGGATAAATAGAAATAGTAATTTATTTAAATGGGGTAAAGAGCAAGAAAGGGTAAGAATGCCGCATAATGAAGATAGGAAGAATATTCCTATATAAGGAAAATATGGAGAATAGTGGCTGAAATATATTTATGATATAAAAGAAGGTCAACTGCCATAGCAGTATAAACAAGTGCACTACGAAATTGAATAAGGAGGAAAAACTGTAAATGAAGGAAAAAAGAAATCTGGTAAACTAAACGGTAGGGTAAGGCACCGTCATGTAGTAGATAAGTATTTTTTAGAACAATGCAGATTAAAGAAGACGATGCCGGAACAAAATGGTATTATAAATGAATTTAACCCGCCCAAATAGGGTCCAAGTTCAACCTGGACACAAAATTGCCAATCGATCGACAATCTATATTCAGGCGGTCGACTGGTTAACCCTAGAGCAGTCGACTAGTTAACGAGTTTTGAGCGCAACCCGAACCTCAAATGTGGCATATAGCAAGGTCTAGGATCCACCCTCATCATTTTAGTTCATCTTCCTCTGCTTCTCCTCCAACCCCTCTCTCTCTTCCTCTCTCCAAATTTATGACCGTCGCCCCCTCATGCCAACCGCGAGCAACACTAACTCCAAGCTCGAAAGCACTTCAGATCCAATCACCCATCACTCCAGGTTTGAACACCAAACTCTCCCTCCCCGATAAGTTAGTCCATGGCACCCCCAAGAGCCGCTTGCGCATCTTCATGCCACCTAAATCTTACTTCCCTAGAAATTGTCTGGCTCAACGGAAATGACTAAAAATCTCCACTTATGAAGCCTCGGCGAATTTCGTATCTCATCAGGGATGACCGGTGAAATTTTGGAACTTCATCGCCTATAGACTTGGAGGATCTATTCATGCCTCAGGACTAGCACTGATCCTAAGCCATGTCACTTTTCAGTGGGAATGCTACCCATGCTGCATACGGATATTTCACGCTAATTTGGATTATAAGTTTAACGAAGTCATCAGTCATCTCACGCCGGTGGTGAAAAGGGTAGCAATTACTCTAACAGACGATGATTTTGGAGATATTCTAGGGATGTTGAATATGCGAGTGTATGATTTTTGTTTGATGATAATAAACACACACACACACACACACACATATATACATTTAAATGTATTTGTTAATGTACTATTTTAATTTTCACATAATTAAATAATTATTAGCCGAATAAAATAAATAACACAGAATTTAAATTTAAACAGATATTTTATTCAAACAAGTATTTATTATAATTTAGAAGAGTACAAATTTGAGCTTTCACTATATATATACAATTTTGATTACATTGCAATTACCATTTAGATCAGCTCCTCACTACATATCACTCGTACACTCAAAATTGATCTTCAACTTCATTCCAGATTGAATCCAACATCTGGGCAATCTGCAAAATAAACACTAACGCAGTAAAATTGAAAAGAAAATATTATTGGCAGTATAAAATAAAATGTGATTTTGAAAAAAAAAATTGCCTCGGTTATTTGGCTTGTTTGTCTTCATTTAATTTTGAATTTATCATACACGAATAGCTTGTGACATGCACAGTGTATCATTGTACATGCCACAAGGCTGTGCACACCAATATACACTTGATAAAATTATAGGGATAGGTGAGCACAAGGTCAAACCCAAATCAAAAGCCGAGTTCAACTCAAGTGAAATAAATAAAGTCACGACACGTGCACAAGGTCAAACCCGAGCTTTACAACTAGATTCAACACAGGTGTAGTCCAAAGATACAAGTATAATAAAATGGTCAAAACAACTAAAATGACAACAACATCAAAATTCGGTGCCGACCAAAACAGCATCAAGAAAACTTAACCAAAACACAATGCAGAGAAACTCAGACCAACACATACGACATGCATATATACATGTATAATCACACATGTATAAACACAGTATATATATACATACATACACACACACGCACACACGCACACGCACACGCACACGCACACGCACACACACTATATATATATATATATATATATATATATATATATATATATATATATATGCAGCGAAACTCGAGGCAACCGGACAATATACAAGACCAAGCCGTGCACATGCAGACGCAAACCAAGTGGCTCAACTACTCAATGACAGTTTCAAAAGACTACAAAGCCTCGACCAAGACCGGACTAAAATTACAAACAACAACTATCACCAGAAGTGTAAACGTCCAACTAAAAAGGCCACACAAACTCTGCATCAAAATGAACAGTGCAGACTCGAAGCACAGTGCACATCAACCCAATGCAAACCAGGAATGAGCTTAAAGAAAATCCAGACCACATGAAGTATGAAAACAATGAACTAGTACAATGTGAACTGGCTCGAAACTATATGGAATCAAAGTGCAAACCATACATATATATGGAGCTGACATGACACAATGAATACGTGTACGTGTACACAATGGCAATCAGGACAGTAGATCTACACAACTTCAATTGCAGTCTCAACATGAAGTTCAACAGCAAAATGCATATGGTCAAGCAACAGACTAAAAGGAAGATATCAAGCGCACATATAAACACTGGTAACTACAAACTATATGGTGATACAACAATGCACAGTCGAGACAAGTCAATACTAACATCAAGTTTAATCATCAACATTCAATCAACATCAACACGGCAGTGGATAGAGCACAACATGAATATATACATAGGTGATGCAGCACAACCAAAGGACGAGCCACTTGTCAAAGTAGCAGCAGTTTTAAATCATAGCAGCAAGTTCATTTCAAACCGAGTCAAAGTTTTTTAACAAGTCAAATTGTCATAAATTTTTTAATGACTGGAAAAGAACAGCGGTTTTAAAAATTAGCAAGCAGGTTTTACAGTTTCAAATCAAAGTGGCCAAATTCAAAGGGAATAAAGAACGGAACCACAATCAAAGCAGCAGTTTCAAACCATAACCAAGGAATCGAACAATCAAAAATCAAAGCCGTGATAACCAAGCAAGCTCATGAAGCCGTGGGAATCAAGTAACACAAGATACACATTTTGAACAAGTCAGAAAAAATCACCAACATCCAAACAATATCAAATAGCCAAGCATATAATTATCAGACGAATTCGTATAAAAAATACGAACGAAAATACAAGGGATTGAACTATATATAAACACTTAACATCATCAGCCAAAAGATCGTTCGAGTCCAAGCAAAAAGGAATAATCATTCAACTCGAATCAAGATAGAGTTCATGCAAACTAACGAGTAAATCATAAGGCATAAATTACATACTGAAGTAAAAATCGAACTCGATCAAATTGAAGCAGCTTTATGCAAACTCGAAGAGACGATTATTCGACTAAGCAAGCACGCAAGATTATATAATCGAATGATCAGTTGAAGCGGCGCGTCAATTTCAGAAAGCCCTAATTTTCTCAAGGAACGAAGCAGCTAATCTTGCAAAGAAATGAAGTACAAAGACACCGGTCAAATAATAAAAAAAGAAAAAGGATTTATTTTGGGCCGGTTATAAATAGTATCTGGGCTTTATTGTTTAAAATTAGGGTTTTTTGTTTAATTTGTTTTTTAATTTGTATTTTCCTTTTAAACCTTTATGATTCTAGTCGTGTGACTAAGGGACGAACTACGACAGTGTAGTTCGAGAATTCGCAACTCAATGGCTGAGTTGTAGCAGGGTTTTGAGCGTAGAGTTAAGATTAGCTGATAGCGGGTGTCGCGAGTTTACGTGTGTAAGCATTCGACTGCTTAATTTCTAGTAGAAACCTTGGGGGCAGCACGTAGGCAGGGTTTTGCCGAAGCTGGGTAAATCTGTGTGTTCTATTTCTGCATTTTTGTATTCTGCTATTTCTATGCTGCTATTATTAAACTGATATCTGTGTTGAGATTATTTTATATACTTCCGTAATAAGTTTTTATAATTGATAGTATCACCCTATTTACCCCCCTTCTAGGGTGAAATCGATCCTACAAGTGGTATCAGAGCGAGGTTCAAAAGCCATTTTTGTTTTAAAAAGTTTGATTTTTCAAAGTCCAATCTTTTATACAAATTTGAATTTTAAAATGGCTACTTTTGCTGAGGGTCGGTCAAATATTATTCCTCCTATTTTTGATGGAACGAATTTTTTGAATTGGAAATTTAAAATGGAATTTTATGTAAAAGCTGTTAATGTTAAATATTGGGATATTATTGAAAATTGGTGTGATATAACAGACGAGAAAATTATCTCGATTAATGCTCTTGCCATGCATATATTATATTCTCATATTAATCAACACAATTTTAACTTTATCTCTCATTGTGAAAATGCACAGAAAATCTGGAATACTTTTGATGCAATATATGATGCAAAAGTCAACAACCGTAAGAGATCCCCCATAATCAAATCAGAAATTAAAGAAACATGCTTAGCAGGATTGGTTAAAGGAAGTAGTGATGATAATGATGATGGAGCAGCTGAGCTGGCATTACTAATGAAGAGATTCAAAAAGTGAAACCACAAATACAGAAATCTAGCTCTAAATAAATAATTGAAAAGCAGAATAATCAAAGCACTAGACAACCTGGAAGAACGGGAGATCATCTATCACAAGTGCAACAAACTTGGTCACATCAAGCCAAATTGTCCCCGAATTCAACTCACAAAGAAAAGAAATCAAAAATAATAAGTTTTGCAGCCACGTGGAATAAAAGCCATAGCAGTGAGAGTGAGAAAGCAGATCTGTGCCTTCGAGGTGATATAACTGATAGCGATGATGATGAGCCAAACGAGGTATCAAAACTCACTCACTCATAATTACTTATATATTTCCACAAAGTAGATGGCTGTTTTGATCGACTTAGGGAGAAGTACGCTAAATTTGAATCACAAAAAGTTACTTTGATAGATTTAAATAAACAGCTTGATCGATTAGTTAAAACTATCAAAGTAAGATCCCTAACTATGATAAGTATCCAACATTTGAAGAAGAGATTAAAAAATCAGAAATTAAAATTAAATTGTTTGAAAATGAAATTCTGTCTTTGAAAGAAAGTGAAAATGCTAGGAGAGAGAACTCTATTAAAAAGTGCACACAATTATTAAAAGAAAATGAATCTCTCAAAACACAAGTCCAAAAATTGTTTACAACTTTAGGAAACTTTCCCAAAAGTGAAGGATCACTAAATATGCTAATAGCAAAATAAATTGTTAATACTGATAGACAAGGACTTGGGTATACTCACTCTGAATATGTTAAAAGAAAAATTAATCAAGTTAAATCCGAGCGCACTATTAGTAGAAAAATTGGGCATAATCAAAATATTTGTTGGTATAGGCCCAAAAATGTGAAAACCATACCAATTTGGGTTCCAAAAGGCACAAATATAAAATCCCTTAAAATTAAACAAATCTGGGTGCCGAAAGGAATGTATATAAATAGCTTTGGGTCTCCACAAACTTATTTTTAAAAAATCATTTGCCACCAACAACTATATACCTATAAAAACGAACAGGTCACAAAAATCTTTTATCATGTAGGTGTGGTGGCAGGCTAAGGAAAAACAACAGTGTTTTCTGGATTCTCGCTGTTCTAGACACACAACAGGCGACAAATCAAAGTTCCTTAGCCTTGTATAAAGGTGACAGAATCACAACAGGCTACATTGAAAAATTATCGTAAAGGTAAAATAGGTAACGGTATATTTAATGTGAAAATCTGCACCATAATTTGATTTAGTTCAGCCAGTTATGAATGTTGATAATGATTCTGACTTTTTCAAAATTGTTGGCGAATTATATTATGCTGAGAACACTATAAGTGCCTCAAGTTCATATAGATTTGTTTTGGACTAATGATGTTGTTTTATTGACTGATAATTACTCATGATACATTTGGATCTGACACTATGTTCACTATTTGTATATTTGCACGGCTTCAATTCAATCTCATTTAAGAGCTGTTAAAAAAGATTTTAATGAATTTGTTGCAACTTCACGGTCTGGTCTATAACATCCAACTAGTGATAATTTTGAGTGAAAGAAATTCAGATGCAGATTACACTGGTAATTTAGTTGATAGAAAAATTTCAAGTGGAACGTGATTTATGTTGAGACATTCAGTAATTGCATCGTTTTTCAAAGAAAATATCTGCATATTTTTCATTTCAAATATTTTCAAATAGCAGAAATTTTCTTATAAAACCCCTTCTAGAAAATCATTTTTGACCTTGTTTCATATTAGTCATTTTTAGAAAATTTGATAATTAATTTTGAATTTTAGCTTAAATGATTACATTAACTAATCTGACTCCCTACTGATTGAAAAGGTAAATAGTGATTGAAAAAGTGATGAGTGTTGATATTGATCATATATTATAACTTGTGATAGTATAATTAGTAAATTTCTTTAGAAATTTAAACAATGGTTATAAAAACTTTTTGTTGGTAAAAATTCCATGACCATTTCTATTTCTATTATATTTCTATCGACCATCACTCATCAAATCCAATATAGTATGTAAATACGTGGTATTTTAAACAGGAAACCATTTGTTTTTCATTTTATTATATTTTTTTTAAGAAATAAAAACATCCAAAGTATTCACTCTCATTTAAAAGTACTTAGTGTTATGCATGGGTGAATTACTTGGAATTTTTTATGTGCTTCCATGCTCATTTAAAAGTCCACACGGTTATGCATGTATGGAACGCATATTAAAATCGATTAATCAAATAGACTAGTTGATTCTAATCCCACTTAAAATTCCTTACGGTTATGCATGGTTATATTACTAATCTCATTTAAAAGTCCTAACGGTCATGCAAGGTTAGTAGATATTCAAATTCCTGATATAAATATACCACAAATAGACACAACTATATGGTTTTATATGATGACATCATCCCTATCATTCCAAAGTGGAATATGCATCAAAAAGTGTATTTATGATCTTTGTTTGATTTTTTATTGAAATTTAATATTTATATTCGATTGAGTTTTAATGTTGTATTGATGTCTATCACTTTGTCTCTATTTTTCTAAACATTACTATTCTTTTGCTGATAACAAAAGGGGGAGAGCAAAGCTAAGATTTTGACAAATAAAGGTCAAATATTTCCTATTTGCATCCAGGCTCATTTGCATATTTTTATTCATGCATATTTGAAGGGGGAGCTCTGTCTAATGAGAGAGAGCATTCAGACAGGGAAGCAAATTGAATGATCAAATACATTTAATATATTCAAAATCTTAAATATATGTTTGTTATCATCAAAAGGGGGAGATTGTTGAATATGCGAGTATATGATTTTTGTTTGATGATAATAAACATATATATATTCATTTAAATGTATTTGTTAATGTACTATTTTATTTTTCACATAATTAAATAAATATTTGTTGAATAAAATAAACAACACAGAATATTAATTCAAATAGATATTTTATTCAAACAAATATTTATTATAATTTTGAATAGTACAAATTTGAGCTCTCACTATATATATACAATTTTGATTACATTACAATTACCATTTACATCAACACCTCACTACATATCACTCGTTGACTCAAAATTGGTCTTCAACTTCATTCCAGATTGAATCCAGCATCTGAGCAATCTGCACAATAAACACTAACGTAGTAAAGTTTAAAAGAAAATATTTTGCAGTACAAAATAAAATGCGATTTTGAAAAATTAATTTGCCTTAGTTATTTGGGTTGTTCGTCATCATTTAACTTTGAATTCATCATACGCGAACAGCTTATGACATGCACAGTGTATCACTGTACATGCCACAAGGCCGTGCACACCAATATACACTTGATAAAATTACAGGGACAGGTGAGCACAAGGTCAAACCCAAATCAAAATCCGGGTTCAACTCAAGTGAAATAAATAAAGTCATGAAATGAGCATAAGGTCAAACCCGAGCTTTACAGCTGGAGTCAACACAGGTGCAGTCCAAAAATGCAAGTATAATAAAATGGTCAAAACGACTAAAATGGCAACAACATCAAAATTCAGTGTCGACCAAAACTGCATCAAGAAAACTTAACCAAAACACAATGCAGAGAAACCCAGACCAACACACATAACATGCATATATACATGTGTAATCACACATGTATATACATAGTGTGTATTTGTGTGTGTGTGTGTGCAGCGAAACTCGAGGCAACCGAACAATATAAAAGACCAAGCCGTGCGCATGCAGACACAAACAAGTCTCTCAACTACTCAATGAAAGTTTCCAAAGACTACAAAGCCTCGACCAAGACCAGACTAAAATTACAAACAACAACTATCACCAGAAGAGTATAAGTCTAACCAAAAAGGCCACACAAACTCTACATCAAAATGAATAGTGCAGACTCGAAGCATAGTGCACATCAACCCAATGCAAACCAGAAATGAGCTTAAAGAAATCCAGACCACATGAAGTATGAAAACAATGAACCAGTACAATGTGAACTAGCTCGAAACAACATGGAACCAAAGTGCATACCATACATATATACAGAGCTGACATGACACAATGTGTCCCGACCCGTCTTTCTTAGCCCAAAAAAGATGCGTCATGATATAAGAAAGAAAGGGATAAAAGAAGAAAGGTAGGAAAGAAGAAACTCAACAACAGTAGATACTCACAGCAGAACGAATGAAATATAATATATCACATAAGATATTACATAGTATTATATACATCAGAGCTACACAACTTGTACATCTTATATTAGACAGTTATAAACACATGTTATTATACAACTCAAGTACATCACAGAGATACAGACACAAACACTAGCACAGTGGAAACCATAATATATTTACACGCTGAAGGCTCCTGCTCCAAATCTCCTCCAGAATTCGTCAAAGCTAACTTGAATTACTTGGCTACTCGAAAAAATTTGAGTACCCAAGAGTTTAATAAAATAGAAAATAAAAACTTGGGTCAGACATGGGTCTGGTGTGAGTAGACGGTTTAAAATTGCTTAATTTTGAAAACCTTTGAAAACAAAAAGTATCTCGTAAGACTTCCTGCACATAAACACGGAAAAGTGTTTACCTTACGATAACCAAAACATTGATAGGAAATCCAGTTATATTATAATAGTGGCTAGGGTTTTCAAGTAAAATACAGAAATAGCTGGAATGCTTACTCTCATGTTCCAACATATTTGGGCACAATCAATACGTACGACACTTATTAGAGATTGGATTCCATACAATGGCAGGGCTACTGGGGTACCGCCCATCACAATACGGGGCCTAGATCACCGTACCGAGAATCCCTCCCGATCCCCTCCAATACAAGGCCGAAACTATCCCTTACTGGATAATCCCGATCAAGACAACCCCGCAGTTGGTGCGACCAACCACACACTAAGCCGAATAAAAAGGGACCTCTAGACAGAGGAAAATCTCGTCCTAGTTAGGTACTACCCACTTAACCTTGCTTGACCTCCTCTGTTTTAGCCATTCCTGGTTGATGAGGATTGAGGCTACGATTACCTTTATAGAATACATCTATCTTAGAATGCTCATCGTCCTCCTGACGATGTTCTGAAAGCATTCAATCCATACAAGTTCGTTCCGGGTTCGAACGAAACCGAAGGCACTATCTCGTTACACTCATTTTGGAATCAACCTTAGAGTTAATGACAATAAGCCCTGCACTCTGAATCTTCATCTTAAACTTCACTAAATATTTCATGACCTATCGTTTAATTTGGATCGATGTGGTTTTCGGATATCCAAATTTGGAAACCCGATCCTGGTCTCACTGAAATCCAAACGTCGTCTTAATGTCCAAGTTGTTTAAGGGTTTAAACATTTTAACTTATATTCAGAATAACATATACAGATAGATGATTCACATTATCATAGATAGATAATTCATATCAACCAAACATCTCACAAAGCAGCACATATCACATATCAGATATATCACATCCAAATCATCCAATATCATTCAATCATCCATAAGCAGGTTTGATTCACTCTTAATCAATTTAATTAGTCTCTAATTAAATTAGTTACTAATTTTTAATCACTTGAATTCCCTTAATCCCTCTTACTTATCATTAATTAATTACAACACAGTTAATTAATCATTCTTCTTAATTAATCATTCATGATTAATTATCCTTTAATTACACTAAGTAATTAACCTTTAATTAATTAAGTACATTAATTATCCTTTAACCATTCACAGTAATTAACCTTTAATTACTTTCATTAATTAAGATTCTATTTAATGACCCTCTAATTACGTCCATTAATTAATTAATTATAGTTAATTACGTTGATCCATAATTAATTACGTTAATTAATTATACTTTAATTAATCACTTTCATTAATCAACCTTAATTAATCATAAACAGTAATTAACCATCCAGTAATTACTTACCTTAATTAGTTAACTCCTTAATTAATTATTTTAATCCTTTGATTAATCATACTAATTAATTATTCCTTAATTACTTCCATTAATTAATTATAATTAATTACATTAATTAATAATCCTTAATTGATTACTTTCATTAATTATTTACACTTTTAATTAATTACATTTAGTAATTAATCTTAAATTAATCACATTCATTAATTAATCTTAAATTAATCACATTCATTAATTAACTAAATTAATTACACTAAGTAATGAATCCTTAATTACTTCCATTAAGTAATTATCCTCTAATTACTTCATTAAGTAATTTTTCTTTAATTAATTACATTCAGTAATTATTCATTAATTGCTTCACTAAGTAATTACACTTAATTAATTTATAAGTGATTATCTTTAATTAATTAGACTAATTAATTAACTTAAAATTAATTACATTAATTAATTAATCAATTAATCATCACTTAATCTCTAGTTAATGATTCATCTCTTAATTACATTGATTAACTATCGACTAATTACTTCATTAAGTAATTATTCTTAATTGCAATAAGTAATTAACTTCTAATTTACTAATTAATTATTCTTAATTAATCTCAACCTTTACTAATTAAGGATCAACTCTTTATTTAATTTAAATACTTATTTCCATCATTAAACTTCATTAGAAACCATCTTAGAAATCAATTATATATTTAAACATAAAATTTTTCTTTTAAACAAAATAATTTAAACAATAAATTTTGATATTTAAAATTTTTGAAAACTTTTCCAAACTTACTTAAATAAATTCTTGTTCTAAAAACTTACTTATTATATCCCTTTAAAAACTCAACTACTTCAAATATATTTTGAAAATTTGTTAAACCTTTACTTTGAAACTAATTATTTCTATAACTTAAAAACTTGTTTTACTTTTCTTTTAAGTTTAAACTTGATTTACTTTAAACTTGAAAGGTTAAATTTTTCTTAAGATGAAAACCTGGCAATGTTTTCTATCAAAACTTAAAACCCAGATATGGTTTCAAAAATAAAAGCTGAAATTAAACTAGACTACAAAATTTAAAACAAACCCGCGATGTATAAACAAAATCCCGAGCATAACACGAGAATACCACCGCGTCTTCTTCTTTTTGACATCTCGCAAGGAACACGAGACTTAACCCAAGGAAAACAGCCTCTCTCCCAAACTCACTCTTCCCTAACACAATCAGGATCGCGTGCACGACGCATGGTGAACCACGCGACGCCGACCAACTCCCCGGCCTCCAAGATGTCGAACATGACTTCACCATCCTCTCTGATGCCCCAGTTCAACAATTCCTTCAACAAAATGAAATCGAGCACAGAGACCTAACTGGGACCCAAACCCATCCTCGGAAAATCTCATATCACTATCGATTTCCCCTCCGACAAACCCTGCCGACTAACCTGAAGCAACTCCATGCCCCAACGAACAATTCCCACCTATCGTGATCATCCTCGGTATCCTCACGGCGGTGCAATCACCAAGAATTCCTCATCGACAAAAACCCATCACTAAACCTTACTACACCCATTTCCGACCACCACGGCACATGATAAATCCGGCGACCATTTTTCCCTTGATCGTCGAGCTACCTCCTTCCTTCAGACAAAAGCCCAACAACCCAACTTCCTCCATTGGTCGGAATTTGATAAAAGTACCGATTCCAATCAACTTAGAAAAACACAAGAATTTCTAACCTAGAAATCATGATTATACCACCTAAATTCATGATTTTCTGCCATGAATACAATTATGCAATCCAAATCTAAAATTGAATTAGTTAATTTTTTACATATATATATGTATGTATTTTACTGTTATTTCCATTTTAAAAATTATTATATTGAAATTTAAAACAACTTCAAATCACAATATATACATTCATATATATATATATTTCAATTTGAAAAAAATCTTTTTATTAAACAAAAGACTTCTTATTCACAATATATATACCCATATATACATTATAAATAGAATATATTTTTATTAGCTTTGAAAGATAAATCTTTCCAATTTTAAATTGTTAGAAAAGATATAAATATTGCCAAATTAAATATTTATTTGCTTTTAAAAGTTTAAATTTGCCAATATACATTAAAATTATAAAGGATAATTATCAATCCAATTTAATTATTAATAAAGATTATTAAATTGATATTGCCCAAAATTCTAGGTCATCACACAATGAATACGTGAACATGTACACAATGGAAATCAGGACAGTAGTTCTACACAACATCAAGTGCAAATTCAACATGAAATTCAATAGCAAAATGCATATGGTTAAGTAACAGACTAAAAGGATGATATCAAGTGCATATATAAACAGTGGCAACTACAAACTATATGGTGATATAGCACTGCGCAGTCGAGACAAGTCAATACTAACATTAAGTTTAATCATCAACATTCAATCAAAATCAACACGGGAGTGGATAGAGCACAACATGAATATATACATGGGTGAACATATATATGCAGCACAACCATAGGACGAGCCACTGATCAAAGTTGCAGCAGTTTCAAATCATAGCAGCAAGTTCATTTCAAACCAAGTCAAAGTTTTTTAACAAGTCAAATTGTCGTAAAAATTTCAATGACTGGAAAAGAATAGCAGTTTTAAAAATTGGCAAGCAGGTTTTACAGTTTCAAATCAAAGTGGCTGAAGTCAAAGGGAATAAAAAATGAAACCACAATCAAAGCAGCAGTTTCAAACTGTGACCAAGGAATCGAACAATCAGAAATCAAAGCCGTGATAACAAAGCAAGCTCATGAAGTCATTGGAATCAAGTAACACAAGATACACGTTTTGAACAAGTCAAAAAAAATCACCAACATCCAAACAATATCAAACGGCCAAGCATATAATTATCAGACGAATTCGTATGAAAAATACGAATGAAAATACAGGGGATCGAACTATATATAAACCCTTAACATCATCGGCCAAAAGATCATTCGAGTCCAAGAAAAAAAGGAATAATCATTCAACTCAAATCGATATCGAGTTCAAGCAAACTAACGAGTAAAGCATAAGGCATAAATTACATACCGAAGTAAAAATCGAACTCGATCAAATTGGAGTAGCCGTATGCAAACTCGAAGAGACGATCATTCGACTGCGCAAACACGCAAGATTATATAATCAAACGATCAATTGAAGCGGCGCGTCAATTTTAAAAAGCACTAATTTTCTCAAGGAACGAAGCAGCTAACCTTGCAAAGAAATGAAGTACAAAGACACCGTCCAAATAAAAAAAAAAGGAAAGGGATTTATTTTGGGCCGGTTATAAATAATATTTGGGATTTATTGTTTAAAATTAGGGTTTTGTGTTTAATTTGTTTTTTAATTTGTATTTTCCTTTTAAACCTTTATGATTTCTAGTCATGTGACTATGGGACGAACTACGGCGGTGTAGTTCGAGAATTCGCAACTCGGTGGTCGAGTTGTGGCAGGGTTTTGAGCGTAAAGTTAAGGTTTGTCGATAGCGGGTATCGTGAGCTTATGTGTGTAAGCGTATGACTGCTTAATTTCTAGTAGAAACCTTCGAAGCTGCATGTAGGCAGGGTTTTGCCGAAGCTGGGTAAATCTGTGTGTTCTATTTCATCATTTTTATATTCTGCTATTATCTGTGCTGTTATTATTCAACTGATATCTGTGTTCAGATTATTTCATATACTTCCGCAATAAATTTTTATATTGATGTATCACCCTATTCACCCTCCCTCTAGGGTGAAATCGTTCCTACAGGGGATACCAATGGAAGGAGCGGATTTGGTGGACATTGAGACCACGGATTTGGAGATTTTATAGTGGATCTTTTTTAGAGCTATTGTAATATAGAGGCTAGAAAACTTACGACCTGCATCCCGCCTCGTCGTTTGCATTGTTGAGCAGAACATCATTCCTAAGATAGGGAGTTTTGACTAGAATTATCTGCTAGTACTGAAGGCCACCCATGCTATCATGGGTGGTACAAAGGTGAACTGGTCTTGAGCCATCATAAGCAACCACATGGAGTCAGAAGTAGGGACTCCAAGAAGCTACATTACATATTGCCATCTTTTCACTCCTGTATTCAAACAATACAGAGTGAACCTCCATGGAGAATAGGTCCAGAAGAAGGCCCCTACTCCATTTGATAGGAACTCAACAAGGAAGATGGGGATTGTAGAGGGAACAGCCGAGGTAGCGACACCGAGGGCTGAGGAGAAGGAGCAGCATGCGACAGAGCAAGGGTGGGGTGCTGCAAGGTTATAAAACCTTGAGCTTATAGCGATCCGAGACTCTCAACTACGGATCGAGGCCGAACTACGGGAGATACGAGTCGAGAAGCAATGCTAGAGCCACGAGCTTAGATGCATAGCTGCCATGCTGCTCCTATTTAGGAGTTGTGGCAACGTCTCAAGCTTCCGTTGGGAATCGAGACCATCCTCTAACTCATGAGTAATATTTAGGATTAGTAGCAGTCGTTGTTTTTTCCAACATTTATTCCTTTTCTTTAGGCTATTAGGTTGTAAATGTCAGTTGTCTTTGTATAAAAGTAGCATATGATATATTATGAAATATGTTCCTATTTATTTACCGTATCGCTATTTCTAGATATGTTTGACCTTATAGAGTTAGGGGTATGACCTAGGGGTAATTATGTAATTTTTCACATGTATCTAACTCGCTGACCAATCTTGTTCGAAATAAAGATGTTTTCTTTCTATTATATACTTGATATAATGTAGTTATATTAATTAATTAATTTAATTAAAAGTATATTTAATAGAAAATCCATAAACGGAATGTTTTGTGATAGTAATTACAAAGTATTGTAACTGTGAGTAATTTATCACAATGAAACAAATATACCATTTTTAATATTCCTAGTCAAGATGTAATGAGACTGGATATTGATACATCCGTTGAAAGTAGAGTACATAACGCTTTCCAAACGTTGGGCAGTGTATTACTCATGACTGCTGTGGCACCAAGGGGTTTCGTACTGATAGTTATTGGATAACTATGGAATGACTTACTCGATAGTTCTCTATTGGTTAATATAACTAAGGTCAAACAAAGAATACCGATGGGACTAATTTGCACAGTTCTCTCGATTTGAGAATACTATTGATCTTCAATGTGGAAACTTTGCTTTGGTTATAACTAAATCATGGCATAGTGTCCATCGAACGACTACGGTTGGGTCAAGTGGAAGCATTGAAGTGAAACACTATTCAAGAGAGGATCCGTCTTCTTAGTTATGTGAGGTTAGTATCATGGTCAACTGAAGTTAACTCAAAGTCAAAGTCTTTAGCCAGAACATTTTGGTTAATAATAATTGTTATTATTGAACTAAGGACTTTGTGTTTGGACTAAAATTGAAAGTAGATGATATTAAAATTATCACCATTACCAAATTCCACAAGTCTTAATGTGATATAATTTTGATGAAGAGAATTGGGGTAAATAATTGTCACTGTTAGGTACCGCTTATAATGAGTAAAATTGGATTTTACTAAAGGATGTGTAAGCGATAAATTCAGCCAAAATGTCATATACTTGCTAAGTGACGTGTGAACGTTAATATTCAAATAATTCGATATTAATCGCTGACTAAATTTGCACCTTTGAGTCGCACAACCTAATAATGAATTCTTTGAAAAGCCACATGATTTAATTTATAAAATATTGTAAATTGATTAGATTAATTGATATTTGAGATATATTAATTATTATTTACTTGTTGTTTTGAAGTTTGTAATTATTTTAATGCATTTATAAAAATTATATTTGCACGCATTGATATACAATATCGATGTAATTTAAAGATAGTTACATGAAATGATTATGAAAATTTTACGTCATTTGATGACATGATTTATAGAAATTTTATGTCATTTGATGACATGATTTGTGGAAATTTTATGTCATTTGATGACATACATGTAAAGAAAGGATTGGAGAGAGAGCAACAATCAAGGGAATTAATTATGAAAGTTTTAAATAAAGAATGAGAAAATTTTCATTCTTTCAAATAAAAAATATTCTCTAATTCATTATGCACGTACAATTGATTCTTTCTCATTCAGTCTGTTTCTTTCTCTCCTCCTAACTATTCATGGCAGACAAAAAAAAAAATTCCAAAACTCTTTCAACTTCATATAAAAACATCTAATAAAAAAAAGAGATTCATCCATCTCTTGCAAGGATATGATGTGGATCTCGAAGACCTGAGGAGGTATCATCATTCAAGGTGTGGCTTATAGGCAACTTCCTAAAGGGAGTCCATTTTCAAGATGTGCTTCACGGTTTTTGATAATAAGGTATGTTTTTCTTTAATAGATAATGATTTTTGATGTAATGTTTGTTGAAAGAGAAATTTAATTATCATAATTTATATCTACATATCACTGCCTCATTTAATTTTAAAATTGTTTATGTAGCTTGAATTATTCGTTGAATGAATCGACTGGTGCTTTATTTTAATAAATCAAAACTAATATTTGTATATTCTTAAATACAACAAACTATGTTCTAAACATTCAATTTAAATTCTAATTTTTAGATCAGAAACTTTGTATGTTTAACTTATCAATTGGGTTCTTATTTTGTTAAATTGAAATTAAAATTTGTATATGTTTGAATATAATGTATTATAGATCTATATTATAACATTCAATTCAAAGTATAATCCTTTTAGATCTAAAACTTTGTATGTTCATATTGTTTTGACTGGATCTACATTAACAAATTAAGCTCAAATTTGTATATGAACATTACAGTGTTTTATTGAAGATTCATATTTTATGTCATAGAAAACAAAACGTAATTTTAGATTTGAAAGTTTACATGTATGTATTTTGTATTTGCATTGTTTTAAAAATTAAAAAAAGAAAGAAAATGTTTTGGCAATAAATCTGAATTTTAACTTAATTATAGGTCTCTAATTTGTATTGATTAAACATATTTTATCAAATCTTACATACACATAATTAAGTTTTGACAATAAATTTAATTTTAAATTGATTGCTATAAATATCTAATTTGTATGAATTAGAAAGACCTGATTTAATCTTAAATACACACAATTAATTTATATGTATGTTTGTATATATTAAATTTGTTACATGTATTTCATATTTTCAAAGTATGATTAAATTTCTTTCCAAAAGGAGAGAACAATTTAAATGAGGCAATAATATACACATACATTTATATTTGACTATTTATGTCCTTACAGTATGATGCATATTAATTGTCATTTATATGATGCATTAATTAAGTTTGCAAAATGGGAAATTGAATCAATCATTCTTGTTACCCTTTATTTATTTGCCATTTTTTCTTTATGTGGTGAGCTATTAATTTAATTTTGTTTATATGTCTACACTTTGTCATCAATTGGTAGCCCTATCATGCGTTGCACTTATAGAATTTAGCCTATAATATGATATATTTATTTATACTTACATTCATTCCACATACATGTTGCTAATTAATGACATTCATATAATCAATCAATTTAATTAAAGAAAGAGAAATAAAAGGTTTTCTCTCTCCATCTAAACAAATTTATACCTCATCATTAATTGAATAAGTTAAGTAGAATGAAATAAAAAATTTCATTCTCTAAATAAATTTATGCCCCGTCATTAATTAAATAAGTTAAGAGAAAGGAAATGAAAAGTTTCCTTCTCTAAATTAATTTAATAAGTAATCTTCATACACAGATATTTGCATAAAAGTATATGTGATATACTCTAATTTTTATTCATATTAAATTAAACTTTATTAATGAAATTAAATAAAATATTGATTTTATTTAAAAGAAACCTAGAAAAGTTCTAAGTATATTTAGACTTCATAAGCCCATTAGAGATCCAAAATGGCTAATTTTTTTGAAATTGACCCATCTTCTGCTGCGGGCTGGACCGATTCCAACATGACCATTACGATATATTTGAGAGAAACAGTATAAATATGAAAACTCATATAGATATTTAACGAATGATAAATGTAAAGTAAGACTGGAAGTTTATAAAATAAATTTTAGCGAGCGAAGGACATGTAAAGGCTGTTGTAAAATCATGGGTCATTAACCCTGTTCCTTAAAAGCTAAAATTTATGTATAGGTTTGTGTGTCTTTGTTTCAAAAAGGGAAAGGTTTTCAAAATCTAGGTTGTACCATGCAAGCTGGAGTTAATCATATGCATTACCTCATTGATTGAATCCTGACTAAGTTAAGATGTGGCTTGATTTGCTTCAAAAAGGAGTAAAGGCAAATGCTTTTGAAAAGTTGAGTTCAAATGCTTTTGGAAAATTTTGTTCAAGCACTTTTAAAAATGGTGTTTAAATGCTTTTGCGGATTTATTTATTTTTTCTCAAACTATTCTTGCAAGTTTGATTGGAAAGGGGAAATAAGATTATATGGGAAATGAAAAAAAATTCTGATATATAAATGCCACATGCTTAGCATAATGAGGGTCGATGTGTTAGCGGATATGTATTTTTCTATGCAATAAGGATAGTAATATGCATGACTCGAATAATAATAAAGGAAGACGCCATTCTAGCCTTGGAATTTCTATTTTCATACCTTATTGATAGCAAACAGAACTTATTTTTAAAAATAATTCTATTTTAGAACTCTTTATGTGAATTATAGTTGAAAAAATTGGGAAGTATTTTAGGGCAAAAGAGAAGGTTCCAAAGTACAATGTAATTGGCATCCAAAAGAAGGATGGAAATATAAGGTTCTCCATCTAAATTAGGTTCCAAAGTACAATGTAATTGGCATCCAAAAGAAGGATGGAAATATAAGGTTCTCCATCTAAATTCTTTTTTTGGCATAAGAGTATAGATCTAGGAAACGAAAAATTTGATGTGTTAGATTTTGGATGGTAGGGATTGGATGCAAAATTGGTTGAACCATACTCTTACTCATAGAAATATGGAAATTGTTTTGCGAAAGCAAGGATTTTTTATTTTTGAAAACTTGCATACATATAGAACTGCCAGTATATATAGGTTGTTTGCATCATATTTTCATAAAGGAGGCACCGATTTGGAATTGTTCAACATGTACATCATATATATTATGATACATCATGCACTTGTACAAGTTTAGCTGCAAAATTTGTTTTACACTAAATGGTTTGATAGTTTAGCATGGTTGCACGGTTTGTTACATGATTCACCCCTTGAGGAATTTTTGAAATGAAATTATTTTAATGGGAGAGAATGTAACACTCCGTATAATAAACGGTAATTAATAAATAATTATTAAGGCTTAAAAATGAAATTTGAGCAAATGTCAGAATTCCGCCATTAAACTTGCAACATTGTGTTCATGGCAATTTTATGTGCAACTTTCATATATGGAGTTTGCGAGTGGAGTTCAAACGAAGAAGTTATTAGCATTCGAAGTTTTCAGAATGAAAATAATTAAATAAGAATTAAAAAGGTAATGAATAATAAAACTGAGCGGACCCCACCGATTGATCCTTCCTTAGGCCAATCGACCGCTTGTGTTCTACTTCTTAGGAGGGAGCGGTCGGCAGGTTGGAACCATGGCGACTAGCGTTGAACCTTGTCCGAATGGTCCAAATTAGTTTAATTTAAATCTAACGGATACGATTGATTCCAGCATCTATAAGTATAGGTGTAGCCACTTACTTTTCTTCTTGTATTTTTGGATCAAAGCAGTGGAGCTCTGCTATTTTCCCTTTGCTACTATTTCTATTAATTATAAAATATTATATTATATATATATATATATATATATATATATCAAAAAAGGGTATAAAATAAAAGAGAAGAAGAGAGGGAGTTCTTGAACTAGTTTATATGGATTTGTTTGGACCTAACGATATTACAAGTCTAGGTGGTAATAAATATTGTTTCGTATTGGTTGATGATTACTCTAGATACGCGTAGGTATACTTCTTATCTAAAAAATCAGAAACTTTTTCTTACTTCACCAAATTCACAAAATTAGTTCAAAATGAAAAAGTACTCTCTATTATTTCACTAAGAAGTGATCATGGTAGAGAATTTGAAAATTATTGTAATGAAAATGGATTTAGACATGAATTCTCTGCCCCACGTACTCCGTAACAAAATGGAGTAGTCGAGAGAAAGAATCGAACCTTACAAGAGTTGGCTAGATCTATGATAAACGAGTATGAACTACCCTTGTCTTTTTGGGCAGAGGCAGTAAATACAGCCTATTACCTAATGAGTAGAGTCATGATTAGGCCGATTCTTAAGAGAACACCATATGAACTATGGTTCTGCAAAAAGCCAAACATTGCATACTTTTAGGTTTTTGGCTGTCTGTGTCTTATTCTTAATACAAGTGATCAACTAGGAAAATTTGAGGCAAAAGCTGATGAAGGCATGTTCATGGGATACTCATCCAGAAGCAAAGCCTATAGATTATACAACAAAAGGACGAGAATAACCATGGAGTTAATCAATGTGAAATTTAATGAAGGTATTGATGATCAAAACAAGGAAACAATCAAAAGCAATGTTGAAGAGGAGAGCAAAAAATATGAAAATGAGAAACCAAAAGAAACCACAACCACGAAAGAAGTCCAAAGAAATCTGGATCCAAAGAGATTGAAATTCAAAGCAGATCATCCTTTAGAGTTGGTAATAGGAAATCCTATCATAGATATTCAAACTTGTTCCTCCTTTATAAATTTGGGTGATTTGTGTCTATACAGTGGATTTATTTCAGCAATTGAACCTAAAGACATAGATACAGCTCTTAGTGATGAAAATTGGTTTATGGTTGTGCAAGAGCTAAATCAATTTGAGCGAAATGATGTTTGGACTCTAGCACTAGACCTAATGATTATCTAGTCTATGAACAAAATGGATTTTTAAAAATAAATTTGATGAATCTGGAAATGTGATTAGGAATAAAGCAGTTAAAGGTTATAATCAATTGAAGGAATTGATTTTGATGAAACTTTTGCACCTGTAGCAGACTAGAATCCATTAGGATATTGTTAGTTTTTGCTTGCAATAAAGGATTTAAACCAAGACAAATGGATATTAAAAGTGCTTTTCTTAACAGAATTTTGAAAGAAGATGTTTTTGTTGAAAAACCAGAAGGCTCTGAAAGTCATGAATACCCTAATCATGTATATAAACTTAAGAAAGCACTATATGGATTAAAACAAGCTCCTAGATCTTGGTATGAATGTCTTAGCAATTATCTCCTCGAAAATGGGTTTAAAAAGGGCTGTGTAGACACCGCATTATTTCTATTGCACGAAAACGATGATCTTTTGATTGTTTAAATATATGTTAATTGTTAACCCTCCTTTAGTCAAGGCCATGAACAGGCAGATTCAATCCAACCAACTTCACGATTATCGAGGCTGGAATAGGATGGATTCGATTTAAAAGAATGAAGTACACTTGGATATGTCATTTGGTCAAGAAATGGGGGGTTGCACGGCTCGGTCTGGAAGACTCACCTCCCTCGGCGTACCTCACCTCGCTCGACATACTTCACCTCGCTCGACATACCTCACCTCGCCCCCTCATCTCGCTCAGCATACCTCACCCCGCTCGGCATACCTCACCTCGCTTGGCGTACCTCACCTCGCTCGGCATACCTCACCTTATTCCGCATACCTCACCTCATTCGACGTACCTCACCTCGCTCGGCGTACCTTACCTCCTCGCTCGGCGTACCTCACCTCTCTCGGCGTACCTCCCCTCGCTCGGCGTACCTCCCCTCGTTCGGCGTACCTCTCCTCATTCAGCGTACCAACTGCTCACGGTCGGTCTGCATAATGAAGTAGGGTTCGGCTATGGCCTTGGTGGGCCCAAACTACTCAGGAGGCCCAACAACCTGGTTTTGCCTATAAATACAGCATGTGGGTCTCCAGATGGGGATCTTCTTCTCTTCGCTCTCTAACCTTTTATTTTCTAAGTCTAAAGGTTACTCTATCAGTTTGTAACTGTAAATGATTCGAACATCAATAAAAAAGGAAACTTCTGGAGTGGACGTAGGCCAGAGTTAGCCGAACCACTATAAAATCTGTGTTCTTTACTACTTTCATTTTAATTTCGACTGTTCTTCATATTATTATTCTCTACATATATTCTATATGTTATCTTTAACCATTAGTTGGTGCTTTCATTTACATTTGGGTGTTAGTGACCAATTTTGGCGCTAACATTTTGGTGCTTTCACTAAGAACGCTAACACTCGGGAATTTTGGAGCTTGGAGCTTGGATTGAAAAACTTAGAAACTCAGATTTCGGAAAGCAATGGCTAGACCACCAATAAGTAAGCAAGCGGCAGAAAGGAGCAATCACGGGGAAGTCAAGAGGCTTCGTCTGGAGCTGGAGCAGGTCAATCACCATCTACATCACTAGAGATGAGATGGAAGCGACGTTGAAAAGACAAGAGGAGATGATACAGGCTCTTCTCAGACAATTTGCACAAGCAGGAAATGCAGGACCTCAGATCCATGAAGCTGGCTCAGAAGCGCTCGACCAGCAAGCAGAGGGAATGGATCAGCAGGGGTAGCCCCTAATCAGCAGATGGCTAACAATCTAGATGGACCTAGACTGGGGGGCACACCACTAGGAAAGTCTGGACCAATCCATGGAGGTATACCAGATGACGCTGTGCAACCCAACACCAACAGGAGTGCAGGAGTACGAGATGAGGAGTATGTGCCTGAATTTCCTCATGAACTCGAGGGGTAGACCGGAGCAACAGACAAGGATTACAGCTTGGTGACAATGACAGACTAGCGGCGATGGTTAGACGAGCTATGAGAGGTGGATTGGTAAACAAAAACTTAAAGGGTGTGAATAGGAGTCCCTTTACTCCTACTATCAGGCGAGCTAGGAACCCACCGGATTTAAGCTGTCATCATTGGAGATGTATAATGGAAGGACAGATCCTACAGTTCATCTAACAAAGTATATGAGGCATATGGAAGTGCTGGGGGCATCAGAGGAAGTCGTGGCCCGTTGCTTCCCATTGTATCCGACAGACATAGCAGCACTATGGTTTAGACAAATAGAGAGCGGTTCCATTGAAACGTGGACCGAGTTGATTGGGAAGTTTATGAGGCAGTTCAGAGTTCACATTTCGAGACCTAAAAATGTGATGAGTTTGGCAGCGCTCAACCAGAGGACCGGGGAATCTTTGAGAAGCTTTTGATGCGATTCAATGCAGCGACAGCATCAGTGGATCGACCAGATCCAACCATGGTCTTAATGGCAGCTGTATCTGGCATAGCTAATGGAACGGAGTTCAAATATTCACTGACAAGGGATCCACTTATGGATCCAGGGGAGTTTTATCACGAAGCCGAAGGATTTCTACGGTTAGAGGATGAAATGCTGAGAGAGAGGAGGAGATGATGTTTATGCAGTCAAGGGTGAAAATCCTTCTAAAAAAGATTCAGAAACTGATAAAGGTAAACAGAAGGCCAGGGATAACGATGATGGACCAATGCGGCCACGAAAGAAACCGAGGTTCACCTCTTATTCAGAGCTAAACAAGACTTTGGAACGAATTTACCAAGACACTAGGGGGGAGATTCCCTATTGAAGGCCAATGAGAAGGGATCAGACTAACAATGAAAGAAGATCGGAGAAGTATTGTTTGTTCCATGAACTGAATGGTCATAGCACAAATGATTGTAGGCACTTGAAGGATGAAGTTGAAGGGGATATTCGAAACGGTCTGCTATCCCAATATGTGAGAAGGAGGGCCACGGCGGCGGAACAGGAACGCCAACCACATGCACCTACCATGGACGGCTTAGGATCGAGGAGTTAGCTTGCCATAAATTGATTGAAATAATGACGAATAAGTGGCAAACTCTACAACAACGCGATTAAGTCAATTACACATGTACAAGACCGCGAACGATCCTTAGGCATGCTCTGATACGACTATAAATCGCATCAATTTAGGTGTTTGCACTTGGACGTCCTTGTTTTTCTTTTATTTTCCATTTTTCGTGTTTGGACTTGATTTAGTTTGACATTTCCGTTGATAGACTCATCTTGAATGAAAATCTGCTATTTGTGGTTCCATGACGGCTAAGCCACTTACACATGTACGGGATCGCGAACGGTCCTTAGACATGCTCTGAGATGGCGATAAACCGCCCTAGTAAACAGTTCAGAAACTCACTCGAACGTGAAATCTGACATTAATGATACTAAGTTCCCCTTGGGCACTCACAACTCGCCTCGAATAGCACCCGACCGTGAACGGTCACAACTCGCCTCGAATAGCTCCAGATCGCGAACGATCACAATTCGCCTCGAACGGCACCCGACTACGAACGGACACAACTCGCCTCAAACGGCACCCAATCGCGAACGATCAAAAATTGCCTTGAATGGCACCCGACCGCGAACGGTCCCAACTCGCCTTGAACGGCACCCGATCGTGAACGATCACAAATCACCTCGAACGACACCCGATCGCGAACGATCACCATTCAACGTGAATGGAATCCAACCTCGAACAGTCACATACTACTCCGAATGACATACGATCATGAACGATCATCATTCGCGGTCAGATAGGACTATCAATTTCTTTGCAGGTCATTAACAAGATACGAACATCAAGCTTATTGAGCTACAAAACACACCTTCCAACAGCAAGGCATGTTTTGGGAGGCAAAGTGTTAACTCGCCTTTAGTCAAGTCCATGAACAGGCGGCTTCAACACAACCAACTTTACGATTATCGAGGTTGGAATAGGATGGATTCAGTTTAAAAGAATGAAGTTCACTTGGATATGTCATTTGGTCAAGAAATGCGGGGTTGCACGGCTCGTTCTGGAAGACTCCCCTCGTTGGGCATACCTCACCTCGCTCCCTCACCTCGCTCGGCATACCTCACCTCATTCCGCATACCTCATCTCATTCGGCATTCCTCACCTCGTTCAGCGTACCTCACCTCGCTCAGCATCCCTTACCTCGTTCGGCATACCTCACCTCGCTCGGCATACCTCACCTCATACCACATACCTCTCCTCATTCGGCGTACCTCACCTCGCTCGACGTACCTCACCTCGCTCGGCGTACCTTACCTCGATCGGCGTATCTCACCTCGCTCGGCGTACCTCACCTCGAACGGCGTACCTCACCTCGCTTGGCATGCCTCACCTTGTTCAGCATGCCTCACCTCGCTCGGCACACCTCCCATCGTTCGGCGTACCTCCCCTCGTTCGGTGTACCAATTGCTCACGGTCGGTCGGCATAATGAAGTAGGGTTCGGCTATGGCCTTGGTGGGCCCAAACTACTTAGGAGGCCCAACAACCTGGTTTTGCCTATAAATACAGATGTGGGTCTCCAAAAGGGGGATCTTCTTCTCTCCGCTCTCTAACTTTCTATTTTCTAAGGCTAAAGGTTACTATATCAGTTTGTAACTGTAAATGATTCGAACATCAATAAAAAAGGAAACTTCTAGAGTGGATGTAGGCCGGAGTTAGCCGAACCACTATAAAATCTGTGTTTTTTACTGCTTTCATTTTTATTTCGACCGTTCTTCATATTATTATTCTCTACATATATTTTATCTGTTATTTGTGACCGTTAGTTGGTGCTTTCATTTACATTTTGATGTTAGTGACCAATTTTGACGCTAACATTAATGATACTATTTATGGTGTCACTAATAATTTTTTGTATGAGAAATTTGTAACGGACAGCGTCAGTGGGGTAACGTCCACCGTAGCATACAGCTGTACATGTGTTCTGCATTTACGGCCAGCCTCTCGACTGCACCAACCCCACAGGGACATGTAGGAGTAAGAGTCATCTGCTCGCTACCCAAACCAAATGCGAGAACCCCTTATCATGCTGCACCCGCCAAGTGCATAAGATGACACACATGTCAGACTCAAACCATACAAAAAGACGGATTGTTAAGGGGTAAATAAGAACAGTAGAGAAAGAAATAAAACAAAACAGAATCTCACAGCGGAATGACAAAATATAATAATCAAATAACAGTTCATGAAGCTGTTTTACAAAAACATTTGATTATACTTATACAACACGTATCTGAGTTACACATACCAGAGAATAATAAATAATGCAGCGGAACAGTATGAATGTAGCAGAATACTATAATAAATAATAGTAATAAAATCTTCGTCTTCGTCCTCCAGAATAAGGTCTTCAAAATCCTGAAATGCTCAGGCTGACGCGACCGAATTGAAAAGACAAAACACTCGAGTCGGAACTAAAAGATCTTATGTAAGTTAAATCAACGATAAATAAATATGAGTGTAAACGGCGTCGGAGATGTTTACGGGATTTGACATCTCCTATCCAGTGTCTAACGTGAGTGCAGTAACTTAAGAGATGCTCGGGATTCACATCTCCTAAGGATCCGTTAAACTATCTATTATGTAGTAATATACGCTATTATAATAATGTCTACAGTAAAATAAACTTATTTTTAAATAGCGTTAAGGGGTTACCCATATAGCCCTTAACACGTAATAGTCCCAGTAGTCCATCCAGTATCAGTGCATATCCAGATTGGGAGACTACCCTAAATACTCCACGGGCTACGGGAGAAAACCAAACTCGTACAAGGTGCGCTAGGGTAGGTGACACGGCACAACTAGGCAATTCCAGGGTATACATACCAATTACGCTTCTGGACCGGTGGTAACGCGTAGCAGCTACTACCGCCCACCTCGAGCCACACCCCAAAAATAAAAGGGCCCCAAATCAATCACAAAGTAATATAATGGTATCGAAGGAGTGTATCCGATAAAAGGTGCTACCTTCTTATCCCGTCAATCGCTCCTGTTTTAGCCACCTTATGCCAACTCACGGGAGTCAGGTCCACGTATATACCTCAAAGGGAACGCCGCCACCATCCTACTTCATTTTGGAATCTCCACCGCGTACACGGTTGTTAAAGTGGTTTTCGAAGCTGCCAAAGAGTATGACAACTTCCGATCCCGGTCTCTTTAACAACCAAACATTATTATAACATCGCGGTCTTTTCAAAATAGTTTATACTTCAAAACCAGAATATAATATCCATTTCAAAACCATATAAATACTATATCATTTTCGTTTTAAAACCCAAATCAATATGATATCATTTTTATAAAGACCCATATCATATAATATCATTTTTATTTCAAATATATCATTTTTCCAAAATCATAGCACCTTCAAAGTTATAACACTTCGAAATAAAAACACTTAAAGTATAACACTTCCAAATCATAATACTTTGAAACTCATAACCTTGAAACATAACTACACCACTTAGATGGCTTAAATATTAAATTACTTTATAAATAAAATAGCTTCTTCAATTTCACAAATCAATTCCAAATACAGATTTGAACCTCCAAATTAACCATTTCAATTTCCATATATTTCAAATTTTAAATATTCCACCATTTCAAAACTAATTCTTTGTTAATTCAATATATATATCAAATTCAATTACTATTGTTTAAATTTGAAATGTTTACTCAATAAATCCAATATCATTTAAGTAAAACTTTTAGACTTCAAATAAATGGATATTCTTCAATTTATTTAACTTGATATATTCATTTAAATCACTCTAAACCAAAATCAAGTTATAAAAATCACACCCTTTAAAGCCTCAATTTTATTTAAATTTCAAATCAAATTTATTCGAGTATATTTCTCAAATAATTTAATTCCAATCAATTTCATATTTATCTTCCAACCTTAATTTTATTTAAGTCATTATAAACTCTATATACAATATAACTTAAATAGATACCCATATTATATAAAAACAATCAACTTTATTATTTGGCTTATTTTATATCTCCAAACGAATTTACACATAGCTAAAAATCAATAATAAAATAACTTTTATAACATCTTAAATCAGTATTTATATAACCCATATATTTCTTTACAAAACCATAGAAATCATTTCAAAATATTTTATATATAAACCATGGTATATGTATAATAATTTTCTATCCTATGGTCAAGTGATACAGATATTTATCACTTCAATCCATAATTTAAAATATAAATACGGTTATATATCATTTCAAACCTCAATCCCGAATGAAATAAAATCCATAACAACTTGCAGTTGGTAACAGTATAAAATACAACATCCATTCATCCAATATCAATCATCAAACATTTATCACAATCATCATCCAATTCACTCAATAACATCAGTATAGAATAGATAATAAATAACAAGCATTTACTGACAATTTATATTCAATAATAAATTAAATAACTATTTAACTATCAGTCTATATGCAATAATAAATTAAATTACAATTTAATTCAAATAAATTCAATTTAACCGGGATGACGATTAAAAATATTCCAAACAGTCATAATTAAATTTCTAATCACATCATAAATCAATATAACAAACATAAGAAATTTTAGAAGTTGTGAGTAGGTTAAAACACTCACCTTTTGAATTTAAATTGAATTTAAATCCAATTTAAACCCAAAATTTGAACAGTCTCAAAATCCGTCCAAACCAGCGTTAAACCGTTTGGAATTTCAATACGAACCTAACAGAGAAAACCGTGCGTGAATTGGACCTCATATGTAAAAGTTGTGATTATTAGAAGATTACACGATTCAAAAATAAAGAAAAATAAATTAGATAAAACGAACCAGCGTGGAGTCGCCATGTCACCCCTATCGGTCTCCAGCAAAAAAATCAAACACGCTGCCCTAGGTTCTCCGCGACCGACACCCATCCAATTACTGCTGCCACTACGCGCCACGTCACTCAGATCCAAAGACGCCACTGCTCTAGTCGCTCCAGGCCGACCTCGCTGGTGCCTTACAGCCACCCCAGGCGTCCCCCAGCAGTTTGCCGTGCCACCTATCTACGGCCAATTCTGGTGATTGTCGTAGCCCTTCAGACAAGAACGGACCATGGATCGAAAGCATACGATCCCCTCTATGCAATAGTACCGTCTGATCGCCCCCACGTCACAGAACCACCGTCGAATCCAACAACCCAAAATGGATGGCTGTGGATAAACTAGCCAATTCCGGCAACTCAGCAACCCAAAACGAGAAATGAATCACATAATTGAGTTGTGCTCTTCAAGAGCTTCAAATCAATATAAACTTTGATATTATTCGAGGAGTTTGAATTTTTGAGGTTGAATTTGTATTGAAACTGGGTTGTGAATTTTAGGGTTTGTGTGCCGTTGAGAAAGAGGAGCAATAGAAGTTTTGTATGTACAGAAATGAGAAATAGAAGGGCTACTAGGGTTTATAACAGGGTACATATAGGCAAGCTAAAAATAGAATAGATGGACCAGATTTGATTGAACGGTACACGACCCAAAGAGCCCGATTCGACTCCGGAACAAAAATGGTCAAGCCATATATCAAAATAGATGTTTTTAAATATTTTAAAATCAATGAAAAAGGTTTCAAATCCCAATCCCATCGTATGAAGCAGTTATGCTAAAATCAAATTATTTCAAATTGATTTCAATTGATTTCAAGGCATTTCGAGTCCGTACGATCAAACGACAAGTCCGATCGCTATAAAACTTGAAATCCTACTATAATTCACCGTTACGGATCCGATGAGACTAATTTCATCGAAATCCGAGTCAGTGGACAAAATGGCTATTTTCCAGTTAATTACATAAATTAATATTAAATTAATTAAATCAAATTTCAGTCCAAATCTAATAAATCACAATTCCTGTCATTTTAAGTTACTTGGATATTTACCTTAAATTAAAATAAATTTAGACATCAGTTCAAAGTTAATTAATTCACCAATTACAGTTTTTAACTTCGATTTCCATAAATTCAGTAATTATAAATTTAATTCCCAATAATCCATATTCTTAACTCCATCTAGTTATTTAATCAATTTCATTTTACGGTATAATTATCATGATTTATACCATAGTGCATTTGTATTTCTATTTTATATTAATTTCAAATAATGCAATATTTAATTTCATTTACTACCATAAATCCAATTATTATAGATTGGATTTCAACAAATTAATTTGATTCAATTCCAAATCTTTTCGTTAAGTCCATTACTACTCTACCAACCTAGTTAACCATTCATTCCTTAATATACTCCACTTTAACAACTTCTAACATTGTATTACTTCTCACATTAATGTAACTTTTGTTTACATTTATTAAAATTTGATTTCTCATTTCAATTAATAGACTAAATAAACATGTAACACATAATTATTGTCACTGTTTACTTTTAACTACATTTATAAGTTTATTGTTTACGGACCGAAGTTACAATTACTAACATGACCATGGTCTTACTCAATTTCCATTAATTATACTTTACCTCATTCATAAATTCAATATTTACATTCATTTCCTTATATTAAATTTATAACCAAGTTACAACATTTACCTTATTTCAATTTATTGTAATCTCATTCAGTCTATCAATAATTTAGCTTAGATTACATTCTTACCATTCATTTTAGTTATTACATCCTCGTTAAATAACAAATTACCATTTATTTAATATTTGATTACAAAAATCTCATTAAATCAACTATTTTTAATTACCAAAAATTACGGGTCGTTACAAAATTTGAAAAAGTCATGAAGGAGAAGTTTGAAGTGAGCTTGGTCGGAGAGTTAAAATTCTTTTTAGAACTTCAAATCAAACAAAGTGATAAAGGTACATTCATCTCACAAACGAAATATATTAGGGAATTTGTCAAAAAATTTGGATTGAAAGATGCTAAATCTGCAAAAACCCCCATGAGCACAACAATTAAACTTGACAAGGATGAAAAAGGTAAGGCAGTTGATCAAAAGCAGTATCGAGGTGTGATTGGATCACTTCTTTATCTTACTGCTTTTAGATCTTGCATCATATTTTCTGTCTGCTTATGTGCACGATTTCAATCTAATCCAAAAGAATCTCATTTAAAAGCTATTAAAATAATTATAAGATATTTATTGCACACACCACGTTTTGGTCTTTGGTATTCAACTAATGATAACTTTGAATTAAAAGGATATTCAGATGTAGATTATGATGGAAGTCTAGTTGATAGAAAAAGTACTAGTGGAACGTGTTTTATGTTTGGACATCCGTTAGTTGCATGGTTAGTAGAAAATATAATTGTATTGTATTATCCACCACAGAGGCAGAGTATATTGCTCTAAGTGGTTGCTCTGGTCAAATTTTATGGATGATACAAAATTTGCAAGACTATAGTCTAAATTTTAAATATGTACCACTAATGTGTGATAGAAAAAGTGCAATTGATCTCATAAATAATACTGTACATCACTCACAAACAAAACATATAGATGTTAGACATCATTTTATTAGATATCATATTTCCAAAGAAAATATCTGCATAAATTTCATTTCAACTGATTCTCAATTGACAGACATTTTTATAAAACCCCCTTTTGAAAATAGTCTTTGTCGACTTCGTCTCAGTTTAGGTATTTAAAAATTTGATTCTATACTTTTGATTATGACCTTAAATGCCTGCATTAACTAATCAAACTCCCTAATGATTATCAAAAAGATAGATAGTGATTGAAAAAGCGATTAGTATTGATATTAATCATATATTATAACTTGAGACGGTATATTTAGTAAATTTCCTAAAAAATTTAAACAAGATTTATAAAAACTTTTGATTGGTAAAAATTCCATGACCATCTCTATTTCTATCATATTTCTAACGACCATCACTCATTAAAATCCAATATAATATGTCAAAATGTGGTATTTTAAACATGAAATTATTCGTTTTTCATTTTATTATATTTTTTGAGCAATTGGATTATCCTATTTTAAACAGGTAAAAATTCCATGACCATCTCTATTTCTATCATATTTCTAATGACCATCACTCATCAAAATCCAATTGGATTATCCTAATTTGAGTTGGATTATGAATTTCTATTTATTAATTTATTGGAAGCATGAGGGTAGAATTTAGTTTTATCTATTTTCGTGCAATTTCCATAAAATTATCTAGTTCCAAAACTATGTGTAAAAAGTGCATCTTTGAAATAGTCAGGAATATGCCAAAAGGGAAAGATATGTTCTTTTATATGTAAAGTACAGATGTTCTCCTTGGTACTTTACACTGTCTATTTCAATAAAAGAAAAGAGATAATTCCTTGTAGTTTCAAATGAACCAAAGGTCCTAATTTTGGGTAATTTATGGAAAGTTATAATGGTAATCCTTTTTGGAAAGATAGCTATAATATATAAAAACATGGAAATAAATGTTCTTTATAGATGTTATCTAGCTTTTGACCAAGCAGGTTTTCGCTAGAATCTGAACATCGTGATAAAGGCGTAACTATTCACAAACTTGGGAACATGAGAAGGGCAATAGGAATACCTTAAGAAGTTACAAGATGATAGGACTTAAGGAAACCACTCGGTACCAAGCACTTTTTCCCCTCTATGGACCCTCGAAGCTATAAATCATGGAATAATGGCTTGTGTGATCGTCACGGAGTGCTTTTTCCAAGGAATAGATGAACAACCCTAAGGATTTTCTAAAAAAAGCAAAATAGTACAAGCGATATTAGAACCTCTCAGAAATAATTCGATCTTAAAGGAAAAGTGCTCGGAACACTACAGATCGAGGATATAAGAACAAAGGAAGGAAGAAGGGAAAGTCCCTCTCCTAAATTCTTTTCGGTGCCGGCTACTTCTGGTTAGTACTGAGTAGAATTTATGGCTTGAGGGGCCCTATCTTCATCCCTGCGTTCTTGAATTCCGGTCTGGACATGGTATCTCATGGGCCTCCATTTCTACTAGACGATTTCTCTATAAATACAGACCCTATAACAACTAGGAAAGGACTTTTGGCCTTATTATATTCTTTATCTTCTATCTCTCCTCCATTACAGTTACTAAGAAAGCTATTATTTGTTGCTTTTAGCTTTTAGATCAGTAAAAACCCTTGTACTAGTGACTTTAAATCCATAATCAATAAAAACTACAGTAGATGTAGGCCCTAGATTGCTGAACCACTTTAAAAACCTTGTTGTTCTTACTGTTTTCCATATTCTTTCTACTAGAACTTAATATTTCTATAGGACTTTGGGTGTTAAACCACTTTTGGTGTCAACATTTAGGTGCTTTCATTGATAATTTAACTTAGGCATAGGAGATCTAGCTTTCTATTTTGAATTGGAGCATTCAGAGGTTAGATCTAGAAGATTTTCTTTAATGAATTAAAGGATTTATAGATAGGAATTAATGGTTCCTAGAAGATCTGAAAGATCATTAGGAGTAGTAGCTGGTGGAGATGAAGGAACTACTCATTGTAAGGAGGTTACAAACCAGTAGGCAGTACGATGACCATCTGCTCTATATGAGATGGTCACTACTGGGTAGGATGGATGCTGAATTTGACATTATGATGCAATAGCTAAACCAGAAGTTGACAGATAGTCAAAAAGCTCTACTGGGTAAGATGGATGCCGGCCTAGCTTTGCTAACTCTGCTGGCATAGTGGCTAATGAGGAGCAAGAGAGAAGTTTCACCTGCCGGATCCGATGAAGCAAACTCAATTGTTTCTGGTCTAAATAGGTGAAATGAAAAAAACAGAAGGAAATAATTGATGGAGAAGCAAAATAAGTCGTTGAAGGAAGCTGGAGTGCTCCCTCCAGAAGGAATCAATTTGCTATGGAAAAAATCAGGTCAGTACTGATAAGAATCTTGGAGGACTTGAAGGACGGGGAGCTGAGGTCATGGACTTGTCTGATTAGGAGGATGATCTACAGCATGACGGTAATGATTATGAGGTTGATGTTGTTGTTCAGGGTGCTGGAGTTCAAACAATCGCAACAGAACCAAGTGAATGTCAACGAAAGACCGGAGGATTGGGTCTCCTAAACACTGGAAAACCGAGATGTCAGTGAGCAAACCAAGATCATTTGTAGAGTCAAACACTCGGCGTAGCCCTTGGTAGTCAACCTTCGGAGTACTGCGTTAGTAAGGAGTATATAGACAGTATGGTTAAATGGTTGGAAGAGGAAAGCAAATATAGAAAGAACGAGGATTGAGATTCTACACTAAGCAAAACTCCGTTGACGGAGAATATTTTGAGGGAAGAGTATCCCAGGAAGTTTACGATACTGATAATGCCATCGTATAATGAGACTACTGATCCCAAGCAGCACCTCTTAAGTATGAATGGCATATGAATACTGCCAGAATGATGGACGTGGTATGGTGTAGGTGTTTCCCAGTTTTCTTGGAAGGTGCTACATCAATGTGGTTCATCCGGCTTGCATCGAGATCCATATCGAGTTTGACGTATAGGCTTAGAAATTCATGGAGTAGTTTCGACTCCATGCAATTCAAGCTAAAAACGTGATTTCCTTATCGAGCCTTTCTCAAGGACCTTGGGAGTCATTGAGGGTGTGGGGGAGGGGGGGGGGGGGAGGGGTTCCTGAACATGTTTAATATCAATGGAGGTGAGTAATCCAAAGGAGGATTTAGTGTTATGGATTTGGTTTGGGGCATACACCCAAACATAGACTTTGGTAAATGGTTGAAGATGAAACAACCTACAAGAATAGAGGAATTCCACCAAAAGGTCAATCAGTTTTGCGATTGGAAGAAGTAAGTCATGTAGCTTAACAGACTGTCAGCTGAAGGAAGTAATACAAGGCAATGTTATAAGTAAATAGACCAGAGAAATCTTTGGTAATGTGGCAGTTAATGTTGGAAACTCTAATAATAAAAAGAAAAGGAATCAAGGATTTGGTGGTAGACAGAATGAAAACAAGAAACACCTAAGGTATATGAGGCCTGACGAGTATGCACTACGCAAGGAATAGAATAATATAAAATGCCTCCTATGAGGGGGCAACGAAGGAGGAAAGGCGCTCAAGAAAGTACTGTTGTTTCCATGAAACCTATGGACACAACACGGGAGAGTGCCAACAATTGAGGGATTTTATTGAAGAAATAATAAGGAAGAAAAAACTTCAGAAATACGTGAGAGAGCGTAAGATGGTGGTCGAAATGAAAGAGCCCAAGGGCTGCCTATCTAAGAGATTTGGCTTGGACCTAGTGGAGAAGGGCTCAGGTGAGCCGACAAAGATTCATTATCAATATGATAAAAGGAGGGCCTCATCCCTCGGATGAAAGCTATAGAGAAATGGAATGGTACACGAGCCCGTTAAAGCACATACCATAGGAAAGTTGCTTTTCCATAGAGGATGGAGCTCCAATTGAGCAACAAAGGATGGTGACGGATGGTATTTTGAAATAGAGATGCCAATGGAGTCGAAGAACCAACTTCTGACCCCATGGTGATAATGGCTGTTATTGGACTAGCAATAGTACGTCGAGTCCTAGCGGATGGCGGAAGTTCTATGAACATTTTATTTAGGAGGGTGTTTGATCAAATGAAAATTAGTATGAAGGATGTCAGAGCCTGCAAAACAAAATTTTAAGAGTTTATAGGCCAGGCGAAGCAATTGATTGGGTCGGTTGATTTGCCAATTGAGTTGGGTGATGGAGATCGCCAAGCTATGTGGATCCAAACTTTTATTATATCAAATGAGTATTAGGTGTATAACGTCTTTGTGGGTCGGCTGATCCCAGTTGATTTTAGAATCACACGGCTCATTAGTACTTAATGATGAAGTTCCCCATGGAAAATGGGATTTGTTCGATAAGGTGATACCAGAGCACAAGAAGAGAATGCTATGTCCTAGAGCAAAGGGAAGTGAAACGATGGGATAAAGGAAAGAATGCAAAGAGGACTCTTTACAGTCGAAATCCACAAAGCATAGCAATTAAAGCCTAAGCTCGGGAACCATAACAGGTCCGATACATCTATAGATCCTAGGAAGAAGTCAGAGGAAGTGCGGGCAGCACTAGCCGAACTGATAGTTGATGTTCCAATTGATATGGATGATCCTATCCGGACTCTCAAGATTGGATTTCAGCTCGGCATTGGATTAAAGGAGCAATTGATTAATTTCGTTCGAGGGAATTTGGAAGTATTCGCTTGGACATATAAGGATATGTGCGGGATATCGTCGAAGGTAGCATGTCACGCACTGAATGTGAATCCAAAGTTTCTATCGGTGAGATGGAAAAGGCGAAGTTTGGGTCTGAAATGTTCTGCTGCATTAAAGGAAGAAGTGAATAAGATGATGAAAAATGGCTTTATCTGCTATGCTTTATACCCATAATGAGTATCGAACCCTGTATTGGTCAAGAAATTGAATGGATTGATTAATCTTATTTGTGTAAAGCGTATCGAAAGATAGCTTTTCCTTGCCTAGGATCGACCAACTGGTAGACGGGAGTGCATGCCATGAATTGCTCTCATTTATGGACGCTTACGCAGGATATAACCTGACATTGATGCATATACTAGATCAAGAACACAACATCTTTATAATGTATTTTGAATTGTACTATTATCGAGTAATGCCGTTCGATTTGAAGAGCACTGGAGCTGCGTATCAAAGGCTAGTAAATTCTATGTTTAGAAATCTAATCGAATGGACGATCAAATTATATGTGGATGACATACTTGTGAAGTCATGGCTATCGCAGAACCACATGGATGATATTTCATAGATGTTTGAAGTTTTACGAAATTATCGAATGAAGCTGAATTCTTTGAAATGTTCTTTTGGAGTCGCATCGGGAAAATTCTAGGATTGTTATGAACATGTGAGGCATTGAAGATATTCAATGCAGATCGATGCTTTGACGAATGTAAGGGTCCTGACTAAAAAAAAGGAGTTAGCAATCTTGAATAGGAAGATTGATGCCTTGAGTCGTAGGCCTGTAATAGATATTTTCAGATACGAATGTTGCCATATCCGCATATGCATTAGAAATCATTTTCGGATATCGGATATTCGCAACCAATGATGTGGTCATATATCAAATAGTTATCCTACCTCTAATGATTGATAAATCAAGGAATATAAATAGAAAACTTCAGTTTAAATTATTTATTTTTCAGTCCGATTGATTATAAAATATTCAAAATAAAAAATATGATGATGAAAAATATTTTGAGCACTTAATAAGCATTAAATGCATATAATATAAAGTAATGGCTTAACAAAACAACAAATAAATATCTATCATTGTATGAAAATACACATAAAATAAACTATAATCTTGACAAAAACCGGACAGATAATTTTGGAATGCAGATGCTTTTACATCCACATCTGTATCCGCTTTTCCAAATATCAGATATTTATCCATTTTTCGGATACAGATGTGAATGGATTTCAGATTTCTTGTTATCCATTGACATCCTTATTGAGTTAGTTCGTCTCAAGGGCAACGAACAAACGCATACCATTTATTGACATCCTAAAAAAAGGGAAAAAGAATTTTTATTAGAATGAGGATTATCCAAATGCCTTCGAGGAGTTACGTAGGCACATGGAAACACCACCGGTTCTATCCAAACCATTAGACAAAGAAGATTTGTTCATTTATTTAGCAGTTATTACTCAAGCACTAAGCGTAGCATTAGTACACGAGGAGGAAATGATTCAATGGATGGTTTACTATATCAGCAAGTGATTTACTAGAGCTAAGAAAAACTACTCAAGGTTGGAAAATTTTGAATATTGCTTGTTGATTGCATTAAGAAAGCTACAACCATACTTTTAGGCTCATCTGATTAAAGAGTTGACAGATTGGCTCATGAAGCAAGTGTTATACTGACTTGAGACGTCAAGAAGGTTTCTGAAGTGGAACATAGAATTGAGTCAGTACGATATTACCTACCACCTAAGGAGAGCGATAAACGGGTAGGCATTAGCGGATTTCATCGCTGAGTTTACCAGACAGTATGGTGTAGAGGAGGACAATACGGTCACGCTTTCCCATTGGAAGCTGTTTGTGGATGGAGCTTCAAACGAACATAATTTATGTGCAGGAACAGTGCTTGTAAACCCAAATGGAAGGTTGGTTTGTTATGCACTAGAGTTGGAATTTCCCGCAGCTAACAATGAGGCTGAATACGAGGCGTTAATGGTGGGATTAAGGATAGTGAAGTAGCTAGGGATAAGGTTGCTACATTTATTCAGTGATTCTCAGTTGGTGGTTTGTCAAGTGAGAAGGGAATATCAGGCTAAGGGTGTGAGGCTTGCTCCTTACCTGATGAAAAACACTGGAACTATTAGATGATATTGAGCATTATACGATTACACACATCCTTAGAGAAAAGAATGCAAAGGTTAATTCATTGGCTAAACTGGTTAGTCCTGGGGAAGCGCAAATGATATGTTTGGTTCCAGTGGAATTTGACATCTCCAAGTATCAATTAAATGGATATCGAGTGGATTTTGGAGACTACGGAGGAAAAGGAGTCATGGATGACTCCGATCAAGGATATTTTCTTAAGAGAATTCTCCTGAGAGACGGGAATGAATGGAAGAAACTCCTTCAAAAAGCACCATGGTTCATGATGCAAGGAGGAGTGTTATACTGAAGTGGGTTCTCTGCCCTTTTTCTTCAGTGTGTAGACAAGGATGAGTCAATGGAAATCCTCATGGAAATCCATGAAGGTAGTTGTGGTGACCATACCAGGGTGAAGACTTTAAGAAAAAAAGATACTTTGCTACAGATATTTCTGACCAACAATAAACCAAGATGCAGCAGATTACACCATGAAGTATGGTCATGGCCAGAGATTTATAAAGATTCTAAGAGCCTCATCTACAAAGCTTATTCAAATGGTATACCCATGGCCATTTGCAGCTTGGGAAATTGATATTATCGAAGTGCTACCAATGGAAAAATGAGGAGCTAAGAATGTGATAATTGCTGTAGATTACTTCATGAAGTGGGCCGAGGCGAAAATTCTTGCCATGATCATAATGAAAAAGGTAATCAACTATTGATGAAGAACATCATTTGCAGGTTCCACAAAAGAATATCGTCGGGTAAAATTAGAACAAAACACTAAACCAAGACAATGATATGATCTCATCTAATACAACAAATATACATGGATAGAATAGAGTAGCAATATATAAGAGACCACGCTAGCGGAAGGAACTGGTAAATAAGTATCAGTATAGAAAGTCAAAATACATCAACTTTAAAAACAACGGAGTTCTGAGTAAATATCCGATACAACAGTCTCATATACAAATAACAGGTCTGTCATGTACTATTAAAACATCAAGTATAAATATCCTAAATATCAATACCACACCTCCAAAATGCTCCAGTTGCACATCCTGCTAGCGTATCCCCAAAGCACCAGACTCTTAAACTACTCAATCGAGTACCCAAGAGTTGTCATGACATAACCAGACAAAGACAAAATACGGGTCAGACTTAAAGCTTAGTGCGAGGAGAACTATCTCAAAATACTGTATATGAAAACTATATAAAAAAATAGGAAACAATTAGATCACAACCGGCCCTCTCCACAAACATGGCTCAGGGGTAATCCAGATTGCCTATAAACAAGTAGAGTAAACCTATCTCAAAAATAGGGGATCATACCATAACCTGCTCTTCTTCTATAATCAACAAGCCGGAATAACTAATATTATATGACTAAAGTGTAAATATCACACTATGATAAAAGCAATCCAATGTCCAAAAGTAGGGTGATCACAATATAAGTCCATCGCTAAGCATAAAATAATAGTACATGCAACAATAACAACAACAACCAACTAATAACACACACATAATAATGGAAGATAACTAAGGAATACAAATCAATGCCCGTCATTTTTTTGGGTAGAATCAACAATGGACACTTTTCACGATCCAACAATTCAATATAAGTAGGGCTAGTACATTAACATACTTACGAATTTGTCGCAATCCAATAATAAATAGAGTAAGCACAATAACAGACCCAGACATCTATCTCAATCTTATAATTCGACACACTAACATACCTAGACATCTACAAAGATCCCAAAATAAATAGAGCCAACGCACTAATATATTAAGACGTCTATTAGGATCTAATAACAAAAAGACCCAACACACTAACGTATCCAGACATCTATCTTGATCGTGTAATAAGCAGAGTCGAAATATTAACATATACCCAAACATCTACCATAATCCCATAATAAATAGAGCCAGCATACTAACTTTCGCAGACATCTATCTGGATCTAGTAATAGGCATGGCCAATAATATAAGGTCAGTATAATGTATGATCACTACTATAAGATAAATATTGTGCATGGTCACTAATATAAAACCAATACAATCTATCAAACTATACATACCCCTAGTTCAACTCCTGAAGGTATGAATTTACTCCATTCGATCTTATACGCTTGTTAGATGTAATCGTGTGACCAATCGCCGTACCGACCCCGTGCCTGATCGTTATTGATTCTAAAAGGAACCACTTAACATTCACATCTGAATCTCGAGCTTCGCTTTGCATCCTACCTCCTCGAGTAGCCCAAAGCCTTTTTATGCCAATAAACCATGAAGAATCACGCTCGAATATGGAAGAAATCTCTCGAAGTTGCATGCTGCCTAGCATTTGTCGATGGGGGTAGTTCTAGTCGACTAAACTCGATCGATTGAGAATTATCCCCCAGCCTTATATTTTTGGGTTTCCCCCCTCGACCATCTAATTTACTCACATTCAGTCAATTAAACGTTTCATTCAATCGAATGAACCTTGCTGTTCCCAAGTACTGAGCCTGGGATAAAGAGAAAACTCCCGTTCGACCATCGATTTGTGTGTTGTTTTTTTGATCCTTTGCCAGATGAGTCGCCTTGCTTCCAGAGCCTAACTCTACCCCATCAAACTTCCACCTGGTCCATATGTTTACGTTTTGGAAATGGATTCTATAAGTATTCAAAAACCAGTTTCGACCCCAAAATCCACTCTTAGCACGTGTAGAGTTCAATGGGCGATTATAGCGACCCAGCTTCCTCTAACATGCCAAAATGACATACCTAGCCACCTTGCCTTATGCATGTCTTATACATGTGTCGATACACTCATTTGTGCATGCTTATGCATGCACGTTCAAGCAAACACGCAACGCTTCAGAAGTCACATTTCGAGCTTTGTCGGAGCGATTATTCGACCCAACACTTTCTTATGCAACTTAGCGCAGTCGATAGTTGCTATGACTGTGTAAGATTGCTCACTACTTGATTATATATGTGAGAAATGCAGATTATGGATCTTAAGGCTAGGATTAACACTAGAGGGGGGTGAATAGTGTTTTTAAAGAATTAATAAATCTTTTTGAGTTTATTTTAATTTGAATGTAGATGTACATAATATTACTATGCAGATATGATCAAAGAAACAAACACGGATGCAGAAATAAAGTAAAAGCAGTAAAGGAAAGAACACATTGGATTTTATACTGGTTCGGAGTTACCCTACATCCAGTCCCGCACAACAAGTACGGATTTCCTTTCAAAAGCAATCTTCCAATTACACCCTCAATTTCAAGGCAACGAGGTACACCCTCCAGAATCACAATCCTCTGGGTAGAGATACTTGATTTCCCAGGCAACAAGTTCACCCAATTGATTTCCCAAAGCTACAATCACACCTTATCTCGCTTGATTGATTTCCAAGGCCATAATCACACCTTTTCTTGCTAAATTGATTACAAAGAAATCTATAACTCTGAATAGCACTGAGAATCTTGTTGAGATAGTAATAGAGAATCAAACCAAAAATGATCTAGTTAGATTCAATGTTGATTTCGGCAAAGTAATGTTAAGAATGTGTATAAAGTAATGTGGAAGAAGAAGAGTGAAAAACCAGAAAAACTGAATGAAAATTCGTTGAAAACAACCCCTATTTATAGAAGAACAACATCCATGTCCATTCGTGAAGAGATATGACGAACATACACTTCTTTTGAAATTTAAAATTTGAAACAAACTGACACTATGTCGACATGGGGTACTTGGGCATGTCGACATCCCAAAGGGATTTTTGGTGTTTTGATTTTCTTTGAAAATAACCTCTATCTTATAGTAAAACTATTTTAAACTTTATAAACATACTTGACTATAGTTAAAATTCATAAGTAATTATAGAAAATAATATTTATAGAATTTTACTATAATTTTATATTTAAATCTAAGTATAAATATTTAAAAGTTAATTATATTATATTTAAAAGATAGTTTAAAATCAAGGATAATTTGACTTTGAAATTAAAGATTATCTTGAGGCTAAAAGTATTTAAAATCAGGATAGATGTTTTTGATTCTTTTAAAAGGAAGGTTTTGAAATCATTTTGAAAACAAGATATAATTTTGAAAATCATTTTGAATAAAAGTTAGCAGATACAAAACAATGTTCCACTAGATTTTTCATAGCTTCCATCCTACTTAGGGTTCCATCCCTTTAACGAGCTCGAAATGGATTCCATTCCATGAATAAATTGGATTTTAAGATGCCAGTGATTTTCTAGGAGTTTTAACAAAATTCTTAATCAAAACACATATTCTTGAGATCTTGAACTATTGATATTCTTGATACTCATGAGTCTTCAATCTTGATATCTTGAATCACTATACTGTACAGTCTTTATTCTTGGTACCTACATGGTTAAATCCTGCATATACATATATATATATCTAAACCATAATGCTAGTATTTATATTTTATAATCTATTCTAAGGTTGTTGTCATCAAAACCATCATCTCACGGACTAACAATCCCCTATTTTTGATGATGACAGCATTTGTTTGTAAAATATTACTTCTATCCTAATAACTCCCCCTTAATATATGCCTAAATATCCTATTTTATATTTCTCCCCCTTTGTCATCAACAAAAACTAACTCTAAACTGTATAATCTCCAAACTTTATAACTCCCCCTCATTCTTGTACTAAAGTACCTGCATTGGTAAACTATACAATGGAGTATATAATAGATAGATTAAGAGATAATTATACCGATGAACATAATAATTAATCAAAGATTATATATATATTTCAATGTATATATGTACATCAAACCAAATAAAAATATCAATCCACACCACATATCAATCCAAATTATAGCAAATGAAATCAAATCAAACCAATCAAACAAGTAAAATCAAACGTTATGAGGAACTTCCACCCATCCTTCTTCTCCAAAGATAAGGTCTGCTTTAATGGCATCTCAATTTTCATTGTCATTGGTGAGAGAGACTGGAGGATGTGCTTCGTTTTCATCCTTGTGAAGGGAGGAAATCATCCATCGCATCGCATCGAAATGCCTTTCTTGCTCCTTGATCATCTGCATTTGACTCAATTCTAAGTGTCGCTGGTTACGAAGAATGAACGAGAGAATATTCTTGAACGAATTAAGAGTTTCTTCAAGATTCACAGATAAGTTATGAGTTGGATTAGCCATATTTGAAATTATGAGAAGAATGAGAGATAGAATAGATAAGAAATAATATTCAGTAATGAATTCTGGAAGAAATAGGTATTTATAGGTGTAGAAATTCGTTTGAAATGATTAGACATATGGTAGTTATTCAAATTTCAAATTCAAAATGAATTGTCATTTCTGACCAGTACATGTCGACATGGTCATAGGGGGTATGTCGACATGGGGCAGTGAATTTTTATGACTGATTTTGATTTTGTGAATAATTGTGTGTGTGTGTGTGTGTATATATATATATATATATATATATTTATATAATATACTAATATATATTCTGGAGATAAGATAAGCTAGATAACAGAAAAGAAATTCCATTTCATTGCATACTAAAATGATACAAAGATTAAATATAAAGAACTACATAAACTTTCAAATTAAAACAAACTAAAACAAATACAACGAGATACGAAAAGGTAGAACTAGTTAGAGGATGATGATGATGAGGATAGTTCAAGTTTCTTGCTGACTTTGGAAATGAGCTTGTTCATCTTGGATGAAATTTTGTCCAACTTCTTACTAACGGATCTTTTAAGAATCCGTTGATTCTCAACAATGGTCTTTTGGTTTTTGAGAAGGGTTTCGTTGGATGGATTAGGAGGATAGTCGATGCTTTCCAAAAAGGTTTCACCTTCTTCTTCTTCTTCAATTTCCATTTCATCCCCTTCTTCCTCTTCCTCTTCTTCCATTTCCTCATGAGCCAAACGCTCTTCCTTTTCGACAAGAGTCTCATAAGGTTGAAAAACAAATGGAATTTTCATAAGCGAAATGTTTGAGTGATTAAAAACCTTTCTTGAAACAAATTCTTTGCCTTTGAAATCCACTCCAAAATAGTTGAAAATCCGAGTGAGATACATTCCATGATACAAAGTATTCTCACCCATTTCAAGATTTTTAGGACGAAGTTCATCCAAAATAACTTGCGCCCAATTGATGTCATAATTTCCAAAAATAGAAAAAAGTGCTTTGCAAACTTTTGAAGTGGGATTATTAAAATTCCCCGATATTGGGGTCAAATTATGTTGCAAAAGAAGATTGAAAATTCTTGCTTTTGGTCGAAAGTTCCGATTTTTAAATTTAAAACCATCATTTCCTTCGAAAATGTGATGAAATGTCTCACGATCATTTTCATTGATTTAAAACTAGAAAGATCCATTCCCATATTCTTGCAATTGAGAATGGTACCCAAAAGATCACAATTCAAAATAATTCTAGTGCCTTTGACACCACTCCAAATTTCATCCTCATTTCCGTGATAAAATCCACGGTTTAAATTTGCATAGAAAATTTTAATAAGATTTGGATAGCAAACAAAATCATTTTGAGAAGCATTAATAAGACTAAGAATATGATTGTTTGCAAAAAGAGAATCAACTTCATAAGAAGAAAAATCTTGAAAAATAGCAAACTTTCCTGGATAGACTTTGGCATACTTAGCATAATTGATGTATGCTTTTATTGCCTCTGGATCATTGAAGAATTGCTCTTTTATCTTTCTGGAAATTCTCATGGTGGAGGGTTTACTTGAAGAAGCCATTAAAGTAGAGAGTAGAGAGCTTGAAGTTTTGAAGAGAGAGTTTGAATTTGAAAATGAGAGTGAAAAGATGTGGTAAAAGATAGTGAATAAATAGATTCTTAAAGGACATGTTCTCTGGTCAAAAGATGCCTTTTCAGAGAATTGAATGAAGTGAAAAGGTGGAGGGAAATTCAACCATTTGAATTTAAATTTTCAATTTCAAATTCTGGTACCCATGTCGACATCATGGTAGGGACCATGTCGACAAGTGACTGTGAATTTCTATTGATTTATTTTTTCCTAAGTACTTTAATATATATATATATATATACTTATTATTTTTAATATCTATATATCTGGAATATTATTAGAATTATAGTAACTTCAATAATATATTACTATACTAAAAAATAATAATATAAATAACAATAAAAATAATAAAATAATAGTAAACATTTTAAAATTCAAATAACACACCAATTCAAAATCAATCAATCAAGCAATCAAACATCTAATTCTAAGCATGCAATTTCAACCAATTATATTGTAAATGTGTACCTTTTTCTGAGTCCGTTTCTCAGAATTCATCGGAGTCGTGAACCGCCGTGAAACACAAATTTGAATTATCTGTCTTCTGATCATCATCACTTGAGGATGAATCTGAGTCATCTAGAGTAGCAGTAAATGCACGCTTCCGTTTCTTTGCAGGATCGTTGCTCATAGGAGGATTTTGCCTATCTGGATACGGACAGTCTCTTTTGATATGGTCTGGTTCATCACAGTTGAAATATTTGACATTGTTTGGCACTACATTCTGATTTCCAGAGTTCTTATAGTTGTTTCTCTTGAGATTATTCATCTTTCTGTATTTCAGGAATTTCCTAAAATTTCTGGTCATAAAGGCTATCTCTTCATCATTATCGCTCTTTGAGTCTGATCCATTGGTCAATGCATTGAATGCCATTGACTTCTTTTCAGATGCTTTGCTTTCTCTTCTCCCGATCGTTTGGACTTCAAACGACATTAGATTTCCAATTAATTCTTCTATCTTTAAGGTACTGATGTCATTTGCCTCTTTGATCGCAAGTGTCTTTTGATCCCATTCTGGAGTAAGAGAATTTAGGATTTTTCTGACTTGATCTTCTTCAGAAAATTCCTTTCCCAAGGATATTAGAGAATGCACAATATCCTGAAATCTACTATACATATCTGAAATAGACTCATTAGGATTCATTATAAATAATTGAAATTGATTTGTGAGCATGGAAATTTTGGTATGTTTAACTTTGCTTGTTAAAGTTTTTCAGATTTCATATGTAGACTTACAAACTGACACTCTATTAAATTCATTCCTATCAAGTGAACAAAACAGAATATTCATTGCTTTAGAATTATTTTGTGCAACAGTCTTTTGCTCAGCGGTCCACTGTGAAAAATCAGTTGTGGGTTTAGAATATTCAGTTTGTGTGATATTCCAAGTATCAAATCCTATAGATTGTAAATATATTTTCATCCTACATGTCCAATATGCATAGTTACTGCCATTAAAAAGTGATGGTCTGATAGTAGACTGACCTTCTACAAATAAATTAGTGACAGGGATACTAGTGTTAGCAACAGTACCAGTGTTGGTAGCCATTTTGAAAACTTTCCAAAATTCAGATCATGAAAACTTTGAAAACCTTGCTTTGATACCAAATATGAGAAATGCGGATTACGGATCTTAAGGCTAGGATTAACACTAAAGGAGGGTGAATAGTGTTTTTTTAAAGAATTACTAAATCTTTTTGAGTTTATGTTAATTTGAACACAGATGTACGCAATATTCAGATACAGATATGATCACAGAAATAAACACAGATGCAGAAATAAAGTAAAAGCAGTAAAGGAAAGAACACACCGAATTTTATACTGGGTCGGAGTTACACTACATCCAGTCCCGTACAACAAGTACGGATTTACTTTAAAAAGCAATCTTATAATTACACCCTCGATTTCAACGCAACGAGGTACACCCTCCAGAATCACAATCCTCTGGGTAGAGATACTTGATTTCCCGGGCAACAAGTTCACCCAATTGATTTCCCAAGGCTACAATCACACCTTATATCTCTTGATTGATTTCCAAGGCCACAATTACACCTTTTCTCGTAAATTGATTACAAAGAAATCTATAACTCTAAATAGCACTGAGAATCTTGTTGAGATAGTGATAGAGAATCAAACCAGAAATGATCTAGTTAGATTCAATGTTGATTTCGGCAAAGTAATGTTAAGAATGTGTATAAAGAAATGTGGAAGAAGAAGAGGAGTGAAAAACTAGAAAAACTGAATGAAAATTCATTGAAAACAACCCCTATTCATTGAAGAACAACAGCCATGTCCATTCATAAAGAGATATAATGAATAGACACTTCTTTTGAAATTTAAATTTTGAAACTAACTGACAGTATGTCGACATGAGGTACTTGGGCATGTCGACATCCCAAAGGGATTTTTGGTGTTTTGATTTTGTTTGAAAATAACCTCTATCTTATATTAAAACTATTTTAAACTTTGTAAATATACTTGACTATAGTTAAAATTCATAAGTAACTATAGAAAATAATATATATAGAATTTTACTATAATCTTATATTTAAATCTAAGTATAAATATTTAAAAGTTAATTATATTATATTTAAAAGATATTTTAAAATCAAGGATAATTTGAATTTGAAATTAAAGATTATTTTGAGGCTAAAAGTATTTAAAATCAGGATAGATGTTTTTGATTCTTTTAAAAGGAAGGTTTTGAAATCATTTTGAAAACAAGATATAATTTTGAAAAATCATTTTGAATAAAAATTAGCGGATATAAAACAATGTTCCACTAGATTTTTCGTAGGTTCCATCCTACTTAGGGTTCCATCCCTTTAACGAGCTCGAAGTGGATTCCATTCCACGAATAAATTGGATTTTAAGATGCCAGTGCTTTTCTAGGAGTTTTAACAAAATTCCTAATTAAAATACATATTCTTGAGATCTTGATATTCTTGATACTCATGAGTCTTCAATCTTGATATCTTGAATCTCTATATTGTACGGTCTTCATTCTTGGTACCTGCATGGTTAAATCCTGCATATACATATATATCTAAACTATAATGTTAGTATTTATATTTTATAATCTATTCTAAGGTTGTTGTCATCAAAACCATCATCTCATGGACTAACAATATATGCATATGGATATTTCCATACACATATACCATTAGTTACACGGTTAAACAAACGTTATCAAAAATTTAAACTACAATACGAGAATTGTATCGATATAACCTTAAATACACGTGTATGCATACCTACTCATGTACATACATATACCTATATTCATGTAAGTAATTAAGTTATTACTTAAATTGAGTCTTACTGTTATTTACTAAAAGATTTTAAATAAAATTCCAACCTCTTTTCTATTATTTTATAATTTCATTATTTTATAAAATACTTCATTGCTTATAAATCATTTTTAACCCTTTAACTTTTTTCAAAATTGTATTCTTATTTTCGATTAGCAATAAAATATATAATAATATTTTTATCATCGATATAATGATAATTTAGAGTGTAATCAATTTATAACCATGTTATAAATCAATATCTGCTATCTAGTTCTATTCAATACGAATATAAAACAATATAAATATATGGGATTTTAATTAATTATCCCGAATATGTACTCAAATAAATCCAATCAAATGGAGAGATAATTATATATATATATATATATATATATATATATATATTCTACTCCTATGGGTAGTATTTTCAATACATAAAATTACAGGGATTTGTGCTGAAATATAAATTCAAAGTTGTAATTCCGCTCACCTGAACCGTAAATTCTCAATTGTCTGAATCCAATACAAGTCCATACTATGTTATAGATAATTCCATTGCAAGTGCAATAGTAAAGACCGCGTCTCGATTGGACCTTATACGCAAGAGATATGAATTAAATACAAAACGGAATTAATTAAGATAATTAAATATAACAATTAACTTAACTACCTTTACTAATCCCATGCCTCTTCTTCCCCAAATTCACTCCTCCCCCATACATGCCTGTACACTCACAACCCACTAAAGGCTTCACCTTCTCTCCTCTTTAACTTAAGCTCTGGTCCATGAAACGATGAATCGCTTTCTCCATCGCGTCGCACTTCGACATGCCCCTAATCTTGATAGGTCCAAAACCCCTTCATGAAGTGCGACTTTTGTCCCACTCACGACCAAGAGAAGGTTGCATTCGCCGAAGACAAACCGGAATTCATATGGTCGAACTCGATGTATGCGTTCTGCCAAAAGAAATCCAAATGTACTCTTCATTTCGTCGAACGCTGCCTAAATCACAACCAATGTCCAACCCTAGTTTTAGCATAAAAGTATGGCCAAGCTTCATCGCACACAACTACAACACCACGAATTGAAGCTTTCCCTACAACGAGCTCAACGGATCCTATGACAAGTTTTATCAACGCTTGTAGCAAACAATTCATGAAAGGGGATGGCTATATTTCGCTTACTATAAATGAAAATAAAACAAAAGAAAGAGGGAAAAGTGAAAGAGAAAAGGGATGGATGGAGTAATTTATAACAATTTATTTACTGATTTTAATTTCCCAATTAAAATTGTAACATGTTCCGAGCTTGCATGACCACTAGGACGTCAAATCGCTACAAAACTCGTCGATGTACATCGCGTCACTATTACGGTCCCGATGGTATGAATTTTGTCACTATTCGAGACAGTGCTCCAAGGTGACGATCTCATGCATTTCAACGTTGTTTTGGCCACCAGATCACCCGATTCCAAATATAGCGATATTTATACACATTTTTATTCGCAACATCGATCTGGACTTAATGGATGTGGTTTTGAGTCTTGATTCAACCATATGGGAAAAGTCATATTTTGGACCTTCAACTTAATAACGATTCAATATTAAATTAATTGTTTAAATATCTTCTTATTAAAAATGCAGGTTATTACATTCTCCCTTCCTTAAAAGGATTTCGTCCTCGAAGTTCCTAAATTAATAAAAGTCTTCCAACCCTTAGGCTTTCAAAGTCCCTCATGTTTTAGAAAAATTCGGTAGCACCTCCTTTGCATGGCTAGATTTGAAAAAATCACAAGGCAATAATATAAGTCCATATTCGGGACCTCCCATATCTAATGACAACAGCAATATACATGTATGATGTACCTTATAAAGTGTGTATGTCAAAGAGCAAACACACCCGTTAAGCATAAACACGTACCTTGTTGCAAGCAAGCTAACTTGACTCATGAAACCAAAAGCAACAAGCAAGCCATTACTTCTATGTACCTACATTCTACTTACATAACCCAAAGGGGAGTTAAACATGAAAAATGAAACAATACAACAACTCATTCACTATGTCATGAATCTAAGCATGCCAAATCATATATAACAATCATCTCAAATGAATATGCTATATCAAACCATGTAACTTTCATCTCTTATGTAAGAAGCATCAAATTTAAACATGTATATTTTTAGTGTAGTGACCGATACTATCACAACCTTACGTGACTATCAATTGGAGAGTAAGCTCAAATAAGTCGGTACCTAAATAGACCATCGACTTTGAGTCACATCAAAATGAATCGACTCGTATAGATCTCACTTCGACCTCTAAAATGGCCTTGGATGATATGTGATCTATTTTATAGCTATTGCTATCACTCTTAGAACATACTATAATAGAAAATTTTAACTATTACACAAGCAACAACAATCAATATCAATAAGAAGAAATAAAATAACTACCAGCAATCAAACAATAGCAAACAATTATAAGCAACAATAACTAACATACGATCTACCGAACACGCAAAGCAAGCAATAATAAGCAATGATAAACAAACAATAAGTAATAAGAAATAATATATAAACTATCAATCATACAAGACAAGCAGCAATAACAAATAAACAAAAATAACAATCAATAAATAATAGCATACAATAGCAAACAACAATCTATAACAACAAGCAATAGTAAACAATAACAAGCATGCAAAGTAATGAAATAAACTATTAAGTCCATACTGACATGCATGGCGATCAATAATACTCGAAACGTGCATAACAAGTTTTAAACTCCAACGAGTCTATCCGACATCCAAGATGGAGCAAATCCTTAAGTGTTGTAACTACTTCCACTATGAAAAGGAAAACTTACTTGATATGCAGGATCATCGACTCTCAAAACTCTCTAAAAAATCCAATGTACTAAATCTTGTTCTTTCCTTCCCTTCTGAACGAAACTCACTTACTAAAAGAGAAATTCTACTAATTAAACCATTATTTGACGATGATTTATAAATGCTTAGGTTCGCTCAAGTTCAAACTTACCTCAGCTACAAAATGTTGATAAGGATAATATACTAAGCATACTACGATGTTCGCCTAGGAAAGTATTATATTACAACTTAGAAGATTATTCGAATCGCCATAAAACTAGTCGAGAAGTACTTCCCTGAGCTATTGCAAGTATTCGAAACTATACTATACTACAAATAGTTTGTATAACGGATAAAGATTATTCGAAATCATACGACGCCTATTCCAACACTTTGTTTTTTCGTAAAATTACTTTGTTAAATTAGGGTTGGCCACCTGACTTCATCCATGCAAAATCTGATCCGGTCCCATGAACTAACCACTGAAATCTCCTTGCATGAATAAGACCGTGTTTCAGAAACCTCTTAGTCATCTCAAGAATCCAACTCAAATGCTTGTCTATCAGAATCAAGTAAAAAACCCTTTCCTACCTGATGAAAATCACCTAGAACTCTGCACTCAAACTATAGGTTAAGAACTTGTACGTAGATGGACCAATCCTTAGAAAATGTCCCTTTCGGCACATGGAATTACACCCATCACTTGAGGTTAACTAACATAAAGAAAAACAATTATAACTACTACGCACCCATCGAACTCAACTTGGATATAATCCAAGTCGCACTTCATTGACCAACTCATTCAACTTAGATCTCGTGCATCAAGTTCAAATAGTAATACTCTTGGTCATTTCACCTCAGTTTTGCAACTAAAGTTACTTAAACAAGGTTTATCTCTACCAAAAAATTTAACTACTATGAAAGGTGTCAAGTTTAGCCTATCCACCAAGTAACCAGCAACATATAAAATATACCGCTCAAGTGTCAGAAGAAATATAAGTGTTATCCAGCTTTTTGGCCCAGCTATATTCAGATTGACTAGACAGGTTAAACTGCACGACCATCGTGGAAGGCAGCCCGAAGAGGTAATTATTAGACTTAGAAATCAAGCATAGGCAATGATATGAAGCGATAATCAACCGAGACCAAGAGATAGACTCTTAAAAATATTCTAAGTATGGAATAATGCCTCCCCTAGGAGGGGTATCGGTGCCTATCCCTTTCCCTAGGGGAACGGTACCTATCCTCAAATTTTGTCCCAAACTAGGTGAGATCGATATAGAGTGATAAGAAAGGCCCCTTGAGGAAATACTTAAAGTTTCAAGTCGTTTGGAGTTCGTATGCTCAAATTATGGGCAAATTACTTCACCTATAAAAATGGATTGGCATAAAAGGGATCAGTGTAAAAGGGATTAGCCATATTCAACTTTCACTACATATTGCAACAATGATCGGTCAATAACTCAAAATCTATAAATGCTATCAATATGAAACTTGGAGTATAAGCATATTAACACATGGAGAAAACCTCCTAGGGATCGCATCCCTATTAGAGAAGATTAAAGGGATCAGTCTCTATCCCTCTAGAGGGATCGGTTGAAATCAGAATGCATGCAACACAACTTCATGGAAAATGCGATACCACAAACGGTAAGTCAGAATAACACAATATTTAAATGGAAAGTGGCTAACACCATAAGGGACCTACCAGAGGGATCGCACCCCTATTGGACACCAAAATAGGGATCGGTACCGATCCTTATTATGGGCCCAATGGGCCTCAAAATTATTGTATGGCCTCGTCTTGGCCTGGAGGTTCTTCTATCGAAATTTCAGCCCAATCCATACACGTCTTCCCAATAAATACAATAGGCATGGCATCAGAAAAGGGCCCCTTCTTTCCACTGCAAAGGCTCGTCCATTTTTATTCTTCATTCTTGTACTAGTGGATCCCAATTGATCCAAACATTCTTGTAATCATAATCAAGTGCAAGATCAATTGCCGAACCACTATAAAAATCTATGTTCATTTATGATTTTTTGCTCTGCTTTAATTTCATTCTTTATTTAATCTCTACTAGATTCTATTGGGTATTGATGCCCATTTTTGCATCAAAATTTTGGTTTTTCCACTGAAAAATGAATCCTCAGCTTGATTAGATCTCATTATCTACTTGTGGATTCCCATATTCACAAGATAGATCCGGCTTTCAACCGATAAACTTCCTATTCTACTGAGATTTGAAGGATATCTAAAGGAAGATGATAGTCATGGTTAGAGGAACTAAGTTTATTTCCCGTGTTTTTTGGAGGATCTGATGAAGCTAGCGCTTAATGTGGAAAGCAGAATGCTCAGCCGACATTCATGTCGATCGATTGCAAATTTCACATATGGACCGGGATTTGACATCGGTGTACTGGAATATGGCATTGGCTGTTCAAGTTGGATTCTAATCCATGTTCAAGGCAAAAGATCGTGTCCATCTATATTCATGTATGTTCAAGCTTGAGGATCGCAATTCATGGCCCATTATTAAGTTCAAGTTTGGATGCAAATGTTATAGTCCATGGAGCTAGAAAGTGTTGAGTCTTCCTTACACAACATGGCCTTATGCGAATTCAATACCATGCCATTGTAACCGAACCCTAAATACATATACATTCTTAATAATGATCCCTCCAAAGACATTAATATTGATCCCTTCGAAATAGCTATACCGATCCCCCCAACATATATGTATACCAATCCTTCCAGTATATAAACCGATCCCTCTGCAAGGTTTATATACCAATCCCTCTGTGAGGTATATATACCAATCCCTCTGTAAGGTTAATATACCGATCCCTCCTTTGGCTCCATCATCTCTAACATGCTCGCGATCGAACCCTCCTAAACACCAATGCGGTCCAATGAAGAAATAAAGGGGATCAATATATATACATAAAAAATATGGATAGAGTACACAGCCCAATGCCGCAGCATAGTGCCCCCACATTTTGGATTTGGAACTCAACTTAAAGATGGTGCATTCTATCCACTTCCCTCACATCCTGTGACTGACTGGGGCATAATGGATCAAGCGGCAACTATTAATTGTAGCCAAGAAATGGACAAGGAACTACTACTCAAAAGGCACTCCCAGAGGTAGGAGGACTAAGACGGTAGACATGAACTAGGATCATTTACTAGGTCTTGATCCCAAGGTAGATTGCAATTCCCTCAACTTACCAGTTTCCAAATACCCGACTTGGCAGCTATAGTACGACGCTTGTTAGAGAGAGCCAAGACCAGATCGACGACGATCAGAGCATCTTCCCCTATCGGAATTCGTTCATTGAAGTCGTTCTATGAGCAGAATATCCAAGGATGCAATGTCTCTACTCAACTTATTCCAAATGCCATGCAAGCCACTTAAAGACTTCTTGCATGAATTCAATGTCATCATGATTGAGGTGAGCACTGCCCGCGAGGATATCAAATTGATGGCATCGATAAGGGGAATATATCCCAAGTCGAATTTCAGTGATTGATTAGCTGGAAAGCCTTCTATGACCTTGGATCACTTCTATTACAAAACGAATCAATGCTTATGTAAGGAGGATGCAATACTAATATTGACAGGAAATAATGCAGGCCCAATGGCCAGAGGGGTTCAAAACAAGAGTAACGATGATGCCTTAAATGAAGACTCGATTTCGAGGAGATAACGTAGTGTCCTAAAGTTCGACTCATATACTTCTTTGAATGATTCAATCAAAAACATATACTTGGAGACTCATAACTCTGAGCAATACTGGAAACCAGCCTTGAAAGAGTCCATCGAAATGAAGAAGAAATCAGAGAAATGTTGTATATTTCAAGACATGCATAGTCATAACACCAACGATTGCAGACACCTCTGAGATATGATTGAAAAGCTGATCTGGAAAGGAAAGCATTCATAATATGTGCAAGCCCCGTAGAAAGGCGTGCAGGGAACATATGATGACTATCAATAAAGAACTTTGATTATTAATTGGACCACCTACGATCGACTTCCAACCGAGAAGGGCTGGGGCGAGGTGGAATAACGAGCATACGATGCTGCTTCACTTATCAATAAGATTTATTTCAATTTCAATTATGTTGTGAACTACAAATGACTTGAACTAAACTATTTGCAAATGATGCAGGTGACCAAGTACTTAGAGTTGGGTTCCAACCGACCTCCATGTACCATGATCGAACCTTTGAATGATCATCAAGGCAAGCATGATTCAACTGTTCATCAGCTACCATATGCCCCTGACTTGGGGCAAGGACTCGAAATGGAAAGTGGGTGTGACTCAACCATCCACTTCCTACTCTGTGCTTTAATTGTGACAGAACATCTATGCCTTACTTAGAGCCAGATAAGGTCAGAATCCGATACAAAGTGGACATGACTAACCGTCCACTCATTAACCTCTGCGATTGACTTGAAGACCAAAGAAGGATCAAAGTGGAAGTGATTCGACCATCCACTCCCCAGCATGCACTTGAAGTTCGCCAAAATACACATGCCTCTCTCGAAGCTCAGCGATGTTGGGATCCAACTGAAGTGGACGTGATTTGATCATCTACACATCGACTCCAGCCCTGGACATAGGGGGCAATTCGGAAGCTCAACTTAAAGTAGGCATGAATGACTGCCTAATTATCAACCACCGCCCTCGACACGTGGACACGACTGTAGATTGAGGTGGATGTGACTTGATCGTCCACTCGACAACTCTTTCCCTCGAATTATTGGGAGGAGTACTAAGAAAACTGGATGAGACTTGACCATCTAACACAGGCATGGGTGTGATCTAGTCATCCATCACTTACTCCCTTCCTCGACTTGATTTGAGGAGCTACAATCACTAAGTGAACATGAATCGACTATCCATTTGTTAAGTTTTTTCCTTGATGTAGGGAGGAAATTCCATTCCATGGATGAACATGGTCTGACCATTCATTGATCAACTCTAAGTCTTAGGATCTTAGGTAAGAGTATGAACATAACTAGGATGAGACTTAACCGTCCATGCAGTACATTTATCAACCCAACACCGGGGGCAGAAGCATGATCGTCCAAAGATTGACCGCGATAGCTCAATAATGTGACTTATATCTAGTGTTTACAATGACTCGAAGCTACGACCAAAAGGATGCCTAGAGATAGAATCATCGAATCGATGCCCAAGCTCATGGGCAATTGATTATCATTCCAACTTGAATAACGCGCAAAAAATTGCAAAAAAAGAGAATGAAAAGCGTGTTACTTGAATACACAAGCAGATTCAAACTCAAAGCAAGAGCCATCTATATGCAGCTACGCACAACACGAAGCTGAACCCTACTCGACATTTGATTCGACGCACTCCTTTATGCCTAATATTCAACTATCATAGATAATCACTAAGAGCATATTGAACACATCACTATCAGACTCAACAACTCATGACAACACTCTGTGATTCAACCGGACTGGCCGTCATTATTGGCCAACCCAACCGGATTCAAATTGGTTGTTACACGAAACAATTACGTTTGAACCCAATGATCGGTTATCGGCATATAGGAACCTAACATTCGCATTCAAGTTCATTCAGGGGACATGTTATAATTTGTACAAGTATAAGTGTGCTAATCTATTCAAGTCTGAAGTGGTAAACATCTAGTTTAAGTTACATGTTAGTTAAAATATGCAAGCCATATAGGCATATCCCGTTGTTCGATTTCGAGTTCATAAGGTCTAAAATGTTCATGTCAAACCAAAAACTGCTTATGTCCTATTAAAACAAAGGATCGAAACCGATCCCATTGTTTGGGAAAATCCACTTAAGCATTTTTCAGCTCACAACATAAGGCCAATATCAAGCAACAACACCACAGTCGGTTTATAAATATATGGACTCGGGAGATGAAGAAGAGGAGCCCAAGAATCCAAAGACGGACCTGATGACCTAATAATCAACATTACGGTCAGTCAATGCGACTCATCATGGGTCCTAAAGATTGAATCGTAGCTCAATGCAATGATGATGAAGGAATTAGCTAGCTTTACCCGATGTAGAATCTTGGTGTGTTCACTTAGACCCATTCTAACATGTGTGGGATCTCGCTGTTTATCACAAGCCATGCATTGAATATCGACCTGAGGCATGTCCTGGTGAAACAAAAGCGACACAACATGGATTCGAAGAGATCCGCTACACTTAAAGAGGAGGTGGATAAACTAAAAAACAATGGGTTTATCGATGATGCCCTCTACTCGAAATGGGTATCCAATCCAGTTCTTATGAGGAAAGCTAACGGAAAGTGGCAGACATGCATCGACTACTCAGACTTGAATAAGGCATGCTAGAAAGATGCTTTCTACTTTCGAGGATCGACCAACTGGTAGACTTAACCGCTAGATATGAACTGTTTTCTTTTATGGATGTGTACACTGGAAACAACTAGGTCTGGGTGCACGTCCCTGACTAGGAACATGCCAACTTTATAACTGATCTAGGGCTATATCGTTATGTTGTGATGTTATTTGGACTAAAGAATGTTGGAGCTACTTACCAGAGAGTGGTCATCCAGATGTTCAAGGACCAGATCGAGCCATCAATGGAGGTATATGCAGATGATATGCTGGTGAAGTCATGGAAATCGAACAACCACATCGATGACTTGGTAAAGATATTCAGTTTTATCTGAAGATATAGAATGAAACTCAGTCCCTTGTAATGCTCTTTTGGCATTGCATCAGGGAACTTCCTGATTTTAATGCTCAACTCTCTAGGAATTAAAGCCAATCCCAAGAAGATTCAGGCAATCGAGACATCTAGGTACCAAAGACAATCAAGTAGGTATAGAGCCTAAATGGGAAGGTCATTTCCCTAAGTCAATTTATCTCCAGGGCCACCGAAAAGTGTACTCTTTTCTTCGACCTAATTAGGAAAGGGAAAAGAAACTTTGAATGGACGTAGGATTGCGTTGACATATTTCAAGCTCTGGTATATCACTTCTCTCGCATTTCAGGATCTGGTAGATCACTTAGAGAGAATTATCATCCTATGCCTCTGGATCATAAAGATTTACACATCTACTTGGCCATGTCGGTATATGCCATAAGCGCCGTAATGCTATGTGAAGAGAACCGGATCTAAAGATAAACATATTATATAAATAAGCAATTGACAGGCTTACCCCATTAACATCTATTCCAACCAGCTATTACGATAGATCATACAACGACCTAAGACATTTGGAAGATTACTCAAGTGGAACATTGAATTTAATCAATTAAACATCAGTTATTTCCCTCGAAGAGCTAGACAGGGACATACATTGGCGGACTTCATAGTTGAATATACTGCACCAGACGACTCTCTAGGGAGCAGTGTAGAACTGATCATTTGGTAGGAGATGTACACGGATGGAGCATCTAATGACCGACGTTCTGGCACTGGAGTTGTGTTAGCGACTTCTGAGGAACGATCGATCTACTACGCCCTGAAACTCGATTTCCCTGTGATAAATAATGAAGCTGAATATGAAGCCTTGGTTGCCAAGCTCAAGCTTGCTAAAGAACTGGTAGTAAAAACCTTGCAAATCTTTTGCTATTCCCATCTAGTAGTACGCCAGTTCAGGGAATGTGTAGCACATGGTCTTAGTCCCAGTCAAAGTACTTAATGCCCCAAGCATTGACCAGATAGAGATCGACCAGATCTTAAAGATGGAGACGGACAAGGAGCAGTGGATGGCTAATATGAAAGACTATCTACAATAGGGAATCTTTCTTGAATAGAGGAGTGAAAAATGACAGATCCTCCATAAAGATTCATGCTACGTCATCTGAGAAGGAATCATTTACCAGTAGGGTTTATTCATTCCCCTGCTTCGGTGAATTGCCCACAACAAAATCAAATGAATATTGAGAGAAGTCCTACACTCAAAATCATTTTTGAAGAAACACCTATCCTCTTGCCATTAGTATCCAAGCCCAACCATGCCTGCAATTGATCGAAACCACCCCTCATTTCATCTCCTAGTTGATCAAATGTAGCAGGCCACATTCAACCTCAAGACCAAACCATATGCTTCAAATCCATAATCGATCATCATCGGTGATCTCTTCAACATCAACTTCTCCATTCCGTACATCCTGAATCCATAAAGATTTGAAGCGAGAAGGATCGATGGACAAAAAATTGCACATATTTGAATTGCATTCCACCAAATTGATAATGACCTATGAGCATATGAACGCATCCTGGAGCCAATAACAAAAATGTGTACCTGAACGTGCACGTGTACATCCTGAAAATTTGATTTATTGATATTGACAGAAATTGGATTCTTAGATGAGGAAATCAGAGAAAGAATTGAATTAGATAACCATGGCATACTAACTTGAATAATCAGCTCAATAACTGAGTGCAGATGATTACCTATAGATTCTACTCCAGAACTTACATCGTTTGATAACGACCAAGCATCACGATGAACAAAGTGAGATTCAACTCTCCATAAAGCAGCTTAATAGCAAGGGAAGGATAATGACCATTCGATACACTAAGTGGAATCCTCTCCGATGACCCTAACTTGACATCAATTCAAAGCACATCATGTACGCAACAAGACATACCTTAGGGGGAAAATGTTATTAGGCCTTTTGGCCTGGCTATATTCAGACTGATTGGACAAGTTAGACTGGACGATCATCGAGGAAGACAGCCTGGAGAGAAGACTATTAGACTCAGAAGTCAAGCACAAGCAATGATATGAAGTGACGATCAACCAAGACCAAGAGATAGACTCTCTAGGTTATTCTAAGTATGGAATGATGCCTCCATTAGGTAAGGGATTAGTGCCTATCCTTTCCCTAGGGGATCAACACCTATCCTCAACTTTTGCTCCAAACTAGATGAGATTGATATGAAGTAACGACAAAGGCCCCGTGAGGCTATATTTTAATTTCAAGTTGTTTGGAGTGCATATGCTCAAGTTATGGGCAAATTACTTCACTTATCAAAAGGGATCGGTATAAAAGGGATCGGCCATATTCAGCGTTCACTACATATTGCAACAATGATCGATCAATAACTCAAAATCTACAAATGCTATCAATATGAAACTTGAAGTATAAGCACAATATAACATGAAGAACATCACCTAAGGGTCACATCCCAATCAGAGAATAGAGGGATGGGTCTCTATCCCTTTAAATAGATCGGTTGAAATCAGAATGCATGCAACACAACTTCACGAAAAACGTGATATCTCACAAATGGTAAGTCGGAATGTCATAAAATTTGGAGGTCAAGTAGCTAACATCATGTGGGCCCACCAGAGCGATCACATCCCATCTTGACACCAAAGTAGGGATCAGTACCGCTTCCTATTATGGGCTTCAATGGGCCTCAAAATTCTTGTGTGGCCTCATCTTGGCCTAGAGGTTCTTCCACCGAAATTTTAGCCCGATCCATGCACATCTTCCCCTATAAATACAATAGGCATTGCATCAGAAAAGGGTCCCTTCTTTCTACCACAAAGGCTCTTCCATTTTTATTCTTCATTCTAGTATCAATGGATCCCAACTGATCCAACCATTCTTGTAATCGTAATCGTAATCAAGTGCATGATCAATATAAATATGAAGTCGACATAGGCCAAGATTATAGAACAACTATAAAAATCTATGTGTTCATTTATGAATTTTGCTCTGTTTTACTTTCATTCTTCATCTAATCTCTACTAGATTCTATAGGGTATTGATGAACATTTTTGGCATCAACAATAAGTTAGTTCCCAAAAATATAACATACCTCACTACATAAGCACCTTTTGTTTCTCTTGACCGTAGGCCTGTTAGGACCTGGTAATGCCTATAAGCACAAGTCATCATCACTTACACACCATTCAAAAATGTAGGAGTTTCGGCTGCTTTCAACTTTTATTACCTCAATGATGTCTCAGAAGCGTTCTCACGGAGGAGAACCATTCTAATGAGATATTCAAAAGTGGACCCTAATAGTGATAACGCTAAGCAATGGACCCCCAACTAATTCTTTAAGACCTAAGGCAAATCTCTTTTCCCACAACAATAGAGTACCGACCACCTCAGCTCAAAACAAAAGGTTTGATTGGTCAACACTCCTTCGCTGATAAGCTTCACTGTTCAAGATGGATGGAATGCTCAAGCTACATGCACTTCTCGATCTCAAAAATGAAATAGAAACCAAAGTGATGCCTGAATAGATTATGAATCACAGGTCCGCTTATCTCCCACAAATACTTCATCCTACGAAGCCAAAGTCTCCCTTCATAAAATGATGAGAAAAAATCTTCCTTACTACAATATTCCATAGATTTGTATCGTTGGGAGCCTTCTCATGCATGTGTCTAAGACTATGCCTCAACAACTGTCTCAAGACTCAGATATTGCTCCCTTCCAAAGCCAAGGAAATTCCAACACTGCTTCAAAGAGTCTAAAGCAAGTGGAGCCATACCGATGCCCCCAGTGCCACACCACTTATAATGCCAACTGCATATGTTGGTAATGCTAACGGGCGGCAGAACATCTTTTGTAGTAGCTAAATAGTCTTTAAACTAATCAGACACCTCAAACTGCCTATTCGCTGTCACCGATGCACTCCGTTTTCTTATGTTGATAGCTTGACAAAGATACCTTAGTAATTAGCGATAGAAACAAATAAAGTCCAAAAGACAAGCGGTGTATATAGTATAATATAAAAGAAAAATACAAGTACGCTCTCTCTATGTATCTCCTTTTACTAAATTGATTAACTCAAACTGGTCTACTTGGTCCAAGTATTGAGCCTAAGATCTGATACCAACTGTGACAACCTGCCCTTTTGTATAACCTAAAAGGTCATCGTCTTGTAACAACAACAGACTATTGAATACAATAAAAGACAAAGCGTTGGGTAAAATTAAAACAAAACACTAAAATAAGACATCGAAAGAATCACACAATAGAATGACATACCAAATGCACATGGACAGAATATAATAGCGACATATAAGAGACCGCACTAGCAGAAGCAACTGATAAATAAGTATTGGTACAAAATGTCAAAATAGATCAACTCTAAAAAGAATGGAGTTGTGAATAAATATCTGATACAACAGTCTCATATAAAAATAATGGGTCTATCATTTACTACTAAAATATCAAGTATACATATCCTAAACATCGATGCCACACCTCTAAAATGCTCCAGCTACGCATCCTTCTAGCATATCCCCAAATCATCCGACTCTCAAACTACTCAATCGAGTACCCGAGAGTTGTCATGACATAAACAGACAAAGAAAAAACATGGGTCAGACTTAAAGCCTATTGTGAGGGGAACTATCTCAAAATACTATATATGAAAGTTACATACAAACAAATAGGAAACAACTAGCTCATAACTGTCCCTCTCCACAAAAGCGACTCAGGGGTAATCCGGATTGTCTATAAACAAGTACGGTAAAGCCATCTCAAAAATAAGGGACCATACCATAATCAACTCTTCTCATGTAATCAACAAGTTAGCACAACTAATGTAATGTGATTGAAACATAAATATCATACTGTGATAAAAGTAATTCAGCATCTAAAAGTAGGGTAAGCATAATATAAGTCTATCGCTAAGCACAAAATAATAGTAAATGCAACAATAACAACAACACCCAACTAATAACATGCTCAACATGACAATGGAAGAAGACTATGAAATACAAATCAATACCCATCATTTCTGACGGGTGGGATCAGTAATGGACCCTTACTGAGATCCAATGATTCAATATAAGAATGGCAAGTACATTAATGTCCTCGGACATTTGTCGTGATCAATAATAAATAGAGTAAGTACACTAACATACCTAGACATCGATCTCAATCTTATAAGAAGTAGAGTCAGCACACTAACATACCCAAACATCTATCATGGTCCCATAATAATTGTGCTAGCACAACAATGTACCTAGACATCTATTAGGATCTAATAATAAATAGAGTCGGTACGCTAATGCACCTGGACATCTATCTTAATCATATAAAAACATATCTAGACATCTATCTCAATCATATAAAAACGTATCTAGACATCTATCTCAATCATATAATAGACAGTGCCAGCACATTAACATACCCAAACATCTATCGAGATCCAATAATAGAAATGACCACTAATATAAGGCCGATACGATGTGTAATCACTAATACAAGATCAATATTGTGCATGGTCACTAATATAAGACCGATACAATTTATCTAACTATACATACCCCGTGGTCAACCCCCAAAGGTACGAATTTACTCCATTCAATCATATACGCTTATTGGACGTGACTATGTGACCAGTTTTCGTACCAACCCTGTGCTTGGTTGTTATTGATTCCAAAGGAATCACTTAACATTCGCATCTGAATCCTAAGCTTTTCCTTGCATTTCGCCTACCCGAGTGGCTCAGACCATTCCCAAAATTATGCTAAGACACTATGAAGGACGACACTTGAACAAGGAAGAAATCCCCTGAAGTTGCATTTCTGCCCAGCATTGAATTGTCTGGGGAAAGTTTTAGTTGGCTGAACTCAATCGACTGAGAATTATCCCCCATTTTTCTATTTTGGGTTTTCCCTCCTCGACCATCTATTTTACTCTCATTCAGTCGTTTGAAAATTTCATTTAGTTGACTGAATCTTGCTATTCCCAGTTGGTGAGCCTGGGACAGGGAGAAAACTCACGTTCAACCACCTATTTACATACTATTTCTTCTAACGCTTCACCCAATGAGTCGCCTTGCTTCCAGAGCCTGACTCTACCCCATTATTCATTAACGTTTTGGAAGTGGATTCCATAAGTATTTGAAAACTAGTTTCGAAACCAAAATCCACTCTTTGCACAAGTAGAGCTCAATGGGTGATTATAGTGGCCCGGCTTCCTCTAACATGCCAAAGCGGAATACCCGACTTCCTTGCCTAATGGTGGCTTATACGTGTGTTGATGCACTCATTCGTGGACGCTAATGCACATACGTTTACCCAGACACATAATGACTTCACAAGTCACATTTTGTGATTTGCCAAAGTGATTATTTGATCCGGCACTCTCTTACGCAATTAGCGCACCCGGTGGTCGCTATGACTACGTTAGATTGCTTACTGCTTGATTATATATGCATATGGATATTTCCATACACATATACCATTATTTACACAATTAAACAGATGTTATCAATAATTCTAACTACAATACAAGAATTGTGTCGATTAGTATATAACCTCAAATACATGTACACGCATACCCGCTCGTGCACATATACGTGCACACGTATCTTCAAGTAAGTAATTGAATTATTGCTTAAATCGAGTCTTACTTTTATTTACTAAAATATTTTAAATAAATGTACAATATCTTTTTTATTATTTTATAAAATCATTTCATTATTTTATAAAATACATCAATGCTTATAAATCACTTTTAAGCCCTTTAACTGATTTTTCAAAGTCGTATTCTAATTTTTGATTGGTAATAATATATATAAATATTTCTATTACCGATATAACGATAATTTAGAGTTTAATTAATTTATAATCATGCAATAAATCAATATCACCACTGTCTAGCTTTATTCAATATGAATAGAACACAATATAAATATACAGGATTTCAATCAATTATCCAGAATGTGTACTCAAATAAATCCAGTCAAATGAGGAAACAATTATATATATATTTTCTACCTCTACCGGGCAATATTTTCAATATAAAATTATTGGGATTTATAATGAACATAAATTAAAGTTACAATTCCACTTATCTGAACCATAAATTCTCAAGTGTTCGAAATCTAGTCCAAGTCCATACTATGTCATAGAAAATTCCATTACGAGTGCAATGGAAAAGGCCATGTCATGATTGTACCTCGTATGTAAGAGATACGAATTAAATACAAAACATAATTAATTAAGATAACTAAATATAATAATTAACTTAATTACCTTTGCTAATCCTAGTCCCTTTCTTCCCCAAATCCACTCCTCCTCTATACATGCCTGTACGTGCAAAACCCACGAAAGGCCTCACCTTCTCTTCATTCTTAGTCAAGCTTCAGTCCATAAAATGACGAACCGATTTACACTTTCCCGAGCACTCTACAATGCCTCTGATCTTAAAAGGTCCGATCCCCTCCATGAAGTGCAACTTTGGCCCTACTCAAAACTAAGAGCTGGTCACGATTGCCAAAGATCATTCAAATTCCATGTGGTCGACGTTAATGGATACGTGTCGCCAAGAGAAATCCAACTATACTCTTCATTTCGCAAAATCCAGCCTAAACTGCCATAAATGTTAAATCCTAGTTTTGGCTATACAAGTTGCGCATGACCAAACTTCGTTGCATACAACTATGGCACCATGGATATAAAGTTCTCCCTGCTCAAGCTCAATGGATCCAATGATAAGTTTTACCGTCGCTCGTAGCTTTGAAAACTATTTACAAAAAGGGATGGCTATATTTCGTTTACTATAAATGAAAATAAAATGAGAGGAAGAGGGAAATGTGAAAGAGTGAAAGTGAGGAAGGGGTTATTTATAATAATTTATTTGTTGATTTTAATTTCTCAACTAAAATCATAATGAATTTCAAGCTTGCACGACCACATAGGATGTTAGATTGCTGTAAAACTCATCGACGTACATCACCTCACTATTCTGGTCTCGATGGTATAAATTTCTGCGCCATTTGAGACAACACTCTGGATAATAATCTCATGCATTTCAATGTTGTTTTGGCCATTGGATCATCCAATTTTAAGTATTGCGATATTTATACACATTTTAATTCGCAACGTCGATCCGAACTTAATGGAAGTGGTTTTGAGTCTTGGTTCGACCGTACACGAAAAGTCATATTTTGACCTTTAATTTAATAATGATTCAATATTTAAATTAATTATTTAAATATCTTATTGCTATTGCACCGACTATCAGCGGCTATGATCCCAATAGAATTGGAAGTCCCTTCTCATCGTGAAAGGTTTTATAATCCAAATGTAAACACGGAACTCTTGCCCGAGTCCCTCGATTTGGTTGATGAGAAAAGGGAAGAAGCGAAATTAAGGGCAATTTCAAGAGTGGTATGACACTTTAACATCAAGGTCCATAACCGTACTTTCGAGGTAGGGGATCTCCTTTTGAAACGATGTAACATTCCCTATCTTAAGGCCCAAAGCTAAGCGTTACAGATGTTGCAGTCATCCAAAGAATTAACTTCCGGTGACAAAATACAGTAACGTTAATGGTATCCATAATATCAGAAGCGCATGAACATGAAATAAAACCAGCACATAATCAAAACAACTTTTCTGTTTACATTTCAAATCAGTATTTCATATTCAATTACATAATCCCATAATCGACTCTTAGGTTTTGATCAAATATACATATTATAAATTACGCCAAGAGAGACATATAAAGATGCCCCCTTGGATGATCAGAGTACTAAATAGACAATCAGTCTTAATGCAGCGGAAATAAAACTAAATAGCTCCTATATAGCTTGCTTTGCCTCTTGTATGTCTTCGAAAGCTTATTCGTCCAACCTACTAAACCTGAAAAACCTCAACTCTCAACCTACGCATATTTTGAGCACCCGAGAGTTTAAGGGGAAAACATAAACTTCGAGTCAGATATAAAGCCTGGTGTGAATAATACTATTACACCACGGTTTACTAATATTAAGTGAGACCGCGCCGCTTAACGGAACGGGTTTCCCCTCACTAATATCCCTTTAAAAGCATATTTTTTGCAAATCAAAATCCTACAATCAAACTGATTAAGCATTCAATATCATATATGCATATGAATCAGGTAATCAATGGACTATTTATCCGAACAATATAGTTTTTTTAGCTAACTACTAACCATTGGCCGACACGAGCCTACCAAAATAAATAAATAATCTAACTTTTGTTAGACACACCCTTGGACGATCTGTCCCTAACTTACTTCTCCCAGGTTCAACTGATCCTAATGGTTTTGCGGGCTCAACAATAACCTATCTTTACTATGTGTATTCCTTTCTACATGTAACATCATTTTAACCCTACACACTGGAATTTCGTACTTATATTAGCTAGGGGATTATTAGCTAAAGTATAGGGCACGACCATGTACCAGTCCCATCTGTTATTCAAATATCAGAGTCATTTACTTAGGGTTAACTACCCCATCAAATTTTCCTTAAAAACATTTCTTTCAAATTGATTTAACCCTTTAAATCATACTTAAACAAGGAAAGTATAATTTTTTTCTTTATCAAATCTCTTTCCTATGATATATACTTTACACAAAACAATATTGATGAAAACCTTCGAACCCTTGTGTAAAAACTTTAAACGGTACTTTAAATCCATTGAAAGTACCCCTTTCATAATAAGTTAACAACTTTACCTTTAAAACACTTAGCCTAAGGGCCAAAATATATCTTTCGAAACCTTTTTAATAGACCTTTCGAAATCATTGAAAGTGTCCCCTTTGAAAGCTTATTAAAACCTTATATATCCTCCTTTCGAAACACTTCAAACTTGCCTTCGAAAGCGTTGGACACCTTCCATTCAAATACTAAAAGTAAACCTTTCGAAAACATTGGGGAATCACCCCTTCAAACCTTCACCATATATCTTTCAAAAGCATTGGGTTTAAGTAAAAGTTCATAGAACATAGCTTAAGAACTACTTAAAACCAATCCTTTCGAAACCTTTGGGTTTTCCTTTTAATATTTCTAAGTGTCTTAAAAGAACTGGGTCAAAAGCATTATTCCTAAGCAGAAGAAAGTGGGTGGTTTTGAAACCAACTCTTTCGAAAGCATGGAGAAGCGGCTTTAAAGTTCAAAGACAAAAGTGCCCTTTCGAAAGCATTGCTTCGAAAGATTGAAGGTGGTAGTAGGGGTTTCGACCCCTTTGAAAGCTTCATTTAAAAATAAAAGGTGGTAACCTCATTCGAAATACCTTTTTCTAAAACAAAGGCATATTTGACAAAGTCGAAAGCTAATTCCTTCGAAAGCCTCATTTTGTAACCAAAATAGTTCTAAGTCTATAAAGGCTACTTCTAACCCTTCGAAAGCATGTTTCGACTCCATACATTCCGCCTTACTCCAATCCATACTAAAATATATTAGTCATTTTATATCATTGAAAAATGCTATGTTAACTTTTCCTAGCGTTATACATATCGCTGTGGAATGACATGCTATGGTTGGTATCATATCTATAATAACATCTTAACAAACGCTATGCAATGCAACAATTTTATAGCGTTGCTTTCAACGCTGTGAAAATAAATGCTATGGTAGAGTCCCATTACAGCATAGCATTGATTCCCAAGGCTAAACATCCCTTACCAATACCTATTATAGCGTTTTTACTTGTTATGTTAAATTTTCAAAGCATTAATGTTTTTTTAAGGTGACCAACAATCGCATTATTTTGTGCTATTAAATACATCCCATGACCTATTATAGCGTTTGTACTTGTATATTTGACCCACATGGCTATAAATCAGAGCATAATGTTATTTAATTCATGCTGTTAGGTCTACAAAGCATTTCGGATCTTTAGTATTCATTTCTACGTTGCATATAAATACAACTTTTCACACAAACATAATAGGATTTAAACAAAATATATGGATTACACAATATTCATAGTATTTCATATACATTGTCCCTAAGTAATACCTTCATCATCAATGTTTTAAACTTACACAAAAAAGTCACACCTCGATAGCAAAAAAAAGTCGAACCATGTGAACTTCCCCCAAAATCTTCTATGTAGGTTTACCTTAGTAATAAAATTTGTGAACTTGTTGTAATTTTGCCAAAATCTTCTATGCAACTTTCGCCAAATCTTCTTTGCATGTTACAAATAAGGCCATAAATAACATTCACAGTAAAAAAAATTTGAATACTTTATCTTTGAAAAACCTTCTTGCTAAACTGAATAGCATAAATTTGAACCTTTTTCCCTTTTATTTTCAGAGAAGAGACTAACACATGATTATAAAAGCCAACTTGAAGGCTATTACGAGCAGCTGATGCCACTAATACATGATAAAATATGAAGAAGAACAAGTAGACAAGCTTCATAGTTTCACTGGTTAATTGATGCTATGTGTAGTGTAGGATGGATTATCTGGTATTATAACTAATATGAAAAGCCTTATATAGCACCCAAGTGCAGAAAAGTACGAATAGAAAGCAACATACTGAAGGGAACAAAAGCAGTTGACAATTGTCTTGAAATCGATAATTTTAGAAACCATAGAATATGCATGTTGTAGAAAACCAAAGAGATATTAAAAATGGCATATGTCAGTGCATGGTATATCCTGTAGTATATAACTCATGAGTTACATTATTTTGAATCATTTGATCTGATTGGAAATAAAATCAAAGATCAGGCCATAAAAAATATTTAAGGACATGGTAGTTTTGGTTCAGAATATTTAGTACATCTTAGTTTCTATTTAAACATGGTACAGAGGTCAATAAACTTTTAATTTGGACATTCAACAAGAATCAAGTTCCAAAAATTAATTATCTTTGTTATTACAGCCAATAAACATTTTCCCAAAGTTCAAATCATAATCAAAATTAAAGATCATACTTCCAGTTGGAGGTAAAATAACATCTTCTTCTAGCCAATCAACGTACTTCAGCACCAGTTACTTATATAGTAGAGGTATGACGTCCATAACTAAAACGCAAATTTAAATATTTATGTATCTAAAATTCATATATCCCAATTTTTTTACCATAACTTGGCTCTACTACAACTTTCGCCACAGGCCATGCTACTGTACAACCAACGACATCTTCAATGCACTGAAGATCGCTAGATGGTCTCCAAAGAACCGCATCTGGAATTTTTGTGTTCTCCCCCCAAACTTTAACTGCACCTGTTCCAAGTGGAATGAAATGTACCAATTCATTTGGATCGGTTGAAGCCATACGTCCTTCGGCAACTATTTCTGTTCCATTGACATCAATCAGCTTGCATTTATTTCTGGAATATGAATTTTAGTCAATAAATTAGATAACAAGTTGCAATAGATTCACTAAAATGCATACTAATAGATACGTTACCAAAATCGCTACTGTAGCACTGAGATTAGTGGTAGGGGATGCTGTAATGTTGACATTAGTGGGAGATGATGCAACATTGTCTTTCTCAATAACCACTTTTGATTTTGGCCAGGCTACTTTACGACCAACGACTTCTCTAACATATAGATCCCGGCTGTTTGCCTCCATAAATAAGCATTCGAGTTCATTACACTGTCTATAAAAACTAACACAGCCAATGGTCCATGGGGAACATCATTACCAAGCTGCTTCGGATCGCTAGAGTTCAACCATCCTTCAGCTGCTAATTATTTACTTCCAGTCCAATCATATAACTTACATTTAGTATCCGTACTATTAGTTTTACTCTAACAAAGAGAACACATAGTTATGGAATGTGCAGTTGTATATTAAAAAGGCAACTGATGTAAAAAAAATTAACGCATTATCGAATTGATCCATTGTATGCATGATAACTCTATTAGCAGGTCATGCTACGGACATATCCACAACTTCCCCAATATGTATCAAATTAGGCGCAGGTCTCCACAAAAAAGCTTTCAATTTTCTTGGAGACTCTATCAATACTACCTTTTCATTTGGTGCTAGAGAAATTCTATGTACAAGCTCATACAGATCACCTGACACTACTCTTCCTTTAGCGACGATTTCATCAGTTCCACTCCAATCTAATAAATTGAATTTATTACATACTTTTCTACAATTGCTCTACAATTGATCAAATGGGTGTTATATTAATTAATGGTTAAAAGATAAAGTTCTAAATAATATAACTATTAAGATATATTTTATTTTACATGAGACATGGTTCCTTCCCTTCCTCCTCCAATAACCTGATAAACCAAAAACAGGTTATTTACAATAGCTATTTCTTAAATTAAAAAAAAGAAATGAAAAAACATCAGCATTTATTACTTATTGCAATACAAGAATATAATGCCTGAAATAATTTTCCTATAAGTTGTTTGTAGATTTGTACATGATAAGTTGTTTGTAGATTTTGGTAGGAATGCTATTTTCATTATGAATATAATAATAATAGTCAATAAATTTTAAACATATGGAATTTTAGGACATATGACCGGCAACTTTAGTGTTTTCAAAATCAATCATAAGTGCAATATGACAATTTAGGTATCATGAAAATAGTTTTTTCAAACTTGGAAAGAGGTTAACTGTATATGCTGTTATAATCATTAAAACAAATACAAGGAAATTTGGAGTACCTATTGCGCAGAGTGATGTGAAAATTAAGAAAAATGTCTTAAAATATCATGATATATTGAAATCTTTTCAATGTACAAAGCGTCAAATGCATGTTGGAGCATAGTCAGAAATTCTTCAGTGAGGGAACTACAATGATTCAGCTTTATTCGTTTGTGTAATCATACATACTCTCTCTATTTTATAACCTGAAACTATAGCTTCTCCTGTATCTTCCCTTGTCATTTTAAACTATTATTGTACTGGAAAAAGATAAAGTAATTTTTTTAATTCTCATTATGTAGATGCTTAAAGCATCAGTAATCGTAGAATTTCAGAACTAATAAGGATTTAGAATTGTTTTCCTGCCAATCTCTCAGTATTTGGATTCTCTAAGCTTGTACTATGTCAATTTTTGTTTAGAAAAAAAATCAAAATTAAGAGACTAGATTACTAAGAAGTTGCAACTTCAGAGAATGTAATGACCCGGAATTTTTGATCCCGAAGATTCTAGATAGTTAGGAAAATAAGAAAAGAGATAGAAGAAGAAGAAGAAACAGAAGCACCAAGACACAGAATCTCACATTCGCAGCGGATTAAAATATAATATCAAATAAAATAGCAGTTATACAAAGGAAAAACTGTATCAGTTAATTTACATCAATACATCAGAGTTACAACCAATCACAAACAAACTGGATAGTAAAACAACATGTCTCAGATACAAATCAATAATACTCAACGGGTTGCACTCCATATGTTCCTGCCATCCAGCTCGCCTCCTTAGCTCCAGAACGTCCTTACCTGTAAATCTGTAATACTTGGTCTGACCCAAGAATTACATCAAAGTAACACCTGGGTCAGGATGGAAACTAGCGTGAGTAAACCCATCAACATGAAATACTAAAGCACAAAGTTTATTTAAAACTTGGGGTAACTCATACCTTACTATGAGTTCACAACACGTTAAAGGCAACACTTATTTTCACAAATCAAATCCTAAGTATCCTTACTTAGTTTCAAAGGTCCATATTATTCCATTCCAGCCTATTGATTTCACATATCAAAACTACATAGAATTATTTTAGATAACAAATCGAAGTGGTTTCGGGTATTACTGATACCCGACTCCGATCTCTTCGAATCCATGTCACCTTAACCCATGTTACTCAAGTAAATACAATTCAATTTTAAATACAAAATGCCAACTTTTACACAGTAATTCATCATTGATAGATAACCACATTATCACTGTTCAAACCAAACATATCATATCACAAAACATTTCATATCAAAAATATCAACCAATCATCCATAAGCAAGATTAATTAGTCACACCATTTCTAATTAATTTAAATAAATTAAATTAATTACTTCAATCACCCTTTTAAATCCTGCTTACTTAATCATTAATTAATTACGAAAAAAATTAATTAATCATCCTTTAATTATCATCTAAATTAATCATCCTTAATTAATTATCCCTTAATTACATTAAGTAATTAACCTTTAATTAATTACACAAATTAATTATCCTATAACTATTCACATAGATTAACCTTTAATTATGCTTATAAATTAACAATAATTTATTACATTGATCCTTAATTAATTACTCTAATTAATTATTCTAAAATCACTAACATTGATTAATTATACTTTAATTAATCACATTAATTAACTAACCCTTTAATTAATTCCTTAGTTAATCCATACTTAACTAATTACACTAAGTAATTAATCCTCAATTACTTCTATTAAGTAATTAAATAAATCACATTTAGTAATTTCCCATTAATCTACCTCCTTAATTGATGCCATTAAGCAATTATACTTTAATTAATCACATTAATAAATCAATCTTTTATATCGATTACACAAATTAATTAACCTTTAGTTAATTATCTAAACAATTAATTTAATTAATTATTCCTTGATTACATTAAATAATTTGTATTTTATTTAATTACAACTTTAAATCACCTTAAAACATATAGGATTTAATCTATTACATAATTACTTTAAACAATCAATTTGAAAACATTTTAAAACTTTGGAAACTTGCTTAAAACTTGCTAATACGTTGTTTAAGAACTTGATTGTGCATTCTGCCTTAAAACTTACACGTTTGATAAGCTTTTAAAGTATGATAACTACAACTTGCAATAACTTGGGCCAAACCCATGAAATCCCCGAGCCAACCCCGCGAAATACTCGCATCATCTCAACTTCGAGGACTTCATTCTACTTCGGGTCAACTTGAGTAAACTACCTTCTTTCCACCAAAATCTAAAGCAGCCCAAAACACTGATACACTGACCGATATCGTGCACATGCACCAACGATCGGAGCAACTCCGACCAACATCGTCGTCGCTATACAATCGTCCTTGACCTCCCCACACGATAACGACCATCGGTGCTTTAATTCGAGCATGAAAACCCAATCGAGCCTGTGAACCCAAAACTGGAGCGAACCATCACCCATAAACCTCCCCTGTGACGCCATCACCGATCATCAGAAAACTCAACACCCCTTCCAGAGCATCATCATCGACTAAAGCTCCTAATCTACCCACCCTAACCAAGACCGATGCCAACCCAACATCGCCGCCAATACATCGCCACGGTGGGTTAAAAATTCTTCATCCATTTTTGCTAAGCTCGCCTATCTCCCCGCTACCTCCGGCTGTGATCCCGACCACCCAGATCAAACCGTTCACTAGAAAATGACGAAAATACCAACCACATTCAACTCGTAATATCTCGCGATCTATAAACCTAAAATTCATGATTTTATTTATAAAAATCATCAATTCAGATAATACATCAAATTATATACTTGAATGCATAATTTATTCCAATCGAGAGTTTGATATAATCATGCATTTACTGAAATTCTTTATTTTGTTAAAAAACTATCTTTAAATTTCCCCTGGAAATATTTTTAAATCAAATCCCTTGTTATTACAAACAAGTTTGATTTATACACCTAGGCCTAACAAGAATCGGAGAGACATATTGAATTTTTTTTTGAGTTTAAACCCTGTAAAAACCTGAAACCAGAGCTCTGCATACACATATCTATTATATACATACATACATACCAAACCAAAACATATTCATACACATGCATGTATTCAGATTTCATTTATTAGAACATTAACACAAATGAATTCATAAGCATCAAAATAAAACTGATCTGAGTTTTTAATAGAGAAGTTTGCTCACCTTTTTATGTTTAAACGGAGAGCCTGTAAACTTACTTTGAACTGAAAATCAGAAAATGCTTGAAATATTTTGGAAACTTGTAAACTGGAAAACTTGATTAGCTTGAAATCTTGCTTTAAAACTGATATGGATTTTTTTTGATCTGCTTAGATGTTTCAGGTTTATAAAAGGTTGTTGTTTTGATGATTTTCTGGTTTGCTTATTTCTTACCATCCTCCTTTTCTTCTTCTTTAAGAATGAAGATGGGAAAAGGAGATGAAGAGAAAAGATATATGTTTATATAGGTTTAATTTAGGATTTATTAAAAATAAAAGAAAATAAAAATAAAGTAGTGACACTTGTTTAAAAACCAAACATTTGTCATTTACATTAGTTAATCACCCTACAGTTGTTATTAAAAAGAATTATAAACTAATACCTGTAATTATGCATGTGTCAAATGTTTTTATAAGTCTTTATATTTAATTTTTTTTCTATTTAGTAATTACTTTGCTTAATTTATATAAATATGATCTTTTAAAGAAAATAATATAAAACCAATTATATTCTAAATAAAATCATATATAATATTTTTAAATCCAAATATTTAAGAGATCTACCCTTTGAATTTCAAATTCAAATTCAAATTCAAATTCAATTTTAAAAATCCAATTTAAAATCAACTCATATATACATACATACATATATATATATATATATATATTTATATAAACACATATTAAATTTGAAAATAATAATTCCATTTAAAATCTACTTATATATTATAACTCATTATTTTTATGGTTTGTAAATAATAATTTTGCCAATTTTAAATAATTTATAAAAGTGATTATCACATTTTAATTTGCTTGAAATTTCGAGATATCACATTCCTCCCCCCTTAGAATCTTTTCGTCCTCGAAAAGGAACAAAGCCAGAATTAGAAAAATTATTCTTTGATCACTTTTTACTATAAACTCTTTTTATTAAGAATTTTTAAAACACTTTAAAAATCTATATAATATTACCAAAATAGTTTTATAAAAATACTTTTTATAACTCGACGTTTCAACAAGTCCATCCTTGTTCCCACAGAAATTCGGTCATACGTTGATCAGGCGTAGGACTGAAAATCTATAAGTACTTGGTGTTGAAACATCGTTTACGATGTTTCATATGTATTTTGACTACGACAAACTATATACGTTATTTTTTAATACTAACATACTTTTACAGGGATATCTACAAGACTGGAATCATATAATCTTCATGCTGCATGTATGTTGTTTTGTGTCATTGTTTAGAATTGAAATATTGTGAAAATCTCTCCTTTGGATATATATATATATATATATATATACACCTAATCAATCACTCTTGCACAAGGCTAAAAATGAAAATTCAGGTCAAATTCAGACGTCTGAAATAACCTATTCAGACGTCTGAATCTGTAATGAATTTTAAATTTTTTAACAATATTCAGACGTCTAAAATAGAAGTTTCAGACGTCTGAATCTAGGCAAAAATAGCCTATTTCTTTTCTGGTTTGCACATTTGAAATTTCAGAAGTCTGAAATTTATTTTCAGACGTCTGAACTTCTTCAACTGCTATATTTTTGAAAAGAAGTTTCATTTTCATGAAGAGTTACAACCTTTTACTAAGAGATGCATCCATACTCTTTCATGATAATTTTTCACGAATGATTACAACTCTTTATACTCTATATAAACATATTAGAATCATTTGTTTGAACACTGAATTGATCAAAAGCTTTCTATTTATATACTATACTGATTCTAACATCTTGAGCATTCAAATTTCTACATAATCATTCATTTACTTACATATTCTTCACATACACATATATATATATATCAAAAGGAGAAGATTATAGGAAGATTGTACTATCAAGAGACAAATTCGTGTTATTGAGAACACATTGTGTCATATACTTTCTGTATAAGTTTGAATTCCTCTTCTGCTGTTGAGGCGAAATCCTGTTCTGCTGATCATGTCCTTTGTTCGGTTGTTCAAGGGTTGTTGTAAACCTGTTCCTCCGGGTTAAGTGAGGATTGGTGTTAGTGAAATTCCAGAAGGAGTCTAGGACTGGACGTAGAATGGGAAGTTCGAACCAGTATAAAAATTCATGGCGTACTTGTTTTATTTTTCTTATTTACTCTGCTACAGTAACTTTGTTTTATTTTCACACTAGTATATTATAATTCCATATAGCACGCCGCACCAGGGTTCTTATAACCGTTACACAGTTATGTGATATTTTGCTAAGATGGAAAACACCAGCACTGTTAACACTCTCACTAACACTAGTTTTATTGAAGGTCAATCTACTGCACGACCTTCACTATTTAATGGTATGAATTACAATTATTGGGGAACTCGAATGCGTATTTATATGCAAGCGAGTAGTTTTGACTCATGGAATATTACTCAAAATGAATATAATTTTCCTACAACAGAATATTCTACATGGTCAAACGCACAAAAACTAGGTGTGACTGCTAATGCCAAAGCTATGAATATGTTATTTTGTGCCTCAGATAGAAATGAGTTTAACCGTGTTAGCATATGTACAACTGCTTATGAAATATGGAGAACACTTAAAGGTACTCACGAAGGAACTAATAAGGTTAAACAAAGCAAAATATCCATGCTCAAAAGTCAATTTCAAAATTTTAGAATGAAGTGGGATGAATCTATAAACGATATGTACTCTAGATTTCAAGACATATATCATTCATTACTAGGATTTGGAGAAAAGTATTCTGACTTTGATATTGTTTCGAAGTCCTTGACTCTTTAACTGATAAATGGGAAAGAAAGGTCTTAGCAATTGAAGAAGCTAATGATCTTTCTACCATGAAACCAGAAGAGTTAATAGGAAATCTAATGTCCTATGAAGTGAATTTGCAGGCTAAAAGAGTACAAGCACAAGATAAAAAGAATATGGAATTCCATGCTGAAAAAGAAGAATCAGATTCGGATGAAGAAGACTTAGCATTCATTGCTAAAAACTTTAAAAACTTTTTGAAGTACAGAAAAGAAAATCGAAACAACGGGAAATGGAACTTCAATAACCATTCAAATAAGCCATCTTCATCTATACTAGAATGCTTTAACTGTCACAAGAAAGGACAAATGCAAAAGGACTGTCTAGAACAAAAGAAGATATATCACAATAAGAATCGTAAGGACAAGTCTAAAAGAAACGCATTTTCAGTAACATGGGATGACTCGGATTCTTCTTCTTCTTCAGAAAGCAGTAGTGATAGTAAGAAAGAACAAGCAAATGTTTGTTTTATGGCTACAGGAAATAAGGTAAAAGATCTTACTTTTGATGAAATGATTGAAATTAATTCAGAACTTCTTGATAATTTAAAAAGCATCAAAAGAAAATATAAAGAAGCTCTAGAAAATAAGAAGAAAGCAGAATTCGAGAGAGATATGCTTAACGATGAAAAGAAAATATTAGAAGAAGAACTTAGAAAACTTCAAGATAGCTTCTCTAAACTCTCAACTTACTTTATTGAGTCAAGAAATTGAAACTCAAAAAGAAAAGAACGATTCTCTTGTCTCTGAAAATCGTGAGCTAAAAACTAAGATCAAAATGTTAGAATTAGATAATACTTGTCTCAAAACCAAGTTAGATAATATTACTAGAAATGTTTCTAACTTTAATAAAGGTAGAGAAAATCTATCCAATATTATTGAAAATTCTCAATCCACTTCCAATAAGAAGGGACTAGGATACACTAAGAAATTAAAATCTCCACCTAAAAAGGAATTTAGGAGAATAATTCTTATACAAAAAGGAAAAATAATTCTAAAATTATAAAAATATGGGTTCCTAAAACAAACAATAGTTTGATTAGGAATAAATATATAAATACCTTTTTGGAAACTGTTCATAAAAATCAAAATTATATTTTTAAAGGGAATACTGAACCTACTTGGGTTTGGTTTCCTAAGACCTAACTCTTAGGACCCTATTACAAAGTGGGTACCAATGTTTTTTTTTTGTAGGACCCACTTATAAAGAGAGGAAAATGGATACTCGACAGTGGTAGCTCAAAACATATGACTGGAGACAAAAATATGCTATCAAACATTACTTACTCAAATGGAGGCTCTGTCACTTTTGAAGACAAATCCAAAGGATATATCATTGGAAAAGGTGACGTCAGCAATGTCGGTACATTTCATTTACCTCTTATTTCTAACGTTTTATTAGTCAAAAATTTAAAACACGATCTCTTAAGTATCAGCCAGTTATGTGACAAAGGTTTCAAAATATCTTTTTCTGAAATAAGTGTAGCATTTTTGATAAAAATCAAAATCTTATATTTGAAGGAAATGGAGACAGAAATATGTATGTTCTGAATATGAAAATCAATCATAATTCAGATATGTGTTCAATAGCTAATGAAAATGATCCTTGGCTGTGGCACAAAAGATTCTGTTATATCAACTTCAAAACTATAAACAAACTTTCTAAAAATGATTTAGTCAGAGGATTACCAAAAACGAACTTCAAGGTCAATCATATTTGTAATGCATGTCAATTAGGAAAATTGACTATATCATCTTTTAAATCTAAGAAAGTTATTTCTACTTTACAACCACTTGAATTACTACACATGGATCTATTTGGACCAACTCAAGTTCAATCCATAAACCATAATAGATATGTGTTTGTAATAGTAGATGATTTTTCTAGATATACTTGGACCATTTTTATGAAAAACAAAAGTGATACGTTTGAGCAGGTTAAATTTTTTTCCGAACGAATTCAAAATTTAAAAGGTATGAAAATAAAGAATATAAGAAGTGATCATGGAGGAGAATTTGAAAACGTAGCTTTTGATCATTTTTGTAAAAAGAAAGGAATTTTTCATAATTTTTCTTTTCCTAGAACTCCACAACAAAATGGGGTTGTAGAACGTAAAAATAGAACTCTACAAGAATGCGCACGAACCTTGTTAAATGGAAGCACTCTTCCAAAACATTTCTAGGCAGAAGCTGTTGCAACCGCTTGTTATGTTTTGAATCGTGTTTCTATTCGACCTCTAACGAAAAACACTTCTTATGAACTTTTTACTAGAAGAAAACCAGAGATTTCATATTTTAAAGTGTTTGGTTCAAAATGTTTTATATTAAATACAAAAGATCAGCTTGGAATATTCGATGCGAAATCCGACGAAGGAAACTTTCTAGGATATTAAGATCGTAGCAAAGCTTATCGTGTATTTAATAAAAGATCAAATACTGTTGAAGAAACGTTACATGTATCTTTCGACGAAAATGTTCTACAAAAACCAAGTATAAAAGATGATGAAGATTTTCCAGATAACATTACAAATACAGAAACTATAAATCTTAAAAATGATGAAAACATTGTTGACAATAATGATGAATTAAGATCTTCACCAAAAATATTACGGGATCATCCTGTTCAAAATATTATTGGAGAAATTAATTCAAATGTTCGAACTAGAAGTCAACTAAATCAAATGGGCCACGTAGCATTCCATTCTAATATCGAACCAAAGAATCCAAAGAAGCTTCCATAGATGACTACTGGATAATTGCTATGCAAGAAGAGCTAAACCAGTTTGAACGCAATGAAGTTTGGGAATTAGTTCCTAGACCAAGTGACCAAACTGTTATTGGAACGAAATGGGTCTACAAAAATAAAGCAGATGAACAAGGTAACATCACTAGAAATAAAGCAAGGCTAGTTGCACAAGGATACAATCAAGAAGAAGGGATTGACTACGAAGAACGTTTGCTCCAGTTGCAAGACTAGAAGCAATACGAATCTTATTGGCCTATGCATGTTTTCACAATTTCAAACTTTATCAAATGGATGTTAAAAGTGATTTTTTGAATGGTTATATAAAAGAAAAAGTATATGTTGAACAACCTCCCTTATTTATTCATGAAAAATTTCCTAATCACATTTATAAACTTAAGAAAGCTCTTTACGGTTTAAAACAAGCACCACGTGCTTGGTATGATCAATTAAAGACTTATCTAATTTCTTCGGGATTTCTAATTGGAAAAGTTGATCAAACACTTTTTATTAAACATTTGAAAAATGATATTTTAATAGTTCAAATTTATGTTGATGATATCATTTTTGGTTCTACTAATGACAAATTGTGTCAGGACTTCTCTGAAATAATAACCAAAGAATTTGAAATGTCTCATATGGGAGAACTAACATATTTTCTTGGTTTACAAATTAAACAACTTCAAAATGGTATTTTCATTAATCAAGAAAAATATTGTAATAATTTAATCAAACAATTCGGAATGGAAAATATTTCTGCCAAACCAACTCCAATGAGTACAACAACACATCTTGAAAAAGATGACAATGGCAAAAGTGTTGACCAAAAACTATACCGAAGTATGATTGTATCATTGCTATATTTAACTGCAAGTCATCCTGACATAATGATGAGTGTTTGTCTGTGTGCTAGATTTCAAGCCAATCCAAAAGAATCACATTTAAAAGCAGTAAAACGGATATTACGTTATCTTACATACACAAAGGATTTTGGTCTGTTGTATCCTAAAGAATGTCCATTCGAATTAGTTTTATATAGTGATGCTGACTTTGGTGGTTCTCGAATAGATCGAAAAAGTACAAGTGGTACGTGCCATTTTATTGGAAAATCACTCGTATCTTGGTTTAATAAGAAACAAAACTGTGTTTCTCTTTCTACATATGAAGCAGAATATATTTCTGCTGCTTTGGCGTATACTCAAGTAATTTATATGCAACAAACACTTAAAGATTTCAATATAAATTTATCAAACTCAACTATATTTTGTGACACAAGTGCTATTAATTTGTCTAAAAATCCTATCAATCATTCACGAACAAAACATATTGACACACATCATCATTTTCTTCATGACAATGTTGAAAAAGGAACAATCAATCTAGATTTTGTTTCTTCTGAAAATCAGTTGGCTGATATTTTTATGAAACCACTTTTAGAAAATATTTTTATCAAACTAAGACGAGAGCTTGGTATTGTCTCTCTTAAAAATTTATAATTTTTATAAGATATTAAGATTTGTAACTTTCCGTCATAATCTCTTAATAACAGTTAACTATTACTAAAATTCCATAACATTTAATTAGACTAGCATTAATATTTGTTCCTTAGCTCATTTTTTGTTTTCTTGAATGAAATCTAGTTAGTTTCGTAGAAATCATCTTCTGTCTATGATATGTTGCAAACTTGACATTTACTAACAATGCTAGTTCCTAACATATTTGTTTATTCTAATAAAAGCACATAACTATGCTTCTAACATATTTGTACTTAATTTAAATTTCTCTTCCACCTTTTAAATCTTTCAACAAATGTATATTAGTAACTCACATCTTTCAGCCACACATTTCTTCAAAATCAATGAGTTTTCTGTTACATTTTTTTTAATTTTCTTTTGAAAATATCATTTGGCTAAAATTATTTTACTTTATTCTTAACCGTTAATTTCCTTCCTTTTTAACAAATGGACAAAACTAACTAAAGATTTTCAGCCACTCCTTTAAAACAAAATATTCTATAAATAAGCCTTCCATATTCTATTAATATGTACAAACTTTGTTTTTACTTCCATCAAATAATTTCTATTTTCTGTTTACCAAAAGAAATTCTTTCTACAATGGAATTCAACTTGATGATTCTGCTTCTCTCCATGGCATCTAACTCTGACAATTCTCTATCATCTTATTCTACATTGTCTATTGAAATTTTGGCAACTCCAACACCTCATGAAAAGGATAGACCTCGTCCTTCATGTGAACGTTCCAGTTATACTCCTGAAAAGAAGAAATCTCGATGGTTTATTTTCTTTGGTTCTCCATCAACCAAAGAGAAAATATCCGAGATTCATCATTACCAAAAAGAACAGCTGGATTTGCAACGAGAGATTTATTACGAACAGAAAGTTAATGCTAAACGACTTAGTTTCATTGAACAAGTAGCATTAAAATTCTGTGGTACATCTCTAAAGAAAGATGTAGTTCAACCCTCAACATCTCATCAAATAACTTCATCTGGATGGAATTCATGGGAGCCGAGTCCACAACGTCCTCCAGTTTCTCCAAACTCTTGGGAACGTCGATCATATTGGTCTCCTTTGCAACCATACAAAGAAATAACCAAGATCGAACCGGAAGAGTGCAAAACTCCAAGCGATTCGGACAAATAATTTCTTGTATCTAAATATTTGTTTAAATGATCATATCTATATCTTGTAATTCTTTCAAAAAATAATATAATTTTCTTCTTTCATTTTATATAAAAAGATTTGTGTATATGTCTGAAATTCAAATTTCAGACGTCTTTAAGTCATTGTTTCAAACGTCTGAATATTATAGAAGAATATTATTTTCTTCAGATTCAGACGTCTGAAACAACAATTTCAGACGTCTGAAAATGGGCAAAATTACACTAATTTCTTTCTGTTTCAATTTTCTTCCATTCAGACGTCTAAAATCTTAATTCAGATGTTATAAATCTGGTGACTTTTCAAAATTTGAAATTCTTTTGCACGAATTTCAAGACACCTGCCCCTTTATTCAACATGTCCTTTGCTTTATTCTCATACTTCATCTTCTCTTTTCAGTTTTTCTTCCTCCATTATAACTTATATCTTTCTTCTTATACAATCAAATGGCACCAAAATCAAAGAGATCGAGACCATCATCTTCTTCATCTACACCAAACATTGATCAATGGTTGTGGAATGAACAAGCTAGGCAACGATTTGCTCAAATGAGTAGATCTAACTTTTTTCCTGGAGCTTTCATCAAATTTGACGAATTCAACGCCTATCGTATTCATCAAATTGTAAGAGCTAGTGGGTTAGAATCTCTAGTTTCTTTTGCTGCCAACAATATTAAGATTAATCATCTTTTAGTAAAATTATTTTATGCAAATATGAATCTAGACCATCATACTCCTCACAATCGCAATGATTGTATTTGGACTTTGGTATTTGGTGTTAAAATATATCTACCAATTGCAAGACTTGGTGAAATACTACAATGTCCATCAACCGACAACGATTTAGATGAGATTGATGTGTCTTTAAACTTGGATGATAGAGATGAAGTCTCACGCCAATTCTTGAATGATGACAATGCTCGACTCACTTCCATTCAACTTCGTCCTCAAGCTCGCATTCTACATAGGGAATTAATTCGTTCCGTTATTCCATGGACGGGAAGTTATGAGATTATAAATAAAGAAATTTCCAAGCCCTATATGCTATATACTCCGGTCAACCTATAAATTGGGCTCAAGTAATTTTAGAAGAATTCATGGATGTGAATCGTCGGAGACGATATAAGACTTTCCACTATGGTGCTTACATTATGAAAATTCTTTAAAATTTCAACATTCCGTTTCCTGAGTCCGAATTTTCTTCAATCAAAGAACTTGGGTCTAAAACATTGGGTCTTATGGGGTTGCCAAAACAACCGGGAAGTTTGGCATATATCTCTTTTCAAGAATGGGTTGCCAACCGTGATCAAAACCGGCCACAACCTCGTGATCACGCTCCTCATGCTCAACCAAATGTTCCTCCCCCGGAAGAAGAAGACAATGATGATATTGTGATTCTTTCTCCCAACTCAAGCTCAAGGAATGCCTTGGTTACACTTTCCCAAAATAAAGCAAAGCTTCACAACCGAATGATAAAACCTGAAAAGAAATCTGAAAAACGTTTTAATTACATTCGCGGCTTTCTAAACAAAATTTGGGAACGAATTGGTTGTTCAACCTCGTCATCTACCGAAGTTTTCAACCCCACTCCATTTCAATGGTCCTCAAGCTCGGGGAATAACAATGGTGGTGGTGATGATGATGATGATGCTGTTGGAAGTGACTCAAGTCCTATATTCTGATTTCTTTTATTCATGTTTATTTTTGAACTATTATGATGTTTGTTATTTGTCATGAACTCCTTATTATCTTAACTTATTTGTAATCTGTTTTAATTCAAGTCTACTTTGGTTTATCTTCTAAATTATTGATTACCTTTTTGCAATGACAAAGGGGGGAGAAAAAGATGTTGATGCTTTTTGACAGGGGGAGTTTGGTATATAGTTGATGTTGATACTTCTTGACAAGGGGAGTTTAGTATATAGTTGTCATCGTCAAAAAGGGGGAGAATTCATCTGTATTTTGACTAAGAAAAACTATATACGTTATTTTTTAATACTAACATACTTTTGCAGTGATATCTACAAGACTGGAATCATATTATCTTCATGCTGCATATATGTTGTTTTGTGTCATTGTTTAGAATTGAAATATTGTGAAAATCTCTCGTTTGGATATATATATATATATATATATACACACACACACACACACACACACATATACACCTAATCAATCACTCTTGCACAAGGCTAAAAATGAAAATTCAGGTCAAATTCAGACGTCTGAAATGACCTATTCAGACGTCTGAATCTGTAATGAATTTTAAATTTTTTAACAATATTCAGACGTCTGAAATAGAAGTTTCAGACGTCTGAATCTAGGCAAAAATAGCCTATTTCTTTTCTGATTTGCACGTTTCAAATTTCCGAAGTCTGAAATTTATTTTCAGACGTCTGAACTTCTTCAACTGCTATATTTTTGAAAAGACATTTCATTTCATGAAGAGTTACAACCTTTTACTAAGAGATGCATCCATACTCTTTCATGATTACTTTTCACGAATGATTACAACTCTTTATATCTATATAAACATATTAGAATCATTTGTTTAAGACGCTGAATTGATCAAAAGCTTTCTATTTATATACTATACTGATTCTAACATCTTGAGCATTCAAATTTCTACATAATCATCCATTTACTTCCATATTCTTCACATACACACATATATATCAAAAGGAGAAGATTATAGGAAGATTGTACTATCAAGAGACAAATTCGTGTTATTGAGAACACATTGTGTCATATACTTTCTGTATAAGTTTGAAGTCCTCTTCTGCTGTTGAGGCGAAATCCTGTTCTGCTGATCAGGTCTTTTGTTCGGTTGTTCAAGGGTTGTTGTAAACCTGTTCCTCCGGGTTAAGTGAGGATTGGTGTTATTGAAATTCCAGAAGGAGTCTGGGACTGGGCGTAGAACGGGAAGTTCGAACCAGTATAAATATTCCTGGTGTGCTTGTTTTATTTTTCTTATTTACTCTACTACAGTAACTTTCTTTTATTTCCACACTAGTATATTATAATTCCATATAGCACGATCAGCACCACATCTTTCACTTGGTAAACCATTTTCCAACACCTAGTGAAAATACTTGGAAAATAATTTAGTAAAAATATAGAAAACATTTTTGAAAATAGAGGGAACATCTTTGGTGAGAATGCTCTGGAAATCATCACCCCCATCCATGGTCGCAGTTAACCCGATGGTTACGTTGCCATCCCGGCAAAATCCATAAATAATTATAGGCACTCCGTGCACCTTGATTACACCATGGAACCCGCTACAGATTGCAGCTACATCTAGGGTTACGTTGCTATCACAGCAAAAACCCATATAACTGTAGGCATCAGCGCCCTCGAATTTCGCTACCAAAAGAATGAAACTTCTCCACTCCACTCGACCATAGATCGCAGTCTACCGATGGTACGTTGCCTTCCCGACAAAATCAAACGTAGACCGTTGACACTCACATCCACACAATTTCCACTATTGTCCACAGTAGATCGCATCGACATCGAGGTACACTGTCATCACAGCATAACCGAAATGCCTCTGTAGGCATCAATGCCCTCGTCTTCCGCTACCCAATAATCCTTAGGAACTCCAGTTTATCCGGACTTCCTCACAGGATCCACTTTAGAGCCTCCCCCTTGGGGCTCAAGGCAGTACCAACCCATGGTACTCCTAAGAAGTTCATTTCAAGGGAGCGCCTTTTTCTCCAGATCCATTTTCAAAACATTTTATACTATACACATATAGTATCTTCCAAATCATGCACCTAGTATGAATCTTATATAAATCTCCTTTTCTCAAAATCGATTATTCCAAAATCGATAATTCTCAAACTAGGCTTTCCAAATTCCAATATTGACTTTACCTAAAAATCAAAATCCTTTCGAAAATCCATAGGTTCCAAAACCTTTTTCCCAAAATTATTCTCATAAGATCCTTCATATATATATATATATATATATATATATATAAGTTTGAAAATCTTTGGATCACTTCATACTTGTATAAATTCCCTTTTTATACTTCAAACATTTTTCAAAAACCCTTTTCTTTTGGCTAAAGATTCAACAAGGGTAGTTTATCTTATATAACAAAGATATATAACTTGTTTATTCCAAATCAATTATTCAAATTTGATTACTCTTTTATAAAGTTATTAACCATATTACTTTTCTATAAAATGAGTTATAATCATAGAAATATCCAACTCCCATTTTATTTCATCATTCATTTTTCAAAATATACCTTTTCATTTCAAAAAAATCATTTTATAGTTCTTATCCACAAATTTCAAATATCAATTTCATTCAAACCCGTACGACGTACACATATCATCCGTATGCTATATCAATCTGATCGCTCACTCGATCACACAATTTCACTTCCGAACTAGTATCGTCCACTCGACTTTCTAGTGCGGACTCAGATCTAGTTTCTTGATCATAAACGGTCATTTTCCTTGCATAGCCAAACCTATGATAGAGAATTTCCAGAACCAAATCAAAAATCCATATCCAGGTTCGCCGTCGAAAATCGAGTGGAAAATCCCAACTCGGATCGATATACTATCTCAAAATTATGTGCTCGAATCTGGATCAAATCACTCTACAAATAGAATAACATATGTACATCCTACCTATCTATCCCCATTGATTATTAACCAAATCGATTCCCTTTTCTATTCACATTCATTTATGATTCTATTCACTTATTCACAGTTGCTTCAATCCTTATTTGGATTATCACCTCAATTCTTATCTCAATTGGATATTTAATAATACACAGTTTGCACTCTAACCAGCTTAAATTTAAAAAATAATTTGAAAAGTTTAAAATATATAAGTAGTTGAAAAATAATTATTAACTGTAAAATAGCTGTAAAATAGTTAAGTAATTGTAAAATAGTTTGAAAAATAGTTAAGTAATTATAGAACATTTAGGTAATTGCAAAATAGTTGTAAAACAGTAATTAGTTATAAAGTAGTTAAAAATTGTAATTAGTTTATAAAACAGTTGTAAAGTAGTTAAATAGTTCCAAAAATAATTGTAAAATAAGTATAAAATAGTTTGGCTTTAAAAAGAAAGATTGTATATAGTAAATAGCTTGAAAAAATAGATTTAAGAAACTTATATTAAAATAATTTGTTTGAAAATAGTTCAGATCCAAACTATACACTACCCAATCTTTATTCCAATCAATTCAATTTTAAATTTCCACTTCCTCCAAATCAATTTAAACAACTTCAATTTCTCAATCTCCACTTCAAATCAATTTCCTAAATCACTCACTTGATTCAATTCCAATTCAACTTGAACTAACTTCAATTCCTATCCCAAATTCAAATCAACTTTCATTTGAATATAAACTCATTCAACTTTAACCTCATTTCCATATAATTCAAATCAAATTTTAATTTGAACTGATTTCAATTCCAATCTCAACTTTAAACCATCTCGAATTATATAAATTCAAGTTAAATTTTTAAATGTTGATTTAATCCTTTAAGTCAAATTTAACCTTTACTTTTAAATCAACAGTCTAAATCTTTAAAACAATGTAACTCTTAGTCCAAATTTTAAAATTTCCATCTTAGATTTCCTTTACTACTTCATAAACTTATTTCTAGGTTCAAATCATAGTTCAAATTATTTTTTAAACAATTTAATCTTTCAAAACCAATTTATTGCCCAAATTCAATTTTGAAACCAATTCTTAACAATTTAACTTTGTAAGTTACCCTTTAAACATCCAAATTAAGTTCAAAGTGATTTCACTTTCACAAGTTCAATTTTTATCTTCAAAAATCAAAATTACTTAAATAATTTCAAATTAAAGTTTTATTTCCTTTTAATTTCTTCAATGGACATATATATTACTCCAATCCATTTCTTAATTCATTTTAAACTACACAATTTCAAAATTATTGATAATAATAGGATCATATTAGGATAAATAATATCCAATTTATTTAAAAACATCCATCAATATTATCCGATTTAAATCGACCTTTTAACTTTCCAAGTTAAACCTCAATTTCATCTTGAAATTTCCAATTCAGGTTGTTCATTCTATACTTATTAAACTTCCCTTGAGTTAAATTTAATTCAATTTAAACAATCCAGTTAAATTTACCCAATTTGAATTTCCTTTCAAATTTTAAACTTCATATTAAGAATCTCCGCACTTATAAGTTCAAAAATTTATCACTTTGGGTTTACACATCTCATCCCGAGGAAAGATTCAAAACTCAACCTTAGAGCTTATTTCAAATCATTTTTAATATTATGTACATCCCACATATATACACACTTATGTCTTAGCCCACCAAGCCATGCTTTAAAATTTAAACCACCTTTGGTTTTAATTCAAAATAGTTTTCTTTAAAGCTTTCAAATTACTTCTTACTTTAAAAAAAAATTGGATCATATTCAAAAATATTCTGAATAATATCATTTCTTTTAACATTTTGAAAACAATTTCAAATGTTTTAAACTTAAAATTCAAAACTTCAAAATTTAAATCCCTTCCGATTTACAAGTCATTCTTACCTAAATGTTTACTCCCTTAACACATTTCATTTTGCTTTATTAATGTTTACTAGAAAACAAATATCCCATTATTTAAACACGATAACCATTCCATATTCTTGTTTGAAACCAATTCTAATTCAACTTATTTGTATAGTTCATTCTATCCAATTCCTAGTTGGATATATATTTATCTTAAATTCTTATTCCATTTCCAATGACCAACAACCAATTTTAGTTAGATATATAATAATTGGAAAATTATTTGCTTTATATATCAAAATATAACCTTTTATAAAAATTATTTATTTTTAAAACCATTTTTTTAAAATCTTTATATATAAAATAACAAGTATGCTCTCATATATATATATATATGTATATATATATATATATACACATACATACACTCAACTCATTCTAGGGTACACTGACCCTATCCTTAATGAGTACACCCACCAGAGCCAAGGTTCTCGCTTAACCTTCAGACTCTGATACCAACTGTAACGACCCGGAATTTTCGATCCCGAAACAGAAGCACCAAAACACAGAATCTCACATTCATAGCAGTTCTAAATATAATATCACATAAAATAGAATTATACAAAGGAAAAACTGTATCAGTTAATTTACATCAATACATCAGAGTTACAACCAGTCACAGACAAACTGGATAGTAAACAACATGTCCCAGATGCAAATCAATAATAATCAGCGGGTTACACTCCATACGTTCCTGCCATCAAACTCGCCTCCTGAGCTCCAGAACGTCCTTACCTGTAAATTTGTAATACTCGGTCTGACCCGAGCATTATATCAAAGTAACACCCGGGTCAGACTAGAAACCAGTGTGAGTATACCCATCAACATGAAATACTAAAGCACAAAGTTTATTTAATACCCAGGGTAACTCATACCTTACTATGATTTCACAACTCGTTATAGTCAACGCTTATTTTCACAAATCAAATCCTAAGTATCCTTACTTAGTTTCAAAGGTCCATATTATTCCATTCCAGCCTATTGATTTCACATATCCAATCTGTATAGAATATTTTAGATTACAAATCGAAGTGTTTTCGGGTATTGCTGATACCCGACTCCGGTCTCTTCGAATCCATCTCACCTTAACCCAAGTTATTAAAGTGAATACAATTCAATTTTAAATACAGGATGCCAACTTTTACACAGTAATTCATCATTGATAGATAACCACATTATCACTGTTCAAACCAAACATATCATATCACAAAACATTTCATATCAGAAATATCAACCAATCATCCATAAGAAAGATTAATTAGCCACACCGTTTCTAATTAATTTAAATAAATTAAATTAATTACTTCAATCACCCTTTTAAATCCTGCTTATTTAATCATTAATTAATTACGAACAAATTAATTAACCATCCTTTAATTATCATCTAAATTAATCATCCTTAATTAATTATCCCTTAATTATATTAAGTGATTAACCTTTAATTAATTACACGAATTAATTATCCTTTAACTATTCACATAGATTAACCTTTAATTACTCTCATAAATTAACAATAATTTATTACATTGATCCTTAATTAATTACTCTAATTAATTATTCTAAAATCACTTACATTGATCAATTATACTTTAATTAATCACATTAAGTAAATAATTCTTTAATTAATTCCTTAATTAATCCATACTTAACTAATTAAACTAAGTAATTAATCCTCAACTACTTCCATTAGGTAATTAAATAAATCACATTTAGTAATTTCTCATTAATCTCCCTTTTTAATTAATGACATTAAGATATTATACTTTAATAAATCACATTAATAAATCAATCTTTTATATTGATTACACAAATTAATTAACCTTTAATTAATTATCTAAATAATTAATTTAATTAATTATTCCTTGATTACATTAAATAATTTGTATTTTATCTAATTACAACTTTAACTCACCTTAAAACATATAGGATTTAAGCTATTACATAATTAATTTAAACAATCAATTTGAATACATTTTAAAACTTTGGAAACTTGCTTAAAACCTGCTAATACATTGTTTAAGAACTTGATTTTGCATTCTGCCTTGAAATTTACACATTTGATAAGCTTTTAAACTATGATAACTACAACTTGCAAAAACCTAGGCCAAACCCATGAAATCCCCAAGGCAACCCCTCGAAATTCTCGCGTCATCTCAACTTCGAGGAAAACTTCGTTCTACTTCGGGTCAACTCGAGAAAACTACCTTCTTTCCACCAAAATCCAAAGCAACCCAAAACACTGATACACCGACCGATATCGTGCACATGCACCAACGATCGAAGCAACTCCGACCAACATCGTTGTCGCCATACAGTCGATCTTGACCTCCCCACATGATAATGACCATCGGTGCTTTAATTCGAGCACGAAAACCAAATCGAGCATGTGAACCCAAAACTAGAGCGAACCATTACCCATAAACCTCCCCTACGATACCACCACCGATCATCTGAAAACTCAAAACCCCTTCCAGAGCTTCGTCATCGACTAAGGCTCCTATTCTACCCACCTTGACCAAAACCGATGCCCTCTAGTCACCGTGACGAATTCGAGAACATCATCGATCAATTTCAATCGAAAACCCTACATCGCTGCCAATACGTCTCCAAGGTGGGTTAAAAATTCTTCTTCCATTTTTTCCAAGCTCGCCTATCTCCCCACTTCCTCCGACTATGATCCCGACCACCCAGATCAAACCATTCACCAGAAAACGACGAAAATACCAACCCCGTTCAACTCGCAATATCTCACGATCTATAAACCTAAAATTCATGATTTTATTTTTAAAAACCATCATTTCAGATAATACATCAGATTATACACTTGAATCCATAACTTATTCAAATCAAGATTTTGATTTAATCATGCATTTATTGTAATTCTTTATTTTATTAAGAAAACTATCTTTAAATCTCCCCTGGAAATATTTTTAAATCAAATCCCTTGTTATTACAAACAAGTTTGATTTATACATCTAGGCCTAACAAGAATCGGAGAGACATGTTGATTGAACCCTGTAAAAACCTGAAACCAGTGCTCTGCATACACATATCTATTATATACATGCATACATACATACATACATACCAAACCAAAACATATTCATACACATGCATGTATTCAGATTTCATTAATTAGAACATTATCACAAATGATATTCATAAGCATCAAAATAAAAATGATCTGAGTTTTTAATAGAGAAGCTTACTCACCTTTTTATGTTTAAACAAAGAGCCTGTAAACTTGCTTTGAAATGGAAATCAGAAAATGCTCGAAATCTTTTGGAAACTTGTAAACTGGAAAACTTGATTAGCTTGAAATCTTGCTTTAAAACTGAGATGGATTTGTTTTGATCTGCTTAGATGTTTCAAGTTTATAAAAGGTTGTTGATTTGATGATTTTCTGGTTTGCTTATTTCTTACAGGCCTCTTTTTCTTCTTCTTTAAGAATGAAAATGGAAAAAAGAAATGAAGAGAAAAGATATATGTTTATATAGGTTTAATTTAGGATTTATTAAAAATAGAAAAAATAAAAATAAAGTAGTGATACTTGTTTAAAAACCTAACATTTGTCATTTACATTAGTTAATCACCCTACGTTTGTTATTAAAAAGAATTATAAACAAACACTTGTAATTATTCATGTGTCAAATGTTTTTATAAGTCTTTATATTTAATTTTTTTCTGTTTAGTAATTACTTTGCTTAATTTATATAAATATGATCTTTTAAAGAAAATAATATAAAACCAATTATATTCTAAATAAAATCACATATAATATTTTTAAATCCAAAATATTTTAAGAGATCTACCCTTTGAATTTCAAATTCAATATTAAAAATCCAATTTAAAATCAACTCATATATATATATTTATTTATATAAACACATATCAAATTTGAAAATAATAATTCCATTTAAAAGCTACTCATATATTATAACTCGTTATTTTTATGGTTTGAAAATAACAATTTTGTCAATTTCAAATAATTTATAAAAGAGATTATCACATTTTAATTTGCTTGAAATTCTACGATATCACAGAGAAGCCAAGCATGTCTATTATAATATTCACCAGAAGTTAAATTCAAATAACCTCTCTATTTATGGGACCTACAGAGTTATCTCATATGTTTTGGATATAATATGATATTCTCGTGGGTAAAATGAACATAGGACGAACTAAACATAACCTACTGTTCAAAAAATAAGTTTAAATATATGATATTATATTGCTTAAAATTGAATCTAATAACAGTACAATATGATATCAACTTAGGTATTAATCACAACTGTTACGTTACTAATGAATAGATTGCTTCAATGGTTACTAATGAATTAAAAACTAGTGATAGGATGAAAATAACTTGACATAAATTCACAATTGTTAGTTTTGCTTGTCCGAAAAATTGAAAGATCTTCTTTCAGTCATACAGCTTATGGTCAACTGGCCTGAAGACGATACAAGTAATAGTTAAATGTTATAATAGAAAATATAACATGAAAAAAGTAAAATACTAAAATCTGATAACGTGGACATTCGATATTTCTGTTGTATCAATTAACTATCATATAGATGTTTAATTTCATCTTTGCGTCAATATTGTTTTATTTCATTTTATATTCATGGTGTTGTCTGTGTTTTTTGCAAGTAGATTCTTTTTAGTATTCGTGTTAAGTCAAAATTGTCTACTTGTGTTTTTTGAGATAATAACTATGAATGGATATGGAAAATATGATATTCATTTGCATCAGTAGATGCTGACAATTATTTCGAATGTGGGTATGGCAGTATTGGTATCCAACATTTGACAGGTATAGTTCTAATCCAAACAAATCAAAATCCTAATAATGGCGCCATAAAGTATTCCTGTACAATAATCATGAAACAAATATGAAAAGGTAAATTCTTAATAATCGAAAATTATTTCGAGAACAAAATGTTAAATTTGAAAAGTGCACCAAATTACATAACCATGACCTTTTCTAGAAGCCTTAAAGTAGTTGCGTAAAGTTAAGTGGTTATAATAAAGTAAAAGATCAAAATGTTCCCCTTAGGTATGCCATTATTGAATGATGTCACCAATGCAAAACATGAGCCTTACTCTCTTATTTTAGTTGAAAAAAATACAACACTAAATTTAACTAACCTACATATAATGCTAGCAGGTTCAATGCTATGCTCTAAGAAGTATAATTCCCATTAACAGTCTTAAACTTGGGTTATAGTATATCTTTTATGAATGCTGAAAATCTTTATGTATATGATATTTGCTCACGTGGAATGAGTTTAACAAATGAGTTATCATGTGAAAATTAGGATAAAAAACACAGTGAGTTGACTACGCAAATAAAATCAAAACTCGTTTATTATATACAAAATACAATAAAAAGTTCACTGTTAAATTTTTTTTCATACTTAGTATTTTGCGACACTGATGAGACAGACAAAAAGCATATTCTTATCATCGTTGACCATCATCATCATAAGTTATATAATTTTGTTTAATAGTAAGATTAAGATCGATAATTATTGGTACTACGACTAAAGGAAGTAGCACTTTTTTTACTGTCAATTTATGTAAATATAACAATCAATATAAGCTTAAATAAAATAAAAATATAATGGTAGCATTATCACTCGAATGAAGATAAACTAAAAAACAGAATTAATAAGTAACATTCTATATGCATCTTTGTAATATCCTCATCAAATAAGTATGATAATTTAATGAAATTATGTTAAAAGTACCTTACTATGTTTATTCTATGAATAAATTTCCCTAATTAACTTTCCCTAAATAGTCAATCAATTAAACAGAAGTAATCTTTAATTCATACTTTCCATAATCAACCAAACCAATTTATAAGCTAACAAATTAAGAGATAGGATGTAATATCTAAATTTATGCCTTCCAGGTATGTAAGTGAAAAACGAGGTTGGAACAAGGATATCGTTCAACTCGCGGCGGTTGGTTCAACTCGCGGAGGTTACATTGGTTCGAAAACGAGGTGACAAACAAGGTGACAGAGCTCAATTATATTGGCTCAACTCGAGGCGATTTAACTCGAGGAGGCTCGAATCACGCAAGCACGGTTCGCAGTGCCTGAGTGGAGGCAGATTGCAAAATACAGTTATCAAATTTGTTAGTGTAAACCAAAATTAAAGAGTCGTGTCTGCTGATGTGAAAAGTCATGTCTATTCGAATGAAGAGTCATGTCTATTCGAATGAAAAGTCATATCTTTTCAGTGAAAAGTCGTGTCCGTTGACTGAAAAGTCATGTATATTGAAATGAAGAGTCGTGTCTATTAAGTAAAAGTCATGTCTATTGAAGTGAAAGGGTGTCTATTCAAAAAGGTTATGTCCATTTGTAAGGGTTGTAAACCACTATATATATGTGGTCATTTTGTCGTGTTATATGAAAGTTATAGGCAAGACAAAACGCAAGTTATAAAAAAAATTTGTCTATCCTCCTCTAAAATTATAATTCTCTTCTCTTTTCTATTTTAACAAATTGGTATCAGAGCCAGGTTGAAAAATGTCAAACAACCTTGTCTCCCTTGTTCCTCGATTCAACGGTGAAAAGTTTGATTATTGGAGCAATCTAATGAGGCTCTGTCTTGAATCTCAAGACTTGTGGACAGTTGTTGAAGAAGGTGTTGGTGCGCCGGAAGATGAGACGCAACTCACAGTTGCCCAAAGAGATCTTCTGAAAAGTAAAAAACAGAAAGATCAGAAGGCTCTCTTCCAAATCTATCAGACACTTGAAATTCAAGTTTATGAGAGAATTTCAAAAGTTGCAAATGCTCACGAGGCTTGGAAAATATTGAATACAACGTATTCTGGCCAAGATCAAGTAAAAAAGGTTCGCCTGCAGTCGCTACGAGCTGAATCCGAAAAGCTCGAAATGAAGGATAGTGAGAAAATATCAGAGTATTTTACTCATCTCACTTCCATCATAAATCAGATGGCTTCAAACGGAGAAGTCGTGGAGACCTAAAGAGCCGTCGAAAAAATTCTACGAAGCCTACCAATCAAGTTCGATCATATTGTGGTTGCAATTGAGGAATCAAATGATATTGCTTCACTTTCTCTTGAAGGCTTGCAAGGAAGGCTGGAAGCTCATGAGGCTAGAATCTTGATGAGAAGTAAACAAACAAATTCCTCTCAAGATCAAGCCTTAAAATCTCAATTCACATCCACAAAAGGTCAAGGCCCATCCCATGGCAAAAGTAACAGCAGGAATAGTGGAAAACGTGAAGAATCGAAGGAGGAGAAACCATCATTCCAAAATAACAAGGCGCGAGGCAAATACAAAGGCAAAAACCATATTTGAATGCAATTTATGTCACAAGGCGGGTCATAAAGCAAATGATTGTTGGGAGAAACATCCTGGAAAAAGCCAGTTGCTGGTTTCATGCATAATGAAGCAAAAATATCTGAATCTTTGTTGATTGCTTCGGATGGAATGTTGAAAACGAATGGTACTTTGGTAGTGGTGCAAGTAGGCATATGACTGGAAATAAAAATCTATTTTCGAGTCTTATGGAAGCTGATGATGGTCAGGATACTATTGGAGATGCAAAATCATACAAAATTCAAGGTGTTGGTGAAATTTCTTTCATAACCAAGGCTGGAAAAGTTGAAAAAATGTAGGAGGTTCTTTATGTACCAGGCATACGCAGCAATCTTCTTAGCATCGGTCACTTGCTGAAGAAAGGTTTTGATTTTCAATTCGTTGGAGATCAATGCAACATGAAGAAGAACGACCAACAGTGAAAATATTGTAATAGGATCCAACAAATTATTTTCGATCAAACTTGACATCGTGAGCAGTACGTGCATGATTGCTGCTTCTAATGATGAAGTTTCCAAGTTATGGCATGAGAGGTTTGGGCATTTAAACTTTCGAAGTTTGAAGGAGATGTCTACCAAAGAAATAGTCCAAGGTCTGCCTAAACTTGAAGTGATAAACGAAGCATGCGAGGAATGCCAATTGGGAAAACAACATCGTGAATCTTTCCCATCCAAATCGAAGTGGATTTCTCAATCACCTCTGGAGATTGTTCATATCGACCTCTGTGGACCAATGCAAGTGCCATCGCTTGGTGGCAGCAGATACTTCTTGTTATTTGTTGACGATTACACAAGAAAAATTTGGGTTTACCGTGTCAAAGAAAAATCAGAGGCCTTCTCTTACTTCAAAGAGTTCAAATTTCAAGTTGAAAAGCATTCTGGTCATCAAATAAAAAAATCTAAGGAGTGACTGTGGAGGAGAATACATGTCCTCTCAGTTTGAAGAATTCTGCCAAAATCATGGAATCTGCCATGAGTTAACTGCTAGGTACTCACTTCAACAAAACGGGGCCGTAGTGCGCAAAAATCGAACAGTAATGAATATGGTCAGATGCATGTTGAAGAAGACGAATTTGCCTGCGTGTTTTTGGGCTGAAGCGGTCTCTTGTGTCATTTACTTAATCAACCGATCACCAATGAAAAGCTTAAAGGATTCCACTCCAAATGAAGTCTGGTATGGAAAGAAACCAAATGTTGCTCATTTAAAAAACTTTTGGTTGTCTTGCATACTCTCATATTCCTAATGCTTTAAGATCGAAGCTCGACGACAAATCTGAAAAAGGCATTTTCATCGGTTATAGCCAAAGAACTAAAGCTTACAAGCTTTACTATCCGAAGACGAAGAAGATGATTATCAGTAGAGATGTTCGCATTGATGAAAATGGCTGTTATAAATTTTCAGATTTTGCAGAATTACCTGGATGGCAAACTCTAAATCTTGAAGAGGAAACTTCTTTGGAACAAGGTGTTGATGCTGATGTTGGTATCGAAGAACAACAGCCTAAAAATAATGGGGCTGAGCAGGAGCAAAATTCACCACCAACGGCGGAAAGAAGGACGCGATCCTTGAGAGAAATCTATGATGCAACCGAAGAAGTTGACACTACGGATCATGTATATTTTGCATTTTTTGTGGGAGAAGATCCAATCACTTATGAAGAAGAATCAAAGGAAGAAAAATGGGTTAATGCAATGAAGGATGAAATCAAGTCTATTGAGAAAAATAATACGTGGGAGCTTACCACTTTGCCTTCACACAAATCAGCCATTGGTGTGAAATGGGTGTTCAAAACCAAAACAAACCTTGATGGCTTCATCAACAAGTACAAAGCACGTTTGGTTGTGAAGGGGTATAAGCAAAAGGAAGGGGAAGATTTCAATGAGGTATTCGCTCCTGTCTCTCGACTTGATACAATTCGATTGTTGATTTCTCTTGCTGTCCAAAATGGCTGGAAGCTGCTGCAAACGGATGTGAAATTAGCTTTCTTGAATGGTTTTCTTCAAGATGAAATTTACCTTCAACAACCTCCTAGTTTTGTGAAGAGGGGCGAAGAGGAAAAGCTGTATAAGCTGCGGAAAGCTTTATATGGGCTGAAGCAATCCCCCCGTGCATGGTATGATCGTGCCAATAATTTATTCTTGAAGAATGGCTTTGAAAGGTGTCCTTTTGAACACACTCTTTACATGAAGAAGCATTCAAAAGAAGGTTTCATGATCCTGAGTTTGTACGTGAATGATCTGATTTTTACTGAAGACAATATGGAGATGTTATCTGAATTCAAAAATTCAATGATGAAGGAGTTCGGGATGACGGATGTGGGAGAATTACATCATTTTCTAGGGATAGATGTTCATCAAACAAAATATGGAATTTTGTCTCGCAAGAAAAATATGTTGCTCAAGTGTTGGAGAAATTCAATATGATGAATGCAAATCCAGTTTCAACTCCTTGTGTTGCAGGTTTGAAATTGTGCAAAAATGGTGAAGGAAAGTTTGTGGATCCAATTATTTTTCGAAGCCTAGTTGGAAATTTGATGTATCTCACTGCTACAAGACCCGACATCATGTACGCAGTAAGGTTGATTGGCAAATTCATGGAGAAGCCTTTCTTAAACCATTGGGAAGCTGCAAAAAGAATTTTACGATACGTCAAAGGAACTATTGACTATAGCATTTTCTATGAAGCTCATGTGCCTGTGAAGCTTGTTGGATATATGGACAACGATCTAGGTGGTAGCATCGATGATTCAAGGAGTACTTCGGGTCATGCATTTAACCTTGGAAGTGGAATTATTTCTTGGTATTCAAAAAAACAACCAGTTGTGGCACTTTCTACCACCGAAGCGGGGTATATCGCAGCATCTCTAACAGGATGTCAAACTTTGTGGCTAAGAGGAATTCTTGAAAATCTAAGCTTCAAGCAAAAAGATCCTACGATCACTTATTGCGACAATAGTTCTACCATCTCTGTCTCAAAAGATCCTATTTTACATGGAAGAACAAAGCATATTCGTCTACGTTTCCATTTCCTACGAGAACTCGTTCATGAAGAAGAAGTGAGTCTTGAGTATTGTCGAAGTGAAGAACAAATTGTTGATATCTTCATAAAGCCGCTTGGAGGGACTGCTTTCTCAAGAATTGTTGCTGCATTGGGTGTTCGAAGGAATTTTGGTCTAGGGGAGGCATTGTTGGTGTAAACCAAAATTAAAGAGTCGTGTCTGCTGATGTGAAAAGTTATGTCTATTCGAATGAAGAGTCACGTCTATTCGAATGAAAAGTCATATCTGTTCAGTGAAAAGTCATGTCCGTTCACTGAAAAGTCGTGTCTATTGAAATGAAGAGTCGTGTCTATTAAGTAAAAGTCATGTCTATTGAAGTGAAAGGGTGTCTATTCAAAAAGGTTATGTCCATTTGTAAGGGTTGTAAACCACTATATATATGTGGTCATTTTGTTGTGTTGTATGAAAGTTGTAGGCAAGACAAAAAGAAAGTTATAAAAAAAATTGTCTATCCTCCTATTAAATTATAATTCTCTTCTCTTTTCTATTTTAACAAAATTTACGGCCGATGGATAGCAAAGGGGATGTAAATTTTTGAAGAAATTAGATTGAGGCGGAGAGGATGTGTAAGCAAAGAGGATGAGAGTTTTTGAAGGAATTAGATTGAGGCAGAGAAGAACTGATGAAAACGTTTCGCTGTTTTTCCTGGAAATCTAGTTTTCCCTCCTTGTTCTCTAGCCATTTTCGTGAATGGACTATGAAACAACGTGTATATTTTAGGTATTTTGCGCGCCTGCTTCTAATAGCATGTTAACGGTAATGCTGTGTAATTGTGCTATGAATAATGTGTTTTGTTGTAGTGCCACTACGTACCAAGGCATTGATACCATGTGTATTGGTTCCGAATTAGTTGGAGGTGGCAATATAGGATCGGAAGGTGGCTGCCGAAAGTGGTGAAACATAAATACTTTGGAAAACTGATTTTTGACCTTTTGATGTAAAGTCTTTCTATTTAACTTGCCTTATTTGTCAACATATAATTAGCTTCCAATTCTTTTACAAAATCTTTTTCAAAAAGCCGCCGAATTTAGCATTTAACATTTTTAAAACATTTACAAATTGCTCCAACATTTAAGTCCCATACATTAGATAATTTTATATCTTTAATAAAATACTTAAGAAAATTCTCCAAAAATTCCCATAAATTACTTTTAATATGTTTTCTAACATATTTCAATTTCAGACCAAAGCTAACATATAATAGCCAAAATAATTTAAACCCAATTTATTTATTTTTTTTTCAAGAAAATTCATAATAAATCCACAAAATCTCAAAAGATTATGAAACTTGAAACCCGTCTCTAAAATTATATTTCTAACCTTATATCAAAATCGCAAGTCATTTGGATGTTATTAAATAGGTTTTTCAATTCAAAACTTATCATAAAACCTATATAAGCAACATAAATCATCAATAAGCATATATATATATATATATATGTATGTATGTATGTATGTATTTATTTAACAATCAAAACATGGCATTTAACTTAGAAAAATATATTCGGACTTGATCTAGACACCATTCACCTTAGCTTGTTGTTAAGGAGTTTGAGATTTTCTCTTAAATTAATCTGATTAAGCTTCCTCCTTTAATTATTTTTTATCTTCCTATTATTTTCTTGTAATGGTGGTCGACCATGCTTAGGATTAGTTTTGTTTGTGAATGTTGTAAACAAAAATGTCATAAGGGTTTAGGATATAAGGATATAACTTATTCCTATTGTGACGACCCAGAATTTCTGGATATTTGAAATTGAAATATCTAATTTATTTTAAATATTTGAAAGGTGATTTAACTTGAATTTCAAATATCACTATTTATTTGTCAATTAAGTTATTGAATTTAATAATCTGAAATTGGATTAAATAGTGAATTTTAGATTTTTAAGCTAGATAAAAATATTTCAAAGGCTTGTAAAATTTATATTGATAGTCCTGAAGATAGTAAAAATGTTAAACTTGAATTTGGAAGTGTTTTGTAAGTTTTGAAATTATATAGTTTAAATTGAATGTAAAAATAGCCTTTCGAGGCACAGTCTCGGATTTCGACGAAACCGGTTTCATTAGATCCGTAATAGAGTATTATTATTGTATTTCAAATTTCGTAGAGTTTGGAGTTGTTGTGTGATCGCATTATATATAAACGCGTTGAAATTTATATCGAAATTTAATATAACATCTGTGTTCAAAAGGCTATCTTCTCCATACGACCAAATTAAGACTCGAAACCTTTTCCATTGTGTTCAAAATAGGGGTTTAATATTATAAACGCCTAGCGGCATGCCTTGATAGGAGTTTGACATTTTGAGTTGCTTTCACCAAGACCATATAAATTTGAATTCGAATTTAAATTAAATGTATATATATTCTTATACAATCACCAAATTCAAACACGTTTCATACATTAGAACATGTGCTACCCTCCTCTTTAATTTCATTTCAAATGTACTTTTATCAAACTTAGATCGAGATGGCCAGATTAAAGTTTTCGTTCATCCTTTTAAAATAAAATTTAGAACTCAAGCCGAGATTTCATCTTCAGAACTAAGGGCCGATAATGGAACAAAGCTTTGTAAAAAAAAAAGCAGTGATTTCAAAATCAAGAGTAGCCGAAATCGAATTCGTTCCCTCATCTTTTTTTATCCAGTCGAAAGAAACCCAAATCCACGAATTCCCTTCCTTTCTCTCATCAAATCGAGTCAAGGTAGCCAAGGGATTGGGTTTGCTTTATTACAGCATGATAGGGGGTTCTCGCTTTGCGTTTGGTGGCGAACGAGAGAATCTTACCCCTATATGTTCCTTTAAGGTAGTAGAAGGCCTTAGGTTGGTTGCGAGTCGAGAGGTTGGCCGTAAAAGCAAACTCGAGGTACCACTGTGTGCCACGGTGGGTCTGGGATGGTTGCAAAGCCTACCAGTCGCCACTACCGCGGGTCATCACACTTAGTATCAGAGGTAAATGTTAAGCGAGAACCTTGGCTCTAGTGGGGATTACTTATTAAATAGAGTCTGTAGTACTCTAGAATGAGTTTGAGAGTATTAATAAATATGAGTGCGTATTTGTTAGTGAACATAAAAATTGTTTTTATATTGTGTTGACTTATCGGTTGAGTGTTTATGGATTCTGGACGATATGTGGGACGCCATTTTATCGATAGGGGTTTCTAAACTCTTGAATAAGATAAACCGACACAGTATTGTTTTAAATAGGGTAAATGGAATAATTTTACCCAAAATATTTTTGTATATAAAGGAAATAATTTTTTGTAAGTTATTATAGTTATATATGGTTGCTTGGTTGTTAGGAGATGATTATATTAAAATATTATCATTATTAAGTGAAAGTTGAATAAAGGATTGAAATCTTAACCAAAAGTTAAGAAATAAATTTATATAACAAAATGAAATTTATAAGTGTGAATTATAAATGAAACTTATAATTGGAAATGAAATAAAAATTCCAAAATAATATTGAACATGAATTAAAAGAATTTGGAATTTTGGTGGAAGGTTTAAATTCCTTTGGTTTGAAAATGGTTTTCAAAGGTTTTTGAGAAATAATAGTGATATTATTTCAGAAATATTTCTGAATAGGATTAGAAATCTGGAAAGATTTGGAATTTAAATTGTTTTGAAGAGGTTTTAAAGAGATAAAAGCATTGAACTCTTTTTGGTCGCTGGAAAATAAATTCGGTGATGATTGCAACATCATCGATGTTCATTTTCGAGTTTCCAAGAGAGGGTTTGCTGCCTGAAGATTTTGAATTGGAATTTTTTTGCAAAACTGGGTTGGTTTTGAAATTCAAAGAGATAATTTAATTTACCAAAGGATTTTGGATATAAATAATTTCAAAAAGAATTTAGAAATACTTATGCGATTATTGAAAACTCTGGAGTCGGTTTAAAATATTTTGGAATGTTTAAGCAATTGTTTAAAACTCTAGAAGTAAATTGGAAATGCTTAAAGACTAAATTTAGGAACTTATAAAAGTTTGAAATTTGTTTAGAATAGAAATTTAACTTAAGAAGAGTTAAATTAGAATAAGTGGGAAAAACTTATAAAAGTTAAAAAAAATTAAATTGAAATGGAGCATAACTAAATCTATTCAAATAAAAAGGTGAATTTGAAGAAAGTCTAAGTGGACTAAGTGAAATGGTTACTTAAATAAATTTGTTTAAAATTGCAAGTAAATGAAATTGATATTGAATGTTGAAGTTCATTTTGAATTTGTAAGTAAATGGAAAATTAGTCAAGTTGGACTAAATAAAATAAAAGATTGAAAATAAAATTTATTAAGATGGAAATAAATTTGTGAATGAACAAATTAATTTAATTTGTAACTAAATGGAAGTAAAATTTAATATTTGAATTAAATTTAGATTGTGCCAAATCAAGGAAATGGAAAATGAGTCTAGTTGAGTTAAAGAAAGCAAAATATTGAAATTAAAATTTGTAAGTAAACTAATTTAATTAAATGGTAAGCAAATGAATTAAAATTGAATATTAGGATGCTATTTAATTTAAAATGTGTAAATTAAAGTGAAGTTGTAGAATTAATCCAAAGTGAACTAAAATTATAAAGTTTGGGAATAAGAAATTGTTTGAGTTTAAAATAAATTAGTAAGTGGAACTAATTTAAAATAATGAAATGAACTAGTTGTGAATGGGAGATAGTTGATAAAATTCAATATTCAGAGTTCGAAGATGAATTGAATTCTGTAGGATCTAAATTAACCCTAGAGGGGGGGGGGTGAATAGGGTTATAGCAAATTTTCTTGATTTTAACACAGAAATAAACCGCAGAAATAAATATACTGAAAAGTAAATCACACACAAGATTTTACCCAGCTTCGGCAACCTCTGCCTACTGCTGCATTCCCAGATTTCTATTAGAATTAAACAGTATCACGCTTACAAACACTCTAACAGACTTGCAAACCCTGCTACCGCCTATAGAGTTTTGCAAACTCGCAACCCCTGCTTACTGAACTAACTCTAAATAGACAATCAGACACAACCTAAAACCTAGGTGGTGATTTACCTAAACTCTTTGATTCGTAGAAAAAAAAACAAAAATTAAGAACAAAATAGCCCTAAACTAATTAACATTATTAATATAAGTTTATTAACAATATTAAATAAGAACAAAACCCCTTTTGTTTTTTAAACACCGGCCCACTTCCTTATTTCACCCGATCCTTTTTTTTTTTTATCTTTGTTCGTGAGAAATAATGGCGGCTTCGTTCCAGTTAGGGCTTCGTTCCCTTTTGATCCAGTTAGGGCTTCGGCTCTTCTTTGCAATTAGGGCTCCGGTTCTTCGTTGCAATTAGGGCTTTGGTTTCTTCTATTGATCTGTGATTGGTTGCCCTAGCTTGCTTGCAGTTGCTCGATCGAGTTTTGATGCTTGTGAATTCGGTATGTGCTGTCTCCTTTTGCTTTTCTAATTTGATACTTGAACTCGATCGAATTGAAATGCCGATGATGATTAGGGTTTTAATAGGATTTGATTTCCTATTTTTGCGTTCGACTGATTATTTCAAAAAATTGCTTTGGTCGTTCGATTATGTATTGATGCTTGAGATTTCTTTGACTTAATCAAATTCGTATGCACTTGATTCCTTGGTTGACACGGTAGAGAATTCTCGGCTTGAATTTGATTTTGGTTCCGTGACTTTCTCTGACTTGATAAATTTCGTATAATTTGATACTCACGGTTTTGAAGTTGTGATTTCTTGGCTTTGACCTATTTTGTTTACTTGGTTATCACGACAGTGGTTTGCTTTTTGACTTCGGTCACTTGATTTTGACTGTGGTTACTCTGTGCTCCTTTTTGAAAATTGGCTGCTCGATATTGTTGTAATGTGTTGTTTTACCCTGCTGCATATCACTGCATTTGAATTTTGTATGTAAACTTGGATTTGCTTCATTTGAAATTCTAGTGGCTGATCATCTTGCTGTTCACGGCCATTATATCTTTACTGCCATATTTTGCTTCACTGTTGCATTCATTGTCATTCATTTGTGTCTTGTATCAATGCTCGACCATGTTGCATATTGGACATCGATTCATTTCCACTTGATTCTTAATTTGGTTGTTACCTGAGTCACTTGTTCATATTGCCTTTGCACACTTGTTTATATGAACTGCTGTTCCATTGTTGGTCTGTTGCTTTATGTTGCATTGTTCACTGCGTCACTCTTGTAGTTGTAACTGGACATTCTGGCCTTGAACCTGTTGCATACATGACTGCTGTATGGTTGCATATTTGTAAGTTGTTCAGTTTGCATCATGCTTTTGTGCATTTGGATTTTTGGTCGACCCTATCTCCTTGAGTTGCAGTGCTTCATGTTGTATTCATCCCTGCAGCATAACCTGTTGCATTCTTTGATGGTTCATTGGTGCACTTGTACTTGGTCATTGTAGTATGTTGTCACTGAGTTTGAGCATTTGCACATTTGCAGCCTTGGTCTTCATACTGTATTCTCTGTATCATGCTTGTGCATTTCTCTGTTGTATTACTGTACACTGCATAGTGGTCTTCATTGTGATGATTTTGTTGCTCTGACTTATATCACTTGATGTCTTGAGCTTCAACTGTGCTCGAACTCTGTCCATACTTGCCCAGTTTACACAGATGCTCCACTTGTTCATTTTGTTCAAGTGTACTTGTCTTCATTCTGGTTGTTACAGTCCTATGCAGTTCATGTTGCCTTGACTTTGGTTTGTACTGGTGCACTTCTGTTTGCTGAGTTGAATCCAGTTTTAAAACTCGGGTTTGACCTTGTGTTGAGAGTTGTGACTTTTATGTTATTGCACGTGAGTTGAACCCGGCTTTTGTTTGATTTTTGCACACGAGTTGGCGAGGCAGTGCACACGTATACGAATGTACACGTGTGTACTGCAGCCACTTGTAATTACCTGTCCCTGATAAAAAATATCGATATGCACAGATATTGCACAGTCAAAAATGATGACGAACAACCCAAATAACTGAGGCAAACAATGTTTTCAAAATCATCGTTTCTTTCAAATTTCAAAAATATTTCTCTTTCAATTTTACTGCGTTTGAAAATATTTTTGCAGATTACTCAGATGCTGGATTCAAACCGGATTATAGTTGAAGACAAAAATATGAGTGTGAGTGATATGTAGTAAGGTCGTGATGTAAATGTGATGTGATTGTAATCAAAAATGTACATGTATAGTGAGAGCATGAAATTGTACTATTTACAATTTGTAATAAATATTTGTTTGAATAAAAAATTTCTGTTTGAATTCAAAATCTGTTTAACTTGTTCTGTTTGAATTCAAATTCGAATTCTGTGTAATTTAATTTTATTCAACAAATATTTATTTAAACTATGAAAAACAAAATAGTACATTACCAAATACATTTATATGAATGTATATATGTTTATTATCATCAAACAAAAAATCATATAGCGCAAAGCGCATATTCAACAATCTCCCCCTTTTGATGATAACAAACATATATTTAAGATTTTGAATATATTAAATGTATTTGATAATTTCATTTGCTCCCCCTATTTGAATGCTCCCTCTCTACACAATGCTCCCCCTACATATATGCATAGAAATATATAAGAGAGCCTATATGCACAATGAAAACTATTTGACCTTTGCTTGATTCTATTCGACAAAAATCTTAACTTTTCTCTCCCCCTTTTGTTATCAGCAAAAGAATAATAGTGTTATAAAATAGGGATGAAATGATCGACATGAATCAAACATTTAACTCAATTAAATATAAATATCAAATTTCAATAAAATTCAAACAAAAATCATAATTACCCTTGTCAAGCGCATATTCCACTTTCAGAAGTGATGAAGATAGAATCATCAAAAATTCATATAGTTATGTCTATTTGTGGTATATTTATTTCTGGAAATTTGAATATCTACTAACCATGCATAACCGTTAGGACTTTTAAATGAGATTAGTAGTATTCCAATTTAATTTTAAAAAATGAAATCTAGTATCTTCTAACCACGCATGACCGTGAGGACTTTTAAATGGGATTAGAATCAACTTGTCTATTAGATCAATTATTTTTAATATGCGTTCCATACATGCATAACCGTGATGACTTTTAAATGAGCATGGAAGCACATAATCAAAAAATCCAAGTAATTCACCCATGCATGACCGTGAGGACTTTTAAATGAGAGTGAATACTTTGGATATTTATTTTTAATTGCTGAATATAATAAATTGAAGCACAAATAATTTCCTTCACTGATTTAAAGATATTGAAGAACAAATGATTTCCTTTGTAAACTACCACAAATTTACATACTAAATATGATCTTGATGAGTAATGTTTGATAGAAAGATGATAGAAATAGAAATGGTCACGGAATTATTACCCAACAAAAAGTTTTTATAACTCTTGTTATGAAATTCTAAAGAAATTTCCTAATTATATTTTCTCGAGTTTTAATATATGATAAATATCAACACTCATCACTTTTTCAATCACTATTCATCTTTTCGATAATCATTAGGGAGTTAGATTAGTTAAAAAATTGTCATTTAGAATCAAATTCAAAAAAAAAAATTTAAAAAAAAATGATTAGTCAACCTCTATAATTCCCAAATCTAAACGTAATTTGGAAAATCTGTCTTCGGGGAGAGGTTTTGTGAAAATATCAGCAAGTTGAGTTTCTGTTGAAATATATTCAATGCAAATGTCTTCTTTAGCAATGTGATCTCGAAGAAAATGGTGTCTCACATCAATGTGTTTTGTGCGAGAGTGATGAACAGGATTATTTGACAAATCTATAGCACTCCTACTATCACATTTTAATGGGACTTGTTTATAGACTAAACCATAATCAGAAAGAGTTTGCATCATCCATAGAATTTGAGCACAACAACTTCCCAAAGCAATATATTCTGCTTCAGTGGTGGATAATGCAACACAATTCTGTTTCCGACTTGTCCATGAGACTAATGAATGTCCTAGCATGAAACATGTCCCACTAGTGCTTTTTCTGTCAACTAATGAACCAGCATAATCAGCATCGGAATAACCTACTAAATCAAAATTTTCACAAGAGGGGTACCATAGTCCAAATTTGTGTGTGTGTGAAAGATATCTCAAAATTCGTTTAGTAGCTTTTAAATGAGATTCTTTGGGATTAGCTTGAAAACGTGCACACAAGCACACAGAAAACATAATATCAGGTCTAGAAGCAGTAAGATAGAGAAGTGAACCAATTATCCCTCGATATTTCTTTTGATCAATTGCAATTCCTTTCTCATCTTTGTCCAACTTTGTTGATGGGCTCATAGGAGTTCTCAATGGTTTGGAATTTTCGACTCCAAATTTCTTCAATAGCTCCAACACATATTTGGATTGTGAAATGAAGATACCATCACTGCTTTGCTTAATTTGAAATCCAAGAAAGTATTTCAATTCACCAACCAAACTCATCTCAAATTTAGCCTGCATGACTTGTTCAAAATTCTCACACAAAAGCTCATTAGTAGCACCATAAATAATATCATCCACATAAATCTGAACAATCAAAAAATCATGTTCTTTATGTAATAGAAACAGAGTCGTGTCAGCACTTCCCTTTTTAAAACCATTTTCCAAAAAATATGTACAGAGGCAGTCATACCAAGCTCTTGGTGCTTGCTTAAGACCATATAATGCTTTTTCTAGCTTATACACATGATTTGGAAATTCATGATTTTCAAAACCGGGTGGTTGTTCAACAAAAACTTCTTCTTTTAAATCACCATTCAAAAAGGCACTTTTTACATCCATTTGTTTAAGTTTGAAACCCTTGTAACATGCAAAACTTAGCAAGATTCTAATGGCTTCTAACCTAGCAACTGGAGCAAATGTTTCATCAAAGTCTATGCCTTCTATTTGGTTATAACCTTTTGCAACCAACCTAGCCTTGTTTCTAATTACATTTCCTGATTCATCAAATTTATTTTTAAACACCCATTTAGTCCCTACAATTGGATAGTCATTAGGCCTAGGAACTAAATTCCAGACTTTGTTTCTTTTAAATTGATTAAGTTCATTTTGCATTGCTAAAAACCAATTTTCATCATTAAGAGCCATTTCAACAGAATCAGGTTCAATTTCAGAAATAAAACCACTATGACAACAAAACGCACATAAATTTTCATCAAATGAGGAACGAGTACGTATACCTTCCGTAGGATCACCAATAATTAATTCAGGAGGATGATTAGGTTTGAACCTTAATTTATCAGCATCAACAGTCCTCCTTTCAGTTTTCTTACTAAATGTCCCTTCTTCAGTGCCTTCAGGATCTACTCCATCGTCAACCATCCTTTCAGTCGTTTTTTTCAGATCAGATTCATCAAATTTCACATTGATTGACTCAACAATTGTCTTTGTTCGTTTGTTATATATCCTGTAAGCCTTACTTCTTGTTGAATAGCCCATGAAAATTCCATCATCAGCCTTTGATTCAAATTTTCCAAGTTGATCACCTGTGTTAAGAATGAAACAAGGACACCCAAATATACGAAAATAAGAAATGTTAGGTTTCCTTTCATGCCACAGTTCATAAGACGTTTTGCCAAGCATTGGTCTAATCATTACTCTATTCATTACATAGCACGAAGTATTCACTGCCTCTGCCCAAAAGATTAGAGGTAGCTTATACTCACTTAACATGGATCTAGCCAATTCCTGTAATGTACGATTTTTCCTTTCAACCACCCCATTTTGTTGAGGTGTTCGTGGAGCAGAAAATTCATGTTTTAAACCATTTTCTTCACAAAAATTTTCAAATTCAAAATTTTCAAATTCGCCTCCATGATCACTTCTCAAGGTTTTAATTGTAACTCCTTTTTCATTTTGAACAAGTTTTGCAAATTTTGAAAAATATTCGAAAGATTCAGACTTTTTGGCTAAAAAGTAAACCCATGTAAATCTAGAATAATCATCAACCAATACATAACAATAACGTTTTCCATTCAAGCTTGAAATTTCATTTGGTCCAAATAAATCCATGTGAACTAGTTCAAGGACCCTTGATGTGCTAACAATGTTTTTAGGACGAAATGATGATCGACTAAGCTTGCTCAAGGAACATGCTTTACACACTTTATTATTTTTAAATTTCTGATGTGGTAACCCTCTGACTAATTCTTTTGATTCGAGTTTTTCTAAGAGACTCATGCTAGCATGTCCAAGTCTCCTATGCCATAAATATGCCTCTTCGTCAGTGGCTACCAAACATCTAGAAAGTTTTAGATTATCAAATGAAAGTGAGTAAACATTCCCTTTTCTTTTGCCCATAAAAACAATGTTACTAGAAGATTTATCAATAATTTTGCAAGTATCACTATCAAAAATCACGTTCATACCTTTGTCACATAGTTGGCTAATAGAAATGAGATTGTGATGCAGATTTTCAACGTATAAAACATTAGTCAAAGAAAAAATACCGTTACCAACTTCACCTTTGCCAATAATCTTACACTTGCTATTGTCTCCCATGATCACATTTCCACCTTTAAAATTCTCTAAGCTAAGGAACTTCGATTTGTCACCTGTCATATGTCTAGAACAACCTGAATCTAGAAACCATTCTTGTTGTTCCTTAGCCCGCCAACAGACCTACATAAGAAGAGAGGAAGATGACCTAGAGAAACTCTTAGGTCCAATGTTATTAGTGATAGAAGCATTGTGAATAAACAATCCCTTTGGAATCCATACTTGTTTAGTCCTTTTATTTTTATTCCAATAAACATGAAATTTGTTTTTAGAATTCTTAGGAACCCAAACTTGTATAAATTTTTTGTTCTTGTTCCTATGACTATCATTTTCATCACGACATCTATATATTTCACATCTATCAAAGACATTCTTATATTTTGCATTATCATCAACTTGTGTTTTCCCAAAACCTAGTCCTTTCCCGTTGTTAGCAAAAATTTGATTTCCCAATAGCATGTTGAAAGATTTTTCGCCTCTTGAAAAGTTATTCAAAGATTTCTCAAGACTTTGGACTTTGGTTTTTAATGTTGAGTTTTCAGTAACAAGTGAGGTGCATCGATTAATAAAATCCTTTCTCTTAGTGTCGATGGTTTCCTTAAGATTCAAGTTTTCATTTTCAAGACTTTCAAAGTTATTCCTCAGTTTTGATAATTCTGAATCTAAAATCTTACATTTTTTACATTCTAGGTTTTGAATATTTTCAATTTCAGTTTCTAACCTAGAATTTTCATGGGCAAGTTCTCTCCTATCAGATTTTAGTTTTTCAATTTTAGATTCAAGAGTATCAATCATTTTAGTAAAATCACAACACATTGAAACAAGTTCTTTATAAGAATAGTTACTTACCTCACTAGATTCCTCTAAGCTTGCTTCTGAATCCGATTTTGACATAAGACACAAGTTCGCCTCCTCTGAGCTATTATTTGAAACTTCCTCTCCTTCTTCATCATCCCAAGTTGCTGCAAAGGCCTTCTTTTTCTTTCCTTTGTTGTTTTTGAGAAGTGGACATTTTTGTTTGAAGTGGCCAGGCTTCTTGCAGTTATAGCATGTCAATTCATTATCGGAATCGTCGGAATTCTTTGACTTATTACCACTTATTTTCTTCTTTCGTGACTTGAATCTTGACCATTTTTTAAGATTATTGACAGCCATTGCAAGCTCTTCAATTGGATCTTCTTCTTCTTCATCGCTTTCTTCTTTGCTCTTTAAGGCAATCGTCTTCTTCTTTGGTTCGGAGTTATTGCGTTCTTCCTTTACTTTTAGCTCAAGCTCATATGTCATCAAGTTTCCAATCAACTCCTCCATGCTTAGTTTGCTCAGATCTTTCGATTCTTGGATTGCCGTGACTTTTGCCTCAAAGTTCATTGGTAAAACTCGTAGTATCTTTCGCACAAGCTCTACCTCAGTGAATACCTTCCCAAGCGCTCTAGCATTGTATACCAAGGTTGAAAAACGTCCAAACATATCCTTTATGCTCTCGCCTTTGTCCATCACAAAGTTTTCGTATTCATTGCTGAACAGGGCTAGCCGAGACTCCTTGACTTGAGAAGTTCCTTCGTGTGTCACCTCCAAAGTATGCCATATTTCCTGTGCTGTTGTACAATGAGAAATTCTATTAAATTCATTTTTATCTAGAGCACATATCAAAGCATTCATGGCTTTAGCATTTGTCGTTTTCAATTTCTTATCGTTTGCATCCCACCTATCCTTAGGTTTAGGGATCTCAGTATCACCAACGATTATAGTGGGGGGTTTATAGCCAGTTTCAATAATATCCCAAACTTCATAATCAACAGAACTGAGATAGATACCCATCCTAACTTTCCAATAAGCATAATCGTTCCCGTTAAACATGGGTGGCCTAGCAATAGATTGCCCCTCAGAAAAAGCATTATTTTGTAGACTCATGACTCTAGAGTTAAAAATACCAGGCTCTGATACCACTTGTAGGATCTAAATTAACCCTAGAGGGGGGGTGAATAGGGTTATAGCAAATTTTCTTGATTTTAACACAGAAATAAACTGCAGAAATAAATATACTGAAAAGTAAATCACACACAAGATTTTACCCAGCTTCGGCAACCTCTGCCTACTGCTGCATTCCCAGATTTCTATTAGAATTAAACAGTATCACGCTTACAAACACTCTAACAGACTTGCAAACCCTGCTACCGCCTATAAAGTTTTGCAAACTCGCAACCCCTGCTTACTGAACTAACTCTAAATAGACAATCAGACACAACCTAAAACCTAGGTGGTGATTTACCTAAACTCTTTGATTCGTAGAAAAAAAAACAAAAATTAAGAACAAAATACCCCTAAACTAATTAACATTATTAATATAAGTTTATTAACAATATTAAATAAGAACAAAACCCCTTTTGTTTTTTAAACACCGGCCCACTTCCTTATTTCACCCGATCCTTTTTTTTTTATCTTTGTTCGTGAGAAATAATGGCGGCTTCGTTCCAGTTAGGGCTTCATTCCCTTTTGATCCAGTTAGGGCTTCGGCTCTTCGTTGCAATTAGGGCTCCGGTTCTTCGTTGCATTTAGGGCTTTGGTTTCTTCTATTGATCTGTGATTGGTTGCCCTAGCTTGCTTGCAGTTGCTCGATCGAGTTTTGATGCTTGTGAATTCGGTATGTGCTGTCTCCTTTTGCTTTTCTAATTTGATACTTGAACTCGATCGAATTGAAATGCCGATGATGATTAGGGTTTTAATAGGATTTGATTTCCTATTTTTGCGTTCGACTGATTATTTCAAAAAATTGCTTTGGTCGTTCGATTATGTATTGATGCTTGAGATTTCTTTGACTTAATCAAATTCGTATGCACTTGATTCCTTGGTTGACACGGTAGAGAATTCTCGGCTTGAATTTGATTTTGGTTCCGTGACTTTCTCTGACTTGATAAATTTCGTATAATTTGATACTCACGGTTTTGAAGTTGTGATTTCTTGGCTTTGACCTATTTTGTTTACTTGGTTATCACGACAGTGGTTTGCTTTTTGACTTCGGTCACTTGATTTTGACTGTGGTTACTCTGTGCTCCTTTTTGAAAATTGGCTGCTCGATATTGTTGTAATGTGTTGTTTTACCCTGCTGCATATCACTGCATTTGAATTTTGTATGTAAACTTGGATTTGCTTCATTTGAAATTCTAGTGGCTGATCATCTTGCTGTTCACGGCCATTATATCTTTACTGCCATATTTTGCTTCACTGTTGCATTCATTGTCATTCATTTGTGTCTTGTATCAATGCTCGACCATGTTGCATATTGGACATCGATTCATTTCCACTTGATTCTTAATTTGGTTGTTACCTGAGTCACTTGTTCATATTGCCTTTGCACACTTGTTTATATGAACTGCTGTTCCATTGTTGGTCTGTTGCTTTATGTTGCATTGTTCACTGCGTCACTCTTGTAGTTGTAACTGGACATTCTGGCCTTGAACCTGTTGCATACATGACTGCTGTATGGTTGCATATTTGTAAGTTGTTCAGTTTGCATCATGCTTTTGTGCATTTGGATTTTTGGTCGACCCTATCTCCTTGAGTTGCAGTGCTTCATGTTGTATTCATCCCTGCAGCATAACCTGTTGCATTCTTTGATGGTTCATTGGTGCACTTGTACTTGGTCATTGTAGTATGTTGTCACTGAGTTTGAGCATTTGCACATTTGCAGCCTTGGTCTTCATACTGTATTCTCTGTATCATGCTTGTGCATTTCTCTGTTGTATTACTGTACACTGCATAGTGGTCTTCATTGTGATGATTTTGTTGCTCTGACTTATATCACTTGATGTCTTGAGCTTCAACTGTGCTCGAACTCTGTCCATACTTGCCCAGTTTACACAGATGCTCCACTTGTTCATTTTGTTCAAGTGTACTTGTCTTCATTCTGGTTGTTACAGTCCTATGCAGTTCATGTTGCCTTGACTTTGGTTTGTACTGGTGCACTTCTGTTTGCTGAGTTGAATCCAGTTTTAAAACTCGGGTTTGACCTTGTGCTGAGAGTTGTGACTTTTATGTTATTGCACGTGAGTTGAACCCGGCTTTTGTTTGATTTTTGCACACGAGTTGGCGAGGCAGTGCACACGTATACGAATGTACACGTGTGTACTGCAGCCACTTGTAATTACCTGTCCCTGATAAAAAATATCGATATGCACAGATATTGCACAGTCAAAAATGATGACGAACAACCCAAATAACTGAGGCAAACAATGTTTTCAAAATCATCGTTTCTTTCAAATTTCAAAAATATTTCTCTTTCAATTTTACTGCGTTTGAAAATATTTTTGCAGATTACTCAGATGCTGGATTCAAACCGGATTATAGTTGAAGACAAAAATATGAGTGTGAGTGATATGTAGTAAGGTCGTGATGTAAATGTGATGTGATTGTAATCAAAAATGTACATGTATAGTGAGAGCATGAAATTGTACTATTTACAATTTGTAATAAATATTTGTTTGAATAAAAAATTTCTGTTTGAATTCAAAATCTGTTTAACTTGTTCTGTTTGAATTCAAATTCGAATTCTGTGTAATTTAATTTTATTCAACAAATATTTATTTAAACTATGAAAAACAAAATAGTACATTACCAAATACATTTATATGAATGTATATATGTTTATTATCATCAAACAAAAAATCATATAGCGCAAAGCGCATATTCAACAAATTCAAGTAAAATTGAAAATGAAAATCGGGATGAAAATTTGGAAAAAAAAGTAAAAAGGTAAAGTATTGAGATTTGAAATTAATTAGTAAATTGAAGCAAATTGAATCTATTTGGAATTGGAATTCAAATTGATAAATATAGATTAAAACCAAGTGATAAAGTGAAGTTGAAAGGTTCATTCGTAGTAGACTAAAAATAATTTAAAGTTGGAAATAAATCCATTGGGATTTAAATAAATTAGTAGTGCGACTAATTAAAGAAACGATTAATTGAATATGGTTTGAGATAAAGGTAAATAAGATTCAATATCTAAAATGAAGGTAAATTGAATTCATATGGGATTGGAGATCCAATTTAAAAATAGGTGGATATAAAGGGTAAAGTGGCAGAGTAATAATACAAAAGTATATAAAATGCTTATATTAAACTTAAGAAATAAATGGTGAAATTCTTAAGTAAGTTTGGTATGGGAAATATACTAATTAATTTTGAAATGAAGATTAAGTGAAGTTGAGAAATGGGATAATTGTGGATAAGTGAATAGAAATAAAAATAATGTGAATAAAAGAGAATTGATATAGTTAATAATCTATGGATATAAATACGTAAGATGTACGCATATTATTTTATTCGCATAGCGATTTGATCCAGATTTGAGCACAAAATTTCGAGATCGATCCGAGTTGGGATTTTTTTCACTCGATTTTCGACGGCGAACTCTGAATATGGATTCTTGATTGATTCTGAAAATTTTCTATCATAGTTATAGCTATGCAATGAGAATGGCGGTTTCTGATCAAGAAACCAGATTTGGGTCCGCACTAGGAAGTCGGGTGGACGATACTAGTTCGGAAGTGAAATTGTGTGATCGAGTAAGCGATCAAATTTGGTATCGCATAAGAATGATTTATGTGCATCGTACAGATGTGAATGAAATAGATATGAAAACCTTTATAAAGAGTATAAAATGATTTTGAAAGCTATGATTGGATGGTATGGCTTAGTAGGATACAGGTGTTTTAAAGGCAAGGGAATTGGGATTTTTGATTTTTGAAGATAAATTGAAATTTGCTCGGCAAAGGTATGTATTTAAATTTCTGTATGAAATTTGATGATTTTCGGGTCTAGCCAATTGGCGTTTTTGTTTTCTTTTGAGATCTGGGGGCCCGTAGAGGCATTTTGTAGTTGTACCGAGCTAGCCGGGCAAAGGAGACGCAGGCATAAATTTTCAAAAATTTAGAGAGTTAGAAAATTTTGATTTAAGTTTAAATTTGAATGGTTGGGTAAGAAATATTGGTTGGAACTAATGGAAAAAGTTTATAAAGTTAGTAAGGTTGATAATGACTTTATTAAAAGATGGTTTTGGGTATTGTTAAAGACTGTTTAGTTTTGGGTAGTTGTTAAAACTAGTGGATTTGGGAAAGACAAGTGAATGGGTATTGGACCATTCCTTTTAACTAGTAATTTCGGGAACGAAATTCTTTTAAGGTGGGAGTAATGTGACAATTCGGAATTTCTAGATATATGAAATTGGAATATCTAATTTATTTTAAATATTTGAAGGTGAGTTAACTTGAATTTCAAATATCACTATTTATTTATCAATTAAATTATTGAATTTAATAATGTGAAATTGGTTAAATAGTGAATTTTGGATTTTTAAGCTAGATAAAAATATTTCAAAGGCTTGTAAAATTTATATTGATAGTACTAAAGATAGTAAAAATGTTAAACTTGAATTTGGAAGTGTTTTGTTAAGTTTTGAAATTATATAGTTTAAATTGAATGTGAAAATAGCCTTTCGAGGCACAATCTTGGATTTCGACAAAACCAGTTCCATTGGATCCGTAATAGTGTATTATTATCGGATTGCAAGTTTCGTAGAGTTTGGAGTTGTCGTGTGATCATACTATATATAAACGCGTTGAAATTTATATCGAAAATTTAATATAATATCTGTGTTCAAAAAGCTATCTTCTCCATATGACCAAATTAGGACTCGAAACCTTTTCCATTGTATTCAAAATAGGGGTTTAACATTATAAACTCCTAACGGCACACCTCGATAGGAGTTTGACATTTTTGAGTTACTTTCACCGAGATGATATAAATTTGAATTCGAATTTAAATTAAATGTATATATATTCTTATACAATCAGAAAATTCAAACATGTTTCATACATTAGAACATGTGTCCACCCTCCTCTTTAATTTCATTCCAAACGTCCTTTTCTCAAACTAAGATCGAGATGGCCAGATTAAAGTTTTCGTTCATCCTTTTAAAATAAAATTTAAAACTCAAGCCGAGATTTCATCTTCAGAATTAAGGGCCGATAATGGAATAAAGCTTTGTGAAAAAAGCGCAGTGGTTTCAAAATCAAGAGTAGTCGAAATCGATTTCGTTCCCTCCTCTTTTTTTATTCAGCCGAAAGAAACCCAAATCCACGAAATCCCTTCTTTTCTGTCATCAAATCGAGTCAAGGTAGCCAAGGGATGGAGAGCGCGCTCGTCATGGGAAGTGGGTCGCGTGTCTAGGGTTTGTGATTTGGAGCATTGAGTCGCAGTGGCATATTGGCGACTGGTTGTTTGTGAAGAAGGTTTGGTGTCACGAGAAGGGAGGGAGACTGTTCGAAGGCAAGGGGATGCTCACGAGTTGGTCGCGACGAGACTGCGCTTGGGTTTGGGGGTTCGTCAGCGTCGAGGGGCGGCGCCGCGGTGAAGGTCGAGATCGATTCCTGGTAGCGCATTCGCGAACGCGATTGTGGGGTGGCAGCGATCTCGAGTCGTGCGATTCTTTGATGTTGATGCAGGCGATCGACCATTGGACGAAGGTATATCTTCTTCTTCTTCTTAGTTTAATTTTAACCGGTATTTAATTTAATTTATAATTAGGATGAAGAGAAAATACAGAAAACTGGAAAATTTATTTAAAATTTAAGAAGGCAGAAATTTTAAAATTTTAATTTACTGGTTATTTAAAAAAAAACAATGGGTAATTAAATTATTTAATTAACTTATTTGAATTATTTAGTTACTAAAAGGTTTCTAAGAGAAAATGTTAGTTTAAAAGAAATTTTTTAGTTAACAAGTAAAAGTAAAAATAATAAATTTATTAAACGGTAATAGATTTTTCAATTCGTTCGAATATTAATAAATCGTATGATGTTTATACAAGGTCCAAAACTGGTGGAGAAATAATCAAGATGGAAATGGATTGCAAACAACAAAATTAAAAGGTGAGTTAATCTCACTCATCTGGTTTTATTTAAATTTGAATAGTTAAATTTAAAATTTGTTGATTGTGTGCTTGGATGATAAATTATTATAAGTTATATTGGATTAGGCCCTATGCGCCGCGTAATAACGGATGATATTATATTAAACCTATATACCATGATATTCCACCTCGAAGTGGAATTGGTATTTTATATAAATATTTGGAGTGATTGATTTCCCGCATTATATAGCGGATGAGACCCTATGCGCCGCATAATAGCGGACGATATTATAACCCATATACCGCGATATTCCACCTCGAAGTGGAATTGGTATTTCATATTGTGCTAACATCTGTGGATGTAGGGAAACAGGTTGGAGGGATCCAACTGGATTCCTCAAAACATTTAGGTTCGTTAAATATTCTGTGATATGAATTATTCGATAATCTGAGATAGATTATATTGGTGATTGAAAATATTGAATGCTATGTTTGATTAAATATATTTGGGTATATTGAGTTATCAATATATAGATTGGATTTTTGAAAAGAAAATAAAAAAGAGAATTTTTTTTAAGTAAAATAATTATAGAGATTTCAGATAAATTAAAAAATGGTTCAGAAAAGTTAAAAGTTGATTTTTAAATTCTAATTAAATAAATTCCAAGTATGGGAAAGGAGATTTATGGATAAATGGGAATAAATGATTTTTTTAAACTTAAGTGATATTATTTAAGGGAATAAAGAATTTATTTTAAATTCAAGGTTTAAAATTTGTTTGGAAAGATAAAAAAGAGATTTGGAAAAGTATGAAATTGGTAATTTCAGATAAATAAGATTTTTAAATCATAATTATGAAGTAAAATATGAAGTTAATGGGTTTTGAAATAAATTTTATAAGTAAAAGAATTTATTTTAAAAATGAAGTAATTTTGGAAATCAATTTTGGAAATTGATTTAGTATTTGAAACTGTGTTTTGGAAGAAGGGTGAGACTATGGAATTTATAAACTGGGTTTATAAAGTGAAATGAATATCACTGGATATTTGGAAATATAAATACACGGTGGGAATTTATAAAGGAATGAGTAAATTGTTTTAAAAATAAACAGTGGTTTATTTTTTAAAAGGTATGGAAATGGAAGTGTATTTCCTTGGAAAGCCAAGCATATTTTAAAAGGAGACTTTTTATAAGTTAAACACTTTTAAAATTTGTTTTAAAGAAATGTTTTAGAATATTTATTATTTTTAAATGTTTTAAATTTTGAAGAAAATATCTTTTTCAAATTTATTTTAGTAGTAGGTATTTAAAGGTTAATTGTTATTACATTTTAAATTTTTTTATTAATATTTATATTTTATAAAATAGTTTTATTTTAAAAGATAAGTTGGTTAAAGTTATATTTAAAAACTTGTATAGAATTTTGTAACTCTTATTTTAAATTTTGTCTGGCTTAATTTTTATTTTAAAAATTAGTTTTATATTTTATAAAGTAGTTTATTTTAAATATTTTTAAAGTATATATATTTTCGAATAAGGAGTTTAAGTAGTTTTTAATTTAAAGTATATTTTAAAACAAAGTGTTTTAAATTGTTTTAAAAATAAAGTATTGGTACTTGGAGATTTCATTGGAAATAGAAAATATTTGGAAAATTTATTCCGTGAGAGAAAGATGGTTTGAAATTGTTTTCAAAGGATTGAAAGGTGGAAATATATCTTGCGAAGATATTTTGAGGTTAATAAATAATTTAGGTGAAATTGTTATGGCTTGATGATTGTTTGTGAATGTTATTTGATAGTTGAATAGCCGAATATCAATATTGGCCAATGCGCTGATCGTTTCGAAGAGACCGAGATCGGGATTTATTTCCCGAAAACCACTTCGATCTGGTTTGTACGTTTTTCGTAAGGAAGACAGGAGCTGGAAGTCGAAGATGGAGCAGTGAAGTGCGAGGGCTTGTCGCTACTAATCCTGAGGGTGATTCCAAAATGGATGTAGTAGGAGTAGTGCCTTCGGTTCCGTTCGAACCTGGGACAGACTTGTAAGGATGAATGCTTTCAAAACATCGTCAGGAGGATGATGAGCATTCTAAATGAAATGTTCTAAAAAGGTAACGCTTAGCCTCAAGCCTCATCAACCGGGAATGACTGAAAATCAGGGGTTATGCAGCAAGGCTAAGTGGGTCGCTCCCATTAGGGTAAGGTCATCCCTGTCTAGATGTCCCTTTTATTTCGACTGTGTGGTGCGGTTGCTGATCCCAACCGGGGGTGATCTTACACGAGATTATCTAGTAAGGGGTAGTCCCAGTCTTATGTTGCAGGGGATTGGGAGTAGTCCTCGGTACGGTGATCTAGGCCACGCACTGTGACAGGTGGTACCCCAATGCCTAGTCATTAGTTGGAAATCCATTCTCCCTACGTGCCTTTACGGTTTTGTTTTAGCTGGAATTTAATAAATATAACAATTTTGGCTATTTGAATAAGTATTTGTATATAGACACTATTATAATATAAGAGGATTTTGATAAGAAATGTTTTAGCTATCGTAAGATAAAAACCCGACATGTTTATTTGTGGTGTGGCCTTACGAGATGCTTTTGATTTTCAAAGGATTTTGAAACTTTAATAATCAATTTGACTGTGATTTCTCACGTTGGTTTTCCATACTGACTCGGGTATTATTTAACTATGATGCTCGGGTCAGACCGCGTATTATATAATACAGGATATAGTGCTGTGGAGCTCAGGAGATGAGCTGGACGGCGAGACGTACTTCCGTACTTGATTATTTTTCCGCTGTGTATTCAGTTATGAGGACAAGTTTATATAACTGTCTAGCATTTGGATATTGATTGTGTTGTTGATTCGTGTTGTACTCTGATAAGGTAATGTATAAACAGATGCAAATTCTTTTGTTTTAAAGATTATTCATTTATCTATTATATTTTTTTTCGCTGCGTTGGTAAGATTCTGATATTGTTCTGTTTCTTCTTCTACCTCCTTCTTCTTTAACCCTAGTGGTTTGGTTTTCCGGCATCCGATTGCTCGGCATTTGATACAGTGGACGTATTGATGTCGATTTTCAGGCGTCAAAAAACCGGGTCGTTATACCCATTTTTCCCTTATCCTAATCCTTTTACTTATTTCATTTTAATTTTATTTGGTCCATTAACTAATTAGACACGACTACCTTATAATTTTACAAATCTCAATCCCTTAACCAATTACATTATGTCATTTAATTTATCTAATTAAATGTCCTAAATAATGTTAGTTAAAATTTGGGTCGTTACAGACTCCCCTCCTTAAAGAATTTCATCCTTAAAATTATGATAAGGTACTAATAATAATCAATCATAAAGTAAAACATACCATAGAACAAGTCATGATAAGTATCTCCAACCCTGCTCTCAGTTTCTCAAGTACAGTCTCTCTCATTGTCACTCCACTAGACTTTGACTAATCTGACTGTCCTGTTCCTTAGTCTCTTCTCTTCTCTCGTGAATATACGAACTGGTTCTCTAACTATAGTCAAATTTGGTTCCACTACTAAGTCAAATATAAAAAACATTATGGACTCTTGCCAAACTACTTGGTAACTCCATACTATATGTGAGTTTCCGAACCTGCTTACACCTTTCATCGATGATACCTTGACGAAAACATGGTCTTCAACTGAGAACTCTAAGTCTTTCTGTCTTCTATCTGCATAGTTCGTCTTCCTAGATCGAGCTTCCTTTATTCAGGCTCGAATGAACTCAATCTTTTCTGTAGCTTCTCTAACCAATTCAGGAAAAAGAACTAACCTATCCCAGTCTCTAACCAATAAATATGAGATTTGCATGGCCTTCCATACAAAGCTACAAACTGTGCCATCCTAATACTCGTCTGATAACTATTGTTGTATGAAAACTCGACTAAGTGTAGATGGCCCTCCCATGATCCCCCAAAGTCTAGCACATAAGCTCTTAACAAATCTTTTAAGGCTTTGTTAGCTCTTTCTGTTTTCCCATCTGTCTGCGGATGGTAGACGGCGCTCATTAAGAGCTTGGTACCCAAAGTCTCTTGTAGACTCTTCCAGAACTCACTAGTGAATAAGGAATCTCTATCTCTTACTATACTACTAGGAATTCCATGCAGTCTAACTACATTCTTCATAAACAACTTGGCTAAAGTAGGTGCCGTCCTGATTGACTTAACTGTAATGAAATGGGCACTCTTTGTCAATCTGTCCATATAACCCATATGTTTTCATTTCCTCCATTTGACCTTGGCGACCCGTCTATAAAATCCATCGAGGTTGAATCCCATTTCCATACTGGAATATCTAGAGGCTAAAGTAACCTATTTGGTTTCTGATGTTCAGCTTTTTAACCGTTGGTAGTTCAAACACTGTTTCACCTATAAACCAACATCTCTCTTCATGCCTTCCCAAAAGAAACTCCTTTTCACATTCTGATGCATCTTAGTTCCTCCCAAATGAATTATGAACTTCGAACGATGGCATTCTCCAAGAACTTCTTTTCTAATGTTTCCCACATTCAGAACACACGGTCTTCCTTTCTTCCTTAACCATCCATTTTGGTCAAGACTGAAATCTTTTAATTCATCGCTCTCTGTTCCATTCCTTAACTTTTTGACCCGTTCAGCTAATGTTGGATCCTCCACTTGCTCAGAAGCAACCCTTTCAATCATCACTGGTCGAACTTATAAACACGACAACATAGCAGTTTCTTTACTAGAACCACTCTCTTATATCTTCATTGTACTCCACATGTAGTCAATGCTTCTAATTCTTTCCACTCAGCTATCATTTCCAATACTACTTCCTGATGTTTCCTACTAAGTTCGTCTACAACCTTGTTGCCTTTTTTTGGTGTGTACTCAATACCAAAGTCATAAGCGGCTAAAAACACTAACTACCTCTGCTGTCTCATATTCAACTCCTTCTGAGAGAATAAATATCTCAATGACTTATGATCCATGTACAACTCGAATCTTTCTCCCAAAAGGTAATGTCTCTACACCTTCAATGCAAAAATTACTGCAGCTAATTCCAAATCATGAGTTGGATATCTAACCTCATGCAGTCTGAGCTGTTGAGAAGCTAGGCAACCACTTTACCTCTTTGCATTAACACATCTCCTAATCCTATTTCACATGCATCTGCATATACTGCTAAGTCCTGATTCCCCTTTGGAACAACTAACACTAGTGCATTACTTAATAAGTGTTTCAATCTTTGGAATGCTACCTCACACTTATCGGTCCAAATGAACTTCGCATCCTTCCATCTTAGCTCAGTCATTGGTGCTGCTATTTGTGGGAAATCCTTAATGAATCTCCGATAATAACTGGCTAATTCAAGAAAACCTTTTATCTTAGTCACTTTCTCTCCGAGACTACAAGACCAAAAAACTTTACTTCCTTCTTCCATAAATGACACTTCGAAAACTTCGCCTTCAGTTGATGCTGTCTCAACATCTCAAGTACCACCCTAAGATGAACTTCATGCTCTCTTTCATCTTAAGAGTATATCAAAATGTTGTCTATGAAAACTAATACGGACCTGTCCAAGTGCAATTAGAAAACTCGGTTCATCAAATCTACAAATAATGCTGACGTATTAGTTAGTCTGAATGGCATTACTAACCATTCGTACGATTCATATCTGGTTCTGAATGCCGTCAAAGGAATGCTATCCTCAGCCACTCTAAAATGGAATCATGTTGCCAAATCCAACTAGGAAAATACTTTGGCTCCACCCAACTAGTCGAACAAATCGTCAATTTACGGTAATGTATATCAATTCTTTATCGTCTTCTAATTCAACTTACGATAATTGATACATAACCTTAACGATCCGTTCAGTTTCATTGCAAACACTATGGCTGCTTCCCAAGGGGAACTGCTTGATCTAATAAAATTCTTACCTTCGAAATCCACCACCTGCACCTTTAGCTCCATCATCTCAGTAGGTGTCATTCTGCTCGGCGGTCCACTCATCGGTTCTGCTTCTCGTACTAGGTCTATCTAAAACTCAATAGCTCATTTCGACGACAGTCTAACTACAGGTTCAAATACGTCTATGAATGCTCTAATAATGAAAACTCGATTCAACTCGTCTTCTGCCTCCATATCACTTGACAAAGCATTAACCTCAACAATAGAGTTTTCTATGGAGTATATAATCCGATCACTATAGTCGGGGTGTCTAAGCGATATTTTCCTACCATAGCAAAATATCCTAGCATCGTATTTACTTAACACATCCATACCCAAAATAGTTCCAAAACCTACGAAGTCAAACACATAAAAAAGGCAAACAATTGTATGATCTAACAATTCAACCTCCAATTGATCACACTTCATCCTAAGTGTCGCATATCCTCCTATCGCATTTGCTACCCTTAAGGAAGTAACTAGGTATAAGGGTTCTAGATTTAGCTTATCTAGCAAAAAATGAGATATACAAGAATGAGAAGCACTAGTATCAAATAGAACTCTAATTAATATACCTTGAATCAAAAGCGTACCTCCCAACAAAACTTTTCCCTTATCCCCTGTTGTTGGTCTCGAGGAAGCTATCTCTAACGCAAACATCTTGCCTTTTCCATCCTTGGCTGCTTCCTTGCACTCTTTCTTATAATGTCCAACCTGATCGCAGTTTAAACATCTCACTCATTTCTTCTTAGCAGCTTTCTTCCCTTTGCCTGTTCGGCATTCATAAGCATAGTGTCCCTTCTTATCACACTTATAACAGATAACTTATGACTTCCCGTTCTTGGCAACTCCACTCTTCTAAGCTCCTTTCTTATGGAAAAACTTCCTCTTTTGGTTTTGCCCTCATTGGACTCCCTCTACCTTGTTTCTTTCAAGAAAAGAAAGCATCTCTTCCTATTTCAAAGCCTTCTTAATCATTACATCTCATGAATCTCTAATATGTGATAATGTGGCCTTAGCAAGCTTAGACTTCAACCCGCGAATGAACTTCTCGTTCCTTTTAATAACATTATCAACCATAGCATATTCGTACCTTGATAGCTCCTCAAACCTTGTTGCACACTCAAGCGCTGTCATATCTCCCTGCTTTGACTCAGTAAACTTCCGGAGCAGAGTTGACTTAGCAATCTCCGGTATAAACCTTTCTTCAAACCTTCTCCTGAACTCAGGGTAAGTCATAGTCTCTTCATTGACACCAACCATAACACGGTTCCAAAAATACAATGTTGCACCTTGTAGCTATCTAGAAGCGAGTCTCTTTTTCTACTCATCATTGAGTCTCAAATCAGCAAAACTCCTCTTGCAATGAAGTAACCAATTCTCCACTTCAACTGTGTCTCCAGTCCCAATGAACGGCTTTCCACTCAGCCTTGCATAATCTCTACTCAATATAGCATAATTATTGACCACTGGAGCTCCTTGATTTCCTCCTTCAACATTTCCTCCAACTAGCCCCACATCAAATCCAGCTTACATCATGTTAATGAAGAATTGACATATTGCTCCCATATCGACTTGCGACATTCCACCACCTACATTAGTAGCTTGTGCCTGACCTAGATTCCTTCTGGTATTTTGTCTGGCATTTGGTCTGGCATTTCCATTAGTTGTGGTGCTTCCCCCACCAATGTTAACTCTACCACCTGTAGCATCCATATCTTACATCCGTTAATCTTACATCCATATCTTACATCCATTCCTTCTAATCATCTTAAGTTTGAAATTTCTGTTAATTTTTTCATAAACCTATGCTCTTATACCAAGTTGTAACATTCCCTATCTTGAGGCCCGAAGCTAAGTGTTACATATGTTGCAGTCATCCATAGTATTAACTTCCAATGACAAATTACGGTAATGTTAATGGTATCCATAATATCATAAGCACATGAATATGAAATAAAACGAACACAAAATAAAAATAAGTTTTTCGTTTACATTTCAAATTAATATTTCATATTCAATTACATAATCTACATTTCAAATTAATATTTCATATTCAATTACATAATCCCATAATCGATTCCAAGGTTTTGATCACATATACTTATTACAAATTATGCCAAGAGCGACATATAAGATGCCCCATCGGATGATAGAGTACTAAATACATAACCAGTCTTAATACAACACAGCGGAAATAAAAATAAATAACTCCTATATAGCAAGATTTGCCTCCTGCACATCTTTAGAAGCTTATTCGTCCAAACTACTAAACCTAAAAAACCTTAACTCTCAATCTACTCAAATCATATTTTAAGCACCCGAGAGTTTAAGGGAAAACATAAACTTCTAGTCAGATATAATACCTGGTGTGAATAATACTATAACATCTCTATTTACTGATATTAAGTGAGACAACGCCACTTAGCGGAATGAGTTTCCCCTTACTAATATCCTTTTAAAAGCATATCTTTTGCAACTCAAAATCATGCAATCAAACTGATTAAGTAATATTAGCAAATATCATATATGCATATAAATCAAATAATCAATAGACTATCTATCCAAACAATATAGTTTTATTCGGTAAACTACTAGCATTGGCTGATTTGGGCCTACTAGACAAAATAAATAATCTAACTTCTGTTAGACACACTCCTGGATGGTCCATCCCTAACTTACTTCACCTAGAGTCAACTGATCCTAATGGTTTTACGGGCTCACCAATAACCTTTCTTTACTCCGTATATTCTTTTCTATGTGTAACATCACATGTGACGCCCCACCTCTATACTCACGCTAGCTAAGGATACTACGGAGTAATGCCTTCAACTAGCACGAAGAATAAGGCTATTGAGGAGCGACCATCCATGTAATTACTTTGTGCGAGTACAGATATGCCAGATAATATAACAATGCATTTCTTTTCAAGAGGAAATCCGACATATCAAATACAAACACAAAGCTACTACACAGTGGCTATGTGGGGTTCGGAAATAAACATAGAAATAAACATAACATAAATTAGTCACAAAAGTTCATATCACAAAGGCAGAAATAGATATGAATATAACACATAGATGTGTACATCAGAGTAGTGGTCTTACAAGATCCACAATATCACAAAAGAATAGATACAAGTGCTGGACAAAAGAATATGTATACATCAAGGAGTCTCTATCTCGAATGTATAAAACAAAAACTACTAAACTAGAGTAACTAGCCAAAAGTTAGGTAATGTTCCCTGATGAGGAGTCAAGCAGAGGTACCTGTAATATCTTGGTCTGACCGAGTATTATTTAATAAGAAAATAATAAACGGATAAGTCTATGTATAAATATCAGGTAAAATGAGATAGAATAAGAGATATGACATAAACGTATCATAACAATAATGCCATCCTTCGAGAGATGTACATTTAATAACAACAAAAATCATAAAATATCACAAGAATCTTCTCAAACACCAAAAAGAATATCATATTCTTTATTTTTATTCACCAAGCCACAAATAATGGCAAACATCACAATGCCAATCGTTAAAGTTGGAGAAAACACAAATTCACCAATGTACAAATATTGATAAAACTTATCAATGAAATCATGAAAATTGGTGAAACACAAATTCTAGAAATCATCAATAGAAATCCACAAATCAAAAAAGGGGGAGGCCTATCACAAAACGGGAGCACGAAAACTCACCAACATGTGTATCACAAAATGGAACGCTATTCCATGGTTGCTAACCATTTAATTTTGAGCCGAGGCTCCACATAATGGCCCGAAGACCATGGGTCGCTACCCCACCAATTTTGAGATGAAGCTCCATAGAAACGGGGTTTAGTCTCCCTCGCAGACAAAGAGACATCGCACATTGCTAGTCTAAACCACAAAATGATCATCATCGATCATCAAGAAGTGTCAATTACACTAAGCTAGTAAATAAATGAGTTTAGCTTCATGTCCCATAACCACTAGCTTAACTTAAATATTTTTGGAAAAAATGTAGATCTCCACTCGAAAATTATCACAAGGATTTCAATCGAACAAGTTTAAGAATTAACCGACAAAGTAAACGCAAGCGTTTCATACCACTTGTTTTGCTAAGTCGTTTAATTGGATTTCTCGAACGAATGAGGAAAATGTTTGTATATACTTATAGCTTGAAAAACGGTTTTATAAATGAGCTTTGTATTAAAAATAGAGTTGAAATCATTTTGATGAAAGAGTTTTAATATTTACTACTAGTATAGAAACTTTTGCATTTTAAGGTGACAAACCATAAAAATGATTGTAAAAACAATCAATTGCCAAAAATTCACATTAATAAAATCCAAAGGAATCGATACCAAACCCATTAACATGGATATTTCCAAAAATCGATAAAAAGAAGTCATCAAAGTCGATAAAAGTGATAACAACTATTCAGATCAGCATAAATCGAATAACATTGGAAATTTAGTCAAAAATAAGGCAAATAGGAAAAACTGGGAATTTCCAAACGTCTGAGGGGTTGATTCAGACGTCTGGATTCGGTTTCTGGAAATATTCCAGAAAACCAACCAGACGTCTGAATTCTAAGATCAGACGTCTGACCTCCTTTCAGACGTCGGAAACGATAATTCGTACGTTTGAAATTAGTCACTGCCCTTTTTTTTTTCTTTCTGTCGTGCATAATTTTCTTAAGAATGCAAAACAGACGTCTGTCATTGGTATCCAGACGTTTGAACACCTGATCTGGGCAACAATTTGCCTAGGCATGATGGCCAAAACAATTCGGGAGCGATCGAGCGAGCAACGACGACTAAGCATTTACGCCAAGCGACATCCCGGCCTTATAAGCTCTTCGATACACCCCAAACAACATATCCAAATATCCATAGTAGGAATTTCATAAAATTGGACTTCAAAACCAAAAAATTTGAAAATCACCATATAATTTCAAATCAAAAGCAAATGATCATGAATAGATGTTAGGAATTCATACCTAACAACAAAGATAGATATAGACATAGATGTGAGATAAAAATCTCACTTTTACACAAAAACAAGGAAGGAGAAGCTTGAAAACAAAGGAGGATCAACCACTCTTCAATATCAACTCTAAAAGCTCCAATCTAAGATAATAAGCAATATTTTCTAAATTAGGTTATAGGAAATTTATGAAATTGAAGAGAGATTGAGATGGAGAAGAAGAATGATATGCTTTCCTAAGCTTCTCTTTGAATTTGGAGCTAAAACTTGGATTTTCTAAAGAAACTAGGGCTTAGGATTTTAATTTCCAATCTCCTCCACCATTTTTGCTAAAGCTTGAGTTTTAGGAAATATTATGAAGTAATGAAGAGGAGTGGAGTGGAGTTGGGTTGATATGTTAGGTTAATGGGCTGAAACCCAAAGCCCTAAGTAAAAAGGTCGAAATTTAAGCTAGCCCCAAACATATCGATGTTTATACTCAAAAAGGTCGCAAACGTCATTTTGAACTCAATGGAAGTGGTCTTGAGTCCTAATTTGACTGTTTGCAAAAAGTAGCTTTTCGGACTAAAATCCGACTAACGATGCCATATTTAAATAAAATATTTACATATACAATCGTAAAATATAAGGGTTGTTACAAACTCTCCTCCTTAAAGGAATTGCGTCCTCGTAATATTTAAGAAGAAAATAAAAAGTAACAACCATAAAAGCATATCAACACAAAATAAATTTGAAATAAGAAGTTCACCTTAAAGAGCAAGAGTGAGTAAGTCCGGATGCGTTCGCTCGATGAATTCTCTAGATTCCCAAGAACAATCCTTAGGATTTGAGGACCATTGAACTTTCACAAGCGGGACATCTTTATTTCGAAGGCGTTTAACCTCCGTAGCAACGATGCGAATAGGATGTTGCTCATAAGTCAAATTAGGCGAAACTTCAATTTCTTCAACAACACCGGGATCAAGAATAGAATCGGAATCCCGAAGACATTTTCGTAATTGAGAGACGTGAAATATGTCATGTATAGCAGAAAACTGAGCCGGTAATAAAAGGCGATAAGCCACGGAACCAATGCATTCGGTGATGGGAAATGGACCAATGTATCAAGATGCTAATTTTCCCGATCGACTAAAACGCACAAGACCCTTCATAGGTGAAACACGAATAAACACAAAATCTCCCATGGAAAATTCTAATTTCCTTCTTCGATTATCGGCATAGGATTTTTGTCTACTTTGGGCTTCTTTCATCCTATGACGAATAATGTCAATCTTTCTGTGAAATCACGAATAAAATCTGGACCTAAAACCAGCTTCTCACCGGCCTCAAACCAACAAGAAGGAGATCGGCATGGCCGTCCATAGAGTGCTTCGAAAGGTGCCATACCAATACTAGATTGGAAGCTATAATTATAGGAAAACTCAATAAGAGAAATATGATCTTCCCAACTTCCACCAAAACCAAGAACACATACACGAAGAAGATCTTCAAGAGTTCGATTCATACGCTCGGTTTGTCCATCGGACTGAGGGTGATAAGCGATGCTAAAATTAAGCTTTGTTTCCAAATCTTTTTGAAGACTCTTACAAAATCTACTAGTAAATAATGGATCATGATCGCTAACAATAGAAGTAGGAACTCCATGCAATTTAACAATTTCTTTAATAAAGAGTTTGGCCAAAAGAGGTACGGTCAGATTAGACCGAGCGGGAATAAAATGGGCAGATTTCGTAAGTCTATCAACTATCACCCATAGGCTACCATGACCCAAACGAGAACGGGGAAGACCATCAATAAAATCCATGGAAATTTGGTTCCACTTTCAAATTGGAATGTCCAAAGGTTGTAATAACCCACCGGGCCTTTGATGCTCGGCCTTAACGAGTTGGCAAGTCATGCAATGCTTAATGTTGGGCGTATTTCCGCCGGACCAAGACCACCGGACCAGAACTCAACTCCACTCACCACCGGACCAGGGCCACCGGATCAGGGCCACCGGACCAAGACCACCGGACTAGAACTCAACTCCACTCACCACCGGACTAAGACCACCGGACCAGAACTCAACTCCACTCACCACCGGACTAGAACTCAACTCCAACACCACCGGACCAATCCATGCTTTCACCACCGAACCAATGCTACCGAACCAAAGTGAAGAAGGCGTTATCAAACCAGCATTGTCAGGCCAGATCACATCAGCCTAGGCCCACCAGCAGCTATATACATCCAAGGCCCCTACCCCCAGCTTCACTCTATAAATAGAGGGGTAGGGGTACAACAATGGAGGACAAGGTTTGAGGGCTCAAGCATGGAAAGAACTTTCAAACAGCCTTCATACACTTATAATAAAAGCCTTGTACTTGTAATCTGAACAGTGAAAGAGAATAACATATAAAGTGGACATAGGCGCATTTTGGCCGAACCACTATAAATCTGTGTGTCTTTTACAGTTTAGTCCCTACTTTTTACATATTTGCATAAATCATCCAAATCATTAAGAACAACATAAAATCGACTAAATCACACGACTTGGAGTTGTTTGCCCATTTTTTGTGCAAACATTTTTGGTGCTTTCACTGAGAGCAGGGAGCTCGGAGCTTCAGCTTCTCCCACTTAACCTTCTTCCCAACAACATCGCATATTGCTTGGAAGACATGCCTCCCAAGCAGAAGAAAGATGTTAACAAAGGAAAGAACATCGCAACTAGCAGTATTCCAGATCCAGTGGTCATAGATCAAGAGAATCGTCCCATTCCAACAGCAGTACAAAATGGAAATCAGGCAAATCCGACAGCCCCTGCCACGGAGCAGCCAACAGCATTACTAGGGCAGACCTAGACAGGGTTGTGGCTAAAGTGACTAGCCACTTCACATCCCAACAAGAAGCCTTAGTGGACCAGCTCATGTCACGCTTAAGGGATGCTGAAGAATCCAACCGCCACACTGAATCATGGGATGAGTCCCAGTCTGGAGGATCTCAAAGGCAACAAAGATCATTCTTCTTTGAAGAAGCTAACAACAGAAACAACAATGGTAGGAGCCGAGCCCGAACTCAGCCATAACTTCGACCCGAGGAAACACTTGGAACCGAACCCAGCAGGGGAGGTAACAGATGAGGGTCGGCTGTAGCTGAGCCTGTCATGCTACCTAGCCATGGAAACACCAATGAACGGGGCCGAGCTAGGGTCCATCCCGAAGTTAGACTCGAGGAAGTGCTTAGAACAGAACCCAGCAGGGGAAGATCAAGGCAAGGGCCAACTGTAGCTGACCCTAGCATGCTCCCAGAAGACCAGAGACAGCCACTGGAAAATATTAGGAGTGATAGACGATACCATCCCTACAGGTCATCTGGACGGAATCAATCCCGTAGAGAAGAACCAAACTCATTTCTATCTGCTCCAAATTCTAATGAAAGGATGACACGATTTTTCAGAGAGTGCGTACAACGGGAGCAAAGAGATCGAGGGATAGGCGCTAGGGTAACCAGTCCTTTCGCCCGCAATATCGAAATTGCCATCACCCCCCGAGAATGGAAAATGCCAACAATGGAACCTTACAGGGGAACCTCTGACCCCGTTGTACACTTGCAGAGATACACACAGCATATGCTCATGAGCGGAGCAACATAAGGAGTATTGTGCAAATGCTTTCCACTATTCTTGGCAGATCTAGCTACCTCCTGGTTCTGCCATTTGCCCCAAGGATCCATCAGCTCATGGGAAATGTTGAAAGAAAAGTTCATCAGCCAATTCCGCATTCATGTGGAACAACCCAAGCACGCTTATTCCTTATCTATTATCAAACAGAAGCCTGGAGAGACAGCGCAACAATATCTAACCCGATTCAATGCCACAGGAGCCGTAGTCCAAGATGCCGATGAGAAACTTATCTTAATGGCCCTCTGTAGTGGTGTGCATTCGGAAACTAAATTTGCTAGAAGATTAACGAAAGAAAAACCAGCTACCTTACCCGATTTCTTCCATGAAGCCGAAAAGTATATGAGACTTGAAGACGCTGCCACTGAAAGGCAGACATGGCAACAAACTAAGGCAGCTCATGGCGACACATCCGCTGCAGCAAAGGACGTTAGAAGAAGTGACTATAGAGACGGTGCTGGGGGAAAGAAGGGAGAAAAGCATCTATATCGGCCAGGACCGAGATTTGACACTTACAGTCCTTTGAATGAAACAATCGAAAACATCTTCCTGACCACCCAAGACGAAGTTAAATACAGACGCCCCCCGCACAAGAAGGAATCAGATAACGCAATTAAGTCTGGAAAGTTCTGCCGCTTCCACGAATCTCATGGGCATGATACCAATGAATGCCACCATCTCCGGGACTTAATTGAAGAACACATCAGAAGGAAGAGACTGGAACGCTATGTAAAAGATCAGAACAGAACTCCAGCTCCTGCCAATGAGAACCCAAGGCTACCCCCCTAGAAATAGGCGGAGGAAATCGCAACACCAGCGGCTCCAGTCAAGAGAAGATAGTGGTCCATACCATATCGGGAGGACCACACATCGCTGACAGAAGCTGGGTAGAGATGAAAAGATATGGAAAGTCGCTTAGAAATAATGAAGACTGCGTTAATTCTGTTATAGAAGAACGCCACCCGAAACGGAAAGAGAGTGATGACATCACATTCAGTAGGCGTGACCTAGAGGGAAGGCAATACCCTCACATGGATCCTATGGTCATCTCTACCTGGTTCGGTCCAGCCAAAGTTTTCCGAATTCTAGTAGACACTGGAAGCTTAGTAAATATCCTATTCAAGCATGCTTTCGACAGAATGAAGCTGTCAATGAAGGATACCTGCAACAAACCACTACAAGGTTTTACTGGAGATGCGAAGATGCCCCTCGGGCAATTGGACCTTTTTGTTGAAATAGAAAGTCATCCCCGCTCCGTTGTGTGGAAACAAACATTTGTGCTAATAGAAAACCACTCGGCCTACAATGCCTTTTTAGGAAGATCAGCCTTGTCTGACTTCCAAATTGTCCTGGCCCCGTGGTGCCTGAAGATGAAATTTTCGACAGACAATGGAATAGGGGAAGTAGAGGGAGATCAAGACGCTGCTCGAGATTGCTATGTAACTTAACTTCGCAATAACCGTAGGAAGGATAAAGGGAAGAATGCAGAGACTACTCTCTGCAGGAAAAACTTGGAAGCATAGCAACTAAAGAAATCCCCTCCTCTTCGATATACCAGTGATCCTTTCAATGAATTGACCCCAGAGATGAAGAGGAGGAGGCCACCGCCGAGCCTGCAGAGGCTATGGAGTTTGTATCCGTAGACAAACACGACTCAAGTAGACTATTGAAAATCGGATCTCATCTAAAAGCAGAAATGAAGGATCGACTCATTGATTTTCTCCGCCACAACTTGGATGTATTTGCATGGACGCACGTTGACATGACTGGAATCTCCCCAGACGTAGCATGCCACGTACTGAACATCGATCCTACCAAGGGGCCAGTAAAGCAGAAAAAGAGAAGTATGGGGGCAGAACGATCAGCAGCCCTCGATGAAGAAGTAAAGAACCTACTTGCCAATAACTTCATACGAGAAGCCATTTACCCAGAGTGGATCGCTAACCCGGTACTAGTAAAGAAGGCTAATGGGAAGTGGCGAACATGCATTGACTTCTCCAACTTAAATGGCCCGAAGGATTGCTTCCCACTCTCCCGAATCGATCAGCTTGTGGACAACACAGCCGGGCACGAACTCTTATCTTTTATGGACGCATACTCAGGATATAACCAAATTCCTATGCACGCTTCCGATCAAGACCACACTAGTTTCATCACTGACCGGGGATTGTACTGCTACAGAGTATGCCTTTTGGACTTAAAAACGCTGAAGCTACTTATCAGCGCCTCCTCAACAAGATGTTCGTAAAACTAATAGGACGAACTATGGAAATTTATGTGGATGACATGCTAGTAAAATCGAGAAAAGCCAACGATCACGTAAGCCACCTGGGCGAGATGTTTCAGGTACTTCGCCAATTTGGAATGAAGCTGAATCCTCTAAAGTGCTCCTTCGGAGTATCATCAGGAAAGTTCTTGGGATTCATCGTCCATGCCAGAGGAATTGAAGCAAACGCCGAACAAGTCCGAGCTCTGAAAGATATCAGGATACCTTCCACTCGAAGAGAAACGCAAAGCCTAAATGGGAAAGTGGCCACCCTAAGCAGATTCATCTCTAAAGCGACTGACAAGTGCATCCCTTTCTTCGAAGCTCTAAAGAAAGACAAAGGAAAGTTCAAATGGACTGACGAATGCTTAACAGTCTTCCTTAACCTAATCGAAAACCTCCAGAGACCACCAATACTCTCTACTCCAAACGAAGGCGAAGAGCTATACCTATACCTTGCTGTGTCATCTCATGCTCTAAGCGCCGCTTTGGTGAGAGAAGACAACCGCGTGCAGCGGCCAGTATACTTTGTAAGCAAGAGGCTTACGGGGGCAGAAGCTAGATATCCTAAACTTGAGAAGCTGGCATACTATTTACTAATCACATCACGGAAACTGCGACACTATTTCCAATCTCATTCCATCAGAGTTCTAATCGATCAACCGCAAAGGCAGGTACTCCATCGTCCCGACACTTCTGGGCGACTACTTAAATGGTGCATTGAACTGAGTCAATATGATATCACCTACCATCCTCGCGCCGCCATCAAGGGACAAGCCATGGCCGATTTCGTTGCCGAATTCACTACCAACGAAGGTAAGGAGCAATCTGAAATAGCAGAAGACATCAAGTGGAATCTCTTTGTGGATGGAGCATGAAACGAACAAGGCTCGGGGGCAGGTATTGTATAATCACTCCCAGGGGAAGGGAGCTACACTATGCTCTAAGGTTGGAATTCGCTGCTACCAACAACGATGCAGAATATGAAGCAGTAATAGCTGGATTAGAACTTGCCTTAGAGATTGGAGTCAGTTCTTTATATCTTCATAGTGATTCACAACTTGTTGTAAATCAAATACTAGGAGAATTTCAGACACGAGGAGAACAACTCATAGCATATCTAAAGAAGACCAAACTACTACTCGATCAATTGGATCGCTATTTAATCAAACACATTCCTCGAGAAGAGAACCAAGAGGCCGACGAACTAGCAAAGCAAGCTAGCATGAAAGACGATACCATTTCCAGAACAGTAGCCATCTCAAAGCAACTAACCCCGATTTTCGAGCAAGTGAATCTGATAGATGCAATCGAAGAAGAAATTTGGATGACTCCCATCCGAAAATTCTTACAAGATGGCACACTGCCCAAAGAGCGTAACGAAGTCAAGAAAATCTTGAGGATAGCTTCCAGCTACACAATACAAGAAGGCGTCCTCTATCGGCGCGGCTTCTCTAACCCCTTATTAAGGTGTGTCGCTGGAAGGGAAGCCAAGGAAATTTTATCCAACATCCATCAAGGAAGCTGCGGAGATCACACGAGGGCAGACTTTGGCGAAGAAGATACTCCGATATGAATATTTTTGGCCCACCTTAAACAAAGACGCCTTAGACTTCGTCAAAAAATGTGACAGATGTCATAAATTCGCTAAGATTCCTCGAACACCAACAAATGAGATTACTCAACAAATGAGATTACTCAAATGACCAGCCCTTGGCCCTTTGCAGTTTGGGGAATTGACTTGATTGGCGAACTGCCAGTGGGCCGAGGCGAAGCCAAATATGCTATAGTGGCAGTCGAATATTTCACCAAATGGGTGGAAGCAGAACCTCTAAATAAAATATCTTCGGCAAAATTTATTAACTTCTTGATCAAAAGTGTTCTATGCAGGTACAGAGTTCCACTCAAAATCATATCGAACAACGGACTTCAGTTTGACAGCGAGGAGTTCGCCGACTGGCGCCAAAAGCACGGAATTCACAAGAGCTTCTCGTCTGTAGCTTATCCCCAGGCAAACGAACAAGTCGAAGCTGTCAACAAAATTCTCAAAACTCTAATCAAGAAGAAACTTAAAAAGTCAAAAGGCGCTTGGGTGGATGAACTTCCTACGGCACTTGGGCCTACCGCACATCTTTCAGAACATCAACGGGGTATACTCCTTTCTCTTTGGCATACGGATTGGAGGCCATTCTCCCAGTAGAAACTATAGTGCCTTCCCACCGTAGGATCCACTATAACCTAGAAGAGAACGAAGAACCCCTTCACATGTCTTTGGATCTAATTGAAGAGAGAAGAAACGATGCAGCACTCAAAGCAGCAGCTCACAAGCAAAAAATGGCAGCACAATACAACTCCAAAGTCAAGCATCGCAGCTTACAAGAAGGAGATCTTGTCCTCAAGCGAATCTTCCCGTGCCCCGGTGCACTAGATCCAATCTGGGACGGACCATATGTAATTCATAAAGATCTCCACAACGGAGCTTATATTTTTTCAACAGTGGACGGAGAAGTGTTCCAGACACCTTTGTTGATTCTTTTCTTAACTTGTACCGCCCATATGAAATGAATTAACAAAGAGAATCAGTGGGCGTAGGCATTTTCGTGCCGAACCACTTTAAAAACTTGTCTCTTTTTTTTAACTAGTTCCTTTATATCTTGGCCGCGTGTTAACTTTATCCTTTTCTGTTGAACAAAATCCTGTGTAATGGCATTTCCATTCAAGACACATCACAACGCGACTTCACCTGGACGAGACCTAACAGGTACTATACGAATCTATACCCTCGCCAATGGGACACTTTTGCTCCAGCATCCCTCTGCTGTGGGTTAACTCATTGCTCGCAATCGGCCCTTAAAACCAACTGTAACGAGCCGATTATAAGCCACCGAGTAGGCCAACTATAGCCTAGGCAGCTCATTACGGCGTTCGGCTCGCCGGCAACCGTGAACCTACTTTAAAACCCAACATAAGGTGTGGCCAGCCATGGGTAGTTCACAGTTGACGATCGGCACCCACGCTAGCCGGCCACGGTAAATCGAATAATACCCACGATTACGGACCATAATGGCTCGGGTAGTTACTGTGCGCGATCTCGGCTCCGAGCATCTTAAGTACGGTTGTGGTAAAAAAGAGAAACTCCCCGCGGATGCGTAAGATGGGTGACAAATGTCTCCAAGACCCACAGCTAGGGAAAGTGACTACAAAACCCGTTTGCCACGAACTTAAGCACATCGCAGGCCTTCCGTGATTGGAAGTTTTGCTATTTCTTATATTTCTATTTTATTTAAAAAAATTCCTCCTATCCTCTATAATGGTCCCTAAAGTAAATGACACAAAATAGGAGACGCTCGCTAATGGGAATAGGAATTCACAACTGGATGATAGGTCACTCAGCTGCATTCCATACTCAGTCATACAAGACATTCAAAGCAACCATCTATGACTAAAACATGAAGGGCGGTACTTTCTTCTTTTGTATATGAATACGTAGCTGTAATTTATTCACGCATCACACGTACATTGCAAGATATGAAACTATATCTTAAGCAAGAACTTGACATCAAACACAATTGAATCACGGGCGTGTGCACAGCTGTATTTCTTATGCAACACACTGAAATAACAAAAGCATTCAAATATGACAGAATTGGATTAAGTTAAAAATTACATGCCAAGAGAAAAGTCGTTCGTTACCAATAACACAATTATAGCTTAAAAGATACATGAATGTTTTGGGAATAGCATAGACAACAATGTCAAACAGATTGAAAGATATCCAGATCAAGTCAAGGAATCGGCTGCGTCAGGGCTTCACCTCTATCCTGTCGGATTGGAACCCTCGGCATGTTGACCAGAGGTAATGGGTGCTCCAGAGGTATCGCCTGTCCAATTCAAGAGAGAATCCATTAATAGTCATAAATAATAATCAATCAAGTTATGAGAAGCTAAAAGGGAAGACTTACCAGCATCTGCTCCTTGATCATCATCCTCTAACTGCACACCAACCTCCTCAGCAGTAAGCAGCCGCAAACCCTCTTTCACCGCCGCTTTCTCCTCCTTGGTGAATTGAGCCGTGACCGCATCCATCCCAAAGGCCACGCCATCCTCCTTATCTTCATTGGCCTTAGCCTCCTCCAGGGCCCTGAGATAAATCTTGGCCATGACTCGGGGATAATCATCCATCAAAGATAAGTTGCCATGTTTCCAATTGCGAAAGTATATGTCCTGAAGCATCTCATCCATTATCCCCTCATTCTCCTCAAACTCCCTTATTCGGTCTTCAGAAGCCAACAACTTTACAGTAGCAGCATCCCTCTCCGATTGGTATCGCGAGCAATCAGCGTGGAAGGATTTCCTCATCGCCTCCATCTCCTCCTTCAGCTTGGTTTGAATAAGCTCTGTGGCTTCAAGTTTCCCGGATAGCTCCTGTACCCACTCGAGATCCGCTTTCCGGACCTCATCCACCGTTGCAATAGCCATATCAATCCGTTCCTTACAAGCAGCTTCCATTTTCCGTAACTCTACTCTGCTGGCCTTTTCCATGGTTTTCTTTAGTTGTCTTGAGGCGGCCCTATGTTGAGAGATCTGGATAGCTTGATCAACAAGTTGTTTGGCCTGGTCGGAAACCATTAACCGCAGTCGAATGTTAGCACTCTCAATTTCTTCTCCAGCCTTGACCAGTCAGGCATGATGCCCCATCATCTTCCTGGTTTCCTCAGCAACTCGGTCAATGTTCGCTTAGCTTCATCCCCCAAAGTTACAACCTGAGTGGTAAGCAAATCAAGGTCCAGGGGCTTAGCTTCATCTAGTACTCTTACCATAAGATTACGAGGGAGAAACTGCTCACCGGTAGCCTCATCAAAGGTATTATCGCAAGAACCCGGATCCAGATCCGGATGACTTGCAAACAGATTACGAGCCAAGCCGAGATGATCTATCTGGGTAACGGTAGGATTTTCAGACGGGTGCGGAGAAGGTATAAATTCAATATCCTCCTCCGTGGTATCCCGAAGAGGCTGAGTTGGGGACTGAGGACCAGGTGAGGATTCAAACAAGGAACGACTCCTCCTCTTCCTTTGGACATCCTCTTCGATAACTTCAAGAAGAGGGTGGTAGCTCTCCAGGGTGGCTGGTCGGAGGCCTTGGTTTAGTTGAAGCCTTGAGAAGTTTGTATTGTTCAAGACGGTGCTGAACATCTGACGTCTTGGCCACCTTACCCGCTTCTGGGATAAAAACAACGTGTTACAGGCATACATTGAACTATAACTTAAGAAATATATCAATTTAAGAAGAGTAAAGAGATGCTTTGTTATACAAACCCGGGGAGGAGTAGGATACTGCAATAAGTCCTGGATCTCATTCCAGGACGGGAGTTGGCCATAAAATGTTCTTAAATCCTTACCATAAATGGAGTCTGCAGGAGTCAAAAATTCACCTTGAATCGCAGGAATTGCCTCAGCTGGAGCGCTCTTGGAAGATGAATCAGCCCCGGTCTCGGCCTTGTTAGCTTTCTTAGGCTTCTTCACTACAGTCGATCCTTCCTCCAACCCTTCAAAAGCTAGGCGGAGAGCATCGATCTGTCCACTCCTGGATCACACCTGCTTGCTTAGAAGACAAAGCCCCAGTACCAGCACCACTCTGTCCGTCGCCACCATCATCGCTATGACCATCGCCCTCACCTTCTCCACCACTTCCACTCTTTACCTCACCTCCTTCATCCTCGCCTCTTTCCTCCTCCACATCTTCCTCCTCCGGGATGTCTGGACATGTGCTGGGGGAGGGTCCATCGGACTTCTTAAGTCTCTTCCCCCCGGCAATTGGATGTTTCGAGAAGGGTTTCCTTTTGCCACTCTTCGCCGCAGCCCCTCCTTTAGCCTTGGCGGCCTTCTCCTCAGCTCTGTCTCTTTGCTTGACCACAGACTAGCGTGGCAGAATCAAGTTAAGCCCCAAAAGAGTAGCATTCCTGAACAATTAAGATGCTGCCCTCTCATTTTCCGGAATGGCTTCTATTTCCTCAGCCATCCAAACCAGACGATCGTTCTCTACAACCGCAAAGCCACCTGTCGCTAGCAAGAAATAAAGCACATAAGGAGGAGCATTGCAGTCGGAACGGAAATTATAAATGAGATTCAACTTACAGCCAGAGGTGAAGCGGTAGAAAGAAACAGAGTCATCCCTGAAAAAGAACCATTCCTTCTTGAACATGCTAAATTTTGAATATAAGTCCAGGACTGGCTTGAAAGACACGGTCGACTCTAAGCTTATATATGGAGACCCCTTCTTATAGCCTCTCAAGTTATACAGGTACTGGATCTCCCAGTTGGAAGGGGGACGCCCGTATATTCTCTGGAAGATAATGAACAGACTCAGCAAGATGGCATAGGAGTTGGACTGAAGCTGAAAAGGGGCCACCTTCAAGTATGTGATGAAGCTGGCTATCCAAACGTTGATCGGAGGGATGGCTCCGCACATGCAGTGATACCTACTGTAAGCAAAATACCCTTCTGGGGGGTTATACGGCATCACTCCTTCCCCCGGCAACATCATATGCGCTCTGTCAATCCCAAAAGATCGAGATATAACGTCAAGCTGCTCAACTTTGAGGGAGATGGGAAAGCAGTCAGGCGGTGAGTTCAAGAGCTCCTGAGGACTGTACCCATCTACTAATGATCTCGGGGTTGGTCCATGACGTTCTGGTTCCGCCCGAACTGGAGGCACTATGGAGGACTCTCCTTTGTCCTTGGATTTCTTCTTGTCAGAATGAGTTTCTACTTTATGAGACATTATCTGCAACACGAGAAAACACATCGTTAGAGCAAGGAATGTAGACAAACAATTACCTACAGTCTGGAATCTCATTCATAATTCAAAATATCAAAGCCCATTCGGCGCTCGTACTCCCCGAGTTCATTCGGTAGTTCGAGGCTAAAAGTCCATTCGACACTCGTACTCCCCGAGTTCATTCGGTAGTTCGAGGCTAAAAGTCCATTCGACACTCGTACTCCCCGAGTTCATTCGGTAGTTCGAGGCTGAGGGCCCATTCGGCACTCATACTCCCCAAGCTCAATCAGTAGTTCGAGCATGAAGTTCGTTCGACAGAAGAAAGCCTTACCTGGTACGGCAGACAAAACTAGTTCGGTAATATGGTTGATTCGGCAGAACAAAAGTTTGGTTCGGCTATTTCAAATAGTGAGGAATAACAAAGGCGTGAAGCCCATACTTATAGGAAAGCGTAGGATGACCGTACCAACTGGTTCGGCACTTGGGCCAAATGAGAGTGTCTAAACTGAATGATCTAAAATAAAGCACGACATATGCAGGCATATGCCCCACTTTGGGGGGCAAATGTTGGGCGTATTTCCACCGGACCAAGACCACCGGACCAGAACTCAACTCCACTCACCACCGGACCAGGGCCACTGGACCAAGACCACCGGACCAGAACTCAACTCCACTCACCACCGGACCAGGGCCACCGGACCATGACCACCGGACCAGAACTCAACTCCACTCACCACCGGACCAGGGCCACCGGACCAAGACCACCGGACCAGAACTCAACTCCACTCACCACCAGACCAGGGCCACCGGACCAAGACCATCGGACCAAAACTCAACTACACTCACCACCCGACCAGGGCCACCGGACTAAGACCACCGGACCAGAACTCAAATCCACTCACCACCGGACCAGAACTCAACTCCAACACCACCAGACCAATCCATGCTTTCACCACCGAACCAATGCTACCGAACCAAAGTGAAGAAGGCGTTACCAAACCAGCATTGCCAGGCCAAATCACATCAGCCCAGGCCCACCACCAGCTATATACATCCAAGGCCCCTGCCCCCAACTTCACTCTATAAATAGAGGATAGGGGTAGAACAATGGAGGACAAGGTTTGAGGGCTCAAGCACGGACAGAACTTTCAAAAAGCCTTCATACACTTATAATAAAAGCCTTGTACTTGTAATCTGAACAGTGAAAGAGAATAACATATAAAGTGGACGTAGGCACATTCTGGCCGAACCACTATAAATCTGTGTGTCTTTTACAGTTTAGTCCCTGCTTTTTACATATTTGCATAAATCATCCAAATCATTAAGAACAACATAAAATCGACTAAATCATACGACTTGGAGTTGTTTGCCCATTTTTTGTGCAAACACTTAACAAAGTTAGCAATATCGGATTTCATTCCATCTCAATAATAAAGTCGTTTCATATCCAGGTACATTTTGCTACTACCGGGATGGATGGTAAATTTAGAACGATGAGAATCTTCTAAAATATATTTACGAAGATCACTAATATTTGGCACGATAAGTCTACCAAATTTTCGAATACCGCCACGAGAATCAGTATTAAAGTCCTTCAAACCTTCAATATCAATTCTATCCCTAAAATTTTGGCTAAGAAGATCCAATTCGGGATCTAGCTTTTGAGCTTGAAGAATGCGGTCTAAAAGAGATGGATGAGCCTCAAGGCAACATAAAACAAGAGATGAACATAAATCGGGTTCACGATCTCGAATCTCACAAGTGGACAAAATCCCGAGATCATTCCATTCGGATATCATCATAGAAACAACTGCTTGTTGCTTTCGGCTAAGGGCATCGGCAACACGATTTCCCTTTCCGAAAGTATAAAGAATATCTAGTTCATAAGATGCAAGGAATTCGAGCCACCATTATTGACGCAATTAAGTTCCTTTTAAGAAAATAAATACTTCAAAGTTTTTTGATCGGTAAAGAGAACAAATTTTTCTCCCAAAATATAATGACGCCAAATTCGAAGGGCGAAAACAATAGCCGCGAGTTCTAAATCATAAGTGGCATATCTAATCTCTACAGGCTTTAATTGCCTACAAGCATAAGCAATAACACATTCCCTTTGCATGAGAATGGCATTCAAACCAACACGATTAGCATCGGTATAAACAATAAAATCTTGGTTCCTTTCGGGAATCACAAGAATAGGAGCATCGGAAAGGAGTTCTTTTAATTTTTGAAAAGAAGTTCACATTTGTCTGACCAAATGTATTTAACTCCTTTCTTTATCAAGCTTGTAAGAGGCACGGCAGTTTTAGAAAAGTCATTTATGAACCAAGGTAATAACCCGCCAATCTAAGAAAGCTACAAATTTCTGTCACACTCTTCGATCTCTTCCAATTTTGAATCGCTTCAACCTTTGAAGGATCCACAGAAATTCCGGATTCAGAAATGATATGACTGAGAAATTTCACACGAGATTGCCAAAAGTGGCACTTATAAAATTTTGCTTTCAATTGATTGCTCTTAAGAGTTTCCAACACAATCTGAAGATGCTTTTCATGCTCTTCCTCGGTCTTAGAATACACAAGAATATCATCTATAAAGATGAGAAGAATCGACTGAGGAAATCTTTGAAAACTCGATTCATAAGGTCAATGAAATCAGCTGGAGCATTCGTTAAACCAAATGGCATAACAAGCCATTCATAAGATCCATAACGAGTATGAAACGATGTCAAAGGAATGCTATCCTCTGTAATACAAAGCTGATCAAAACCGGTAGCTAAGTCTAACTGTGAAAAGACTCTAGCACCACTAAGTTGATCAAATGAATCATCAATCCAAGATAAGGGATATTTATTCTTGATGGTGAGATCGTAAGCTTGCGATAGTCAACACAAAGCCTAAGTGTACCATCGAATTTCTTCACAAAATAGCCGAATCTCCCAAAGGAGAGGAACTCGAACGAATGAATTGCTTCGTCTCCAATTCGGATAGTGATTGCGCATCTCCTCATTTTCCTTATTGGACATAGATAAGGATGATGGGTGATAGGTAGAGCTCCAAGGACTAGATTAATTCTGAACTCAATTGCTCGCTTAGGTGGTAATCCTAAAACGGGCTCAAATATGTCGGGAAATTCATGAACAACGTGAATGAGAGAAATGACATCTTCCTCGTCATCATTATCGTCATCATGAGGATTTAAAGAATATAAAGATGCTACTAATCTGGAATCTGAATCTTTAAGAACAATAGAAATCTGCTTAACAGATTGAGAATGTCGAAGATGAATAGTCCGCTCAGGACATAGGATGTGGGCTTCATAACGGTTAAGCCAATCCACTCCCAAAATTATTTTGAAGCCTAAGTAACGCATGACATGAAAATCGGCCCAAAAATAAAAATCACATAATATAATCTCGACATCTTTACAAAGCAAACTGATTGTTGTGGGTCCACCAACCGGATTCGCAATTCTCAAAGAAGTCATTAAAGTCATAACTCTTAAAGACAAAGTATCAACAAGTTCTTTTGATATAAAAGAGTGGGATGCACCCGTGTCAAAAAGAACATGAATTGGATGATCATGAAACATAATAATGTCATCAAGGATAGAATAAGAAATGCCTTGACCACGAGATGTGTTACAAGGCGCTTGTGCAACATTTAGCTTTCCCTCCTTCTTGCTTTGAAGTTTGGGACATGTAGGTATATAATGACCCGAACTTTTACAATAGCGACAAGCAAGGGGCTTTGAACACTCACTAGTACAAAAAGTGCATATTGCTTCGCCTCATTTGAATCGATTGAAGTAAAAACTGATGCAAATAGAACTATTTGCATCAGTTCTATCTTAATAACCGATGCAATTAGTACGTGGAAAGCAATAGATAACAAAAAAAAATCAAATTTGCATCAGTTGTCACCAACAACCGAAGAAAATAAATCGATGCAAATAGTTTTAGTTGCATCGGTTTTAAGTCAACCGATGCAACTACATTAATTTGCATCCCTTAGCAACATTTCTTACGCACCCGTTAATTCCCGCCATCCGAATTTTTTCCGCTGCTTATTTTTCCATTCGTTTCCCCCAAAAATATTTCGCCTGCTTCAAAAGAACCCTAGAAATTGATTTTCACCGTTAATTTCAAACGTGATTTCGCGGATTAGATTTGGCCACAGCTTCTCATTATCAAGGTATCAAATCTTCCTTTTTTACGTTACTCGAATTAGATTTCATGGATTAGATTTTAAGGATTGCATGTTGTCGCTGTTTGATTTGAAAAAGACTGGATTTGCATCAATCTATGATTGTTTGGCTGTTGCTTCTGTTTAATCATATCGTGCATGTACAATTGGATTATTTAGAGCTTTTTGACAACAAACTATTTTGAAACTTCTTAAATCAAGTTTTGAATGGTATTAGTTTTAAACAACAACTCATAAAAGTGTTTGGATGTAATTTGATTTTAAGTAATAATGTTGGATCAAAATTGCTTATGAAATTGCATCATAAGTCATAAGCAACAAGTAGATGCTTCTCAAATTTATACTTATTAGCTAATTTTGCAAGCTTCTTATAAGCAGTTCCACTAATAAGAAGTTTCCATACACTAAAAGCAGATTAAGTTACTTGCAAGCAGTTTTGAAATTGCCAAGCATGTTCTTAGAAGCCACTTCGTATCTTCATGAACAAATTTTTAGAGGAAAAACACCATACCTGTATATATGCCCTAGTCCTAGGCTCCTAGAATTAATGCACCTATAGAATTTCAAATATAGGTAAGGACTAAAGTTGATCTTAGCCTTAATTTGTCTTACAATTTTATGGGTTATGTTAGATTTGCTGCTGCAATCAATGTACTGAAGGGCGATAATGGTTTAGCATCCAAGCATCCAAGAAGCATATCTGTATCACCAAGAAAGGATTATAACCACCCAACCACCTCAGAAAATATTTTCAATTCAGTACATGCTATGAGAGGTAACACATGCCCTACTTCTCCTATGCGTCCATAATCTATTGGTGTATGCCCTGGTTCCCCAAATATGTGCCCAGGTTCTCCAAAATTAAGGTGTGACAATATGAAGAGCCCCCCTCATCCACTCCCTCTTCCTCCAGGCTCAACCAGGTCTTCTTTGAGGTCAAATACATCTACTCAGTTGAGTCCTTCACAGTGGAAAAAAGAAAAATTGTTAGGAAGGCGAACTTTTGGTCATGTGTATACAGGGTTTAATAGGTACCTTTTTATTTGTTCTGCATTTCATTGGTTAATTTTGTACCAGTTAGTGTTTGATATTAATTATTTGAGCATTAAAATGTTTAAACCACTATAAAATATAGCTTTAAACTTCATTAGTATGATGCTCTAACACTGTATAGGTACATCCTCCTCCCGTACCAAAAATTCTTCACAGATTCTGATGGAGGGGATAGTTTGTGCATATAGTTCATATAAACTTTGTTAATATTAATTTTTCTGTTTTGCTATAATTACAGCAGTGCAAACTGATAAAAATGATTTGGTTATGTTGTCTGCAGTAGAGAAAACGGGGAGATGTATGCTATTAATGAAGTCAAGGTTATTTCAGATGATTCAAATTTGAAAGAATGTCTCGGACAATTAAACCAGGTAAGTTATTTTGCTATCCTAGGGGTGCAATATTGGATTTATTTCTTTTTCATGTCCAAATTTGGAAGTCTTGTCTAATTGACATTCTTTACACAATTTTTACACAGGAAATAACATTGTTTAGTCAGCTATCACATCCGAATATTGTGCAATACCATGGCAGCGAATTGGTAACTTCTGAACCAACTAAAATTGGATGACATAAATTACACGCTTCCATTAATCTTCAGTGAATTGTGTTTTATTCCAGAGCCTAGTTGCCAAACAGTTATTTGTTTCACTTAGCTCCATACTACGAAGGGTATATGTATGATATAGTAAAAAACCACGATCAAAGCACCACGATCAAAGCACCAGGATCAAAACACCGATAAACATAAGGTATGGGTAATATTCAAGTCATAAACAAGAAAAACCTTGGTTATGATTTCTGGTATATTTTACAAACAAATTTTATCGAAATTTCAATGTAGAATCAAAAAGTTTATATTTTTTTACTATTCAGTTGAACTACTTAAAAGGTTACAACTCAAAACTACTTCTAAGTAGTTTAAAATCGGTTCTTACAAATAGTCTCTTTGTGCTATGAATTCAGTATAGCACAAATGAATTTTGCTTCTTTCTACCACTTCTGATAGTGGATTGACTCATTAATATTAGTTTGCTAATATACAGGTTGTAAATTAAGCAGGCATCTTCCAACACCTCAGTTGATAGTAATGAATTGAAATCTGAATGGAAAGAGTACAAAATTAAAGAAACAAACATGTTTACCATAGATAAGTATGTACATGTAAATTTTTTTTATTTTGTTATCTTAAACTAGGTATATATCTTGAAATAAGATCAATGATTGTTTTGTGTAGTGTGTCTTCAGATTAGGTTCTTTCCCAAAGTGAAGGCCTTTTCTTTGAGATACCAGACTGCTAGGATTTTAGAAACCGTACTTCGAATCGGAGTCCTCGAAGAAGATGACACTGGAGAAGAAAACCCAAAGTATGCACTTCATTGCTTAAATATTATTTTCATTCTTTCTAACAATATTTAAGGACAAATATAGTTATCTAGAAAAGTTCCCCACAATATTTATAACCAAGCATAGTTGCTTTTTAGTTCACTGACATGGATACTTTGCTCAACTTAACTACTGCTAGCAAATGGGCCAAGAAAGCTGTGGCCTATTGTTTCTAAAAAAACCTAATTTTTACGGTGTTGAATTTATTATACTCTAGGTGTTATATCTACCAGTCTTGAAGTGTCTGTTGCTTGGTGGCTTGAAATAGCAGTGCTCGGTAGGAGACTGGTGGCAAGGCAGGGTAGTGATGAAGTGGTGGTAGATGACGAGGTTAAGGTGAGTCAGTTTAGTTTGGATGTGGTGGTTGTGGTTATATTGTTATTTGATGAACTTGCAATTTGAGATGTGGTTTGATGGTGGTTCTCTGATATGCAATGTGAAATGTGAGGAGGAGCAAATGATGCAAGGGGATGATGGGTCGTGATTGGTTGTAACTGCAATGGTGACTGTAGTGTGAAGTTGGCGGATGAAGTTTGAAGTTAGATGATAGAAAGTGTAATGTAATGGTGGTGAAGGAATTTGTACGTAATTATAGTGGTTGAATAGTCGCGTGGTGATGTATGAATATGGGGAAGAGAAGTGTGTGCTGCAGTGATGTGCAGTTTGTAAGGTTGTGCACCGTTGCGGGGGGAGGCAGGGATGTTCAGTGAACACAACACAGAACTTTAATACAAATGTGTGCATTTTTTTGGAACAGATTTGTAATTGTGGAATGTGAAACAGAAATGTATTTGTTAGTTTTGAATAGAAAATGAGTTTTTTGTAAGAAATGAAAACTAAAATGAAGTGTGAATGCAAACTGAAATGTACTGCACAAACAAATGCAAACTGAAATGAAACAATATGAAACAGAGGTGCGAAAATGCACAATAGGGAAGTGACAGATGTGGTGCACAGTGTATATGTAGAATGGAAATGTGAATGATATTACTGTGTATTTTTTTCTAAGGAACCAACAAAAACTCCAAATACAAAATAAAAAAATGTTGCCTCGGTTTCCAACAACAACCTATGCAACAAGTTCCTTTGTTGCATCGGTTTTCATTACAACTGATACAACATGAGGGCTGTGTCCAAGCAACCAACCATACTTTGCATCAGTTGTTAGTAATAACCGATGTAAAAAGGACCGTTTTTGGTTTTACAACTGATGCAAAACTGTTAAGCCTATTTCATCGGTTGCATATGCATCGGATGTTGAACTGATGCAGAAGGGGGTAAACAACCGATGAAAATGGCATGTTTTGTAGTAGTGACTTATTTGCATAATGGTCCTTAGAACCACAATTGTAGCATTGACCGCCACTAGAGGTAGAAGTCTTTGCTACTTGTTTCCTTTTTTTGTTGGGATAAGGACCCTTGAACCTATTAGGCCTCTTCTTGTTGTTGAAGTTCAGTTTGGCACTCCCAACTTCAACATCATCTTCTTTATCTGCCTCTTCAAGTCGAAGAGCGATATCAACAAGTTGATCAAAAGGAACTTCTAGTTTTAGAAGCAAATACTTTTTGAGATTCTTATTCAAGCCATAGATAAACCTTTGATTTTTCTTTAATGCGGCATTTACATACTCGACCCCATATTTAGAGAGGGATTCAAAAAATGCGACATAATCTGCCAAAGAAGATCCACCTTGAACAAGGTCAATAAAACGACGTGCCAAAGTCACTTTTTCAACTTCTGGCATAAATTTCGATTCAAATCTTTCCCGAAATTGCTCCCAAGTAAGATCGGCTTCAATAATTTCAGAAATTAGAAGCTCATACCAATCTAATGCTCTTTCTTGGAGCATACTAGAAGCCACTTGAACTCGATGAAGATCAATAAGATTCATGCGAGAAAAGATGCGATCGCATGATCTAAGCCAAGCTTGGATTTCGATAACGCCCTCAGAACCCTTGAACGACTTCCCATCCAAATTGGTATAATCACTGCACAATCGTGCAAACCCAAATTTAGGGTGAGTAGGCTCTGGAATGGGTTTGACAGCTTGAGCGTTCTTTACAAGATCTAAAAGCTGTTGGGCAGACATAAATACTCTCATCCTGGGGAGTAGCACTGGATTGACCGACGCTGGGACGACCTGGTCTAACCATTTCTCTTCTTTAAGAAAAGAAGAAGAAAAAGGTTATTCACAAAATGAATATCAAACAATCATGATTGATAAAACAAGGCATCATAAAAGAAAATAGGATAACACGGTTCGAAGACTCGAATAAAATTCTAAGGCACGACTCTTAATAAGAACTTAGGACGATGATCCTTGCTAAATTATTCTACATTGTTCCGATGTTTGGCTCTGATACCAAGCTGTGACGCCTCACCTCTATACTCACGCTAGCCAAGGACACTACGGAATAATGCCGTCAACTAGCACGAAGAATAAGGCTGTTGAGGAGCGACCATCCGTGTAATTACTTTGTGCGAGCACCAATATGTCAGATAATATAACAATGCATTTCTTTTCAAGAGGAAATCCGATATATCAAATACAAACACAAAGCTACTACACGTGGCTATATGGTCTTCGAAAACAAACATAGAAATAAACATAACATAAATCAGTCACAGAAGTTCATATCTCAAAGGCGGAAACAGATATGAAAATAACACATAGATGTGTACATTAGAGTAGTGGTCTTACAAGATCCACAATATTACAAAAGAATAGATACAAGTGCTAGACAAAAGAACATGTATACATCAAGGAGTCTCTATCTCAAATGTATAAAACAAAAACTACCAAACTGGAGTAGTTAGCCAAAAGTCAGGTAATGTTCCTGATGAGGAGTCAAGCAGAGGCACCTGTAACATCCCGGTCTGGCCCGAGTATTATTTAATAAGAAAATAATAAAAGGATCAGTCTATCTATAAATATCACGTAAAATGAGATAGAATAAGAGATATGACATAAACGTATGATAACAATAATGCCATCCTGCGACAGATGTACATTTAATAACAACAAAAATCATACAATATCACAAGAATCTTCTCAAACACCAAAAAGAATATCATATTTTCATTTTTATTCACCAAACCACAAATAATGGAAAACATCACAATGCCAATGGTAAAAGTTGGAGAAAACACAAATTCACCAATGCACAAATATTGATAAAACTTATCAATGAAATCACGAAAATTGGTGGAACACAAATTCTAGAAATCGTCAATAGAAATCCATAAATCACAAAAGGGGGAGGCTTATCACAAAACGGGAGCACAAAAACTCACTAACACGTGTATTGCAAAACGAACGTTATTCCATGGTTGCTAACCATTTAATTTTGATCCGAGGCTCCACAAAACGGCTCGAAGACCATGGGTCGCTACCCCACCAATTTTGAGAAAAAGTTCCACAGAAACGGGGTTTAGCCTCCCTCGCAGACAAAGAGACATCGCACATTGCTAGTCTAAACCACAAAATGATCATCATCGTTCATCAAGAAGTGTCAATTACACTAAGCTAGTAAATAAATGAGTTTAGCTTCATGTCCCATAACCACTAGCTTAACTTAAATATTTACGAATAAAATGTAGATCTCCACTCGAAAATTGTCGCAAGAATTTCAATCGAACAAGTCTATGAATTAACCGACAAAGTAAACGTAAGCGTTTCATACCACTTGTTTTGCTAAGTCGTTTAATTGGATTTCTCGAACAAATGAGGAAAAGGTTTGTATATACTAATAGGTTGGAAAACGGTTTTATAAACGAGCTTTGTATTAAAAATAGAGTTGAAATCGTTTTGATGAAAGAGTTTTAATATTTACTACTAGTATAGAAACCTTTGCATTTTAAAGTGTCAAACCATAAAAATGATTGTAAAAACAATCAATCACCCAAAATTCACATTCGAAGACGAGAATTAAATCCAAAGAAATCGATACCGAACCCATCAAAATGGATATTCCCAAAAATCCATAAAAAGAAGTCATCAAAGTCGATAAAAAAGATAACAACCATTCGGATCGACAAAAATCGATTAACATTGGAAATTTAGTCAAAAATAAGGCAAATAGGAAAAACTGGGAATTTCCAGACGTCTGAGGGGTTGATCCAGACGTCTGGATTTGGTTTCTAGAAATATTCCAGAAAACCAACCAGACATCTGAATTCTAAGATCAGACGTCTGAAACTATAATTCAGAAGTCTGAAATTAGTCACTGCCCTTTTTATTTTTTTCCTACCGTGCATAATTTTCTCCAGAATGCAAAACCAGACGTCTGGCATTGGTATCCAAACGTCTGAACACCTAATCCGGGCAACAGTTTGCCTAGGCCATGATTGTGACGCCCCACCTCTATACCCACGCTACCCAAGGACACTACGGGGTAATGCCGTCAACTAGCACGGAGAATAAGGCTATTGAGGAGCGACCATCCGTGCAATTGCTTTGTGCGAGCACCGCTATGTTGGATAGTATAACATGCATTTGATTTCGAATCCGACACACCGATACAAACTCAAAGCTATTACACAGTGGCTATAATAATCTTCAGAAACAAATATAGAAATAAGCATAACACAAATCAGTCACAGATAATTCATATCACAAAGGCGGAAGAAGATATGAATATATATAACTAACACATGAAAGTGCATATCAAAGTAGTGGTCAAAAAGATCCACAATAATACAAAAGAATAGCAACACGTGCTATACAAAAGAATACAACTATGAGTCCATATCTCAAGTGTATACAACAAAATAAACTACTAATCTAAGTAGTTAGCCAAAAGTCAGAGAAGTCAATCCCAAGTGAGAAGTCAAGCAGAAGCACCTGTAACATCTCGGTCTGACCCGAGTATTATTTAATAAGAAAATAATAAACGGATCAGTCTAGCTATAAATATCAGACGAAGCGATATAGAAAAAGAGATATGACTAAACACATAATAATCAAAATGCCAAACTGTGATAACTAAGTAATTGAAAATTAACAAGAGATTTATCAATATCACAAAAATCTGCTCAAAGATCAAAAAAATGTCATACTCCTTATTTCGTTCACCAAACCATAAATATTGACGATTATATCAATATCAATCACAAAAGTCAATGACACACAAATTCACCAAAGCACAAATATTGATAAAACTTATCAATGAAAATCACGAAAATTGGTGAAACACAAATTCTAGAATTCATCTCAAGAAATCCAGAAATCACAAAAAGGGGGAAGGCCTATTACAAACGGGAGCATAAAGCTCACCAACACGTGTATCACAAACGGAACGCTAATTCCATGGTTGCTAACCATCACAAAATGAGCTGAAGCTCCACAAACGGCCCGAAGACCATGGGTTACTACCCCACCAATTTGAGTCGAAACTTCACAAAACAGGGTTTAGTCTCCCTCGCAGACAAAGAGACATCGCACATTGCTAGTCTAAATCACAAAGATGATCGTCATGATCAACGAGAAGTGTCAATTACACTAAGCTAGTAAATATATGAGTTTAGCTTCATGTCTCATAACCACTTGCTTAACTTAAATATTTACCAACAAACTGTAGATCTCCACTAGAAAATTGTCACAAGAGATTCAATCGAACAAGTCCAAGAATTAACCGACGAAGTAAACGCAAGCATTTCATACCACTCGTTTTACTAGGTCGTTTAATTAGATTTCTCATACAAGTGAGGTAAAGGCTTGTATATACTAATAGATTGGAAAGCGGTTTAGGAAACGAGCTTTGTAATAAAATAGTGTTGAAATCGTTTTGATGAAAGAATTTTGATATTTACTACTAGTATTGAAAACCTTTATATTTTTTAAAGTGACAAATCACAAAGAAGATTGTAGGAATAATCAATCACTAAAATTCACATACGAAGATGTGAGTAAAATCCAAAGAAACCGATAAAGAATCCATCGAAATGGATATTCAAAAATCCCTAAAAAGGAGTCATCAAAGTCATAATAAATGATAACAACAAATAGGATCATCACGAATCAATTTAAATTGGAATTCTTAAACAAATAGGCAAATAGGCAAAACACTACAGTTTCAGACGTTTGAAACAAGTGGTTCAGACGTCTGAATCTGGAAAAATAAAAATTTCCAGAACGTGATTCAGACGTCTGAACCAAATGTTTCAGACGTCTGAAATAGGAGTTTTTAGCCTAATTTCTTTCTGTTTGAAAATGAGCCAATTCAGACGTCTGAAATCCCATATTCAGACATCTGAAACTGGAATTTTGAGGATTTCCTGAACCTCGACCAAAAATGGTCAAACGAATATCGGAAACGATCGAACGAGCAAATGACGACTAAGGATTTACGCCACGCGACAACCCAGCCTTAACGGCTCTTTGATACGCCTCAAATATCAATGTCCAAATATTCATCATAGGATTTTCATAGATTTTGATTTCAAAACACCAAAAATTGGAATATACACCAAATCAATCCAAACCAAAATCAATTGCACAAGAATAAGTGTTAGGAATTCATACCTAACAATCGAAGATAATTATAGACAAAGATATGAGATAAAAATCTCACCTTTGAACCCAAACGATTGAAGAAGAAGCTTGAAAGCAAAGGAGAATCAACCACTCTTCAAATCCAACTCAAGAAGCTTGATTCTAAGCTTTAAAAGAAGAACATTCCCAAAGTTAGGTTTAGGAATTTATGAAGTTGATAAGAGAATGATTTGGAGAAGAAGAAGAGAAGCTTACCAATGGGTTCTTCTATTAGTTTGGAGCTAGAGTTTGATTTACAAAAGAAAACTAGGGTTTTGGAGTTTTAATTTCCCATCTCTCTCACCATTGATGCTTTAGAACTGAAAAGAGGAGGAAGTGAGAGTGAATGGTGGGAGTGGTTCAGATTTGAGTATAAGTTAGACATAGGGCTGAACCAAACCCAAACCCAAAGTGAAAACTTAGCAAAACTTGACTAACTCCAAACATATCGAAGCTTATACTCAAAAAGGTCGCAAACGTCATTTTAAACTTAATGGAAGTGGTCCCGAGTCCTAATTTGACCGTACGCAAAAAGTAGCTTTTCGGACTAAATTCCGAGTATCGATAAAATATTTAAATATAAAAATCGATAAATATGCGGGTTGTTACAGACTCTCCTCCTTAAAGAAATTGCGTCCTCGCAATATTTAAGAAGAAAATATAAAGTAACAACCATAAAAGCATATTCAACACAAAAGAAATTTGAAATAAAAGGTTCACCTTAAAGAGCACGGGAAAACAAGTCCGGATGTGATCGCTCGATGAACTCACTAGATTCCCAAGAACAATCCTTAGGATTTGAAGACCATTGAACTTTCACAAGCGGAACATCCTTATTTCGAAGTCGTTTGACTTCCGAAGCAATAATACGAAAAGGATGCTGCTCATAAGTTAAATTAGGTGACACTTCAATCTCTTCCACAACACCGGGCTCAAGAATAGAATCGGAATCTCAAAGACATTTCTGTAATTGAGAAACGTGAAACATGTCATGCATGGTAGAAAACTGAGCCGGTAAAGAAAGGCGATAAGCCATGGAACCAATACGTTCAGTGATAGGAAATGGCCCAACATATCGAGGCGCTAACTTTCCCGATCGACTGAAACGTACAACACCCTTCATAGGTGAAACATGAATAGATCTCCAACAGAAAATTCTAATCTCCTTCTTCGATTATCGGCATAAGATTTTTGTCTACTCCGGGCTTCTTTCATCCTATGTCGAATAAGGTCAATTTTCTCTGTGGAATCCCGAACCAAATCTGGACCTAAAACCAGCTTCTCACCGGCCTCAAGCCAACAAGAAGGAGTTCGGCATGGCCTTTCATAGAGTGCCTCGAAAGGTGCCATACCAATACTAGATTGGAAGCTATCATTATAGGAAAACTCAACAAGAGAAATATGATCTTCCCAACTTCCATCGAAATCAAGCACACAAGCACGAAGAAGATCTTCAAGAGTTTGATTCACACGCTCGGTTTGTCCATCGGACTGGGGGTGATAAGAGATGCTAAAATTAAGCTTCGTCCCTAAAGCTGTTTGAAGACTCTGCCAAAATCCACTAGTAAACAATGGATCACGATCACTAACAATAGAAGTTGGAACTCCATGGAATTTAACAATTTCTTTAACAAAGAGTTTGGCCAAAAGTGGAACGGTTCGGTTAGTCCGAACGAGAATAAAATGGGCGGATTTAATAAGTCTATCCACATCACCCATAAGCTATCATGACCCGAACGAGAACGGGGAAGGCCATCGATAAAATCCATGGAAATTTGATCCCACTTCCAAATTGGAATTTCTAAAGGTTGCAATAACCCACCGGGTCTTTGATGTTCGCCCTTAAAGAGTTGGCAAGTCATGCAACACTTAACAAAGTTAGCAATATCAGATTTCATTCCCTCCCAATAATAAAGTCGCTTCATATCCGTGTACATTTTACTACTACCGGGATGAATGGTAAATGTAGAACAATGTGAATCTTCTAAAATATCTTTACGAAGATCACTAAATTTGGCACGATAAGTCTACCAAATTTCCGAATGCCGCCACGAGAATCGATATTAAAGTCTTTCAAACCTTCAATATCAATTTTATCCTTAATATTTTAGCCAAGAAGAGCCAATTCAGGATCTAGCCCTTGAGCTTCAAGAATGCGGTCTAAAAGAGAAGGATGAGCCTCAAGGCTACATAAAACAAGAGATGAACATAAATCGGAAACACGGTCTCAAATTTCGCAAGTGGATAAAATCTCGAGATCGTTCCATTCGGATATCATCAGAGAAACAACAGCTTGTTGTTTACGGCTAAGAGCATCGGCGACACGATTACCCTTACCGGGAGTATAAAGGATATCAAGATCATATGGTGCAAGAAATTCGAGCCAACGCTGTTGACGCAAATTAAGTTCCTTTTGAGAGAATAAATACTTCAAGGACTTATGATCGGTATAAAGAACAAATTTCTCTCCTAAAAGATAATGAAGCCAAATCCGAAGAGCAAAAACAATAGCCGCGAGTTCTAAATCATGTGTGACATCTCTAGTCTCGGCAGGCTTCAATTGCCTAGAAGCATAAGCAATAACATGTTCTTTTTGCATGAGAACGGCACCCAAACCAACGCGACTAGCATCGGTATAAACAACGAAATCTTGATTCCCCTCGGGAATAACAAGAATAGGAGCATTAGAAAGTAGTTCCTTTAGTTTCTGAAAAGAAGTTTCACATTTGTCCGACCAAATGTATTTAACACCTTTCTTCGTTAAGCTAGTGAGAGGCACGACAATCTTAGAAAAGTCATTGATAAAACGGCGGTAATATCCCGCCAATCCAAGAAAACTACGAATCTCCGTCACACTCTCCGGTCTCTTCCAATCTTGAATCGCTTCAATCTTCGAAGGATCCACGGAAATTCCGGATTCGGAAATAATATGACCGAGAAACTTCACACGAGATTGCCAAAAGTGACATTTAGAAAATTTCGCCTTTAATTGATTACTCCTAAGAGTTTCCAATACAATCCGAAGATGCTTTTCATGTTCCTCCTCGATTTTTGAATACACAAGAATATCATGAATAAAGATGAGAACAAATCGATCGAGGAAGTCTTTGAAAACTCTATTCATAAGGTCAACGAAATAAGCCGGAGCATTCGTTGGACCAAATGGCATAACAAGCCATTCATAAGATCCATAACGAGTACGGAACGATGTCAAAGGAATGCTATCCTTTGCAATACGAAGCTGATGAAATCCAGTAGCTAAGTCTAATTGTGAAAAGACTCTAGCACCACGAAGTTGATCGAATAGATCATCAATCCGAGATAAAGGATATTAATTTTTGATAGTAAGATCATTAAGCTTACGGTAGTCAACGCAAAGCCTAAGCGTACCGTCGGATTTCTTCACAAAAATAGCCGAAGCTCCCCAAGGCGAGGAACTAGAGCGAATGCATTGCTTCATCTCCAATTCGGATAATTGTTTACGCATCTCTTCATTTTCTTTATTGGACATACGATAAGGAGGACGAGTAATAGGTTGAGCTCCAGGGATAAGATTAATTCTGAACTCAATTGCTCGCTTAGGTGGTAATCCTAAAACGGGCTCAAATATGTCGGAAAATTCACGAACAACGTAATAAGAGAAATAATATCTTCCTCATCATCATTATCGTCATCATGAGGATTTAAAGAATATAAAGATGCAACCAAGCTGGAATCCGAATCTTTAAGATTAATAGAAATCTGCTCAACAGATTGAGGATGTCGAAGATGAATAGTCCGCTCAGGACATAGGATATGAGCTTCATAACGGTTAAGCCAATCCATTCCCAAAATCATTCCAAAGCCTAAATAACGCATGACATGCAAATCGGCTCGGAAAGAAAAATCACCCAAAATAATATCGACATCATTACACAATAAACTGATTGTTGCGGATCCACCAACCGGATTCACAATTCTCAAAGAAGTCATTAAAGCAAAAACACTTAAAGAAAAAGTAACAACAAGTTCTTTTGATATAAAAGAATGGGATGCACCCGTATCAAAAAGAACTCGAATAGGTTGATCACGAAATATAATAATACCATCAAGGATAGAATGAGAAATACCTTGACCACGAGATGTGTTGCCAGGGGCTTGAGCAACATTAAGCTTTCCCTCCTTCCTGCCCTAAAGCTTGGGTAGTCATATAACATGACCGAGAACTTTGCAGTAACGACAAGAGAGAGACTTTGGGCACTTGTTCGCATAATGGTCCTTCGAACCACAATTATAGCATTCCCCACGACCAAAGGAAGAAGTCTTTGCCACTGGGGTTGCTTGCTTCCCTTTCTTATTGGGATAAGGGCCTTTGAATTTACTGGGCCTTTTCTTGTTGTTGTTGAAGCTTGGCTTGGAACCCACCACTTCAACATCATTTTCCCTATCCGCCTCTTCAAGACGAAGAGTGATATCAATGAGTTGGTCGAAAGAAACTTCTAATTTTAGAAGTAATGGCTTCTTGAGATTTTTGTTTAAGCCATAGACAAATCTTTGATTTTTCTTCAATGGGGTGTTGATATATTCAACCCCGTATTTAGAGAGAGATTCAAAAGACGCGACATAGTCAGTCACAGAAGATTCACCTTGAACAAGGTCAATAAAACGGCGAGCCAAAGTCACCTTCTCAGCTTTTGGCACGAATTTTAACTCGAAGCGCCCTCGGAATTTCTCCCAAGTGAGATCCGCTTCATTTATTTCAGAAATCAGAAGCTCGTACCAGTCTAATGCTCTTTCTTGGAGCATACTAGAAGCCACCTGAACTCGGTGAAGATCAATGAGGTTCATGCGAGAAAAGATTCGATCGCATGTCCTTAACAAAGCCTGGACATCAATAATAGTTTCAGAACCTTTAAATGGCTTCCCACCCAGGTTGGTGTAATCATTGCATAAACGTGCAAACCCAAATTTAGGGTGAGTAGGTTCCGGATTAGAGCCAGCTGCTTGAGCATTCGTGACAAGGTCAAGAAGTTGCTGGGTAGTCAAGAAAAAGTTTATTCACAAAATGAATATCAAGAAATCTTGATAGATTAAACAAGGAATCATAAAGAAAATAGGATGAATCGGTACGAAGCCCCGAGTTAAATCCTAAGGCACGACTCCTAAGAAGGACTTAGGACTATGATCCTTGTTAAATTATTCTACATTGTTTCGAAGTTTGGCTCTGATACCATGCTGTGACGCCCCACCTCTATACCCACGCTAGCCAAGGACACTACGGGGTAATGCCGTCAACTAGCACGGAGAATAAGGCTGTTGAGGAGCGACCATCCATGCAATTGCTTTGTGTGCGAGCACCGCTATGTTGGATAGTATAACATGCATTTGATTTCGAATCCGACACACCGATACAAACTCAAAGCTACTACACAGTGGCTATAATAATCTTCGGAAACAAATATAGAAATAAGCATAACACAAATCAGTCACAGATAATTCATATCACAAAGGCGGAAGAAGATATGAATATATATAACTAACACATGAAAGTGTATATCAGAGTAGTGGTCAAAAAGATCCACAATAATACAAAAGAATAGCAACACGTGCTATACAAAAGAATACAACTATGAGTCCATATCTCAAGTGTATACAACAAAATAAACTACTAATCTAAGTAGTTAGCCAAAAGTCAAAGAAGTCAATCCCAAGTGAGAAGTCAAGCAGAAGCACCTGTAACATCTCGGTCTGACCCGAGTATTATTTAATAAGAAAATAATAAACGGATCAGTCTAGCTATAAATATCAGATGAAGCGATATAGAATAAGAGATATGACTAAACACATAATAATCAAAATGCCAAACTGTGATAACTAAGTAATTGAAAATTAACAAGAGATTTATCAATATCACAAAAATCTGCTCAAAGATCAAAAAAATGTCATACTCCTTATTTCGTTCACCAAACCATAAATATTGACGATTATATCAATATCAATCACAAAAGTCAATGACACACAAATTCACCAAAGCACAAATATTGATAAAACTTATCAATGAAAATCACGAAAATTGGTGAAACACAAATTCTAGAATTCATCTCAAGAAATCCAGAAATCACAAAAAGGGGGAAGGCCTATTACAAACGGGAGCATAAAGCTCACCAACACGTGTATCACAAACGGAACGCTAATTCCATGGTTGCTAACCATCACAAAATGAGCTGAAGCTCCACAAACGGCCCGAAGACCATGGGTTACTACCCCACCAATTTGAGTCGAAACTTCACAAAACAGGGTTTAGTCTCCCTCGCAGACAAAGAGACATCGCACATTGCTAGTCTAAATCACAAAGATGATCGTCATGATCAACGAGAAGTGTCAATTACACTAAGCTAGTAAATATATGAGTTTAGCTTCATGTCTCATAACCACTTGCTTAACTTAAATATTTACCAACAAACTGTAGATCTCCACTAGAAAATTGTCACAAGAGATTCAATCGAACAAGTCCAAGAATTAACCGACGAAGTAAACGCAAGCGTTTCATACCACTCGTTTTACTAGGTCGTTTAGTTAGATTTCTCATGCAAGTGAGGTAAAGGCTTGTATATGCTAATAGATTGGAAAGCGGTTTAGGAAACGAGCTTTGTAATAAAATAGTGTTGAAATCGTTTTGATGAAAGAATTTTGATATTTACTACTAGTAGTGAAAACCTTTATATTTTTTAAAGTGACAAATCACAAAGAAGATTGTAGGAACAATCAATCACTAAAATTCACATACGAAGATGTGAATAAAATCCAAAGAAACCGATAAAGAATCCATCGAAATGGATATTCAAAAATCCCTAAAATGGAGTCATCAAAGTCATAATAAATGATAACAACAAATAGGATCATCACGAATCGATTTAAATTGGAATTCTTAAACAAATAGGCAAAAAGGCAAAACACTACAGTTTCAGACGTCTGAAACAAGTGGTTCAGACGTCTGAATGTGGAAAAATAAAAATTTCCAGAACGTGATTCAGACGTCTGAACCAAATGTTTCAGACGTCTGAAATAGGCGTTTTTAGCCTAGTTTCTTTCTGTTTGAAAATGAGCCAATTCAGACGTCTGAAATCCCATATTCAGACGTCTAAAACTGGAATTTTGAGGTTTTCCTGAACCTCGACCAAAAATGGCCAAACGAATATCGGAAATGATCGAACGAGAAAATGACGACTAAGGATTTACGCCACGTGACAACCCAGCCTTAACGGCTCTTCGATACGCCTCAAATATCAATGTCCAAATATTCATAATAGGATTTTCATTGATTTTGATTTCAAAACACCAAAAATTGGAATATACACCAAATCAATCCAAACAAAAATCAATTGCACAAGAATAGTGTTAGGAATTCATACCTTACAATCGAAGATAATTATAGACAAAGATGTGAGATAAAAATCTCACCTTTGAACCCAAACGATTGAAGAAGAAGCTTGAAAGCAAAGGAGAATCAACCACTCTTCAAATCCAACTCAAGAAGCTTGATTCTAAGCTTTAAAAGAAGAATATTCCCAAAGTTAGGTTTAGGAATTTATGAAATTGATAAGAGAATGAGTTGGAGAAGAAGAAGAGAAGCTTACCAATGGGTTCTTCTATTAGTTTGGAGCTAGAGTTTGATTTGCAAAAGAAAACTAGGGTTTTGGAGTTTTACTTTCCCATCTCTCCCACCATTGATGCTTTAGAACTGAAAAGAGGAGGAAGTGAGAGTGAATGGGGGGAGTGGTTCAGATTTGAGTATAAGTTAGACATAGGGCTGAACCAAACCCAAACCCAAAGTGAAAAGGTTGCAAAACTTGACTAACTCCAAACATATCGAAGGTTATACTCAAAAAGGTCGCAAATGACATTTTAAACTCAATGGAAGTGGTCCCGAGTCCTAATTCAACCGTATGCAAAAAGTAGATTTTCGGACTAAATTCCGAGTATCGATGAAATATTTAAATAAAATATTTAAATATAAAAATCGATAAATATGCGGGTTGTTACAATGATGGCCAAAATGATTCGAGAGCGATCGAGCGAGCAACGACGACTAAGCATTTACGCCAAGGGACAACCCGGCCTTATAAGCTCTTCGATACAACCCAAACAACATATCCAAACATCCATAGTAGGAATTTTATAAAATTGGACTTCAAAATCAAAAATTGGAAAATCACCATATCATTTCAAATCAAAAGCAAATGATTATGAATAGATGTTAGGAATTCATACCTAACAACAAAGATAGATATAGACATAGATGTGAGATAAAAATCTCACCTTTTACACAAAAACAAGGAAGGTGAAGCTTGAAAACAAAGGAGGATCAACCACTCTTCAATCTCAACTCTAAAAGCTCCAATCTAAGATAATAAGCAATATTTTCCAAATTAGGTTATAGGAAATTTCTGAAATTGGAGAGAGATTGAGATGGAGAAGAAGAAGGAGATGCTTACCTAAGCTTCTCTTTGAATTTGGAGCTAAAACTTGGATTTGCTAAAGAAACTAGGGCTTTGGATTTTAATTTCCAATCTCCTCCACCATTTTTGCTAAAGCTTGAGTTGTAGGAAATATTATGAAGGAATGAAGAGGAGTGGAGTTGGGTTGATATGTTAGGTTAATGGGCTGAAACCTAAACCCAAAGCCCTAAGTGAAAAGGTCGAAATTTCGGATAGCCCCAAACATATCGATGCTTATACTCATAAAGGTCGCAAACGCCATTTTGAACTCAATGGAAGTGGTCTTGAGTCCTAATTGGACTGTTTTCAAAAGGTAGCTTTTCGGACTAAAATCTGACTAACGATGCCATATTTAAATAAAAAATTTAAATATACCATCATAAAATATGCGGGTTGTTACATCATATTAGTCTTACCTATGACAAAGCCCTACATATTGGAAGTTTGGACTTATATTAGCTAGAGGCTATTAGGTAAAGTATAGGGTGTGACCCTATACCAGTTCCATCTAATATTCTAATATCTGAGTCATTTACTTAGGGTTAACTATCCCATCAAATTTTCCTTGGAAACATTTCTTTCAAATTGATTTAATACTTTAAATCATACTTAAACGAGGAAAACATACCATTTGTTTTATCAAATCTATTTTCCATGATGTATGCTTTACACAAAACAATGTTGATGAAAACCTTCAAAACCCTTGTGTAAAAACTTTAATCATTTAAATCCACTGAAAGTACCCATTTCATAATAGATTAACAATTTTACCTCTAAAACACTTGGCCGAAGGGCCAAAACATATCTTCCAAAACCTTTTAAAATAGACCTTTCGAAATCATTGAAAGTGTCCCTTTCGAAATCTTATTAAAACCTTAGACATCTTATTTTCAAAACACTTCAAACTTGTCATTCGAAAGCATTGGAAACCTTCCATTCAAATACGAAAAGTAAACCTTTCAAAAACATTCGGATATCACCCCTTCGAAACCTTTATCATATATTTTTCGAAAGCATTAAAGTCCTTTGCTTAGAACAAACCTTTCGAAAGCATTGGGTGCAAGTAAAAGTTTGTGGAACATAGCTTCGAAACCATTTAAAACCATTCCTTTCAAAACCTTTGGGTATTCCTTTCAATATATCTAAGGGTCTTAAAGAACTGGGTTAAAAGCATCACTTTCGAAAGCATTATTCCTAAGTAAAAGAAATGGGTGGTTTCGAAACCAACCCTTTCGAAAGCATGGAGAAATAGATTCAGAGTTTAAGGACAAAAGCTGTAATGACCCGTCTTTCACTCCACAGAAAGACGTGTCATTATTAAGAAAGAAAGGGATAGAAAAGAGAAAAGATAGAAAAGAAAGGACTAAACAATACCAGAATCTCACAGCGGAACAAATAAAATATGTTAATCACATAAGTTATTACATAATATACATCAACTATCAGAGTTACACGGCTTATACATCACAATACATTAGACAGTTATAAAACCTGTCCATCATACAACTGTAGTATAATACATACATCATCACAGAGATATAACACAGAGGAACCACTATATATCTATATACACTGAAGCCTCCTGCTCCATATCTTCTTCAGAAACTCGTCAAAGCTAACCTGAATCCCTTGGCTACTCATAAAAATTTGAGTACCCAAGAGTTTAATAAAACAGAAAATAAACTCCGGGCCAGACATAGGTCTGGTATGAGTAAATGAGTTAAAGTTGCTTAACTTTGAAAACAAAAGGTATCTCGTAAGACTTCCCACACACAAACACGGAAAAGATTTTACCTTACGATAACCAAAACATTGATAGGAAATCCAATGATATTATAATAGTGTCTAGTGTTTTCAAGTAAATAGAAAATTGCTGAAATTGTTAAATTATTAAACTCCAGCATACTGGCCACAAAGTGGGTTATACAATCAAAACCGTAAAGGCAGGCAGGAAGAATGGGTTTCCATCAATGGCAGGGCTACTGGGGTACCGCCCGTCACAGTGTGTGGCCTAGATAACCGTACCGAGGATCCACCCTAAATCCCCTACAACACAAGGCCGCAACCATCCCTTACTGGTTAGTCCCGAACAAGACAACCCTACAGTTGGCTGTGAACCAACTGCCCGCTAAGACGAATAAAAAAAGGGACCTCTAAACAAGGGAAAATCTCATCCTACTTGGACACGACGCACTTGGCCTTGCTGCACCTCCCCTGTTTTAGCCATTCCCGGTTGAGGAGGCTTGAGGCTGCGATTACCTTTATAGAACACATCTATCTTAGAATGCTCATCGTCCTCCTGACGATGTTCAAAAAGCATTCAATCCATACAAGTTCGTTCCAGGTTCGAACGAAACCGAAGGCACTATCTCGTTACAATCATTTTGGAATCACCCTCGGAGTTAAAGACAATAGCCCTTGCACTTTGAATTTTCATCTCGAACCTGAAAGCACTATCTCTGTCAAACTTATTTTGGAATCACCCTCAAAGTATTAACGATGAATAGTTCTTGCACTACGAGTCTTTATCTTGATCTTCCTTCAATTCACGACCTAATGTTTAATTTGAATCGATGTGGTTTTCAGATATCCAAATTTGGAAATCCGATCTCGGTCTCACCGAAATCCAAAATGCTGTTTTAATGTCCAAGTTGTTTGAAGGTTTAAACATTTTAACTTATATTCAGAATAACATATACAGATAGATGATTCAAATTATCACGGATAAACAATTCATGTTATCTAATTCAACCAAACATCTCACATCACAAAACAACACATATCAGAGATATCTCATCCAAAACATCCAATATCATCCAATCATTCGTAAGCAAGATTGATTCATTCTTAATCAATTTAATTAATCTCTAATTAAATTAATTACTAACTTTTAATCACTTAGATTACCTTAATCCTGCTTATTTAACATTAATTAATTACAAATTAATTAATAAGTCATCTCTTAATTATCTGCCTTAATTAATCTTCCTTGATTAATTATTCTTTAATTACATTAAATAATTGTCCCTTAGTTATCCATTTTAATTAATCATTCTTGATTAATTACTCTTTAATTATATTAAGTAATTAACCCTTAATTAACCACATAGATTAATTAGCCTTAACTATTCGCAATAGTTAACTTCTAATTACTTTCATTAATTAATTACTACATTAATTAATGAATCCTCTAATTATTTTCATTAATTAATTACTCTTTTATTAATTACCTTTAACCAGTAATTAATCACATTCATTAATTAACCCTAATTAATCACATTAATTAATTAACTTTAATTAATCAATTCTTTAATTAATTACACTAAGTAATTAATCCTTAATTACTTCCATTAAGTAATTATTCTCTAATTACTTTATTAAGTGATTTCCCATTAATTAATTACATTCGGTAATTAGACCCAATTATTCAGTAAATATCTATTAATTACTTCACTAAGTAATTACATTAAGTAATTATGCTTAACCAATATCCACAAATGATTATCCTTAATTAATTAATTAAATTAATTATCTTAAATTTATTATCTAAATTAATTATCTCTTAATCATTAGTTAATGATCTTTTAAACACATTCATTAACTATTCCTTAATTACTTATACTAAGTAATTATCCCTTTGATTACTAATCATTAATTAATTAACTCTTGTTATTTTTAATAAGTGATTAACTTTTAATTAATTTCACAAATTAATTATCTTTAATAAATCTTATCCTTAATTGAAGATAATTCCTTTATCTTCATTAATTACTTATTAACCTTTATTAGAAAATATTTAGAAATCAATATCATAATTAAAATATATAATTTACCTTTAAACAAAACAATTATAAATAATTAACTTGTTTTAAACTTTTAAATCCTTAAAGAGAACTTAATCACATTAATAAATTTTAAAGCTTGTCTTATAATTTTTTTTTTTTGAATTACCTAGAGAACCAAGCTTCGCTTGTAAACTCTAGGGAAGTATGTGCCTGACAAACACATACTTCGGGTACATGTTACAGGGTTGTCAGTTTCGGGGCTCGAACTCGTGACCTTCGATCACGTAGTCCGGACCATCAACCAACTGCGCCAACCCTGTTGGCAGCTTGTTTTATAATTTTATTTTGGAAAATATGGATTCCATTTCTTTGAAAATTTATTTAAAACTTGTTAAATAATTTACTTTATAAACAAATTCATTTAAAACATACTTTTTAAACTTAACTAGACATTTACTTTGAAAAATAAATTACTTTCAAAAATTTCAATTTTAAACTTGTGTAAACATTTTCTTTTGAAAGCTATTTATTTGAATAACTTTAAAACCTATTTAAATACTTTGTTTGTATCTTAATATAAATTTTAATTTTTTGAAAACTTGTTTTAATCTACTATTAACATGAAACCATGAGAAAAACTTAAGTTCCAAACTTTAAACTTTGATTTCCTTGTTTTTATTTAAACCAGTATACTGTTTTCATTAATATCAAAACCCTGAACAAAGTTTATTTAAAAATTTTAAAAGCTGAACACATAAACAAAAACACCTGAGCTAAAAAACGATTTCCCCGAGCCCACCTTAACTCGTTCCTGAGTCATTCTCACTCACCCTCTACTTCAAGACAACACCCCATCCTCTTCGAGTAACGAACCGAGCTAGCACTTTTTCTCAAAAACCAACAATTCATTAGGAACCCAGACGTGCACAGTGCACGTGCACGGTGACTCCACGTCGCTTCGATCAACTAGTCGGCCTCGACACCTCACCGACGATCCCCACTACCCTTCAAACCACCCAGATCGGAAGATCTCACCACCAAATCAACTCGAGCAGTTTGAACAACACAGACCCAAACCACCTCGACCAAAAAGGGGGTACGCCACGATGAACAAGACGACTGGAATCCACGTCCCTCCGACCACAGCATCGTCATTCACCCACGCAACTATCCCAACGCTCGCGATTGAGCCTGATGCGACAACGTCGTCGAGATCACCTCATCATTCCACATGACCAAAAACCACACTAAAACCCTAGATCATCTTCCCTCGCCTCTACAGCAAACTATAAAATTCCGAACAATTTTCCAATGATCGTCAATCCTTCAGCCATCCCCGACATCAACTACAAGCTCCAATTCGACATAGATCGTCGGCAATTGCCAATAATCCTGAAATCACTCGTCCCAGATTATCTCATCAATTCCCTATCTAAAAATCAAGATTTTTCCACAAAAATTCATGATTTAGCTCAACACATCAGATTCTAAGATCAAAAACTGAAATTACAAAGATTGATTTTTACTTATGTTTAGATCTTCACTGTATTTTGTTATTTCTATGAAATTTACTAAATATAAAATCCTAAAACTATTTTTAATATTAATACTACAAGGTAATAATTATTTTTTATTCAAAGATTAAGGCTTAAAACTTAATGTTTAAAGAGAAATGGAATAAAATTTGAAATGGTTAAATCCTGACATAGAACAGAGAAGTATATATTCATGTACACAGACTTTTGTTCAGGCATTTCATTTATGAAAGCATGCATTCACATGTATCAACATAAGCAAACCATATTTCTACAAAAATCCATCACAAACATCTAAGCATAATCATAGATTAAATCTGTTTTTAAGAGAAAAGGTTTACTCGCTGTTAGAAACAGAGAACATGGCTTTGATGTTGGAACTTGCTTTGATCTGGAAATTGTTACAGATATAGATTTGATCTTTGAGTTTTTAAGTTGATTTGAAACTGAAGCTTGCTCCTTTGTTTTGATGTTTGATTATATTGCAACTTGAACAGGTTGAACCAGTAGGAATTTTTATTGAATTTGATTGTAGTTTTCAGTTTGATTCTCACTACTGTTTTGGGTTTACCTTTTTTAGAGAAGAAGAAAGATAGAATTTGAAAATAAAAATGTTTGAACTGAAGAAAATGAATCAGGTTTTCTCTCAAACATTTGATTAATATGATCAAATTTTTAAAGAGATATTGATGCCATTTGTTAATTTGCATGTTGCTAAATATACACATGTATCTTGCATGAATCCCTTAATTTACAAATGTAAAAACAAGAATTTTTTATGCTTAAGCCCTTGACTTGAAAGTAATTATGCTTTTAAAATTATGTAATATGAATTTATGTATATATTTATTTATATATTACTTATGTCTTAGTTATGTAATATGTTTTATTTTTATTTATATATTTACAACTATCTTATTTAAAATTTAAACTTAAGTAAAAATAAAATTTAACAAATAAACATTTCCTTTAAGTGTTTTGAAAATATATAGTTAACTTTTAAATAGCTTTAAAAAGTATTAATTGAAATTAAACATAATTTTCCCCATTTACAAAATATGTATTAAAACTTGAAATCATGTTTTTATTTGTTAAATTCAAATTAAGGCTTTCCCATTTAAAATATATATAAATATATATACATTAAAAATAGAATACATTTTAATATTAAATGTTGAAAATTATTATATTGAATTTTAAAACATTACTTCAAATTACAATATATACATACATACATATATATATTACAATTTGAAAACATATCTTTTATAAAATCAAAGACTTCCTAATTACAATATATATACCAATATATATACATTATAAGCAGAAAGCATTTTTATTAGCTTTGAAAGATTAATTTTACAAATTTTAAATTGTTAGAAAAGATATTAATAAATATTACCAAATTAAATATTTATTAGCTTTTAAAAGATTAAATTTGCCAATTTAAATTAAAATTATAAAAGAAAATTATCAATCCAATTTAATTATTAATAAAGATTATTAAATTGCTATTTCCCAAAATTTCGGGTTATCACATTCCTCCCCCCTTAAAAGAATTTCGTCCTCGAAATTTAAAAGCAAAGATAATTTAATAATCCAACAAAGTTTTTATTTTCAAACAGCAACCATACGTATCAGTCATACACTAACAATCATAGCAACCAATTTATTCTAACAAGCAAATCTAACTATTCTGACACAATTCAGGATAGAACTTTCTAATACTATCTAGAGTTTCCCAAGTACAATCGCTGGGATACTCGCTCTACGGAACCTTAACTAGCTACATCACTATGATCTAGAGCACCTTCTTACTTTGATCTACAATCTGAACAAGATATCAGACTATACTCAAATCCAGCTCAACTTCCAAATCCTTCTTAACTGCTGATTCCGCAACTAGTGATGAATCATACATGTATTCCCTCAAAGATACGTGAAATACATTGAATTCCAGCCATCCGAACTGACAATTAAATCCTATAGACCAAAGAACTTATCCTAACCAAACACAGAAAAATCCAATATACTTCGGAGCTGGCTCTCCAATCTTACCTAAATCTTACTGCTCCTTTAACCAGAGAAATGTTAACAACAACGAAGTCCCCAACTTCAAATTCCAAATTCCTTTGTCTCTTATCCACATAACTCCTCAGACGATCCTGGCTGCCTACAATTTTTTCTAAACATCTCAACCTATGCTGAAGCCTCTCAAAACAAATCGGACCAAAATCAAACCAATCTCTGGATTCTACCCAACAAAATGATCCTTTCAAGATTTACCGAATAATCCAAAACACAAGCTCTATTCCACAAACATCAGTAGACTTCAAACTTACTTCTTGAGACGCCTCGATCCTAAGCAAAAGATTACTTAAAAGAACACTCAACTATCGCAGGTCACTTTTGCGATCCTATCCAAATCAATTCCAAAGACACCGTTGTCTCTTCACTAATTAGAACAACTTATGCTTGACTTACCAATTCATCGAAGAAATGGGTCCACTCTGCCGCTTCTGAACTCCATCTCTAGGATACTGCTTGGCCAAAGACCTTCCTGTCGGCACACAAAACACCTCCGAGCTGCACTGCTACTACTGATGCCAAAGACATCCTTATCCATAAGCTCTCTTCGATCCTCAAAATCACATCAACCAATTCCACAAAAGAGTCTTCGAGATGGCAGACATCTCCTCGACAAACTCGGGCCTCAAATCAAGCACAAAACATCTTACTCTTATAAGTGGTGACAATGAGACCATGTCCGTAGGGAGGCAACTCATAGACCTTAGTCTCATACTCCAATACAGACAAACTTCCTTGCCTGAGATCTAGAAAAATCCTATTCAGCCGAGTCTTCCCTGTGCCAGATAAAGACTGTTCCTCGAAAGCTTGCTCAAAAAGAAAACACCTTCGGGGACATCCATAGTCACTGCGTCTCACCACGCAGCTACACCTTCCTGAAGTTGCAAAGATGCCATCACTTGCTTCTACTCATCCGAGAGTTCCAGAATCTTGAAAATCCGCTCACGAGCGCGACCAAACTTACACTTCAAAGACGGACTCCGAACCTTTAAAAGATTTCCTTCAAAAATCTGGTGAAATCCTTACTCCATGCTGCAAAGCCTACTCGAGGCAGTATTGGATTTATAGCCTCGGCAGATACACTTCCAACATCAACACTCAGACTTCTTTCATTAGTGGTAGTCATGCTATTCGCACCACTACCCTTACTACAACTAGGACTCATGTTGGCAAACCCGAACAGGTAACCCAACAAATCAGGTAGTTATACACACACACACACACATATAAATACAAGTGCGCACTTTCAAGATAGAAATCACTCCAAAGCCTAGGTATTCACTCAACCTAGCGCTCTGATACCACTGCAATGACTCGTCTTTCACTCCACAGAAAGGCGTATCATTATTAAGAAAGAAAGGGATAGAAAAGAGAAAAGATAGAAAAGAAAGAACTAAACAATACCAGAATCTCACAGCGGAACGAATAAAATATACTAATCACATAAGTTATTACATGATATACATCAACTATCAGAGTTACATAGCTTATACATCACAATACATTAGATAGTTATAAAACTTGTATATCATACAACTCTAGTACAATACAGACATCATCACAGAGATACAACACAGAGGAACCACTATATATCTATATAAGCTGAAGCCTCTTGCTCCATATCTTCTCCGGAAACTCATCAAAGCTAACCTGAATCCCTTAGTTACACGTAAAAATTTGAGTACCCAAGAGTTTAATAAAACATAAATTAAACTCCGGGTCTGACATGGGTCTGGTATGAGTAAACGGGTTAAAGTTGCTTAACTTTAAAAACCTTTGAAAACAAAAGGTATCTCGTAAGACTTCCCATACATAAACAAAGAAAAGTTTTTACCTTACGATAACTAAAAAATTGATAAGAAATCCAGTGATATTATAATAGTGTCTAGGGTTTTCAAGTAAATAGAAAATAGCTGAAATTGTTACATGATTAAATTCCAGCATACTAGCCACAAAGTGGGTTATACAATCAAAACCGTAAAGGCACATAGGAAGAATGGGTTTCCATCAACGGCAGGGCTACTGGGGTACCGCCCGTCATAGTACGTGGCCTAGATCACCGTATCGAGGAAGCACTCTAAATCCCCTGCAACATAAGGCCGAAACCATCCCTTACTGGATAGTCCCAAACAAGATAACCCCGCAGTTGGTCGCGAACCAACTGCCCACTAAGCCGAATAAAAAAAAGACCTTTAGACAGGGGAAAATCTCATCCTACTTGGGCGCGACCCACTTAGCCTTGCTGCACCTCCTCTGTTTTAGCCAATGCCGGTTGATGAGGCTTGAGGCTGTGATTACCTTTATAGAACACATCTGTCTTAGAATGCTCATCGTCCTCTTGACGATGTTCTGAAAGCATTCAATCCATACAAGTTTGTTTCGGGTTCGAACGAAACAGAAGACACTATCTCGTAACACTCATTTTGGAATCACCCTCAGAGTTAACGACAATAGCCCTTGCACTTTGAATCTTCATCTCGAATCTGAAAGCACTATCTCCATCATTTTGGAATCACCCTTAGAGTTTTAACGATGAATAGTTCTTGCACTTTGAGTCTTCATCTTGATCTTCCTTGAATTCACGACCTAACGTTTAATTTAGATCAATGTGGTTTTTGGATATCCAAATTTGGAAATCAGATCCCGGTTTCTCCGAAATCCAAAATGCAGTTTTAATGTCTAAGTTGTTTAAAGGTTTAAACATTTTAACATATATTCAGAATAACGTATACAGATAGATGATTCACATTATCACAGATAGACAATTCATATTATCTAATTCAACCAAACATCTCACATCACAAAGCAGCACATATCAGAGATATCTTATCCAAAACATCCAATATCGTTCAATCATTCATAAGCAAGATTGATTCATTCTTAATCAATTTAATTAATCTCTAATTAACTTAATTACTAACTTTTAATCACTTAGATTACCTTAATCCTGCTTATTTAACATTAATTAATTACAAATTAATTAATTAATCATCTCTTAATTATCTGCCTTAATTAATTTTCCTTGATTAAATATTCTTTAATTTCATTAAGTAATTGTCCCTTAGTTATCCATTTTAATTTATCATTCTTTATTAATTAATCTTTAATTATATTAAGTAATTAACCCTTAATTAACCAAATAGATTAATTAGCCTTAACTATTCACAATAATTAACTTCTAATTACTTTCATTAATTAATTACTACATTAATTAATGAATCCTGTAATTATTTTCATTAATTAATTACTCTTTTAATTAATTACCTTTAACCAGTAACTAATCACATTCCTTAATTAACCCTAATTAATCACATTAATTAATTAATTTTAATTAATCAATTCTTTAATTAATTACACTAAGTAATTAATCCTTAATTACTTCCATTAAGGAATTATTCTTTAATTATTTATTAAGTGATTTCCCATTAATTAATTACATTCGGTAATTAACCCCCAATTATTCAGTAATTATCCATTAATTGCTTCACTAAGTAATTACATTAGGTAATTATACTTAACCAATTTCCACAAATGATTATCCTTAATTAATTAATCAAATTAATTATCTTAATTAATTATCTCATAATCATTAGTTAATGATCTTTTAAACACATTCATTAACTCTTCCTTAATTACTTATACTAAGCAATTATCCCTTTGACTACTAATCATTAATTAATTAACTCTTGTTATTTTTAATAAGTGATTAACTTTTAATTAATTTCACAAATTAATTATCTTTAATAAATCTCATCCTTAATTGAAGATAATTCATTTATCTTCATTAATTACTTATTAAACTTTATTAGAAAATATTTAGAAATCAATATCATAATTAAAATATATAATTTACCTTTAAACAAAACAATTATAAACAATTAACTTGTTTTAAACTTTTAAATCCTTAGAGAAAACTTAATCACTTTAATAAATTTTAAAGCTTTTTTGATAATTTTATTTTGGAAAATATGGACTCCATTTCTTTGATTTTTTTTTAAAACTTGTTAAATAATTTACTTTATAAACAAATTCATTTAAAACATACTTTTTAAACTTAACTAAACATTTACTTTAAAAACTAAATTACTTTCAAAAATTTCAATTTTAAACTTGTGTAAACATTTTCTTTTGAAAGCTATTTATTTGAATAACTATAAAACCTATTTAAATTCTTTGTTTGTATCTTAATATAAATTTTAATTTTTTGAAAACTTGTTTTAATCTACCATTAACATGAAATCTTGAGAAAAACTTAAGTTCCAAAGTTTAAACTTTGATTTCCTTGTTTTCATTTAAATCAGTATACCGTTTTCATTAATATCAAAACCCTGAACAAAGTTTATTTAAAAAATTTGAAAGCTGAACACATAAACAAAAGCACGATTTCCCCAAGCCCACCTTAACTCGTTCCCAAGTCATTCTTAGTCACCCTCTGCTTCGAGACAACACCCCATCCTCTTCGAGTAACGACCCGAGCTAGCACTTCTTCTCAAAAACCAATGATTCATCGGGAACCCAGACGTGCATAGTGCACGTGCACGACGACTCCACATCGCTCCGATCAACTATGCCCGCCTCGACACCTCACCCGCGATCCCCACTACCCTTCAGACCACCTAGATAGGAAGATCTCACCACCAAATCAAATCGAGCAGTTTGAACAACACAGACCCAAACCACATCGACCAAAAAGGGGGTATGCCACAACGAACAAGACGACTGGAATGCACGTCCCTTCAACCACAGCATCGTCATTGACCCACGTAACTATCCCAACGCTCGCGATTGAGACCGATGCGACAATGTCGTCGAGATCACCTCGTCATTCGATATGACCAAAAACCACACTAAACCCCTAGATCATCTTCCCCTAGCCTCTACAACAAACTATAAAATTTCCAACCAATTTTCCAATGATCGTCAACCCTCCAGCCATCCTCGACATCAACCCCAAGCTCCAATTCGACATAGATCGGCGGCAATTGCCGATAATCCCAAAATCACTCATCTAAGATTATCCCATCAATTCCTTATCTAAAAATCAAGATTTTTCCACCAAAATTCATGATTTAGCTCAACACATCTGATTCTAAGATCAAAAACTGAAATTACAACGATTGATTTTTACTTATATTTAGATCTTCACTATATTTTGTTATTTCTATGAAATTTACTTAATATAAAATCCTAAACTATTTTTAATATTAATACTACATGGTAATAATTATTTTCTATTCAAAGATTAAGGCTTAAAACTAAATGTTTAAAGAGAAATGGAATTAAATTTGAAATGGTTAAATCCTGACATAGAACAGAGAAGTATATTTCATGTATATAGACTTTTGTTCAGGCATTTCATTTATACAAGCATGCATTCGCATGTATCAACATAAGCAAACCATATTTCTACAAAAATCCATCACAAACATCTAAGTATAATCACAGATTTAATCTATTTTTAAGAGAAAAGGTGTACTCACTGTTAGAAACAGAGAACATAGCTTTGATGTTGAAACTTGCTTTGATCTGGAAATTGTTACAGATATAGATTTGATCTTTGAGTTTTTAAGTTGATTTGAAACTGAAGCTTGCTCCTTTGTTTTGATGTTTGATTATATTGCAACTTGAACAGGTTGAACCAGTAGGAATTTTTATTGAATTTGATTGTAGTTTTCAGTTTGATTCTCACTACTGTTTTGGGTTTACCTTTTTTAGAGAAGAAGAAAGATAGAATTTGAAAATAAAAATGTTTGAACTGAAGAAAATGAATCAGGTTTTCTCTCAAACATTTGATTAATATGATCAAATTTTTAAAGAGATATTGATGCCATTTGTTGCATATTGCTAAATCTACACATGTAACTTGCATGAATCCCTTAATTTACAAATGTAAAAACAAGAATATTTTATGCTTAAGGCCTTGACTTGAAAGTAATTATGCTTTTAAAATTATGTAATGTGAATTTATGTATATATTTATTTATATATTACTTATGTCTTAGTTATGTAATATGTTTTATTTATATTTATATATTTACAACTATCTTATTTAAAATTTAAACTTAAGTAAAAATAAAATTTAACAAATAAACAATTCCTTTAAGTGTTTTGAAAATATATAGTTAACTTTTAAATAGCTTGGAAAAGTATTAAATTGAATTAAACATAACTTTCCCCATTTTCAAAATATGTATTAAAATTTGAAATCATTTTTTTATTTGTTAAATTCAAATTAAGGCTTTCCCATTTAAAATATATACAAATATATATACATTTAAAATAAAATATATTTTAATACTAACTTTGAAAATTATTATATTGAATTTTAAAACATAACTTCAAATTACAATATATATACATACATATATATATTACAATTTGAAAACATATCTTTTATAAAATCAAAGACTTCCTAATTACAATATATATACCAATATATTTACATTATAAATATAAAGCATTTCTATTAGCTTTGAAAGATAAGTTTTACCAATTTTAAATTGTTAGAAAAGATATTAATAAATATTACCAAATTAAATATTTATAAGCTTTTAAAAGATTAAATTTTCCAATTTAATTTAAAATTGTAAAAGAAAATTATCAATCCAATTTAATTATTAATAAAGATTATTAAATTGTAATTGCCCAAAACACTACTACAAAACAGGCCATTTGCATCGGTTGTTCACCCCCCTGTTGCATCAGTTCTACAACCGATGCACATGCAACATATGTAACTGGCTTAACAGTTTTGCATCAGTTCTAAAACCGATGCAAAACGGTCCTTTTTGCATCGGTTGTTACCAACAACTGATGCAAAATACGGTTGCAACAAAGGAACATGTTGCATCGGTTGTAATGAAAACCGATGCAACAAAGGAACTTGTTTGCAGAGGTTGTTGTTGGAAACCGATGCAAACTAATCCCTCTATTATTGATTATAACAAATAATTATTGCATGCAATATTACAATAATTCAAAATTAAATTTGATAGCAAATACAAACTGAATAACATAATACCAAAATAAACATATATCAATTAAAGTGTTAATAATCTATACAAAATAATGGTTCATACGTTCATTTTTGCAGCATAATTTAGATCTTTAGTATAATCATTAAGTTGTATAGTCTTAATTCAGATCTTTAATTAGTACAACCATTAAGAAATAGTATAGTACAAACCTTAAAAACTTCATGGAATCTTGAAAACCCAAATTTTTAGGCTTCAGCTCAAAACCATATGCTGCATTTCTTTTTTTGCAATGTCAACTTGAACCTGGGAAAACAAGAAATAAACATGTGAATTAGTCATGCGCACTTATTCCTAAGAAACTATTCTACGAGGAATAGCTATTCAATAATACTGCAAAAATACTGCTTATTTTTGGAAAAGTTTTTAAGTATTAGATACTAGAATGGATCAAACCAAAATGATTGAAGTAGAGAACATTAATTGGAGATCGAGACTGTGTTTTAAGATGTGCACACAAATACCGGTCACGCAACAGTTTTTTATCTTTATCAATGTTTTATTATATATACGCTGAAATATACGCAAAAAAAAGTATGAAAACCAATCGTGCTTGCTAACTTAATTCATGAATTGTCACATTTGGATAAATAAATAAGCAAAGAAATAAAATTCAGTTTGTAACTTTTGCAAATCTATGCAAACTTTATAATCCACTAAACATATAAATCTATTAGATGAACTCACCCAATCGAGAACCATTCCTTTCTGAATAGCCCCATTTTCGGAACTCAAATTCCTTGGCCCAACAATAAGTTCCAACAAAAGAATTCCAAATCCAAAGACGTCGGTCTTTTCAGATGACTGCCTAGTAGATAAATATTCGGAGCAATGTGTCATATAGTTCCTCTAACAGCAGTTGTAACATGAATGTCCCTTCTATCGAGAAGTTTTGCCAAACCAAAATCGCCAACATCCCTTCAAAATTATCATCAAGTAGTATGTTGGCTGCTTTAATATCTCTGTGAATTATTTTAGGGTTACATTGCTTGTGTAGGTATAATAGCCCTCGAGCAGCACCTAATGCTATTCTCATATGCTTGTTCTAGTCTAGAGTTGGCTTTTCTTGATGATGATCTGTGAATAATAGGATTATTTCAATTTTAAGTTGTAACCATATGTTTACGTCTAAACTCTGGCAGTCCATGACTTCTATGTGAACTAAATTTAATTCATGCTTTGTATTTGACTACTCATGTAATTTAGGTGATGTTTAAAACTTTATGTTCCGTAGGATTTCTATTTTTCCTTTATAGGACTTTCTGACAATGCATGTAAGATTTACTCAAGGAAGACGATACAGAACAATTTTAAAAAACAAAGCCTGGCATTGTTCATTAACTTCAAATCCTAGCACTTTTATGGTATGTTTAAATGATTCCAGTTACATTAATATTTCCATATCTTCATTGGTTCTTGACTGATTATCAGGCAAATAGAAAAAAGAGTTAATCACTCTTGATGCGGCATGTAACAAGCATACAATCGTATTAACATACGCAAACACAAATGTTGTCATACAAAGACATTAGCATTGACATACGAACATCAAAGTTGTCAAACATAAACAAACTAACAATAAGAAAATATTCAAGTATTAAAAGTAAAGCATTGCCCACTTTAGAGTAAGCACAATATTTTTCTACCTTACCACTATTTTCAGTCTTTCTCATGCTAAATTTTTTTATCACCTATTTTTAAACTAATATTAAGTTGTAACCATATGGCAGATCATTTTCACAGTTTCCAACTTTTACTCATTCATAAAGAACCGCGGTTCAAACAGGGAAAATGAACTGTTGAACCGCTAGTTCGAATGTTCGATTTGGGTTGTATACGACTAAGGTTTGATTGAGTTTTGGATTGAAGGTGTTATTGTACACGATTATTCGAGATCAGATCGCAGTTACGTCCGGTTATGGAAACACCCTTCTCTACACTGAGCTTAGCTAAGGCTAGGTATGAATATTTCCTAAGCTCTTTGTACAAATAGATATATGACACATGCTTATAAACAGAAACTGGAGTTCTTTATTCAACTATTATCTAACAATAAGAAGCTACCAAAGTCGTCACAGTTGGCCCTATTATAAAGAATGAGCATGTATTGGCATAATGAAAAGCAAGGAAAATGTGATTTTTGACTTTGTACTGTTCTACATGGAAATTCTATGAATTTTCAGTGATAACCCCACAATTAAACAACTAAAGAGGCCCAAGCATTTTCAGTGAACGCTCAAATTTGAAAGTTTCAACATTTCTTGACACGCTTAGAAGAACTGCCTGTAGCAACCATGATTATCAATGACAGTATCGAAGGTAGTCAAAAATTCCGGTTGTCAATTTAGTTCAGATCATTATGAATGTTAGAAATTTCGGTTTCATTTCAAAAAAAATTGAAGGTTCCGTTTTAATTCCAGTTTTTGAACATTTGAAACAGTATATAAAAACAAACATTTAAGTTGAGACATAAAATAAAAATGATCTTAAAAAATTAAATTCAAAATAAGGTATGACACAAAATAGTAAACTGTTAAAATAGAGAATTCACATGGCATATCCTAACCAGTTGAGACAAAAGACAAGGATAGTGATGATCTGCATATGTAGTTGTAGTTCAAGCGGAAGAGAACAATTTATATAGTAATGTTTTTTGGTTCATTTTTTTAGACTAATTTCTATCAAGATCTCAACATAGAAAAGTTGGACTATTAAAATGGAGAAAGTTTTTAAGAAATGGTATTTGCATCTTTATTAATAGTAGTAATAGTATTTTAATATGTTGGTCCAACTGAAAACTTTCCAAATGCTCTTCCAAAATGTAGATGAAGTCACGAGTTTGAGTCTCAATCGCCTTGAAATTTAACATTTAATTTCAATTGGAAACATACAAATGAGATTATGAGTTCGTATCTCAATCTCAATAAAAAATGGCTTTTTCTTCTTACATTATTCAACTTATGTCTATAAACCTATATACAAAACTAGAAATTTATGATTTGAGATCATATCATTTTTCAAAGATATTTTTATACGCATGTGCATTGCAAGTGCGAAAGAGCATGTATTCTGTAAAGTAGCAGGTGATAACTTGAACAATATATAATTGGTGGATTGAGATGAAATTCTTAGCAGTTGCTTGATATAAATAATAGGTATTTCTTAAATGTAAACTAGTTGATGAAAACAAAACAAACATCTAAGACAATCGACGACACTACCATTTGGCATATAAGGATACACTAGTAATCTTTCATCCAATGTCATGCAGAACCCATATATGCGCGGTAAGTTTTTGTGTAAAGCTAATCCAATCATCTCTACTTCTTTCTGGAACTAAACTTCTCCAGCAAAATTTGGATCTTTTAAACTTTTAACAGCAATTGAAGTATCGTTTTTTAGACGACCTTTATAAACTACTCCAAATCCACCATGACCTAGGATGTTCCTAGAATGGAAGCTATCAGTTGCATTTTGTAGCTCTTTAAAAGAGAATCTCTTCAGATGGACCATTTCAAAGTTGTAATCATGAACTGCCGAAAAGTAAGCAATTTGTCAGAAGTAGAAAATAAATTTTCAGAATATTGATATGGTTCATATTATTAACATCATACCATCAGATGAAAACAGAAAATGCCATCTAAAAAATGGAGCCAGCAGAAGATGAGTATTAAAGATATCAATAAAGCACCAGCCACACTAATAGATGTAGCAATAGCTATTTCATGGTTATTAGAATTTCCTGCTGTCACAATTTCTGAAATTTGATAGAAATCAGCAACTTCAATGGATAAATAGCGAACAAAAGTTTGAAATTCGGTTGTACCAACTGATAATTTACCTTTTGGAGTGAAGGAAACTTCTGTACAACCATGCAGAGTTGAAGTACAGAGAAACAAATTTCCTGCAACCTGCTAAAATCTATGCAATTGGGAAGATCTAAGGAAGAAAGAGCTAAGAGACCGTGTTTGAGATCTTGGATTATGTAAAGGTGCGAAGACAATTCAAGAATAACTGTAATTTGATTACAGTGAACTAAGATTTGGGATTTGAAAGCATGTGAATCTGGAGGTGAAGTATGAGGAGTTGCGTATGTGGATTAGGGGTTGGATTTGGAATTTAGGCTTAAGGAAAGATGGGAAGCGGGAAACCAAAATAAGAGGGCGGCAAACAACAATTGGCATCGGCTACAAAAAAATTAATGCAAATAAAGGTAGTTGCACTGGTTGTAAATAAAACTGATGCAACTAACACTATTTGCATCGGTGTGTTTCCTTCGGTTGTTGACGATAACCGATGCAAATTATATTTTTGTACTATCTACTGCTGTGACAACCCGGAATTTATTAGCAATATCAATTTAACAATCTGCATTAAATATTAAATTGATTTGATATATCTTTATTAATTAAACTTGAATTGATTCTTTTCTTTTAATAAATATTTAATTGGAAAATTTTATCTGTTAAAAATTAATTGTTTGTTTTCTTATTTATATATGTATATATTTGTATACATTGCAAATAGATGAGATTTTGTTTTAAAGTTCAACTAATAAATTATGTTTTAGATCCTAATATATATTTTAGTGAATTAGAAATTATGATTTATTTAATATAAACTTTTCAAAGTTAAATAAATAAATAAATATAGGATTTTAAATACTTAAGATAATTGCTTAAATAGTTTGATGCTTATTTTAAATTAAGTTTAAATTTTAAATTTACTAACAAAAGAATTTGTTTTCTTTTCTTTTAGGATAGCTTGATTAAAATATGGATTTAAAAATATATATGAGTTTTAATATAATTTTGTAAAACAATACATTAACATACATTAATAAAATATGTAGCTTAAAATAAAAAGATGATTTATTCTATCTATCTTTTCAAATTGATCATGTGTTTTATAAAATAAATAAAATAAAGATGTACATATAGGGATACAAGATCTTAAGTAATAAGTTAAACATAGAAATAAAATAAAATATACATGAAGCTATTGATTATAAGTGAAAATACTGTATATAATAAGTTAAAATAAGAAATAAACATATTGGATAAATTTATAGAACTTCACATACATTTCAAATACAATAACAAGACAACAATTAAAACTGGAAACAAAAGAATTTTCAAAGTTGGAAACCAACATAAGCAAACTGCAGCATATATGTATATGTTTAAAGCACCAACACAAATGTATCAGATTGTACAAAGGGAAATAAATAATATCTAGAAGCAAATGACAGTAATAAGAATATACTTGTTATACAAACAAGTAAGAATCAGTGTGCAGGCCAAATTGATTAAAACAAAGCAAATGATAGTAACAAAAATGTGTGCTGACAAAATTGAATAAAACAAAATAAAGACAGCAACAAAAACTCATGTACAAAAATTGGTCAGCAAAGCATAATAAGTATAAATCATTATGAACACATTTAGTACAAACCCAAAATTTCTACAGCTGATATTCTGTTTATATATTAACATAAATGTGTTCAAACAGAGATTTGCAAGTATGAAATGAATGAAAACATATTAGTGCAACAAAGCCGCAGTATCTTTATACAAACATTTGTGTCAGTAAATATGGATTGTGTTAACATAAGTAAAGGCATAAACATTTATTAGCCATCTTCATATCTAAAACAAAACAAAATCTAAATATGTGCAGGCAGTAATAAAAAAATTGTATATATGAAGCTTGTGAAGGAAGACATTATTAAGTATCTTTAAGCTAACAAACAAAAGTCATTAATGAAAATCTTTTTAGTACATTGAGTATTTCATTTCAGCCTCCATCTAAAATATCTCTGGTTTAAAATCTGTACAAACAAGATTGTAGGCTATATTGTCACTATTTCATGAAACATAATAATAAACCTGTCTACATATACCCTGTACAAATCCTTTGCTTAATCCCTGTCTTCTTTCTTTTATTTATACCTTAGACTTACCCTTCTAATTCGATCATACAAACTAAAATATGAAATAAAACTATTTCAAACTTAAACAAAATTCAAGAAGCAAAGCAAAATGAAGTTTCAGTTGTATTCAAGCATGTTGCTTAATCAAGGAGCAACTATTCTTCCCTGCAAATTGGTGAGTAACACATTTAAGATTTACTTAAGTTTTAAATTCTGATGCATGCCAATATTTGAATGTTTAAATAAATTGTGTGAACATTTATATATTCATTTTTCTCTGGATATTGGTGAGATGAAATTCTGCATATCCCAAGCCTGCAAAATCAAATGTTTTCTTATAAACTTGTTGTGTTTTCTATTTGCTGTGAGTAACTCATTTTTATAAGGAATTAAAGGTATAAATTAGTTGAAGTTACTGCAGTGATAAATATTGTATTATAGAGTATGGTTGTGTGTTTATATTTCTGAATTCCTGAAGTATGATTGTGTGCAGGTATTTAAACTTAGTATATTCTCTGTTTCCAGTTTTGTTCTTTTAAATTCAAAACTCTTTAAATAAATCCTTGTTTAGCTCTAAGATTTAAAGGAAATCTGTAAGTTTCATTTCTATATTAGTTTAAGATTTCACTTAAAACAAAGTAATAATTATATGACTCTGGAAACAGAAAAAGGAAAAATAGAACTGAGCATCTCAATAACATCAAAAATTTGAATATCTTGTTTTATCAATTCAGGTACATAAATCGAATAGTTAAATCAAATTATGATTTTTAAAATTAATATGGTGATTTTTAGTGAAGGGGGTAAGGTGTAGTTTGAGATCATCCATTTTGGGCATTTTAAGTTGCCGTGGACGATCAAATGGATTTGGAAGGCCGAGCCTTTGACTGGTGGTAGAGGAGGCTGCCGTGGAGCTAGGAAAAATAGGGGATGGCGGCGCAATGGGTAGTGGAAGCGTCGGCGGGGGTTCCATGTTTTTAAACCTAAATTTTTTACTGTGTTAGAATTTTTATCACCGCGACCATTGCAAGGGCGCGAGTGGCACGTGGCTTTGAGGGGAGGTAGAGAGGAGATGAACAATGACTCGGCCGGAGTTTGGTGGCCTCTGGGGGTCGGAGCACCGCGTGCGTGGCGTTGACAGGCATGGAGGGGTGAGTGGGTTTGTTTTTCCAGGTTTCGTTTTCCTTTTATTTGTTTTTGCGCGCCTGAGAAACTCGAAGCAAGCTACGGGTTTTCTCGAGGGAACTTCGTTTATTACTCGAAGAAACGCAGGGGGTGCTCAGGTAGTATTTGTTCAGTGTTTTTTTTGTAAAACCTGTAACAGTTTTTTTTACAGACTTGAGATTTTGTTTTAAATTTAAAACAAAGTCAAACCCCGTTTTAAACAAGTTTAAATACTGAATTTAAGTTAGTTTTGAAATAAAGTTGAAAATAATAAGTTCCATAATTTAAATTATTTTAAAAAGTGCTTAATGATTAGGTATATTCAAAAAGAGTTGAATCTCAAAAAAATGAAATATAAATTGTTAAGAAAGATTCAAACAAGTTACTCCAAAAATCGATAACAAGAACATAGATTTGAAATTCTAGATTTGGAAATAAAAGAAAGTTTTATAAATTAAATTGATTCAAATAAGTTTAATGCCATTGAATAAGTAAGTTTAAAGGGGTTTATTTAGAAAGTAAATTGAAATACATGTTTTTAAAACATGTTGAAAGTGAAAATTTAAATCAATAATAGAATAGTACCTTAAGTAATGAAAGCTTAGAATTTATATACATCAACTCTTAAGTTAATTAAGTAAGAATAATTAATGATGGATATTAATTAATTTAGTAATTATAGGTTTAAAAGTAGTAATTAAAGTTAATTAATGAATTAATTAACTAATATGAGATTAAGAACCATAAATTAGATATTTACTTAAATTAATAAATTTTTATGGTTAATCAAACTTATAACTAATAATGATTGACCAAGTTAATTATTTTACAAAATAATAATTAAATAAGTGTTAATGAAGGTCATTAACTAGACTTATTTATAATTAATTAATGTAATTGATTTTTAATAAATTAATTGGATTAATTAATACAATAATAATCATTGTATTAGTTTAAATGTAATTATTTATTTGGAAAGTAATTAAGAAATTAATTACTTATTAGTTGCATAAATTGATTTGAGTTAATTAATTTAGTTTAATTAACTGATATTTTGGAATTAAATTACTTAGAGAAGTAATTGATGGATAATTACTGGAGGTAATTAACTGGATGATGTTTGTTAATAGAAGTAATTGGAGTATAATTACTTGAAATTAATCAAGGGATTAATTAAGCTTGTTATTGGGATGTAATTAATTAAGAACGATTAATTACTGTATGTTATTAATCAAGAGGATTAATATTTGTGATTTGAAGATTTGTATTCTTAATGTAATTAACAAATGCAATGTAATTTAGAAATTAATTTATTTAGGAGGAATAAATCAACAAGATAAATAAATCGATATAAATGTAATTACTTAATGGGTTTATTCAAGATTAATTTCTGTAAATGAATTAAGGAAAACTACTGGAATGCAGTCAAGTATACTTAAATCAAAGATGATTAATTTGTAAATATATATAAGTAATGGATAATAAGATTTAAATTAATCACTTAATTAATTTTAGAAATCAATTGATGATTTGGTATGTGTAATTACATAGTGTAATTAATGAAGCATAATTACTTAGGATAGTAATTAGATAATAATTACTTGATGGAATAAATACAAGATGATTTGTAAGTGGAGTAATTTGGGTAATTAATCAAGGAATTAATTTATGGGAATAATTGATCATGGAATGATTAATTAGTAACTAAGGATAGATAATTACTGGTTTGTTATTAATCAAGGGGTGATTAATAATTGTGTTTAAGTAAAGATTAATCACTTAATTAATTTAAATAAGTAATTTAATATAAATTGAAGATCATTAATTAATATAATTAATGATGTAATTAAGAATTGTTAATTAAGGAATAATTAATTAGGGAAGTAATTAAATGTTAACTGCTATAAATGATTTAGAATAATTCATTTAAGAAATAAATTAAACAATTATTAATTACTTTGATTTATAATTAATTAATAATTGTGAGAGCAGGATTTATGGAATGAGTATTTAATTTATTTTAAATTAATTAAAGATGGAAGTGGTCAATTTAATTCATTTTAAATTCATTATATATTGTGATTCATAAATCATTGCTTATGGATGATATTGATATTTCATAGTTTGATTGTGATCTTAGAGATGAGATGAGTAATATCTATGTGATATGGATGTATAGTTTAAGTAGGATAATATTTAATTATCTGTTTGGATGATGATATTAATTATCTGTTTATGATGATGTGATTATCTATTATGAGATGTGAATTATCTATCTGTGTGTATATTGATAATATTGAATTCACGATTAAGACTAAATAGACAACTTGGCCTTAAAAGACACGTGTTGGATTTCGATGAGACCGGGATCGGGTTTCCTTATTTGGAACATCCAAAAACCACATCGATTCCAAATTAACGATAGGTCGTGAACCCGAAGTGAAGATGAAGATTCAGAATGCAAGGGTTATCGTCGTTAACTCTGAGGGTGATTCCAAAACGAGTGTAACGAGATGATGCCTTCGGTTTCTTTCGAACCCGGAACGAACTTGTATGGATTGAATGCTTTCAACACATCGTCAGGCGGACGATGAGCATTCTAAGAAATATGTTCTATAAAGGTAATCGTAACCTCATGCCTCATCAACCGGGAATGGCTAAAACAGGGGAGGTGCAGCAAGGTTAGGTGGGTCATGCCCAAGCAGGACAGGATTTTCCCCTGTCTAGATGTCCCTTTTTATTCGGCTGTGTGGGCGGTTGGATGTACACCAATTGCGGGGTTATCTTGTTCGGGACTGTTCAGTAAGGAATGGTTCTGGCTTTGTGTTGTAGGGGGTCGGGAGTGATCCTCGGTACGTTGATCTAGGCCACGTACTGTGACGGGTGGTACCCAGTAGCCCTGCCATTGTATGGAATCCACAATCCAATAAGTGCCAACGGTTTTGATTGTATTACCCACTTTTGTGGCTGGTAGCTGGAATTTAATGAATGTAACAATTTCGGCTATTTTCTATTTACTTGAAAACCCTAGACCTATTATAATATCACTGGATTTCCTATCAAATGTTTTGGTTAGCGTAAGGTAAAAACTTTTCCATGTTTATGTGTGGGAAGTCTTACGTGATACCTTTGTTTTCAAAGGATTTTTTCAAAATTAAGCAACTTTAACCTGTTACTCATACCAGACCCATGTCTGACCCGAAGTTTTTTTTTCCATAAACTCTCGGGTACCCAAATTTTTACGGGTAGCCAAGGGATTCAGGTTAGCTTTGACGAATTCTGGAGGAGCAATGGAGCAGGAGGCTTCAGCGCTATAGATATAGATATATAGTTCCGCTGTATCTCTGAGTCTTATTGTTTGAGTTGTATGGTGTATTGTGTTGTATTAACTGGACAGGTGTTTATAACTGTCTAATATGTGATGTACTATATGTATCACTTTGATTTATGTTATATATTATGTAAATACTTATGTGATTAATATATTTTATTCGTTCCGCTGTGAGATTCTGATGTTGTTGTTCTTTCTTCTCTATCTTTTCTATTTTCTCACCCTTTTCTTTCTTAATAACGATACTTCTTCCTGCGCGTAGGAAGTGGGGTCGTTACAGTGGTATCAGAGCGCTAGGTTGAGTGAATACCTAGGCTCTTGAGTGATTTCTTTCCTGAGAGAGCATATTTGTAATTTTGATATATATATATATATATATATATATATATATATTTCTATCTATTTGTTGGATTACTTGTTCGGGTTTTCCAATATAAGTATAAGGGTAGATTGAGTAGTGGTGTGTGAACACGACTACCTGTGGTTGGAAGTATATCTGACGAGACTGTAGACCTAATACCGTCTCGAGTAAATTTGTGGTGTAAGGATTTCACCTAATCTCTGGAGGAAACCTGTTGAGATTTGGAGTCCATTTTTGTTGTACAAGGTTGGATGAGTAGAAATTGGATTTTTGTCAGTTGAGCAGAAGCTAGAATATTATTTTGGAACCTCAAGAAGTAGTAGTTGTGTGTTGAGATGCAGTAGCGATGGATTGTTTCCGAAGAAGTTCTCAAAGATCTTTGGATAAGGAAGGGTGTCTGCATTAGTTTCGAGGTTGAGTTCAGCTGAATGTTGTATTTGACTTTGAGGCCTGAGTTTTCCGAGGAATGTTGGATTAAGATTTTTTTTTTTGAGCATCAGTAGCAGTGTTGCAGCTCAGATTGTTCTGCAGGCACGCGAGAAGGTCATTTATCAGCAGTTCTTTAGAGGTGAAGTTCAGAGGCAGTTTGTGAATCCATTTCTTCAATGGATTGGCTAGATAAGTTTAAGCTATTCAGATTGGTAAGGAGAGTACAGTTTTCTTTGGATATTAGCCTGGGTTGATCGCAAAAGTGACTTGCGATAGTTAAGTACTCTCTGGGATGGCAGAAATTCTTCTGGATATCTTTGAAGAGGTCGGTGGGTTGCCTTAGCATCTGAGGAGTTGAGTTTGGTATCGACTGGATTTCAGAAGTAGTGTTGATGGTTCAGCTTAGTAATAGAATGGTTTCTAGAGAGAGGAATTGGCAAAGCGGCTCAGATTTTGAAGGAATTTCTGAGTTTTATTTTGGATCTGTTGAATCAAATTTTTATAATGTGTTGTCCAGTTTATGCTTATGTGTATCATTAGCATTTTCATCTACCCTGATCAGAGTTGTGCAGCGGAAGCAGTTGGAAGTGCATCTGTTTTTCTTTTCTGGAAAAGAGAAATTGTTTTCTACTGAGGATAGAAAAGGTTGAGTTCTTGGTTTTGGTTGGTTTTGAGAAAATTATTCTACTGGATTGTTTTTGGATTCAGATTGTTTTAGGAGTTATCAGCGAAGGTTGAGCTGATCAGTAGGTTGAAGGCAGCTTTGGATTGTCAGAAGTATTTGGTGAATATGAGACGAAGGAATTTGGATTTTGAAGTCGGAGATTTGATTTTGTATGAATTTTCTCTGATTCAAAGGAGCTCTGTAGATTAGTAGTATAGACTGTTTGGATTCTATAGATCGAGTATTCTGGTACTATACTGGGAAACTCTAGGGAACTCTATCCAGAATTTTGTATGGATAGTTAGCTTTGTTGATGAAGTAGATTGGTTGTGATGGTTGTTAGCATGTGATTGATATATGCTTATGGCTTAAAATTAATTAAAATCTTAAATATATTATTAAATTACCTTTGCTTTTAAATTTCGGGGACGAAATTCTTTTAAGGGGGAAGGAATGTGGCAACCCGGAATTTTCTAGCAATATCAATTTAACAATCTGCATTAAATATTAAATTGATTTGATATATCTTTATTAATTAAACTTGAATTGATGCTTTTCTTTTAATAAATATTTAATTGGAAAATTTTATCTGTTAAAAATTAATTGTTTGTTTTCTTATTTATATATGTATATATTTGTATACATTGCAAACATATGAGATTTTGTTTTAAAGTTCAACTAATAAATTATGTTTTAAATCCTAATATATATTTTAGTGAATTAGAAATTATGATTTATTTAATATAAACTTTTCAAAGTTAAATAAATAAATAAATATAGGATTTTAAATACTTAAGATAATTGCTTAAATAGTTTGATGCTTATTTTAACTTAAGTTTAAATTTTAAATTTACTAACAAAAAGATTTGTTTTCTTTTCTTTTAGGATAGCTTGATTAAAATATGGATTTAAAAATATATATGAGTTTTAATATAATTTTGTAAAACAATACATTAACATACATTAATAAAATATGTAGCTTAAAATAAAAAGATGATTTATTCTATCTATCTTTTCAAATTGATCATGTGTTTTATAAAATAAATAAAATAAAGATGTACATATAGGGATACAAGATCTTAAGTAATAAGTTAAACATAGAAATAAAATAAAATATACATGAAGCTATTGATTATAAGTGAAAATACTGTATATAATAAGTTAAAATAAAAATAAACATATTGGATAAATTTATAGAACTTCACATACATTTCAAATACAATAACATGACAACAATTAAAACTGGAAACAAAAGAATTTTCAAAGTTGGAAACCAACATAAGCAAACTGCAGCATATATGTATATGTTTAAAGCACCAACACAAATGTATCAGATTGTACAAAGGGAACTAAATAATATCTAGAAGTAAATGACAGTAATAAGAATATACATGTTATACAAACAAGTAAGAATCAGTGTGCAGGCCAAATTGATTAAAACAAAGCAAATGATAGTAACAAAAATGTGTGCAAGCCAAATTGAATAAAACAAAATAAAGACAGTAACAAAAACTCTTGTACAAAAATTGGTCAGCAAAGCATAATAAGTATAAATCATTATGAACACATTTAGTACAAACCCAAAATTTCTACAGCTGACATTCTGTTTATATATTAACATAAATATGTTCAAACAGAGATTTGCAAGTATGAAATGAATGAAAACATATTAGTGCAACAAAGCTGCAGAATCTTTATACAAACATTTGTGTCAGTAAATATGGATTGTGTTAACATAAGTAAAGGCATAAACATTTATTAGCCATCTTCATATCTAAAACAAAACAAAATCTAAATATGTGCAGGCAGTAATAAAAAAAAATTGTATATATGAAGCTTGTGAAGGAAGACATTATTAAGTATCTTTAAGCTAACAAACAAAAGTCATTAATGAAAATCTTTTTAGTACATTGAGTATTTCATTTCAGCCTCCATCTAAAATATCTCTGGTTTAAAATCTGTACAAACAAGATTGTAGGCTATATTGTCACTATTTCATGAAACATAATAATAAACCTGTCTACATATACCCTGTACAAATCCTTTGCTTAATCCCTGTCTTCTTTCTTTTATTTATACCTTAGACTTACCCTTCTAATTCGATCATACAAACTAAAATATGAAATAAAACTATTTCAAACTTAAACAAAATTCAAGAAGCAAAGCAAAATGAAGTTTCAGTTGTATTCAAGCATGTTGCTTAATCAAGGAGCAACTGTTCTTCTCTGCAAATTGGTGAGTAACACATTTAAGATTTACTTAATTTTTAAATTCTGATGCATGCCAATATTTGAATGTTTAAATAAATTGTGTGAACATTTATATATTCATTTTTCTCTGGATATTGGTGAGATGAAATTCTGCATATCCCAAGCCTGCAAAATCAAACTGTTTTCTTATAAACTTGTTGTGTTTTCTATTTGCTGTGAGTAACTCATTTTTATAAGGAATTAAAGGTATAAATTAGTTGAAGTTACTGCAGTGATAAATATTGTATTATAGAGTATGGTTGTGTGTTTATATTTCTGAATTCCTGAAGTATGATTGTGTGCAGGTATTTAAACTTAGTATATTCTCTGTTTCCAGTTTTGTTCTTTTAAATTCAAAACTCTTTAAATAAATCCTTGTTTAGCTCTAAGATTTAAAGGAAATATGTAAGTTTCATTTCTATATTAGTTTAAGATTTCACTTAAACCAAAGTAATAATTATATGACTCTGGAAACAGAAAAAGGAAAAATAGAACTGAGCATCTCAATAACATCAAAAATTTGAATATCTTGTTTTATCAATTCAGGTACATAAATCGAATAGTTGAATCAAATTATGATTTTTAAAATTAATATGGTGATTTTTAGTGAAGGGGGTAAGGTGTAGTTTGAGATCATCCATTTTGGGCATTTTAAGTTGCCGTCGACGATCAAGTGGATTTGGAAGGCCGAGCCTTTGACTGGTGGTAGAGGAGGCTGCCGTGGAGCTAGGAAAAATAGGGGATGGTGGCGCAATGGGTAGTGGAAGCGTCGGCGGGGGTTCCATGTTTTTAAACCTAAATTTTTTACTGTGTTAGAATTTTTATCACCGCGACCATTGCAAGGGCGCGAGTGGCACGTGGCTTTGAGGGGAGGTAGAGAGGAGATGAACGATGACTCGGCCGGAGTTTGGTGGCCTCTGGGGGTAGGAGCAGCGCGTGCGTGGCGTTGACAGGCATGGAGGGGTGAGTGGGTTTGTTTTTCCAGGTTTCGTTTTCCTTTTATTTGTTTTTCCGCGCCTGAGAAACTCGAAGCAAGCTACGGGTTTTCTCGAGGGAACTTCGTTTATTACTCGAAGAAACGCAGGGGGTGCTCGGGTAGTATTTGTTCAGTGTTTTTTTTATACAACCCGTAACAGTTTTTTTACAGACTTGAGATTTTGTTTTAAATTTAAAACAAAGCCAAACCCCGTTTTAAACAAGTTTAAATACTGAATTTAAGTTAGTTTTGAAATAAAGTTGAAAATAATAAGTTCCATAATTTAAATTATTTTAAAAAGTGCTTAATGATTAGGTGTATTCAAAAAGAGTTGAATCTCAAAAAAATGAAATATAAATTGTTAAGAAAGATTCAAACAAGTTACTCCAAAAATCGATAACAAGAACATAGATTTGAAATTCTAGATTTGGAAATAAAAGAAAGTTTTATAAATTAAATTGATTCAAATAAGTTTAATGCCATTGAATAAGTAAGTTTAAAGGGGTTTATTTAGAAAGTAAATTGAAATACATGTTTTTAAAACATGTTGAAAGTGAAAATTTAAATCAATAATAGAATAGTACCTTAAGTAATGAAAACTTAGAATTTATATACATCAACTCTTAAGTTAATTAAGTAAGAAAAATTAATGATGGATATTAATTAATTTAGTAATTATAGGTTTAAAAGTAGTAATTAAAGTTAATTAATGAATTAATTAACTAATATGAGATTAAGAACAATAAATTAGATATTTACTTAAATTAATAAATTTTTATGGTTAATCAAACTTATAACTAATAATGATTAACCAAGTTAATTATTTTACAAAATAATAATTAAATAAGTGTTAATGAAGGTCATTAACTAGACTTATTTATAATTAATTAATGTAATTGATTTTTAATAAATTAATTGGATTAATTAATACAATAATAATCATTGTATTAGTTTAAATGTAATTATTTGTTTGAAAAGTAATTAAGAAATTAATTACTTTTTAGTTGTGTAAATTGATTTGAGTTAATTAATTTAGTTTAATTAACTGATATTTTGGAATTAAATTACTTAGAGAAGTAATTGATGGATAATTACTGGAGGTAATTAACTGGATGATGTTTGTTAATAGAAGTAATTGGAGTATAATTACTTGAAATTAATCAAGGGATTAATTAAGCTTGTTATTGGGATGTAATTAATTAATAACGATTAATTACTGTATGTTATTAATCAAGAGGATTAATATTTGTGATTTGAAGATTTGTATTCTTAATGTAATTAACAAATGCAATGTAATTTAGAAATTGATTTATTTAGAAGTAATAAATCAACAAGATAAATAAATCGATATAAATGTAATTACTTAATGGGTTTATTCAAGATTAATTTCTATAAATGAATTAAGGAAAACTACTGGAATGCAGTCAAGTATACTTAAATCAAAGATGATTAATTTGTAAATATATATAAGTAATGGATAATAAGATTTAAATTAATCACTTAATTAATTTTAGAAATCATTTGATGATTTGGTATGTGTAATTACGTAGTGTAATTAATGGAGCATAATTACTTAGGATAGTAATTAGATAATAATTAATTGATGGAATAAATACAAGATGATTTGTAAGTGGAAGAATTTGGGTAATTAATCAAGGAATTAATTTATGGGAATAATTAATCATGGAATGATTAATTAGTAATTAAGGATAGATAATTACTGGTTTGTTATTAATCAAGGGGTGATTAATAATTGTGTTTAAGTAAAGATTATTCACTTAATTAATTTAAATAAGTAATTTAATATAAATTGAAGATCATTAATTAATATAATTAATGATGTAATTAAGAATTGTTAATTAAGGAATAATTAATTAGGGAATTAATTAAATGTTAACTGCTATAAATGATTTAGAATAATTCATTTAAGAAATAAATTAAACAATTATTAATTACTTTGATTTATAATTAATTAATAATTGTGAGAGCAGGATTTATGGAATGAGTATTTAATTTATTTTAAATTAATTAAAGATGGAAGTGGTTAATTTAATTCATTTTAAATTCATTATATATTATGATTCATAAATCATTGCTTATGAATGATATTGATATTTCATTGTTTGATTGTGATCTCAGAGATGACATGAGTAATATCTATGTGATATGGATGTATAGTTTAAGTAGGATAATATTTAATTATCTGTTTGGATGATGATATTAATTATCTGTTTATGATGATGTGATTATCTATTATGAGATGTGAATTATCTACCTGTGTGTATATTGATAATATTGAATTCACGATTAAGACTAAATAGACAACTTGGCCTTAAAAGACATGTGTTGGATTTCGATGAGACCGGGATCGGGTTTCCTTATTTGGAATATCCGAAAACCAGATCGATTCCAAATTAATGATAGGTCGTGAATCCAAAGTGAAGATGAAGATTCAGAATGCAAGGGTTATCGTCATTAACTCTGAGGGTGATTCCAAAACGAGTGTAACGAGATGATGCCTTCGGTTTCGTTCGAACCCGGAACGAACTTGTATGGATTGAATGCTTTCAACACATCGTCAGGCGGACGATGAGCATTCTAAGAAATATGTTCTATAAAGGTAATCGTAACCTCAAGCCTCATCAACCGGGAATGGCTAAAACAGGGGAGGTGCAGCAAGGTTAGGTGGGTCATGCCCAAGCAGGACAAGATTTTCCCCTGTCTAGATGTCCCTTTTTATTCGGCTGTGTGGGCGGTTGGATGTACACCAACTACGGGGTTATCTTGTTCGGGACTGTTCAGTAAGGAATGGTTCTGGCCTTGTGTTGCAGGGGGTCGGGAGTGATCCTCGGGACGTTGATCTAGGCCACGTACTGTGACGGGCGGTACCCCAGTAGCCCTGCCATTGTATGGAATCCACAATCCAATAAGTGCCAACGGTTTTGATTGTATTACCCACTTTTGTGGCTAGTAGCTGGAATTTAATGAATGTAACAATTTCGGCTATTTTCTATTACTTGAAAACCCTAGACCTATTATAATATCACTGGATTTCCTATCAAATGTTTTGGTTAGCGTAAGGTAAAAACTTTTCCATGTTTATGTGTGGGAAGTCTTACGTGATACCTTTGTTTTCAAAGGATTTTTCAAAATTAAGCAACTTTAACCTGTTACTCATACCAGACCCATGTCTGACCCGAAGTTTATATTTTTTCCATAAACTCTCGGGTACCCAAATTTTTACGAGTAGCTAAGGGATTCAGGTTAGCTTTGACGAATTCTGGAGGAGCAATGGAGCAGGAGGCTTCAGCGCTATAGATATAGATATATAGTTCCGCTGTATCTCTGAGTCTTATTGTTTGAGTTGTATGGTGTATTGTGTTGTATTAACTGGACATGTATTTATAACTGTCTAGTATGTGATGTACTATATGTATCACTTTGATTTATGTTATATATTATGTAAATACTTATGTGATTAATATATTTTATTCATTCCGCCGTGTGATTCTGATGTTGTTGTTCTTTCTTCTCTATCTTTTCTATTTTCTCACCCTTTTCTTTCTTAATAACGATACTTCTTCCTGGGCGTAGGAAGTGGGGTCGTTACAACTGCTTTTCACATACCAAATGCATCGGTTGTTAAAACGTAATCGATGCAAATACTTCTATTTGCATCGGTTGTGGTAACAACCGATGCAAATGAGGAAAAGCAACATGCGTATTTTGTACTAGTGAAATTCCGGGTTATCACAAAAGCGCCCTTTCAAAAGCATTGCTTCGAAAGTTGAAGGTGGTAGTAGAGGTTTCAAACCCTTCGAAAGCTTCATTTAAAAACAAAAGGCGACAACCTCTTTCCAAAGCCCTTTTACTAAAACAAAGGCATATTTGACAAAGTCGAAAGTAATTCCTTCGAAAGCCTCATTTTGTAACCGAAATAGTTTTAAGTTTATAAAGGCTACTTCTACCCCTGCGAAATCATGTTTCGACTCTATACCTTCTGCCTTACTCCAATCCACTACGTACCATGGCACTGATACCATGTGTATTGGTTTCGACTTAGTTAGGGGTGGCAGTATAGGGTCGAAAGTTGGCTGCCGAAAGTGGCGAAACAGAAATACTTTGCAAAACTGATTTTTGACCTTTTAAAGTAATGTATTTCCAACTAACTTGCCCTATTTATCAACATATAATTGGTTGCCAATTCTTTTACAAAATCATTTTCTAAAAGTGCTGCCGGATTCAGTATTTAATAATTTTAAAACATTTACAAATTGCCCCTTCTCCTTTTAACAACATATAAAACATTTTTAAGTCGCATACCTTAAATAATTTTATATATTTAATAAAATACCTCGAAAAATTCTTCAAAAATTCCCATAAATCACTTTTAATGTGTTTTCTAACATATTTCAATTTCAGACCCAAAGCAAACATATAATAGCAAAAATAATTTAAACTCAATCTATCTATTTTCTTTACTAGAAAATTCATAATAAATCCACAAAATCTCAGAAAATTATGAAACTTGAAACCCATCTCTAAAATAATATTTTCGAACTTGTATCAAAATCGCAAGTTATTCGGATGTTATTAAACAGGTTTTTCAATTCAAAACTTATCATAAAAACTATACGACGCAACATAAATCATCAACAATGCATATATATATTTAACAATCAAAACATGGCATTTTACTTAGCAAAATATATTCGGACCTCATCTAGAGGCCGAAAACAATAAAAGATGAGATGTTATCTATTATTCACCTTAGTCTGTTGTTAAGGAGTTTAAGGTTTGCTCTTGAATTGATTTGATTAAGCTTCCTCCTTTAATTCTTATTTATCTTTCCCTTATCTTCTTCTAATAGTGGCTGACTAAGCTTAGGTTTAGTTTTGTTTGTGAATGTTGTAAATGAAAATGGTATAAGCGTTTAAGGTATAAGGATATAACTTTATTTTAATTTTCTTTGGTTTATTGATTAATTAGGCACGACTACCTTATAATTTTATGAATCTCAATCCCTTAACCATTTACATTATTTCATTTAATTTATCTAATTAAATATCCTAAATAATGTTAGTCAAAATTAGGGTCGCTACAGACTCCCCTCCTTAAAGAATTTCGTCCTCGAAATTACGATAAGGTACTCATAATAAATAAAGTAAAACATACCATAAAACAAGTCAGGATTAGTGTACCTAATTTTGATCTCAGTTTCTCAAGTACAGTCTCTCTCATCGCCACTCCACTGAACTTTAACTAATCCGACTGTTGTTCCTTAGTCTCTTTTCATCTCTCACGACTATAGGAATTGGTTCTCTAACTATAGTCAAATTTGGTTCCACTACCAAGTCATCTAATACTATCGGTACTATAGTAGTCTCTGAATCTCAAATACACTTCCTTAGATGAGAAATATGAAAAACATTATGGACTCCTGCCAAACTACTTGGTAACTCCACTCTATATACGAGTTTCCTAATCCTTCTACAGTACGAAATGGTCCAACGAATCTCGACGCTAATTTTTCTAATTTTCCAAATCTGATTACACCTTTCATCGGTGATACCATGATGAAAACATGATCTCCAGCTGAAAGCTCTAAGACTTTCCATCTTATATCTGCATAGTTCTTCTACCTAGACTGAGCTTTCTTCATTCGGGCTCGAATGAACTCAATCTTTTCTTTTGCTTCTCTAACTAATTCTAGACCAAGAACTAACCTATCCCTATCTCTAACCAACAAATAGGAGATTTGCATGGCCTTCCTTATAAAGATTCAAATGGTGTCATCCCAATATTAGTCTGATAACTGTTGTTGTATAAAAACTCGATTAAGTGCAGATGGTCCTCCCATGATCCCCTAAAATCTAGCACATAAGCTCTTAACAAATATTCTAAGACTTTATTAACTCTTTCCGTTTTCCCATCTGTCTACGGATGGTAGGCGGTACTCATATTGAGCTTGGAACCCAAAGTGTCATGTGGACTCTTTCAGAAATTGCTAGTGAATAAGGAATCTCTATCACTTACTATAATACTAGGAATTCCATGCAGTCTAACTACATTCTACATAAACAACTTAGCTAAAGCAGGTGTCGTCCTAGTTGACTTAACTGGAATGAAACACGCACTCTTGGTTAGTTTGTCCAATATAACCCATATGCTTTCATTTCTTCTATTTGACCTTGGCAACCTATATATAAAATCCATCTAGATAGAATCCCATTTCCATACTGGAATATCTAAATACTGAAGTAACCCACTTGGTTTTTGATGTTTAGCTTTTACCTATTGACAGTTCAGACACTGTTTCACCCATAAGCCTGCATCTCTCCTCATGCCTTCCTAAAAGAAACTCTTTTTCATATCTTGAAACATTTTAATTCCTCCCTGATGCATAGTGAACTTCGAACGATGGCATTCTTCAAGAACCTCTTTCCTAATTTTCCCACATTCGAAACACACGGTCTTCCTTTATACCTTAACCACTCGTTCTGGTCAAGACTGAAATCTTTTAAGTCATCAATCTCTGTTCCATCCCTTAACTTTTTGATCCGTTCAGCTAATATTGGATCCTTCCGTTGCTCAGCAGCAACCCTTTCGATCATCACTGGTCGAACTTCTAAACATGAAAACATAGTATTTTCTTTACTAGAACTACTCTTAAATCTCCATTGTACTCCACATATAGTCAATGCTTCTAAATCTTTCCACTTGGCTATCATTGCCAATACTGCATCTTGATATTTCCTGCTAAGTGCATCCGCAACCTTATTGCCTTTTCCTGGTGAGTACTCAATACCAAAGTCAAAAGCGGCTAAAAACTCTAACGACCTCTGCTATCTCATATTCGAATCCTTTTGAGAGAATGAATATCTCAATGACTTATGATCCGTGTACAACCCGAATTTTCTCCCCAAAAGGTAATGTCTCTGCACCTTCAATGCAAAAGTTACCGCAGCTAATTCCAAATCATGATTGGATAACCTCATGTGGAATCTGAGCTGTTGAGAAGCATAAGCAATCATTTTACCTTCTTCCATTAACACAGCTCCTAATCCTGTTCCACATGCATCCGTATACACTACTAAGTCCTGATTCCCCTCTGGAACAACTAAAACAGATGCATTAGTCAATAAGTGTTTCAATCTTTGGAATGCTTCCTCACACTTATCGGTCCAAATGAGCTTCACATCCTTTTGCGTTAACTTAGTCTGCAGTGTCGCTATCCTAGAAAAACCATTAATGAATCTCCTATTATAACCAGATAATCCAAGAAAACCATATATCTTAGCCACTGCCTCGGGTCTCTTCTAATTATTCACTACCTTTATCTCAGCCAGATCTACAAACAACCATTTCTTTGAGAACATATGACCAAGAAACTTCACTTCCTTCTTCCAGAAATGACACTTCAAAAAAATTTACCTTCCAAATCCACCAATTGCACCTTTAGCTCCCTTATCTCGGTAGGTGTCATTCTGTTCAGGGATCAACTCACTAGTTCTGCTCCTGGAACAAAGTCTATCTGAAACTCAATAGCTCGTTTTGGCGGCAGTCCTACTACGGGTTCAAAGACATCTACAAATTCTCTAACAACAAAAACTCGATTCAACTCATCTTCTGCCTCCATATCACCTAATAAAGCATTAGCCTCAACATTAGAGCTTTCTATGCAGTATATAATCCGATCACTACAGTCAAGGTGTCTAAGTGATATTTTCCTATCATGGCAAAATATCCTAGCATCATATTTACTTAACCAATCAATACCCAAAATAATTCCAAACCCTACGAAATCAAATACATGCAAACTGCAAACAAATGTATGACCTAACAATTCAAACTCCAACTGGTCACACTACATCCCAAATGTCGCATATCCTTCTATCAGATTCGCAACCCTTAAGGAAGTAACTAGCTATAAGGTTTCTAGGTTTAGCTTATCTATCAAACAATGAGATATAAATGAATGCGATGCACAAGTGTCAAGTAGAATTCTAACTGATATACCATGAATCAAAGGAGTACCTACCAACACAGCTTTTCCCTTATCCTCTGCAGTTGGTCTTAAGGTAGTTGGCTCCAACGCAAACATCTTACCTTTTCCATACTCGGCTGGCTCCTTGCACTTGTTCTTATAATGGCCAACCAGATCACAATTGAAACATCTCACTCCTTTCTTCTCAGTAGCTTTCTTTCCTTTTCTTGTCCGGCATTCATGATCATAGTGTCATTTCTTATCACACTTATAACAGATAACTTCTGCCTTCCCGTTCTTGGTAGCTCCACTCTTCTGAGCTCCTTTCTTATGGAAAAACTTCCGCTTCTAGTTCTGCACTTCTTGAGCTCCCCTGTCTTTTTTCCTTCAAGAAAGCAATCATCTCTTCTAGCCTTAAAGTCATCTCAACCACTACATCACAGGGATCTCGAATATGCGATAATATGGCCTTAGCAAGCTCAAGCTTCAATCCACGAATGAATTTCTCATTCCTTTTAATAACAGTATCAGCCGTAGCGTATCCATATCTTGATAGCTCCTCAAACCTGGTTGCATACTCAAGCACTGTCATATCTCCTTGCTCCAACTCAACAAACTTCCTAAGCAGAGTTGACTTAGAAATATATGACATGAACCTTTCTTTAAACCTTCTCCTAAACTCAGCCCAAGTCATAGTCTCCTCTTTGACTCCAACTGTAACACTATTCCACCAATACAATGCTGCTCCTTGTAGCTATCTAGAAGCGAGTCTCCTTTTTTGCTCATCATTGATCCCCAAATCTGCAAAAATCCTCTCACAATGATATAACCAATTCTCTAGTTCAATAGCATCTTCAGCCTTGATGAACGACTTTCCTCCCAGCGTTGCATAATCTCTACTCTATATAGCATAGTTATTGACCACTGGAGCATCCTGATTTCCTCCTTTAGCATTTTCTCCGGCTAACCCCGTGGCAACTTTTTCTTGCATCATGTTAACAAAGAAATGATACATTGCTTCCATATTGACTTGCGGTATTCCAGCACCCACATTAGCGGCTTGTGCCAGACCTGAATTCCTTCTAGTATTTGGTCTGGCATTTCCATTATTTGTGGTGCTTCCCCCACCAATGTTAACTCTACCACTTCTAGCATCTATATCTTACGTTCATAAAATCTTCATTCGAGTCTTTGTAAGATATATAAGAATAGCCTAAGAGAGATGAAAGAACAGAGATAAAGTGTACAATTATATATAGCAAACACAAATACGTTACTATAGCATTATCCCATATCCCAATCTTTTCTCTAATTTCTTAGGATTATGTTTTCTAATCATATTAAGTTTGAAATTTATTTTAAGTTTTTCACAAAACCTATGCTCTGATACCAAGTTGCAACATCCTCTATCTTGAGGCCCAAAGCTAAGCGCTACCTATGTTGCAGTCATCCATAGTATAACTTCCGATGATAAAATACGGTAATGTAAATGTTTATTTGACTAATTTCCTATCGGATTAGAAAAGTGCTAAAAAATTATAATAAAATAACCGCAAGCGCACGACGTAAAATTATAGTACGTGGCGAGTAAGGGTCGATTCGTAGGAAATTGAAAGTGATTTTTAAATTTTTATTCAATCAAATTAAACCAAGAATTTAAGATGTGTTGACTACAAATTTCTAAAAACTAACCAAAATTAAAAGTGGATAAAAATATGAGAGTAGAAGGCAATTTAGAGGTAAATTCCTTCTCATGATCACATAAACCAACACAATGAAATTATGATCTTTTTTTGTCATTAGTGAATTTAGTTGATGTATTTATCATAAGCACGGCCTATTTGTGCTATGAATTAGCCCAACATAAACCATTAAACTATAACACACCTATTAAACCACTTGTTGATTCTCATGAAAATGATAATGAAGTTGAAAATAAATTCTATTCTAAGCATGATCTATCTACTATTGATTAGTTATATAGACCATCAAATTCTAATTCTCAAACCCACTTCATTACCAACATCATATGTAAATGGAGAGGTAATTTATGTTTATGTTTGTTTAAGCATAATCTATTTGGTGTCAACAACATACGCTATCAAATTCAAAGCTAAGCAACCAAATTTAATCATATCAACATTTCCATTGAGCACAAAAAGAGATCAATAATTAGAAAAATGTTGAATCAACATGATTAGGAGAGCTTCATTACTCCTAAATTAAAGGGTTTTAGCTTCTCATATTTTATCATTTCAATAAATGTAGATTGCAAAATAAAGACAAACATGAGAAAAATGCAAGCAAAGTAAGAAGAGAGCTAATTAAAACAAAATAAAAGCTAATCTACGTGCATGAAATAAAAACTACACTAATTGCATAAAGAACAACAGTTAAACGAGCATGAAACTAAATTGCATAAGAAAATTACATAAGAAAAGGCTAAGAAGCCATTAAAAAGAGGAAGAGAGTTTATATTTTTATTTTGTGGCTACCAATAAACTAACTACAAGGTGGTGCTAAGAGCTTCATAACATGAAACATAAGGGGTATTTATACATGACTAAAACCCTAATGCATATTTTAGGGAACTACCCAAAATACCCCTCTAGGAAGTGTAGCCTTCAAGTTGTCATTAGCATGAGCATAATCAACCATTACATGTGTATGTAACTTTTATCTCCAATAACATATGCATTAGCTCCTAATTGTAGATCATGGTAAATGGGTAGGTGGTGTCCTTCATGATTCCATGAATTGATTTATTTCCATCTTCATTTGCCTTCCTTTCTTGTGCATGCATATTTTCATGAAGACCTCTTACATTTGAATACAAATTCCTACCTAATAACATAAAAATGTCCAAGTAAATTTTCTCAAGTTAAATCATACACAAAAATGACCATTTTTCCCCTACATGAAGATGAATAAATAATGATTTGGAAAAAAATTAAACTTGGGTTTAAACATGTTAAAATACACTATATGCTCATTTATTTAATTAAATTAGGCCAAATATAAAAGTAAAAATATGTATACTTACGTGCACATCAAATACTCTCACGTTTATCTTTTTATTCATCCTTGAATAAATTAAAACTAAGATAAATCCATTTTCATAGGAAACATGATTGCATTGAGTGTATGTAATAAGCTATTAAACCTCTAGGTGTCCCTAGTAGGACGAGTGTTGTCTTATGAGGGTTTTCATTGGCTACTACCCATAAAATCCAATTGCAAAATGTAAAATTCCTAAATGCAAGATTTATTTACAAAGATATAAATGCAGCTTTTTGAAAATATTTACAAATGAAGAATTTACTTTTAAATTGGCAGGAATAAGTTAAATATAAGTTCTGGTCATTATCAAGAATCTTAAGTCCTTTTACTCGTCAAAACTTCAGACAAAAATTAAGTAATCATCATAATTAGACTTTAGTTTAGCTAGTTGTTTCGGTTGATAACATAGTGCAACTACGAAATAGATCCTTAGTTGATTATCAGAGTTTTTCAAAGTGGTATTTTCATTTCTTTTGAATAACAAGTCAAATCAAATAAATAAAAATAGTGCCTGGATTACAATTTCTTACTCTCTCTTATTCGAAAATTTTATTGATATTAACAATATTTACATATGCCTAACTTAGAAAACTAAGGCCAGATATATCATCCAAGAACTGCCTTGTGGGCTTACGTGAGGGGAATACAGAGCATGGAGAGTGTATACATAAGTGTGTACACCTATCTATTATAGGCGTTATTAATGAAAGAAGTTTTATATACATACACCAAACTCGAATAAACTAAGGCCAGATATATCAATCATGCGTTTCCTTTCGGGCTTACGTGAGAAGGGTACAAAGCATGGCGAGTGTACACACTTGCGTGTGAACACATAACTCTAGATGTTAATAAAATAGATACAAATATACAAATTATATTATTTTTATGTTTTTTTTATTTTGCTTTTTTTTTACGAGAAGAGAGAATTTTACAATATCATCTTAGCACCACTTAACTTAGAAGATTTAAAATGTTATCGCTTTTACTTTAAATCAACCACTCTTTTAAACAAAGATTATAATTAGGATATACTTCATAATTATCCTCTGTGGACCTTCTTATGTACTAGTTAAAACATTGTTACTTGTAATCCAACTTTATTTTTATTTTTGTTGAGACAATAAATATTCAAAAATTTCAATTTGATAACCTTAAACCTATACTTATCCTATAGTGTTTCTTCAAAAATAAATCAAAATGATAAAAATAAATTTTTCTTTGGGATTTCTTTGTCGTTATTTTTTGGTTTTGGAAAGAAAATGCAAAAAATATAAACCATGAAAATAAAAAAATGAAGATGAGACTCCCCCTATACTTGATTTTGAATGTGTCCCCACAGTCGACCCAAGTGAAAGGAGAAAAAAATATAACTTATATTTACATGAAAATGAAAAGATTATTATTTACACGAAATCAGAAAATATATCGTCAAAGAGTAAATGAAACGGTCTTCCAAACACCAATTCATCTGTCTCGTCAAGTATGAGAGACATAACTTAAGCACAGAAAACCAAACCATAAAAGATTTCAAAGTTGAATGTTGATTTGGAAAAACGAATGTCGTTTTATTAAAAAATCAAATGAGCTATTTTATTTTCGATGATTTTCGGGGTAAATAGAACGATTGGTTGAAGTTTAAGTTTATTTTCACCAATTTGAAAGTCAAGCTAATCATTGGAAACTTCTTCAGAATTATTGATTTCAAAATCAAAATGGGTGATTCAAATCTATCCATTCAGAATTCAATAACTCTTCTTCGAAAAGTACAAAATATTTGTGGTTTCTAAATTCGTCTTCCTTTGTAGGATTATTAACAATTTCATTGCATGTATCATGTTCAAAATACAAAGTTGTTGTATTCAAATTTTCAAAATTGGAAAAAGGAAGATCGAATTTTAAATTTAGTTCCACGCTCTTAAAAGAATTGAAATCCAACTCAATTACCGCATTTTCAACAACTTCATTAAGATTGTCATTTTCAATTTCAAAAGCTGTAATTTGAAAATCGTCAATTTTGGTAAAAGGTGGATTATCACTTGACTTGTCACATGTTAGGATTGGATTGTGTTGCTCACGTTGTTTCATATGTTTCAAACAACAAATCCATGTGATCATATTGAATTTCGTCCATTTGCTCAACAAAATCAAAATTATAATTATCAATTTGAAATTGTTGAACAAAAATTGTCCATTGCATCATGATTGAAATTATTCACATTGCCAAAATCGTTTTAGAAGTGGTTAACATTTCCATTTTGACTTTGAAATTCATTTTGGAGTTCGAAGTTGTATTGGCATGAGTTTTAATCGAAATTATTTGAATTTTAAAGTGAATTCAAATTTTGATTATTTTGAAATCCTTGACTTGAGTTAATGCAAAAATATGAATTACACAAATCATTTATCATTTGAATTTTGTGTAAGAGTTCAAGTAAAGACGAAATCGTTTCAATACTATTTTCAAGAGTTGAGGATTGGTCATCATTTTAAAAACTTTGTAGTGCAAAATTTGAATTGTTGTTACAATAGTTGTCATTAAAATACCCATAAGATTTTGTTGTAAAATTATATGGAATATATTGGTCTTCACAATTATTGTAAATTCTTTTGAATAGGGAAATTCAGACATTTTCAAAATGTTTTTTATAAAGGAAAAATATTTACTAGGAAAGATTTATTTTTCAAAATGAAGATTGATTTTTGGATTTTCAATTTTTTTTTGTTTTTGAAAAGATTATATATATTTTTTCTAAAAAAAATTGTTTTTTTAATGGATTTTTGATTTTGATTAAAAAAAATTCAAAGGAAAGGATTTAAAAACTAAGTTAAGGAGAATGTAAAAAAAAAATGTTTTTGTTTTGGATTTTGAACTTCTTTTTAAATATGCATGAACTAATGCAACTAAATGAATGCAAGGGCTTAATTACAAATATTTTGTCCTTAGTAGCTCCAAACCCAAAATTATATAATCACACTTTGTCTTAATCCAACAAAATATTTCTTAGCTAGGTAACGGGCAGGAGTTATCGGTGCACCACGACACCGTAGCAATGCAACCGAAGATTTAAATACCTTCAGAGAAACAATCAGTATAATATTTATGAATCACCGTAATATTTATAACTCATTATTGTTCTGTCGTAGCCTAGACACCAGGAATAAAATCGTTCAAAGAAGACAACTTGTCAAGATACAATTAAGCCCTAGAAGAGCTCGCGACACCCTTAAGTCTGACGTCTAACCGTTATTATTAACAAATTCTAAGTTGAAATGCAATTTATAGGCCGAGGAAGGGGTGATGAAATCCCCCATCGAATGTGGATTTGGGTGTTTTCCTTAGAAAGAAAAATAAGATGAATGCAAAATACAAATTAAGCGTGATTTAACGACGCAACTACAAATGATTTTTTTTTTTGAATTTTTTTTAAAATGCAAGCAACCAACTATGCAAAGCAAATTAACACTAGTGAGAAGAGCACGATACCAGAGCATGCATAATTTATACATTTATTTTAGCGGTGATTTTTTAATATAAGCAAAGCAAGGCAAGTTTAGCAAACACTTCTTTTCCTCGCAATTTTCTGCTTTTACAACCTAAAATTTTGAACAAGATATATACAATTGTTTATACACACACATATATCAAAGAAGAAACTAAAACAAATGAAAACAAAATAGAAATGAAACTAAAACAAAACAAATGAAGCTAAAGATATATACAATTGTTTGTTTTCTTTTGTTTTTTAATTTGGAAAGAAACTTAAAAGGATAAAAAAATCTTTTCTTTTTTTTACTTGGGTCTGACCTAACTTTACACTACGTTAGATTAGAGAACAAAAATTAAAGAACAATTACAAATTCATGAATTTCATAAATTCCGTAAACCATATTCCCACAATCCAAACCGAAATAAAAAAGAAGGGTAGACGTTAGTTGCTATTGCAGAGAGAAGGCCATATAATAGTAATTCGACAGTGGATTGGGCAATTGGAGTTCGATTCGCGGCTTGAGACAGTTGAGTTTGGTTCAGAATTCCAGAGATTTGGGTGTTGTTTGTCGCGGATGGTTGCGTTTGTGGGAGGGAGATTGTGCAGTTGTTGTTGAAATGGTTTAGATGATGGTGGGTGTATTGTATTGATCTGCAAGGCAGGAGATGTTCACACGGATATGTTGTTGTAGGCAAAACGGAACCAGTAGTAGATAGTGGTTATGTTGTGGGGGTGATAGTGTATGCTTGTGGTGGTTTTGATGATGGGTATGTAGTTTCAGTGAATGGTTTGGCTTGCAGTTGCAAGTTGTATGGGTATCTGATGCAGAGTGTATATGCAGGGACTGTAGCAGGATGTAAGTGGTGTAGCAAATGTAGCAGGCAATAATGAAGAACCAAAGTAATCATGGTAGAGGTAAGAGCAAGATGCAAGTGGTGGGGTTGATGATGGTAGGTTGCTGTGGTTTATGAGGAGGTTTGATTGCTGTATGATTTGGTGATGTTGAAGGAGGGATGTTTTGAGGTTGTTAGTAGTGAGAGAGAGGAAAATTGGTGGTGGTGTTGTGTTTAGGCAAGGTAGTGTAGTTGTGAACAACAATGTGATGGTGGGAAGTTAAGGCAGAGGGTGGTTATATTAGTGGTGTGATTTCAGGTTGTCACAGTTTGCAGCAGAGGAGTAGTATAATAACTGTTGTGATATGTGCAGAAGTATGTGATTTTGAAGTAATGGTCAGTTGAATGTGCAAGGGTATTTGGGTGATGTAGCATTATGGTAGTGCACTATGTTGTGCATAGTGAGGTTGTTGAGATAGAGGAAGGATGGTAGATGAGTGGCTATTGTATGAAGTTTTGTTTCAGGTGGTTGGTTGAAGCAGCTATGGTTGACGTGAAAGATTGTCGTAATTTGAGATGGCAGGTTGTTGGTTTTGGTGATGGATGTGCAGTGTTTGGCAGGGGCTTGTAGTTGGTTTTGCGGCAGCAATAGGTGGTTGATGGTACAGGGTAGAATGAAGTGTGCAAGGCACAACGGTAGTGCAGTAACGAACTGTTGATGGTTGATGTTGTCTTGAGCAGTGTTAATGGTGTATGGTCAGGAGGTAGGCTGTGTGCACAGGTAGAAAGATATAGGGTAGCCGGAGTTTTTAGCTGGGTGTAGGAAATGGTGGTCAGTGGTATGCACTGATGAAGGTGATGGATTGTGTGACAATGAGTGATGGGTGATGACTGATGCACAGTTTAAATACAAATGTTGTTGTCAGATGCACAGTTTAAATACACTAGATATGCACAGTTGTGGAGGAAGTATGATGTAGTTGTGGTGAAGTCAACACAGTGGTGAAGAAAAGGGTGATTGCTTTGATGGTGAAGTGCAGCAGTTTGGAGAGGAAGTAGTGGTGAAGTATGGTTTTAGGTTGTCGAAATGTGGATAGCAAGGCAATAAATGGAACAACACAAGTTGATGGTGCAGATATGCACAGTTGACACTGAAGGTTGTATGGTATGTTAGTGTGTGATATGCACTGATGTAGGAATTGCTGAGTTTGTGGAGATGAGCAGTAAGGTGGTGAAAGCACATATAAGAAGGGCAGGCTGGGTGATAGTAGGGTGGCAGCAAGCAGCAAATGAAAGTGTAAGCAAGGGGAATTTGTAAATGTAAATAAAAAGGAAATGTAATGAAAATCAAATGAAAATGAAATGTAATTTTAAATGTAATTGAAAATGAAATGGAATAAATTTTTTAATGAATCTGTGTATTTTTTCAATATAGAAATGCACACGCAAGTCAAACAAAAAACAAGCACACAAAACAAATCACACAACAAACATACACAACAATATTTAAAAAAAAAGTGCAATTCAACATGCAAAATAAACACACAATAAAATCAAACAAAAATAATTCGAAGAGTAAAAATTAAAATCAAACTAATTCCCCGACAACAGCGTCAAAAACTTGTATATTCGACAAATTTCCTATCATATTAGAAAATCGTCGAAAAATTGTTATAAAATAGCTACAAGCGCACGACGTACAATTTTAGTATGTGGCGAGTACGGGTCGATCCGCAGGGAATTAAAAGTGAATTAAAATTTTCTACTCAATCAAATTAAATCAAGAATTTAAGACGTGTTGACTAAGAATTTCCAAAAACTAACGAAAACTAAAAGTGGATAAAAATATAAGAGTAAAAGGCAATTTAAAGGTAAATCTCTTCTCATGATCATATAAATCAACACAATAAAATTATGATCTTTTTTTTATTATTAGTGAATTTAGTTGATGTGTTTATCATAAATATGGCTTATTTATGTTATTAATTAGCCCAACATAAAGCATCAAACTATAACGCACCCACTAAACCACTTGTTAACTCTCATGAAAATGACAATCAAGTTGAAAATAAAATTTATTTTAAGTATGATCTATTTACTACTGATTAGTAATATAGATCATCAAATTTTGATTCTCAAATCCAGTTCATTACCAACATCATATGTAGACGAAGAAGTAATTTGTGTTTATGTTTGTTTAAGTATAGCATATTTAGTATCATAAACATAGGCTATCAAATTCAAAGCTAAACAACCAAATTTAACCACATCAAACATTTCCATTAAGCACAAAAATTGATCAAAAATTAGAAAAATGTTGAATCACATGATTAAGATAGCTTCATTACCCCTAAATGAAGGGTCTTAGCTTCTCATATTTGTTATCATTTCAACAAATGTATATTGCAAATAAACATAAACAAGAGGAAAATGCAAGCAAAGTAAGAAGATAGCTGATTAAAATAGAATTAAAGCTAATCTACTTGCAAGAAATAAAAAGTACACTAATTGCATAAAGTAAGAAAAATAATTACAAGATCATGAAATTAAACTGCATAAAAAATTACATAAGAAAAGACTAAGAAACCATTAAAAAGAGAAAGAGAGTTTATATTTTTATTAGTGGCTAGCACAAAACTAACTACAAGGTGGTGCTAAGAGCTTCATAACATAAAACATAAAGGGTATTTATAATGCCTAAAAACCTAATGCATAGTTTAGGTAACTATCTAAAATACCCCTCTAGGAAGTGTGGCCTCCAAGTTGTCATCAGCATGATCATAATCCACCATTACATGTGCATGTAACTTTTATCTCCACTAAGATGTGCATTAGCTCCTAATTGTAGATCATGGTAAGTGGGTAAGTGGTGTCCTCCATGATTTCATGAATTGATTTATTTCCATCTTCATTTGCCTTCTTTTCTTGTGCATGCATATTTTCATGAAGTCATCTTCCATTTGAATCTAAATTCCTACAAAATAATATAAAAATGTCCAAGTAAATTTTCTCAAATTAAATCATACACAAAAATGACCATTTCCCCCTATATGAAGATGAATAAATGATGATTTGAAAATAATTTAAATTTAGGTTTAAACATGTTAAAATACCCTATATGCTCATTTGTTTGATTAAATTAGATTAACTATGGAAGTAAAAATATGTACATTTACGTGCACATCAGTTAGTGGTATCCATAATATCAGAAGCACATGAATATGAAATAAAACCAGCACAGAATCAAAACAACTTTTCTAATTACATTTCAAATTAATATTTCATATTCAATTAATCCCATAATCGATTCCTGTGTTTCGATCAAATATACTTATCATAAATTATGCCAAGAACGACATATGAAGATGCCCCCTTAAATGATCAGAGTACTAAATAGACATTCAGTCTTAATTCAACACAATGGAAACAAAAATAAATGGCTCCTATATAGCCAGCTTTGCCTCCTACACGTCTCCGGAAGCTTAATCGTCCAACCTACTACACCTGAAAAACCTCAACTCTTAATCTACTCAAAACATATTTTGAGCACTCGAGAGTTTAAGGGAAAACATAAACTTCTAGTCAGACATAAAGTCTGGTGTGAATAATAGTATTGCATCTCCTTTTATTGATAGTAAGTGTGACAATGCTGCTTTGCGGAACAGGTTACCCCTTACTAATATCCTTTTAAAAGCATATCTTTTGCAAATCAAAATCTCACAATCAAACAGATTAAGGAATAATAGCAATATCATATATGCATGTAAGTCAGGTAATCAATGGACTATCTGTCCAAACAATATAGTTTTCTTTGGCTAACTGCTAACCATTGGCTGACTTGGGCATACTAGACAAAATAAATAATCTAACTTCTATTAGACACGCTCCTAGATTGGCTGTCCCTAACTTACTTCTTCCAGGTTCAACTGATCCTAATAGTTTTGCAGGCTCACCAATAGCCTATCTTTACTCTATATATTCTTTTCTGTGTGTAACATCTTTTTAATCTTACCTGTGACAAAACCCTACACACTGGTACTTTGGACTTATATTAGCTAATGGCTATTAGCTAAAGTATAGAGTGCAACCCTATACCAGTCCAATATGGTATTCAAATATCTGAGTCATTTACTTAGGGTTAATGTAACATTGTCGAATTTTTCGTTGCCGAAAACCGAATAGTTAGGGTTTTTTTTTAAAAGAATTTAAGAAAAGAAAAAGAAAGAAGAAGACATAGAAGAGATAAGAAGGTAGAAAATAGAGAGGAAAGAACATAGGAGAGATGGAGGGAATAGAAAATAGAACAGAAAGAAAAATAGAACATAGAAAATTTTAAAATAGAAGAAAAAGAGAATAGAACGGAACGAAAATAGATCATTTTAAAATAGAAAGAAAAGAGAATAGAACGGAATAGAAACAACAGAATCACATCAGAATCTCACAATTCGCAGCGGAACAACATATAATAATAAATGAATAATCTTTAAACAAAGAACTATATCAGTTATTACATTTTATACATCACATTTCATTACATCATATCATCAGAGTATACAACATCAAACAAACAGCGGAAAAAGAAATACTATATAACTAGTAATACGTCATGCCATCCAGCTTGCCTCCAGCAACTCCAGAATATCCAGAATATCCGGATAAACCTAACTCTTGACTGCCCGTGTAGAAATTGGTGGGCACCCAGAGTTTAGGAAGGAAAACAATAAACTCCGAGTCAGTCATGTGACTGGTGTGAGAACTCAAAACAGTTTATTTAACTTTAAAATCAAAATAGAGGAATATTTTTAAAGTCAATTCGCAATGCTTTTAAAAATGAGACTACCATAAGACCTCCTGCCACACACACAATGCAAACGCAGACTTGGAGGAGATTTCTCCTTATGATAGTCAAAGATGCTTGATATGCATTTAAAAGAACATTTGATATTATTACTAGTACATAGTGTAGAAGAAATTCATTTCGAAAGTAGAATATAAATCTTAGCCAGCATAGGTACCATTATATTATGCCCACTATAGCTACCTCCTGAGGAAGCAGGTTCTACAACTAATACCGTACAAGTCACGTATTGTTTCTTTGGATTTCCAACGAATGATCAGGCCAAGGAACTTCCCATTGCCACATGAGAATGCCTCTGGATGGACATCCCCGAGAACCAAACCGGATCTCTACCAACACAAGGCCGGGTTACCCCTAACTGAGTAACAACTGACCGAATATGCCATCCCCCGGTCCTTTGGGACCTTTTCACCGAGCGCTCGTAATCAATTCACACAATCATAACAAAGTGTTTTCAACATGAGTAAGTATCTGGGCTCCATACCATGATACCACCCTTTTCCAGAAGGAAATGCACACATCCTAAAGGGCGCTACCCCTCATAACCTTGCTGCTTCTTTCCTGTTTTGACCATTCACGGGGTGTGAGGCTCGACGAAGTCACGTCCACAAAAACATACTTTATACAAAAGCCATGCTTTGGGTCAACAAATGATCATAGAAATGATCACAAAGATAGACGATCAAACAAATGATCCTATCACAAATAATCAACACAATGATCATTTCAGCAACACTCAGCATGTCACATTACCAAATTGGGAATATATCGTTGATAACTTCAACTATATAACCTCTGAGCTCGTACGTCTCAGAGAAGGGTGTTAAGCTAAAAGAATAAATTCTCCGCCACCAACAGAAATATATTTGAAAGAAATCGGCTTTATATCTCAATTTGTAATGTCAAACATACAATCCATACAAGTCTGTTCCGGGCTCGAACAAAACCGAAGGCACTTACAAAGAAGTCCTTGCAATCCGGATATTCACGATCCTGATCGGATTCACCATCACATATGGAGAACTCTATACCGTAGCTACTCGGTGCAGAGTCAATCGACAGGTCATCCTATCGTTCTCGCAAATACCGGGTCTTCAACACCGATCTTCAATGCAATTCACAACGACGTATCACATATTCGGAATGGGTTATACGACCCCATGGTCCTTTCCCGGTTAAACCGAATAGTGAGCGCTTATTCAAAAATAAGTGTGGCATTCACATTCAAACAAATCACATCAAAATACCCATTCAAAGGGAAATATTGATAGTCGGTTATTGAACTATCAATGGATATGCACAACATCACCAGATTCCAAATAATTTTCCAAATTATTTATTTTCCAAAATATCTTTACAAGATATAAAATTTTCAATACTTCAAAAATAAATCAATATTTATTTTTAAACAAATTCTCCTTTTCATTCATAAATTCCATAGTGAATTTATAATCCAAAATATCTATGAATATTCGATTTCGATTATTCATTTCAATTTATCTTCAAAAAGATAAATTCTTAAGATATTCACTTTATATTGGAAAACATTTCCATACTTACTTATTCATAAGTAATTCACAAATTTTATTTATTTTCAACACTTAGAAAATATTCAATATAATTAAATCAAAATTAAGTATATATTTCATTCTTTAAGGAAATCATGCTCTTAAACATATTTATTTGGGCCAAAACGAATGTTGCGTAAAACATCGTTACGACGTCCCAAAATCACTAGTATAGGGATTCGAAATTAAAATAGATATATAAATCCCAATACTATACAAAACATTTCCTTTCGGAAATCATTTACTATAACAACAGTGTTATAGTCCACCATTTCCTTTTATTTCTCGAAAACGTCTATTTCAACAATGAATGTTGAAATCTATGGTTTCGAATCTCAACACATTTAAAACATCGTTAGATCGTTTTAATTCTATTTAAAACATCACATCTAAAACAATTTCTTTAACATATTATTCACTATTCAAAAACGTGAATATACTACGTTAACACATTTTTCATCCTTTTATTCATTTTAATTCAAAGGATTATTCACATTCAAAAATGTGAATATAACTCCATTAATAGGTTTCAACAATTAACTTATCAAAATAAGTTGTTTGCGAATTTATAAAACAACGTTTATAAGTTCCATTTCTATTTATTTATAAAAACTTCCTTTTTATAAATTCCTTTATTAACCTATTCTAGTTTATAACTAAATTATAAACTAAACGTTCATATTATAAGTTAAATACTTATAAAACGATTATTTTACAAAATCGTTCTTTTAAAGACTTTCCAAATCATAACTCTTATAACTTATAAGATTCATTTATTTAACCAAATCTATTCTTCAATTAACTTCACAAATTTATAAATCTTACTATTTATATATTTTATTTATAACTTCACAGTTTATAATTCTATAAATTTCATTCATTTATGAAATTCATTTTCACTTCATTCAAACACTTATAAAAACTCGTTTTATAATGTCAATATTTCAATTCATAAATATCCATTTATAAATCTCTTAATATAAATCAATTTATATTATTCTTTAAAACGTCTTTAATCTCCTTTATTATTTCACCATTTTGATTCATAAAATAATTAAATTTTATAAATCCTATATTTAAACTTTTCACAATAAATTCTAAAATCCCGATTAAACTATTTTATAAAATCAATAGCATCATATTCTCAAAAATCAGTTTTTAACTATATTTCTCAAAAATCATAATTTTTATAACTTTAAAAATTATAACGTTTACTTATTTAAAATGAATCAATTTCCAAACATACTGTATATTTTCAAAAATCACTTTATGAATCATTTTAAAATTCCAAAATTTGGTCCAATGATGCTACATACCAAATAGTCAATCATGATAACAACGATATCATATATCGATATGATAATCCATCAAATATCAAAATATCTGAAATCAAATAAAAACTGTTGAGGAATCCAGTTGGATCCCTCCAACCTGTTTTCCTGCATCCACAAACATTAGCACAATACCAATTTCGCTCCAGTACGAAATTTTCGCGGTATATGGGATTTAATAATATTATCCGCTTAATAGACGGCGCAATAGGGTCTCATCCGCTAACCAAAAATGCGGGAAATCAACAACTGCAATATATACATATGCCAATATATATATATTGCTATTATATATAATACCAATTTCACTGTTTATGAAATATTCGCGGTATATGTTTTTAATAAATAACATCCGCTTACTAACGGCGTATAATGTCTATTTTAACAATCAATAGATATCAATCAATATTCAAACATGCATTCAAATATTTTAAATCTAACTATTTAAAATAAAATCGAAACTGATTCGATTGAGTGAGAAGTTCTCACCTTGATTTCAATTTCGTTTTAGCGATTTATTTCGAACGTTTAATTTTACCCAAAATTCTCACTAACTCCAAACGACTCCAATCCAATTTCATCGCGTAGTGCTTGTCCATACGATTCCAACGCAACTGTTTTCGCGCATTTTCGACCTCGTATGAAAAAGTTATGATTTTTACAAGTTTTACACGATTTATTATATAAATTACAACTTAAATTCATAATTATAAACCTATTACTAACATATGCCGTTAGATCCCATTCCTTGAATCCAGGCCGCACGACGCAACCCCTTTCTTCTTCATCTTTCCCGTTGCTCTACAGGCCGCACCAAACCCATTAGCATATATTAGGGTTAAATTTATCGATCACCTCGCTCAACTTGAATTCGATCAGGAAGCTCCACCATGTTCGCCTTCCCCCATGCTACCTTCGGCCGCCACAGCTTGGAGCTCGGCCCCCTAGCTTGCTCGAAAAACGTGTATGAACGCATGACACTCTCGGCTGCATTTCTCACGATCCATTGACCCTATCACGATCTTAACCGTTGAATAGGTCGATCACTCGATGCTCTACAATATTGTAGTTGGAAATTTCTCAAAACGATGCGTGGATTGGGAGTAATCGAAGGGGAAACGAGATGGAATTTCGGCCATTGATGGCTTTGCTGGCGGCTAGGGTTTATTTTCTTTTTATTTTTTTATTTTTTTAGAGATAGAGGGGGGGTGTTGGTCTATTTATAGAAGAACGAACGAACACTATTCATCCGGAAATTCCGAACTCCGATTTACGCGCCGAAACCAGCGTTTCTAGGGTTTACCCCGCGTTCCGGACACAATGGAACAGGTTTCGAAAGCTAATTCGAACATCTATGCGAGTTATGGCTACAAACGCTCAATTTAAATTAAACCGATTTCTAGGCGTTTTAATTTGTACCGGACAAACGGTAAATCCAATTGCTTAAAATTTGAAACCTTACAATAATATCACATTACGGATCCGATGAAACTGGTTTCGTCGAAATCCGAGACTTTTTGAAAAATGGCTATTTTAACTCGCCAAATTAATATTAAAAACAATTCAATGCGTTTCGAGCTGCCACGCTCAAACGATAACTCCGATTGACACGAAAATTGAAATCCGGTAATAACTAACTATTACGGATCCAATGGAACTGGTTTCGTTCAATTCTGAGACTGTTCAAAAATTGACTATTTTCACTAGTCGATTAAATATTAAAATATTCAATTTTCACAATTTAACTTTAAATTCGATTTTAAAAGTTCTAAAATATCATTCTAACTCTAACATGATAAAATAAAATTTTACAAATCATTTTCAATCATATTTAACTCAATTTTCAATTATTTCCATAATTTCACATATTAAATTATCGATTTAATTATTCAATAAAATCCAATAATTCAAAATAAAAATTTATTCGACTTATAAATTCACTCATTTATATTTAAAATTAATTAAATATTCAAATTTTAATTAATAAAAATTCTGGGTCGTTACAATCTTCCCCCCTTAAAAGAATTTCGTCCTCGAAATTATTAAGTAAGAAAGGTTATAGAATTTATTAACTTTTTTCCAAAATTCATAGTTAAACTTCTTATAATAACTTACTAAGTTTTCAAATCATACTTAGTTATCTTTTCAAAAACAATTACTATTGTTTAACTTTCAATTCTAAAATCAAAGTTATAGTTTTTCAAAATTTTCCAAAATTCCCAAATTTTTCTAACGCCTTAAATTTTCGGAAAAATTCGCCATAGTCTCCTTTGCGCGGCTCGATCCGAAAAAAAAAATGACAGTATATATATCACAAATATACATCTCATCAAGTAATGAGGCATCCCGTAGGGAAAAAGCGTAAAAGTACGATATTTAATCCGAGATATGTACCTTATATTTTATTAGCGAGCATATACGGCTAATATAGCGCGAAAGCGAGCTCCAAATGCGAAGCAAACGCGATCCGCACCTACTAATCACTCAACAAACAACATGAGAATCATGTATATATGACAATAGTATCAATATACAACATATAGCAACATAATAACTATATATGCTAACATAGAAATGCATTCAATAGCAATATACCATCAACCAACTATCATCCAAAAATTCATAACCAATATATATTCATTTGTATTCTCATTAATATTCAATGAATTGGTTTTCAATTTAAATCACATTCGATTCATATACAGTGGATGTTACTAACATTCATTTTCAATTAGTTTATATTCACTAATTCATATTCAAGTTGGTTCACTTCCAAATCAAATTCAATTTTATTTAAGATTCACTTAACTTCCAATTGAATTTCAATTACTTTAGCTTTCAATTTCATTAATACTTAATGAATTATATACAATCAACTAACAATCATATAACAATCAATGTATATTAACTACAACCAAATTCCTTTACTTATATTCAATTGGTTTAATTAAATTGATTTTCATTCAATTATTCAACTTTCCAATAACATTAGATTTTAATGAATTAACACTTACATTCATTATTTTCATTCAATTGATCAACATTTAATTCATTCATTCAATTTCTAAAGTTGAATTTCATTTTAAATAACTCAAGTTCACATTCATCACTTAACTTTATTAATTTACTTTGATACCAAAATCAATTTCATTCAATATCTCTTAAGTTATATTTCCATTTAACTTTAAATTCATTTTTATTTTACAACTCATATTCATAAATATATTCATATTGTTTCACTTCTTATATATATAAGTTTATTTCTCAATTGTAAATCACTTTAATTATAATTCAATTCTTATAATTTTTTTTACTTATACAATTATTCTTTTATTTAGATTATTCAAACAACCAAACAATCTACTTATATACACTTTAATAATTTGGAAAAATTATTCCTTTATATATAAAAATATAATCAAGGCAAAATTATTTCATTTACCCAATTTTAAACAATATTGTGTCGAATTGTTCTGTATAAGTGTTTAGAGATCCCTATCAACAACATTAATTACTCGTATTAACCAGAATCTATATACCACTCAACAAACCAATCATCACAATATAAAATAATTTTATATTCACTAACAAATACGCTCTCATAGCTATTATTACACTCAAACTCACTCTAGAGTACTACTGACTCTATCTCTAATGAGTAATACCCAACAGAACCATGGTTGTCGCTTAACCATAAGCTCTGATCCCAAATGTAACATTGTCGAATTTTTCGTTGCCGAAAAACCGAATAGTTAGGGTTTTTTTTTTTAAAAGAATTTAAGAAAAGAAAAAGAAAGAAGAAGACATAGAAGAGATAAGAAGGTAGAAAATAGAGAGGAAAGAACATAGGAGAGATGGAGGGAATAGAAAATAGAACAGAAAGAAAAATAGAACATAGAAAATTTTAAAATAGAAGAAAAAGAGAATAGAACGGAAAGAAAATAGATCATTTTAAAATAGAAAGAAAAGAGAATAGAACGGAATAGAAACAACAGAATCACATCAGAATCTCACAATTCGCAGCGGAACAACATATAATAATAAATGAATAATCTTTAAACAAAGAACTATATCAGTTATTACATTTTATACATCACATTTCATTACATCATATCATCAGAGTATACAACATCAAACAAACAGCGGAAAAAGAAATACTATATAACTAGTAATACGTCATGCCATCCAGCTTGCCTCCAGCAACTCCAGAATATCCAGAATATCCTGATAAACCTAACTCTTGACTGCCCGTGTAGAAATTGGTGGGCACCCAGAGTTTAGGAAGGAAAACAATAAACTCCGAGTCAGTCATGTGACTGGTGTGAGAACTCAAAACAGTTTATTTAACTTTAAAATCAAAATAGAGGAATATTTTTAAAGTCAATTCGCAATGCTTTTAAGACCTCCTGCCACACACACAATGCAAACGCAGACTTGGAGGAGATTTCTCCTTATGATAGTCAAAGATGCTTGATACGCATTTAAAAGAACATTTGATATTATTACTAGTACATAGTGTAGAAGAAATTCATTTCGAAAGTAGAATATAAATCTTAGCCAGCATAGGTACCATTATATTATGCCCACTATAGCTACCTCATGAGGAAGCAGGTTCTACAACTAATACCGTACAAGTCACGTATTGTTTCTTTGGATTTCCAACGAATGATCAGGCCAAGGAACTTCCCATTGCCACATGAGAATGCCTCTGGATGGACATCCCCGAGAACCAAACCGGATCTCTACCAACACAAGGCCGGGTTACCCCTAACTGAGTAACAACTGACCGAATATGCCATCCCCCGGTCCTTTGGGACCTTTTCACCGAGCGCTCGTAATCAATTCACATAATCATAACAAAGTGTTTTCAACATGAGTAAGTATCTGGGCTCCATACCATGATACCACCCTTTTCCAGAAGGAAATGCACACATCCTAAAGGGCGCTACCCCCTCATAACCTTGCTGCTTCTTTCCTGTTTTGACCATTCACGGGGTGTGAGGCTCGACGAAGTCACGTCCACAAAAACATACTTTATACAAAAGCCATGCTTTGGGTCAACAAATGATCATAGAAATGATCACAAAGATAGACGATCAAACAAATGATCCTATCACAAATAATCAACACAATGATCATTTCAGCAACACTCAGCATGTCACATTACCAAATTGGGAATATATCGCTGATAACTTCAACTATATAACCTCTGAGCTCGTACGTCTCAGAGAAGGGTGTTAAGCTAAAAGAATAAATTCTCCGCCACCAACAGAAATATATTTGAAAGAAATCGGCTTTATATCTCAATTTGTAATGTCAGACATACAATCCATACAAGTCTGTTCCGGGCTCGAACAAAACCGAAGGCACTTACAAAGAAGTCCTTGCAATCCGGATATTCACGATCCTGATCGGATTCACCATCACATATGGAGAACTCTATACCGTAGCTACTCGGTGCAGAGTCAATCGACAGGTCATCCTATCGTTCTCGCAAATACCGGGTCTTCAACACCGATCTTCAATGCAATTCACAACGACGTATCACATATTCGGAATGGGTTATACGACCCCATGGTCCTTTCCCGGTTAACCCGAATAGTGAGCGCTTATTCAAAAATAAGTGTGGCATTCACATTCAAACAAATCACATCAAAATACCCATTCAAAGGGAAATATTGATAGTCGGTTATTGAACTATCAATGGATATGCACAACATCACCAGATTCCAAATAATTTTCCAAATTATTTATTTTCCAAAATATCTTTACAAGATATAAAATTTTAAATACTTCAAAAATAAATCAATATTTATTTTTAAACAAATTCTCCTTTTCATTCATAAATTCCATAGTGAATTTATAATCCAAAATATCTATGAATATTCGATTTCGATTATTCATTTCAATTTATCTTCAAAAAGATAAATTCTTAAGATATTCACTTTATATTGGAAAACATTTCCATACTTACTTATTCATAAGTAATTCACAAATTTTATTTATTTTCAACACTTAGAAAATATTCAATATACTTAAATCAAAATTAAGTATATATTTCATTCTTTAAGGAAATCATGCTCTTAAACATATTTATTTGGGCCAAAACGAATGTTGCGTAAAACATCGTTACGACGTCCCAAAATCACTAGTATAGGGATTCGAAATTAAAATAGATATATAAATCCCAATACTATACAAAACATTTCCTTTCGGAAATCATTTACTATAACAACAGTGTTATAGTCCACCATATCCTTTTATTTCTCGAAAACGTCTATTTCAACAATGAATGTTGAAATCTATGGTTTCGAATCTCAACACATTTAAAACATCGTTAGATCGTTTTAATTCTATTTAAAACATCACATCTAAAACAATTTCTTTAACATATTATTCACTATTCAAAAACGTGAATATACTACGTTAACACATTTTTCATCCTTTTATTCATTTTAATTCAAAGGAATATTCACATTCAAAAATGTGAATATAACTCCATTAATAGGTTTCAACAATTAACTTATCAAAATAAGTTGTTTGCGAATTTATAAAACAACGTTTATAAGTTCCATTTCTATTTATTTATAAAAACTTCCTTTTTATAAATTCCTTTATTAACCTATTCTAGTTTATAACTAAATTATAAACTAAACGTTCATATTATAAGTTAAATACTTATAAAATGATTATTTTACAAAATCGTTCTTTTAAAGACTTTCCAAATCATAAATCTTATAACTTATAAGATTCATTTATTTAACCAAATCTATTCTTCAATTAACTTCACAAATTTATAAATCTTACTATTTATAAATTTTATTTATAACTTCACAGTTTATAATTCTATAAATTTCATTCATTTATGAAATTCATTTTCACTTCATTCAAACACTTATAAAAACTCGTTTTATAATGTCAATATTTCAATTCATAAAAATCCATTTATAAATCTCTTAATATAAATCAATTTATATTATTCTTTAAAACGTCTTTAATCTCCTTTATTATTTCACCATTTTGATTCATAAAATAATTAAATTTTATAAATCCTATATTTAAACTTTTCACAATAAATTCTAAAATCCCGATTAAACTATTTTATAAAATCAATAGCATCATATTCTCAAAAATCAGTTTTTAACTATATTTCTCAAAAATCATAATTTTTATAACTTTAAAAATTATAACGTTTATTTATTTAAAATGAATCAATTTCCAAACATACTGTATATTTTCAAAATTCACTTTATGAATCATTTTAAAATTCCAAAATTTGGTCCAATGATGCTACATACCAAATAGTCAATCACGACAACAACGATATCATATATCGATATGATAATCCATCAAATATCAAAATATCTGAAATCAAATAAAAGCTGTTGAGGAATCCAGTTGGATCCCTCCAACCTGTTTTCCTGCATCCACAAACATTAGCACAATACCAATTTCGCTCCAGTACGAAATTATCGCGGTATATGGGATTTAATAATATTATCCGCTTAATAGACGGCGCAATAGGGTCTCATCCGCTAAACAAAAATGCGGGAAATCAACAACTGCAATATATACATATGCCAATATATATATATTGCTATTATATATAATACCAATTTCACTGTTTATGAAATATTCGCGGTATATGTTTTTAATAAATAACATCCGCTTACTAACGGCGTATAATGTCTATTTTAACAATCAATAGATATCAATCAACATTCAAACATGCATTCAAATATTTTAAATCTAACTATTTAAAATAAAATCGAAACTGATTCGATTGAGTGAGAAGTTCTCACCTTGATTTCAATTTCGTTTTAGCGATTTATTTCGAATAAAATTAAACGGACGTTTAATTTTACCCAAAATACTCACTAACTCCAAAGGACTCCAATCCAATTTCATTGCGTAGTGCTTGTCCATACGATTCCAACGCAACTGGTTTCGCGCATTTTCGACCTCGTATGAAAAAGTTATGATTTTTACAAGTTTTACACGATTTATTATATAAATTACAACTTAAATTTATAATTATAAACCTATTACTAACATATGCCGTTAGATCCCATTCCTTGAATCCAGGTCGCACGACGCAACCCCTTTCTTCTTCATCTTTCCCGTTGCTCTACAGGCCGCACCAAACCCATTAGCATATATTAGGGTTAAATTTATCGATCACCTCGCTCAACTTGAATTCGATCAGGAAGCTCCACCATGTTCGCCTTCCCCCATGCTACCTTCGGCCGCCACAGCTTGGAGCTCGGCCCCCTAGCTTGCTCGAAAAACGTGTATGAACGCATGACACTCTCGGCTGCATTTCTCACGATCCATTGACCCTATCACGATCTTAACCGTTGAATAGGTCGATCACTCGATGCTCTACAATATTGTAGTTGGAAATTTCTCAAAACGATGCGTGGATTGGGAGTAATCGAAGGGGAAACGAGATGGAATTTCGGCCATTGATGGCTTTGCTGGCGGCTAGGGTTTATTTTCTTTTTATTTTTTTATTTTTTTAGAGATAGAGGGGGGGGGTGTTGGTCTATTTATAGAAGAACGAACGAACACTATTCATCCGGAAATTCCGAACTCCGATTTACGCGCCGAAACCAGCGTTTCTAGGGTTTACCCCGCGTTCCGGACACAATGGAACATGTTTTGAAAGCTAATTTGGACATCTGTGCGAGTTATGGCTACAAACGCTCAATTTAAATTAAACTGATTTAAACCGATTTCTAGGCGTTTTAATTTGTACCGGACAAACGGTAAATCCAATTGACTTAAAATTTGAAACCTTACAATAATATCAAATTACGGATCCGATGAAACTGGTTTCGTCGAAATCCGAGACTTTTTGAAAAATGGCTATTTTAACTCGCCAAATTAATATTAAAAACAATTCAATGCGTTTCGAGCTGCCACGCTCAAACGATAACTCCGATTGACACGAAAATTGAAATACGGTAATAACTAACTATTACGGATCCATTGGAACTGGTTTCGTTCAATTCTGAGACTGTTCAAAAATTGACTATTTTCACTAGTCGATTAAATATTAAAATATTCAATTTTCACAATTTAACTTTAAATTCGATTTTAAAAGTTCTAAAATATCATTCTAACTCCAACATGATAAAATAAAATTTTATAAATCATTTTCAATCATATTTAACTCAATTTTCAATTATTTCCATAATTTCACATATTAAATTATCGATTTAATTATTCAATAAAATACAATAATTCAAAATAAAAATTTATTCGACTTATAAATTCACTCATTTATATTTAAAATTAATTAAATATTCAAATTTTAATTAATAAAAATTATGGGTCGTTACAGTTAACTACCTCATCAAATTTTCCTTGAAAACATTTCTTTCAAATTGATTTAACCCTTTAAATCATACTTAAACAAGGAAAATATACTTTTTTTCTTTACTCAAATCTCTTTGCCATGATATATGCTTTACACAAAACAATGTTGAGAAAACCTTCAAAATCCTTGTGTAAATACTTTAAACAGTACCTTTCAAATCCATTGAAAGTAATCCTTCGTAATAGGTTAACAACTTTACCTCTAAAACACTAGGCTGAAGTGCCAAAACATATCTTTCAAAACCTTTTAAAATAGACCTTTCGAAATCATTGAAAGTGTCGCCTTTGAAAGCTTATTAAAATATTAGATATCCTCTTTTCAAAACACTTCAAACTTTCCTTTCGAAAGCGTTAGAAACCTTCCATTCAAATATTAAAAGTAAACCTTTCGAAAATATTGGGGAATCACCCCTTCGAACCCTTCATCATATATCTTTCGAAAGCATTAAAGTCCTTTGCTTAAAAAAAACATTTCAAAAGCATTGGGTTCAAGTAAAATTTGTGGAACATAGCTTCGAAACCATTTAAAACCATTCCTTTCAAAACCATTGGATTTTCCTTCTAATATATCTAAGGGTCCTAAAAGAATAGGTTCGAAAGCATCTCTTTCGAAAGCATTATTCCTAAGTAAAAGAAAATGGGCGGTTTCGAAACCAACTCTTTCAAAAGCGTGGAGAAACAGCTTCAAAGTTCAAAGACGAAAGCACCCTTTCAAAAGCATTGCTTCGAAAGGTTGAAGGTGGAAGCAGGGGCTTCGACTCCTTCGAAAGCTTAGTTTTAAAAAAAGGCGGCTGTAACGACCAACAATTTTCAACTTCGAAAATCCCATATTGTTAAAGAAAAGAAGAAAAAGATAGAAGAAGAAACAGGAAACAAAACAAAGAATCTCACATTCGCAGCGGATCAAAATATAATAACAAATAATAGCATTTTGATAAAGAAAGCTGTAATTTTTACTTACATATAATTCATCAGAGTTACAATCATTTACATGAACTGAACTGTTATACAACTTGTTCCAGACTACAATCTATATAAACTACACAGCCATATATACATAGCGAAAAACTCCATACATTCCTACCATCCAGCTCGCCCCTGAGCTCCATAACATCCTCACCTTAAAAGCTGTAATACTCGGTCTGACCCGAGCATTACATCAAAGTAACATCCGGGTAAGGCTGGAAACCAGCATGAGTAAATCCATATAATATGAAATACCCAGCTATATTAACTTAAGTGAATTACAAGGGTAACTCGTAGTTTTCTACGAGTTCTAATCTTATTTAAGTAAATCGTTTATCTCAAAACAATATCCAAGAATCGTTATCCAGTTTAAATATCCATGATAATTAACTATTTCATTCCAGCCTGTTTGCTTCTAACCAAACTATAAAGAATTACTGTATTACTAATCGAAGTGGTTTCGGGTATTTACTGATACCCGACCCCAGTCTCTTCGAAATCCAAACGCTATTTAAAAGGTTAAGTTATTAAAGGTTTAATTCAATACTTTGAATTCACACAGCATTCATCACAGATAAATATCACCCACTTATCATAGATATATCCAATATCACTCCCCAGAATATCACAGATTATCATTCAATAGATATCAATCAATCCAGACATTCTACTCAAACAATCATCCATAAACATTAATTATTAATCCATATTAACTTCAATTAAATTAATTACTTAAGAATTAATCACTTAACCAAGCTTAATCATTCATTAATTAATTACAAACCATTAAATTAATTAATCATTCCTTAATTACCTTATAAATCAATTAATTAGTCTTTAATTACCTATTAATTATCCTTTAATCATTAATTAATAATCCTTAATTATCAATTAATAAAACTTAATTACAAATTAATCAATTCTTAATTAATAGTTAATAATTCTTAATTACCAATTGATTAATCTCTAATTACTTAATTAATTAATGCTTGATTACAACATAATTTTTAATTAATTAATATCCAATTATTAATTAATTAATTTCTAATTATCTAATTAACGACCCTTAATTACAACATAATTAATCCTTAATCATTCAAGGTCTTAATTAACCTTGAGATAACCCGTTTATCTTTATCTAATTTCCAAATTATCATAATCATATTTAAAACATTAATCTTTATAATTAACTTATTTAATTAAATCATTTAATTTAATTTTTTGAAAAAACTTAAGCCTTTAACTTTAACAAATTTAAGTTAAACAAATTACGATTTCCTTCAATCAATAATTTAAAAACATTATCATATAATAGTTTAAAACTAGATTATATTTAAATTCAAAACTTGCTTTTATAAAATTAAAAAAAAACTTATTTAAAATCCTGCTTACTCAACATTGCCTTTAGAACTTCGGACTTAACATTTACTTCGCTTAAAAAAACAAGGTAACAGAAGAAGCTCGACCCAACATCAAGAATACCCGAGCTACTACTCGAATTTAAACTCTCATCTCACCCCTCTCGACCAAAACACGAGAGTGTCTTCGAGCGTGAACTCAACTTTCCCGATGCCTCAAACAACACAGAGAACACCTGATACAAATCAAACGTGCTCGAGCACGTGCACGAACCAACGACGAAGCTCCAATCAAGCTTGCCACCGCCGACGAGTCGCCTACGACCCTACCATTCAATTCCGACCACCAGATCGAACATCGAAAATAGAAATGAAATCGAGACAAACGATCAAAAATTTGAATCCATCCCACCGAAAAGAACCCACTAGCCAACGCCTCCGACCTCCGGTGTGACGACCCACTGTGACGACCCGTAAATCCATACCCTTTGAATCGACAATAATCCACACATATATGACCCAAAAAGCACAAACTGACAGAAAGTCAAGAGAAAGAAAAGAAGAGAGAAGAAGAGGAGAGAAGATAGAACAAAACGGAACAATATAGAATCTCACATCGCAACGGAAAGCATATAATTTCATATCAATGATCTTTATAAAATAGAAACTGTATATATACACATCAGTCAGAGTTCAACAATCAATCAATAGTTATCAGCTTGAATAGTTATAATAATCCGTCCTCACAATTGCCGATAATATAAACAATTAAGCACAGCGGATAATCAATAATCAAAATAGATACGCATATACGGAATGAAAATCTCCAGCTCTCCTGCTGAAGCTCCAAAAGCACCAAAGCATAACCTGTAGATATACTTGGTCTGACCCGAGCATTGAAAGGGAAGAACTGCCGGATCAGTCTGGTAAACCAGCGTGAGAAACACAATCATATGAATTTATTAAATTACCAAACTTTTCGTTAGTTTTCAAAAACAAAAGTATCTCGTAAGATAAGTCCACACATAAACGCGGACATGTTTTAACCTTACGATAACTAAAACATATCATATCAAATCTCATGTTATATTATAGTAGTGTCTACTATATACAAATAATATTAATCATAGCCGAAATTGTTACATTGTTAAATTCTAGCATAAAGCCCAATTAGGTAATACAATCAAAATGGCAAACATGTAGTGGAGTTTGGATTTCCATACAAATGACCAGGTGAAGGGACTACCTTTAAAACATCATTTTCTTACTTTACGAAAATGTCTATTTCAACAGTGAATGTTGAAATCTATGGTTTCGACATTCAACACAATTTAAAACATCTTTAAATCATTTAACTCCATTTAAAATATCACTTCCAAAACATTTATTTAATTCAAAAGGTTCACTTGCAAAGCATATCATTTTATTCAATATATAATTCACTGTCCAAAATCATGAATATACTTCTCTTATCCAAATTCAATACTTCTACACCTTTAATTAAGGGATTATCCACTATCCAAAATCGTGGATATAATTCCTGACCAAACTCTTTATTATTACAACATTTAACTTAAAGGATAATTTGCTATCCAAAATCGCGATATATCTCCTTTAGTAAGCTTTCATATTTACTTACCAAATTCAATTGATTTCGGATTTATAAAACAATGTTTATAAATTCATATTTATATATTTTATAAAAAATTCAACTTATAAAATCACTTTATTTACCAATTCCATTTATAGCTCAATTACATGCCAAAAATCCAGATTATAAGTTAATTCCTTATAAATTATTTATTTACAATTTTCATTCATTTTTATAACTTCATAAACTATAAATCTTATATACTTATAAAATCTGTTTATAACTTCATTTAAAACACTTTCAAAACACCTTTATAATTTCATCACTTTAATTTTTATAAATCCAATTTTTATAAATCTTATATATAAACCTTTTATAATAAATTGAAAAATCACCATTTAAACTATTTTATAAAACTCAACTTCATATTTCCAAAAATCACATTTCGACTATATTTCTGAAAAATAAAAAAAATTTATAACATAAAAATTATAGCTTTTATTTATTTAAAATAAATCCATTTACTTGACCATTTAAAATTAACAAAACATCAATTTCCAAAATCACTTAAAAAAAATTCTTTTTAAATTGAAATCATCACTTAGACATTTTTATTATTTCCAAAAATAGGCCCAGTGCTGCAACAGCACTAAATACAACAATCATGGCAACCAAAATATCATATATAACATGATAACAGCATATATAACAATATCTGTTAATAAATCAATACTGATGAGGAATCTAGTTGGATCCCTCCAACCTTTCACCTGCAACAAATATACATATTAGAATATGTGTACAATGTCCGCTTCAAGGCAGACGCGCGTACAAAGGGTCATCCGCTCATACACGGAAACGTATAGGGTCATCTGCTCCACTAGGCAGGTATATATCCAAATACCAATCAATGTATCATATATCATCCAAACAATCATCACTCATCATATAATAAATTATTTATCACTTATATAAAAATATCAATGAGTCAGAAATAGTGAGTTGTACTCACATTGCTTCCAATAGCAGTTGCAGTGTTTTATTCTGAATAAAATTAAATGACCGTTTAATTTTACCCAAAATTTACACTATCTCTAATCAGCTCCATCGCGTAGTGCTCGTCAATATGGTTCCAACACAATTTGTTTCATGCAAAACGGACCTCGTATGAAAAACTTATAGCTTTTTAAAGATTGTACAAATTTATATATATGAATCAATTTCCTTTTTTTATTTGTAAACCCTACTTTCAATCTCGGCCCTCCATTTCCAATCCCCTAAATCCAGGCCATGCTACTCTTTCTACCTCCATCAGGTAATTCACGTACACAACAACCCATCGGCCGTCGATCTTCCATGAATTTTCGTGACCACTTCGTTGAAGTTGAAGATGATCGAGCTCCACCATGTCGAAGGCCTACGCACGCACCACCATCGGCCTAAGCACCTTGCATCTCAGCCCTCCCTGACACAATATCCATCCCCTTGAATGCAGCTACAACGTCAGCCACCAGCCTCCTACCCGCTTCGGTAAACTTGATCATCGCCGTATGGATTTATAGATTTCATTGTGCTCTACAACTTTGTGGTTGGAAGTTTCTCGAATAGATTGATGGATTGGAAGAGATTAAGGGGGGAAGATGAAAATTTTCTGGCCATTGAATAGATGATGGCGGCTAGGGTATGAAACCCTAGGGTTTGTGAAAAAAGGAAAAAAGAAAGGGCTTTTATAGAAAATTTACGCGCACTATCCATCCGAAAATTTTTCGAACTCAAAACGAAGTGTGCCGCCTGGCGTTTATAATATTTTACCCCTATTCCGAACACAATGGAATATATATCGGGAGCCAATTCGATTGTATTTGGAAGATAGGTTTTCGAATCGACTATCAAATTTAAAATCCACTTAAACCGATTTCTACGCGTTTTAGCTTGCCTCGGACAAACCGTAAAGCCGATTGATACGAAATTTGAAATCTTAAAATAATATAACATTGCGGATCCAATGAAAATAGTTTCGTACAAATCTAAGACTGTGTGAAAAACGGCTATTTTTACTCATCAATTAAATATTAAAATATTCAATTTTTACAATTTAACTTTTAATTCAATTTTAAAAGTTCTGTAACATCATTCTAATTCAAATAAGATTTAAATCAACTTTATACAACATTTTTATTCATGTTAAATCCAATTTTCAATTATTTCAACTATTTCAAATATTAAATTTATAATTTAATTATCCAATTAAATTACTATATTTCAAATATTATCTATTCAGCTTATAAAATTTACCTATGCATATTTAAAATCAATTAAGTATACGAATATTGAATGACATAAATTCAGGGTCGTTATATTCTCCCCTACTTAAAAGAATTTCGTCCTCGAAATTACTAAGTAAGAAAAAGTCACAAAATCAATTAATTTTTCAAAACAATTCATTCCAGCTAGATTTCCACTTCATAACATTTTAACTTTTCCCAAAATTATTTAGTTAAACTTCTTACAAAAACTTTTCTAAGTTTTCAAATCCTTTCGTAGTTATCTTTTCAAAAGTACTAATATCATTGAACTTCTAACTCAAAAATCAAAATTTTAGTTATCACAAAATTTTCAATTTTCCCAAAATTTTCTAACTCCTTAAATTTTCAGAAAATTTCGCTAGTGTCTCATTTGCGCGGTTCGATTCAGAAAAAAATAACAATATATATATCACAAATATACATCTCATCATCGAGGATGAGGCATCCCGAAGGGAAAAAAGTATAAAAGTACGATATGTAATCCGAGATATGTACCTTATACATTATTAGCGAGCATATACAGCTAATATAGTGCGAAAGAGAGCACCAAAAGCGAAGCAAGAGACATCCGCACCTACTAAACACTCAAAAAACAAATGAGAAACTTGTACATACGAAAGTAATATCAATATACAGCATATACCAACAACTATATATGCCAATATAGCAAATGCAACAAATCCAATCATCAAACAACTATCATCCAACTAACATCCAATACCTATCTAATCAATCATAACCAAATCAATATACATTCACTTCTTATTAATATTCATTGAATTGGCTTTTCAATTTAATCACATTTAATTCATTAACATTGGATTAACTAACATTCATTCATATTCAATTAGTTTACATTCACTAATTAATATTCCAATTAGTTCACTTCCAATTCAAAATTCAATTCTATTTAAATTCACTTAACTTCCCACTTGAATTCTATTATTTAGCTTTTAATTTTATTAATTCAATTTCATATGATTTTTTATACAATCAATTAGCATCCATTTAACAACCAATGTATAACCAACATCACCAAATTTACTTAATTTACATTCAATTTGGTTTAACATTCAATTTAGATTGAATTCTTGTATTCACTATAATCACATTTTTATAATTTCAAATCATGGCTATATAATCACTTTACACTTAGGTTTATTTAAACTTCCAAATTCATATTATAATCACTTACCTAATCCAATTAAAATTCAACTCAATTTATTTAACTTTCCTTTTGTTAAACTTCAAATCCTATAATTCACTTACTAACTAAAATTCCTTTCAGCTTTACTAAAGTAAATTCTTACTTCGTATTATAAGTCCAAAACTCGTTTCACTTATTTTTATCAATTTCAACTTGGATTTTAAATTCAAATTTGTTTATCACAACAAAACTTCAATTTTGATTTACTACTGGTAGCAAATCAATCACACAGAAACTCGAAAATGATACTGATGATGCTGCAGTCATCACCCTTATTATTTCCTAGCAACAGAGTGAATTCAGTGCTTTATATTCTTTTAAAAAAATTCTTTTTATCTTTATAAATCTTATTTATAAATCTTCACTTATATAATTTCACTGTTTTACTTTACTGATATAAGATTCATTCCAACTTCTTTTATCTTATTTAGATTTATAACAAAATAACCTCTTTAACTTTTGACAAATAACTTCCAAAATAAACGGGATTCCAATTTTTCAAATTCTTAGTTTAAATTCATTTTCATTTACAACTTATATTTATAAATATTTTCATATAGTTTTACTTCTTATATATAAGATTATTTCACAACTGTAAATTATATTAATTATAATTCCATCTTATAATTCATTTGCTTGTATAATTTATTATCTTACAACTGTTTTTTTAGTTTAGATTATTCAGACATCTTTATTAACTTTTATATATTTACATTTTCAAACAACCAAATAATCAATTTATATACACATTAATAATTCTGGAAAATTAATCCTTTATATATGAAATATAATAGAGGTAAAATTATTTCATTTACCCAATTTAAAATGATACTATGTCGACTTGCCACGTTTAAGTGTTTGGAAATCCCTATCGATAACATGGCGTCCCACATACCGATCAGAATTCTCAAAAAACTCAACGGATAAGTAAACACAATATAAAACATTTTTATATTCACTAACAAATACGCGCTCATATATATTATACACTCAACTCAATCTTGGGTGCTACTGTCCCTATCTATAATGAGTGCACATCAAAGCTTAGGAATATACAAAATTTAAGCTCTGATACCAAATATGACGACCCGCAAATCGGTACCCTTTGAATCGACAATAATCTACACATGTACGACCCAAAAAGCACAAACTAACGGAAAGTCAAGAGAAAGAAAAGAAGAGAGAAGAAGAGAAGAGAAGAAAGAGAGAAGATGGAACAAAATAGAACAATACAAAATCTCACATCGCAGCGGAAAACATGTAATTTCATATCAATGATCTTTACAAAATAGAAATTGTATATACACACATCAGTCAGCGTTCAACAATCAATCAATTGTTATCAGCCTGAACAGTTATAATAATCTGTCCTCACAATTGCCGATAAAATAAACAACTAAGCACAGCGGATAATCAATAATCAAAACAGATACGCGTATACGAAATGAAGATCTCCAGCTCTCCTTCTGAAGCACCAAAAGCACCAAAGCATAACCTGTAAATATACTCGGTCTGACCCGAGCATTGAAAGGAAAGAACGTCTGGATCAGTTTGGTAAACCAGCGTGAGAAACACACTCATCTAAATTTATTAAATCACCAAACTTTTCCTTAGTTTTCAAAAACAAAAGTATCTCGTAAGACAAGTCCACACATAAACACGGACACGTTTTTACCTTACGATAACTAAAACATATCATATCAAATCTCATGTTATATTATAATAGTGTCAACTATGTACAAATAATATTAATCATAGCCGAAATTGTTACATTTATTAAATTCCAGCATATAGCCCAATTGGGTAATACAATCAAAATGGAAAACACGTCGTGGAGTTTGGATTTCCATACAAATGACCAGGTGAAGGGACTACCTTCTGGAAGTACATCTCTATAAGAATGTACCGAGAAACCATCACAAAGTTTCTCTACCAACATAAGACCGGCCCACCTCTATAACTAGATGGTACCGAATATGTCATCCTCCGGTCGTTACCGACCTTTACCGAGGGCCCTCTAGCATACAAACCACAATAATCAGATACACGACGTCATAGTGTGTAAAGATATATCTAGAAGAAGATGATCATATCCTACTTGGGAATGACCCACTTAGCCATGCTGCATCTAACCCTGTTTTGGTAATTTTCGGTTGATGAGGCTTGATGAGGTAACGATTACCTTTCGCAATCACATATCACATCACTTTGAATGCCACACGTCCATTTCCGTTGACTATCAATTGCCTTCCATAAAAATACAACCCTTAAGTTAATATGTCTCGAGGAGGGTGTTCAGCTGAGAGAAGTTGCCTTCTCCACCACTACTGATGTACGTTTGCGAAAACCAATGTACGTAATCTATAGAAATGCAATGTCTGACAAACATCCATACAAGTTGTCCAGGAACAGGACAAACAGAAGGTACTTTACTACCACATCCTATCGGGAAATCTCTAGGATTAATAGCAAATAGTCCTTGCATAGGATATTTCATAATGAAGAGGCCACTGCTACTGGATATATATTGGGATTTTAACCCCAAACGATCGACAAGCAGTCCCCCACAATGAAAATCCAGAATATCAATATCATCATAAGCAACCTGCATAGTCATCGCATATACGTTGGTCCGAAGTGGTTTTCTGATAAATCCGATCCCCATCTCTTCGCACCAACAACGCAAAAATGTATCTCAACCTCACACAGCAACTTAGTCTCATAGACTTATCACGTCTCCAACTTTCAACTTGCTATCCTTCGGGACAAGAAGGAAGCTCGATAGATTGGAGTAATACTCTGCACTATACGAATCAACATCCTCAACACAAACGATAATCAAGCCTACACAGAAGGCTACGTACTAAGTGTACGACTAAATAGTTAGCACATCAAGTTGAGGAACTAAAATTAAGCCAAGTCTGATAGTCGGTTATTTAACTATCAAAATAAACAAACAAATAATTAGCACCATAACAAACACTAGGCCCTTTTAATTAATCTTTTATTAATTAAATCACTTGCCAAATATTCACTTCAAATTATCTTTAAAAAGATATAATCTCAAAACATTTCAACATTGGAAAACATTTCCATATACTTATTTAATAATAAGTAATTCACAAGGTTTATTTTCATCACTTAGAAAACATTTCATAGACTTAAATCATGATTAAGTATATATTATATTCTTTAAGGAAAACATTCTCATCAAACACATTTATTTGGGTCAAAACGAATGTTGCGTAAAACATCGTTACGACAACCCAAAATCAATAGTATAGGGATTCGAAACTGAGATAGATATATAAACCCCAATATACAAAAACATTTCCTTTCGAAAATCATTTACTATAACAATAGTGTTATAGTCCATCATTTCCTTATTTCTCAAAAACGTCTATTTCAACAATGAATGTTGAAATCTATGGTTTCGACATTCAACACAATTTAAAACATCTTTAAATCATTTAACTCCATTTAAAATATCACTTCCAAAACCTTTATTTAATTCAAAAGGTTATTCACTTGCAAAGCATATCATTTTGTTCAATATATAATTCACTGTCCAAAATCGTGAATATACTTCTCTTATCCAAATTCAATACTTCTACACCTTTAATTAAGGGATTATCCACTGTCCAAAATCGTGGATATAATTCCCGACCAAACTCTTTATTATTACAACATTTAACTTAAAGGATAATTCGCTGTCCAAAATCGCGAATATATCTCCTTTAATAAGCTTTCATAATTACTTATCAAATTCAATTGATTTCGGATTTATAAAACAATGTTTATAAATTCATATTTATATATTTTATAAAAACTTCAACTTATAAAATCACTTTATTTACCAATTCCATTTATAACTCAATTACATGCCAAAAATCCAAATCATAAGTTAATTTCTTATAAATTATTTATTTACAATTTTCATTCATTTTTATAACTTCATAAATTATAAATCATATTTACTTATAAAATCCTTTTATAACTTCATTTAAAACACTTCAAAACTCCTTTATAATTTCATCACTTTGAATTATAAAAATCCAATTTTTATAAATCTTATACATAAACCTTTAATAATAAATTGAAAAATCACCGTTTAAAATATTTTATAAAAATCAACTTCATATTTCCAAAAATCACATTTCAACTATATTCCTCAAAAATCACAATTTTTATAACATAAAAATTATAGCTTTTATTTATTTAAAATAAATCCATTTACCTGACCATTTAAAATTAACAAAACATCAATTTCCAAAATCACTTTTAAAAAATTGTTTTTAAATTGAAATCATCACTTTGACATTTTTATTATTTCCAAAAATATGTCCAATGCTGCAACAACACTAAATACAACAATCATGGAAACCAAAATATCATATATAATATGATTACAATATATATTACAGTATCTGTAAATAAATCAATACTGGTGAGGAATCCAGTTGGATCCCTCAAACTTGTCACTTCCAACAAATATACATATTAGAATATGTTTACAATGTCCACTTCAAGGCAGACGCGCGTATAAAGGGTCATCCGCTCATACATGGGAACGTATAGGATCATCTGCTCGACTAGGCAGGTATATATCCAAATACCAATCAATATATCATATATCATCCAAACAATCATCAATCATCGTATAATAAATTATTTCTCACTTATATAAAAATATCAGTGAGTCAGAAAGAGTGAGTTGTACTCACATTCCTTCCAATAGCAGTTATAGTGTTTTATTCCGAATAAAATTAAACGACTGTCTAATTTTACCCAAAATTCACACTAGCTCCAATCAACTCTAAACCAGATCCATCGCATAGTGCTCGTCAATACGGTTCCAACGCAATTCGTTTCGTGCAAAACGGGCCTCGTATGAAAAAGTTATAGCTTTTTAAAGATTATGCACATTTATATATATAAATAAATTTCCTTTTTTTTTAAATTGTAAACCCTGCTTTCAACCTCGGCCCTCCATTTTCAATCCCCCAAATCTAGGTCGTGCTTCTCTTACTTCCTCCATCAGGTAATTCACGTACACAACAACCCATCGGCCGCCGATCTTCCATGAATTTTCACGACCACTTCGTTGAAGTTGAAGACGATCGAGCTCCACCACGTCGAAGGCCTACGCACGCACCACCATCGTTTCAAGCACCATGCAGCTCAGCCCTCCCCAACGCACTATCCAGCCCTTGAACGCAACTACAATGCGAGCCACTAGCCTCCAATCCGCTTCGCTAAACTTGATCATCACCGTATGGATTTATAGATTTCATCGTGCTCTACAACTTTGTAGTTGAAAGTTTCTCGAATAGATTGATGGATTGGAAAGGATTAAGGGGGGAAGATGAAAATTTTCCGGCCATTGAATAGATAATGGCGGCTAGGGTACGAAACCCTAGGGTTTGCGAAAAAAGTAAAAAATGAGGGACTTTTATAGAAAATTTACGCGCACTATTCATCCGAAAATTTTCCGAACTCGAAACGAAGCGTGCCGCCTGGCTTTTATAATGTTTTACCCCTATTTCAAACACAATGGATTATATATCGGGAGCCAATTTGATCGTATTTGGAAGATAGGTTTTCAAATCGACTATTTAAATTTAAAATTCACTTAAACCGATTTCTACGCGTTTTAGCTTGCCCCAGAAAGACCGTAAATCTGATTGATACGAAATTTAAAATCTTACAATAATATAACATTACGGATCCAATAAAACTAGTTTTGTCAAAATATGAGACTGTTTGAAAAATAGCTATTTTTACTCGTCAATTAAATATTAAAATATTCAATTTTTTACAATTTAATTTTTAATTCAATTTTAAAAGTTCTGTAACATCATTCTAATTCAAATAAGATTTAAATCAACTTTATACAAATTTTTTATTCATATTAAATCCAATTTTCAATTATTTCAACAATTTCAAATATTAAATTTATAATTTAATTATCCAATTAAATTACTACATTTCAAATATTATTTATTCAGCTTATAAAATTTACTTATACATATTTAAAATCAATTAAATATATGAATATCGAATGACAGAAATTCAAGGTCGTTACATTCTCCCCTACTTAAAAGAATTTTGTCCCCGAAATTACTAAGTAAGAAAGCATCACAAAATCCACTATTTTTCAAAACAATTCATGCAAGTTAGATTTCCACTTCATTTAAACATTTTAACTTTTCCCAAAATTATTTAGTTAAACTTCTTACAAAAACTTTTCTAAGTTTTTAAATCCTTTCGTAGTTATCTTTTCAAAGGTACTAATATCATTTAACTTCCAACTCAAAAATCAAACTTTCAGTTATCACAAATTTTTCAATTTTCCCAAAATTTTCTAACTCCTTAAATTTTCAGAAAATTTCGCTAGCGTCTCCTTTGCGCGGTTCGATTCAGAAAAAATAACAATATATATATATATCACAAATATGCATCTCATCATCGAGGATGAGGCATCCCGAAGGGAAAAAGGTATAAAAGTACGATATGTAATCCGATATATGTACCTTACATATTATTAGCGAGCATATACAGCTAATATAGTGCGAAAGAGAGCTCTAAAAGCGAAGCAAGCGCCATCCGCACCTACTAAACACTCAACAAACAAATAAGAAACATGTATATACGAAAGTAATATCAATATACAGCATATACCAACAACTATATATGCCAATATAGCAAATGCAACAAATCCAATCATCAAACAATTATCATCCAACTAACATCCAATACCTATCTAATCAATCCATAACCAAATCAATATACATACACTTCTTATTAATATTCATTAAATTGGCTTTTCAATTTAATCACATTTAATTCATTAACATTGGATTAACTAACATTCATTCATATTCAATTAGTTTACATTCACTAATTAATATTCCAATTAGTTCACTTCCAATTCAATCAAATTCAATTCTATTTAAATTCACTTAACTTCCCACTTGAATTCAATTATTTAGCTTTCAATTTTATTAATTCAATTTCATATGATTTTTTTTTACAATCAATTAGCATCCATTTAACAACAATTGTATAACCAACATCACAAAATTTACTTAATTAACATTCAATTTGTTTTAACATTCAATTTAGATTGAATTCTTGTATTCACTATAATCACATTTTTATAATTTCAAATCATGGCTATATAATAACTTTACACTTAGGCTTATTTAAACTTCAAAATTCATATTATAATCACCTACCTAATCCAATTAAAATTCAATTCAATTTATTTAACTTTCCTTTAGTTAAACTTCAAATCCTATAATTCACTTACTAACTCAAATTTCTTTCAGCTTTACTAAAGTAAATTCTTACTTTATATTATAAGTCCAAAACTCGTTTCACTTATTTTTATCAATTTCAACTTGGATTTTAAATTCAAATTTGTTTATCACAACAAAACTTCAATTTTAATTTACTACTAGTAGCAAATCAATCACATAGAAACTCGAAAATGATACTGATGATGCTACAGTCACCACCCTTATTATTTCCCAGCAACAGTAATGAATTCAGTGCTTTATATTCTTTTAAAAAATTTCTTTTTATCTTTATAAATCATATTTATAGATCTTTACTTATATAATTTCACTATTTTACTTTATTGATATAAGATTCATTCCAACTTCTTTTATCTTATTTAGATTTATGACAAATAACTTCTTTAACTTTTGACAAATAACTTCCAAAATAAACGGGATTCCAATTTTTCAAATTCTTAGTTTAAATTCATTTTCGTTTATAACTTATATTTATAAATATTTTCATAAATATTTTCATATAGTTTATATTCATTTTCATAAATATTTTCATACAGTTTTCGTTTTCATTTTAGTTTAGATTATTCAGACATCTTTATAAACTTTTATATATTTACATTTTCAAACAACCAAACAATCAATTTATATACACTTTAATAATTCTGAAAAATTATTCCTTTATATATAAAATATAATAGAGGTAAAATTATTTCATTTACCCAATTGAAAATGACACAATGTCGACTTTCCACGTTTAAGTGTTTGAAAACCCCTATCGATAACATGGTGCCCCACATACCGATCAGAATTCACAAAAAACTCAACGGATAAGTAAACAAAATATAAAACATTTTTATATTCACTAACAAATACACGCTCATATATATAATACACTCAACTCAATCTAGGGTGCTACTATCCCTATCTATAATGAGTACACAACAAAGTTAAGAATGTACAAAATCTTAGCTCTGATACCAAATGTGACAACCCACAGATCCTTACCCTTTGAATCGACAATAATCCACACATGTATGACCCAAAAAGCACAAACTGACGGAAAGTCAAGAGAAAAAAAAGAAGAGAGAAGAAGAGAAGAAAAGAAAGAGAGAAGATAGAACAATACAGAATCTCACATCGTAGCGGAAAACATATAATTTCATATCAATGATCTTTACAAAATAGAAATTAGATATATACACATCAGTCAGAGTTCAACAATCAATCAATAGTAATCAGCTTGAACAGTTATAATAATATGTCCTCACAATTGCCGATAATATAAACAACTAAGCACAGCGGATAATCAATAATCAAAACAGATACGCGTATATGAAATAAAGATCTCCAGCTCTCCTGCTGAAGCTCCAAAAGCACTAAAGTATAACCTGTAGATATATTCGGTCTGACCCGAGCATTGAAAGGGAAGAACGCCCGGATCAGTCTGGTAAACCAGTGTGAGAAACACACTCATTTGACTTCATTAAATTACCAAACTTTTCCTTAGTTTTCAAAAACAAAAGTATCTCGTAAGACAAGTCCATAAATAAACACGGACATGTTTTTACCTTACGATAACTAAAACATATCATATCAAATCTCATGTTATATTATAGTAGTGTCTACTATATACAAATAATATTAATCTTAGCCGAAATTGTTACATTGATTAAATTCCAGCATATAGCCCAATTGGGTAATGCAATCAAAATGGAAAACACGTAGTGGAGTTTGGATTTCCATACAAATGACCAGGTGAAGGGACTACCTTCCGGCAGTACATCTCTAGAAGAATGTACCGAGAAACCATCACAAAGTTTCTCTACCAACACAAGGCCGGCCCACCTCTATAACTTGATGGTACCAAATATGTCATCCTCCGGTCGTTACCGACCTTTACCGAGGGTCCTCTAGCATACAAACCACAATAATCAGATACACGACGTCATAGTGTGTAGAGATATATTTAGAAGAAGACGATCATATCCAACTTGGGAATGACCCACTTAGCCCTGCTGCATCTAACCCTGTTTTGGTCATTTCCGGTTGATGAGGCCTGATGAGGTAACGATTACCTTTCACAATCACATATCACATCACTTTGAATGCCAAACGGCCATTTCCGTTGACTACTAATTGCCTTCCACAAAAATACAACCATTAAGCTCATACGTCTCAAGGAGGGTGTTAAGCTAAGAGAAGTTGTCTTCTCCGCCACCACTGATGTACGTTTGTAAAAACCAATGTACGTAATCTATAGAAATGCAATGTCAGACAAACATCCATGCAAGTTGTTCAGGAATAGGACAAATCGAAGATACTTTCCTACCACATCTTGTCGGGAAATCCCTAGAATTAGCAGCGACTAGTCCTGCATTGGATATTTCATAATGAAGCGGCCACTGCTACTGGATATATATAGGGATTTTAACCCCAAACGATCAACAAGCAGTCCCACACTATGAAAATCCGCAATATCAATATCTTCATAAGCAACCTGCACAATCGTTGCATATACGTTGGTCCGAAGTGGTTTTCAGATAAATCTGATCCCTGTCTCTTTGCACCAACAACGGAAAAGTGTATATCAACCTCACACAGCAACTAAGTCTCATAGACTTATCACGTCTCCAACTTTCAACTTGCTATCCTTCGGGCCAAGAATGAAGCTCGATAGATTGGAGTAATACTCCGCACTATACGAATCAACATCCTCAACACAAACGATAATCAAGCCTACACAGAAGGCTACGTACTAAGTGTACGACTAAATAGTTCTCACATCAAGTCGAGGAACTAAAATTTGGCCAAGTCTGATAGTCGGTTATTTAACTATCAAAAAACAAACAAATATTTAGCACCATAACAATCACTAGGCCCTTTTAATTAATCTTTTATTAATTAAATCACTTGCCAAATATTGACTTCAAATTATCTTTAAAAAGATATAATCTCAAAACGTTTCAACATTGGAAAACATTTCCATATACTTATTTAATAATAAGTAATTCACAAATCTCTTTATTTTCATCACTTAGAAAATATTTCATATACTTAAATCAGGATTAAGTATATATTATATTCTTTAAGGAAAACATTCTCTTCAAACACATTTGTTTGGGTCAAAACGAATGTTGCGTAAAACATCGTTACGACAACCTAAAATCAATAGTATAGGGATTCGAAAATAAGATAGATATATAAACCCTAATACTATACAAAAACATTTCCTTTTGAAAATAATTTACTATAACAATAGTTTTATAGTCCATCATTTCCTTACTTCTCGAAAACGTCTATTTCAACAATGAATGTTGAAATCTACGGTTTCGACATTCAACACAACTTAAAACATCTTTAAATCATTTAATTCCATTTAAAATATCACTTCCAAATCATTTATTTAATTCAAAAAGTTATTCACTTGCAAAGCATATCATTTTATTCAATATATAATTCACTGTCCAAAATCGTGAATATACTTCTCCTATCCATATTCAATACTTCTACACCTTTAATTAAGGGATTATCCACTGTCCAAAATCTTGGATATAATTCCTGACTAAACTCTTTATTATTACAACATTTAACTTAAAGGATAATTCGCTGTCCAAAATCGCGAATATATCTCCTTTAATAAGCTTTCATATTTACTTATCAAATTCAATTGATTTCGGATTTATAAAACAATGTTTATAAATTCATATTTATATATTTTATAAAAACTTCAACTTATAAAATCACTTTATTTACCAATTCCATTTATAACTCAATTACATGCCAAAAATCCAAATTATAAGTTAATTCCTTATAAATTATTTATTTACAATTTTCATTCATTTTTATAACTTCATAAATTATAAATCTTATTTACATATAAAATCCGTTTATAACTTCATTTAAAACACTTTCAAAACTCCTTTATAATTTCATCACTTTGATTTATAAAAATACAATTTTTATAAATCTTATATATAAACCTTTTATAATAAATTGAAAAATCACCATTTAAACTATTTTATAAAAATCAATTTCAAATTTCCAAAAATCACATTTCAACTATATTTCTCAAAAATTATAATTTTTATAACATAAAATTATAGCTTTTATTTACTTAAAATAAATCCATTTACTTGACCATTTAAAATTAACAAAACGTCAATTTCCAAAATCACTTTAAAAAAAATTCTTTTTAAATTGAAATCATCACTAAGACATTTTTATTACTTCCAAAAATAGTCCCAATGCTGCAACAGCACTAAATACAACAATCGTGGCAACCAAAATATCATATATAATATGATAATAGCATATATAAAAATATCTGTAAATAAATCAATACTGGTGAGAAATCCAGTTGGATCCCTCTAACCTGTCACCTGCAACAAATATACATATTAGAATATGTGTATAATGTCAGCTTCAAGGCAAACGCACGTACAAAGGGTCATTCGCTCGTACACGGGAACGTATAGGGTCATCTGCTCCACTAGGAAGGTATATATCCAAATACCAATCAATATATCATACATCATTCAAACAATCATCAATCATCATATAATAAATTATTTCTCACTTATATAAAAATATCAGTGAGTCAGAAAGAGTGAGTTGTACTAACATTGCTTCCAATAGCAGTTGCAGTGTCTTATTCCGAATGAAATTAAACGATCGTTTAATTTTATCTAAAATTCACACTAGCTTCGATCAACTCCAAACTAGCTCCATCGCGTAGTGCTCGTCAATATGGTTCCAACGCAATTCGTTTCGTGCAAAACGGACCTCGTACGAAAAAGTTATAGCTTTTAAATGATTATACAAGTTTATATATATTAATCTATTTCCTTTTTTTTAAATTGTAAACCCTACTTTCAATCTCGGTCCTCCATTTCCAATCCCCAAATCCAGGCCATGCTTCTCTTACTTCCTCCATCAAGTAATTCACGTACACAACAACCCATTGGCCGCCGATCTTCCATGAATTTTCGTGACCACTTCGTTGAAGTTGAAGACGCTCGAGCTCCACCACGTCGAAGGCCTACGCAAGAACCACCATCGGCCCAAGCACCATGCAGCTCATTCCTCCCCAACGCAATATCCAGCCCCTTGAACGTAGCTACAATGCGAGCCACTAGCCTCCAATCCGCTTCGCTAAACTTGATCAACACTGTATGGATTTATGGACTTCATCGTGCTCTACAACTTTGTAGTTGGAAGATTCTCGAATAGATTGATGGATTGGAAAGGATTAAGGGGGGAAGATGACAATTTTCTGGCCATTGTATAGATAATGGCAGCTTGGGTATGAAACCCTAGGGTTTTGAAAAAAAAAGGAAAAATGAGGGGCTTTTATAGAAAATTTAGCGCAATATTCATTCGAAAATTTTCCGAACTCGAAACGAAGCATGCTGCCTAGCGTTTATAATGTTTTACCCCTATTTCGAACACAATGGAATATATATCGGGAGCCAATCCGATCGTATTTGGAAGATAGGTTTTCGAATCGGCTATTTAAATTTAAAATTCACTTAAACCGATTTCTACGTGTTTTAGCTTGCCTCGGACAAACCGTAAACCCGATTGATACGAAATTTGAAATCTTCCAATAATATAAATTTACAGATCCAATGAAACTGGTTTCGTCATAATCCGAGACTGTTTGAAAAATGGCTATTTTTACTCGTCTATTAAATATTCAATTTTTTACAATTTAACTTTTAATTCAATTTTAAAAGTTCTGTAACATCATTCTAATTCAAATAAGATTTAATTCAACTTTATACAATATTTTTATTCATATTAAATCCAATTTTCAATTATTTCAACAATTTCAAATATTAAATTTATAATTTAATTATCCAATTAAATTACTATATTTCAAATATTATTTATTCAGCTTATAAATTTACTTATGCATATTTAAAATCAATTAAATATACGAATATCGAATGGCATAAATTCAGGGTTGTTATAATCTCCCCTACATAAAAGAATTTCGCCGTAGAAATTACTAAGTAAGAAAAAGTCACAAAATCCATTAATTTTTCAAAAAAATTCATTCAAGTTAGATTTCCACTTCATTTTAACATTTTAACTTTTCCCAAAATTATTTAGTTAAACTTCTTGCAAAAACTTTTCTAAGTTTTCAAATCCTTTCGTAGTTATCTTTTTAAAAGTACTAATATCATTTAACTTCCAACTCAAAAATCAAACTTTTAGTTATCACAAATTTTCCAATTTTCCCAAAATTTTCTAACTCCTTAAATTTTCAGAAAATTTCGCCAGCGTCTGCTTTGCATGGTTCGATCCGAAAAAAAATAACAATATATACATCACAAATATACATCTCATCATCGAGGATGAGGCATCCCGAAGGGAAAAAAGTATAAAAGTACGATATGTAATCCGGGATATGTATCTTATATATTATTAGCGAGCATATACAGCTAATATAGCGCGAAAGCGAGCTCCAAAAGTGAAGCAAGCACCATCCGCACCTACTAAACACTCAATAAACAAATGAAAAACATGTATATATGAAAGTAATATCAATATACAACATAGACCAACAACTATATATGCCAATATAGCAAATGCAACAAATCCAATCATCAAACAATTACCATCCAACTAACATCCAACAACTATCTAATCAATCCATAACCAAATCAATATACATTCACTTCTTATTAATATTCATTGAATTGGCTTTTCAATTTAATCACATTTGATTCATTAACATTGGATTTACTAACATTTATTCATTCATATTCAATTAGTTTACATTCACTAATTTATATTCCAATTAGTTCACTTCCAATTCAATCAAATTCAATTCTATTTAAATTCACTTAACTTCCCATTTGAATTCAATTATTTATCTTTCAATTTTATTAATTCAATTTCATATGATTTTTTTATACAATCAATTAGCATTCATTTAACAACCAATGTATAACCAACATCACCAAATTTACTTAATTTACATTCAATTTGGTTTAACATTCAATTTAGATAGAATTCTTGTATTCACTATAATCACATTTTTGTAATTTTTTAATCATGGCTATATAATCACTTTACACTTAGGTTTATTTAAACTTCCAAATTCATATTATAATCACTTACCTACTCCAATTAAAATTCAATTCAATTTATTTAACTTTCCTTTAGTTAAACTTAAAATCCTATAATTCACTAACTAACTCAAATTCCTTTCAACTTTACTAAAGTAAATTCTTACTTCATATTATAAGTCCAAAACTCGTTTCACTTATTTTTATCAATTCCAACTTGGATTTTAAATTCAAATTTGTTTATCACAACAAAACTTCAATTTTAATTTACTATTGGTAGCAAATCAATCACACAGAAACTCGAAAATGATACTGATGATGCTGCAGTCACCATCCTTATTATTTCCCAGCAACGGTAGAGAATTCGGTGCTTTATATTCTTTTAAAAAGTTTCTTTTTATCTACATAAATCATATTTATAAATCTTTACTTATATAGTTTCACTATTTTACTTTACTTATATAAGATTCATTCCAACTTCTTTTATCTTATTTAGATTTATAACAAAATAACCTCTTTAACTTTTGACAAATAACTTCCAAAATAAAAGGGATTCCAATTTTTCAAATTTTTAGCTTAAATTCATTTTCATTTACAACTTATATTTATAAATATTTTCGTATAGTTTTACTTCTTATATATAAGATTATTTCACAATTGTAAATTATATTAATTATAATTCCATCTTGTAATTCATTTGCTTATATAATTTATTTTCTTACAATTGTTTTTTTAGTTTATATCATTCAAACATCTTTATTAACTTTTATATATTTACATTTTCAAACAACCAAACAATCAATTTATATACACTTTAATAATTCTAGAAAATTATTCCTTTATATATAGAATATAATAGAGGTAAAATTATTTCATTTACCCAACTTAAAATGATGCTATGTCGACTTGCCACGTTTAAGTGTTTGGAAATCCCTATCGATAACATGGCATTCCACATATCGATCAGAATTCACAAAAAAACTCAACGGATAAGTAAACACAATATAAAACAATTTTATATTCACTAACAACTACGCGCTCATATATATAATACACTCAACTCAATCTAGGGTGCACTGTCCCTATCTATAACGAGTACACATCAAAGCATAGGAATATACAAAATCTAAGCTCTGATACCAAATGTGACCACGGGCAAATCCATACCCTTTGAATCGACAATAATCCACACATGTACGACCCAAAAGGCACAAACTGACAAAAAGTCAAGAGAAAGAAAAGAAGAGAGAAGAAGAGAAGAGAAGAGAAGAGAAGAGAAGAGAGAGAGAGAAGATAGAAAAAAACAAAACAATACAGAATCTCACATCGCAGCGGAAAACATATAATTTCATATCAATGATCTTTACAAAATAGAAACTGTATATATACACATCAGTCAGAGTTCAACAATCAATCAATAGTTATCAGCTGGAACAGTTATAACAATCTCTCCTCACGATTGCCGATAATATAAATAACTAAGCACAATGGATAATCAATAATCAGAACAGATACATGTATACGAAATGAAGATCTCCAGCTCTGCTGCTGAAGCTCCAAAAGCACCAAAGCATAACCTGTAGATATACTCGGTCTGACCCGCGCATTGAAAGGGAAGAACGCCCGGATCAGTCTGGTAAACCAACGTAAGAAACACACTCATCTGAATTTATTAAATTACCAAACTTTTCCTTAGTTTTCAAAAACAATAGTATCTCGTAAGACAAGTCCACACATAAACACGGACATTTTTTACCTTACGATAAATAAAACATATCATATCAAATCTCATGTTATATTATAGTAGTGTCTACTATATACAAATAATATTAATCATAGCTGAAATTGTTACATTGATTAAATACCAGCATATAGCCCAATTGGGTCATACAATCAAAATGGCAAACACGTAGTGGAGTTTGGATTTCCTACAAATGACCAGGTGAAGGCACTACCTTTCGGCAGTACATCTCTAGAAGAATGTACCGAGAAACCATCACAAAGTTTCTCTACCAATACAAGACCGGCCCACCTCTATAACTAGATGGTACTGAATATATCATCCTTCGGTCGTTAACGACCTTTACCGAGGGCCCTCTAGCATACAAACCACAATAATCAGATACCCGACCTCATAGCGTGTAAAGATATATCTAGAAGAGGATGATCATATCCTACTTAGGAATGACCCACTTAGCCCTGCTGAATCTAACCCTGTTTTGGTCATTTCCGGTTGACGAGGCCTGATGAGGTAACGATTACCTTTCACAATCACATATCACATCACTTTGAATGCCACACGGCCATTTCTGTCGACTACTAATTGACTTCCATAAAAATACAACCCTTAAGCTCATACGTTAAGGAGGGTGTTAAGCTAAGAGAAGATGCCTTCTCCGCCACCACTGATGTACGTTTGTAAAAACCAATGTATGTAATCTATAGAAATGCAATGTCAGACAAACATCCATACAAGTTATCCAGGAACAGGACAAACCGAAGGTACTTTCCAACCACATCCTGTCGGGAAATCCCTAGGATTAGTAGCGAATAGTCCTTGCATTGGATATTTCATAATGAAGAGGCCACTGCTACTGGATATAAATTGGGATTTTAATCACAAACAATCAACAAGCTGTCCCCCACTATGAAAATCCGAAATATCAATATCATTATAAGCAACCTGCACAATCGTCGCATATACGTTGGTCCGAAGTGGTTTTCAGATAAATCTGATTCCTGTCTCTTCGCACCAACAACGCAAAAGTGTATCTCAACCTCACACAGCAACTAAGTCTCATAGAGTTATCACATCTACAACTTTCAACTTGTTATCCTTCGGGCCAAGAAGGAAGCTTGATAGATTGGAGTAATACTTCGCACTATACGAATCGACATCCTCAACACAAAAGATAATCAAGCCTACATAGAAGACTACGTACTAAGTGTACGACTAAATAGTTCCCACATCAATTCGAGAAACTAAAATTTGGCCAAGTCTGATAGTCGGTTATTTAACTATCAAAACAAACAAACAAATATTTAGCACCATAACAATCACTGGACCATTTTAATTAATCTTTTATTAATTAAATCATTTGCCAAATATTCACTTCAAATTATCTTTAAAAAGATATAATCTCAAAACATTTCAACATTGGAAAACATTTCCATATACTTATTTAATAATAAGTAATTCACAAATCTCTTTATTTTCATCACTTAGAAAATATTTCATATACTTAAATCAAGATTGAGTATATATTATATACTTTAAGGAAAACATTCTCTTCAAACACATTTATTTGGGTCAAAAAGAATGTTGCGTAAAACATCGTTACGACAACCCAAAATCAATAGTATAGGGATTCGAAAATAAAATAGACATATAAACCCTAATACTATACAAAAAAAATTTCCTTTTGAAAATCATTTACTATAACAATAGTGTTATAGTTCATCATTTCCTTACTTCTCGAAAACGTCTATTTCAACAATGAATGTTGAAATCTATGATTCGGCATTCAACACAACTTAAAACATCTTTACATCATTTAACTCCATTTAAAATATCACTTCCAAAACATTTATTTAATTCAAAAGGTTATTCACTTGCAAAGCATATCATTTATTCAATATATAATTCACTGTCCAAAATCGTGAATATACTTCTCTTATCCAAATTCAATATTTCTACACCTTTAATTAAGGGATTATCCACTGTCCAAAATCGTGGATATAATTCCCGACCAAACTCTTTATTATTACAACATTTAACTTAAAGAATAATTCGCTGTTTAAATAGCGAATATATCTCCTTTAATAAGCTTTCATATTTACTTATCAAATTTAATTGATTTCGGATTTATAAAACAATGTTTATAAATTCATATTTATATATTTTATAAAACTTTCAACTTATAAAGTCACTTTATTTACCAATTCCATTTATAACTCAATTACATGCTAAAAATCCAAATTATAAGTTAATTCCTTATAAATTATTTATTTACAATTTTCATTCATTTTTATAACTTCATAAATTATGAATCTTATTTACTTATTAAATCCGTTTATAACTTCATTTATCATGGGCGCGGATTACGGGTTTTCCTGAACTATTGCGGTTCAATTCGGAGGCCATCTCCGAAGCTGTCAAGCCAGTGGGAAGATTCCTGGTGTAAGACGACTGCGAGTGGGCGAATTTCGACCATCGTTTTTTATACATCAAAATGCAATTCTATAGCGGCATCAACTCCCCAACCTCTTATGTCGCTGTTTTGAACAACGTGGAGTACCTTCTGACCTTTGAGAAATGGGAGCACGAGCACCCGAATAGGCGGCCGGAAAACCACTTGCTTGGAATTGACTATGAGAGGGACTTCCCCCAATTCGAGCGACGTATCCCGATTGAAGATTTGGATTCAGAGGGCAGGTTCGACGCAATGAACTACGATCCTCTCTTCTCAGAATCCCCACCGGAATTTGGCCACTTCAATGATCAGTCAATTGAAGTGGTAGGTCCATGGGGCTGGGAACCATGGCCAGTCCAGGAGCAAATGTGGGACCCATACGCAGACATGGACCTCTCGACCCCTCTTTCTCAGCATATCCCACCACCACCAACAACCCAAACACCGCCTCAACCACCCCACATTATAGCCCCTCAGCCAGTTTGTCAATCTCCCCCTCATAAATTCCCTTTCCCCAGCCTGTTGAGTAAAGCCAAGTGGCCCATCCAGTGACAGGTCAGTGGTCCCAGCTCGTCACTCCAACGTCTGTCCGCCGGAGCTCCAGACTGGACAAAGCGGCATCACACCCTGGTAGTTGCTTTAAACATGTTGTTTTCTCCTCTCTTAATAAAAGTATAAACAAAAAAAAATGGCACGTTGCATGGGCGTGAGTATGCGTGATGAATGCTACATCTCCATGCATGCACTCGAATCGGAGCGCTTGTCGTTCTCCCAATGAAGCTAATTTCTTGGAATGTAAGGGGGTTAGGGGACCCCAGTAAAAGACATTCTATTAACCTTGTAATAGCCCTACACAAAATCGACATCCTATTCCTGCAAGAATCTAAACTATCAGACCCATACCCTAACCTTCTCACACAAATTGGTGGGACATTCCTATCTGGGTGGGCCCACCTGAATGCCGTCGGCTCTAGTGGAGGCATTATGACAGCCTGGAATGAATCCGTGTGGTCCCACTGCCAAACTTTCTACCACACATCAGCCCTACACCTAGCCCTTCGTCACTGGGACAATCTTTTTCTTCTCCAATATCTATGGTCCACAAAATACTCAAGATCGAAACGAACTATGGACGAATTGCCTCACCTTCGCCTCACACATTAATGGCCCTTGGGTGGTTTGTGGAGATTTCAACACCACCCGATCCTCGGTTGAAAGAAATTCGGGAAACTTTTCCCACGACTCTGACTCCTTCAACTCTTTCATCAACCTTTGCTCCCCGATTGACCCACCCATCAACAACGGCCTATTCACCTAGTCAAGCCGTAGATCCGAACCTTCGTTAGCCAAATTGGACCGTTTCCTTTCTCAATCCAGCCTGGGATGACTTATACCCACTTTCCGTGGTCTCTGGCCTAGCCACAATCATCTCCGATCATTGCCCACTCCTCCTCGACACTGCTCCTCCACTTGTCCTACCCGACCCTTTCGCTTCGAGCGACTCTGACTACTTGAGCCATCATTCGACATCTTCATCAAAGAAATCTGGTCACAGCCCTCCCTCATCCCCTCAGCCACCGCCAGAGTCGTCTCTAGACTTAGATCACTCCGTAAGATTATCAAGCCCTGGGCCAAGTCAGTTTGGGGCTCCGTTCGCTCGCGTATTATCAATTCAAGATGAAATTTTGGACCTAAATATACTCGAAGAATCTAACCCTCTTATCGAATCGGATCGGACTCGCCTGAGAGAACTGGAAGTGGAACTGGATAAATTGACATTGCAAGAGGAAATAGGCTGGAAACAACGTTCCAAAGCGAAATGGATAGAGGATGGCGATAAAAACACTGCCTATTTCCACCGCCTTGCAAACGGTAGGCGCAGATCCACTTTCATCCCCGAAATCACCCACAGCGGCATCTCTGTCACCGATCAGTCCGACATCCTCAATCTATTCTCCGACTATTATCGAAACATTTTGGGAAAACACCACCCCCTCTCGCACTCATAGACTGGAACCTGCTCTACCCAGACTGCTCCCCCATCCCTACTGACCAACCCTTCACGGAGGCGGAAATTTGGGTTGTGCTGAATTAAATGTCAAATGACAAAGCTCCTGGCCCAGATGGCTTCGGCCCACTATTCAAACATTATTTGGAAACCGTTAAGTTCGACATTATCGAGATGTGTTCTGAATTCCAAGCTGATCCATCATCTGTTGCTCTCCTTAACTATGCTAATATCATCCTCCTACCCAAAATCCCAGGAGCCACTACCCTTCCATCCTTCCGACCCATAAGCCTCCTGAACACCACCTTCAAAATCATAACCAAGGTTCTAGCCAATCGCCTTCAAGTCGTCATCGCCCCCCTTATTGGAATTGAGCAATCCGCATTCATCCTCAGCCGTAACATCATGGATTGCATGGCGTCTACCCAAGAAGTCATTTCCTTCTGCCACCAAACGTCAACGCTTGGTATGCTCCTTAAACTTGATTTCTCAAAAGCTTTTGACACAATTAATTGGCAATTCATTTTGGAGCTTATGGAGCATAGAGGTTTCCCCACAAAATGGTGCATTTGGATCCAATGCATTCTTAGCTCTAGTTTTTCTTCAATCTCGATTAATGGTGCTACTGGTGGCCTAATCAAGTCTGCTCGTGGCCTGCGACAAGGCGACCCACTTTCTCCTCTGCTCTTCATCCTTGTCGCTGACGTATTCAACCGTATGATCAAGTTAGCTATATCGAACAACCTCTTTGAAGGCATCAAGCTCCCCAACTCGAATCTGGCCATATCCAACCTTCAATTCGCTGATGACACTATCCTTTTTGCATCTCCCAATATTAACCACATCCACTGCCTTAAAATAGCACTGTACTCTTTTGAACTCATATCTGGCCTCTCCATTAACTTCAATAAAATGTCCATCATCATGCTTGGAAACTCCGATCACCTTGGGCCTATATTTTCCAATCTGCTCAACTGCAACATCGTGCAATTTCCTATCTCATACCTCGGTATTCCCTCTGCCCAACCAAGCTACTCAGAGCAGACTGGCTCCCCCTCATTACTAAAATTGAAAATAGACTCCTTTCCTGGAAGGCACATTCCCTTTCTTCAGCTGGTTGCCTTATCCTCGTTAAGTCAGTCTTATCGGCCATCCCTTCATATTGGATGTCATTTACAAGCTTCCAACCCGGGTAATCAAAAGAATTGACAAGATCAGAAGTTCCTTTCTATGGAACGGGGGAAGAATGAAGAAGCTCGTAAACTGGCGGACCGTTTGTATGCACACTGACAACAGTGATCTTGGAATTGTTAACTTATACTACTTCAATCCCGCGCTTCTCGCAAAATGGCTTTGGCGGTTTCTCACCTATAGAACCTTCCTTTGGAAAACGTGGATTACCACACTTCACTACCACTCCAATCCACGCCTTGTCCTTCACTCCACCACCAGCCTTAAACCATCCCCATTCTGGACTGGTGTCCTCGCCACCCTCCCCCGTGTTAGATCACTCTTCCAGGTCGATTTGGGTAATGGGGCAAACTATCTCTTATTGTTAGATATCTGGTATGGCCAACTACCCCTTTCCTCTACCCTCCCCAACCTATATTCTCACTCAGCCACAATCCATGCTACCACATCCGATTCCCTCAGCTTGGGCCCTGACCACCTCTTTCCATCCTCCTACTTTGACCTTGCCACCTTAGCCGAGCTTCACCAAGCATCCTCCATCCTCCAATCCATCCAATTCCACCCCTTGCCAGATAAGTTCCTCTAGGCCCCTAATCCCACAGCTGGTATCTCCGTCGCCTCCTGCTATGCTCACCTAAACAACCCTAGATGGCTCTTCAACTTCCCTATACTTTAGAATTGTCAGCTCCAACCTCGCATGGCTTTCTTCCAATGGTGCCTTATCCACGGCCGCATGAACACCAGAGATGACTCATTCGTAATAACATCGCGGTGGACCCAAACTGTGCCTTATGCTCCAACGCAACCGAAAGCATACAACATTTATTCATAGAATGTGATTTTTCTTTTAGGGTTTGGGTTGCAACGTCCGTTCACTTACTCGGCTATGTCCCAACAATCACTTCATTTTTCGAATATTGGCAGTATAACCCCCTCAATAAGAACTTAGATCCCTTTGTAGCTATATTCAGTTGGTGCATTTGGGCCGAGCGAAATGCACAGGTGTTCAGTAGGCCCAAATCTCACTTCGATGGAACATGCAGGCTTATTATTTACTATTTCTCATCTTTAACAGGCCACAGTTTCTCAGCTCCATTCAGGCTTAGTCTGCCATTCTCAAGATCTTCGTCAGCTGAATCAGCAGGCAGCTCTTTCGCTACTCCTACTGTAGGCAACCTGGACATCACCGCTGAACATTCTGCAGTTCCTATATACTATATATACTGTTATATGTATTAAGCCTTTATGTATCTATGCCTCTGCCATGTAGTTGATTGTCTGTGTGACTGTTGTGCAGTCTTCTCCCATTTTGGCCAGCGATCAAGCTTGTTGATCGTACTATTTACATATTTTTATGCTATATAACCGACTGTGTAGTGCCACGCTACACAACCGTCTTGCTCAAAAAAACTCCTTTATAATTTCATCACTTTGATTTATAAAAATCCAATTTTTATAAATCTTATATATAAACCTTTTATAATAAATTAAAAAATCACCATTTAAACTATTTTATAAAAATCAACTTCATATTTCCAAAAATCACATTTCAACTATATTTCTCAAAAATCATAAATTTTATAACACAAAAATTTTAGCTTTTATTTACTTAAAGTAAATCCATTTACTTGACCATTTAAAATTAACAAAACATCAATTTCCAAAATCACTTTAAAAAAATTCTTTTTAAATTGAAATCATCACTTAGACAGTTTTATTATTTCCAAAAATAGGCCCAATGCTGCAACAACACTAAATACAACAATCATGGCAACCAAAATATCATATATAATATGATAACAGCATATATAATAATATCTGTAAATAAATCAATACTGGTGACAATTTTGTAGATTTCATCGTGCTCTATAACTTTGTAGTTGGAAGTTTGTAGTTCTACAATTTTGTAAATAAATCAATGTATGGATTTATATACTTCATCGTGCTCTACAACTTTGTAGTTGGAAGTTTCTCGAATAGATTGATGGATTGGAAGAGATTAAGGGGGAAGTTGACAATTTTATGGCCATTGAATAGATAATGGCGGCTAGGGTATGAAACCCTAGGGTATGTGAAAAAAGGAAAAAATGAGGGGCTTTTATAGAAAATTTACGCCCACTATTCATCCGAAAATTTTCCGAACTCGAAACGAAGCATGACGCCTGGCATTTATAATGTTTTACCCCTATTCCAAACACAATGGAATATATATCGGGAGCCAATTCGATCGTGTTTGGAAGATAGGTTTTTGAATCGACTATTTAAATTTAAAATTCACTTAAACTGATTTCTACGCCTATTAGCTTGCCTCGGACAAACCGTAAATCTGAATGACACAAAATTTGAAATCTTACAATAATAAAACATTATGGAACCAATGAAACTAGTTTCGTCGAAATCTGAGACTGTTTGAAAAATGGCTATTTTTACTCGTTAATTAAACATTAAAATATTCAATTTTTTACAATTTAACTTCTAATTTAATTTTAAAAGTTCTGTAACATTATTCTAATTCAAATAAGATTTAATTCAACTTTATAAAACATTTTTATTCATGTTAATCAAATGTTCAATTATTTACAATTTCAAATATTAAATTTATAATTTATTTATCCAATTAAATTACTGTATTTCAAATATTATTTATTCAGCTTATAAAATTTACTTATGCATATTTAAAATCAATTAAATACACGAATATCGAATGAAAGAAATTCAGGGTCGTTACACCCGCCCTATTCGACCCTCGAAAATTGACACAAAATATGCTACAATAAAATATGCCGACGATCGGGTGCCGAAAAAGACAGATTGTTAAGGAAAAAGAAAGAAGGAACTAAACAATAATATAATCTCACAATCGCAGTGGAACAAAATATAATAGTCAATAACAGATCTTTACACAAAATGAAAACTATATCTGTTTTATATATTACATCATTAGAGTATCACAAGCAAACAACAATTACCAACCTAATAATTTCAAACAGTCACAACAGCGGATATAAACAAGTACGGGTAGTACGTCTCGTACTCCAGCTCCTCTCCTGAGCTCCACATCATCATTTCCTGTAATCTATGGTACTCGGTCTGACCCGAGCATTATAATGAAATAACACCCGAGTCAGTCTGGAATACCAGGGTGAGAGAAATACACCCAAATTGATTATTAAAGTTTCAAAAATCCTTTGAAGTCAAAGGCATCTCGTAAGACCACGCCACAAATAAACATGTCGGGTATTTACCTTATGATAGCCAAAACATTTTTTATCAAATCCGTCTGATATTATAATAGTTTCTATAAAAAGTAAAATAGAATCTAGCTGAAATGCTTGCATCTTACGTTTCAGCAATAGTTGGGCACAATTAAAACCGTACAGGCGCATAGGAAGATTGGATTTCCAGCTAATGACTAGGCCCTGGGGTACCACCTGTCATAGTACGTGTCCTAGATCACTGTACCGAGGATTACTCCCAATCCCCTGCAACACAAGATCGAGAGTACCCCTTACTGGATAATCCCGAAAGATCACCCCACGGTTGGGATCAGCAACCGCACCACTAAGTCGAATAAAAAGGGACATCTAGACAGGGATGACCTCACTCTAACTGGTGCTACCCACTTAGCCTTGCTGCATAACCCCTGATTTTCAATCATTCTTGGTTGATGAGGCTTGAGGCTAAGCGTTACCTTTTTTTGAACGTTTCACTTAGAATGCTCACCGTCCCCCTAACGATGTACCGAAAGCATTCATCCATACAAGTCTGTCCTAGGTTCGAACAGAACCGAAGCCACTACTCCTACTACATCCATTTTGGAATCATCCTCAGGATTAGTAGCGACTAGCCCTTCCACTTCACTGCTCCATCTTCGACTCCGAACTCGTTTTTCCCATGAAAACATACAAACCAGATCGAAGTGGTTTACGAGAAATAAATCCCGATCCCGATCTCTTCGAAACGATCAACGCGTTGTCCAATATTGATAGTCGATGTTTTAACTATCAATTAACATTCACAAACATCCATCAAACAATAAATAATTTCCCAAAATTATTTATTAATCTCAAAATATCTTCGCATGATATATTTCCATTTCCAACCTTTTTGAAAACAATTTCAAACCACGCACTCCTAATGGAATAAATTTCCAAATATTGATTTCCATTGAAAACATCCAAGCCAAATACTTTAGATTTATAATAATTCAAATCACTTTATTCTTGAATATACCTTTGAACATTTAAATTTAAACTACCTAAATATTTTATTTAACACATATACCATAAAAAGTATTTCAAACAAAACTGCTTTATAACATACAAACTACTTTTCCCTAAAATAAAAGTTAAGCCATTCTAAATTTGAAATAAGAATTATGAAATTCTATACTAGTTTCCAAAAATATTTTACCTAAACTTATTTTTAAAATAAACTATTTTATTAAAATATTAATCATTATCTTTAAAACATAATACCAATTAACCTTTAAGAATAATTTTTATTATAACTAATTTAATAAATATTTACCTTCAAAATTTATACAACTTAAATAATAATCTTCTTAAAACATTCCTTTAAAATCAACTTCAAAACTTCTAACTTTTACTCAAAAACCTGCTTAAAAATGTACTTGGCTTTCAGGGAAATACACTTCCATTCCATAATAATCCAAAGAATTCTTTTTATAAATCCTGCGTGATTTATCTCCATTCAAATTTACGTTCCAACCCCGTAAATTTCTTTCCATACTTTAAAAATAAACACCTTTTTATTTTTTAACACATTTTCCATTTCCTGGAAAATCACTTGCAAAGTATACGCTTAAACTATTTAAAATAAGGCTACCAGGAGTTTACTTAAATGAAAATAATACTTAGGAAAATATAGAGGATTTTCTCAGTAATTAAAACTGAAATTACCTTTTAAAATAAAGTTATTAAATCAAATATTTATATCAAAATTCCCTTTTTGAAAACTTAATACTACTTTACCTTTAAAATAATTAAATCTCATAATTACTTAAATAAGTATTTACTTATACTTACAAGTAATTAAAAATAAATAAAAATTCCAAAATATCCAAAAACATCTTTCAAACTTCTAGTTTATATTTCGAAAGCTTTTCCTTGAAACATACCAAATTTCCAGGAAAAATGCACTTCCCATCATTTAAAGATAATCCCATCTTTACTTTTAAAACAATTATACCTTTCTTATAGAATTTCCCACCGGGAACCTACCTTTCAAAAATTTATCCACCGATAATTATTCCATTTCATTTATAAACCTAGTTTATAAATTTCCATTTCTCGTTTCCATTCCAATCACAGTTTCAAAACATTTCAAACTCGAAACCAATTTCCTGAATTTAACTTTCTTAAACTCATTTCTGAAAAATTCCTTTTCATTTACCTTTAATCCCAATTTATTTTACTTCCATTTATATTTTGTAATGGCAGATTATACTTATTCAATCATAGCACAGCACAGCTAAATTCCCAAATTAATCTATTACAGTATATAAATGAAAGACATCATCAATTATGCAAATAATTTCTATATTGTGAGGAATCCAGTTGGATCCCTCCAACCTGTTTTCCTACATCCACAGATATTAGCACAACCAATAAATATCGATCCAAGCTGATAACAATTATCACATTCAACTAATCAACGAATCAATCATTTAAATATTAGCCATTTAAATTAAACGGCATCCCGATGTGAGTGAGATTAACTCACCTTGAATTTTCGACGAGCGTTCTAATTTTAAATTAAATCGAATCGTTCGATTTAATCCAAAATTTTCACTTGCTCCATACATCTTCGGATTTGCTGCAGCGCGTAGATTGCGTCGCTGCGATTCCGATGCTTCTTGTGTCGCCGAAATCTGATAATATATGCACAAGATATGAATTTTATAGTTTGAATAAAATTTTAAAACAAATTTTCCTTTTATTTAAATTTTCTTTTACACAAAACAAGATCAGATCGTATGATAGAATCGAGAAATCTCGGGCGCAGAAATCATCATCTCCCACGCGCGATGCCAAAATCATGAACCCAACGTCTCCCGCCTAGGGCTTGCTCGCTGCTCCATCTCGATCAACCGGAGTTCGATAAGAGGCCAACGCGATAAAACCCTACGTTAACTCCACCTCCACCCAAAGTTTCGTCAAACTCGGTTATCCCTAAGCTTTGAAATTTGTGCTTGAAATGACGACGAACACGGCCTCTTAACTCCTTCAATCGACGATGATACCCATGATCTACCGTTGGATAGCCAGAGCTCGGAGAGCTCGACACATTTCTAGTAGGAAGTTTTTGAAATCAGAGAGTGGATCGAGAGATTTTCGAAGAGAAATGAAAGTGATTATCGGCCATTGAAATAAGGGAAGGCGGCGGCTGAGAAAAACGAGGGTTTCGGCCTCTTAACGTGTGTGTACACACACACACACACACACACACACATTTATAAGCATTATTTAATATTAAATTCGTGTTAAAACAACCTTTTCACACGATCTCCAAACAACGTGTGCCAATAGGCGATTATAAGGTTTTACCCGCCTTTCGAATACAATGGAACATATTTCGAAAGCTAATTTGATCATATGTGGAAGATAGCTTTTTGAATCGAGTTTAAATATTAATTTATCGATTTTAATTTCAACGCGTTTCTCACCCGTACGAACAAACGGTAACTCCAAACGCTACGAAAATTGAAATACGATAATAACTAACTATTACAGATCTAATGGAACTAGTTTTGTTGAATTCCGAGATTATGCCCTGGAAGGCTATTTTAACTCATCGTTTAATTCAAGCGATTTCCAAAATCGTCGAAATCATTTAAAATTTCACTCTTAAAGCTTTACTAGCTCAATTATAAATCATATAGAATTTATATTCACATTTAGAAATCATTCTGATTCATTTCGAATTAAAATCCGATTATTTGCATTATTATATTATTAAACTCCATTATTAAATTAATATAAAATTCCAAATTTAATTTATCGACTTTTGATTCCATCTAAAAGTCCAAGGTTATAATTCCAATCCATCTAGACTTAAAATAAATCTTTAAAACCATCTTCATAACCATTTACATCTAGATTCACAAATTATCCCTATTTCAAATATTTAATTATTATTATTCAAATCTAATTGAATTACCATACTTGAAATTTAACTAATTTCATTGATCTAATCAAAATATTTTTGTTTCAAAATCAAATTAAAATTCACATTCAACATTTAAAATGAATTAAATGTTCAAATTTAACGACCAAAATTCTGGATCGTTACATTCCTCCCCCTTATAAAAATTTGGCCCCCGAAATTTGCTAAGGTAGGAAAATGCTACTAAACTCATTTACTTACCTAAACTTACTTAGTTAAAAACTTACATTCGCTTCACCAAAACCTTTAGCTCATTTCCAAAACCATTTGCTTCATTTTTAACTCAAAAGCTCGTATTCAATATCACTTCAAAAATCACTTTCCTAGTTAACCCAAAATTTTCAAAATCTTCTAAAAGTTTTCTAACTCCCAAAATTTTTGAAATTTTTTGACATGTCTCCTTTGTATGGAGAGCGTTTTACAATATCACAATAGATATAAATATATATTGTAACATCCCGCCTTTTCGCACACTTTAAAACGACACACATGCCGATTCAAACCATACGGAAGGGCGGATTGTTATGGGGTAAATAAGAAAAACAGAGAAGAAATAAAAACAAACAGAATCTCACAGCGGAAGGATAAAATATAATAATCAATATACAGTTCATGATGACTGTTTACAAATATTTATTTTACTTATACAATGAATATCAGAGTTGCACATACCAATACAAACAATGCAGCGGAATAGAAAGAGTGTGGTGCAATACTAAAATAATAATAATACGGATTCTTCATCTTCGTCCTCCAAAGCTAAAGTCTTCGATTCTGAAACGCTCGGATTGACCCGAGCGAATTTGAAAAGACAAAACACTCGAGTCAAAACTAAAAGATCTTATGTGAGTTAAATTAACAGAAATAATTATGAGTGCAATAACTCAAAAGATGTTCGGGATTTACATCTCTTAAGGATCCGTTAAACTATTTACTATGTAGTATATTTCGCTATTATAATAGTGTCTATTTATAAAATAAATATACTTTTAAATAGCATTAAGGCTTTACATTTTCCACCTTAACACGTAATAGTCCCAGTAGTCCATCCAATATCATAGTCCCTCCTGATCGGGAAGCCACCAGAGGATACCACACGGGCTACGGGAGAAATCTAAACTCGTACAAGGCTCGGTATGGTAGGTGACACGGCACAACTAGGCAATGCCAGGGTAGATATACCAATTACGCTTCCGGGCCGATGGTAACGCGTAGCCGCAGCTACCGCCCACCTCGAACAAACTCTCCAAAATCAAAATAGAAGTGGCCACTGAATCAATCCAAAGTCAAAGTATAATATCGAAGAGGAGTGTCCGATCAGAGGAATGACCTCATTAACCCGTCAATCGCTCCTGTTTTAGCCACCTTATGCCAACTCACGGGAGTTGGGTCCACGTATTTACCTTACAGGAAACGTCGCCACCAACCTACTTCATTCTGGAATCTCCACCGCGTACACGGTTAGTCAAAGTGGTTTTCGGTATCGACAGAGAGTATGTCCATATCCGATCCCGGTCTCTTTGCCAACCCATCGTTATTATAACACCGCGGTCATTTAAAAGTAGTTTATACTTTAAAAACCAGAATAAATTTTCCATTTCAAAACTATGAATTCGATATCAATTTAAAAACCCAAAATAATATGATATCATTTTATCTCAAATATAACTCTTTTTCCAAAATCATACCGGTTTAAAATATAAATATCTGGAAACCAAACATTTGAATTTTATTTTCAAAACATAATATTTCGGAATTCATACTTTTAAAACCATACTTCTAAAACTTGAATGGTTTGGATATTCAACAGTATATAAAATAAATGGTTTACTTCTAAGGTTACTTTGTAAAGAAATTATTTCCAGGGCTTTACAAATATACTTCTTTATTTAAAGTCTACCAAATTTAAATATCACTTTCAAGTTCCAAAACCACTTCAATTTCTATTTATATATATATATATATATATATATATATATATATATCCATTTGGAGTATTAATATTTCAAAACTAAAGTTGGAATTTATTCTTTCAACAAATTAAATGTTCTATTATTTAGTTTTGAATATTTACATAAATTCTATAAATAAAACTCCAATTTCTAGAAATTAACTATTTTCTTAAATTTAAATTATACTAAAATATTCTATTTAAGTAAATCTTGGAAAATCCATTTATAAATATCATACCTTAAAATTTCCAAATTTAAACATATAAGATAAATCACCAAATTCCATTTTCTCAAATTTTTATCATTTTATTCAACAGGTTTATACACAGCTTAAATTTAAAATTTTAACTTCATATGTGTATATCTCGAAGAAAAATATTTTATAAAATATCAAAATTAAATTTTATAAACCGTATCCCATCCAAACCATAGAAATCACTTTTAAAATAATTTATATATAGACCACGGTGCCTGTATATAATTTTCTATCCTATGGTCAAGTGATACGGATATTTATCATTTCAATCCGCAATTTAAAAATAAAATTTTGCGGTTGTATATCATTTCAAACCACAATCCCGAATGAAATGAAAAATGCATGATAACTTGCAATTTTAATGATATCAAATAAACATCCATTCATCAACATCATCCATTGTCCAAATCACAATCATCCATCAATATCAACCAAAATCAATATATATATGAGATTATATAGCAGGTAATAACTGTCAATTATATTCAAATTAAATTTAACAACTATTAATCTAATATTTTATATTCAGTAATAATTTATATAATTGTTAACTAGCAGTTTATATGCAAACAAATAAATTATAACTGTAAATAAATATGCAATAAATAAATTAAATTAACAGTTAAATTTAATAAATGCAATTCAACAGATATGAATGAAATAAACATGCCAAATACTCATAAATAAATTTCTATTCATTTCTAAAATTAATTTAACAAACATAAAAACTTTTAGAAGTTGTGAGTGGGTTAAAACACTCACCTTTTGAATTTAAATCGAATGTAAATCCGATTTAAACCCAAAATTTGACGGTCTCTAAATTTATCCAAACCAGCGTCATCAGATCCGGAATTTAATTACGATCCTAACAAAAGAAATTTCGTGTGAAACGGAGTTCGTATGTGAAAGTTATCACAATTAAACGATTTGCAATTGAAATAAAAAAAAAATTAAAAATAAACAAAACAAAAATAAAATACCGTGCCGCATCCACCTTCCCTCGTGAAAAACGCATATGCTTCTTCTTGATTGCTAACTTTGTTCCGTAATTTTTCTTTTATTTCGATTTACTTTAATTTTCCTCCTTATTATATGAATGTATGTATTTTAAAAGGTTTGAAAGAAAAAGAAGATTTGAAAAAGAAGAATTGAAAAAAAATGATTAAAATAAGAACTGAAAACGGAAGAGAAGATCTAGATTTGAAAAGAAGAAAGTTTGAAATAGAAGTAAATTTGAAGAAGAAGAAGAAGAATATTTGAAGAGAAAGAAAAAAAATTAAAATGAGAGATAATAAGGAGCTTTGAGAAAAACAAGAAAAAAGAAGAAGAAGAAGAAGAAGAAGAAGAAGAAGAAGAATAGCATGGAGGCTAGGGTTAGAGTTAGGAGAAACAAAATGTAATAGAAGAATAAGAAGTAGGTTATTTATAAGGTTAGAGTTAGGTTTAGGGACAAATAGATTTGAAAGGAGAGGCTGCTATTAATTAGAAATAAAGTGAATATGAACACTTGGTATTGAAATATAGCAAATATGAACAGTCCTTTTTTTTTTTTTAAAGTAGCAGGTATTAAAAATAGGTATTTATTAATTAGAAAGAAAATGAATATGGGGGGACAAAAATAAATGACACGTTTCGTTAGTTTGATTCTAAATTAATTAAGTTCTAGATACAGAAAAATTTGAATACATCATATATATATATTCATACTTTAACTGTGTGACAAAATTGCTAAACATACATCAAGTACGATTAATTGGTGACAATATATAGGAATAATCAACAATAAATGTGGATGCAATCACATAAGGATCTAATAGGGAAGGAGATAAAAGTAACAATGTTGATTAATTCCACTTTCCCACTTTAGCCAATCCAATTACAAAATTTAAAATTTTATAAAATTTCTCTCCTTTGATTTCTTAAACAATTTTAATAACTAACAACAAGTTCTATGTTAATTCAATCATTAATCATTTCGCCAATTACCAAATTAAATTTCAATTATTCGCAATAAATCAAATTATAAATTTTTCATTCCAATAAATAAAATAAATCTTGATTTTTTTTTCTTCCATCCTTATTAATTCCACAACTTGTTCAATTTGAAAATCATTATCATATTTTCCAAATGTTACCTTAATTTAACACTTATGTAACGTATTATTAGATTCGTTGCAAGATTTCAATTTCAATCCCCATTTCTTAATATACTCAAATTCTGGACATTTTTATTTCCTTACCCATAAGTGTAACATTTATTGCCAATTCCATCCAAATTTAACAGGTAACCCTTAACAATGTTTTCAATCCAAAGGTTATACTTAAGTTTACGTCGTATTCTACAACTTATCATATTATGAAGAAAATTCACATTATTTCCCAATATTACCTTAATTCATATTAACTTAACATTAAATTTACTCTTCATTCTATTATTAACCTATTAGTATTAAATAGATGAAATTAACATTGGTTTTACACTCTATTACGTAGATATCCTTAAATTTTATCTAAGTTTATATTTACATAATATTCCAACATTAAATTTCATCCAATTTTTTTTCTTCCTTTTTATTTTAATTAAATCCAATTTCCCTAAATTTACATTCAAACAAGTAAATTTTGATTTCCAATCAATCATTATACTATAACATTCTTAACATTTTTTCATTACACTACTAAATTCTACCTTGATAAGTTTACGCTTCTATTGCTTTACTTTCACACTTCCGTTAAAATATAAATTAATTCTAAAGTAACGTTTATTGTTGACCCCGCCATTTTAATTACTCATATTTAGATGAACGTTATTTCAAATAAGTTCATTGACTCATTTAAATTAGGTAGTTTATAGTAGTTGTTATCCCACCCTTACAATTATTTCCTACTAACGTGCTACCAACTCCTTTAATTAAAATTTGAATTCCAAACCTTATTTAATATACTAAGTAAGATAAATAACATATATAGATTGCTACCAACTTTCCTTTTCTTGCATCTATGTGTTTATTACTTGACACACCAGTAAATATTACATATACACAAAATTCTGTTATCACTTGCCTAACAAGGTTATTATCACTTAAGATCCCACTGCATCCACATTTTCACATTTTCATTTCCTAGTTTCTTTACTTTATTCTACATAATTTATTACAAATGGGATTTTCTTTGGTTTACATCTTATTTGTATTTAACATTTCTCAATCACCAATTCATTTCACTTTAACTGCGGTAAATTGGCGGATAAATTGAATTTGATTCCCAAAATCTAAATTAACAAGAAACAAGGGTAGGTAACATACAATAGTCATTACTCCAAATTCTAGTCACCTAAATAGTCTTTTATTCCTTGCAAATAAATGTTACTATTTATTTTCATAGTACAAATCTCAATGATTATCCCATTTTAATTTGCTTAGGCCATTTATTTCACTATACATATCTACATAAATGGGTAATTTATTCAATTCATTAAGTGTCAATTCTATTAAGCCCTGTTTATATCTTTATGCATTCTTCTATAACTTTACAAAAGGGAATAACTTTTAAACTCATACACTTAATAACAAAACCGTTATAAATCCAATAAACTTCCAAATCCAAGTTTGTACACATTTTACACAACTATTATGATTTCTCACAAACGTTGAATTTATTAAATGATCATTTATTAAAATTTAATTCCCTTAATTGAATCAAATGCTTATTATTATATATATTCTTTTCATTCTACCATTCCTTCCCATTATAAATTCATTAACGTATTTACACATCTCTATCTTTCAAATATAAAATAACCAAACTGATTACAAACACTGTTTCTATCAATTTTCATAAGTTTGTTCAAAACTATACTTTTGTTTACATAAAATAAATTTTATGTTTCTATTAGTTTTCTTTTCCTTTCACTACAGGCATAAATTATTACTATCTACACTAATTACATCTTTGTATTAATGAACACCATTTAAGTTAATATTTATACTAACATTCACAAATTCAACATTTATTTGTTTCTTCAAAATTACTTTAAATCAAGTTGTGAAAATTTACATTATCCACATCTATTATCATAAAATTTTATAGTTACACTAAATTGCAACCACTATACCAAATTTCTATATTTATTTTTTTAACCAAATTAGAAATTATATTAATTCATTTTATTAAATATCATAAATTTAACGGGTCGTTACAATCTCCCCCACTCAAAACTTTTCGTCCCCGAAAAGGAAAAAAGAAGGGAGGAGGAAGATTTACAGTGCATCTTATTTCAAATATTAACTTATAAACAATATTTTACTGGATTAATTTCCTTTAATGAAATATACTTGTTTTATAATCATTATATCCTTTAATACTTGAAATATTAAAGTTGGAAAAATACTTTCACAAAATTCTAAGTCCAAAATTAGAATTAGGCTCGGTTCATTAAGTGTCAATTCTATTAAGCCCTGTTTATATCTTTATGCATTCTTCTATAACTTTACAAAAGGGAATAACTTTTAAACTCATACACTTAATAACAAAACCGTTATAAATCCAATAAACTTCCAAATCCAAGTTTGTACACATTTTACACAACTATTATGATTTCTCACAAACGTTGAATTTATTAAATGACCATTTATTAAAATTTAATTCCCTTAATTGAATCAAATGTTTATTATTATATATATTCTTTTCATTCTACCATTCCTTCCCATTATAAATTCATTAACGTATTTACACATCTCTATCTTTCAAATATAAAATAACCAAACTGATTACAAACACTGTTTCTATCAATTTTCATAAGTTTGTTCAAAACTATACTTTTGTTTACATAAAATAAATTTTATGTTTCTATTAGTTTTCTTTTCCTTTCACTACAGGCATAAATTATTACTATCTACACTAATTACATCTTTGTATTAATGAACACCATTTAAGTTAATATTTATACTAACATTCACAAATTCAACATTTATTTGTTTCTTCAAAATTACTTTAAATCAAGTTGTGAAAATTTACATTATCCACATCTATTATCATAAAATTTTATAGTTACACTAAATTGCAACCACTATACCAAATTTCTACATTTATTTTTTTAACCAAATTAGAAATTATATTAATTCATTTTATTAAATATCATAAATTTAACGGGTCGTTACATATATACATCGACCCACACGATCGAAAAACAAAATATACCACAATATATATATATATATATATATATATCATTTTTCAATTTTATTGTGTAGGCGTACCTTAGATTATGTTTTAAAAGAAAGCAGCTAATATATATTGCATATACGCACTCCAACTCTATCGATTGTCTCCCGTACCTATATTTACTCAAACAAACACATCAGTTTTCAATAATATGAGAATTTTTAACAACATTGCATTCATTAATCTTAGCCAAACACATCAATTGTACATCCCAACCAACTAATTCCCAAAATCCTACATGCTAATCATATTTTATAAGAAATCACAAGATTTCAATCACCATTTTAATTCCCTAACAAATCCAAACTTCATTTTATTCCACTCGAATGATTTACATTCAAGTTTACTTTTTACAATTCATATTTACTACAACCAACTCATTTTCTCTTCAATGTGATTAACATATGCTTTACTTACATCAATTTACTTCAATTGAATTCCAAATTGATTCACAACCAAATTTTTATTTTCAATTTGATATATTTGCATTTCTTTATGATTCACTTGCATTTATATACAAATCCACTTAATAAAATTTCAATCCATTCCAATTGATTCAAAAACCAATCCTATTTACTTCTCTTAATTTATTCACTTTCGTTTACGGCAAAACGACTAATTTCTATGCAAGTTGTTGTTATTCAAAAAAATAACCTTTTCTTACTTATACCATTTAAAATCAATTCCAACATGGATTTATATTTAAATTATTCATACCCCAAACATTTTTTTTACTTCATTACAATTATTAAATCAAATCCTGATTCTCACATTCCAAATTCATTATCCAACTCAAGTTTATATTAATATCATTCCATTCTGGATTATTTACAACTCATGCATTCTTATTTCATCACGATAAGAAATTAAAATTCTTTCACTTGCATTAAAATTTTATTATCTAAACAAATTTCATTCAAGACCCATTATAAATCTCGACCATGATAATTTTCCAATTTGCTTAAGTTATTTCAATAACAAAATAACTCCATTTCTTTTCACCTTAATCTTAATTCCATTTTAATTTGATTCTTATTCAATCAAATTCCAATCCATTACAAATTTTAATTCAACTAGTTTACTTGCAATTCATTTACTTTTATTTCACCTTCTCAATTTATTTCTGAATTTATTAATAATATGGCCATTCCAGTTATTCTATTCCAGAACTGGGTTTAATTTTGCCCTTTTTAATTTTTAACAAGCTACCAAAATTTTATTCATTCCATTACCCTTTTATTTAATTTAGCTTACGCTAAATTCATTTCCAAACAATTCTTTTTGAATTTAATTGAGTGAGAATTAATTCATTCAATATCATTCTTGCTTAATTTAAATTCCATTTAATTCAATTCTTTTCCGATGCTAATTCAAGTTCAACCAAATTTTATTTAACCAACTTAAATTCATACCATTTCATTTACTATTTTAAATAAGAATTAAATTCTGTTCAATATTATTTATAACATAACTGAATTTTGATTTTAATTCAATCCAGATTCAACTCAAGTTCTTTTAATTTAAGCTAAATCCAATTTTCATTTCTTCATTCAATTTAAATTCTTACCTTTTAATACATAAGTTCAAAAACTTATTACTAACCTAAGTCCATTCACCTTTTATTTTTCTTCACCTTATTCCAATTTATATTTCATTTAGGATCAAGTTTTGAATTTCCCATAAAATACCAATCATTTATTTTGGTTTTACAACTCTCATTTCCTATTCTTAAGTTCACCAACTTATTTATTTAAAAGCTTATATTGCTCACTTGAGTCATTTTCACCTTATAATCACAATTCCAAATTTTATATATATATATATATATATATATATATATATCACTTAATAGCTTAAGGGTATGAATTTTCATTACACAATTATAATCATTGTACATTTCAATTTTATATTCAATTTAATTCAATTTCAATTTTAGTTTAATTTTATATTTAACTTATCCTGAGTTAAATGCAAGTATATTTTATTCACTTCCATTTACTCAAGTTAAATTTTAATTCTAGGATTAAAATTTCAAATTTCTTTTCTTATTTATATCAACTTCACTTAATAAGTTCAATAGTTGATTTATCTTAATTTTTCACATTATCATTTTTAAATAGAATTCCTAGAATTCAATTACCCGGTTTTATTTCAAAACCATTATGAAATAATAATCAAAACATACCCACTTGGTATATCTAATCAAGTCTCCGGATTTCCCAAAACACTTGGTTTAACCAAAATAAATTTCCCTTTTGAAATTTCTAAAACAACTTGTATCTCAAACATGTCCAACAAATATCATAATCACTCAACATGGTAGCAATCCATCACTTTAGAAACTCAAAAATGAATTCTGATGATGTGGCCATCATCATTAGGATTATTTTCCAGCGACCGAAGTGAGTTCAGTGCTCCCTTACTTCCACAAATTCCTTTCAAAACAATTTCCATTCAAAAATATTTCCCAAAATAATACTCCATTATTTCCTTCAAATTTTTGGAAAACAAGTCCACCGTTTCCAAGATTGCCAAACTTTTATTTAAATATACTTTAAATGCTTTTCAAAATTTCCAGGATTTAAATTCTGGTTTAGTTCAAATTTTAGTTACACTTCTTTTGAATAAATCATACTAGTAGAATTCTATTTGGTTATAAACCATTTCAAAATTTAGATTCTTATATTTGATTATAATATTAACAACCAAACATCCAAATATATATAATAATTTCAAAAAATTATTCCTTTTATACCAAAATATAATTTTGGGTAAAATTATTTCATTTACCCACTTTAAAAACAATACGACGTCGGTTTATCTTGTTTAAGAGTTTAGAAACCCCTATCGATACGGTTGTACTTCCCGTACCGACCAGAATTCATAAACACTCAACCGATAGATCAACACAGTATAAAAACAGTTTTTATATTCACTAACAAGTACGCTCTTATATCTATTATTACACTCAAGTCATTATAGAGTACTACTGACTTTATTAAATGAGTAATTTCCCCATCAGAGCCAAGGTTATCATCAACCTAAGCTCTGATACCAAGTGTGACGACCCGCCCTATTCGACCCTTGAAAATCGACACAAAATATGCTACAATAAAATATGCCGACGATGGGGTGCCGGAAAAGACAGATTATTAAGGGAAAAGAAAGAAGATAGAAGAAAGAAGGAACAAACAATAACAGAATCTCACAATCACAGCGGAACAAAATATAATAGTCAATAACAGATCTTTACACAAATTGAAAACTATATCTGTTTTATATATTACATCATCAGAGTATCACGAGCAAACAACAATTACCAACCTGACAATTTCAAACAGTCACAACAGCGGATAAAACAAGTACGGGTAATACGTCTCGTACTCCAGCTCCTCTCCTGAGCTCCGCAACATCCTTTCCTGTAATCTATAATACTCGGTCTGACCCGAGCATTATAATGAAATAACACCCGAGTCAGTCTGGAATACCAGCGTGAGAGAAATACACCCAAATTGATTATTAAAGTTTCAAAAATCCTTTGAAATCAAAAGCATCTCGTAAGACCACTCCACAAATAAACATGTCGGGTTTTTACCTTACGATAGCCAAAACACTTTTTATCATATTCGTCTGATATTATAATAGTGTCCATAGAAAGTAAAATAGAATCTAGCTGAAATGCTTGCATCTCACGTTTCAGCAATAATTGGGCACAATCAAAACTGTACAGGCGCATAGGGAGAATGGATTTCCAACTAATGACTATGCACTGGGGTACCACCTGTCACAGTACGTGGCCTAGATCACCTTTCTGAGGATTACTCCCAATCCCCTGCAACACAAGACCGGGACTACCCCTTATTGGATAATCCCGAGTAAGATCACCCCACGGTTGGGATCAGCAACCGCACCACTAAGCCGAATAAAAAGGGACATCTAGACAGGGATGACCTTACTCTAATGGATGCTACCCACTTAGCCTTGCTGCATAACCCCTGATTTTCAGTCATTCCTGGTTGATGAGGCTTGAGGCTAAGCGTTACCTTTTTTTGAACGTTTCACTTAGAATGCTCACCATCCCTCTGACGATGTACCGAAAGCATTCATCCATACAAGTCCGTCCCGGGTTCGAACGGAACCGAAGCCACTACTCCTACTACCTCCATTTTGGAATCATCCTCAGGATTAGTAGCGACTAGCCCTTCCACTTCACTGCTCCATCTTCGACTCCGAACTCGTTTTTCCCACGAAAACATACAAACCGGATCGAAGTGGTTTTTCGAGAAATAAATCCCGATCCCGGTCTCTTCGAAACAATCAACGCGTTGCCCAATATTGATAGTCGATGATTTAACTATCAATTAATATTCACAAACATCCATCAAACGATAAATAATTTTCCCAAATTATTTATTAATCTCAAAATATCTTCGCACGGTATATTTCCATTTTCAACCCTTTTGAAAATAGTTTCAAACCACACACTCCTTATGGAATAAATTTTCAAATATTGATTTCCATTGAAAACATCCAATCCAAATACTTTATATTTATAATAATTTAAATTACTTTATTCTTGAATATACCTTTGAACATTTAAATTCAAACTACCTAAATATTTTATTTAACACATATACCCTTTAAAGTATTTCAAACAAAACTGCTTTATAACATACAAACTACTTTCCCCTAAAATAAAAGTTAAGCCATTCTAAATTTGAAATAAGAATTATGAAATTCTATACCAGTTTCCAAAAATATTTTAACTAAACTTATTTTTAAAATAAACTATTATATTAGAATATTAATCATTATCTTTAAAACATAATACCAATTAACCATTAAAAATAATATTTATTATAACTAATTTAATAAATATTTACCTTCAAAATTTATACAACTTAAATAATAGTCTTCCTAAAACATTCCTTTAAAATCAACTTCAAAACTTCTAACTTTTACTCAAAAACCTGCTTAAAAACGTACTTGGCTTTCAGGGAAATACACTTCCATTCCATAATAATCAAAGAATTTTTTTTATGAATCCTGCTTGATTTATCTCCATTCAAATTTACGTTCCAACCCCGTAAATTTCTTCCTATACTTTAAAAATAAACACCTTTTTATTTTAAAACACATTTTCCATTTCCTGGAAAATCACTTTCAAAGTATATGCTTAAACTATTTAAAATAAGGCTACCAGGAGTTTACTTAAATGAAAATAATACTTGGGAAAATATAGAGGAGTTTCTCAGTAATTTAAACTGAAATTACCTTTTAAAATAAAGTTATTAAATCGAATATTTATATCAAAATTTCCTTTTTGAAAACTTCATACTACTTTACCTTTAAAATAATTAAATCTCATAATTACTTAAAAAATTATTTGCTTATACTTAAAAGTAATTAAAAATAATATTTTTTTCCAAAATATCCAAAAACATCTGTCAAACTTCTAGTTTATATTTCGAAAGCTTTTCCTTGAAACATACCAAATTCCCAGGAAAAATGCACTTCCATCCTTTAAAGATGATCTCATCTTTGCTTTTAAAACAATTATACCCTTCTTATAGAGAGTGGAGATTATACATATATCTTTGTTTTATAAATTTTATAAATTGAAAAGAAAATGAAAATTATGACACTTGTTAAAATTACTTTACATTTGTCATTTGCATGCTATATATATCTTACATTTGTTAAAAACTATATTTAAATTCTTTCTTATGTTTTTAATTTATTTCTTAAACTTATGTAATGTCTTTAAATGTTTATAAATATACAAATTCCATTTATTCATGTAAAAACACAAGCATATTAAATCTCTTTAAAACTTAAACTATTATACTATTTAATTTAAAAATAATTACCTTAAGTGTTTTGAAAGAATGCACAATTTATCTTTAAATAACTTTTTGAAAATTGTTATATTAAATTCAAAACAAAGCTTCCAATTGTTATACGCATATATATATATATATAATTTATATTTGGGAATAATATATATATATATAATATATATATATATATATATATATATCCACCCTTTACAAACTTCCAAATATTTTTCTTCTTATTTCATATATACATGTATATACACTTATATACTTGTATAGTATATACTCATTTAATTATTTTTTTAGAGGGTTTACATATAACTATTTATATTTTGTTACTTTACTATAAGCTTTGTCATTTCCAAATATTTATAATTTCATTTTTACTATATTCTCAAATTCAATTATATCCAAATATCTTTTATTATCAAAATTTTTTTATCTCTTCAATCGAATTAACCTAGTTAATTATCCAATTATCAGATGTCCCAAAATCCGGGTTAACACAGGGGCAAACCCTCTTGAAAGACCTTTTTCTAAAACAAAGGCATATTCGACAAAGTCGAAAGCTAATTCCTTCGAAAGCCTCATTTTGTAACCTGTGACGCCCCACCTCTATACCCACGCTAGCCAAGGACACTACAGGGTAATGCCGTCAACTAACACGGAGAATAAGGCTGGTTGGGAGCGACCATCTATAGCCTTGCTCTAACTATCTATTGAATACATCGACAATAAACATACCAATAAGGTCGACATACCCAATGAATACTTAAAACAAAACCATAGGTGGTTGGATCTATCAGAACAGAATATAACAACTCAAATGTAATATACATCACAGAACAGTAGATCATCATATACACATATACTAATACATAGCAGAGTATACAAAATAATACATGTAAAGTGGTATAACAAACCACAATATACAGACGAATCCCAAAAGAATACATATATCAGAGTTACTACAAAAATGGGACTACACAAAAAGCTATGACAAAAAGAAGCTAGCGGAGTAGTCCATGCGGAAGCAAAATAGGCTAAGTCCAAAAGCACCTAACCTGAAACATCTCGGTCTGACCCGAGTATAAAATACACGGGTCTGTCTAGCTAAACAAATCAGTTAGATAAACTGAACAACAATAAACCTGCAAGGTTACAAAGCATAATAGATATCTCCAAAGGAGATAACACAATCATCTAACAAAAGATGAATCATATGATAACAAGCCTCATATCATCGGCAACATATAGAAACAAAGGATACAAATATCCCAAATCAAGCCAAAGAGGCAAATGACAAATACCAATAAGGTATACAAGTTCCGCAAGGTAAACGCTACGCATCATGCGGCTCATAATGACCAACATCGAAGGGCGATACCTAGGGAATATACATATGAATGAAACATCAGAAAATTGCTCGAGCTCAGTACTGTATAAACAAGGATCCATGAGTCCGAAGACTCCAAACCCAATATCACCCATGTGGCTCATAACAACCAACATCGGAAGCGATACTAAAGGGCAACAAACCCGAAGGCACAAACCCGAAGGCACATACCCGAAGGCAACAAACCGTAGTGGTGAAGGTCAGAGACCCAGTACTGGACACCACTAACTGGCGGAATGTGTCATAACTCTCAAAAAGGAATCCGAAAAGTGTTAACGTATGTCCCATAACCACTCGTTCGCACTAAACGGTTTACTATCCGTCAGTCACTTTCACACTTAAAGCAGTAAAGTTTACCTCATATCATCGGTAAACCAAACCCGCAGGTCAAAACGATCAATTGAATAGGTCGGGGATTAATCAGAAGGATAAACGCACAGATTCATGGTCCGTGTTTTGCCCAACCATTTAATCACCCTTCCACTTCGCTCGAAGTGCGAAAGTGTGTGTTTTAAATAGAATTTAAGAATTGGAGAAGGAAACTTTTAATACGATAGAGGGATTATTTATGAAAATCCGTGAATGAAGTCAAAAATAAGTTATCAAAGCCAAAGATGCAATGATAACCACTAAAAACCAACTTGAATCGATAAAATTTGGAAAACCAATCAAAATGAGCAAAAATAGGCAAAACAGCAAACTAGGAGCAGGTCGGTCGACCGGTTGCAGGGCTCGGTCGGCTGGCCAGATGCAGAAAGCAAAACATGGCTCGGAGTAGCAGGTCGGTCGACCGGCTATAGGGCTCGGTCGGCCGAACTGGATAAATTTGCAGTTTCTGCCCTTTTTTCAATGAAATGCCCATTCTTTCAAAACGCGACCGTTCGAGCAATGGACCTAAGGAGCTTTAGCCAATAGATACCCCAGCTCCATTAGCTCTCCGATTCGCTACCAAAAACATGTTTCAATATCAAAGTTGGGATCTTTAAGGAATTGAACCCAAACACTAAAAATTTGGATATTCGCCAATTCAATCCAAATCAAAATCAAGTGCATATAAACAAGGTGTTAGGAATTCATACCCAACATCCATGAAATCAAGAGAAGTAGATGTAAGCTCAAAACTCACCTTTTTCCCAAACAAAGAAGATGAAGCTCAATAACAAGGAGAAGACCAACCAAACTCTACTTCATCCCAACAAGCTTCAATCTAAGAATAAAACACATATTTCCCAATTTAGGTTTAGGAAATTTTCTGAAATTGAAGAGGAGAAGAGTTGAAGAAGATGAAGAGGAGCTTACCTATGGCTTCTCTATGATTTTCAAGCAAGAATTTGGAGTTTGCAAATGGAATTAGGGCTTGCAATTTCTATTTCCTCTTCCCTTCCACCATTTTCAGTTTTAGCTTAAGAAATGAAAATGAAATGAAGATGAATGAGGAGAAGGGGCTGGGTTAGGGAATTAATTAAGCTAGTGGGCTGAACCCAAACCCAAAGCCCAATAGAAAAAGTAGCGAAATTTGACTTACTCCAAACATATCAAAGATTATACTCAAAAAGATCGCAAACGCCATTTTGGAACCAATGGAGGTAGTTTCGAGTTCCAATTCGGCCGTTTGCAAAAAGTAATATTTCGGACCCAAAAATCCGACTAACGACGCTATATTTAAATAAAGCATTTAAATATATAATCGTTAAATATGCGGGTTGTTACAGATCTCCCCTCCTTACAAAATTGCGTCCTCGCAATTCCTAGAGACGATATTTGTAACAACTACATACATACAACATTCAAAAGAAAAAGGAAATAAGCTTGAGATGAAAAGACATACTCACCGTTCACAAGCTAAGATAGAAAACCCGGATAAGATCGCTCAATAAACTCTCTGGTTTCCCAAGTACAGTCATTGGGATTAGCGGACCATTGAACCTTAACGAGCGGCATGTCCTTGTTCCGAAGATGTCGCACCTCCGTGTCAAGTACGCGAATAGGCTGCTGTATAATAGATAAGTCCGGTGAGATCTCAAGCTCTTGTAAATCAGGAGAAGTAATAACAGAATCCGACTCCAGAAGACACTTCCGAAGTTGCGAGACGTGAAACACGTCATGAATGCCAGATAAATGAGCTGGAAGTGAAACTTTATAAGCCACAGGGCCAATACGTTCAGTAATAGAAAATGGCCCTACATAACGAGGAGCCAATTTTCCATTCGTGCTGAAACGCATAACCCCCTTCAAAGGAGAAACACGAATAAAGACAAGATCGCCAACTGAGAACTCGAGAGGCTTCCTATGGTTGTCCGCGTAGGATTTATGGCGACTCTGTGCCTCTTTCATTCTCAATCGAATAAGATCAATCTTCTCGGAAAAATCACGAACAAAATCTGGACCAAGAATAAGCTTCTCCCCAGATTCCAACCAACATGAAGGAGATCGACATGGTCTTCCATATAAAGCTTCGAAAGGAGCCATACCGATACTAGACTGAAAACTATTGTTATAGGAGAATTCTACAAGAGGTAGATGATCCTCCCAGCTACCACCAAAATCAAAAATACAAATACGGAGATGATCTTCCAAGATACGATTCACCCGTTCAGTCTGCCCATCAGACTGCGGATGATAAGCTGTGCTAAAATTAAGCTTTGTTCCCAAAGCTTGCTGAAGACTCTTCCAAAAATGACTCGTGAATAAAGGATCACGGTCACTCACAATAGAACTAGGAACACCGTGAAGTCTCACGATTTCCTTGACATACAACTTAGCCAAATGCGAAGCTGTCCTATTAGACTTAATAGGGACAAAATGAGCAGACTTAGTGAGGCGATCAACAATAACCCAAATGCTAGAATGGCCTGATCTCGAACGAGGTAGACCGTCAATGAAATCCATAGAAATCTGATCCCATTTCCACAAGGGAATCTCAAGAGGCTGAAGAAGACCAGAAGGACGCTGATGTTCGGCCTTAAAACGCTGACAAGTTATGCAATTACTCACATAACTCGCCACATCGCGCTTCATGCCTTCCCAATAATAAAGACGACGCATATCGGCATACATCTTACTACTACCAGGATGAATGGTATATTTAGAACGGTGACAATCATCAAGAATGTCATGCCTAAGTGCAAGATCAGAAGGCACAAAAAGACGGTTCTTCTTACGAAGACACCCATGAGAATCAATGTTGAAATCCCGCAATGCCTCATCACAGGATCCAGACTCACAAAGCTAAATAAGATGCAACAAATCAGGATCACGCCGCTGAGTATCGGCAATACGATCCAACAAAATAGGTCGAGCTCCCAAACTAAATAATAGAATAGGAGAATCAGATGATGAACCTCGATCACGAATTTCATAAAAAGATAGAGTCTCAAGAATATTCCATTCGGCAAGCATCATAGAAACAATAGCCGAATGTTTGCGACTAAGCGCATCAGCAACACGATTACCCATACCAGGGGTATACTGGATATCAAAGTCATAGGAGGCAAGAAACTCGAGCCAACGTTGTTGTCTCATATTGAGTTCCTTATGAGTGAACAAATACTTCAAGGATTTATGATCGGTATAAAGAATAAAGCGCTCGCCTAACAAATAGGGTCGCCAAATCTTCAAGGCAAAGATAATGGCGGCTAATTCAAGATCATGAGTGGCATTGCGAACTTCATTCAGACGCAGTTGCCTAGAAGCATAAGCAACTACCCGATCCTTCTGCATAAAAACAGCACCGAGACCACTACCACAAGCATCGGTGTAGACAACAAGATCATGGTTCCCCTCGGGAACCACAAGAATAGAGCATTAGTGAGAAGTTCCTTCAATGTCAGAAAGGAAGCTTCACACCTGTCGGACCAAATAAAACGAATGCCTTTCCGAGTAAGGCAAGTGAGAGGAAGCACAACACGAGAAAAATCCCTTATGAACCGACGGTAATAACCCGCCAATCCAAGGAGACTACGGATCTCATGCACATTCTCGGGCCTCTTCCAATTCTGAATGGCTTCGATCTTTGAGGGATCGACAGAAATGCCATCGGAAGATACAACATGGCCTAAGAACTTAACCTTATTCTCCCAAAAGTGGCACTTGGAGAATTTGGCTCTAAGCTGATGACGATGAAGAGTACTCAAGACAATTCTCAAGTGATTAGCATGCTCAGCTTCAGACTTGGAATAAATAAGGATATCATCAATGAACACAAGGACGAACTTGTCGAGATATTCTCGGAACACTCGATTCATTAGATCAACAAAGAAAGCATGAGCGTTCGTCAAACCGAAAGGCATAGGAGCCACTCAAAAGAACCATATCGAGTGCGGAAAGCAGTAAGAGGTATGCTATCCTCCGCGACTCGTAATTGATGAAAACCTGTGCCAAGGTCAAGCTGAGAAAAGACCTTAGCACCACTCAATAGATCGAACATATCATCGATCCTAGGCAATGGATACCTATTCCTGATGGTTAACTCGTTAAGTTTGCAATAATCAATGCAAAGCCTAAGAGTTCCATCGGACTTCTTCACGAAGACGACCGCGGATCCCCACGGAGAAAAACTAGACTAAATCAACTGCTTGGACTCAAGCTCTAAAAGCTGCTTCTTGAGTTCCTCATTTTCCTTTGTAGACATCCTTGTGGGAGGATGACTAACTGGCTACGCGCCTGGAATGAGATCAATGCGGAACTCAATTGCCCTCTTGGGTGGCAAACCTGATACAGGCTCAAAAACATCAGAAAAGTCACAAGCAATAGGAATACGAGATATATCATCATCATCTCGCGAATCAAGAGAATATAAAGCCATTTCGAAATTATCCACATCCCGAAGAATAGGAGATAACTGAGTAGGCGAATCCGGATGTCGAAGATATATAATCCTCTCCGAACAAATAATCCTAGCATCATATCTCACTAGCCAGTCCATACCCAAAATCATATCAAATCCCAGACAAGAAATAACGTGCAGATTCGCACGAAAAGAAAAGCCACATAAAACAATCTCAATATCATCACAAAGCATACTAAGGGTCGCAGATCCCCCAATAGGATTCGCAATCCTCAAAGAAGTAACCAAACAAGAAACATCCAAAGATAAATCATCGACGAGCTTCTTCGATACGAAAGAATGTGAAGCACCCGTATCGAAAAGAACTCGAATACTATGATCACGAAATAAAATAGAACCTTCCAAAATAGATGGAGATATACCTTTGGGTTGAGAAGGACCTTCAGAAGCCTTAGCAGCATAAAGCCTGCTAGACTTGGCACCAGCCAGAACAGTAGGGCAAGCTGAAACATGATGACCTTCCTTCTTGCAATAACGGCAGAAGAGAGGCTTAGGACAAGCTCGAATAATATGATCTAGAGAACCACAATTGAAACACTTTCGAATGAAAGATGTTCTGGAAGACTGAGGCTGAGAGCTAGAACCACCTGTCTTCTTCTTCTTAGAAGGAAAAGACCTGGACTTCTGAATTGGAAACGGCCTCTTGTTGGGGTTCTTGGAAACCTCAACATCAACATCACTATCACACTCCTTCTCGACGGTCTCGAGGTGAAGTGCCGAATTAACCAACTCCTCAAAAGAAAGTTTAAGTTGGAGCAACAAAGATTTTTTAAGATATTTCTTAAGACCAGCAACAAACTTCAAATTCTTCTTATAAGAAGTGCTGATGAATTCAAGCCATACTTGGATAAAGCCTCGAATGTTGCAACATACTCAGAAACAGAAGATTTCCCTTGCTTCAACTCAAGGAAGTGACGGGTCAATAAAACTTTTTCAGATTCAGGAACGAACTTGAGTTCAAATCGCTCCCGAAACTGAGTCCAAGAAAGAGTAGACTCATCAATCTCAGCTATAAGAAGCTTATACCAATCAAGGGCACGCTCTTGTAATAAGCTAGAAGTTACAAAAACTCTATCATGGTCAGAAAGATCCATACGAGAGAAGATACGCTCACATGTGCGAAACCAAGCTTGGACTTTAAGAACGGACTCGGAGCCTTTAAGCGGCTTTCCTCCAAGATGAGCAAAATCACTGCGCTGACGTGCAAAGGCAGACTTGCGAGGTGGAGACACTCGAGGAGGAACCGGAGGCTGAGTGCTCCTAAACAATTCCAAGAACTAATCAGCAGACATATAAACGCCATCCGGATGTGAGCCACTGGATTGCCCAGCATCCGAACGTCGTCCCCTGCCTCTTCCATCCATACGCTGAAAGTAAGATAAGAACAAGATTATTCACAAGGTAGATATTGCAATATGGAATACTACGAAAGAGAAATGCATTCCTAGACGTATTCCCAAACTCTATCTAACCTTGATGGAATAAAGAGACACGATGATTCAAAGATTTGTATCACTTGTACACTTTGATGTACCGTAATATGTGCATCTATTATGTGTCTATCATATTTTGTCCTGAACTCAGCTCCGATACCATGCTGTGACGCCCCACCTCTATACCCACGCTAGCCAAGGACACTACAGGGTAATGCCGTCAACTAGCACGGAGAATAAGGCTGGTTGGGAGCGACCATCTAAAGCCTTGCTCTAACTATCTATTGAATACATCGACAATAAACATACCAATAAGGTCGACATACCCAATGAATACTTAAAACAAAACCATAGGTGGTTGGATCTATCAGAACAGAATATAACAACTCAAATATAATATACATCACAGAACAGTAGATCATCATATACACATATACTGATACATAGCAGAGTGTACAAAATAATACATGTCAAGTGGTATAACAAACCATAATATACAGACGAATCCCAAAAGAATACATATATCAGAGTTACTACAAAAATGGGACTACACAAAAAGCTATGACAAAAAGAAGCTAGCGGAGTAGTCCATGCGGAAGCAAAATAGGCTAAGTCCAAAAGCACCTAACCTGAAACATCTCAGTTTGACCCGAGTATAAAAAACACGGGTCAGTCTAGCTAAACAAATCAGCTAGATAAACTGAACAACAATAAACCTGCAAGGTTACAAAGCATAATAGATATCTCCAAAGGAGATAACACAATCATCTAGCAAAAGATGAATCATATGATAACAAGCCTCATATCATCGGCAACATATAGAAACAAAGGATACAAATATCCTAAATCAAGCCAAAAAGGCAAATGACAAATACCAATAAGGTATACAAGTTCCGCAAGGTAAACGCTACGCATCATGCGGCTCATAATGACCAACATCGAAGGGCGATACCTGGGGAATATACATATGAATGAAACATCAGAAAATTGCTCGAGCTCAGTACTGTATAAACAAGGATCCACGAGTCCGAAGACTCCAAACCCAATATCACCCATGCGCCTCATAACGACCAACATCGGAAGCGATACTAAAGGGCAACCCAATATCACCCATGCGGCTCATAACGACCAACATCAAAAGCAATACTAAAGGGCAACAAACCCGAAGGCACAAACCCGAAGGCACATACCCGAAGGCAACAAACCGTAGTGGTGAAGGTTAGAGACACAGTACTGGACACCACTAACTGGCGGAATGTGTCATAACTCTCAAAAAGGAATCCGAAAAGTGTTAACGTATGTCCCATAACCACTCGTTCGCACTAAACGGTTTACTATCTGTCAGTCACTTTCACACTCAAAGCAGTACAAAGTTTACCTCATATCATGGATAAACCAAACCCGAAGGTCAAAACAATCAATTGAATAGGTCGGGGATTAATCAGAAGGATAAACGCACAGATTCATGGTCCGTGTTTTGCCCAACCATTTAATCACCCTTCCACTTCGCTCGAAGTGCGAAAGTGTGTGTTTTAAATAGAATTTAAGAATTGGAGAAGGAAACTTTTAATACGATTTAGAGGGATTATTTATGAAAACCCGTGAATGAAGTCAAAAATAAGTTATCAAAGCCAAAGATGCAATGATAACCACTAAAAACCAACTTGAATCGATAAAATTTGGAAAACCAATCAAAATGAGCAAAAATAGCCAAAACAGCAAACTAGGAGCAGGTCGGTCGACCGGTTGCAGGGCTCATGTAACAACCCTGTATTTTCTGATTATTGTAATTGTATATTTTAATTATTTTAATTTAAATTCCTAGTTTAAAAACTTTATTTTATTTATTAAAATGAATATATTTTGTTAATTGAAATATAAATGTTGATTTTGATGTGGATTAGAATTTCAAACATGCATAAATTGAATATTTCCAGAAAATGTGAATTTTGGTCAATCTGGTCAAACTTTTACTTTTAAATTTAAATTTTAAAAGTTTGAAAATTTTAATTTTTTTTTATTATGAAAGTAAATTAAATTTCAAGAACACTGCTTTTCGTTTCGTTGAAATCCGAATAATATTGTGAAAGTTATGCTTTTTACAAAATTGGGTGTAAATTGTTTTATTTAACACTACTTTTTATTTTAAATTATATAAATAATCTTTTTAATTGTCATATATTATTCTAAATTGTATTATATGTTATGTTACATATATTTTTACCTTTTGAATATTTTAAAGTGATGTTTGAATTTGTCCAAAGCTCATTGAATTTATTTTCTATTTTTAAAGGTTAGTTTCCATTTTTCTGCTATTTTCTTCATCTAAACTATATTTAAATTAAAATTTATTTATTTACTTTTGTGATTTCCTTTTTATTTTGTTTTCTTATCTTTGTTTATAAATACTTTTAAGTACATAAAAAATTTCCCAAGTTCATTGCACTTATTTTTCATATTTTCAAGACTAGTTGCAAATTTTGCTGTTTTATTTAATTAAACTATATATAATTAATAATTAATTAATTTATTTTTGTTTATTTACTAAATTTTCGTATTTTATCTGATTTTATATATATATTTCAGTTATATAAGGTTTAAAAAGAAAATAATGGAAATTTGAAGAGTTTGTGTCTCTTTAGTTGCTCAAGGCTCTTCGTTTTTCCGCCTCTTCATTTGCTTTTGCCTTTTCCTCTCCTTGCTTTAGCTGTACATCCCTCTACCCTATAGCCATGTTTCTCATCTTCAATTCATGTGAAAAATATCTTTCTCCTCATTTCAAACTCATGGCTACATCATATTGAGAAAAAATTGCAAGCTAATGGCTTCTTTCTTCCATTTTTTCCCTCTTCTTCATTGATTTAGCCTTCCTCTTCCTCTTGCTTGCTCGGCCCCACTTCTCCTCCATCACCACTGACCATCTCTTCCACCATCTACAGCAGCAAAAATCTTCTCCTCCTCTGACCATGACAAACTATGCCATCCAATTGAAGCCATCTCCACAAAACTTTGCTTAAAACTCCAAATATTGCCTAACCGAGCCTTGTATTCCCATTTCCTTCATGTTTAGCCTTGGCCACCACCTTTAACACCACCACCACTTGCTGCCATGACCTATAGCCATCATCATCATCTCTGAGCCTAGTGTGGTGAGGTCAAGCACATTTGATCATGTGACAAGCTTATGTTGTCATGTGCAAGTCGTTTGCTTCTAAGGTTTGGTCATCTCTCTTGTTTTGCAACTGTTCTGCAAACTAAAGTTGTTGATTATATTTGTATGTCGATATCTATATTTGTGCTTATGTATGTTATATTTTGTATTGTTTACAAGGGTCTCCATCAATTCAAATCAAATCATGCTTGTCGTGCCTTTGGAATCGCTCTTGTGTGTGTTGTTTGTCTCTAGCTTCGTAAAAGGTGAGTCTTTCTCACTCTGACATTTATACTTATGAAATAGTGAATTGATGACAAGTGTTTAGTAATATAAAATGTTATGAAAGTTAATGATGATCATATGATATGCTATGCCATGTTATTACCATGTTAAAACTGTTAATTATCACCTGACATGTGATATATGACATTATATTGTGACACTGACATTGTTTATATTGTTTATGCATATATTCACACTGCAAGTTCCCTGTTAGAATAGAATCACTATGGGTTGAAATGATACATACCCAAACAGACTTTAGATTAGGGAAAAATCGTTATGGGCTGAAATGATAGGCCTGAGCGATTTTTATTGTATTTTATTTGACTTGGGATTGCGGGTTTGAAATGGTAGAACCCGGGTTTTCTTTGTAAACTGCGGATTGAAATGATATATATCCGTATCACTTAACCTAGGTTGGAAAATTATATACAGACCCCGTGGTATATTTTTAAATGATATTTATTAAAATATGTATTTTTAAAAGTATGAAATTTTGATTTAAAAATATATATTTTATGGTTTTAAGAAAATTAAATATTAAGTCTTGAAATTGTGAATTTGAGTACGTAAATGTGAAATAATTGAGATTTTAGACTTTAAATTTTATTTTAAAATGTAAATAAATAATGGAAATTAAATTTAAAGTTTTAAAATTATATATGAAGTAAAATTTTAAGTTTTATTTAATTTATATGTTAATAAACAGTGAATTTTGACTTAATAAATGAATGGAGTTTTTAAATTGAATATTTGATCTAAAAAATTTCTTGTGTTAAATCATATGTTAAAATGATTTTAAATGGGAAATTTTGAAGTCTGGAAATATGATTTTTAAGTTATAATAAAAATTTGGAGTTTTTTTTTTTTGAAAAGCTAAAAATGAAATCTGGAATTCATAACATTTTCAAAATGTTGCAGTCTTTTGACAGCATTTTTAAATGCTATTGTTTTGAATCTAACAATGTTTGAAATAACTAAATATCTATTACGACATTTTATAAATGCCGTTATTCTTGAACTAAACCATTTTTGGAAGCTATAAGCTACGATAGCACTTCATAAATGCTGTCGTTGCTATAATTTGACAATGTTTGAAATGTATAGTTTTTAACACTGTTTGAGTTATATTTTAAAGTGTTAAATGATTTAAATTTTGGAAATTGATTAATTGCGAAATTTAAGAAGTTTTGAATATATTTTAATATTTAAATTTGAATTTTTAAGGAATTTAAATTTGAATTTGAATTTAAGTAAGGTTTACTTGGTTATGTGTTAAATGGAATGAAATGTAATGAGATAAATGAATTTTTGAATGGAATTTTTAATGTATTTTGTAATGGTACTTGAAATAACAAATGAATGACTTATTTGATTTAAAAAATGATATTTAAATTTGAGTATTTGAATTTGAATTCAAATAATGATTTGATAATAAGGTTTGGAAATGATTTGATCTTTATTTTGATAAAGAATATGAATTAGAATGATATGTACTTTTGATAAATGAATATTTGAAGTTTATATTGGTATGAAAGGATATTTAGTTTAATTGTAAATTGAGTTTATTTAAATAATATTGGATTTATGAAATGAATATTTCAAAACTAAGTACTAATGAAACTAGATTTGAGATATATGAAATTATAAAATTTAGTTCTGAAATGCGGGATATTAAAGCTTTGAAATTTATTAAAAATTGAATAGTTTAATTTGTGGATCAAATCTATATTTGAAAATGATATGATTTGAAATGGTTATTGGGAAATTTAATTGAAACTGATGGTTTGAATTGAATTAAGTTGGAAATTTGAAATTTTGGTTTAATTGAATAAATTTGTAAAATGTAAAGAATTAAAGGAATGTTCCATGATTTAAAATGTATGATTTCAAAATGTTATGATTTTCAAAGTGTAACGATTTCAAGCATTTTGGTTTCGGAAAAGTTATAACTTTAAAAGTATTATAATTTTTGAAAGGTGAATGTATGTTTGAAATGGAAATGATAAACTATTTTGATTTGAATATTGTTTTGAAATAAAAATGATTTTGGTTTCGATTTATAAACTATTTTGATTGTAAATAGTTTTGAAATAAAAATGCTTTTGGTTTCGAAGTATAAACTATTTTGAAAGGAATATAGTTTTTAAATGAAATGATTTGATCCTTTTGAAGTATAAACTATTTTGAAATGACCACAATGTTATAATAACGTTTGGTTGTTAAAGAGACCGGGATCGGAAGTTGTCATACTCTCTGCCAACTCCGAAAACCACTTTAACAACCGTGTACGCGGTGAAGATTTCAGAATGAAGTAGGATGGCGGCGACGTTCTTGAGGTATATTACGTGGACCCAACTCCCATGAGTTGGCATAAGGTGGCTAAAACATGAGCGATCTCGGGCCAAGTGAGGTCATTCCTCCGATCGGACACATTCCTTCGATACTATACTCTTACTTGTGATTGATTAGATGGCCATCCTCCGATTTTGATATGGGAGTGTGTTCCGAGGTAGGCGTATGTGGCTGCTGCGTTACCACCAGCCCGTGTGCGTAATTGGTATATCTACCCTGGCATTGCCTTGTGTGCCGTGTCACCTACCATACCGAGCCTTTACTACGAGTTTGTTTTTCTCCCGTAGCCCGTGTGGTATCCTCTGACAGTCACCCGGAGTGGAGATGGCATGATATTGGATGGACTACTGGGACTATTATGTGTGAAGGGTGATATGGGTAGCCCGGAACGCTATTTAAAAGTATGTTTATTTTACTGTAGACATTATTATAATAGCGCAATATTACTACATAGTAAATAGTTTAACGGATCCTTAAAGGATGGGCGATCCCAAGCATTCTTTAAGTTACTGATGCATTTTTGTTACTGTTCACTTGAGTTGATTTACAGTTCATAAGTATTTATGTCCTGACTCGAGTGTTTTATGTTTTGCTTTACGCTCGAGTCAGATTGAGTGATTCAGCATTCAAGACCCACCTTTGGAGTTGGAGCTTTGCTTGAAGATCCAGCCATCTATTTGTTTTCAGTATCCAGTGTTTCCAGTGATGTATTTTGATTTGTACTTGATGTATCGTGTTACTTTTTGTTGTATCTTGTTTAACTCTGATGTATCTTGTATATATATATAGTAGCTTCATGAACTACTATCTCTTCTACTTCCGCTGCATTATTATTTACTCTGTGTCTGTGATCTGTGATTAATTATTTACTGTATATTCTGAGATTTGCCAATTTTTATTTACAACGCGGTATTTTGAGAAATTTAAGTCCGACATGTGCGGATACGAATGGTTGAAAATATCGGGTTGTTTGAGTTGGTATCAGAGCCAGGTTGCTCTAGGCAAAACTCAGTATATAGGGTAAATGTATTTACAGAATCACTTTCATTCGAGTTTAAATCTCTTCCTTTTTGACTCGATTCCTTTAAATTTTGGAACATTCCCTGTGGTTCCAAAATCCATTCGTGTCCCTCACTATTTATCTTCTTTTGTTTCTGGAGTATCCCATAACTCCACTTCAAAAAATCTTCATAATGAGTCGGCGGTCTCGCCAACCTCAAATTTATTTGTAAAGGGGGAAAACTCGTTTACAACAACATCGATTCACCAGAGATTCTATATCCTCGGTTTAGATGCTAGTATCTCTTATAACTTCGAACTCTACATCTTGAGATCGAATGTCGATTTACCCAAGAAATCCACATCGATCTTATTCTTTAAGTCACGGTTGACCCGGTTAAGGTTGCCCGCGATTTATATAAATTCATCCATCTCCGTATTCTGTTATTTAATCATCTCATCTTTGTTTCCAACTTATCTTCAAATTATTCTTGAAGTGTATTTGTAAACTAATATTTAAATTTTTTTATATATTGTGTTGTTTGAGTTGTTGATGTTGATTTGGGTTTCTAATCGATTCGTCTGATCAACGCCATCGATAAGATTTCCAAAACACTTGAACAGAGCAAACTGACACAATATGTTTTTAAAATTTAGTAATGAAATAAATTTTTGTGAAATAAATTTTGTACCTTTATTATATATCTTTATCTGGATTTTATTTGAATTGGTTGTTAAGAAATAATATTTGATTTTATATATCATTTTCTATTGTTTCATATATCTAATTGAATTATAAAACATGGTTATAAATTTATTTGGAAATTTAAAATGAATGTAAAACAAGAATTTGAGAATTTAATTTCCGATGGATTTCAAACTTTGTGTTTAAAGTTTTAAAGGATATATTATTCAAAGTATTTTCGAATAGAAATTTGTTTCCAAAGAATTTTAAATTTAAATTTAGTGCTCTTCTCTTTGTCGCTGGAAAAGAATTTCGGTGATGACTGCAGCATCATCGACGTTCATTTTCGAGTTTCGAAGTGAAGAGACCGTTCTGTAGTCTTGCTACAGTTTTGTTTTGGGAAAATTTAATTGATTTTAATTTCTAAAATAAGAATGGATTTATAACATATGCTGATATATGATTTAAATTTGAATGGATATATATATATATATATAGTATATGAGCATTTATTTATCTCTAAATAGTTTGGAATTTATCGGAAATTTAATTCCTAAATTTTTTCTTCAAAGATAATTTCTAAGTATAATTTCAAGATTTGGATTAATATTCAAGCTTGAAATAATTTAATTAGAAAGTTTTATTTGTATAATACACAATTTCATTCCAATATAACTTACGTTAATTTTCAAAAGTTGAATATGTAATTGGATAATATACAATGTAAAAAAAAGATTTTATAAATAAAATTTGAGTGGTTATAATAAATGTTATATACTTAAATTTTAGTTATAAAAGGATTAACAGAGGTAAATAAAGAAAAAGGGTAATGGAATAATTTACAATATAAAATGATGATAAAGGAACTAAGAATAAAATTAAGGCAGTTAAAATGAGTGTGAGTATATTTAACATAGGTGATAAAATATATTGAGAGGAATAAATTTAATTTTAATTAGTAGTGAAGAAGAATTAAATTTTATTTGGCACATTTTGAGTATAATAAAAGATTTTTCAAATACATGATTTTAGGGATTTGTTAATTTAAGATAATTGGATGATAAGATAATGAAATTAGAGACGCTTAAGATTTATTTGACTTATGTAAAATTAATTTTCAGTTTAAGTTGGAATTTTATGGTTTCAAATTTATTATCTTATTTTATTTTTCAAACTATCTTTTGGTTGTCCTAATTTCCCTTGTCTTGCTACAGAATGAGAGGTTATTGCTTATACCAGTCTGTTTAGAAATCTTTCTATAATATTTAATAATCTTTGGTACTCATCTTTGAATCTAAGCACTGTTTTCCATCTACAGACCGTCGATCAAACGGAAAGAGTGAATTAGATTCTTGAAAAAATTTCGTGCTTGTGTTCTTGATTCCGGAGGATCTTGAGAAGATCATCTCCACCTTGTTATACTTACCTATAACAACAGTGATCAGGTATAATTTTAATCTTCTTGTCATCTTGTCTTAATACTATTTCATTCTATCTTTTTTTGTGCTTTCCCGTACCTCATTCCTTTTCGGAGACGAAAAGTTTTGAGTAGGGGAGGCTGTAACAACCCTGTATTTTCTGATTATTGTAATTGTATATTTTAATTATTTTAATTTAAATTCCTAGTTTAAAAACTTTATTTTATTTATTAAAATGAATATATTTTTTAATTGAAATATAAATGTTGATTTTGATGTGGATTAGAATTTCAAACATGCATAAATTGAATATTTCCAGAAAATGTGAATTTTGGTCAATCTGGTCAAACTTTTACTTTTAAATTTAAATTTTAAAAGTTTGAAAATTTTAATTTTTTCTTTTATTATGAAAGTAAATAAAATTTCAAGAACACTGCTTTTCGTTTCGTTGAAATCCGAATAATATTGTGAAAGTTATGCTTTTTACAAAATTGGGTGTAAATTGTTTTATTTAACACTACTTTTTATTTTAAATTATATAAATAATCTTTTTAATTGTCATATATTATTCTAAATTGTATTATATATTATGTTACATATATTTTTACCTTTTGAATATTTTAAAGTGATGTTTGAATTTGTCCAAAGCTCATTGAATTTATTTTCTATTTTTAAAGGTTAGTTTCCATTTTTCTGCTATTTTCTTCATCTAAACTATATTTAAATTAAAATTTATTTATTTACTTTTGTGATTTCCTTTTTATTTTGTTTTCTTATCTTTATTTATAAATACTTTTAAGTACATAAAAATTTTCCCAAGTTCATTGCACTTATTTTTCATATTTTCAAGACTAGTTGCAAATTTTGCTGTTTTATTCAATTAAACTATATATAATTAATAATTAATTTATTTATTTTTGTTTATTTACTAAATTTTCGTATTTTATCTGATTTTATATATATATTTCAGTTATATAAGGTTTAAAAAGAAAATAATGGAAATTTGAAGAGTTTGTGTCTCTTTAGTTGCTCAAGGCTCTTCGTTTTTCCGCCTCTTCATTTGCTTTTGCCTTTTCCTCTCCTTGCTTTAGCCGTACATCCCTCTACCCTATAGCCATGTTTCTCATCTTCAATTCACGTGAAAAATATCTTTCTCCTCATTTCAAACTCATGGTTACATCATATTGAGAAAAAATTGCAAGCTAATGGCTTCTTTCTTCCATTTTTTCCCTCTTCTTCATTGATTTAGCCTTCCTCTTCCTCTTGCTTGCTCGGCCCCACTTCTCCTCCATCACCACTGACCATGTCTTCCACCATCTACAGCAGCAAACATCTCCTCCTCCTCTGACCATGACAAACCATGCCATCCAATTGAAGCCATCTCCACAAAACTTTGCTTAAAACTCCAAATATTGCCTAACCGAGCCTTGTATTCCCATTTCCTTCATGTTTAGCCTTGGCCACCACCTTTAACACCACCACCACTTGCTGCCATGACCTATAGCCATCATCATCATCTCTGAGCCTAGTGTGGTGAGGTTAAGCACATTTGATCATGTGACAAGCTTATGTTGTCGTGTGCAAGTCGTTTGCTTCTAAGGTTTGGTCATCTCTCTTGTTTTGCAACTGTTCTGCAAACTAAAGTTGTTGATTATATTTGTATGTCGATATCTATATTTGTGCTTATGTATGTTATATTTTGTGTTGTTTACAAGGGTCTCCATCAATTCAAATCAAATCATGCTTGTCGTGCCTTTGGAATCGCTCTTGTGTGTGTTGTTTGTCTCTAGCTTCGTAAAAGGTGAGTCTTTCTCACTCTGACATTTATACTTATGAAATAGTGAATTGATGACAAGTGTTTAGTAATATAAAATGTTATACAAGTTAATGATGATCATATGATATGCTATGCCATGTTATTACCATGTTAAAACTGTTAATTATCACCTGACATGTGATATATGACATTATATTGTGACACTGACATTGTTTATATTGTTTATGCATATATTCACACTGCAAGTTCCCTGTTAGAATAGAATCACTATGGGTTGAAATGATACATACCCAAACGGACTTTAGATTAGGGAAAAATCGTTATGGGCTGAAATGAAAGGCCTGAGCGATTTTTATTGTATTTTATTTGACTTGGGATTGCGGGTTTGAAATGATAGAACCCGGGTTTTCTTTGTAAACTGCGGATTGAAATGATATATATCCGTATCACTTAACCTAGGTTGGAAAATTTTATACAGACCCCGTGGTATATTTTTAAATGATATTTATTAAAATATGTATTTTTAAAAGTATGAAATTTTGATTTAAAAATATATATTTTATGGTTTTAAGAAAATTAAATATTAAGTCTTGAAATTGTGAATTTGAGTACGTAAATGTGAAATAATTAAGATTTTAGACTTTAAATTTTATTTTAAAATGTAAATAAATAATGGAAATTAAATTTAAAGTTTTAAAATTATATATGAAGTAAAATTTTAAGTTTTATTTAATTTATATGTTAATAAACAGTGAATTTTGACTTAATAAATGAATGGAGTTTTTAAATTGAATATTTGATCTAAAAAATTTCTTGTGTTAAATCATATGTTAAAATGATTTTAAATGGGAAATTTTGAAGTCTGGAAATATGATTTTTAAGTTATAATAAAAATTTGGAGTTTTTTTTTTTTGAAAAGCTAAAAATGAAATCTGGAATTCATAACATTTTCAAAATGTTGCAGTCTTTTGACAGCATTTTTAAATGCTATTGTTTTGAATCTAACAATGTTTGAAATAACTAAATATCTATTACGACATTTTATAAATGCCGTTATTCTTGAACTAAACCATTTTTGGAAGCTATAAGCTACGATAGCACTTCATAAATGCTGTCGTTGCTATAATTTGACAATGTTTGAAATGTATAGTTTTTAACACTGTTTGAGTTATATTTTAAAGTGTTAAATGATTTAAATTTTGGAAATTGATTAATTGCGAAATTTAAGAAGTTTTGAATATATTTTAATATTTAAATTTGAATTTTTAAGGAATTTAAATTTGAATTTGAATTTAAGTAAGGTTTACTTGGTTATGTGTTAAATGGAATGAAATGTAATGAGATAAATGAATTTTTGAATGGAATTTTTAATGTATTTTGTAATGGTACTTGAAATAACAAATGAATGACTTATTTGATTTAAAAAATGATATTTAAATTTGAGTATTTGAATTTGAATTCAAATAATGATTTGATAATAAGGTTTGGAAATGATTTGATCTTTATTTTGATAAAGAATATGAATTAGAATGATATGTACTTTTGATAAATGAATATTTGAAGTTTATATTGGTATGAAAGGATATTTAGTTTAATTGTAAATTGAGTTTATTTAAATAATATTGGATTTATGAAATGAATATTTCAAAACTAAGTACTAATGAAACTAGATTTGAGATATATGAAATTATAAAATTTAGTTCTGAAATGCGGGATATTAAAGCTTTGAAATTTATTAAAAATTGAATAGTTTAATTTGTGGATCAAATCTATATTTGAAAATGATATGATTTGAAATGGTTATTGGGAAATTTAATTGAAACTGATGGTTTGAATTGAATTAAGTTGGAAATTTGAAATTTTGGTTTAATTGAATAAATTTGTAAAATGTAAAGAATTAAAGGAATGTTCCATGATTTAAAATGTATGATTTCAAAATGTTATGATTTTCAAAGTGTAACGATTTCAAGCATTTTGGTTTCGGAAAAGTTATAACTTTAAAAGTATTATAATTTTTGAAAGGTGAATGTATGTTTGAAATGGAAATGATAAACTATTTTGATTTGAATATTGTTTTGAAATAAAAATGATTTTGGTTTCGATTTATAAACTATTTTGATTGTAAATAGTTTTGAAATAAAAATGCTTTTGGTTTCGAAGTATAAACTATTTTGAAAGGAATATAGTTTTTAAATGAAATGATTTGATCCTTTTGAAGTATAAACTATTTTGAAATGACCACAATGTTATAATAACGTTTGGTTGTTAAAGAGACCGGGATCGGAAGTTGTCATACTCTCTGCCAACTCCGAAAACCACTTTAACAACCGTGTACGCGGTGAAGATTTCAGAATGAAGTAGGATGGCGGCGACGTTCTTGAGGTATATTACGTGGACCCAACTCCCATGAGTTGGCATAAGGTGGCTAAAACATGAGCGATCTCGGGCCAAGTGAGGTCATTCCTCCGATCGGACACATTCCTTCGATACTATACTCTTACTTGTGATTGATTAGATGGCCATCCTCCGATTTTGATATGGGAGTGTGTTCCGAGGTAGGCGTATGTGGCTGCTGCGTTACCACCAGCCCGTGTGCGTAATTGGTATATCTACCCTGGCATTGCCTTGTGTGCCGTGTCACCTACCATACCGAGCCTTTACTACGAGTTTGTTTTTCTCCCGTAGCCCGTGTGGTATCCTCTGACAGTCACCCGGAGTGGAGATGGCATGATATTGGATGGACTACTGGGACTATTATGTGTGAAGGGTGATATGGGTAGCCCGGAACGCTATTTAAAAGTATGTTTATTTTACTGTAGACATTATTATAATAGCGCAATATTACTACATAGTAAATAGTTTAACGGATCCTTAAAGGATGGGCGATCCCAAGCATTCTTTAAGTTACTGATGCATTTTTGTTACTGTTCACTTGAGTTGATTTACAGTTCATAAGTATTTATGTCCTGACTCGAGTGTTTTGTGTTTTGCTTTACGCTCGAGTCAGATTGAGTGATTCAGCATTCAAGACCCACCTTTGGAGTTGGAGCTTTGCTTGAAGATCCAGCCATCTATTTGTTTTCAGTATCCAGTGTTTCCAGTGATGTATTTTGATTTGTACTTGATGTATCGTGTTACTTTTTGTTGTATCTTGTTTAACTCTGATGTATCTTGTATATATATATAGTAGCTTCATGAACTACTATCTCTTCTACTTCCGCTGCATTATTATTTACTCTGTGTCTGTGATCTGTGATTAATTATTTACTGTATATTCTGAGATTTGCCAATTTTTATTTACAACGCGGTATTTTGAGAAATTTAAGTCCGACATGTGCGGATACGAATGGTTGAAAATATCGGGTTGTTTGAGTTGGTATCAGAGCCAGGTTGCTCTAGGCAAAACTCAGTATATAGGGTAAATGTATTTACAGAATCACTTTCATTCGAGTTTAAATCTCTTCCTTTTTGACTCGATTCCTTTAAATTTTGGAACATTCCCTGTGGTTCCAAAATCCATTCGTGTCCCTCACTATTTATCTTCTTTTGTTTCTGGAGTATCCCATAACTCCACTTCAAAAAATCTTCATAATGAGTCGGCGGTCTCGCCAACCTCAAATTTATTTGTAAAGGGGGAAAACTCGTTTACAACAACATCGATTCACCAGAGATTCTATATCCTCGGTTTAGATGCTAGTATCTCTTATAACTTCGAACTCTACATCTTGAGATCGAATGTCGATTTACCCAAGAAATCCACATCGATCTTATTCTTTAAGTCACGGTTGACCCGGTTAAGGTTGCCCGCGATTTATATAAATTCATCCATCTCCGTATTCTGTTATTTAATCATCTCATCTTTGTTTCCAACTTATCTTCAAATTATTCTTGAAGTGTATTTGTAAACTAATATTTAAATTTTTTTATATATTGTGTTGTTTGAGTTGTTGATGTTGATTTGGGTTTCTAATCGATTCGTCTGATCAACGCCATCGATAAGATTTCCAAAACACTTGAACAGAGCAAACTGACACAATATGTTTTTAAAATTTAGTAATGAAATAAATTTTTGTGAAATAAATTTTGTACCTTTATTATATATCTTTATCTGGATTTTATTTGAATTGGTTGTTAAGAAATAATATTTGATTTTATATATCATTTTCTATTGTTTCATATATCTAATTGAATTATAAAACATGGTTATAAATTTATTTGGAAATTTAAAATGAATGTAAAACAAGAATTTGAGAATTTAATTTCCGATGGATTTCAAACTTTGTGTTTAAAGTTTTAAAGGATATATTATTCAAAGTATTTTCGAATAGAAATTTGTTTCCAAAGAATTTTAAATTTAAATTTAGTGCTCTTCTCTTTGTCGCTGGAAAAGAATTTCGGTGATGACTGCAGCATCATCGACGTTCATTTTCGAGTTTCGAAGTGAAGAGACCGTTCTGTAGTCTTGCTACAGTTTTGTTTTGGGAAAATTTAATTGATTTTAATTTCTAAAATAAGAATGGATTTATAACATATGCTGATATATGATTTAAATTTGAATGGATATATATATATATATAGTATATGAGCATTTATTTATCTCTAAATAGTTTGGAATTTATCGGAAATTTAATTCCTAAATTTTTTCTTCAAAGATAATTTCTAAGTATAATTTCAAGATTTGGATTAATATTCAAGCTTGAAATAATTTAATTAGAAAGTTTTATTTGTATAATACACAATTTCATTCCAATATAACTTACCTTAATTTTCAAAAGTTGAATATGTAATTGGATAATATACAATGTAAAAAAAAGATTTTATAAATAAAATTTGAGTGGTTATAATAAATGTTATATACTTAAATTTTAGTTATAAAAGGATTAACAGAGGTAAATAAAGAAAAAGGGTAATGGAATAATTTACAATATAAAATGATGATAAAGGAACTAAGAATAAAATTAAGGCAGTTAAAATGAGTGTGAGTATATTTAACATAGGTGATAAAATATATTGAGAGGAATAAATTTAATTTTAATTAGTAGTGAAGAAGAATTAAATTTTATTTGGCACATTTTGAGTATAATAAAAGATTTTTCAAATACATGATTTTAGGGATTTGTTAATTTAAGATAATTGGATGATAAGATAATGAAATTAGAGACGCTTAAGATTTATTTGACTTATGTAAAATTAATTTTCAGTTTAAGTTGGAATTTTATGGTTTCAAATTTATTATCTTATTTTATTTTTCAAACTATCTTTTGGTTGTCCTAATTTCCCTTGTCTTGCTACAGAATGAGAGGTTATTGCTTATACCAGTCTGTTTAGAAATCTTTCTATAATATTTAATAATCTTTGGCACTCATCTTTGAATCTAAGCACTGTTTTCCATCCACAGACCGTCGATCAAACGGAAAGAGTGAATTAGATTCTTGAAAAAATTTCGTGCTTGTGTTCTTGATTCCGGAGGATCTTGAGAAGATCATCTCCACCTTGTTATACTTACCTATAACAACAGTGATCAGGTATAATTTTAATCTTCTTGTCATCTTGTCTTAATACTATTTCATTCTATCTTTTTTTGTGCTTTCCCGTACCTCATTCCTTTTCGGAGACGAAAAGTTTTGAGTGGGGGAGACTGTAACAACCCTGTATTTTCTGATTATTGTAATTGTATATTTTAATTATTTTAATTTAAATTCCTAGTTTACAAACTTTATTTTATTTATTAAAATGAATATATTTTTTAATTGAAATATAAATGTTGATTTTGATGTGGATTAGAATTTCAAACATGCATAAATTGAATATTTCCAGAAAATGTGAATTTTGGTCAATCTGGTCAAACTTTTACTTTTAAATTTAAATTTTAAAAGTTTGAAAATTTTAATTTTTTCTTTTATTATGAAAGTAAATAAAATTTCAAGAACACTGCTTTTCGTTTCGTTGAAATCCGAATAATATTGTGAAAGTTATGCTTTTTACAAAATTGGGTGTAAATTGTTTTATTTAACACTACTTTTTATTTTAAATTATATAAATAATCTTTTTAATTGTCATATATTATTCTAAATTGTATTATATATTATGTTACATATATTTTTACCTTTTGAATATTTTAAAGTGATGTTTGAATTTGTCCAAAGCTCATTGAATTTATTTTCTATTTTTAAAGGTTAGTTTCCATTTTTCTGCTATTTTCTTCATCTAAACTATATTTAAATTAAAATTTATTTATTTACTTTTGTGATTTCCTTTTTATTTTGTTTTCTTATCTTTATTTATAAATACTTTTAAGTACATAAAAATTTTCCCAAGTTCATTGCACTTATTTTTCATATTTTCAAGACTAGTTGCAAATTTTGCTGTTTTATTCAATTAAACTATATATAATTAATAATTTATTTATTTATTTTTGTTTATTTACTAAATTTTCGTATTTTATCTGATTTTATATATATATTTCAGTTATATAAGGTTTAAAAAGAAAATAATGGAAATTTGAAGAGTTTGTGTCTCTTTAGTTGCTCAAGGCTCTTCGTTTTTCCGCCTCTTCATTTGCTTTTGCCTTTTCCTCTCCTTGCTTTAGCCGTACATCCCTCTACCCTATAGCCATGTTTCTCATCTTCAATTCACGTGAAAAATATCTTTCTCCTCATTTCAAACTCATGGCTACATCATATTGAGAAAAAATTGCAAGCTAATGGCTTCTTTCTTCCATTTTTTCCCTCTTCTTCATTGATTTAGCCTTCCTCTTCCTCTTGCTTGCTCGGCCCCACTTCTCCTCCATCACCACTGACCATGTCTTCCACCATCTACAGCAGCAAACATCTCCTCCTCCTCTGACCATGACAAACCATGCCATCCAATTGAAGCCATCTCCACAAAACTTTGCTTAAAACTCCAAATATTGCCTAACCGAGCCTTGTATTCCCATTTCCTTCATGTTTAGCCTTGGCCACCACCTTTAACACCACCACCACTTGCTGCCATGACCTATAGCCATCATCATCATCTCTGAGCCTAGTGTGGTGAGGTTAAGCACATTTGATCATGTGACAAGCTTATGTTGTCGTGTGCAAGTCGTTTGCTTCTAAGGTTTGGTCATCTCTCTTGTTTTGCAACTGTTCTGCAAACTAAAGTTGTTGATTATATTTGTATGTCGATATCTATATTTGTGCTTATGTATGTTATATTTTGTGTTGTTTACAAGGGTCTCCATCAATTCAAATCAAATCATGCTTGTCGTGCCTTTGGAATCGCTCTTGTGTGTGTTGTTTGTCTCTAGCTTCGTAAAAGGTGAGTCTTTCTCACTCTGACATTTATACTTATGAAATAGTGAATTGATGACAAGTGTTTAGTAATATAAAATGTTATACAAGTTAATGATGATCATATGATATGCTATGCCATGTTATTACCATGTTAAAACTGTTAATAATCACCTGACATGTGATATATGACATTATATTGTGACACTGACATTGTTTATATTGTTTATGCATATATTCACACTGCAAGTTCCCTGTTAGAATAGAATCACTATGGGTTGAAATGATACATACCCAAACGGACTTTAGATTAGGGAAAAATCGTTATGGGCTGAAATGAAAGGCCTGAGCGATTTTTATTGTATTTTATTTGACTTGGGATTGCGGGTTTGAAATGATAGAACCCGGGTTTTCTTTGTAAACTGCGGATTGAAATGATATATATCCGTATCACTTAACCTAGGTTGGAAAATTTTATACAGACCCCGTGGTATATTTTTAAATGATATTTATTAAAATATGTATTTTTAAAAGTATGAAATTTTGATTTAAAAATATATATTTTATGGTTTTAAGAAAATTAAATATTAAGTCTTGAAATTGTGAATTTGAGTACGTAAATGTGAAATAATTAAGATTTTAGACTTTAAATTTTATTTTAAAATGTAAATAAATAATGGAAATTAAATTTAAAGTTTTAAAATTATATATGAAGTAAAATTTTAAGTTTTATTTAATTTATATGTTAATAAACAGTGAATTTTGACTTAATAAATGAATGGAGTTTTTAAATTGAATATTTGATCTAAAAAATTTCTTGTGTTAAATCATATGTTAAAATGATTTTAAATGGGAAATTTTGAAGTCTGGAAATATGATTTTTAAGTTATAATAAAAATTTGGAGTTTTTTTTTTTTTGAAAAGCTAAAAATGAAATCTGGAATTCATAACATTTTCAAAATGTTGCAGTCTTTTGACAGCATTTTTAAATGCTATTGTTTTGAATCTAACAATGTTTGAAATAACTAAATATCTATTACGACATTTTATAAATGCCGTTATTCTTGAACTAAACCATTTTTGGAAGCTATAAGCTACGATAGCACTTCATAAATGCTGTCGTTGCTATAATTTGACAATGTTTGAAATGTATAGTTTTTAACACTGTTTGAGTTATATTTTAAAGTGTTAAATGATTTAAATTTTGGAAATTGATTAATTGCGAAATTTAAGAAGTTTTGAATATATTTTAATATTTAAATTTGAATTTTTAAGGAATTTAAATTTGAATTTGAATTTAAGTAAGGTTTACTTGGTTATGTGTTAAATGGAATGAAATGTAATGAGATAAATGAATTTTTGAATGGAATTTTTAATGTATTTTGTAATGGTACTTGAAATAACAAATGAATGACTTATTTGATTTAAAAAATGATATTTAAATTTGAGTATTTGAATTTGAATTCAAATAATGATTTGATAATAAGGTTTGGAAATGATTTGATCTTTATTTTGATAAAGAATATGAATTAGAATGATATGTACTTTTGATAAATGAATATTTGAAGTTTATATTGGTATGAAAGGATATTTAGTTTAATTGTAAATTGAGTTTATTTAAATAATATTGGATTTATGAAATGAATATTTCAAAACTAAGTACTAATGAAACTAGATTTGAGATATATGAAATTATAAAATTTAGTTCTGAAATGCGGGATATTAAAGCTTTGAAATTTATTAAAAATTGAATAGTTTAATTTGTGGATCAAATCTATATTTGAAAATGATATGATTTGAAATGGTTATTGGGAAATTTAATTGAAACTGATGGTTTGAATTGAATTAAGTTGGAAATTTGAAATTTTGGTTTAATTGAATAAATTTGTAAAATGTAAAGAATTAAAGGAATGTTCCATGATTTAAAATGTATGATTTCAAAATGTTATGATTTTCAAAGTGTAACGATTTCAAGCATTTTGGTTTCGGAAAAGTTATAACTTTAAAAGTATTATAATTTTTGAAAGGTGAATGTATGTTTGAAATGGAAATGATAAACTATTTTGATTTGAATATTGTTTTGAAATAAAAATGATTTTGGTTTCGATTTATAAACTATTTTGATTGTAAATAGTTTTGAAATAAAAATGCTTTTGGTTTCGAAGTATAAACTATTTTGAAAGGAATATAGTTTTTAAATGAAATGATTTGATCCTTTTGAAGTATAAACTATTTTGAAATGACCACAATGTTATAATAACGTTTGGTTGTTAAAGAGACCGGGATCGGAAGTTGTCATACTCTCTGCCAACTCCGAAAACCACTTTAACAACCGTGTACGCGGTGAAGATTTCAGAATGAAGTAGGATGGTGGAACGTTCTTGAGGTATATTACGTGGACCCAACTCCCGTGAGTTGGCATAAGGTGGCTAAAACAGGAGCGATCTCGGGCCAAGTGAGGTCATTCCTCCGATCGGACACATTCCTTCGATACTATACTCTTACTTGTGATTGATTAGATGGCCATCCTCCGATTTTGATATGGGAGTGTGTTCCGAGGTGGGTGTATGTGGCTGCTGCGTTACCACCAGCCCGTGTGCGTAATTGGTATATCTACCTTGGCATTGCCTTGTGTGCCGTGTCACCTACCATACCGAGCCTTTACTACGAGTTTGTTTTTCTCCCGTGGCCCGTGTGGTATCCTCTGACAGTCACCCGGAGTGGAGATGGCATGATATTGGATGGACTACTGGGACTATTATGTGTGAAGGGTGATATGGGTAGCCCGGAACGCTATTTAAAAGTATGTTTATTTTACTGTAGACATTATTATAATAGCGCAATATTACTACATAGTAAATAGTTTAACGGATCCTTAAAGGATGGGCGATCCCAAGCATTCTTTAAGATACTGATGCATTTTTGTTACTGTTCACTTGAGTTTATTTACAGTTCATAAGTATTTATGTCCTGACTCGAGTGTTTTGTGTTTTGCTTTACGCTCGAGTCAGATTGAGTGATTCAGCATTCAAGACCCACCTTTGGAGTTGGAGCTTTGCTTGAAGATCCAGCCATCTATTTGTTTTCAGTATCCAGTGTTTCCAGTGATGTATTTTGATTTGTACTTGATGTATCTTGTTACTTTTTGTTGTATCTTGTTTAACTCTGATGTATCTTGTATATATATATAGTAGCTTCATGAACTACTATCTCTTCTACTTCCGCTGCATTATTATTTACTCTGTTTCTGTGATCTGTGATTAATTATTTACTGTATATTCTGAGATTTGCCAATTTTTATTTACAACGCGGTATTTTAAGAAATTTAAGTCCGACATGTGCGGATACGAATGGTTGAAAATATCGGGTTGTTTGAGTTGGTATCAGAGCCAGGTTGCTCTAGGAAAAACTCAGTATATAGGGTAAATGTATTTACAGAATCACTTTCATTCGAGTTTAAATCTCTTCCTTTTTGACTCGATTCCTTTAAATTTTGGAACATTCCCTGTGGTTCCAAAATCCATTCGTGTCCCTCACTATTTATCTTCTTTTGTTTCTGGAGTATCCCATAACTCCACTTCAAAAAATCTTCATAATGAGTCGGCGGTCTCGCCAACCTCAAATTTATTTGTAAAGGGGGAAAACTCCTTTACAACAACATCGATTCACCAGAGATTCTATATCCTCGGTTTAGATGCTAGTATCTCTTATAACTTCGAACTCTACATCTTGAGATCGAATGTCGATTTACCCAAGAAATCCACATCGATCTTATTCTTTAAGTCACGGTTGACCCGGTTAAGGTTGCCCGCGATTTATATAAATTCATCCATCTCCGTATTCTGTTATTTAATCATCTCATCTTTGTTTCCAACTTATCTTCAAATTATTCTTGAAGTGTATTTGTAAACTAATATTTAAAATGTTTTATATATTGTGTTGTTTGAGTTGTTGATGTTGATTTGGGTTTCTAATCGATTCGTCTGATCAACGCCATCTATAAGATTTCCAAAACACTTGAACAGAGCAAACTGACACAATATGTTTTTAAAATTTAGTAATGAAATAATTTTTTGTGAAATAAATTTTGTACCTTTATTATATATCTTTATCTGGATTTTATTTGAATTGGTTGTTAAGAAATAATATTTGATTTTATATATCATTTTCTATTGTTTCATATATCTAATTGAATTATAAAACATGGTTATAAATTTATTTGGAAATTTAAAATGAATGTAAAACAAGAATTTGAGAATTTAATTTCCGATGGATTTCAAACTTTGTGTTTAAAGTTTTAAAGGATATATTATTCAAAGTATTTGATTTGTACTTGATGTATCTTGTTACCTAGCGCTCTGATACCAACTGTGACGACCCGCCTTTCCAACCCCAGAAAGACGTATCATCATTAAGAAAGAAAGCGATAGAAATAGAAAAAAATAGAAAGAAAGAATACCAACATCAGAATCTCACAGCGGAATGGAACAAAATATAATGCAACACATAACTATTGCATAGTTATACATACATCAAAGTCATACAATATCGTACAACAGGACTGTCATATACATATATGTCCATACATACATCCAAAATGCAGCATATACTAACTACACAGCGGAACTACATATATAGATACATACGTCTGGTCTTCTTCCCAAAAGCTTCTCCAGAAAATCAATACTCCAAATACCTATCAGTTGGCTACTCATAAAAATTTGAGTACCCAAGAGTTTATGAAAAAAAAATATAAACTCCGTGTCAGACATGGGTCTGGTATGAGTAAACGGGTTAAAATTGTTTAACTTTGAAAATCATTTGAAATAAAGGTATCACGTAAGACTCCCCACAAATAAATAAGTGTAAGTTTTTACCTTACGCTAACCAAAACATTTTATAGGAAATTCAGTGATATTATAACAGTGTCTAGGGTTTTCAAGTAAATAGAAAATAGCCGAAATTGTTACATCTATTAAATTCCAGCTACTAGCCACGAAAGTGGGTAATACAAATCAAAACCGTAGGGTCTCGTAGGGAAAATGGGTTTCCAACAATGGCAGGGCTACTGGGGTACCGCCCGTCACAGTACGGGGCCTAGATAACCGTACCGAGGATCACTCCCGACCGCCTACAAGACAAGGCTGGAACCATTCCTTACTCAACAGTCCCGAACAAGATAACCCCACGGTTGTGGCCAACAACTGCTCACACAGCTGAAATAAAAGGGGACATCTAGATAGAGGTATACCTCGTCCTGCTTGGGCATGACCCACCTAACCTTGTTGCATCTCCCCTGTTTTAGCCATTCCCGGTTGATGAGGCTTGAGGCTACGATTAACTTTATTGAACATTATTCTTAGAATGCTCATCGTACGCCTGATGATGTGCTGAAAACATTCAATCCATACAAGTTCGTTCCGGGTTCGAATGAAACCGAAGGCATTATCTCGTTACACTCATTTTGGAATCACCCTTAGTGTTAACGACGATAACCCTTGCATTCTGAAACACCATCTCGATCACCATTTGATAAGTCATGACCTATCGTTTAATTTGGATCGATGTGGTTTTCGGAGAATCAAAATTGATTCTTCCGATCCCGGTCTCATCGGAATCCAAACGCCATTTTAAGGGCCAAGTTGTCTATTTAACTTAACAGTTCAGTTTAATATTAGAATTCACATAACAGATATCACAGATAAATCATATACGGTTATCATAGATATATCCAGAATATATCACAACATATCACAATATCATCAAACAGATATCAGAGTCAATCAAACAGAATTACCAATTCATACCAACACAGTTCAGTTTACTTAACTTAATTAATTGCTTAAGAATAAACTACTTTATTCTGCTTAATTAATTGCTGATTAATTATCTTATTAATGATTAATTAATTACTTAGTTAATCATTAATTATTAATTTATTTATCATCTAATCTTTAATTTGATTATTCAATTACTCAACTTTTATTCATTAATTATTACTTAATTACCCAGTTAATTGATTGATTCTTAATTATTAATTAATAACTTAATTATTAATTAATAAAGGTTAATTAATTATTTAATTATCACAAATTATTTTAATTAATCATTTATTATCAATTAATTAATCATTTAATCCTTGATAAATTTCTTAATTAGTTAACTACTATTTATTCATTAATTAACTTTAAGTAGCTAATTAAACTCTTAATTTCAAATTGATTAAACATTAGATTTATAATATCCATCTTTAAATATAAATTTATTTAATCTTAAATTACCTTAGTTAATTAAAGTTTTAAATTACATTCTAAATCAATTATTAATTTTACATTTGCAAAATTCTTTTAATAAATTTTTAAATCAAAACTTATCTTAAACTTGCCAACGTTTAATTATTTTATAAGTACTGGACTTTGTTAACAAAGTCATTAAGGTTGATAACGAGAAAAATGGAACCCGAGATAACATGCTGTTTACTCGAGTAGTAAACGAGATTTTCTTCTTGAATCCTGAGTTCCCCCCACCCCCCGCCCCATTTCTTCCTTCACGCACACTCTCTCTTCTTCCTTTCTCTTTTTTTTAAGCAAAGTTGAAATGAAAATCTACAGTCGCACAAACACTCTCGCACACGTACTTAGGAACCCGAAGTAACCCCTCATCCTACTCGAGTATTACCACGCGACCGCCACGGCAACCCAATCGGACATCCCAACGCCACCGTGCACGTGCACGGTGGTTCGCCTCACCTCCGGCGACCCACACTATCACCCACAAACCCTAAATCTCCCTCTTAATCGAAAACAAATCCCAATTTCCCCAAATCGGCCGAATAACTAAATTTCACCTGTAGCACGAGCCGGCTACACGAACGCACCACCGACAGTCATCACGTACTGCCATCATCCATCACCAGAGGCCAAACTACTTCGTCAACGCCACGTCCAGACCTTCCTCGGTCTTCTCCCAAACTCGCGTTACACTCGATCAATTCATGGAGATGAAAACTTTGATTTACAGAACATAGAAACTTAAGAACCCAAAACCTTATTTGCACCTCGACCTCAAAATCCTTGCACTGGAAAAATTATTTGACATTTTTCCTATTTTAATTCATCTACAAGCTTGCTTCAAAATAAGTTTCAGCAATAAAATTTATTGGATCAACCGAAATTGACAAAAAATTGACTTTTGCTTATTTTCAAACTGCACTTTAAATATTGAACTAAAAATCATCGTTTTCATACTAAAATTCCTAACTTTGTATGTTAATTCAAGATATATGATCCAATTCACAAATTGAAACATTCGAATTTTGGCTTTTATTTTCTTTTTACCTGTAACTTTAATAAACAGTATATATAAAATACTGTTAAACCTTAAACAAGTTTCCAGACCCTTGATGTAAGATAAAAAGACATAACTAGCTTTAATTTCCAAGATTAATTTTGGTTTAAATGAAGAATATTGGTATTCCTCCACTTCTTTGTTAAAATTTATGAATACTGATGATCATCACATGTTTAAATCTTACAGAAAGCATTCCAGAACCAAATACTATAACATATGGCAACACAAGATATTCAAGAACCAATTACCAATTTAAACTTTAAAATTTATATGTTTACTCACCAAAAATATTTGTTGAAAAGAAAGCAATTTGTTGAAAGGCTGCAGTTGAATTTCCAGAAAAGTTTCTCCCTTGTTTTGCTGTTGAATTTTATTGAGTTTGCAAAGTATATATATTGTTTATTTATTTTCTTTCTTATCTCAGTTTACTTCTAAGTTTACTATGTCTGAAATGAATGAATTAAACTAGAATGAAATATAAATAGAACAGCTTAGTCGGTAGGTTATAACTGGTACAAGTCCTACTTGTTTTGTTCAGATTTGTATTAAATTACTGCAAATGTGAAATGATTTTAAAATTTCGGCTGGAAGATTTTATCTGTAAAACTGAAATGACAATATTTTGTGCTACTCTTAAATGCATGTCTCCATATTTGTTTACATCTAATTAATGTTGGCTGATACATACTTATGTTTTTATAAAGATATTTATTTCTTATTTTGGCCAAACATATTTTGTATATGTGTACAAAGATAAAGTTGAATATGTACAAAGTTTTGTCTTCTCCTTACATTGCACAATATATTGTACAGCAACATATGTTATTATTTGACAAAGATTTTGTATGTTATGTGAACAAATTTGTCTGGTTTCATATGTTACCACACTATCCATTTATTTCATATATTTACTTCTATTTTAGACTTATATTATCAAGTACTTCATTCACTTGTTCATTTTATACATATATTAATATTATAATGTTCTTATGTTTATATACTTGTATTTATATATTTTATATTTCTATGTATATCTTATATTTTATATTTGATATTGATAGGATTTCTTATTTTAACATTATTATTTATATTACCCTTTTATATGTATTATATTAAATATTGATAATATACAACTTTTGGTTTTATTGAATAATACAGAATTTATTTTAGATTTTCAAATCAAAATTTTCTTTACAAAGCATATATAACTGATAAATGATCAAGATTCTATCATTTATACAATTTGAAAAGCTTGTATTACATTTAAATTAGATTAAATATTTATTAAAATATACTGTCAAAATTCCGGGTCGTTACAGTTATATTATTCTTTTTCTACCGTTGTGTTGTTGTACTTAATGTGTTATAAGCTCCGGCGAGCCAAATTCGGCGTTTGAATCTATGGCATTCTAGTACAAGTGAAGTGCGGGTGCCGATTTTTGAAGGTCGAGTCAGGATCGTTACAGTTTAAATTTAGAAACAAAGTTCACAACCTTTTCACAAAGATTCATTTATAGCCTTTCTAAACAATTTCCCTTTCAAATTGGATTAAATCAACCAATCTTTAAATCAAAGATTCAATTCATAGATTTCAAAACCTTTCCCAAAGATTCATAGCTTTCAGAAACAATTTTCATTTCAAATCTTTTATACAAAAATATATCTTTTAGATCTTCTTTAATTTCAAAACAAAGTTTAATAATCTTTCACAAAGATTCATTAATAGCTTTCTAAGCAATTCCATTTCAATACCAAATCTTTTATATAAAAGATACCTTTTAGGATCCTTTTAAATTTGGAAACAAAGTTCACAACCCTTTCACAAAGATTCAGTTATAGTTTTCAAAACAATTTCATTTCAAATTTGAAACCCTTTTTTACAAGACTGGAAATCCTTTCTTGATATGAAAGCTATTATTATTTGAAAACAAATTGTTTTCGTTTCGGAAAAATCTGATTACATTTGCACAAACTATATCTTTTAAAGTATAGAACTTTCCCAAAACAATACTTTTAAAATGGTTTAAAACCCATATAAAAAAATTTATAGCTTGTATACCCTTTTAAACCAAAACTTCCAAACATAGGATTCTATTTCAAATCTTGAATTCAAATCAAACTATTTTAGTTTCCAAAAATTTATCAAGTTATTCAAAAAAACTTTTATCTTTAAAAATTCCTTTTCAAACGTTTTTCAAATTCAACTCAATTCCTCGTACTTCCAGGCTACTGACACATCCGGAGCCTTGTTCATAATTTATGTTATTATGCATGTCACCTGTAACGATCCCAGTTTTTAAGACGAATTTAAATTGGATTTAATTTGAATTTATATAGATTTTTGAATTAAATTGTGAATTAATTTGGTATTTTCTAAATTTAAATAGATATTTATCTATTTATTAATATAATAGTAGATAAAAAAGATTTTTAAATAGAAATTATAATTAGGAATTCAGAAATAAATATTTTGAATAATATATTAATTATAAATTTGATTATGGATTTATTTTGAAAATTTTATTTGAATCTAACATAGCAAATTTTCAAAGGTTATTAAACTCTATATTTTTAAAATATGTATGTATGATTATTTTTTTAGTATAATTAGATTTCAAACTCATTTTCTTATAAAGTTGAAAACAAAATAAATAAACATGTTTATAAATTTAAATAAAGTATGGGTTTAAAAAAATAGAAAATATAATATAAAGTTATATTTAAATAATAAGCATGAAAATTTAAAGTGTTTAAAATATAGTACATATGTAAATAAGATATTTATAAAAACATGATTTACAAATAAGATAACATAAGGGTTTAAGATAAATTTATAAATAAAATAATATAAGGGCTTAAACATAACTTGAATTATTTTAACTTGTGTAAGCAAAAGATTAACACAAATAAATAAGTGTTAGGATCTTAATTTATGCAAAGACAAGTGTCCTTTATTTCTTTTATTCTAAAATAACAAATAAAAAGGAAATATCAGGTTATATATTCTATTCCCTCTCCTTTTCATTTTCTTTGATTCAAAACCAAATTTTGTAAAACCTGAGAGGAAAATATGTGCAAACCAGAAAAGAAAAAAAATCTCAAAACAAAATATAAGTACTTCCAGATCAAAGTTCAGGTAAACAAATCATACCAAGGAAGCAAGTTAGAAATCAAGTTACAAACCTGATCAAAGATCAATCTGAAGCAAAGGCAAACAAAAGGAAAAGAAATCAAGATTTAAAAATCTGGAAATCAAGGCATGCAACAGACATTAGATTCAAACTCAACTCAGCATGATTTAAATTCAAGACCTGGAAGGGGAATTTAAATCCAAAAATGAAAGAATCAGAAGCAAACTAAAGACTTCAACCTAGAAGCAAGTTTCCAGATCAAACAAAGGCACTGTTCGCTGTTCAACAGCAAACAGGTGAGCAAACATCATTTTAAAACCCTTAATATGTTTATATCTCAGTGGTATGTGATGATCTTCGAAGCTGTGAAATGAAATATGCTTGTATGTATATGCCTGCATGTTGTAGAAATGTATGTGTATGCCTGCATATAGGAAATCAGGTTCCTGTTCTTGTTACAGGGTTTTAGAAACACATTTAAAAATCCAAATCTAATCCTCTAATCTCCTTTAGGCTTTGATATTTGAATGAGAAATGATTGTAAGATTGTAACATTTTATTTAAAAATAATTTTAAGTATTTAAGTTGAATATTTATTTCGAAAATAATATATAACAGCGTTAATTTAAAACAAGCCCAAAAATCGAATATGTTAATTTTAAAATCTGATTACATAGTCGCATTTGAATTGCAAAATGGTGATTTTAGGTGTAAGTCTCATGATTTTTAAGTTAATAAATCTCGAGTATGAGTTAGTTGAACTGGAAACCTATTTTGGCCAAATTCTGATGATCGAAATGGAGGTGGGCCTCGGGATCATGGCTGTAGTTAGCTTAGAGGTCGGTGATCATTAGAAAAATAGCGGTAGATTTTATTGGCGATCAAGGTGGCGGATTGACGTTGATGTAGGGTTTTAGGTATCGATGGGTTCGACAGGGAAATCGAAGCAATTGTAGGATCATGGGCGAACCAGAAGCTATCGGAGTAGTGGGGATCAGAGCGTTGATGTGTGATGAACCTTTAAACGGTGAGGCTTCAGATCATCGGGAGAGGCATCACGAGGTGGATTTAGCGATCAGGTTTGGTGCTAGTGGGTTCTCATATCGTTCGATTTTGATTTTTGAGTAGAAACGTCAAATTGGGTGGTCAAATGGTTTGTGCTGATCGAAGGCGAATTGGTCGTAGTCAGAGACTTGGTCGGTGGTCGTCTGGTGATCGATGCACGTGCACGTATGCACATTGATGTCTGCTGTTGTTTTGGGGTGATTAGGAAAGAATGTCGTTCGGGATTGTGCTCGAGAAAATGAGGGGTAGGCTCAGGGGTTGACACGCGAGTGTGTTGAAGGTTAAACCAAAGCAAAGTTTAAAAGAAAAATAAAAGAAGAAGAGTTGAGATCGAGTAAACGAAATGCTGGCTCGGGTTTTTGAAGCAGTAGCAAATTTCAAAAGGAAGAAAAAAGCAAGTTTTGAAATTTAAATGTAATCAAGTTTTTTTGATATATTAATTAAGTTTTAAAAGCTACAATGAAAATTATGTTTCAAATTCATTCAAATGATTGGTTTTTAAAGATAATATATTATGAATTTTTTTTACTGTTTTCAAATGGATTTTTTTATGTAATTAATTACTTACGATAGGTGATTTAATAAATCAATATAATTAAATGTTAATTTGTTTTTAATCAAGGTAATTTTGTGATTAATTAAGAGTTAATTTATTTAAGGAAAGTGATTAAGAAAGAATTTATTTATGAAGATGATTAAAAGATAATTATTTTAAAGGATAATCACTTAGTCAGAGATTGATTAAGGATAATTAACTTCATATTTAAGGATATTTAATTAATTTGAATATTAATTAATATAAATAATTAGTGGTAATTAATTACTTAAAGTTAATTACTTGGTTAAAAGTAATTAAGTAATGGTTAAAGTTAATTAAATAATTAGAGATAATTACTTATTATAATTAATTAAGGATAATTAATTTGTGCGAAGTATTAATTAATCTGAGGATAATTAATTAAAGATTTATTTAATAAAAGTGATTAGGGATAATCACTTATTGTAATTAATTTAGAATAATTGATTAATTAAAGATAAATTAATTAATGAAGGTGATGAAGGGATGATAATTGATTGATGAGTAATTAATTAATTAATGTAATTAATTAAGCATAATTAATTAAAAAGTAATTAAGGATAAATTAATAATTAATTAAGAATAATTAATTAAAGAATAATTAAATAATTAAGGATTAATTGTTTAATGATTAGAGATTTATTCATTTATTAATTAAGATTAATTAATTAATAATTTAAAGTTAATTAATTATTAAAGGTTAATTAATTAAGATAATTTGTAATTAATTAATGTAATTAACCTGGATTAGTGATTAATCTGATTTCAATTAATCAGATGATCAATTAACATTACTTATGGATGACTGTATTCTATTGAATGCTGTGAATTGTTTGATATCTCTACTGTGTGATGCTTTGTGATTTGAATTCAAGCTGTGATGAATGTAATTTATTAATCTGTGATAGATTTATTTATCTGTGAATCTGTGAATAAAGATAAGCGTTATAGAGATATACCGCTTATCGATATTGATATGATTAAATCTGTGATGATTGATGTTGTGCACTATTGTGTAAAACCCCTGGACTAAACCATACATACACAAATTTGGATTGCACGAGGAAATTGGCTAAGTCACAGATTTTTGAAATGATTTTAAAAGTTGAATTGTTTTGAATCCAAATAGTTTTGAAACTGGAATTGGGTTGAAAAGCTTTTGAAAAAGGGGTTTGAAGATAAAAGTTATTTTGAATAACTTGCTTAAGATTTGAAATTTAAATAATTTGATTTTGAATTTGAATTCAAAATTTGAAATTGAAGTCCATGTTTGGAAATTTATGATTTAAAAAGGTTATACAAGTTTATATGGGTTTTTAACCATTTTAAAGTATTGTTTTGGAAATTCAAATTTAACCCGAGTTTGAAAGACTTTAACTTGTGTAAATGAAATTGAATTTTTGTGAAACAAAAAATATTTGTTTTCAAATAATAACAACTTTCGTATAAAGAAAGGATTTCCAATTTATATTGAAAGGTTTCAAATTTGAAATAGAATTGAAATTGTTTTGAGAGCTATGAATAAATCTTCGTGAAAAATGGTTGAACTTTGTTAGAAATTGAAGTATCTTTTTTATAAAAGGTTTGAAATGGGAATTATTTTGAAAGATATGAATGAATCTTTGGAGATGGTTTTGAAAACTATGGTTTGAGTCTTTGTTAATGATTGGATAAATTAATCCAATTTGAAAAAGAAATTATTTTGAAAGCTGTAAATGAATCTTTGTGAAAGATTGGTGAACTTTGCGAAGTAAATCTTTTTTTAAAGATTTGGAAATGATAATTGGTTTAAACCATTTGAAAAGGAAGGTTTTGGGTTTTAAAGTAGTGACTTAATTGAAATCCATTATCCATATGTTTTTAAATATTGCGCTCATTATTCGGTTTAGCCGGGAGAGGACTTATGTCATATAACCCATTCCGAATAATGATACGACGTTATGGATAGCATTTGAAGACCGGTGGTGAAGGCCGGGTATTTTCGAAAACAAAAGGATAACCCGTCGAATGACTCTGCATTGAGTAGCTACGGTATAGAGATCTCCATATGTGATGGGGAGTCCTATCGGGATTGTGAATACCCGGATTGCAAGGGCTCCTTTGGAAGTGCCTTCGGTTCTGTTCGATCCCGGAATAGACTTGTATAGATGTGTGTCTGACGTTACACTTTGAGATGTAAAGCTGGTTTCTATCAAATACATTTCTGTTTGGTGGTGGAGAATTTATTCTCTTAGCTTAACACCCTTCTCTGAAACATACGAGCTCAGATGTTATGTAGTTGATGGTTACTAGTGATACATTCCCAATTTGGTAATGTGGCATACGAAGTGCTGCTGATCATTTGTTGATCAAAGCATGGCTTTTGTGAAAAGCATTGCTTTGTGGACGAGACTTCGTCTAGCCTCACAACCCGAAAATGGTCGAGACAGGAATTTTACGGCAAGGTTGCAAGGGTCACGCCTCTAGGGTATGTCCATTTCTTCTGGATTAAAGGTGGTATTATGGGATGGAGCCCAGATATGTACCTATGTGGTTGCTGCATAGTTATTGCTGTGTGGTTGTTGGTGTCGAGCGCTCGGATAAAGGTCGCGAACGATTGGGGATGGCATATCTTAGGTGTTACTCCCGGGAAGGGAGTACACCGACATTATGTCGGTAGGGAACCGTTTGGTTCTTGGGGGCATCTCTCCAGAGGCGTTCCATTCGGTAAGGAAGTTCTTTAGCCTGACCATTTGTTGGAAATCCAATACGCGCCTTGTACGGTTTTAGTTGTATAACCTGCCATTTACTTATGGTGGTCACCACTGTTTAGATGACAACTATAGTAGGCATAGTTCGAAATGTCTATGCTGGCTAAGATTAATATTATAATTTTGAAATATTTTCTGCACTATGCACTAAGAATAATATCAAATGGTTTTCGCATATCAAGCATTTTTTACTGTCATAACGAGAAATCTCCTCTAAGTGTGCGCTTGCATTGTCTGTGAGGCGGGAGGCCTTATGGCAGTTTTTGTGACGACCCGGAATTTTAGGCAATATCAATTTAATAATCTGTATTAATAATTTAATTGGTTTGAAAATTTTTCTTTATAATTTTAATTTAAATTGGTAAATTTATTCTTTTAAAGGTTAATAAATATTTAATCTGGTAATTTTGATCAATGTCTTTTTAACAATTTAAAAATGGATAAGATTTATTTTTCAAAGCTAACAAATTTTTATTCTATTTATAATATATATATTCTTGACATATATATTATGAATAGGAAAATCTTTTGTAAAAGATTGTATTTTCAAATTGTAATATATATGTGTGTATATGTTATAATTTGGAATTGTTTTGAAATTTAATTTATTAATAATTTATATATGTATGAAAATTATAATTTAAAGCTTTGATTAGAATCAATATTTTTCAAAAGATAATTTAACATGTATTCAATTGTTTTCAAATATAAGATAATTATTTATTTTTAAATATGATAGTTTAGAGTTTTGTTTTGTTTCTTTAAAAGTGTCTAAATTTAAAATGGTTACAAATGTATGTATGTGTATATATATATATATATATATATATATATATATATATATATAAATGTTTAGATTTTAAATTACATATGTAAAGATTTCATATTTGTATATTTATTTAAATTTAAAGTTTATTATCATAAAAACATTTCACTAATGTATATAAATATTTCATAATGCATATATAACTTAAATGACTTTATTTAAGGAAATTGAACACTTGTAAAACAAAGATAAAACATTTTAACACTTGTTAATCATTCAAGCTAGCTTATGACAAATGTTTGGCAAAATGAACAAGTGTCTTCATTTTAGATTTTAAACCATAACATAAATTTAAACATATGAAGAAAATTGTTTTTCTTTCAAATTTCCAAACCTTCACCTTCTTCTCATTTCTTTTCTTTTTCTTTTCCTTCATTTTCCAAATAAATGGCAATCAGTAAAACTACTTTCAAATCTAAAATTGAAAACCTGAAACTAAATTTGCATGTAAAGATAAAATTTGAATTTCAACTGGAAAGTTTTTCAAATATGCAAATTAAAGTTCTTCTCAACCTCAACCTGCAACATCATATCTCCTGCATTACAAATAAAAATCAACAACAAGTTTTCTAGCAAACTTCAACCTGCAAGTTAGATCTGTTTAACATTTTAAACAATCAAACTGAAGCATGCATGGATTCAATTTCATCAGCAAAATCAAAAGCTTTTCCAGATTTAAAGTTATTCAAAGCCTGGAATAATAAGTTAAAAATCTGCTCTGCAAAATGAACAGGTGAGTAAATTCTCTTAAAAACAGTTTTAATCATATTTTAGTTAAATTTATTTTTGCATGTGGTGAATTTGGCTATGATTATGAATATTTGTTTATTTGAATATTGTTGTGTATGCAAAGTTAGAAATGTGAAATTATCAGTGAATTCCAGTGCCTTTGTAAATTTTATGTACTCCGTCTTCTGTTTTTTTATAAGACCAGAATCCTCTTTTCAAAGAAAAATTAAAATCTACCACTAAACATCATTGTTTCACATTGATGATCAAATGAAAATTGTGTATTAATGTTAGATAGAAATTTTAAAAATAGTTACTGCAAATTTAAATTCACAAATAATTTTTAAATTGGAAAATGCAGTGAATTTTGATTCATGTCAGAAAATCAATGATCTTAATTTTTGTTTTGGATAGTATGAATGGATTAGAAGTTAGAAATTATGAATTTTCACATGCAATTCATAATTTTTAAAGTGATAATCAACTGGGAATTTTAAGTTGAACTATATCGGCAATTTGACGAATTGCCAATGATGTACTCAATAATTTGATTTGATATTTTGGTCGAAGCTTGCTTATGAATCGTGGAAGACGGGAAAAATGTTCAAGAATTTTTCCATAGGCCGTGGTGATGGGATTCGAGAAAACTAGGGTTTATTTTGGTTTTTGTTTCGGCTGACTGTCGTGGTTTTTGTGTCATGGAAGGAGGGCCGGGGGTGGTCGCGATGGTGGAATATTGGGCTGGGGGTTGTGACGAGTTGATATGGGCGTCGGCGAGGTTCATCGATGTTTCGATTATCGGCAGCGTGGAATTGGTGTTCGAGATGTTGCTGCAGTTTCGAGTGAAGGGGGTCAAATTTTGATTCGATCGAGTATTCTTCGATCTGGGTGTATTATCATGCTCGCTTGTGTTAGAGTGACTGTCGACGTCGGTTGCGACGTCCTACGACGGCCGGAGTTGCTTGGGCAGGTGCACCGTGCATGTTCGTGTGCACTGTGAATTATGTCTGGGGAAGACGGAGGTTCTCTCGGGAATGGATTCGTGCAAGCATCAGGGGCGACTCGAAGTAGAAGGAGTGCTGGGTTGCTTCGGGGTAGGCACGAGTCTGTAGTGTGATCGTCTCGAGATTTTTGGTGCGTGTTGTTTTTCTGATAGTACTGTATAATGTTAAGTACTGTAATGATATTAGTTTGCAAATTAAAACCTGTAGTTTGAAATAAATTAAGATCAAGATTAAAATTTTAAACAAGTTTTTTAAAATAAACAAATTTTCAAAGTTAAAAGTTGTTGTTTTAAATAAATGTAAATTAAACTTTTTAAAAGTGTTAATTGAATTCATTTTCAAATTTAAAATGTTTTAAGATTATTTCTTTTGTAAGTAATTATCTTAATTTAATTTTGAATTCTAATTTAAAAAGAAGTGTTTTTAATTTAAAACAAAGTTTATGTTAAATTTTTAAGTAATGATTTAAAAACTAAGTTTCAATTTATATTGGAAATAAATAAGTTTAAATTAGATGTTTAAATTTTAAATTAGATTTCTAAATGCCTTATTTTCAAATAAGGCTATTGTTATAATTTTGGAAACCAAATTGAATAATTTGTTTTTAAGTTATTAAAATTTGATTAATTTCAAATAATTTATTTATGAGAATAATTAAGGTTAAATTATTTAAGAATACTTCATTAATATGATTTGTTAATAATTAAGATAAATGTTATTCTTATTTAATTAAGGATTTTTTTAATATAAGGAGTTAATTGATTGATTATTTAATTAATTTTAAATAATTAGTTAATTATTTATTTAATTTTAAATAATCACTTAATTATGGATTAATTAAGTGTAACTACTTAATGAAGTAATTAATGATTAATTATTGAATGTCATTTAGAATGGAAGTAATTACTTATGGAAGTAATTAGTGGAAAATTACTCATGAGAGTAATTAATGGAAGTGATTAATGGTTAATCACTAGATGTTATTAATCTAAGGGATTAATTAATATATTTGTTTTGAAGTTAATTAATTATGGAGTAATTAATTAATTAAAGTATTAAGAATTATTTAATAATGGAATTAATTATTTGTTAAGTAATTAATTAAGGAAGTAATCAAGATTGATTAATAGAAGTAATTAGAGATAATTACTTATGTAAGTAATTAAGTGTTAATTACTTAATTAATTTAGTCAATTAATTAATGTGATTAATTAATAAATAAATGTGATTAGTTTTAAGATTAATTACTAAGTGTAATTAATTAAAATTATAATTAATAAATAAAGTAATTAATTAAGGATTATTTATTAATTTAATTGATTTATAATTACTTAATGAAGTAATTAAAGATTAATTAATTAAAGTAATTAATAAAAGATTAATATAATTAATTAAGATGTTAATTAATTAAGATAAGTAATTACAAGTTGTTAATTACTGTTTATGACTAATGAGATGATTAATTATAAGTTAATTATTTAATATATTAAAGGAATTATTAATTAATAAGGATCACTAATTAATATAATTAATGTATTAATCAAGATTGATTAATAAAAGTGACTAATTTAAGTGTGATTAATTAATTGTAATTAATTAAGGTTAATGTAATTAATTATAGTTAATTAAATAAATGGAATTAAATATAGGATCATTAACTATTGTAATTAATGATAGTAATTAAAGGTTAATTACTGTATATGGTTAAAGCTAATTACTTAAATATAATTAAAGTGTAATTAATCAAAGAAGATTAATTAAGGAAGATCATTAGAGATGATTAATTTATTTATTTGGAATAAATAAATGAAGAAGGATTTAGGTAATCCAATTGATTTACAGTTAATCAAATTTGCTTTTGGATGATTGGTTAATATTGATTAATTGATATTGGATGATTGATGATTGATATTGGATGTTGAGTGATGTTGGATGATTTGGATACCTCTGATACGTGATATGCTGCTTTGTGAGATGAATGTTTGTTATGAACTATCTATTGTGATAATGTGATTCATCTATCTGTTTATACCATCCTGGTTATAAGTTTAACTGTTTAAACCTTTAAAACAACTTGGACATTAAAATGGCGTTTGGTTTCGATGAGACCGGGATCGGGTTTCCATAATTGGATAATCCAAAAACCACATCGATCCAAATTAAACGTTAGGTCGTGAATCCAAGTGGAGCTTAGTGAAGACTCGAGGTGTAAGAACTATTCGTCAGTATAACTCTAAGGGTGATTCCGTGATGAGTTTGACGGAGATAGTACTTACAGGTTCGAGATGGTGATTCAGAGTGCAAGGGTTCTGGTCGTTGACTCTGAGGGTGATTCCAAAATGAGTGCAACGAGATAGTGCCTTCGGTTTCGTTCGAACCCGGAACGAACTTGTATGGATTGAATGCTTTCAGAACACCGTCAGGTGGACGATGAGCATTCTAAGATATGTGTTATATAAAGTTAATCGTAGCCTCAAGTCTCATCAACCGGGGAATGGCTAAAACAGGGGAGGTGCAGCAAGGCTAGGTGGGTAGCACCCATTTCAGGGTGAGGTCATTCTTGTCTAGATGTCCCTTTATTTCGGCTTAGTGGATGGTTGGTCGCGCCAACCACGGGGTGATCTTACTCGAGACTGCTCAGTAAGGAATGGTTCTGGCTTTGTGATGCAGGGGATTGGGCGTAATCCTCGGTACATTGATCTAGGCCACGTACTGTGATGGGCGGTACCCCGGTAGCCCTACCATTGATGGAAACTCATTCTTCCTACGAGACCCTACGGTTTTGTTTGTATTACCCACTTTTGTGGCTTGTAGCTGGAATTTAATGAATGTAACAATTTCGGTTATTTTTTTATTTGCTTGAAAACCCTACACGCTATTATAATATCACTGGATTTCCTATCAAATGTTTTGGTTAGCGTAAGGTAAAAACTTTTCCATGTTTATGTGTGGGAAGTCTTACGTGATACCTTTTCTTTTCAAAGGTCTTTCTAAAATTAAGCAATTTTAATCCGTTTACTCACACCAGACCCCTGTCTAACCCGAGTGTTTATTTTCTGTTTTATTAAACTCTTGGGTACTCATATTGTATGAGTAGTCAAGTGATTCAGGTTAGCTTGACGAATTCTGGGGGAGATATGGAGCAGGAGGCTTCCACGTGTAGATATATTATGGTTTCGCTGTGTCTGTATGGTATCTGTTTCTTGTGTTCTTGAGTTATATAGTTAGACAGATGTTTATAACTGTCTAATATGTGTTGTATAAGTTGTGTACTCTGATGTAATATGATACTATGTACTATTTTATGTGATATATTATATTTCATTCGTTCCGCTGTGAGTTCTCTGATGTTGTGTTTCTTCTTTCTCTTTCTTTCTTCTTCTATCCCTTTCTTTCTTAATTAGTGATGCGATTTCCTAGTGTTAGGAAGTCGGGTCGCTACAGTTTTCCAAAAAGCATTGCGGATTTCAAACTTTTAAAATATATTTTTGTTTGTTTTCGTTTAAAACTATTTTTGTTTGCTCATACTAGTCTCAGAACTGACCTGGAGTTTATTGTTCCCTTCCTAAACCCTGGGTGCCCACAATTTTCCACACAGGCAGTTTAGAGTTGGGTTTTTCAGATAAGTAAATAGTAGGAGTAGAATTCGATAGCCATCAGCCTTTGGTTTGGTAGCTTTTGGATATCGTTGGAGCCTTTGGATTTGTGGATTGCATTTGCTACACTTTAGCATTCATGGTTGACCTTGCTACAAGTTCATCTTGATTAGGAGTTCGAGCTAGCTTTGGATTGGAGATGGAGTTTTTGGAGTTTGGCATTGAAGACATTATCTTTCCGCTGTTGTTGTCTTTGTTATTGTCTTGTATCTATCTTTGATATATTGATAGTCATTTGTATCAAATTGTTGTATCATATTGTATCAGATATTGTATGCATTGTTATATCAATGGTATGATATTCATTTTCTTCTGCTGTTTTGTTTTACTTAATGTGTTATAAGCTCCGGCACGAGTCAGATTTCAAGGTTGAATCTCCGGCATTCGAGTACAAGTGAAGTACGGATGTCGATTTTCGAACGCTGAAATTTGGGTCATGACAATAGGGTTGAAAAGTGGCTGCCGAAAGTAGCGAAACAGAAATACTTTGCAAAACTGATTTTTGACCTTTTAAAGTAATGTCTTTCCAGCTAACTTGCCTTATTTGTCAACATATAATTGGTTGCCAATTCTTTACCCATGTGGTCTGGGAAGTTTCTTAGCCTGACCATTGCTGGAAATCCAATCACCAATACACGCCTTGTACGATTTTAGTTGTAGAACCTGCCATCTAACATGGTAGCTATAGTAGGCATACTATAATGGTATGTATGCTGGCTAAGATTAATATTACACTTGCAAATGTTTTCCACTATGCACTAATAATAATATCAAAAAGGTTTTCGCGTGTCAAGCATGTTTGACTATCATAAGAAGAAATTTCCCCCAAGTGTGCGATTGCATTGTGTGTGTGCCGAGAGGCCTTATGGTAGTTTCATTTTCCAAAAAGCATTGCGGATTTCTTTTAATTTCTTTTTGTTTTGTTAAAGATAAACTATTTTTGTTTGCTCACACCAGTGTCACGACTGACCTGGAGTTTATTGTTCCCTTTCTGAACTCTGGGTGCCCACAATTTTCCACATGGGCAGTCTAGAGTTAGATTTTCAGATAATCAGCTAGTAGACGTAGATTCGATAGTCTTCGAAGTCTTTGGATTGGTAGCCTTCAGCCTTCTATTTGGAAATCTTTGAAGCTGTTGGATTTGGCGATAGCATTTGTTTCACTTCAATTGTTACCTAGTTGCTGAACTTCAGCATGATGGTGGTTCGAGCTTGTGGTTTGGATATAACTATTTTTGGATTAGAATCCTTGGAGCTTTGGCAATTGCAGATATTTTTCCGTTGTTGTCGCTTTGATCTTCCGCTGTTGTCTTGTATCTCTGATAGGTATTGATATATCATTTGTATCAATCATTGTATGAAATATTGTGTATCGATGATATAGTTATTCATTTTATTCCATTGTGTTGTTGTACTTCATGTGTTATAAGCTCCGACGCAAGTTGAATTTCAACGTTTGAATCTGCGGCATTCGAATACGGTTCAAGTATGGATTTCGATTTTTGAGCGATGAATTTCGGGTCGTGACACTCCCGATGCTGCACCCCCTCCCTACGCCTCAGAGGTCGATCCGAGAACGTCAAACGACACGCCGCCTCGCCCTCCTTACGCCAGCAACCCTAAGCTCCCCCTCTACTCGATTGATATGAAAAATGCTAATAACGAAAAGATGAACGGAGCGCTCTCCTGACCACCACGAATAACCATAACTGATCCTAGCCGTTGGATCTGGAGCACTCGACGAGCTTGACATTTTCTTAGTTGGAAGCTTCGGCTAAAATTTCATGGATGTGGAGAAAACCGAGGGAGAAAGAAAGAGTGTTTCGACCATTGAAATAGATAATAGTGGCTCGAACCATTTCTAGGGTTTCGGCTGTAAACGTATTTATATAAGCATATGTAATAATATTTTATTATTAAATTCACTTTTAAACAACTTTTTCAAACGATCTCCAAATGACGCATGCCGATAGGCGTTTATAATGTTTTACCCGCATTCCAAACACAGTGGAACGTGTTTCAGAGGCAAATTTGATCATATGTGAAAGATAGCTTATTGAATCGATTTAAAATGTTAAATTTTCGATTTTATATTCAATGCGTTCTCACCCGTACGAACAAATGGTAACTCCAAACGCTACAAAATTTGAAATCCAATGATAATTAACTATTACGGATCCAATGTAACTAGTTTCGTCGAATTCCGAGACTATGCCCCGAAGGCTATCCAAACTCGTCGACTTAAATCGAGCGATTTCTAAAATCGTCGTAATCATTTAAAATTTCGATTTTAAAACTTTACTAAATTAATTATAAATCATATAGAATTTTTATTCACATTAGAAATCATTCAAATTCATTTTAAATCAAAAGCTGATTATTTACATTATTACTATATATTAAATTCCATTATTAAATTAATATAAATTCAAGTTTTAACTTATCGATTTTAAGATCCCATTCACACGTCCAATATTAAAATTCTAATCCAACTAGAATTTATATATTTTAGAAACCGTTTTCATATCCATTTATTCCAAGATTTCCATTTTTGACCCAAATCCAAATATTAAATTACTATTTATCCAAATACAATTAAATCATTATATTTGAAATTATGACTCATTTTACAAATTCAACCCAAATCTCCATATTACAAAATCAATTAACCGCCCACACTCAACATTTAAAATGAATTAAATGTTCAAAAACTAACGATCAAAATTCCATGTCACGACCCATCGTTTCGTACCATTCAAATCGACAATAATCCACACATGTCAGATTTGAATGATGCAAAATAACAGATTGTAAATTTGAAGCAAATGAAACCAAATACACAGAATCACAGACACAGAACAATCAGAATAACTCACAGCGGAATATATAATAACATAGTAGTTCATGAAGCTACTATAAAAGAGTCTCAACCCAAATACATAATAGCAGTCTGAAACAACATAATAGAAATCACAAATACATAGAAGTTCCCTAATACATGAGATAAACTAGATCAGCTGAAACAAAAATAGAAATAAATATAGATAGGTAGAATCTCCAGCAATGACCAGCTCCAGAAAGAGAATCCAAAGCTGTGAATACTCAGGTTGACCCGAGTGTAAAGCAAAACACAAAACACTCGAGTAAGGACAATATATACTTATATAATGTAAACCAACTCAAGTGAACTGTAATAAGGTACAAGTAACTTAAAGGATGTCTGGGACTGCCCATCCTCTAAGGATCCGTCAAACTATTTGCTATATAGTAATATTGTGCTATTATAATAATGTCTACAGTAAAATAAACATACTTTAAAATAGTGTTCCGGGCTACCCATATCACCCTTCACACATGATAGTCCCAGTAGTCCATCCAGTATCAGCATATCTCCAGATCGGAAGACTACTCTAAATACTCCATGGGCTACGGAAGAAAAACAAACTCGTAGTAAAGGTTCGATATGGTAGGTGATACGGCACACAAGGCAATGCCAGGGTAGATATACCAATTACGCACATAGGCTGGTGGTAACGTAGCAGCCACTACACCCACCCCGAATAACACTCCAAAATCAAGGGGTGCACCCAATCGATCACAACAGTAATAGAGTGGTATCGAAGAAGTGTGTCCAGCCAGAGGTGCTACCTCCTTTGGCCTTAGATCGCTCTTGTTTTAGCCACCTTAAGCTAACTCACGGGAGTTAGGTCCACGTAATGTACCTCAGGAAAGTCATCACCATCCTACTTCATTCTGGAATCTCCACCGCGTACACAGTTGTTAAAGTCATCACCATCCTACCACTTGCATCAGTGTACACAATTAAATCCTCATTTCCTTCAGGTACCCTTAATACTGGTGCATTAACTAAAGCTTCTTTTATCTTGATAAAAGCTTGTTCACATTTTTCAGTCCACACAAACACTTGATTCTTTCTGGTTAAATCAGTAAGTGGTGATGACATTTTGGAAAAATCTTTTATGAATCTCTATAATATCCTGCCATCCCCATGAATGATCTAACTTCGCTCACTATGCTAGGTCTCTTCCATGCTTGGATAGCTACAACTTTGTTGGGGTTCATAGAAATTCCTTTAGCATAAATGACATGACCAAGAAAATGTACATCCTCTTTCCAAAATGCACATTTTGAAAAAATTTCCTTTAAATCTTTTTCCCTTAATCTAGACAAAACCAGATGCAAACGATTTTCATGCTCTTCTACTGTCTTGGAATAAATTAAAATATCATCGGTAAAAATTAGCACAAACTTGTCTAGATAATCTCTGAATATCCAATTCATTAAATCTACAAAATATGAGGGGGCATTTGTCAACCCGAATGGCATAACCATAAACTCATATAAACCATACCTAGTGTTAAATGCAGTGTACTTAACACTTGAGTCTTCAACTTTCATCTGATGGAACCCAGATGCTAAGTCTAACCTAGAAAATATCTTAGCTCCACTGAGTTGATCAAAAAGATCATCAATCCTAGGCAATGGGTGTTTATTCTTGATGGTAACCTTATTTAACTCCTTGTAATCTATGCACGTCCTCAAAGTACCATCATGCTTCCTTACAAATACTACTGGAGCACCCCAGCATGAGTTGCTTGGCCTTATAAACCCTTTACCTTCTAATTCCTCTAACTGGTTTTTCAATTCCTTCAGTTCACTTGGCCCTATTCTGGTGGGTTTCTTAATTATTGGGCTTGCTCCTAGAACGAGGTTGATTTGAAACTCCACTGGTCTATGGTGTGGAACACCCTTAACCTCCCCAAACACATCCAAATATTCATTGACTATGGGAATTTCTTCAATGGAAGGTTAACTGAAATCCTTTTCCAAGTCAATTAAATGATATAATTTTCTTTCTTTAGCTACTTCACATACAATTGTGATTCTCTGGCCTCTAAGGTTTTACAATGACATGGTGAACGAATCTAAATTAATTATGGCTTTAAATTGCCTTAACCAGTCTACCCCCAATATAACACCTATATTTGGGTAGTTTAAAGCATATAAATTGGAAATAAAAATATTTCCTCCTATGTTTAATTCCACATCCACACAAATCATATTTAAAACACTAGAACTTCCCCGTGGACTTTGTACAAATAATGGGATTTCAACCAATATGCAGTTCAGTTTTAGCATTTTAACAATTTCATAAGAAATTAGAGAATGAGTTGCCCCAGTATCATATACTACTGCTATGGGTATGGTACAGAAAAGTAGTGTACCTTCCACTTGACTATGATTTTCAGCACTAGTCTCCACTGTGTATTTGCTTTCGCCTTCCAGATTTGCCAATTTTCCTTGCTGTTTGTACTCACGACAATTTCTCTTCATATTCCCCTCTTTCCCACATAGGTAGCACTTGAAGGCTCCTCCTTTTAATTCTGGGCACCTTGGTTTGATGTGTCCCTCTTTTCTACAATGATGGCAAACCAATTTCTTCTTAGCGTCATTGGCCTTGGTGTCACTGGCCTTTTTGTTATCTATTTCCTCTTTCTTCTTGTCATAAGGGTGGTATCTTCCCTTATTCTTCTTTATTGTTGTTCTTAAAATTTCTATACTTCTCTCTTTCCTTGTCATGCTGCTCAAATTTCAAAGCCAGATCTATTACATGATCAAAAGTCTTATCAGCATATGTTAACATGGCCCTGCTAAGTCCTGGGTTCAAACCTTTAATATACCTATCATTTTTGGATGCTTCATCAGCCACTAGCATTGCTTCATATTTGGATAATCCCTCAAATTTTTGAGTATACTCTGTAACATTCAAAGTTCCTTGTCTGAGTCTAATAAACTCTTCAAGTAATGTGGTCTTAGCTGATGCTGGTACAAACCTTGCCTCCAACATCTCCTTGAATTGATTCCAAGTGATTTCATTTTCAATCCTCCCAGCTACGATCACCTCCCACCAGCCTAAAGCTACTCCTTTCAGCTGTCTTGAAGCCACTTGCCTCTTCCTTTGATCATCAAGCTGCATGTCATTGAAAATCCTATCCAGTGTTCTCAACCATGCTTGAATTTCCATCACATTCTCAGTCCCTTCAAAACTCTTGCCTTCCAAGTTTGTATAAGCCTCTAATAGTTTTGAAAGTTCGTCATGTGGGTTCTCAGGCCTATGCCCAATTCCATCCCTTAAAACCCTCACAAACTCCTGCATATCAAGCATCTATGGTACACTTGTTCCTGCATTGTAATGAGATCCCCTTCCTACCATGGTTTGATAACTAGGTTATGGGAAGATGGGATTAGTATATTGTGAGTATTCTCTATAATTAGTATTTTCCTATCTAAATTATTTCATCCAAAACAAATAGACATAATACATTTCTATAGTACTCAACAATCAATGCAACCATTTGCTCTGATACCAAAATGAAATGACCCTCAAATTTTTGCCTTAATTTTTCAAGGATTTTTTTTCTTTTCAATCAATTATCCAGGATCCAAATTTCTACTAATATAAATATATCAGTGTATTCATAAAGATATGCACATACATATGAGGATGCATGTGTCCCTCTTGTTTAAATCAGAGTTAGGGTAAACAAGAGCATTTTCTATTTGATTTGAATTTGAATCAATCTACCCATAATTAATTTCCATATTCTTTTTTATATTTGAAATATATGGGTAGATCCTGCTCATATTAATTCATAATAATTTTTATCATTCTAACTATGATTTACTAATAATTTATCCTAACAAGACAATCTCAGAATACATGGCCATTTCATAGTATAGTTCAAATGCTTGATATTTGATTAAGGCCAGAAAATGTTATTTATATTTATCATTTTCAATTTATGGTTTTCTTTGAAACTCGCCTGTTCTCAGTTCAATCAAAAAGACACACCATGTGTTGATCATTTGCATACCAGTTTCTGAGTTTACTGTGACTAGAGTACTGGACTTTAAAGTGTTTAAAAATGGTGAAACTCCTGGATTTTGGGTGAACCAGGGCTTGAATGCAGAGTGCTCCCTGGTTTGATAATACAAACCAGTCAAAATGCATATTCGTCTATAGTATTTGAAAGAGAGTTTTGGTGAAACACTTACTAAATGAACATAGAGTTATGAAATGCATTTTACTATCAAAATACAGACCAACATGACCAACCAAGACTTCATTCTCTTGAAGCTAGTTAACCCTTGTGACTGTGTCAACCAGACACCCAACCATGTCAATTGAAATGCCATTCATTTGCAAAGTAGTTGAAGCCTTTTTTAAGATATATACACTTCTCAAAACAACTCACAAATGGACTTGAACTCTTTTGCAAAATATTTCAATGAAATGTAACTAAATATTTAAAAGAATACTCCAAGTTAAAACCAGATTTTACCCTAAAACTTAATGTTTTCAAATGACTCAAGATTGACTAATACATAATATATGTTATGTAAGACAACTGCTCAAATGTTTATATATTTTGTATTTCAGATTTTCATAGATAATACCATAAGCTTATTTTCTTGTTCACAACTCATATAATAATACTTCGGTTCTCAAACCTTAACACATAACAAATTCAACAGAAACAACTAGCTTAATCAAACATAACAAGTTCGTTACATAACAGGAAATTTAAAAACACAATTTTCGTGAATACATGCAGATAAATCGTCCTATGCTCTTATTAAAAACTAGCAAGCATACCCATTCATTCTTTCTCATTAGCCATAATTTTCCTTTCTACTTAGGTCCTGCATTCCCTGAAAGAGCAGTAGTGGCTGCCTCATTGTAAAATGAGACACCCCCATATGCCATGAGCAAACAAGGGTCAGATCTATGATCTGGTGTGAGCAACAACAATATACCCATAACATTAAGCAAATAGGTTATACATAAGTACTGGCTTGTTGTTTATGCAATTTCTTTAATCAACTATTCTACATGTTTCAGACAAATTTTATGCAAGTATAATAACTTCATCAATCAACCATATACACATAATAATTATGCAAACATGCACATTAATCAGTAGCATATAGATGCTCTGGAACAACCATGCTTCCATTTCAACCAATCTAGGAAATACTTATGTTCCTATTTCATCATTTATGGGTTATTTATATATCAATTTAAATCTTAGCCTCATCTGCTATCAAGGAATCACAGGGACACATTGCAATGAATTAATTCACATCATTGCACAAAAATCTCAGGGCTTGAACAAACCATGTGCCAACTTGCATACTTCAAATATGACAAGCATTCCAGCAGCCTTCTTGGATCACCATCCCTAGTTTATTTACTAATTGTATTCGTTTAATCCTATCATCGGATAGCTAAGTGAACATGTCACTGTGTTCATGAAACACCCCATACATCTTGTAAGCATATTTTTCAAAAACAAGCAGATGATCATTTTCAAGGACATTGCTATCAGATGTCTTGACTTTAAATCAAATATAAGAATATTTACAACTGAGAATAGAGACATGGCATGTTAAGTTATTATGATTTGCAAATAACTATGATTGAACAAGATTCAAGATCTAGCTTAATCATAATTTTTGACTTGTGGATTTGCTATTTGATTAGGGACTCAGCACATATAGATCTCTATTGCACCCCTAATTCCTTTTTCTTAGGCCTCAGCACTTATACAAAGTATAATGCAGCTCATATTATTTTCTCTATTGAAATTTTCATGCCATAGTTCCATATCAGTTGTAAGTACTCTTCCCATAATTTCAAGGTTTTGTGCTTTAGCTTATCTAAGTATAATAAAATAGTGGCATGTACATCCATAATAAACATCATATCAGATCAAAACCATCCAAAAATTTCCATAAGATATCTAATATGACTATGTTCAGCAAAACCAGAAATATGCAAATAATAACATAAAAGCTTGGCTGCCTCATATTAGGACTTAATGCCATGAATTTAGTGAGATTACTCACCTAAGTACTTCCTCCTATTTGATCCAAAAAACCCTTGAATGCTTTTCCTTCCTTTTAAATATTTTCTTCCTTTCTTATTTTTTAAGTATCTCGGGTAAATGATTTTCTGGCCATAACTTCTTATTTATATGAACATTTTTCACTAGGGTTTTATCAAGATAAAATTCCATTTTTGTCCTGGCTAACATCAGGCATTTTGCATTTTGTATTTTCACATTTCCCATCCTTAATACCCCGGGCTATTTTAGTTGGTTATGGTCAGTGCTTTCCTCTTTTTGCTTTTCAGAAAATGGCTATTTTTGAATTCCTCTCCACATACTCAAGTTATGTTAAAAGTGTGACTTAGCTATATTTTATATATTTATTCATTTATGGAAATCCTCTTTTCTATTTTTACCTACACATACATGCTTACTTGTATCGTGTCTCATGTCATTTTGATGTTATTTTTCTTGCTTAGCTTTAACATATTTCTACTCAAAGAAAAGTATACATGTGTGTATATGTATGTATATATATATATTTAATTTTCCTTACTTCACAGAAAAATATATAAACATATATGTAATGTACGTGGATTTTAGACTCACGAAGGTCGATATTAATGCATTCATTGTATCAACTGCCGAACAATCGAAGGCCGGAAAACCGTACCGTTAGGGTTAAAGAAGAGGTAGAAGATAGAAGAAGAAAGAAAGAAGAAGCAACAGAAACAATATCAGAATCTCACAATCGCAGCGGAAAAACATATAATATATCGGTGAATAATCTTTAAAACAAAGAACTATATCAGTCATTACATTACGTCACATTACATTACATTATCAGAGTTTACAACAACAAACAGCGGAAAATAAATACTATATACTAGTTGATACGCTATGCCATCCAGCTTGCCTCTAGATCTCCTCAGCATCTCCTGAATTCCAGAATGACCTGATAACCTGACTCTAGACTGCCCGTGTAGAAATTGGTGGGCACCCAGAGTTTAGGAAGGAAACAATAAACTCCAGGTCAGTCATGGGACTGGTGTGAGAACTTAAAACAGTTTATCTTTAAAAACAAAACAAAGAAATATTTTAAATAGATCCGCAATGCTTTTAGAAAATGTAACTCCCATAAGGCATCCTGCCACACACACAATTCAAACGCAGAATTGGAGGGGATTTCTCCTTATGATAGTCAAAGATGCTTACTACGCAAATTCATTTGATTATTATTATTATTAGTGCAAAGTGCAGGAAAACATTTCGAAAGTACAATATTAATCTTAGCCAGCATAGGTACCATTATAGTATGCCTACTATAGCTACCATATTAAATGGCAGGTTCTACAACTAAAACCGTACAAGGCTCGTATTGTTTCTTTGGATTTCCAACAAACGACCAGGCCAAGGAACTTCCCATTGCCACATGAGTACGCCTCTGGAAAGACGCACCAAGAACCTAACTGGATCTTTGCCAACACAAGGCTGGGTTACCCCTAGCAGGGTAACAACTAACACGAGTATGCCATCCCCCGGTCGTAACCGACCTAAATCTCGAGATTCACCAACAACCACAAAATAATAAGTTTGTAGCAACAACATAGGTTAAGTATCTGGGCTCCATACCATGATACCACCTCTATCCAGAAGGAAATGACATACACTAAGGGGGCGCTATCCCCTAATAACCTTGCCGCATCTTTCCTGTTTTGACCATTACCGGGGTGTGAGGTTCGACGAAGTCTCGTCCACAAAGCTACGCTTTTTCATAAAAGCCACGCTTTGATCAACAAATGATCAGCAGCACTCAGCACGCCACGTTACCAAATTAGGAATATATCTCTAGTAACTATCAACTATATAACCTCTGAGCTCGTATGTCTCAGTGAAGGGTGTTAAGCTAAGAGAATAAATTCTCCGCCACCAATAGAAATGTATTTGATAGAAACCAGCTTTACATCTCAAATTGTAACGTCAGATACACATCCATACAAGTCCATTCCGGGATCAAACGGAACCGAAGGCACTTCCAAAGAAGCCCTTGCAATCCAGATATTCACTAATCACGTCCGGAATTCCCATCACAAAGGGTGATAAAATCTCTATATCGGGGATCACCCGATGCAGAGTCATTCGATGGTAATCCTTCCCTTTTTGAAAATATCTGATCTTCAACACCGGTCTTAAAATGCTATCCATTACGACAAATCGCTATTCGGAATGGGATTTATGACTCCAAGGTCCTCTCCCGGCTAAACCGCATAATGAGCGCTTATTTTAAAATAAGTGTAGCATTCAAATCCAAGCAAATCAAAACAATTACCCATTTAAAGGTAAATATTGATAGTCGGTTATTTAACTATCAATAGATATGCACAACATCACCAGATTCCAAATAATTTCCTAAATTATTTATTTTCCAAAAATATCTTTACAAGATATATATAATATTCCACACTTCAAAAATAAATCAATGTTTATTTTTAAAACAATTTTCCCTTTCCTTTATAAATTTCACGGTGAATTCACATTTCCAAAATATCTATTAATATATGAATCTCAAATCGATTTCAAATATTCACTTTCAGTTTATCTTTAAAAGATAAAATCTCAAAACATTTCACTTTATATTGGGAAACATTTCCATACTTATTTTATAATAAGTAATTCACGAATCTATTTATTTTTAGCATTTGAAAAATATTCAATATACTTAAATCACTATTAAGTATATATTTTATTCTTTAAGGAAAGCATTCTCTTAAACACATTCATTTGGGTCAAAAACGAATGTTGCGTAAAACATCGTTACGACAACCCAAAATCACTAGTATAGGGATTCGAAATTTAGACAGATATATAAATCCCAATACTATACAAAAACATTTCCTTTCTAAAAATCATTTACTATAACAACAGTGTTATAGTCCATCTTTTCCTTATTTCTCGAAAATTATCTATTTCAACAATGAATGTTGAAATCTATGGTTTCGATCCTTAACACATTTTAAAACAACTTTAAATCGTTTTAATTCTATTTAAAAGATCACTTCCTATAACATTTCTTTAATATATTACTCACTATCCAAAATCGTGAATATACTTCGTTAACCAATTCAACATTCCTACACGTTTTATTTTAAAGGATTATCCACTGTCCAAAATCGTGGATATATCTCCTTTAATAAGCTATAATAATTAACTTATCAAATTCAATTGGTTTCGGATTTATAAAACAACGTTTATAAATTCACATTTATATATATTTTTATAAAAACTTCAACTTATAAAATCTCTTAATTAACAAATTCTATTTAAATCTCATTTAAATGCCAAAATCCAATTTTCAAGTTAATTACTTATAAATCTTTTATTTAACAAAATATATTCATTTTATAACTTCATAATTTATAAATCTATAGATTTCATTCACTTATGAAATCCATTTATACTTCATTTTAACACTTACAAAAATTCGTTTTAAAATTCCAATATTTTAATTTAAAAATATCAATTTTATAAATCTTTTTATATAAACCATTTATAATAATTCAAAAAAAATCCCAATTTAAACCATTTTACAAATTAATCTACTACTTATTTCAAAAATCACATTTTGGTTTTATTTCACAAAAATCATAATCTTTATAACATAAAATTATAATGTTTATTTATTTAAAATGAACCAATTCCAAAATTCAATAAAACGTATACTTTCAAAAATCACTTTAAAATCCTTTTAAATTTGAAAATCATCACTTTAACACTTTTATTTTTCCAAAATAGGACCAATATTACAACAGCACTAAATATAACAATCACGGCATCCAAAACATCATATATCATATGATAACAGAATATATCACAATATCTGTAAATAAATCAATACGGGTGAGGAATCCAGTTGGATCCCTCAAACCTGTTTCCCTGCATCCACAGATGTTCGCACAATACCAATCTCGTTTCACTACGGGATATCATGGTACATGGGTTTATATAAAATATTATCCGCTATTATGCGACGCAATAGGGTCTCATCCGCTATATAATGCGAGAAAATCAACTCCAAGTACATATATAATACCAATTCCACTTCAAGATGGAATATCGCGGTATATGTGTTTAATAAATAACATCCGCTTAATATACGGCATATAGGGTCTATTTCAAAACAATAGATAATAATTTATCATCCAAACATACAATCAACATAATCAAGCAATTTTAAATCTAACTATTTAAAATTTAAATCGAAACACTTTCGATTGAGTGAGAAGTTCTCACCTTGTTTCAAATAACAGTTGCAGTGTTTTATTTCGAATAAAATTAAACGCGCGTTTAATTTTACCCAAAATTTACACTATCTCAAATCAACTCTAATCCAGCTCCATCATGTAGTGCTCGTCAATACGAAGCCAAGCAATTCGTTTCGTCCAAAACGGACCTCGTATGAAAAAGTTATGAAGTTACAAAGTTTATACGATTTAATATAATTCAATTTACAATTTCTTTTTATTTTTAAAACCTTTAAACAATTCTGGACTGTCGATTTCGTTCCCACCAGATCTTGGCCGCAAGATGATGCTTCTTCCCCAACACAGATTCACGTTCAAAACAGTGCAACCCATAGCCGCCGTCTCCATCCAATTATCGTGACCAAACTACTCGACTTCACGATGATCAACGACCACGGTTTTGAAGCACATCGCAAGTGCTACCTTCGGCCAGAGGCTGGCCATGCTCGGCTGTCTCCTTGCCTTGTACTTCGAGATTGAATGCACGCCCTTTGATCACTAATTGCCGTTGATTCGTGGCACGAAATCCGAACATAGCCGTTGGATTCGTAGAGCTTGAGATGCTCTACGATATTGCAGTTGAGGGTTTTTGATAATAGTTTACGGATTAGAAGAGAAATCGAGGGGAAGAAGGCAAAGTTTCGTCCATTGAACGAAGGAGGCGGCGGCTGTAACCCTAGGGTTGATTATTTTTGCAAAAGTGAATATTGAGGTCCTTTTATAGAAAAATGGCAACGCACTATTCATCCAAAAAAATTCCCAACTCCAAACAAAGCGTGTCGCCTAGCGTTTATAATGTTTTACCCCTATTTCGAACGCAATGGAATATATATCGGGAGCCAATTCGACCAATTTTGGAAGATAGGTTTTCGAATCAACTATTTAAATTTAAAAACTCACTCAAACCGATTTCAGTGCGTTTTAGCTTGCCTCGGATAAATCTGATTGACATGAAATTTGAAACCATATAATAATATAACATTACGGATCAGATGAAACTAGTTTCGTCGAAATCCGAGACTGTTTAAAAAATGGCGATTTTTACTCGTCGATTAAATATTAAAATATTCAATTTCTGCAAATTAACTTTTAATTCAATTTTAAAAGTTCTATAACATCATTCTAACTCCAATATGATTTAATACAACTTTATAAATCATTTTCAATCACATAAAACCCAATCTCCAATTATTTCTGTAATTTTAAATATTAAATTATCGATTTAATTATCCAATTAAATCACTATATTCGAAATAAAATTTATTCGACTTGCAAAAATTTACTTGTTAATATTTAAAAATCAATTAAATATACGAATTTCAAATGACAGAAATTCTAGGTCGTTACAAACTTCCCCCCTTAAAAGAATTTCGTACTCGAAATTACCAAGTAATTAAAAGTTACAAAATCCATTAACTTTTCAAACATCCATTCAAATTAGATTTCAAATTCACTTAAGTGTTTAACTTTCCCAAAATCCAATAGTTAAACTTCTTACAATAACTTTACTAAGTTTTCAAATCATACTTAGTTATCTTTTCAGAACCAACTATTTCGTTTAACTTTTCACTCCAAAATCAAAGTTATAGTTTTCAAAAAAATTCCAATTTTCTCAAAAATATTCTAACGCCTTAAATTTTCAAAAAATTTCGGCAGCGTCTCCTTTGCGCGGCTCGATCCGAAAAAATGGAAATATATATATCACAAATATACATCTCATCAAAGTAATGAGGCATCCCACAGGGAAAAAAGTGTAAAAGTACGATATGTAATCCGAGATATGTACCTTATATATTATTAGCGAGCATATACGGCTAATATAGCACGAAAGCGAGATCCAAATGTGAAGCAAGCGCCATCCGCACCCACTAAATACTCAATAACAAATGAGAAACATGTATATATGAAAATAATATCAATATACAACATATACCAACAACAATATGTGCCAATATAGCAAATGCAGTCAAAACAACAATTCCAACCATCAACCAACTAGCATTCAACTAACATCCATAACCAAATCAATACGCTTTCACTTCTCATTTATATTCAGTGAATTGGCTTTTCGATTTAAATCACATTTGATTCATTAACATTGGATGTTTTTACTAACATACATTTATTCATATTCAATTTGTTTCCATTTTATCAATTTGAAACGACCCGCCTTCCATTCCACAAAAAGACGCATCGTTTAAAAGAAAGAAAGAGGTAGAAATAGAATTGATAGAAGGAAAGAAATCAACAAAATCAGAATCTCACAGCGGAACGAAACAAAATATAATATATATAACATAACTAGTACATAGTCTATTCCATATCAGAGTTACTCAGATACAACAACACAGGATAGACAGTTATACAAGTCTATCTATTATACAACTAAAATACAACACATATATCATAGAGATACAACACAACAGAAAACACCATATAACTACAAGCGCTAAAGCCTCATGCCCCATAACTCCTCCAGTATTCGTCAAAGCAGACCTGAATCCCTTGGCTACTCGTAAAAATTTGAGTACCAAAGAGTTTAGAAAAACAGAATAAACTTCGGGTCAGACATGGGTCTGGTGTGAGTAAACGGGTTGAAGTTGCTTAACTTTTAAAAACCTTTTGAAAAGAAAGGTATCACGTAAGACTTCCCACACATAAATATGGAAAAGTTTTTACCTTACGCTAACCAAAACATTTGATAGGAAATCCGATGATATTATAATAGTGTCTAAGGTTTTCAAATAAATATGAAATAGCCTAAATTGTTACATCTATTAAATTCCAGCTACTAGCCACAAAAGTGGGTAATAAAATCAAAACCGTAGGGGCACGTAGGAGGAATGGGTTTCCATCAATGGCAGGGCTACTGGGGTACCGCCCGTCACAGTATGTGGCCTAGATCACCGTACCGAGGAGCCACCCTAACTCCCCTGCAACACAAAGCCGGGACCATTCCTTACTGAATAGTCCCGAACAAGACCACCCAGGCGATTCTAGCTAGCAATCGCCCCACACAGCCGAAATAAAAAGGGACATCTAGACAGGGGTAAATCTCGCTCTCAAGTGGGGGCTACCCACGAAGCCTTGCTGCACCTCACCTGTTTTAGCCATTCCCGGTTGATGGGCTTGAGGCTACGATTACCTTTAGAGAACACATCTCTTAGAATGCTCATCGTCCACCTGACGATGTTTTGAAAGCATTCAATCCATACAAGTTCGTTCCGAGTTCGAACGAAACCGAAAGCATTATCTCGTTACACTCATTTTGGAATCACCCTCAGAGTTAACGACAATAACCCTTGCACTCTAAACTCCATCTCGAACCTGAAAGTACTATCTCCGTTATACTCGTATTGGAATCACCCTCAGAGTTTTTAACGACAGATAGTTCTTACACTTCGAGTCTTCAACTCGATCTTCAATTGAATTCACGACCTAACGTTTAACTTGGATAAATATCACACATTTATCATTGATATAACTTATATCATATCACAGAATGTCACAACGCATATCATCAATAGATATCATCCAATTCAGACATTCAACAACCAATCATCCATAAGAAAGCATTATCAATTCATATCATAATTAATTTAATTTCTTAAATTAATCCCTTAAGAATCAACCCCTAAATCTTGCTTATACAATCATTCATTAATTATTAACCTTAATTAATTAATCACTCCTTGATTAACTTAATTAATCAATTAACCAATTCTCAATTCCAGATTAATTATCCTTTAATCATCAGTTAATAAACCTTAATTATTAATTTCCTTTAACACAAAGTAAACAATCCTTAATTACTTTCATAATCAATTAATTAACTTTTAATTAACCAATTAATTATCCATCAACTATCGATTAATAACCTTAATTATTAATCAATATCCCTTAATACAAATTTATTAATCCATAATTACTTTTATAATTAATTAATTAATTAATTAATAATTAACCAATTAATTATCTCTTAATTATTAATTAATAAACCTAATTATTAATTAAGAACTTAATTACAGATTACATACTCCTTAATCGCAAGTTAATTAATTATTTAATTAACCCGTAATCAACTGTTAACACATCCTTAATTAACAGATAATTAAATCCTTAATTATCATTTGATTAATCCATAATCTCACTTGATTAATCAATTAATTACCATTTAACAGCTTCTTAATTAATCCTTAAATACGGATTAATTATTCTCTAATTATTTAATTAATAAGATTTAATTATAAGTTAAACACTTCTAAAATACTAATTAAGTAACCCTTATTACTTAATTAACAACTTATTAATTACTTAGTTAATAAATCTTAACCACATAATTAATTAAGTTTAATTTCACTTATTTACTTGATTAATGAATCCTTAATCATAAATTAAAAAATCTAGTTAATGATCCTTTAATTACAATCTAATTAATTTTAAATTAATTAACCTTTAATTCTTAACCATTTATTAACCAATTAAATTATTTTTCCTTAATTAGTTTCCTAATTAATACTTTATTTTTAACTAATTAATTAAACTTACTTCTTCAAATTAACTTAATCAAAATTAAGATATTTAAAACCTTAATTATGATAAACATTTACCTTATAAAATGCTTTAATTGACTTAACACATTTACAATCTTACTATACAACTATCCCTACTTAATTAAATTTTAAATTAAGTTTAAACTAAACAATCTTTTAGCTTGATAAATTAAAATTATCAAACACAACTTTAAATAACTTAAATATTTATCAATTTATAGTTTAAACTAATTTCAACTTGTATTTAAAACTTGTCTTTATATAAACCACTAAAATTAACTTCAAAACTCGTTTTCAAAATCATTCAAACTTTCCTAAAAATGTTTAAATTTAACAAAACTTCAAAACATCTTAAAATATGTTAAATAAAACATTTATTAAATACATCAAGTAATTTTTCCCCAACTGCTATTTTTCAAACTTACAGCCTCGACTGCTATTTTTCCCCAAAATTCTGTGACCTCCTCCATCTACAGAAGCAACCCCGATCCACCAAATTGCTCCATCATCCAGAAATCACCCAAATTCATACTTCTAGTAAAACCCAAATTCCAAACTCCATACTACTTTAAAATCTGGATTTTTGTGCTAAAATCATAATCTTGAGTGATGATTCAATATATATACATGAATTAATAAAATTCAAAATTTTATTTTATTTTTCTCATTTTATAGTTTGACTGCATATTTAAGCTTACAGGTAAATCCCAAGTATAATTTGCTTAATCATGATTTCATAAACCAGATGAATTACAACTTAACTAATTTGTTTTAGGTTCAAAACTTCAAGATGTTTATATGAAAGCTTGATTTGTTTATTTATAAAAATTCTGTAAACATGAATGATCAGAGGCAAATCAATTTACTAGCCTACAAAAACATAAATACTTTCATGATTACAGAATTCCAAAAATACAACAATCAATTTACTTAAGTAACAAATTATATCCTACTTAAGATTTAGATTAATTGTTTTAAATCCAAAGTTTCAAAGTTTTTATATAAAAATCTTAAATTTTGTTTATCTAAAAGAACTCTATGATCTAGTATGAACAGAGAGCTTAATTTCAAAAATGCAGATCCTATTGCATTCTTACTTCCAGATGCAGGCATCATCAAAGAAACTTCCTTTTAATTTTTTTTTCATTTTACAATTTAAATCTTGCTGTTTGATCAACCTGTGCTTGAACATCACAATCAAGAAATCTAACTAGAGAAGTACAACTGGTTTTGTATTTATTACACACTGCAGTTTTCAAAAAAAAACAAAAAGAAATTAACATGCACATTCAATAACACATCCTATATATATACAGCATCATCACAAACAAACTTCATTATCATAGAAATTATTTAAAACAACAATTTATTAACCTACTTAAATTTTGAGTTAGTTGTTTACTCACCTCATTATGACTTAGCGTAGAATTTGGAACAGAATGAAAACCCCCATTTGTTTTTGAAAACTTGTTGTTGCAATTTTCCAGAAACTATGAATATTATCGACACATGCCTTTGCTATAAAACTTGATACTAGATTCCTTTAAAACTGGAACCATGGTGGTGCTCAAAGCTTTTGAAAATGAGTTTCATTTCAGATTACATTGAAGCTTTAAAATTGGTTGGCAGGTTGCATTTTTGAATTTTGATCTCAGGCATGCAGTTGAAACTTGCTGCATGCATGTTAAAATACTGCAGATCTTTGAGGGTTTGGGTGAAGTTTGCTACCGACTTGATTTTCTGGTTTCAGATTTTGATAAAAACAACATTGCAGGGTTTGTACATGAAGAGTTTTGAGGAGATGTACATTTCTATTTCAGGCTTGAGAAGAAATTTCAAGGTTTGTTTCTTTTTTTGAGGATATGGGAAAAAAAATTACTACAGGTTTCAGATTGAACTTTGGCCATGGATTCTTGTTTGAATTCAAAGAAAATGAAGGATGAAGATAATAGGATTTTATAAATGAATTTTAAGATGAAATAAAATTTAAAGAAAGGAAAAAGAAAATTAGAAAAAGAAAACACTTGTTATCTTGATTACATTTGTTATGACCCAAGCTTAATCTCTTAACACATGTATCCTATGATGTTTTAAAATTGAACACATGTCACCCATATATTTTAAATTATTTAAAAATGATTTTTAAAACCCTTTATTATCAATTTTCTTAATTTGTAAATACTTTACTAATTTATGAATGCTTTTATAAATTTATAAATCCATCTTCTTTTTTTATAAAAATAAAACTTTCAATAGAAAAATAAGATATAAACTAATTAGATTCCAAATAAAATAATATAAAATTATTAAATCCATTCTTACAAGTTAATTTAATTGCTTTTGTATTTATCTACTATTAAATAAATATTTTCCAATTTATATAAATAAAATTCTTTTGTTTTAAATTAATACAAAAACAAAACTTATTTTCTTTTAGACAAAACTTTATTCATAAATCTTTTATATACAAATTTATTTCAAAATATACATTCTTTTTAAATTACAAATTCCCATTCAAATTTCAGATATAAAAACTCAAATTCAATTTAAACTTAAATTTCAAATCAAATATGTTTTTATTAAATTAAACAAACACACTTTTAAATTAAGAAATATTAAATTCTAATTTTAAAGTTAATTTTTAAATAAACATATATTTCAACAATACTTATTAAATTAAAATGTCAAACTTATCAAAAATAAAATTTATAAAATAACACAAATTAAATAATTATTCCATTTAAAATCAATTTATTTCTAAATTTAAAAACATCACATAAATTTTATTTTGGTTATTTATATTTGAAGATACAGTTTATCAATTTTAAATGATTAAATTAAGAGATTATCTCCTTTTTAAATTCTTCGAAATTATGGGATATTACATTCCTTTCCCCTTAAAAGAATTTCGTCCTCGAAATTTAAAATAAAGATAATCCAAAAAAATTTATTTCATTTAACCATTCAAGCATTCCTATCAACCAAATATTATCAACCAACAACAATCCATACAAACAATTATTTAAACCACCAATTCATTCTACCAAACAATCCTAGCTATCCGGACATAGATTTAGATAAGTTTCCTTAAAATTATTCAGAGTTTCCCAAAACAAACCCTGAAATCCTAAACCCACAACGAAAGATAGATTGCTCACGTATTTCCTCAGATGATATACGTGAAAAACAATGTGAATTCCAGTCATCCAAACCGGCAATTCATCCTTAAAGACTTCAACACTAAACTTCTACTGATAAGCTCCATCATTGCAGATACCTCACAAACCAAAACTAGCTGGAGAAGATAAGATCACAATGGCTAACAATGCTGACTGAAACGCTAAGCAGTCAAACAAACTCTCAAGAAAAACTCAGCCAAAGATGCTACATAACGGATAGCCTCAACCATAATAAAATGGGCGTTCTTGGTTAACCAATTCACAATCACCCATATTCTTATGATTCCCTCTTTGGTCCTTGGCAAACCTTCGAAGAAATCACTTCCCATTGGAACTTCCACTTCGGAGTCTCCAAAGATAACAAACCTGCGGTCTTCTGTTGATCACCAACACTTGCTGATAGATCGCACATCCGGAGATGGAAGCAGCTATTTCCTACTTCGTACTTGGCCATCAGAAGATTCTCTTCATATCCATATATATTTGAACACCCTGGCTGGATACTCAACTCGGAACGATGACTCCCTGACAAAACTTCTTGCTTCAAAATCCAAGAATTCGGAACACAAATCCTTCCGATGATCCTCAATGTTCCCTAGACCAATCCATCTCAAAACTGGAACACTGACCATCATTGACTCACTACATCCATCTTAGACACACACAAACGTCTGAGAAGATCTCAAATTTATTCTTGCCATCAGAGATAGCTAGAACAGGCACACTAATCGGCCTTGCCTTCAAATCTGATAAAATCTCTTCATACTCGGGTCCACTTTTACTCCTGTAGAACTCTGCCTAACCAGAAAACTGCGGTTGCTTCTACTCCTGAATAGTAACTATCCAGGTTGGATCTAAAGAAATACCATCACCAAAAAAAAATACTTCCTCAAAGCTTCTAACACTAACTCCCAAATGTCGCTAGCTCTCCTCTTCGGACTTGGAGTAGACAAGAAAAACATTGATGAAAACAAGAACAACTTATACCACACATCACAAAAGCTTGATTCATGAAATCCACACAGAATCTCACAATACTTATCAGCCTAGGCCACAAAACAACAGCTGAACTCCCACTGGGAAAAACTAGGCTGAACAACAGACACCGCTTCTTAAACTAAAGACGATCGAAATCCCTCTCTCCCAATGAGAAAAAATCTTCGCTCCTTCGTAACATCCGAAAAATCTCTAACCACTCAATAGACCCTACATCTCCTGGAGATACCTCAATCCATGCAGAAGATGACTCAAAAGAATTCCAGCATCATCGCAAGTCACTTTTGCGATTCTTCTCAACTCAGCTTCCAAAAATACAATCCTTGCTTCTTACATCAAACAGCTCAATACCATCCAACCAATCCAAACAAGATCAAAACCCTTTAGATCAAATAAAAGGTCTCTAGAAAAACTATGGGGAAGATAAGAAAATCTTAAGCTTTCACAGATCTGATCTATCTTGGTTCTCCATCGATAGGGCTTGGTAGGAGGGCTAAGCAATCAAAGTTAGAGAGATAAATTCCTCTAGAACTCATGTTGGAAATCCGAACAGACACACAACAAATTTTTATAAGTATATAGTTATATAAAAATTACAAATACGCGCTCTCAATATAGACACCACTCCAGAGCCTAGGTATTATCTCAACCTATGCTCTGATACCAAGTGAAACGATCCGCCTTCCATTCCACAGAAAGACGCATCATTTAAAAGAAAGAAAGGAGTAGAAATAGAATTGATAGAAGGAAAGAACTCAACAAAATCAGAATCTCACAGCGGAACGAAACAAAATATAATATATAACATAACTAATACATAGTCTATTCCATATCAGAGTTACTCGGATACAACAACACAGGATAGACAGTTATACAAGTCTGTCTATTATACAACTCAAATACAACACATATATCACAGAGATACAACACAGCGGGAAACACCATATAACTACAAGCGCTGAAGCCTCCTGCTCCATAACTCCTCCAGTATTCGTCAAAGCAGACCTGAATCCCTTGGCTACTCGTAAAAATTTGAGTACCCAAGAGTTTAAGAAAAACAGAATAAACTCTGGGTCAGACATGGGTCTGGTGTGAGTAAATGGGTTGAAGTTGCTTAACTTTTAAAAACCTTTTGAAAAGAAAGGTATCACGTAAGACTTCCCACACATAAATATGGAAAAGTTTTTACCTTACGCTAACCAAAACATTTGATAGGAAATCCGATGATATTATAATAGTGTCTAGGGTTTTCAAATAAATATGAAATAGCCGAAATTGTTACATCTATTAAATTCCAGCTACTAGCCACAAAAGTGGGTAATACAATCAAAACCGTAGGGGCACGTAGGAGGAATGGGTTTCCATCAATGGCAGGGCTACTGGGGTACCGTCCGTCACAGTACGTGGCCTAGATCACCGTATCGAGGAGCCACCCTAACTCCCCTGCAACACAAAGCCGGGACCATTCCTTACTGAACAGTCCCGAACAAGACCATCCCGGCGATTCTAGCTAGCAATCGCCTCACACAGCCGAAATAAAAAGGGACATCTAGACAGGGGTAAATCTCTCTCTCAAGTGGGGGCTACCCACGAAGCCTTGCTACACCTCCCCTGTTTTAGCCATTCCCGGCTGATGAGGCTTGAGGCTACGATTACCTTTAGAGAACACATCTCTTAGAATCCTCATCGTCCATCTGACGATGTTCTGAAGGCATTCAATCCATATAAGTTCGTTCCGGGTTCGAACGAAATCAAAGGCATTGTCTCGTTACACTCATTTTAGAATCACCCTCAGAGTTAACGACAATAACCCTTGCACTCTAAACTCCATCTCGAACCTGAAAGTACTGTCTCCGTTATACTCGTATTGGAATCACCCTCAGAGTTTTTAACGACAGATAGTTCTTACACTTTGAGTCTTCAACTCAATCTTCACTTGAATTCACGACCTAACGTTTAACTTGGATCGATGTGGTTTTCGGATAATCAAATTTGATACCCGATCCCGGTCTCATCGAACCAAACGTGTCTTAAAGGCCAAGTTGTTTTAAAGGTTTAAACAATTCAATACAATACAAGCACACAACATTAACTTAGATAAATATCACACATTTATCATTGATATAACCAATATCATATCACGGAATGTCACAACGCATATCATTAATAGATATCATCCAATTCAGACGTTCAACAACCAATCATCCATAAGCAAGCATTATCAATTCATATCATAATTAATTTAATTTCTTAAATTAATCCCTTAAGAATCAACCCCTAAATCTTGCTTATACAATCATTCATTAATTATTAACCTTAATTAATTAATCACTCCTTGATTAACTTAATTAATCAATTAACCAATTCTCAATTCCAGATTAATTATCCTTTAATCATCAGTTAATAAACCTTAATTATTAATTTCCTTTAACACAAAGTAAATAATCCTTAATTACTTTCATAATCAATTAATTAACTTTTAATTAACCAATTAATTATCCATCAACTATCGATTAATAACCTTAATTATTAATCAATATCCCTTAATACAAATTTATTAATCCATAATTACTTTTATAATTAATTAATTAATTAATAATTAACCAATTAATTATCTCTTAATTATTAATTAATAAACCTAATTATTAATTAAGAACTTAATTACAGATTACATACTCCTTAATCGCAAGTTAATTAATTATTTAATTAACCCGTAATCAACTGTTAACACATCCTTAATTAACAGATAATTAAATCCTTAATTATCATTTGATTAATCCATAATCTCACTTGATTAATCAATTAATTACCATTTAACAACTTCTTAATTAATCCTTAAATACGGATTAATTATTCTCTAATTATTTAATTAATAAGATTTAATTATAAGTTAAACACTTCTAAAATACTAATTAAGTAACCCTTATTACTTAATTAACAACTTATTAATTACTTAGTTAATAAATCTTAACCACATAATTAATTAAGTTTAATTTCACTTATTTACTTGATTAATGAATCCTTAATCATAAATTAAAAAATCTAGTTAATGATCCTTTAATTACAATCTAATTAATTTTAAATTAATTAACCTTTAATTCTTAACCATTTATTAACCAAGTAAATTATTTTTCCTTAATTAGTTTCCTAATTAATACTTTATTTTTAACTAATTAATTAAACTTACTTCTTCAAATTAACTTAATCAAATTTAAGATATTTAAAACCTTAATTATGATAAACATTTACCTTATAAAATGCTTTAATTGACTTAACACATTTACAATCTTTACTATACAACTATCCCTACTTAATTAAATTTTAGATTATGTTTAAACTAAAACAATCTTTTAGCTTGATAAATTAAAATTAAAATTATCAAACACAACTTTAAATAACTTAAATATTTATCAATTTATAGTTTAAACTAATTTCAACTTGTATTTAAAACTTGTCTTTATATAAACCACTAAAATTAACTTCAAAACTCGTTTTCAAAATCATTCAAACTTTCCTAAAAATGTTTAAATTTAACAAAACTTCAAAACATCTTAAAATATGTTAAATAAAACATTTATTAAATACATCAAGTAATTTATATAAAGTTTTAACAAATTTAAAATTTCTAGATTTCAAAAAAACAAGTTTAAACCTTTTTTAAAAAAAATCTTTTAGAAACTGCTTTAGTTTCCAGCTTCGGGTCAAAACGTTATTTACTCGGGTCAAAACCCGAGTCCCTTATTCCATCTTTTTTTTTAAAAAAACTTGATTTAATTACAGTACGCAAAAACACGGATTTCCCACCAAACACACCCGAGAACACTTCGAGTTTTTCCCAAGCCAAACTCGAATGCCACTTCGAGATTTCCCCACGAGTCTAAACTCGCTGACACCAACCACCAATACGTGCACATGCACGCCACCGTTGGTCACCACCGACCAACGCCACCGCCTCCAGCAACTTGCTCGATACCCCCGCAACCAAAAACGATCAGTAAAACACACAAACTCCTCTCGAATCAAAATTGGGTTAAACTGCAGAACCCAAACCCAAACAACCCCACACAAACCCCCTCCGACCACCAAGCTCCGGTCACCAGAAAATTCGCGACGCCGACCATCTCTTTCCAAGCCCATTTGCTACCTCCAGACAAAAATTCAGAGCACTCGATCAATGGTGCTTACGGCCAAAAATCAAAACCCAACCCAGTAAAATCTAGGGCTTAATTCCCAATTCCGGCCATCGCCATCGCCGCCGCCCCTTACAGCCTCGACTGCTATTTTTCCCCAAAATTCTGTGACCTCCTCCATCTACAGAAGCAACCCCGATCCACCAAATTGCTCCATCATCCAGAAATCACCCAAATTCATACTTCTAGTAAAACCCAAATTCCAAACTCCATACTACTTTTAAAATCTGGATTTTTGTGCTAAAATCATAATCTTGAGTGATGACTCAATATATATACATGAATTAATAAAATTCAAAATTTTATTTTATTTTTCTCATTTCATAGTTTGACTGCATATTTAAGCTTACAGGTAAATCCCAAACATAATTTTCTTAATCATGATTTCATAAACCAGATGAATTACAACTTAACTAATTTGTTTTAGGTTCAAAACTTCAAGGTGTTTATATGAAAGCTTGAATTTGTTTATTTATAAAAATTCTGTAAACATGAATGATCAGTGGCAAATCAATTTACTGGCTTGTAGAAACATAAATACTTTCATGATTACAGAATTCCAAACATACACGAATCAATATTACTTAAGTAACAAATTATATCCTACTTAAGATTTAGATTAATTGTTTTAAATCCAAAGTTTCAAAGTTTTTATATAAAAAGCTTAAATTTTGTTTATCTAAAAGAACTCTATGATCTAGTATGAACAGAGAGCTTAATTTCAAAATTGCAGATCCTATTGCATTCTTACTTCCAGATGCAGGCATCATCAAAGAAACTTCCTTTTAATTTATTTTTTCATTTTACAATTTAAATCTTGCTGTTTGATCAACCTGTGCTTGAACATCACAAGCAAGAAATCTAACTAGAGAAGTACAACTGGTTTTGTATTTATTACACACTGCAGTTTTCAAAAAAACAAAAAGAAATTAACATGCACATTCAACAACACATCCTATATATATACAGCATCATCACAAACGAACTTCATTATCACAGAAATTATTTAAAACAACAATTTATTAACCTACTTAAATTTTGAGTTAGTTGTTTAGTCACCTCATTATGACTTTGCACAGAATTTGGAACAGGAATGAAAACCCCCATTTTTTTTTGCAAAATTGTTGTTGCAATTTTCCAGAAACTATGAATATTACTGACACATGCCTTTGCTATAAAACTTGATACTAGATTCCTTTAAAACTGGAACCATGGTGGTGCTCAAAGCTTTTGAAAATGAGTTGCTTTTCGGATTACATTGAAGCTTTAAAATTGGTTGGCAGGTTGCATTTTTGAATTTTGATCTCAGGCATGCAGTTGAAACTTGCTGCATGCATGATAAAATACTACAGATCTTTGAGGGTTTGGGGTGAAGTTTGCTATAGACTTGATTTTCTGGTTTCAGATTTTGATAAAAACAACATTGCAGGGTTTGTAAATGAAGAGTTTTGAGGAGTTGTACATTTCTGTTTCAGGCTTGAGAAGAAATTTCAAGGTTTGTTTCTTTTTTTGAGGATTTGGGAAGAAATTTTTTTTACTACAGGTTTCAGATTGAACTTTGTCCATGGATTCTTGATTGAATTCGAAGAAAATGAAGGATGAAGATAATAGGATTTTATAAATGAATTTTAAGGTTAAATAAAATTTAAAGAAAGGAAAAAGAAAACACTAGTTATCTTGATTACATTTGTCATGACCCAAGCTTAATCTCTTAACACATGTATCCTATGATGTTTTAAAATTGAACACATGTCACTCGTATATTTTAAATTATTTGAAAAAGATTTTTAAAACCCTTTATTATCAATTTTCTTAATTTGTAAATACTTTACTAATTTATGAATGCTTTTATAAATTTATAAATCCATTTTCTTTTTTTATAAAAGTAAAACTTTCAAAAGAAAAAGGATATAAACTAATTAGATTCCAAATAAAATAATATAAAATTATTAAATCCATTCTTACAAGTTAATTTAAATGCTTTTGTATTTATCTACTATTAAATAAATATTTTCCAATTTATATAAATAAAATTCTTTTATTTCAAATTAATACAAAAACAAAACTTTATTCATAAATCTTTTATATACAAATGTATTTCAAAATATACTTTCTTTTTTAATTACAAATTCCCATTCAAATTTCGAATATAAAAATTCAAATTCAATTTAAACTTAAATTTCAAATCAAATATGTTTTTATTAAATTAAACAAACACACTTTTAAATTAAGAAATATTGAATTCTAATTTTAAAGTTAATTTTTAAATAAACATATATTTAAACAATACTTATTAAATTAAAATGTCAAACTTATCAAAATTTAATTTATAAAATAACACAAATTAAATAATTATTCCATTTAAAATCAATTGTTTTCTAAATTAAAAAACATCATATAAATTTTATTTTGGTTATTTATATTTGAAGATACAGTTTTATCAATTTTAAATGATTAAACTAAGAGATTATCTCTTTTTTAAATTCTCTGAAATTCTGGGATATTACACAATTCAACTTCATTAACACTTAATGAATTATATACAATCAACTAACAATCAAATAACAACCAAATCATAACCAACATAACCAAATTATTAAATTTACATTCCATTTGGTTTAACACTTTTAATTCCAGTTGGTTGATATTAAATCGACTTCCATTCAATTATTTAATTTTTCTTCAACTTCATTAGCTTCCAATGAATTAACACTTACATTCATTATTTCACATCAATTTATTTACATTCGATTGATTAATATTCAATCCATTTATTAATTCAATTGCAAATTCATTTAACAAATAAGGTTGAATTTCATTTATATAACTCAAGTTCATATTCATCACCTTACTTTATTAATTTACTTTGATACCAAAATCAACTTCATCCAACATCACTTAAGTTATTTCCATTTCAAACATAATTTGTTTAATTTAACTTAAATTTCCACTTATAAATCCAATTCAGATTCCAATTCTAAAGTAAATTCTATTTAACTTTCCTTTAGTTAAATTTTCAAATTTTTTTATCACCACAAAACTTCAATTTTCAATTTACCATGGTAGCAAATCCATCACACAGAAACTTGAAAATGATACTGATGATGCTGCAGTCATCACCCTTATTATTCCCCAGCAACAGTAGTGAATTCAATGCTTAATATTCTTTCAAAATTCTCCTTTTATTTGTAACACATATTTATAAATATATTCATATAGTTTCACTTTTTATATATAAGATTATTTCACAATTATAAATCGCCTTAATTATAATTCCATACTTAATAATTCATTTGCTTATACAATTATTCTTTTATTTAACTTATATATATATATTCTTACATTTTCAACAACCAAATAATCCATTCATATACACTTTAATAATTTCTGTAAAATTATTTACTTTATATGTAAAATATAATCAAGGTAAAATTATTTCATTTATCCAATTTAAAATGATACTATGTCGGTTTATCTCATTTAAGAGTTTAGAAACCACTATCGACGACAATTAGCTAGACTGCACCGACCAGAATCTATAAACAATCAACCGATAAGTCAACACAATACAAAACAATTTCATATTCACTAACAAATACGCGCTCGTATCTATGATTACACTCACACTCATTCTAGAGTACTACTGACTCTATCTATAATGAGTAATTCCCGACAGAGCCAAGGTTGTCACTTAATCAAATGCTTTGATACTAAGATGTAACGATAGGGATTTTCGACTCACGGAGATCGACATTAATACGTCCACTATATCAACTGCCGAACAATCGAAGGCTGGAAAACCGTACCGTTAGGGTTAAAGAAGAGGTAGAAGATAGAACAAGAAAGAAAGAAGAAGCAACAGAAACAATATCAGAATCTCACAATCGCAGCGGAACAACATATAATATATCAATGAATAATCTTTAAAACAAAGAACTATGTCAGTTATTACATTACATCACATTACATTACATTATTAGAGTTTACAACAACAAACGGCGAAAAAGAAATACTATATACTAGTTGATACGCCATGCCATCCAGCTTGCCTCCAGATCTCCTCGGCATCTCCTGAATTCCAGAATGACCTGATAACCTAACTCTAGACTGCCCGTGTAGAAATTGGCGGGCACCCAGAGTTTAGGAAGGAAACAATAAACTCCAGGTCAGTCATGGGACTAGTGTGAGAACTTAAAACAGTTTATCTTTAAAAACAAAACAAAGAAATATTTTAAATAGATCCGCAATGCTTTTAGAAAATGTAACTACCATAAGGACTCCTGCCACACACACAATGCAAACGCAGAATTGGAGGAGATTTCTCCTTATGATAGTCAAAGATGCTTACTATGCAAATTCATTTGATTATTATTATTATTAGTGCAAAGTGCAGGAAAACATTTCGAAAGTACAATATTAATCTTAGCCAGCATATGTACCATTATAGTATGCCTACTATAGCTACCATATTAAATGGCAGGTTCTACAACTAAAACCGTACAAGGCTCGTATTGTTTCTTTGGATTTCCAACAAATGGTCAGGCCAAGGAACTTCCCATTGCCACATGGGTACGCCTCTGGAAAGACGCCCCGAGAACCTAACCGGATCTCCGCCAACACAAGGCCAGGTTACCCCTAGCTGGGTAACAACTGACACGAGTATGCCATCCCCCGGTCGTAACCGACCTAAATCCCAGGATTCACCAACAACCACAAAATAATAAGTTTGCAGCAACGACATAGGTTAAGTATCTGGGCTCCATACCATTATACCACCTCTATCCAGAAGGAAATGACATACTCTAAGGGGGCGCTATCCCCTAATAATCTTGTCGCGTCTTTCCTATTTTGATCATTACCTGGGTGTGAGGTTCGACGAAGTCTCGTCCACAAAGCTACGCGTTTTCATAAAAGCCACGCTTTGATCAACAAATGACCAACAGCACTCAGCATGCCACGTTACCAAATTGGGAATATATCACTAGTAACCATCAACTACATAACCTCTGAGCTCGTACGTCTCAAAGAAGGGTGTTAAGCTAAGAGAATAAATTCTCCGCCACCAACAGAAATGTATTTGGTAGAAACCAGCTTTACATCTCAAATTGTAACGTCAGATATATATCCATACAAGTCCGTTACGGGATTGAACGGAACCGAAGGCACTTCCAAAGAAGCCCTTGCAGTCCGGATATTCACTAATCACGTCCGGAATTCCCATCACAAAGGGTGATAAAATCTCTATATCGGGGATCAGCCGATGTAGAGTCATTCGACGGTAATCCTTCCGTTTTCAAAAATATCTAGTCTTCAACACCGGTCTTTAAATGCTATCCATTATGACATATCGCTATTCGGAATGGGATTTATGACTCAAAGGTCCACTCCCGGCTAAACCGAGTAACGAGCGCTTATTTTAAAATAAGTGTAGCATTCAAATCCAAGCAAATCAAAACAATTACCCATTTAAAGGTAAATATTGATAGTCGGTTATTTAACTATCAATAGATATGCACAACATCACCAGATTCCTAATAATTTCCCAAATTATTTATTTTCCAAAAATCACTAGTATAGGGATTCGAAATTTAGATAGATATATAAATCCCAATACTATACAAAAATATTTCCTTTTGAAAAATCATTTACTATAACAACAGTGTTATAGTCCATCTTTTCCTTATTTCTCGAAAACGTCTATTTCAACAATGAATGTCGAAATCTATGGTTTCGATCCTTAACACATTTTAAAACAACTTTAAATCGTTTTAATTCTATTTAATTTAAAAGATCACTTCCTATAACATTTCTTTAATATATTATTCACCGTCCAAAATCATGAATATACTTCGTTAACCAACTCAACATTCCTACACATTTTATTTTAAAGGATTATCCACTGTCCAAAATCGTGGATACATCTCCTTTAATAAGCTATAATAATTAACTTATCAAATTCAATTGGTTTCGGATTTATAAAACAACGTTTATAAATTCACAGGTATATATATTTTATAAAAACTTCAACTTATAAAATCTCTTAATTAACAAATTCTATTTAAATCTCATTTAAATCCAAAATCCAATTTTCAAGTTAATTACTTATAAATCTTATAATTTAAAATCTATTCATTTTATAACTTCACAAATTATAAATTTATAAATTTCATTCACTTATGAAATCCATTTATACTTCATTTTAACACTTATAAAAATTCGTTTTAAAATTCCAATATTTTAATTTAAAAATATCAATTTTATAAATCTTATCATATAAACCGTTTATAATAATTCAAAAAAATCCCAATTTAAACCATTTTAATCTACTACTTATTTCAAAAATCACATTTTGGTTTTATTTCACAAAAATCATAATTTTTATAACATAAAAATTATAACGTTCATTTATTTAAAATGAACCAATTCCAAAATTCAATAAGACGTATACTTTCAAAAATCACTTTAAAATCCTTTTAAATTTGAAAATCATCACTTTAACACTTTTAATTTTCCAAAATAGGCCCAATGCTACAACAACACTAAATATAACAATCACGGCATCCAAAACATCATATATCATATGATAACAGAATATATCACAATATCTGTAATAAATCAATACGGGTGAGGAATCCAGTTGGATCCCTCCAACCTGTTTCCCTGCATCCATAGATGTTAGCACAATACCAATCCTGTTTCAATACGGGATATCGTGGTACATGGGTTTATATAAAATATTATCCGCTATTATGCGACGCAATAGGGTCTCATCCGCTATATAATGCGGGAAAATCAACTCCATGTACATATATAATACCAATTCAACTTCAAGATGGAATATCGCGGTATATGTGTTTAATAAATAACATCCGCTTAATATACGGCGTATAGGGTCTATTTCAAAACAATAGATAATAATTTATCATCCAAACATACAATCAACATAATTAAGCAATTTTAAATCTAACTATCTAAAATTTAAATCGAAACAGTTTCGATTGAGTGAGAAGTTCTCACCTTGTTTCAAATAACAGTTGCAGTGTTTTATTTCGAATAAAATTAAACGCGCGTTTAATTTTACCCAAAATTTACACTATCTCAAATCAACTCTAATCCAGCTCCATCATGTAGTGCTCGTCAATACGAAGCCAACGCAATTCGTTTTGTCCAAAACGGACCTCGTATGAAAAAGTTATGAAGTTACAAAGTTTATACGATTTAATATAATTCAATTTACAATTTCTTTTTATTTTTAAAACCTTTAAACAATTCTGGACCGTTGTTTTCGTTCCCACCAGATCTTGGCCGCAAGATGATGCTTCTTCCCCAACACAGATTCACGTTCAAAACCGTGCAACCCATAGTCGCCGTCTCCATCCAATTATCGCGACCAAACTACTCGACTTCACGATGATCGGCGACCACGGTTTTGAAGCCCATCGCGAGTGCTACCTTCGGCGAGAGGCCGGCCATGCTTGGCTGCCTCCTTGTCTCGTACTTCGAGCTTGAACGCACGCCCTTTGATCACTAATTGCCGTTGATTCGTGGCACGAAATCCGAACATAGCCGTTGGATTCGTAGAGCTTGAGATGCTCTACGATATTGCAGTTGAGGGTTTTTGATAATAGTTTATGGATTAGAAGAGAAATCGAGGGGAAGAAGGCAAAGCTTCGGCCATTGAACGAAGGAGGCGGCGGCTGTAAACCTAGGGTTGATTATTTTTGCAAAAGTGAATATTGAGGTCCTTTTATAGAAAAATGGCAACGCACTATTCATCCAAAAAAATTCCCAACTCCAAACGAAGCATGCCGCCTGACGTTTATAATGTTTTACCCTTATTCCGAACGCAATGGAATATATATCGGGAGCCAATTCGATCAATTTTGGAAGATAGGTTTTCGAGTCGACTATTTAAATTTAAAAATTCACTCAAACCGATTTCAGTGCGTTTTAGCTTGCCCCGGACAAACCGTAAATCCAATTGATACGAAATTTAAAACCATACAATAATATAACATTACCGATCCGATGAAACTAGTTTCGTCAAAATACGAGATTGTTTGAAAAATGGCTATTTTTACTCGTCGATTAAATATTAAAATATTCAATTTCTGCAAATTAACTTTTAATTCAATTTTAAAAGTTCTATAACACCATTCTAACTCTAATATGATTTAATACAACTTTATAAATCATTTTCAATCACATTAAACCCAATCTCCAATTATTTCTGTAATTTTAAATATTAAATTATCGATTTAATTATCCAATTACATCACTATATTCGAAATAAAATTTATTCGACTTGCAAAATTTTACTTGTTAATATTTAAAAATAAATTAAATATACGAATTTAAAATGACAGAAATTAGGGTCATTACAATATACATATATTTCATATTTATAACTTAGTCAGGTCTGGGTAAAAAAAATCCAGTGCTTTAAGTAAGAATTTACTTTCTTACTTAAATAAAATATTTTCTGCCTTTTATTTCAAAATAATTCATATGACCCAGAGACAAAATGTCTACACCTGGGTTAACAATTCACATTTCAAAATCATATTTGAAATATCTTTCTTTCCCTATATATTTTTTTCCAGCAATTTCGAATCCTTCCTTGTGCCATTTCCAGTGTGCACATACACACATATCCTTGCATATTATTAAATCCCAGAAATTCCACCATAATTAGATCTAAATATTTCAAAACTAGATTATTTCATTAAAATAATTTTTTACAATATTTTAGGTATTACATCTTTAAATATACAATGAATGACACTGTCATTCATTGTACAAAAATATTTCCATTATTTTATTTCTAAAAATTTTAGATGCAAAACTGGTATGTTATTAAGTTCGTTATGATCCATTTACTTTATAAATTACACTCCAGCTTATTCCTTTAGCCTAGAAGTATTACCACATCCAATGAAATAATTCATGGTCCTCCTTACCTGTCAGATTTTGTATCTTCTGATTGCTTTCTCCATGTTTATTTGGTTTATGAGGGGTATTGTATTTCCTTCTTTATTTTTTTTAATAATCATAAACTGATAATTATGTTCTTTTTGTAGATACCATGGAAAGATTTCCTAATCGTTGCCCGAAGGGAACATTCAAGTCTTCTGTTCTAGGATTGGAATTTCAATTTGAATGTTAATCGCTTTTAATCGACGAAATAAATGTTGCTGGAAGTTGTTGTTCTTAACAAATCTGTATGTTTTCTTTTAAATGTCTTTAAATTTATAAATCAAGAATAGAATTTCATATTCTATATCTATTATTTGTATTGGGATCACTCATTACAAGATCCGTTGTTATACTTTAATTAAAAACTTGACGAAATCAGGTAGTACTGTTTTTCATGATAATCAGTAGAATATCATGCCATTGTAACTGGTGTATGGATGTTTATTGAATAATTTAATTTTATGGAATTTTAACACGCCTTACTGTTATCTGACTATTGTTTCTATTTTTAGCGTCCAAATCGATAATTCAATTTGTTGCTATATAATTAATATTTTTGTCATTAGATTCTAAATTGTAATGAAGTTTTGTCTTTAGGTCTCAGAACCAATTTAAGTTGTCTAACCTAAATAGTAGAGGAGGACATAAAATTGATCTACATTATATAGGTTATAAATTTGAGGACCAAAAATATATGTTGTCTGAATAAATTTTTGAGAATCTGAGCGTTCTCTTCATCTATTTATTGCTTCTTTATCTTATTATAGCACCATTTCCAACATTTTGGTCTTCTGTTTTCTCAAGGAGAAATTAACCTGAGAATGCATTTAGCTTCAATTTCAGCTTCAAGAAATTATTATGAATAACTTTGTGATATAAGTACCTCATGTTCTTAACTAAGAGCTCAAGGATGGTACTGACTTTTCTAAAATAGATATGATCCTTATGGTACTTTGGCTAGCTAAAAACTCTCTAAATGCAGTTGAAGAACAGTCAATGGATCCTACTAAAGAATCCCTACTTGTATTTCACGCATTTGATAATACAAATAAAGAATAAATGCATATTTTAACAAAAAAAGTTGAAGAACAATGAATGATTACTTGAATGTAGTGATTATCAAAGTTTCATTTTAATTTTTTTGTTGTATGTAGTATATCGAAAAATGCTATATCTTTTTGTTAAATGCAATAAGGTACACTTGCATCCAATTCAACAAAGTAGAATGATGCATACGGAAAAGTATGCATTATTTTTAATATAACTAATAGTTTAAAAGAAGCATATTTTGAAAATCAACGGAGATAATAGTATGCATTAATGGTATTTAATCATTATTAAAGCATTATAAAAATGCTTAACACAGAAATTAATTAATTGCTGATTTTAAAATCATAGTCCATAAAGAAATATTAGTTAATAATAATCAAATATAGAAAGGCCAAGAAATGAAAATTAGTATTGATCATCTTAATCAAATAAAGAAAAGAAGTCGGGTACTCTAATTTGATCCCATAAATCTAGAAAATATGAAAATATTGAAAAAGCCATGGTTTTTTCAGCTTGAGGTGACAAACATCTAACGCTATCCATATTACTGACAACTGCTTGCTAATATATGCATTGCTACCGATCTCAGATAGAAATACTTAATCAAACTGCTATAATATGCGATATTTTCATGCAAAAAAGAAAAAACTTGAGTAATTTGCCTTCTTTTCCATCTTATTAAGAGCTACATATTCAGCTTTAATCTTTTGAGCTTTTAGTGCATATGGAGCCTTGCCTAAAAGTCTTTAGTAAATAAAATGCAAATGTAAAACTTTAATCAAATCAATGAATCAAACAAACACATTTTAATTAAACCAAAAAAATATAATATATAAACTAAAACATAAACGGAAAAAAGCTAAAGACATGGTATTTTGTCTTAAAAATATTTATAGCATATAAGAAGAAGAAACATATTGTTTATTCTTTGTAAATAATTTTATTATACATTGAGATAAATATGTTATTTATTCCAAATATAAATGATTATCTATTTGCATTGTTTTTCAACTTGAGATGACAAACATCAAATATTATCCAAATCATTAATATATATATATATATATATCACTTAAAATGAGAGTAACTGTTAAAACCAATTGATATATTAAAAGTAAAGATTGTAAAAATAATTTCAAAAACAAATTTAAAGCGATAGACTATCGCTGTTGCCCCATTTTTCAACTCCATGTTTGGATAAGAAAGGCCAAATTTGTTGCTCCACTAATGAGTGTTTAGGTATAAAAGGATAGCTCCATGATTCACTCTTCTATTTGTTTTATGATGGCTAGAAAAATTAAATACTGTTATTGCGTTTTATACAGAGGAACATATACAATTTTCTTGACTATGCCGACTGTAACGTTGAAGGAAATGACATGGTTTCAACTGACTCAGATCAACAAAAATAAAAGAAGTTTGAGAGTTAGCTATCAGAATTATATCGAATAATATGGAATCCAAGATAAAGATGGATCTAAGACCTTCATCATCAAAATTGAGACTAAATACGACTGAGATGACTACCCAGCTCTTCATCTTTCTATTTGTAAGATAACATCAAGACAATTTGAAAAATGAAACTTACATCCAATTTTATCATATAATTTAATAACCCAAAAATCATTAGCCAACAAAATCTTCATGATATTACCAATAACAATCCCCAAGCACACCAATTTCGAAGCGTGTATATAGCAATCAACAAAAAAATAAAATAATAATAATACCACATGGTCAATTCAATTCTTATGTAACAAAAGAAAGAGAAAACAACTTGAGTTATTATGTCATCTTAAATATCAAGTTTTATGTTAGACGTTATCAGATGTGTTAAAAAATGTACACACAACAGTGAAGTTAAGAACTGGTCGAAAAGGTTAAAATAGATTATCATAAAGCACTAAAACAAGTGTATAAAACTGCAAGCGTAAAGGATTAAACTTATTTGTAGAGTTTTCCAATCAATGACACTTGATGTTGCATAGAAAACAATTTACAATAAAAACACATGATAAAGTAGAACAATATATCCAGTATTTAAATGGGGTTTAAGTTTCATAATATGGCAGTGAGGAGGGTTGGTGATGTTTAGATAATGCCCTTGGATTTCCTACCTCCAACTCTAAACATATTTATATATCATGATAAAAATGTTAGTATTGGCTTAATCTATAGGTGCTACTGGACTTTGATTGTGGTGAGTTTTTTGAAGATAAGCAATGACATTGATCATCGCTTACTAAAATATGCATTGCTACACATCTTAGATACAATTACTTAATCAAATTTCTATAAAATACAAATTTTGTAATGAAAAAGGAAAAAAAACAGCTAATTAATTAACCTTCTTTTCCATATATATCTACTTATTCAGCTTTAATCTTCCGAGCTACATATATCCAGTGTTTAACCTTCTTTTCAATAACATGTGTAGAAACTCAGCCATGAAAAAAAAAGTGTATAATATAATATCATTTGATTATGCCATGAAGAGACCATGTAACCTTAGTGTGTACTAAACTAAGGCTGAAGGCTACACTGGAATAATCAACCATTAATATCGAAATGCGTATTTTATACAAAATCTTGAAATCAGTTATGCATACGGTAAAAATTTAATATCAAACAATTTGAAATATCAAAACTCTTTATCAAATTTTTACATTATTTTCACAGATTTCCTAGGTCTAGACAAATTAGGAATAAAATATAAATCTAAATAAATTTACAATATTGTTTGTGTTTCTAATTTATACAATGAATTGAATAGAAAATTGAAAACCCCAATTAGTAAATGAAACCTTACCTTTTTAGTTAAGCTAAAAAGAGGAACCCATCAAATGATTTTTAGCTTTGGTCTATCTGTACCTGGGTTGTTCGGTTGTTGATGACATGTGCGTTGGCTAGTTGACATCAATGGTCAATTTTTTCGACATTTATTGCAGTACATAATCGGAATATGATAATCCTTACCTTAATATGTTAGACTACTTAAGATGATTCACAAAGGTTGACCGTCTGAGATGATCCACTCCAACGTTGTTGGTGGAAAAGTCTATTATGCTTTAGATCCCAGTTTGATGATAATCCATGATGAAGGTGCTTATGATAAATAAATAAAATGTCGATATTGGGGTAGGAGATGGAGAGGAAACATTACAGTGAAAACGTGGGGACCTGGAATGACCAAAAAATTCATATCATTCCTCTAGACTCAAAAGGCTATTTTAGTCATTTCAAAAGCTTCATTTGATGGTATTCCAATTATATATAGACCAGTATGTTAGCCATGTCCGTTGGACGTGTGCAAAGAAAATTAAGAGAAAACTTATTTATCATAAAATAATGGTAATATGCATAGATAATACTTGACATAAGTGAGCTAACTCTTTTTTAATATGAAACAATACACAATAAGTTGTCTCCATGAAAAATTCCATATAAAAATATCTTACTCAAGGTAATTTGCATCTACAAATATATATTCCATGCAAAAGATCTCATTAATGTTAGGGTATTATTTCCTTGGATTTAAGTAGTAGAGTACGTTCACTGCCTCAATATCCATGTTAAAGAAAGAAATAACCAATCATGTACAAATTATTTACACTTAAAAATGACTCTATCATTGAAGCCGTATTTAAATGAGAAAATTAACAAATCCTCTTTCAATACCATGAATTGCATCTGCACGTTCTCCACTTGCATAACGTATACCTCTACATAATAATGGTGAGAAATTTATGCCAATAGTAAGGTTTTTTCATTTTAAAACTAACCCAATTGTAATACCCTGCTCATTCTATGTAAATATACATTTATTATTTAACCATGTTAATAACATTAAAAACTTGTCCAAACAACCTAAAATAAATAAATTAATTAGTTGGTAAAATGGACACCACAATTGAAAATATTATGCAATGTTTATTAGTTCATTGTTGTATAATCAACGGCCTTAAGGACAACATGCACAACAATCTAAGTATATGCCATCACTAAAATTGTACATACTTATTAGTTAATTTTTCTTTCTTAATATACATTCAACTTTTTCATAATTAATGCATGCGGTAAGATTAATTATGGTGGTGCAATGCAATATGGATATGCAATATTTCTTCCAACTTCCCAATAATCTTGCATTTTATTTCCTTCTCACTTGGATTTCTTCTTTCCCCAAACTCCACCCAAACATCAGTAGATATTGAAACCTATATGTCAAAAAGACTCATCTTTTTCTCCACTTTTTATCAGCCAGAGCTAACAACTCTTCGCAGCTTCACCTAGCTTCAATATGTGCTTCAACTTTTCAGTGAATCAAGTACAAATCACATTATGAACTACCTCATTATAAGTCCATATAAGTTAGGAACAATATGAAATACGGTAATTTGTCAAATGTTTGCATCAATACACTCAATTATGAATGAATAAAACTAAATACTGGGAATCATATGTGTTAAAAGGTTTCTTTGAGATGCTCTAACTATGAGAAACACACATGGTTATGTTGTTATAGGTTATAAAGTCTTCCTAATAGCAATGCATAAACAGGCGATATTGAAAACATAGGGGAAAATGGTAGTAGGTAAATAGCACGGTTATTTGCTGTAGCTTTTCATATCAAAGCATACATTTGACCTCCATAATAAATGAAGGTTCAAAATTATACTTGTGGAAGGATACAAAACCGAAATCCAGTATTCTAGTTCCCAGTAGCTTATTTATTTTTATCAATCATAGGTAGAGGCATATACCACATTTATACATATATATCATTCAAATGCATACAGTAACCTATTTAGACTTGTGCATACGTTTAGCGTAAGACAAAGTCATGTATGTAATATTTTCACTTTGTATATTTATTGATTTAATGCACCTTCTTATTCCAATAACGGTCTATGTTGAAATTTCTATTATTTTACTTCTACATTAATAATCACAACAATTACTTTGAACCACAACTCTAAAACACCTACCTCAGCAATTGGCAACGGAGGGCTGTAGCCACACATTTTAGTAGAGATCCCATAATTTACCATTATCACCCACCTTTTTTCGACTTCAATAAAGTTTATTACCTAACCCCTGAACATGTAGGGTTCTATAGTAAAACAATGTAAAACAAAGTACTGTTAACCTCAAATTAATGTATTTAAATTTTAATTAAAATGTAGATTATTACAAATTTGTAGCATATTATCGATCTATAAAAATTACATAACAATTATCCCATGTAACTCGTTTCTAATAAGTTCCAACTTAAACAATAAAATAATTATTGAAATTAATTACTCACAATCGTTAATTTCTGCTTTACAGATCTTACTCCCTTCTTTCCACCTTTTACCTCATAATTTCTATTGAAGTCGCTCTAAAGAAAATGATTGGTGTTACATAAAAATAATAATTAGGTAAAATGAAAAGGCTTCAGAAATAAATAACACTAACATCATTAGTAGCAACCCATTATAGGTGGCCCGTTAAATTTTTTCTAATTACATATTGACTGGCTATGCTTTTGATTGATTCTCCTTAAGTATTACATGAATGTTTGGGGAAGTGAGTATAGCTATAATAGGTTAATATAGGCATTACATAATCTTAAACGAAATTTAATATGCCAGAACCTTCAAACATGCTAATTTGAGTAGGGCTGTCAAAAAACTACCCAACTCATTTACCCAGCCCAAATACCCATAAAATTAACGGGCTGGGTCAAACCCATCAAATAAATGGGTCTTTTGGGCAAACCTATTTGAACCACTTAATTAGTTGGTTTATGTGGTTGCAGCCCGTTTATTTTGGTTTAACCGTTTAACCTGTATCTGCATTTTATTCACTCTTAAGTCTCCTCTCACATTCGCACCGCAAAAATGAAACAAAATTAGGGTTTCTTCCGTTGATTTATATCTTGGAATCGTTAAAAAAATCTAGGGTTACTTCCACATCATCCGTCTTCTCTTCAATTTCTTGGGTATACGCTTCTTCTAATCGAGCAGCGACGTTGCGCACTTCCTCATCTTCAACCTTCGACTATGCTTCTTACCTAATCGATGCCTGCTAACTGCTGTTGACCTCCTGAAAGTCGCCGCTGATCTCCTACTAGCTGCATTTAACCACTTTTCTTTTTGGGTAATTTTTTTATCTACCTTTCCTTTGCCTTTGTTTAAAACTGAGATCGCTATTTTTTGTCAATTCTTCAAACTATTGTTATAGGTTTGGGATTGGGACGTTTTCGCTAAATGTTTTATTTCAAGATAGGAAGTACATATATTTTCTCTTATCTGATGCTATTGTTACATTTTTGTATTCTTTTTCTGCTGTGTATATTTAATACCCTTGGATATAACAATGAGACAACAACCAGTTAGTGTGACTATTTGGTATAAGCAGTTCTCTAATTTTTCATGATTAACAGGTTTAAAAGGGAAAACAAGCAAGAAACTGCTGCTTATATACCCATAGATAATGGACTTACTGCAGATTGAAATAAGAAAACAATCAAAATGATATTGAGGTGTTACTTATTTTATGATGTTACCTGTAATATGTTAACTGATGGAAGTGATAAGATATATTTTCAACGACCTTTTGAATTTTGCATAGCATCACCCTTGTCTCTTGCTTTTCTGCTCTCATTCCTGAACTGTTATTATCCTATGCACTACTCTTGTCTCTTTCTTTGACCTCAACAGAGCAATCGATATCCTCAACTACAATTATTGACCTATTTGTAGTCCCAGCAAGCATCTTTTCAACACATTATTATCTTCCACTCCAGTCAGCTCCAGATCATATATATCAAACTTTAGAAAGTTGGCTATTGCTGCGACTAAACTAGACTTGCCTACTCCTGGAGGACCATAAAGTAAATATCCACGCTTCCATGCTTTACCAATCTTCTTATAATAATCCTTCCTCTTCACGAATCTCTTTAAATCCTCCATCAACATTTGCTTGAGCTCGAATCCATAACCAGCGTGTCAAAAGTAATAGGATGACAAAAATCAACCGATCGCCAATACTCATCGTCGTTCGTATGAAGTTTCAGTTTCCTGTTTAGTAATTTAATTTCTTCGGCTCTATCTTCAATGTAAGGCAAGTATGAAGTTAGTACCATATCTTTGTACTTGTTGTCGAACGTTAGTTCATAAGAAGACACCTGCTGTGTATACCGGTTTAATTCATCTTTGTCCGACTTCCCTTCTTTGTAGGTATGAAACAACCATTTGTATCTGACACCTTCGAATATATCAATCAATTCTTCACTTGGTTCAATTGACAATGTCATTTGTTTATTCTGATCATCGTGAAGATATAACAATGAGACAATAATCAAAATGATATAAATTTTCTATATAAATAGTCATGATTACAGTAGAAGTTTTTTGTTGAATGTGATTATATCTGATAAGAGCAACATGAGAAGTGAGAGTTTGCATTAACTTTTGTACAGAATTATCAGTATTCCATCTATACAGAATAAATATTGTTTTCAAGTTATTAGTTAATTAATTTGCTTGTTAATCTTACACAGCATTTTTAATCGATGCAGATTTTCCCTAACGTCCAAGTATATGTCAGAGTTATACTATTGAGTTGTCCCTCAACTCCAGGTATTGTGACAGGTTACATTGATTCTAATTTCTGAGTGCATTCTTATTTCTAATGAACACTAAGGCAATTAAGTTATTCAAAATAACAATATTAATGGTGTAAAATGAACTTAAATTGAAGTCATGAAAAATTGACCTGTCAGATAAGTAATTTTCGTGGATGGACTCATTTTAAATCTTTGATCTTGCTTTAATATTCGTAGTAAACTCATAGTATGGAAATTTCAGTGATATTTGGTAGTTTCTTTATTGGTAAATTCTAGCCGTACACCAATGATCACCTAAGATAAGCAAACATTAGCGTGTTAGGAGAATTTGCCTTCTCTTGATTTTCATCTTCTTTTGATTGACTGATTGAGCCTCATTTTTTGCTGTAGTTTCTAGATCATTTATTGCAGTGGTTGAATGATCCTATAATTCATTGATCGTATGTTAGTAATGTTGTAATTTTGATGGGTGATTGTATACTTGAAATGACGTGGTAAATGAAAAGGAATTGGTAATTAACCACTATCAAGATGTTCTTTCCTTTAGTATTTTTTATGCAAACTTTGGTGCAGGGGTTTATTTTGTTTGTCCCACCGGTAAGTATCATGTTTATTTTTCAGTTTCTTGTGCATTAGAGAAATGACTATGCTAGATTACTTACAATCCATTTGCAACAGAAATTACTGCTTTCAGCGATCGATATTCTGAATCTGAGAAGATAAACACAGAAGTTTTAGGTGTTTCGGTAGACAGTGTGGTATGTATCTCACTCCTACAATGCAATATTTGGTTTATCTTAAGATATATGCATAGCTTATACAATTTTATTAACCTACAAACATTCATATAAACATGCATGTATGTTAACTTGGGTGTACATAAATGGATGCTTTTTGTTTTTGTTTTTGTTTATTTATTATTTTTGTAGTGCTTTTACGGTATTCTGCGGTGTCACAGACACATATAGGACTTCTGTGAGTGCTGTATAGTGATTTTGAAATTATTGGCATTCTAGGCTACGTTTACTCCCTTCATGGTTCTACTTATTTCCAACTTAAAATTTAACTGCTTTGGTACTTTTTTTTGGGCAACAAAGTTTCATCTCCTGCAAACAAAGTGGCATCGTTACTCTTCAAGATTTTTGTGGGATGTTATTTTTAACGCCTTTGAAATGTTTTATTTGCTTGTGGATACAGGGGTCTAGGATTTTCTTTCCCGTAAATAACTTGCTATTTTTTTCCTGCTTGATTACAGTTCTTGTTGAACTTTGCTACATCCATTTTATGCCCTTCATCTGTTTTCTACGTTCTTAATGTTTTTGAAACGTATACACGTAACATCTTTCTAAGCAAATTGTTAAAAGACTAATTTATCTTTTGTTTTCTTTTAAACTGGTTATGATGTAATTCCTAGAAACTGCCTTCATTGTACTACCTACATGCTAATTCTTATTAATATTTGATATTGTAGAACATGGATTCAACTGAACAAATAAACATTGAAACACAAGATTTGATTGTATTGGAAGATTCATTAAGTAGCTCGGTTGGAAAAAAAACGTTGTAGAACCACACATTCAGAAGTTTGGAACTATTTTCAGAAAAATGAAACTATTTTAGGAAAAACACCAGCGTGCTTTTGCAAAGGATGTAAGAAAACATACTTTTGGGGAGAAAAACATGGATGATGGCTGCCGCGTTTTCCACCTCCTTGCCACGTGGATGATGGCTGCGCCCTTGCCAGAGTCCCCTCAACCCCCTCCCCCCCCCCCTCCAGATCTAACGTCAACATCGATGGAACCTCCTCCTGGATTTCAACCGATCCCTCCCACAAAACAATTCCCCTCTGACAATGATGGTTTTACCACGGTGACTAGGAGAAAATGGAAGCGTGCCCCAATTAATTTGGCTCAATCAGCGACTGGTGTTTTGGATGGCAAAAACCCCCCTCATAAAGCTGCTAATCACCCTCGTCAATCCATAGATTCTAATATAAGTAAAAGCAATCTAAACTCAACACATAACAATAATGTCCACTCCTCAAATACCCTAAACAAATCATGCCAGAGTCGATGGAATTTCTCTATCACATCTAGTTGGGCGTGGAACGAAGTGGTTAAAGGCAACAACATTCCTGTTTCTGTCCCGTTAAAATTTTATCAACCCCGTGAAGGTGGACCATATTTCTATAATAAAAAACTGATGATGATGAAGAGATGGTCTCTGGGAATGCAACTCAACAAAGAACTTCTACACACAATCCCGATTTGGATACGACTTCCAAACCTTCCCCTTGACTACTGGATGGAAGAAGGAACAAGTATTGCCTCGGTTCTCGGTTCTCCAATTAGACAGGATAAATTTACCGAAGGTATTATCAAAATTGCTTATGCGAGAGTGCTAATTGAGATAAATAACTCTTTTAAATTCCCTAATCAAATTCCCATAATACTGAAGACGATAAAATGATCTGGCAAGAAGTGAACTATGAATGGAAGCCATCGTTATGTACAAACTGTTCAAGCTTTGGACATGCTGAGATGAACTGTCAATTTAATAAAGTGTGGCAACCAAAAACGAGTACAGTATCAACTTCTGAAGATAACACTGACATGATGATTGATTCCAATCGGAAAGTTAAAGAGAGTGAACAAATAACAATCTCAATATTAAAGACTTTCCACCTGTTTCTCCAATGATAATAGAAGTTTCAGCAACAGAAAATCAAACAGATAATAATCTACAATATGCAGTTACCACAGAACACCCTTAATTTCACTCTAACGATACACAAAAAGTTCAATCAATCTCTATTGATTTGAATAAGTCTACAAACCCAGATACAAAAGACATGAATATAGAATTACAATCTACATTACAGACCAGTAACGTTGTCACACATGTGGATATTGACGTCTCTAATGCAAGGTGTGAAACCCAACTGGAAGTGCACAAAATGCTCGAGCCCACGGAGCACATCAACAGTTCTTCACAAGCTTCCAGATCCAGTTACACGCGAAAAATTAGGACAGATGAAACACCATTTGAATTCAAAGGCACTTCCAATCCAGATGTTGTAGACAATCCTACATGGCAATCCATCGTTAGTCAGTTAAAAGGAAAGAACAAGAATTCGAAAAAAGCAAAACTATTGGGGGATGCTACCCCCTAGAAAACAGTAGCAATTCAGACAGCCACCAATAGATGGAGTTCCTTTTCTGGAACATCAGGGGCATGAATGCCCCAGCCAAACAATTGGAAATTAGTAAAATTCTGAATAGTAATAAGTTCTCTTTTATCAGTATTCTTGAAAATAAACTGTCAGTAGATAATATTGACAGATTCATGAAAAAATTTCAACCTAACTGGAAATTTTCACATAACACTTTAGATGGTCAGAAAAGTCGCATTCTTACTATCTGGGATTCCAATCAGTGGTCTAATATTATCCTTCACACGAATGAGCAATATATTACTGGTATCCTACATAACTCTAATGGCGTAAGTGTGATATGTACGGCTGTATACGCTCACAATGAGGAAATAAGGAGAAAAGAGTTATGGAATTATATCATCGATTTCTCTATGAATGTTAATCTTCCTTGGATTGTAGCAGGAGATTTTAATACTATCTTGTCATCTAATGAAAGAATGAATAATGGTATCTGCAATGTTACGGGTGACCAGGATTTTATGGACTGTATAACCAAATCGAAGCTAATCGAGCCTGAATTTTCAGGTAATTACTATACATGGAGAGGAGGATTTCGATTCTCTATACATAGTAAAATTGATAGAGTTTTTGTAAACTAGCTATGGTCTGCAAAATTGAAACACTATGGAATAAACTTTGGCAATCACTCCATTAGCGATCATACTCCTATTATGATAAAGCTATCTAATCAGAATATGAGAGGAAGAAGAATACCTTTCAAATACAACAACTCGTGGCATCTCCAATGAGGATATCAGAGCTCTCTCCAACAAGCTTTGGACCAGGTGTTTTCAGGCAATGTTCTGTATAACCTCCTCTACAAATTAAAGGCTGCAAAGGTAAATCTGAAACTTTGGAATTCTAATAGAATCAATATACATTCTGAACTGAATAAGTTAAAGGAAGATATCAATAGTACTTATATCCACTTAGTTCGAGATCCCTTAAATGACTCTCTTATTGATGAATATAAATCGAAAAATGACCAGTTACACGATATAATGAGGAGTGTCGCGATAGAAAATGAACAAAGAATGAAAATAAACTGGCTGACTAAAGGAGATAAGCCCACAGAATTCTTTTTCTCGAAAATAATCAAAATTAACCCAACTAGGGGGAGTAACCTTATTCTCAACGACAATGGATCTTGGTCATCAGCATCAGAAAATATTGCTCTCTTGGCTACAAAATATTTTTCAAATCTGTTTTCATCGCCTATAGCCACGTGTCAATTTCCAGACGTAACTTGTAAAAAGATTTTATCGGAAAATGCAAAAATAAAACTCTGTCAGCCTTTCCTCATGGAGGAAGTAAAAGAAGCAATTTTTCAGATCAATGACTATAGCTCCCCTGGTCCAGATGGTATGAATTCCAAATTCTACAAATTGCATTGGGAACAAATTAAATATGATATATGGAATGCTATGAATAGTGTTTTTCAATCTGGGAAAATTATTAAAGAAATGAACCACACTTTCATCTGTCTCATCCCAAAAAAACCAAATGCGGTGGATATGAGTGATTTTCGACCAATATCTTTGTGTAACGTGTCGTATAAAATCCTAGCAAATCTTCTATGTAACCGGATGAAATTATTCATGAATGATCTTATCTCCTATAACCAGAACGCATTCATACCCGGCAGAGTTATCACAGTAAACTCCCTTTTGGCTTATGAAATGATTAGAGGTTTCAACAGGAAAAAATCTAACAACTTATGTCTAAAAATTGACCTGAACAAGGAGTATGACAAAATTAACAGAGCTTTTATTCATCATATGCTGATCTCAATGAACTTTCCCACCCCTTTTTCAGATCTTATTTACGAATGTATCTCAACTCCCACTTTTTCTGTATTAATAGAAGGGTCACCAACTGGTTTCATCTCCAGTTCAAGAGGATTACGACAAGGTGACCCCCTCTCACCATATTTGTTTGCCATAGCTATGGAATTCTTGACACTTAACCTTGATATGGAATTCATCAGGGGTAATATCACCCCCATATACCAAATAGAACCCCTGATTACACATTTGATATATGCTGACATTCTCATCTTAACCAAAGCTAATACTGAAAATGCAAAGTGCATCAAGCAAATTTTTCAAGACCTGAACACCATAACAGGGATGGAATTAAACTGCAAAAAACTACATTATTTCTTAGCAAAGGAGTCACAAATAAAGCTCAAATTGCTAACATTTTAAATTACATTATTGGCAATCTGCCAATAACCTACATGGGTATTCCTCTATCAAATAACAAATTAAGAGCAAGAGATTTTGGATGGCTGATAGACAAAATAAACAAAAAGTTTAATCATTGGCATAGCAAGATGCTTAACATCAGTGGTAGAGTTGAATTAATAAAGTCGGTTATTCATCCCATGTTACAGTTCTGGCTCCAATTCATGCAATTCCCTATGACAGTAACACAAAGAATAAACTCTTTATGTGCTAATTTTTTATGGAAATCTAAAGCACATCAAATGAAATGGGAACATGTGTGTAGAACCAAAGCTGAGAGAGGATTTGGCATAAGAAAAATTGAAGACATTTCAAAAGCAGTGGCTACAAATCTCCTATGGAAATTTATCAATGGTGAATCTCTATGGGCTCAATGGATGCAAAACAAATGTTGTAAAAATGCAAATTTTTGGACTGCTACCATAAACCCCTCTGCATTTTATGCTTGGAATACACTACTTAGAGCAAGGCAATGGTGTAAGGGACTTATTAATAAAAATATTGTCAATGGAGACACCACAAATCTGTGGTTTGATCCCTGGATCAACGACTCCTCTTTATTAGAAAAACTTGGATGGAATGCCATGGATGTGGTGAGAGGATATGACAAGAAGGTCTCTGTGTTGATTTCCAACAATAAATGGAAACAAAATCTACAACATGTCCCTATTCAGTTTCATCAACACATACATAATATCAACATTCGGCTACAAATGGGAAATGACTACCGGATATGGACTCCCAACAACAATGGCCAATTTACTTTAAAATCAGCTTGGAATCAAATTAGAAACAAAAATCCAGAACTCTTCTGGACTAAAATCATATGGGGCAAAGGGTGTGCGCCGAAAATGTCAACTTATGCTTTAATGGCAATACATGATAAATTGAAAACAAAAGATCGTGTAAGTAAATGGAATGCTACTATTGACCAACAGTGTAACTTATGCTCTAGTCATTTAGAAGATAGAGACCACCTCTTCTTTAACTATCCATATTCTCGTACCCTAGTGGACATTATCATGCAGAAAACCAACATAGACCCCAATTGTAATTACAATATCAACAACATCCTGGACTGCATAAGTAAGGAAAAGAGAGATCAAACTTTACTAAACCAAGTTACCAACATTGCTTTCACTTCCCTGATTTGGAATATTTGGTGTGAGAGAAACAATAGGATTTTCAGAGTGGTCGAAATGCCTGTATCCATCAGAAGCACCCTGTTAATACAAGACATTAGATCGTTATTGCAGCATTTAACGATTAATTACGAATTAACCACAGAGACGATACGAATCTTTGAACAATGGAATGTTGCTAGGAGGTCTTCGGCCTCCCTTCGTCCCCCATGAGCTCCGTCTCTCCTCCTGCAACCTTGGCTGTCAACGTGATTGCTCAATCCCCTCTCCTCCGTCTTACCGTTGTCACTAATTTCTTAGATCTACTACCTCGAGATACGTGACTCTCTCTCTACTGGATGATGCCATTTCTACTGAGAATCTTGCCGTTGTGTATTTGTTGATAGTTCTGCACTCATTCCCACGTGACGTTTGGTCTTTATTTATTTTTAATGTTAAACTTGTAATTGACTATGGTCATTTGCTTTGTTGTTGGACCGAGTTGTTACTACGGATGGTTTTGAGTGCGATTCTCTTTTGTTATACTCCTCATCTGTTAAACAACTCGGTTTTTCTTGTATTTACGGTCTTGTAATGTTAATATATAGAAGTGATATGTACTCTTTTTCCTTGTAAGGCACCCACTTAGGTTAGGGGGATTACAAGGTTTTAATGAGGCATTTCATGGAAATATATGCCTTTGTGTTAATAAAGTACCCGTTTTCCAAAAAAAAACATGGAACATCTAATATGTTAAAGCATATTCCAAAATGTCAACACATTAACAAAAAAATGGGTGGTGTGATAAGTAAGTTCGGTCAAAGTAAGTATAGAGAATTGGTGACTAAGGCCGTCATTAGGCGTAACTTGCCGTTTATGTTTGTCCAGTATGAAGAAGTTCGAGAACTACATTTTTATTTGAACAATGAAGTGCAACATATATCAAGAAATACACTACGATCGGATGTCATGAAAATTTACGAGAAAGAAAGAGTTAAGCTTAAACATTTTTAAAAATCATGTTCGGGAAAAGTAAGCTTAACATCCGATCTATGGACATCAATTAATACAGATGGTTTTATATCATTGACTACGCACTTCATAGATAACGACTGGGTTTTACAAAAAAAGTTGCTTAGTTTTTCGTTGATGCCGCCTCCTCACACAGGGGCTGCAATATTTCGGAAGGTATCTAGTATGTTAGTTGAGTGGAATATAGAAGATAAACTGTTTGCATTTACACTTGACAACGCATCTTCAAATGATAAATTTATTGAATTGTTGGAATCTCATCTCACATATAAGAAAACATTGGTTGCAGATGGTGAGTTTTTGCATATTCGTTGCACTGCACACATATTGAACTTGATCGTACAAGACGGTCTAAAATGCATTGGTTCATTTTTAACGAATATTAGGGAAAGTATAAAGTACATTAAGGGCTCCCAATCAAGAAAAAAGTTGTTTATGGAATGCATAGCAGATCTTTCTATGAATGAAAGTAAAAAAATATTGTAACAAGATGTTCCAACAAGATGGAACTCGACATTTTTGATGCTTAAAAGCGCTATTTACTTCCACCAAGCACTATGCCGTTTGGAAATCGTTGATCGAAGTTATACTTATTGTCCAACCTCGGATGAATGGATAGATGCAAAGAAAATTGCGGATTTTTTGGAAGTTTTTTACAAAGTTACTTGTTTATTTTCGGGTTCTAATTATCCAACATCGAACTTATTTTTTTCCGAAGCTTGTGACGATTCTTTTTACATTGCAAAAACGTATGAAAGACAATGATTTTATGTCAACCATGGCAAATGAAATGTATAAAAAATTTGACAAATATTGGAGAAAATTTAGTGTGATACTTTCCATTGCATGCATCTTTGATCCACGACATAAAATCGAATTCGTTAAATACTGTTATGAACAAATTTATGGAGTAAATTGTTATGAATTTGATGAGGTGGAGAGTAAATTTGAAAATCTTTTCAACGAATATGCAAAAAAAATGAAAAGGAAGGTGGAGCAAGTGGATCAAAAGATGTGGAATCCGTTGATGCAGATATTGGTCCGTATTCACAAGAATGTGAGGATATGTTAGAAGGATTTTACAGTCATCGTAAGGTATGTTTGCTCGATAGTTCTCGTAAATAGAACTTAAGTCATATCTTGAAGAGGAACTGTTAGATCCTAAAACACCGTTCGACATTATTTCTTTTTGGAAATCTCACCAATATAAATATCCAATTCTTTCACGAATGGCAAAAGATATTTTGGCGGTTCCGGTTACTACTGTAGCATCGGAAAGTGCATTCAGTATCGGAGGCAAGGTTCTTGATGATTACCGAAGTTCTTTGAAGGCTGATACCGTTGAAGCATTGTTATGTTCACGTGACTGGCTATATGGAAACGGGACAGCGTCGGCTATAGAGGAGTCTGATGTGGATATTTCTTTGTCCCATACGGAAGCGGAGTTGGCAATTTCTACCTAAATCTTAGGTACATGCTTAACTGCCAAATTTTGTTTGTTCACATTGTTTAAAGTATGCTTAAATGCCAAATTTTGGATTTTGCAATAAAACATATTAGAGCACTTAATTGTGGACTATTGTCTTCAGGTGACACAGAATTAGTGATAAGATATTCATCTTCTGTACATGCAAATTAAAGGTGTGGTGTTTCTATTGCTTGAATTTCTTTTGCAATGAAGAATATAAGAGCAGTTATAAGATAAAGCGTGGTTATAGACAACGGTGCATTCAACATATATATGGTTTTTGATTTGTACTGCGCTTAAATGAATTCCTGTCTACAGCCATTTTCACATTTCCATAAATATGTATTATATTATACATAATATGGTCCATAACATTTCAAACTATCTAATTAGCATTTCTTATTTATTAATTATTAACGTATTCCAAACATTTTGGTTACAAAATCTCAATCTTTTTGCAATGTGCAGGTTAAGCAAGTTGGTCTTCACGGGCATTTCTACAACCTTGGTGTTCAAGCCATTGGAGAGATTCAAATAATAAGAGAAAAGGGAGTTGGTTTCATTAGATACAGTAACCATTTAGAAGCTGCGTTAGCTATTCAAATGGGTAATTCTAGCTTGCTTTGTGGAAAGGTAATAAAGGTAATTTGTTTGTCCTCCATATCCATAATTACTTTCAGTTAACATATACATCGCACCATTTATTGCTTCACATGATAAACTGTTCAGATTAGTATGTAACTTTTCTGATTTGGGTTTACTGTATAACTATGAGAGTGTATTCAAAACTATACTAATTTAATATTGCATTCAGTTAACATATACATCGCACCATATCCATAATTACTTTCAGTTAACATATACATCGCACCATATCCATAATTACTTTCAGTTAACATATACATCGCACCATTTATTGCTTCACATGATAAACTGTTCAGATTAGTATGTAACTTTTCTGATTTGGGTTTACTGTATAACTATGAGAGTGTATTCAAAACTATACTAATTTAGTATAACATATACATGCAGCTGCAGGTCGGACAATAGAGACGCAAATGAAGGAAAAAAAATAGATTTAGTGCTTTCATTGAACTACTTCATGTTTCATGCATTTTTATGTTATGTAGTTTTGAATTATATGTTGATTAATATTGCATTAAATTCTGAATGTTTTTATATTGATCTTGCGCTAATCTTGAATGTTTTTATATTGATCTTCAATTATACAAATTGAATCGATGAGAATGATTGTACATGTTTTTTATGTAATTTTATTCAAATTGGGTTAAATGGGTTGGGTTTGGTTGACCCGTTAATTTAGTGAATTTGGGTTGGGTCTACCCATTTAATAAATGGATCTAATGGGTTGGGTCTATTTTTTTAAAAATGGGTTGGGTTGATTTTTAAACCAACCCATTTATACCCAATCCAACCCATTTGACACCCCTAAATTTGAGCTTAGTGGAAGATCTTTATTTTCTAACTTGAATATTATGAGAAAATCAACTGAAAATTGATTAGTACAATACCAATGTTCGAAATGAATGGTGTTCGTTTGGGAATGTAAACAAACCATATTCGATTAATTTAGCTTACTAGTCAATATGTTGCTTAAATTCTATTATTGCTATAAGTATAATTGTGAATTCAAGATGTTTTATTCTTTTATTTTAATTATTACATCGTATTTGAACTTTGAATTATTTTTATTGAATCTATTTTCTTGTAGCTGCCATATTGTTGTTTAGTTTGAGTTTATTATCAATTTTACCAAAATTCTTGGAAGATAAAGGTTTACAGCCATGTACAATCTTCAAAATACTAGATATATGATTATAATAACCAAATACATGTATATTTTGATTTAATATTTTACTTAAATATCCTTACAGAATGATATACATATAATAAATAACACTACAAGAATATCAACGAGGCGGCTAATAATCGTTAACTCCTTTAAAATTTGTCATTAAAATTCTTCTATTTTGAGTCAATAATTTGTTACTGGACATGATACGGGTACATAAAGTATCACTATATTTAGAAAAGAGATAAATTTTTCTAATTTTTTTAATATTATTGAGCTATACCATACAACAAAAGCAAATACTTCCACTTTAACTAATATCTACCATAAATAACTAGTCAAGTCATTAGAATAATATTATGAGAAGGAAATAGACAGTAGAGTGACATTAAAAACTAGAATCCAGATAATTTTCATAATTCTTATTCGTTTATGTCATTTTACATGATCTAAATTAGAACACTAAACCTTAATTATAACATTGTGTACCTACACAAAATCATCATAACATAATCCGCATTATGGTTGTAAGTCAAATATCTATGAAAACTTTATTATCATATACCATCCAATATGCCATGAATCCTGAAAACATCCACTTTGTGAAAAAGATAAAACATCTTAGATATATTATTATAACAATATTTTAGTACTTGAAGATTATGTTCTGTGTATATTCTTCTTGTGAAATGCCAATGTTTGAAAGTATATATTATGGTAATAGTTACTAAATTCGTTACATTTTCCTTCTATTATATTGTCCTCTACAACATCTATAGGGTTAATGAACTTAGCTAGCCCTCATATTTGTGTTTTTTTACTTTAAGCATATTCATCAATAGATATTAAACATTCTTGCTGTGAACCTTAAATGATGATATACTTATGATAGAAAGTACACTTCAGACAATCTTTTTTGAAAATAATACTTCAAACAACCCTATTTCTTTTTTTTATGCACTTATTTAAGTTTGTCAATGGATAATTAAATAACCGAAAATTCCTCCACGTCCGTATTTGAAAGTTGATAAATATCTGATATTTGGAAAAACCAATGTGGATGTAGACATAAGGTTATGAATCTAGATTTTTCCAAGATTATACTTTATATTATATATATTTTAGTGTAATTAAAGATGTGCATTTATTAGTTTATTAAATTATTATTTTATATAATATGAGTTTAATGCATATGTACCACTCAAAATTATATCTATCATCATATTTGTTTAATTTTAAATAATTTATAATTAGTGGAACTGAAAAAAGTTATGTTAATTCGAAAAAAAAATTATGTTTCTTTTTTTATTATTGGCGGATAATAAGTGTCAAATATTTGTTTGTATCCTTGGATGTGGATATCCGAAAATGATTCCAAACGTAGATGTATCATTATTTGGATTCGAAAGTATCGATTAACATGCCACACTTAATAAAAAAAATGATTCTGATAGTACAAAAATATATTTCTTAATTGGACAAATAATTTAATCTTACATGATTCCTATTTAATGTAGTATATTGTTATTGCAAACTTGGTCATTTTGAATGCAGTGCATTAAGCTCATTGCTGTACACATTTTTCAACCTTGGTCTGATACACTTGCCCATTTATGGATATTTTCACAATAAATATTTGTCAACGAGCAGTTTTATCTTAGCATATTCTTTTACCTTATTTACTAGTTGCCTCTTATTTTAATATTTTACTTCTATAAAATAGTATGTTGTTTATGGATAGTATAGACCTGATTATATGTTGTACATTTCATCTACGTTATACAAGAAAAGAGCTTCATGTTCCTGTTTCTGATGCTATTATAAGAAAAGCCCCTACAGAAATGAATATGTAAATTTGTTCCCTGTTTATGAAAAATAAAAAACACAAGGTGCCTTGCATTTTTCTGACATAATAGATAAGGTAACTTGCACTTACTAAATTTGAAATTTTTTGAAAACTTCTAAAATTTTGAAGAGCACAAGTTAACTTGCACTTTCAATCATGAAAATGCAAGTTACTTTATGCTATTTGATTTACAAAAGACAGAGATTTAATTTGCATACTCATTGCTATAGGGACTATTCTTGTAACAACATCAGAAATAGGGACCTTCTGTGCAAACCCCTATGTCATATCTTCTAACTGATAGTACAAATGACTAATTTCATGGTTGACATAATATTGGTTATTTTAAAGTAAATTATGTAGGTAGTGGTTATCCACAATGGTAATTTCTTATTCACAACAGTTACAGTTGAACTTACACTACAACAAACTATACCTATCATAGCGTTTCAAAAACGCTATAAAAATCTTTAATGGTGTTTTTAACTACGTTGCATATTAACATGCCATTATAAGTCAGACATACACCATAGCAAGATAGAAAAAGCTATAGAATCCGCTTATTCATAGCGTTTATTGATATCATTAATACGTTTATAGTGTTTTTTGTTGATGAGCAAAATTTCTTTTCTTGGCGTTCGTCTTTGCTTAGAAATATATTCATTACCGATTATAATATGCCAAATTAATTTTTTACAGTGTCCTTTTCATTGCTCTGATTTATTTTTACAGCGTTTTTTTTGTTACTGTGATGTTTATTTACAGCGTTTTTTGAAATACAGGGTTGCTATTGTATAGCGTTTCTGTAAAGTCTCGAAAACGCTATTAAAACTTTTTATAGGTTTCGAAAACGCTGTTAATCTATTTTCATAGCATTTTATAAATGTTGTCGTATTTTACCCGGTTCCTAACCAATATATAATAGGTTCCAATTCTATATGCAGCCACAATTTTATGTATATCACAATTTATATAAATACATACTTTATAATATTAATCACCCATTTTATAATCAATATATTATATTAATCGCACATCTTACAATTAACATGAAACATTATATAATAAACATGCGAAATTTTTTGTACATCAAAATAGAATAAGTTCATAATATTTCAATATAGAACAAGCAGCAACTAGTGACCAAAAGTAGTAATACATATAAGCATACAAACCAAAATGTAGTTATGGTATTGAAAGTAACTTTGAATCCATAACTTGTTGCGGTAAGTTAGTGTTTTTTTCCATCAAATATATCTATCCACCTATAAAGGAAAAGTTCTTTTTTATACGTACTTGATTAGGATTAAAAGATGGAAACATTAAGTAGCTAGTTCTCAAGTTATTTTAAGCTTTATAAAACAAACATGTGAAAGAATGAACTAGAAACTTTTCTTTATACTTGTTTTTTGCTATTATTAATCATAAGGTCATTTACAACATGAACTTATACCATTTGTGTTTGATCAGTATATAATTCAATATGTATTATTTTATCAGTTATCACCATTAACATGATTTTAGAGTCTTAGACTCCGTGTTAGTATTTAGTATATAAATGTGTTTCTGACTATTATTTACAATACATCTTAATTTTCATTGTTCTCCAAATCATAATTTTTTTCATTTTGGTAAGGAAAAAAATGAAATCTCTATGTTTTGTTCAAAATCTGAACTTTTGATCATTAAAATTCTTTAATGAAATCAGAAGATACCATCTTCGTCTATTAGAAATTTAAAGGAACACAATAGTACCTAACTCATACTATAGCAGACAACAAGAAAAAAATTCAAACTATGCATTTCTAAAATAGCAATCAATATTATTTTGTTCTCATGGCCTAATAAAATCAAAATGGTACATACAATGCTACACTCTTCTAACATAAAAATACTAAGAACTTTCAAGGCTTAGCAAAACAACGTGGTCTTAAAGATAAAAATTAAAATGTCATTGTCATAATTTCAATTTCAGGGAAATAAAATGTATGCTTTTCTTATAATAGTATATTAAGCAGCTAGTTCTCAAGTTATTTTAAGCTTTATAAAAAAAACATGTGAAAGAATGAATTTGAAACTTTTCTTTCACTGTACAAAACATCATAAGTTTTATGTGAAAACATATCCGAAAACACATCATGAAAACATCATAAGTTTTACTTGAACATATATGAGTTGCTGATTTTCTGTACATATAGGCAGACCCATACGTATATCTGTATAGAAGATCACAAACTTCAGTATGAAGCATAAAAAATGAATATGTCACTAAGTTGAAAAAAGTATTTCAGTGGGAAAAAAATCAAGAAATAGTATGTTGAATGGGAATGTAAAATATTAGGACAACATAGGCTACCTAAATACAACTTATTTTTAACAATTATAAAGATATGTATGGTTAACTAAGAATATGCATCAAAATTATTCATAACACATTAAATACAAAAAAATTCAACGTATACAATAGTTAACAGACAGAGACCAGTTAACAACATTAACAAAGCAAAATTCAATTTTACTCTGCAAACATAGAACGGCGTATGATCTGATCTGACATAGAAAAAAAGTCTCACGCACAACTGTAGTTGTCAATTTGCAAAAGAAAGTTCTGAATATATACTTCAAAGTAGACAATAGCCACGGTAAAATAGGCACAGTACAGAAGTAGGTTGATTGAAAATTTCAACATATTTTCAGCAAACTTAAATTGTCAATCTAATTTAGACGGAAAAAAATCCATGACGTATTCATAAATGAGGTTAAGTAGCTTCAAACTTGGTATTTGATAAAATAATACTGAAAATTAGATGGAAAAAACCACAAACAGAGAGAGAATGTTCAAAAAGTTTAGAGACCGAATATGTGAATATATTTTTTACAAAATTTGCATATAGATATCGGTATGATCAAGAATTTCTTACCAGTTACATTAACAAACCAATGAATCCACGTTTATAAATCTGTGAGCAACTGCTACCAAAAGAAAACAATCCAAGTTAATTCATTAAAAGACTGCAACGAATAACATGGAAATAAGGATAAGACTAAACCAGATTTCAGTTAAAGGCATGGGATAAAAATAATAATGCATTTAAACTATATTCTAATGTTTCCCTCTGGGCCGCGGAAAAAATTGAGTTCACATCAGCAAATTATTTGATTGAAAATGTCATGGCGAAGCCGAGTCCAATGAAAACTAGATGATATGTATATATGCAAAACGACATGGTAATGCAGAGCTTCTTGGTAAATACGTCAAAATACAACGCTAACATTGATTGTACATGGTAACAAAGGAGCTAATGCTTATTATTGCACCATGTAGTATCGAAAATGCATATGCACAGGCGACAACGATCTATCCGAAAGCATATGACATCCGGTGAAATGAACAAAAATAAAACAACCTATCATAAGTCAACTTTAAAAACTATACTTCATTCCATGAGTTTTAACGCATACGTTTTAGGATGCTGAGTTTTAACGCATACGTTTTAGGATGCTTTGTATAATACAGGTTAATATTGAAAAAATAGCAGAAGACATGTTGTAAAGATATTTGAACCAGTAAATTTTTTAAAGCAGTTACATGTAATACATGTAGCGATTGAAGATTCAAAAGAAAATAGGTTTGAAATGCATGAATGCTCGACTCAGTAATCAAACTTGTGTGAGGAAAGCACAAATTTTGACCTAAGTTATATCCTAAAATGCGAATTAACCAAACATAAGAGGAGGAAATCCTAATTCAAAAAGCGAAACATCAATTTACCTTATTATGAGAAGTATGGATATGAAATTGCCTTACCTTTGGTAAACCATCGATGCTTTTGTAGGTAGAAACTATAAAGTTGAGTGGTGAGGAGGTTTTGAGTGGTGAATAAGGCGGTAGCTGTCAAATCAAGGCCATAAGAAAACATATTAACATGAGTCTGTAATTATATAAATGCATTGTACTATTGAAGGTGGTAGAATAAATAGTGCTGTTAGAAGGTTTTGAAGAAAGAAAGTTATTTGGAGCAGTTGACGGATAGTAGAAGGAAAGAGAGAATAAAACAGGAGAACATAGGGGGAAGGCTTTTAATTTTTGGTACGGTGAAAAAAAGCAGATGGTGGGAAAAGATGCCGGCATTTTGAAATGCAGAATAACAATGGTGCCAAGTATGCAATTGTAGGTTCCTGTGTTTATATTTAAGTAATAGATATAACAAAGTAGAGAGCATAATTATCAAATTAACAATTAAAGATAGCTTAAGAAGTTAACTTGCATATATAATACAACAATGATATCAAGAAAGAGCCATAAAAATAAAAGTAGTTTCATTATGGAGCATGGAATTGAAAATAAAAATATCTCAAAAATTATATCAGTAAAGAGCTATAGAATATATTTTTTAGACCATTCAATTTATGTGATATTTTTACATGAATAGATACTAATAAATCCCATACTAATAAATCCCATTAAACACATAAATAAACAATACTAAATCTTACTGAACTGGAAAAGGGCTCTCTGTGAAAATTGCATCAAAATGACATGTGTTGAACAAATGACCAATTGGAGAAAGAATTCAATTAACCTTATATCGATCAACGTTTTATATTTCTAGTTATAAGAGTGATAAGAGAAACTAAAAATCTTATCAGGTTCCCTAGCAAAATATTGAGATGATTTTATTATTATTTCGTTTTTCTTCACACCTAAAAGAAAAGTAAACTGGCTATCCATATCCCAAACAAAAGGTAGTCCAATAATAAATTATCTCCAGTTATTCTTTCTTTTGAAATCATTATTATGTAATCATAGTATTACTACGTCACAATCAGTTCTATATAACATAGCTAACTGTGCAAAAAAAACATGCTTATAGAAAAAAAAATATGACCAGGAAAGATACTTGATCTATTCATTTTCTTTGTTTGTTAATGGAGATAGTTAAAGAAACATGCTTACAGTCCAAAAAATATGCCATTAACTTTCATTTTATCATTAGAGTTAATATAACAAAAGTAAAAAAGGAAGTTGCGAACAGATTTGGATTGTCAGACTAGAAACAAAACTAGACAAAACCAAAACCTCTGACCAATGTGAGATAATAACTAAAACTCCACATAAAACATAAATTCTCAATCCAATCCCGAAGCCATGCAAGCCAACAATGTATCAAATATAACTACTCACGTTCCTTATGCATTACATAATAGAATATCGAAGGAGATTGATAAGCATATCGCTATATAGTAAGAGATATTTGAAATCATAGACCCATGATTATATTCCTCAAGAGTTCTACAACTAACCGACCTGACTGAAAATGAAAAATTAAATGCAGTTGATTTGATTGAATTTATTTTAGTCTGTGTAACATGTAGTAATGAGATTTATATTTATATAATAGATTTATAACATTTTAATTGATACCCAGTCTAAACCACATTTTATATATTGCATAAAAATTTCTGATTTTTATAATATATTTAAAAAAAATATAGTGGTAAGTAATAAATAAACAGTTGTCATAGCATGCATTTTTGTGTCAATTGCATATACCATGTATTTTATGTATATGAAATATGTCAAATGTGATACATGGAGAACTTAAATATTTTACAAATATTCAAACAAAAGAAAGCACTCGCTTATATCAACAGTAGCTATGTCAAAGCACATTAATGATTAGTTTATGTTTGTTGATTATTAAGGACACTGTTGGAACTATAACAACACATATTAAAACTTTAGAGTAGAATAACTTATTTCTCTCTACTCCAAAAACCGTAAAGATGAAATTACATCTTCATTTACCACCAACATCAATTTGTATATGTTAACATAAATCAGATTTTAATTGTTTTGCATTACAAGGTTTCAAATCTCGGATAACAGTTCTAATAACAACTCTATTCGTCATAATATTAGTAGAAACCTAATAAGTAAGACCCAATAAGTACAAAAATTATAAATCATGATGAATTGGAAAAAAGGACCTGAAGATCAAGTAGATCTTCACGGAGGAAAATAAATCATTGAATGATTGCTTCCAACATAGAGAAAGAGGTTGAACATTTGCTTCAAGAGGCCGAACAATTGCTCAAAGGGAAGTCCTGGTTGAGTGAAGAAAGGAGTCCAACATGGAGGATGGCATTGAACTCTTGCTTTCTAGGAGGTTGGTATAGATGAAATCTTTCCATGGTTTCATTAACATTTTGATTTTGGAAACAAGAGAAAGAAGAGATAATAGGAGAAAAGATTTGGTCGCAAAAATGAAAGGAAATCCCGCCATTTATTTCATTAAAGTCTGCTTTATCATTTTTCTTGATACAACATACAACATTTGAACATGATTGTCTTTTCTTTTAAATAAACCAGGACTGCATTTTTTATGAAAACGCCGAGAATCATTGTAGTCAAAATTTAATTTTGTTATAGTGTTGGTCATAGACATAACAAAATATTTATATTAACTTCGTGAATGCAAATAGAATAAAGATAATGGAAAAAAATTCATTGTTATAGGCTTTGAAATGATTTATTGATAGCCAACCATGTACTGGAATAGAAGATTGGTTGCCCTTGTTTTATTTACACCATTATGGGAACTTTTATTCAATATGGGTAGATGTAGTTGGTCATTTTTGGTCAATTTTATATTACTTTTCTTTGCTTGGTTGGATTGTTAATATGGTTTAAGCGTATTTTTTTTATTTAGGTGTTTATTAGCACACATTAAAATATTTATGTAAAGTGTAACCACATCTATATATGGAAGAAAGTTTATAGTTTGACATACTGTGACTATTCTATGAAATGGTTTAATGTCAAATACCTGATAATTTTAAATGAACTTCAAAAAATCCTTTGTCTTAATCAATTAATTTATATCAAAATAATCAAAGGAAAGAAATTTAGTTAACGATCTTTATATATCATAAATGAGCAAGCACCTTTCTGTAAAAAGAAAATAGGCTATGATACAATAAATAGTAAATGCAATTTTAAGCCATACACATTGTGGATAGAAAGAAACAACAAACAGAAAGGGTTGGTTTTTATTTTTGTTATTGTATTTGTTATCGGGCCTTTTTTACTAAGCAGCATACTGGTGTATCCAACAAATCAAACTTTGGAGTTATCAATAAAATATGTCAGGAGAGATGACTAAAAAGCCCTGATCACCGGGTGAGTGTCAAACCAACCCAAGATAGGAGAGCCAAGAAACCAACTAAGTGATGGGTTAGTACCGACCCTACGCAGTGGGTCGGTACTGACCCATATTTCTTCACCCAAAGGGGCCTATCTTCTCCTACCTATGCTATTTGATAGTAGAAGTCTACTTTAAATGACATTTTAATGATTCCATGAAATTCTATATCGATCTCCATGAACTCCTGAATCAGTAACTTTGTTCTTCCACGACTCCATCGGTTGATTAAGAAACAAGCTAAAATTGGTGTAAACAACTATAAAGTCACGAAGCAAACCATTCAAGACTAGCCGAAGCGAAGAGTTGAAGGTGGATAATTTGGGAATATTATGGGATGGTATTGACCCTTACCCTTGGAGTTGTACCGACCCATCCAAGCTGATGAGGTGGCAACCTATTTTCATGGAGAATTGGTCAATAGCAAGGAGAGCTGTGACACACCATCTTGTAACCCACACTAACAAAAAGTATTACTAGGTAATACTGTCTGCTAGTGCAGAGAATAGGGCTGGTTAGGAACGACCATCCGTGAGTCTTGCATTAAACAAGTATCAAGTACGTCGATTTAGTGCTCGTTTTTTTCCTCTTACCTCTTGGGGATCGACATGCATAATTCTTTCCTGATACAATACCACAGTGGCTAGAGGATCAATTCAGAACAAAACATAAGTAAGTAACACAGATCATAGAAAAGAAAACACAGCAATATACACAGATACAACTACAGTACAATACATAGTGTCACATAAGAGTAAGTGGTTATACAAACCACACACACACACACACACACACACACACACACACACACACATCGAGTCACCAAAAGAATATAATACATCAGAGTACGCCAAACATACATCAAATTAATATGCAAACAAAACACTAATACATGCACTACACACAAGAATTCACTAGGGTAGTCCATATGTGGAGGCAAAGGCAAGATGAGCATCAACTACAGGGACTAACCTGAAACAACTCGGTCTAACTCGAGTACATAACATACACCAGGTCAGTTTAGCTTAAACAATATTAGTGCATGATAAGACAGTGAATAAGTTCATATAGACAATGGTTCTCTAAAAGAGAAGGGGTCAACATGGTATATAAGAAATTTGTGTATATGAGATGTAGTTCAACTTACACAATTAACATACATATAAATCTCATGTAATAAATAACAACACCAATTTCCGTCAACACCAATTTCGCTTACTTATTAAGGTTAAGCGATAGAAAATCATAACACCAATAAACACCAAGATGGAAATCACCAAAACACCATATAGAACTCGCATAAGAGTTCAAAATACCATAAATGTAATCACCTTGTGTATAAAATCAGTATATAGCACTAAGGCTATGTATAACACCAACACTAAATAAAAGGTGAAAATATTTAAAAATCACCAAAATATATAATAAAAATGGATCCATATCACTGTCGCATGCTTTTTAATAAATGGCCGAAGTCTACCGAGTACTATAATAGACCCACCAGCCTAAATAAATTCCAACCAGACTTTTAATCGACCCCTCCAATCGATATTCGACCCACCAGTCGAATGTTTTATTCACTAGTCAATGTATAACCCACCAGCATAGTACCGGCATCACTACCATCGAAATGTGTCATCAACATCCATATAGTAACGCAAAAAGTGACAACTGTGCGTCTCATATCATACGTTCTCACTAATTGGTTTCCTATACATCGGTCAACTCCACACTAGTGTAGCTTCAATTGAACAAGTCTGGATTTAAACTGATATAATAAACATGCGCGTCCCATACCACGCAGTTTATTACATTATTTAAATCTCTTCCTCGTTCTTTCGAAGAGTGCAAAAACATGTCATTTTATATAAGAAAATATGCATCGAGAAAACAGGGTTTGAAAACGATTTTCTGAAAATTATTTGAAACCATTTCTTTGAAAATTCTCAGTATATCGGGGATAATATAATGTATATACTTCAAAATCGCTTAGGAATATGGTTTTATTTTTAGAAATCAATTAGAAAATACTTATTTTGAAATCTAATTATATATGGGAATTCATTTTGAAAATAGTTTATAAATCATGCACGAAATAATAAGAAAACACTGAAATCAACAGTCCAAAACTCAACACAAGCATTGTCAATTCGCTTGGCGAATTGCTGTAAATGTCGGCACTCCATCATGGAGTTGATTGCCTTTTGAAATCACCCTAAATGGCTTCAGAAAAATGCAGAAGATAGCTTCAAAAATTCATGTGAAACCACTCAGAAATTTTCAGCTGGAGCAAAACATGCTCCGATTCAAAGTTCGACAACAAATTTATATAAGCTACAGGGGTCGGAATGACCTAAAATTTGACATTCATATACTTCGACAAAATTCTATCAAATGGAAAAAGTTTGACACAAATCGGACAAGAAATATGAGAGAAATAAGCTCTCAAAGTTGGATTCACAGCCTTCTATCACTGTAAATAGCTAGAGCAAAACATGCTTCGATTCAAAGTTCGACAGCAAATTTAGATAAGCCAGAGAGATCGGAATGACTTGAAATTTGACATGCATATATTAAAAAAATATTATCACAAAAAAAAAAGTTTGGCACAAATTGGATAAGAAATGAGAGGGATATAAGGTCACAAAGTTGGACTCACATCTAGATTTCACTGTAAATAGCTGGAGCAAAACATGCTCCAATTCAAAGTTCGACAGCAAATTTATATAAGCTACAGAGGTCAGAATGACCTGAAATTTGACATTCATATATTAGAACAACGATATTATCAATGAAAAAAGTTTGAAATAAATCAAATAAGAAACGAGAGAGATATAAGGACACAAAACTGAACTCATTGCCAAATTTCACTATAAAAGCTAGAGCAAAACATGCTCCGATTCAAAGTTCCTGACAAGTTTTCAAATAGTTAAAAAGGTTTAAAGCATTGAAATTTTAAATACAGAGTTCAACAACTCTACTTTCAATCTAAAAAAAGAATGAACACAGTCCGAGAAGAAACGAGAGAGATATAAGGTTACAATGTTGGACTTACAGCCAGATTTCACTGTAAACAGCTGGAGCAAAACATGCTCTGATTCAAAGTTTGACAATAATATGATAAAGTTATTGTGTACATTCAAATAGCTTAAAACTTATAGTAAGCAATGAAAAGCCAAGATTTATCAGTTGCACAACATATTTGAGCTAGATGTGTAAGGTTAACTCACCTTAACATCTTCAAAGTTTGCATGCATCAACACATCTGCATTTTCATCTTTAGTGCAGCAAGGGTTTGACATAGTAAAACTAAGTGTTTTCCTACGAAATTTTATGGAAGGTGTATTCATGAATTGATAACAATATGTCCAAACCTAATATTTTTATGATTTTACTACAATTAGTTATAAATTTTCTACCGACATCTAACCCAAAAACTAATAGATAAAAGAAGACCTTTGACCCACCAAAACTAAACCAAATGCCATGAAATTTGGAGCAGAGGTGCCTGAACATATCAGTAATAACATATCCAAGTTTTAAAATTTTTGACAATTTATTTGATTTGTTTTGATTTTTAGAATAGACTATGGTTTTGTGAAATTTTGTAGAAAAATGGAGCTTGCTCTTTGATTTGGTTTGGAAAGAGAATGGGGAGAATTTGTGTTTGCTGATTTGAGATAGAAGGAAATGAGATGAACATATTCTCTTTTTTAAGTTTTAATGGGCTTAGAGTTTTGGTTCCAATAAGAAGTGTTGTTAAAATTTCTTTATTACAATGTGTATCCAACTACAACTTCCAATCATAAAACACTTTATTTTGATATTGAAACAAACTTCTTCATTTAATAAATTTAACCATTATATTTAGAAGAAGATCTATATTATAAAATATATGCTTTATAAATTAAAACATTTCTAAATCTAATAAAAACAAGATTTTTAAATTTTGTCGTTGATACTAACGTTATTAAATACATCGTTTGTGTCAAAATATCATATTTTAAAATCAAAGTTTTTCTCCATTAATGAAATTATCTCCATTAAAATCTCTTTATTCATTTCCTTTAAAATAGCCCTTATATAACTAAATATAAGAGTTAAATAATACAAAAGACAGTTTGTTGAACTTCTAATTTTATTATATTCCAATCCATTTAAATTTTGAGATACATTAAATTATAAATTTCCCAATTTATTCAATTAACTAATTAAAACTTAATTCATATATATTTTAGATTATAAATCTAGGTAACCCCAACCAGGGTTGTTACGAACTCTCCCTTTATAAATATTACGTCCCTACAATTTTCTAGAGAAGAATTGCATTCAACACAATTTATTTCATCCAGCAAAGAAAAATAGACAAACTTGAGTTAGAATTTTCACCCTCAACACTAGAAGATAGAAATCCATGATAAGATTGCCCGATAAATTCTCCGGTTTCCATAGTACAATCATTGAGATTTGCGGACCATTAAATTTTCACCAGCGGAACATCCTTGTTTTGAAGGCATTTAAACTTTGAAACAAGTACACGAAAAGGATTTTGCACAATAGATAAGTTTAGTGAGATCTCAAGCTCTTGCAAAATGTAAGAGTCATCAGCATAACCTGAATCTCGATGACATTTAAGGAGTTGAGATTCATGAAGTACATCATGAATACCAAAAAAACTAAGCGGGAAGTGATTCATGTTGAGCAACTAGACCAATACGTTCAGTAGTTGGGTATGCTCCTATATCAAGGAGCCAACTTCCCTGGACTAACTGAGACACATTACCCCTTTCAACGGAAAAAATCGAAGGAACAAAAGATCACCAATAAAGAATTCTAGAGACTTCCTACGGTTGCCTGCATAGGATTTATGTCTGCTTTGTGCCTCTATCATTCTTTGACAAATGAGATTGATCTTTCTAGAAGCTCTACGAATGAAGTCGAGGCTTGGCACAACTTTACCCTGACTCCCGTCATCAAGAAGGAGATCAACATGGCCTTCCAAACAGGTCCACAAAGGAAGCCATACCGTACAAGATTGACCACAATCGTTGTGAGAGAACTCAACAGGAGGTAGGTGGTCTCCCCAAATACCACCAAAATCATACGACTGCATAAATGCAAGTCACTAAATAATTTCACTAAGGCAAATCAAAAATAAGGAATGGATTTTATACCTTCTTTTACTAATCAAATGTTCTTAGAGTTTTCAAATCCATTATCTTTATAAACAAATCTCAAAATTCAACACTTGAAAATTTTCAAAGCTCCTTACTTAAATTTTTAAGTTAATCTCATTACGCTTTACTTAAAGTAAATAAAATTTAGGTTGTTACATCCTCTTATTCCACCATAAATATACTACAGTTTATGATATATTTTCCATATTAATAATCAATTTCAAAACAATTTCATTCAAGACTTTAAAAGCACATATTATTAGACCCTTCATCGATGGCTATTTACACATTGCTATCTCCCTCGCTCATTTGCTACTATTGTGGCTCATTTAGGAGATTCTAAAACTACTCAAAACCCATAGAATTTTTTTCTATTTCATTTCTCAAAATTTTCTAAGTGTTAAAAATTTCGAAAAATTGACGGAGTCTCCTTTGTATAGAGGATCTTTTATAATATTACAAAGACGATTTATATAATATAAATCGACCAATAGGTCGGAAACACAATATATATCAACATTTAACACTTAAAAATTTAATCCGAAAACAAACCTCTCTTTTCAGCATTTTAAAGCGAGTTAGCTTAGTCTTATATATATAAGCATTTTGCTCAAAATAGAGTCCAACTATACTCTTTCACCTGTACTTAACTCGAATAGATCATATTAGGTTACTTTCGTAAAATAAGAAGCACTACATTTTTTTGAAGAAAGGTACTTTATAAATAATAAAACAGCATATACTTTCAAGATATGCCTCGTTAAAACTTTGCAACCCCCTAACTTAAATGAGTGTCTTGCAAGGAAAAAGAGTACATTTCTGTATTAACAGTACAACAACACCGATAGACCACATCCAAGAAGTCAAATAGATGGAGGAGTAAAATAGATATGGGTACACTCAAAACCATCATACAAGCTTCTTGGGGTCTAAAAACAAAACCCCAAAAAAAAAAAAAAAAACATTACAAAGAGGTGAAAACCCCATACACGACACGTGACCAACAAACAGAAGAACAAAAGAAAAGTCTTCACCGTTCGCACCAAATTCCAAAACATCTAGAAGCAGCGAAGCCAGAAACCAACTTTACCAAAAAAAATGAAAGCGACCACTTCAAAAATGGCCAAATTGAAGATGGAAGGTCTCTAAAACTCGAGTCAATCGACAGCAAAAACAAAGTGGAAGGAGCGGCTTCAGATTCTGGAAACATCTTCAACTTCATGGAGGGTGGAAGTCCAGCTGATTCTCCTTAGTAACTCCAAAGTAAACAAGGATATTTTCTGCATCTCTATTTAATTTTTCTATGTTAAAATTATATTGCATTAACTGCTTGCAATCCTGGTATATGTGAGCTAATCTAACATGAACTAGGAGTTCAATTCCCTTAAATTGATGATTATTCCTTTCGCACCAAATGTTCCACACAATAGAAGTAAAAGCTATGTTATTGATCTGATTAATAAACTTGTTACTGGATTGAATCGTGCAAATCATATGTAAGACTTAAATAAATTCTAGTGAATTACAGAGATTAATCTTAGCCTTGTGCGTTGTTTCTTCAAGTAAATTTTTGGAATAATTGCATTTGAAAAATAGGTGATCCTTATCTTCAGTTTGGTTGTTGCATAGAACACAATGCTTGTCAATGGCACTGTTCCAATTACTGACTCCATCTTTGGTATGAAGTCTATTTAACTTTGCTAAAAGAGTGCAAATAGACATTTAGGGTGCGCATTTACTGCCCCAAGTAACCGTAGCCCAGTTAACTTCATTTTCTTTAGACCTGATATGATTCCAAGCTGATTTAGAGCTGAACTTCCCACTGTTATCAGGGATCCAATGCCAGTAGTCAGATTGCATGTTATTTTGAATCTTGATGTTTTTAATGGTATTCTTCATTTGAAAGGTCATACCATTCATGTGATTTTTCCAAGAATTATTAAATATAAGAGTAGAAACTTTTCCGCGATGCTCACTGTTAGAATTCATGTAATTGTTTCAATATAAATATGATAAAGAATAGCCATTGATCCAGGGATCATGCCATATATCGATGAGATCTCCATTAACAATTTTCCTGTCAACAACCCCTTTGCACCATTTTCTAGCATTTAACATAGCTTTCCAAATGTGTGATGCATTATTATTAAAAGTTGCATTCCAGAAATTTATGCTTTTGGAGTATCTTTGTTTCATCCATTTTGCCCACACTGAATCACCTTGTAGAAAGTTCCAAATCATTTTAAGAGATACAGTTTTTGCAATGTCCTCAATTTTCCTGATTCCTAGCCCTCCTTCCATTTTTTTTCTACAAACATCAGCTCATTTTAGGTTATGTGCCTTAGTTTTCCAGATGAAATTAGCACAATTTGAGTTAATTCTTTGAATAACAGAGACTGAAAAGTTGGTAAATTGTAAACAGAACTGTATCATAGGGGATATAACTGTTTTTACTAATTCCACTCTTCCACTGATATTGAGCATTTTGTTTTTCCAATGACTGAAATTTTTATTTATTTTGTCTATTAAAGCTCTAAAATCCCTATCTTTGAGTTTATTATTTGAGAGAGGGATTCCTAAATAGATCACTGGAAGATTCCCAATATTAATATTTAAGATATCTGTTATGGCTTGTTTGTTGCTGGCACCTTTACTAAAATAAATAGTTGACTTACTCTGATTTAATGCAAGCCCTGCTGAATTATTAAACTTCTGAAAAGTGTGGTTAATACCAACCGCATTTTCTTTTGTGGCTTTAGTCAGAACCAGTACATCATCAGCATAAATCAGATGTGTAATTACTGGCTCTGTATTGTATATTGGGGTAAAATTGCCTTTCAACTGCTCCATATCTAGGTTAATTGTGTGATACTCCATAGTTATGGCAAACAAGTATGGCGATAGGGGATCTCCTTGTCTCAGCCCCGTAGAACTTCCAATAAATCCATAAGGATTACCATCTACTAGCACAGAAAATGTGGGGGTGGATATGCACTCATATATAAGATCAGTAAAATGATTCAAAAAACCCATGGACATTAGCATATGATGAATAAATTCTCTGCTAATCTTGTCATAGGCTTTATGCAGGTCAGTTTTCAGACAAAAGTTGTTAGAGTTTTTCCTATTAAAGCCTCTAACCATCTCACAGGCAAATTGAGAGTTATCAGAAATGACTCTCCCTGGGATAAAAGCATTCTGATTATATAAGATGAGGTCATTTAAATAAGGTTTTAGTCGGTTACATATAAGATTGGCTAAAATCTTATAAATGACATTGCATAATGAAATAGGTCTGAAATATGTTATTTCCAGAGCTTCTTGCTTTTTGGGGATTAAACAAATAAATGTGTGATTTATTTCTTTAATGATTCTACCTGGTTGTAGGATCCCATTCATAGCAGCCCATATATCTTCTTTAATTTATTCCCAATGCAATTTGAATTTTTTTGAATTAATGTCATCTGGTCCTAGGGAGCTATTTTCATTGATTTGGAAGACTGCAGTTTTAATTTCCTCTAATTGAAAAGGCTTGCCTATGTTTTCTCTAGCATTTAAGAGAGAATTCTCTTACAAATTATGTCTGGAAATTGATGTGTGGCCTTAGATGTAGAAAAAAGATCAGAGAAATAATTAATAGCTTTATTTGCAATTTTTTCTGATGCTAATGTCCAGGTACCATTAGAGTAGAGGATAGAGCTGTTTCTCCGGTTAGGATTAGTCATATTGATTTTGTTATAAAAGAAATTAGTTGGTTTATCCCCTTTGATAAGCCAATTAAGTTTCATTCTTTGATCCCTTTCTTCTGCTGATTTTATCATAATATCATACATTAGGTCTGTTTTCATGTTGTACTAATTTATCGGTTGTTCTTCATGGAAGTTGTGAATCATGAGATTATATATTTGATCTACCTCCTCCTTTAATTGAGATAAAGATTTATATGTGTTAGGCTTATTATTTCTCCAACTTTTCAATGCACTTTTGATCTCTTTCAGTCTACATAGGAGGGAGTAAAGATGGCTGTCGTGGAAAGATTTTGAGAATGCTTCTTGTATGGCCTCAGAGTATCCAGCCTGACGATGCCAAGAATTGTTGTATCTAAAAGGTGTTATATTTTTTCTTTGAATTTGAGTCATGAGATTAATATTAATAGATGTATGATCACTGATAGAATGATAACCAAAATGAATACCAAACAGAGAGAAACTATCAATCCAAAGCTTGTTTACAAACACATGATTTGTTTTGCTATGGATAGAAAAATTAGTACCTCCTCTCCAAGTAAAATAATTCCCGGTAAATTTTGGCTCTATGAGTTTTGATATAGAAATACAATCAATGAAATCTTGATCTCCCATCAAATTATGTAGACCATTGTTAATTCTGTCCTTATTCGAGAGAATAGAGTTAAAATCCTATGCAACTATCCATAGAAGCTTGAAAGTAGAGGAGACTTCCATAAGATAATTCCAAAGATCTTTCCTTTCTGTCTCATCATTATATGCATATACTGTGGTAATTAGGATACTGACACCAAACGCATTATGAATAATACAAGATATAAATTGATCATTGGTATGTAAAATGACATTAGACCACCGTAGTGAATCCTAAATAATAATAATAATACGACTTTTCTGATCATTGGATAAATTGTGAGAGAATTTACTATTGTTACTTAGCTTGCTTATAAATCTCTGAATACTATCTTCAGAAAGTTTAACTTTTAGTATGCTTAATAAAGAAAGCCTATTATTGTTAAGTAATTGTAGAATCTCCAATTGTTTTGACAGGGCGTTCATACCCCTAATGTTCCAAATAAGGAACTCCGTCAATTATTATTATTTATGTAGTTGCTACTTTCATCTTGGGTGGTAGCAGCACCCAATGCCATCTGTTTTTTAGTTTTTGGGTTTTTTTTTTTCTTTTCCCTTTCAGTTGATTTACTAACACACTCCATGCAGGATTGTCAATGACTGCTGAAGAGGTGGTAGCTTTAAACTTGAAAGGAATTTCCTCTAATCTGGTTTAACGAGCAGCTTTGGATCTGACACTCACTAATCATGTTTCGTCTCATCAGGGCCTAACAGTTCAAAAGATGTGCAATCTGTCGTAGTGTCGTCTATAGCTTGATTGTCCATTCTGTTAATGTCTTGTAATTGTATTTCACTTCCAAATTCTCAGATTGCATTCTATGATTCACTATAGTACTAATAGTCGGAGACTTGCAGTTTGACTGGACTTTTTAGTTTGCTACATTTGTATTTTAATTGGATAATAACTACAAATCATTCGTATTTATAGGGTTAATGAGGAGAAATACCTGTTCTAATTTATCGGTCTAGTTTCATTTATCTGTAAAAGCAACCATCATGCTGTCATTATTTTGCTCTGGACTGGTATCATCGACTGTCATATCTGTGCCAATATTTTCCTGGTTTTGAGAATTGCCCGTGCGATCTTTTGGTTTCCATACTTTAACAAATTGAAAACTGGTTTCATTATGGCCGAAATTAGAATAGTTAGAACATTTGTTTGGTTTCCGTTCATAAGAAACTTCTTGCCAAATTATCTCGTCTTCCTCCGTGATAATAGGAATCTTATCTGGAAATTAAAATGAGTTATTGATCTCAACTAACACTCTCGCGTAAACTATTTTAATAATACCCTCCATGAATTTATTTAGTGTGACGTCCCACCTCTATGCTCACAATAACAAAGAGTATTAAAAGGAAATACTGTCTGTTATTACGAAGAATAAGGCTGGATAGGAGCGGCCATCTGTAGTTAGGCCTTACACTAGTATTGGTTATCTCGATAGGAGTGGTATATATATTCTTTTTTTCATCTTTTTATTTTTTTGCTCCAATCGACATATCTAATTCCAGTATAAAACGAACTACGATGGTTCATAATAGTTTAGGACAACATATATAATAATAACACAGATAAGCTAAATGCGGAACACAGATAATGTAAAATCTCACACACACACACACACACATACACACACACACACACACACACATAAATATATATATATGTATGTATATATATATATATATATATATATATATATATAAATAACTGAAGTTAGTCACAATACATGTGATACAATACATATGATACAACTACAACTGTCGACACTAGAAGTTATATATACAAGTACATTATTGTAGATAATATACATGAATACATATCATCCTATACTATGACAACGACTACTCCAAAAGATATAAAGAGACTTCATAGCTCAAGCAGCAACCCAAAGCAAGATATCTACAACCTGTAATAACTCGGTCTGACCCGAGTATTAATTCAAAAGAAAATAATACACGGGTTAGTCTAATTCAAACTCAGTTATTAATGCACGGAAGCAATAATAATTAAATAATCAAATAGACGATAGTCACAAATAATCCCACCTATCCAATCCTTTAATAAGGAATCGGATAACGGCAAGTATAACATGAAACGACAATAAACAGCTGATCAGCAAAGCCAATTCATCAACAAAAATAAATAAAAGGATTATCAATGAAAATAATTTGAAAACAACAGAATTGCCTAAACAGCAATTAACAACAAGTGGCCAAAGCAAAACTCAAACCAGTCAAACAACATAAACAACAAAATCGTCAAATTAAACCAAATCAAAATACCACTTCAAAATATATTGAATTGGCAACACAAAACAATTCCAGTAATTGAAATCATCAATTAAAACATCAAATTCTGAATTGGCTGCAGTACACGCTCACGTGCACTGCCTCGCCAAATTCAGATGTACACTTGAAGCAGAGACTAGACAGTCTAAACCAACTCAAAGAAATGAACTGGTAAGAACAAAGACAGTTCACAAGTCAAAGACCAAAGAGACCAGTGCACTAGACAGTTCAAATTCAACAACTAAACATGAAGTGTTGATACAAAATGATACAAGTGAAGTGCATAAGTATTCCAGATCCAAACAACACAAGTGCAACAGGCAGTTTTATCAAAATCGAACAATACAAAACCTCAACAGCAACATGACTCAATGCATAAGCACTATGCAGAGCTCGAGGCTACCAAGATAAAAAAATTTGTCTCAAAGTAAAATGACACAGTTACAAGATGAAATGCACAATGTCACTGCAGTTTCAAACCAGTGGATTGCAAAAGTCAACCAGGCTACACAATGAACTCAAGCTCATGTGAATACAAGTCAGAATACAACAAGCTCCAATTAGTTGATAATGCCCAAGAACAAAATGAAACAGAGGTGGCAGCATGGAGCTACAGACCAACAAAACACCAAAACAAATGTACACAAAAATACATATATGTGTACAACTCGAATAAACAAGTAGACAGAGCTCGAAGCTACAAACCAGCACACATGCACCTCAACCAAACAACAAATGGTCAAGAGCATAACAAAGTCAAGGCCGGAAGTAAATCAAAGTACAAGTCGAGTATGCTACAAGGATGAACACAAATGGCTAATGTCGAGCACAAAGAACAAAATCAACATCGTCAAAACAAGTCAAAAACCGCAAGTCAATCAACACTAATTATTCAAAGTTCGATTTTTGATAGCAGCGGCAACCATCAGCAAAAACCCAAATTGAGTTCGCAAAGCAAAAGGAGGCCGAAGCCAAAATACTTTCACAAAATTAAAGTAACCAAAGTTTAACATCAATTCAGATCCGAGGAAAACATGAAATCGCAAGTTCAAAATCACTAAATTCGAACTAGATGTGAGTGAAAATCAAAATCACTCACCTTGATCTGAAGCAAATAGAAGGAGCCGCGAGCAAAGTAAGGAGACGTCGATCAACAGAGCAAGCAATGAAATCATCCTTCGATCGAGCTACAAAAGTCGGCATCTTCGATTTTATACAATCCCTAATTTTTGAGGAACGAACGAGAAACGAAATGAAGCCGCCATTATTTTCTTTCGTTCGTTTGTTTAGGGTTTTGAACGAATGAATGGAGGGGGATCGGGTATACGCTTGAGATAACACGTCACCAAGGATAAACGTGGGCCAAGATTAAATTTTAAAGCCCGCACAATCCCTTGACCAATTTTTAATGGAATCACAACCCAATTAAAAACTCCAAATAGCAATTAGCTATCACCATTTATCGTTTAATGACGATAATTAATTAATGCAAAATCCCGGGTTGCTACAGACTCCCCTCCTTATAAAAATTGCGTCCTCGTAATTTTCATAATTAAGGCCGTCAATAACAATTATTTTTCTAACATAAACTGGTTAAGCTAGAAAAATAAAGGTTGAGAATAAAAAGCCAAAGAAATCTTTTAATTTCATAAAAAAAATTCACAAATTCTCAATAAAATCTAATTATCAAATAGATAATCAAAAAACAACAAAACTGGATAAATACAATTATCAGCAAATATCCAATTATCAAAAACGATAATCAGAAAACTCAAATGTCTAATTATCAAAAACGATAATCAAAAATCTCAAATCAACAATTATCTAATTATCAAAAACGATAATCAGGAATCTCAAATCAACAAATATCTAATTATCAAAAACGATAATTAGAAATCTCAAATCAACAAATATCTAATTATCAGAAACGATAATCAGAAACAACAAACATCTAATTATCAAAAATGATAATCAAATCAACAAATATCTAATTATCAAAAACGATAATCAGAAACAACAAATATCCAATTATCAAAAACGATAGTAAAAAGTCTCAAATCAACAAATATCTAATTATAAAAAATGGTAATCAGAAAACATCAAATATCTAATTATCAAAAACGATATCAAAAATCTCAAATCAACAATTATTTAATTATCAAAAACGATCATCAGGAATCTCAAATCAACAAATATCTAATTATCAAAAACGATAATCAGAAATCTCAAATCAACAAATATCTAATCATCAAAAACGATAATCAAGAATCTCAAATCAACAATTATCTAATTATCAAAAACGATAATCAAGAATCTCAAATCAACAAATATCTAATTATCTAAAACGATAATCAGAAATCTCAAATCAACAAATATCTACTTATCAAAAACGATAATCAGAAACAACAAATATCTAATTATCAAAAAAGATAATCAGAAATCTCAAATCAACAAATATCTAATTATCATAAATGATAATCAGAAAACATCAAATATCTAATTATCAAAAACGATAATAAAAAACATCAAATATCTGATTATCAACAAATCAACAAATATCTAATTATCAAAAACGATAATCAGAAATCTCAAATCAACAATTATCTAATTATCAAAACGATAATCAGGAATCTCAAATCAACAAATATCTAATTATCAAAAACGATAATCAGAAATCTCAAATCAACAAATATCTAATTATCAAAAACGATAATCAGGAATCTCAAATCAACAAATATCTAATTATCAAAAACGATAATCAGAAATCTCAAATTAACAAATATCTAATTATCAAAAACGATAATCAGAAACAACAAATATCTAATTATCAAAAATGATAATCAGAAATCTCATATCAACAAATATCTAATTATGAAAAACGATAATCAAAAATATCAAATCAACAATTATCTAATTATCAAAAACGATAATTGGGAATCTCAAATCAACAAATATCTAATTATCAAAAACGATAATCAGAAATCTCAAATCAACAATTATCTAATTATCAAAAACGATAATAAGAAACAACAAATATCTAATTATCAAAAACGATAATCAGAAAACATCAAATATCTATCAAAAACGATAATCAGAAATCTCAAATCAACAATTATCTAATTATCAAAAACGATAATCAGAAAATCTCAAATCAACAAAAATCTAATTATCAAAAACGATAATCAGAAATCTCAAATCAACAAATATCTAATTATCAAAAACGATAATCAGAAAACATCAAATATCTAACAAATCAACAAATAACTAATTATCAAAAACGATAATCAGAAATCTCAAATCAACAATTATCTCATTATCAAAAACGATAATCAGAAACATCCAATATCTAATTATCCAAAACGATAATCTGAAACAACAAATATCTAATTATCAACAAAGATAATCAGAACTCATAACATCAAATATCTAATTATTCGCAGATAATTAGAAGCAACAAATATCTAGAATCAATTAAGATAATTAGAAAATCAACATAAAAGGTGGATCGATCCCATCATATGGCGAGTCTAAGCTACGCCGCACGTGCAACAACATATGGCCAAAGCCTACCAAGTACTGTCATTATAATTTTGGCGCCCAACAAATGACCCGAAGGTCCACAGAGTGACCCGAAGGTCTAGTACTAGTATTTGACCCGAAGGTCCGTCATATGACCCGAAGGTCCAACATATGACCCGAAGGTCCATCATAGTGGCTCGAAAGCACACTAAATCATCAAAATCATCAAACAGTAAATATGTCAATTAACGAGTCTGGAATTAATCGAAATAGCAAACACACATGTCTCATACCACGAGTTTTACTAAATCATTTAATTCTCTTCATCGTTTCCATGAAAGTGCAAAATTGTGTATTTTAAATAAATAACATTTTACGTTCTCAAACGGACAAGTCCGAAATTAAGCGAATCAGTAAAAGTGAGGGTTCATAGTCCTCAATTTTGTCGAAGCGTTTAAATTGAAAGCGCAAACTGTACATTTTTTTTGAAACAATTTTATTTTAAAACGAGTTGCAAATCCGTGATTAAATAACAACATCTGTAGCAATTTCGATAAGAAAATTGCACTTCTCAAATACCGTAAGAACGGGTATCAAATCAGCATTGCGGGATAATCGCTTGAAAATTCACTTCAAATCTGGCGGTTACTGAAGTCAAAGCGATAGTAACTTTTATACGTCAAAATTTCATCAAAATAATTCGTATCAAAATATAATACCAGTGAATTTTCATTCATTAAAAATGTCAACAAAACACCGTGCTTCAAGAATTTAGCACTGGTGTAAAAATCCCATTATAAAAATAACGGCAACAAAATACGTTTAAAACCAAACAGCGGTTCAACTAGAAATTAATGCAGTAACGTGCAACTCAAATTTGCACGTATACTACAAAATGAACAAAGAAATCACTCGAATATATCTTCAATGAAGATAATTTAAAACAACAAAATCTCAACAAATTCACATAACTGCATCGCTTCGGATCCACAAATCGGATTCGAAATTTTCAAAAAAAACAAAATAAACACATCTATGTAAACAACAAATGAAATTTATTTCAATTTCATATTTTGATTTTTTAAATCAAAAAGGTTATCGGTTGTACTCAGCGAAGACAGTCTCACTATTTCTGCTGCGCGCTCTGATAAACAGAACACAAATTAATCAACCATCAATACAAAATTTCACTTTTATTTTCAAATAAAGATATTTAAAAATTTCATCATAATTTCAAAACTTTATTTTTGACTCAAAGCACAATTAAAAACATCGATAATTAGTTGTAACACATGTTCCATCTAAGTTAAGTTATACATTATGTCCATAAACCACTCGCTCTGATACCAACTGTGACGCCCCACCTCTATGCTCACAATAACAAAGAGTACTAAAAGAAAATACTGTCTGTTATTACGAAGAATAAGGCTGGATAGGAGCGGCCATCCGTAGTTAGGCCTTACACTAGCATTGGTTATCTCGATAGGAGTGGTATATATTCTTTTTTTCATCTCTTTATTTATTTACTCGCATCGACATATCCAATTCCAGTATAAAACGAAATACGATGGTTTATAATAGTTTAGGACAACATATATAATAATAACACAGATAAGCTAAATGCGGAACACAGATAATGTAAAATCTCATATATATATATATATATATATATATATATATATATATATATAACTGAAGTCAGTTACAATACATGTGATACAATACATATGATACAACTACAACTATCGACACTGGAAGTTATATATACAAGTACATTATTGTAGATAATATATATGAATACATATCATCCTATACTATGACAATGACTACCCCAAAAGATATAAAGAGACTTCATAGCTCAAGCAGCAACCCAAAGCAAGATATCTACAACCTGTAATAACGTGGTCTGACCCGAGTATTAATTCAAAAGAAAATAATACATGGGTCAGTCTAATTCAAACTCAGTTATTAATGCACGAAAGCAATAATAATTAAATAATCAAATAGACGGCAGTCACAAATAATCCCACCTATCCAATCCTTTAATAAGGAATCGGATAACGGCAAATATAACATGAAACGACAATAAACAGCTAATCAGCAAAGCCAATTCATCAACAAAGATAAATAAAAGGATTATCAATGAAGAAAATTTGAAAACAACAGAATTGCCTAAACAACAATTAGCAACAAGTGGCCAAAGAAAAACTCAAACCAATGAAACAGCATAAACAACAAAATCGTCAAATTAAACCAAATCAAAATACCACTTCAAAATATATTAAATTGGCAACACAAAAAAATTCCAGCAATTGAAATCACCAATTAAAACATCAAATCATGAATTGGCTGCAGTACACGCTCACGTGCACTGCCTCGCCAAATTCAGATGTACACTTGAAGCAGAGACTAGACAGTCTAAACCAACTCAAAGAAATGAACTGGTAAGAACAAAGACTATTCGCAAGTCAAAGACCAGAGAGACTAGTGCACCAGACAGTTCAAATTCAATAACTAAACACGAAGTGTGGATACAAAATGATACAAGTGAAGTGCATAAGTATTCCAGATCCAAACAACACAAGTGCAAGAGGCAGTTTTATCAAAATCGAACAATACAAAACCTCAACAGCAACATGACTCAATGCATAAGCACTATGCAGAGCTCGAGGCTACCAAGATAAACAATTTGTCTCAAAGTAAAATGACATGGTTACAAGATGAAATGCACAATGTCACTGCAGTTGCAAACCAGTGGATTGCAAAAGTCAACCAGGCTACACAATGAACTCAAGCTCATGTGAACACAAGTCAGAATACAACAAGCTCCAATTAGTTGATAATGCCCAAGAACAAAATGAAACAGAGGTGGCAACATGGAGTTACAGACCAATAAAACACCAAAACAAATGTACACAAAAATACATATATGTGTACAACTCGAATAAACAAGTAGACAGAGCTCGAAGCTACAAACCAGCACACATGCACCTCAACCAAACAGCAAATGGTCAAGAGCATAACAAAGTCAAGGCCGGAAGTAAATCAAAGTACAAGTCGAGTATGCTACAAGGATGAACACAAATGGCTAAAGTCGAGTACAAAGAACAAAATCAACATCGTCAAAACAAGTCAAAAACCGCAAGTCAATCAACACTAATTATTCAAAGTTCGATTTTTGATAGCAGTGACAACCATCAGCAAAAACCCAAATTGAGTTCGCAAGCAAAAGGAGGCCGAAGCCAAAATACTTTCACAAAATTAAAGTAACCAAAGTTTAACATCAATTCAGATCCGAGGAAAACACGAAATCGCAAGTTCAAAATCACTAAAATTCAAACTAGATGTGAGTGAAAATCAAAATCACTCACCTTGATCTGAAGCAAATAGAAGGAGCCGCGAGCAAAGTGAGGAGACGTCGATCGATAGAGCAAGCAACGAAATCATCCTTCGATCGAGCTACAAAAGTCGACATCTTCGATTTTATACAATCCCTAATTTTTGAGGAACGAACAAGAAACGAAATGAAGCCGCCATTATTTTCTTTCGTTCATTTGTTTAGGGTTTTGAACGAATGAATGGAGGTGGATCGGGTATACGCTTGAGATAACATGGCACCAAGGATAAACGTGGGCCGAGATTAAATTTTAAAGCCCGCATATTCCCTTAACCAATTTTTAATTGAATCACAACCCAATTAAAAACTCCAAATAGCAATTAGCTATCACCATTTATCGTTTAATGACGATAATTAATTAATGCAAAATCCCGGGTTGTTACATCTAGTTTGATAGGTGATCCAAGAACCGAGGCAATACGACTAATACCTTCCTCAGTCCAGTAGTTAAGGAGCAGGTTAGGAAATCGAATCCAAATCGGGATAGAATTTAGGAGTTCCTTATTTAATTGCGTTCCCAAAGACCATCTTTTCATCATCGTTAGCTTTTTGTTGTAATAGTATGGGCCACCTTCTATTACTCTATCACAATCCTTCTTGCTGTTGAATTTGATCACATAAAAATCGTTCTCCTTAGAGAAAATAGCAAAGTCTTATTTGAGTTTCCACGCTCTGATGATATAATCCGTGAAATAGGGATAATAGGGCTTTGGCCCTACAACATAGATCACAAGAGCATTGTTCCATTGTTTTTTTGCAGCTTGTACAACTTCTAAAGGCATTATAGCACATTTAAATGAGTTGATTTAATAAGGTTGGAAATACTTCAATGGAACGGATAGGGGGATGTTATTCCTTTCACTACTTCATTCCAGGCCCGGTTGGAAGTGGAAGAAAAGTTCCATTTATTTGCAGGGTGTCTAATCTTCGACTGATTGGAGAGGTTAATGGTTTTGGTGTTATGAAAGGGGTCATTTTGAGAATGGAAAACGCTAAGGGGTCGCTAAGTTATAATCTAGGAATCATTGGCAATGTGTGACAACCCGGAATTTCTAACTATGTAAATTGGAATAATTAATTGATTTTAAATATTTAAAAAGTTAATTTTAGCTTGAATTCAAGATATCAATATTTACTTGATAATTAAATCATTGAATTATATAGTATAAATATTGAATTTAATAATTGAAAATTGGGTAAATTGTTGAATCTGAAATTTCTAAGCCTGTTTAAAAAATTTGAAGGCTTATAAAACTTATAATGATAATGCTGGAGATAATAGAATGGTTGAAATTTAATTTAAAGGGGATTTGTTAAGTTTTGAAATTATATCGTTTAAATCGATATTTAAAAATAGCCTTCCGAGGCACAGTCTCGGAAGTCGACGAAACCAGTTTCATTGGATCCGTAATAGTTAGTTATTATCGGATTTCAATATTCGTAGCAATCGGAGTTGTCGTTTGACCCTGGCAGCTCGAAACGCTTAGAACTATTTTAATCGATTTAATTTTAAATTGATCGGTTCCTTCTATAACTCGTGTATATGAACGAATTAGCTTGCGAAACCTGTTCCATTGTGTTCGGAATGCGGGTAGAACCATATGAACGTCTGTTGGCATGTCTGATTTGGGGTTCGGGATTTCGCGTTATGCAACGAGAGAATATTTTCAATATTTTTAAATATTTAATTAACACTCGTATTCAAGAAGCTAACCCCAAATCCATATTTATCACCGCCCCTCTCACCTTAAACAGAGTCGAACCCAGTTTTTAAAAAAAAATATGTAACGACCCGTATTTTACGTGTTGATATATTGTAGAATTTACAGGTCGAAGGATTGGTTATGCTGTCTCTAGCCTGAGTCTTGTTCGAGCCATGGGATGAGTTGTGTACGAATTAAGGGTTAGCTCGTATGACCAACCTAAGGAAGTGGCCGAGCTATAGGAGTTAACAGGTTAAGGATTGGACCGACCTAAGGGGAGTGACCGACCTAAGAGCTAATGGTTTAGAGTTATGGCCGAGTTAAGGGGTTGACCGACTTAGTGGTGATCGGCTTAGTGGAGATGCCGAGCTAGCAAAGTCACCTGGATAACACGTTAAGGGGGGATACCGGCTTAAAGAGCTACGAGTTATATTGATAGGTCGAGGGATAAGGTCGTATGCGACCTAAGTTGGTTCTGTGCTAAGAGTTAGGTCGGCATCTGGTTATAACGATAGGTCGGAGACCTGTTTAAGTCTTTAGGTCGGCACTTGGGATAAGCCATTAGGTCGGTGGGATGGTTAAGGCACGTGTGTTTTAGGTCGTAGAAGAGCATAGGTCGGCAGCGACCTATGTTAGGTCGGAGTCTTTTTAGGTCGGTAACGACCTAATAGCGAACTCCGAGTTAAGACCTTGGGCGATCTAAGGTTGATTCAGCCTATAAATAGGGGGGTTTGGCTCACTTTTTGGCACCGGTTTTTGAAGCGACGAAGTGCTGCCATTTTGGAAACTCGACTACAACATTTCTTCATCTTCTTTTCTCCATTCCAATCTAGTTCTAACATCCATCCAAGATCGAAGATCAAGATCGAAGATCAAGATCGAAGATCCAAGAGCCAAAGTTGAAGATCTTCATCCGTTCGAGCTAGATTTCATCGATTGAAGCGAGATATTGCCGGATCAAGCCTTGATCTTCACTGTCCAGATCTGTAGTGATTAGTTTTTGAGGTGTTTGGGTGATTTGGTGAGTGGTAGTTATCTCTCACGCGGACCCAAAGGAGTATATTGGATTGGTGGTTTGTTGGAGTGTTGTAGATAGTGATTTTGTGCATTTTCCTTAGATCCAAGTATAGATCCATTGTTTGTGAAGATGTTTACCTATGCAAGCTCATTTATTAAGTTATAGAAACAAAACCCATGTTTTATATTTGCTAGATCTATGCTAAAAACCCATGATTCATGTATGTTAGTTCTATGCTCATTTATTTACGAAATTGCCATTGTAGTTATGAATGCCTAATTAGATCTTGATTGAATACTTATTTGTTTGGATTAATGTTTGCCTTGATTGATTGTTGTGAATGAGCTATCTAGTTGATAGATTTGGACAAGTATGGTCAAAGATGATTCAAAAGCTACAGAAGAGGCTCTTGAATGGTGAAAGCTGCTAAAGGCATATGTGGCGGATGTGGAAGCTCATATGTATGGATTGAATGATGTTGAGATGGAACTTTGCCATGATGCGATGAGGCAAACCATGTTGTTGAGTTGAGACTTTTCTATGGTGTAATAAAGCGAAGTATGATGTGATGTAGACTTGGCGTAATCCAGGCAGGGATCATTCCAAGCATGTTGATAACTCGAGGGATGGTTCGAGTTGGTTGATAATGGATTGCTCGAGAGGTAGCTTGAGCTAGTATGAGGATAGTCGTCAAGGAGGATGACTAGGAGGCTTGGATCTCATTGTTGTTGAAGGTTCTAGCATGCTCAAAAGCAAGAGTACATGAGGTGCCCATAACGACTACAGGTAGGTAGTCGGGACAACCAAAAGACTACAGGTAGGTAGTCGAGTACTCTGGGCAAAGTAGATAAGTCCTAGGCACAAGGCAGTGTGCGGAGTTATGTCTGGAACCGGGGTTACCATTAGCCCTTGACGGATGGTCATTCAATCAACGGTAAAATCGAAGTAAGGATAACAGTGATAATCAGAGTCATGGATGTTTGGACGTTTGGTTGTATCATCATTCGGTCTCAAGAGCGGTATTTTCTAGGTGCTTATCTGATCTTGGTTTAGGCCTTGGGGGTTTGTATTTGGAAAACATCGCCCTTGACTCGAGTGATTATTGCTTTACCTTAATTATCTGCTATGTTATGCTTACTTCTCTTTGGTGTGTATCTGGGGGCTATCACTGTAGAAAGAGGTGGAGTGGGATGGTTTGGTTCCTATTCCTTTTATCCTTTATGCTCTTTTGGTATGTTTGATAGTTGATTTACTGCTCACTAAGACTTTGTCTGACTCAAGGTTTTATGTCTCCTCTTATTACCTTGGGCTGTTCATCCATGTTGGGATGGGCAGACTAGGTAGCAGGTGACAGGTGCTGTTCTTAGAGATCTACGCTGATGATGACGAAGACGAGCAGGAGGCTTTGCATATTAGTTTTCTTACTATATGTACTGGGTGTTCCGCTGTTATATCTGATTGAGTGTTTGTAGTGAGGCTTTGATGTATGGATGATTCATGTTTGTATAAAACTACTACGATGCTTATATGATGATTTTTCTGTTATGGGGCTTCACTATATATTTCCCTATTGTATTTTATCCATGCGCTGTGAGTTGTACGATAGAGTTTGCTGTTTTATTTTACCCTGACTATCGTCCATGGCTACCTGGCACGCCTTTCAGCGCACTATTCCATTGTTTTGATGCGGGAGTCATGAGCGGTCGTCACATTTGGTATCAGAGCTTTGGTTAATCGATTTTAGCCAACGCTCGCTGACGCAACTACGTATGAGAGACGTAATTGTATTTTGATGGATGATTACTATATATAATATAGTAGCTTAGAAGGATTTGAACTCCTTATGCAGTTGTTTCTTAAGGTGTTCTAATCATTCTTATTGCAGATATTAAGGATGAGTCGAAGAGGGAGACCAGCTGCAAGGGAAGGCCGTGCTGATGAATGGGCTGTTGATTATGGAACTATGTTCGAAGCGATGATGACTTCGATCATGAGAAGGATACCAGCCTCGGGATCATCAGTGGATGTGGGAGTTCAAGTCCAAGCTCCAAGGCCGGTGGATTTTGCTAAGCTTTGTAAGGATTATACTGCTCTTGGAGGAAAAGCTTTCTTGGGGACGGAGTCGACCATTGAGGTGCAGAGATGGATTGATGCATGTCGAAGAATCTTTGGTGACTTAGGGATTGAGGATGCAACTAAGAGGAAGCTTGCATCGAGACAGCTTCAGGGAAGAGCTGCTGATTGGTGGAATTCTATCACCATCGATACTCCAGAAGAAGAGATCACTTGGGAGAAATTCCAAGTTAGATTTGAAGCCAAGTTCATCTCTACGGCTCAGAAGTCTGTTTTGTTCAAGAGGTTTGTAGAGCTCAAGCAAGGTGGGAGACCAGTTCTTGAGTATATTTCTGAGTTTGAAGCTTTGTTCAAGTATGCTAGATCGTATATTGATTCTCCTTATCAGAAGAATGAGAAGTTTGCGACTGGTTTGGATTCTTATCTTGGGAGGCAGTTGGTGGATCATCTGGACGATCCATTTGAGAAGCTTGTGGAGAAAGCCCTCAGGCATGAGAGTTTGTTTCCTAAGGAAAGTTCTGTTGTTGCTGTAACCAGGGAAGGATCTAAACCACACCAGAGTGGCAATAAGAGGAGGAAGCAGCAGCAGCAGAAGGGTAAGGATGGCCAGAAGAAGCCGAAAGGCGAAGTGACTTGTTATAACTGCCAACAGAAGGGCCATCTTTACAAAGATTGTAAGAATCCCAAGGTGCCGGGAAAATGTTATAACTGTGATAAGCTGGGACATATCAAGAAGGATTGCCCAGAGCCGAGGAAAGATAGGCAGATTGTGCAAGCTTATGCTTTGGGAGTTGTGCCGTCATCTTCAAAAGCTCCTACTGCTGAAGAAAAGGGGAAGAGTGTGGTGGTTCAAGGTACTCTTTCTATCTGTGGTGTTCCAGTTAGAGTGTTGTTTGATACTGGAGCGTCGCATTCTTTTGTTTGTAATGATTTGGTAGGCCGGTTAGGTTTGAAACCGGATATTGTTGATAGGCCATTGGTTGTGACTAATCCGGTTGGGGGTTCGTCATGTTTGTGTATGATATGCCGTGGTCTGGTTGTGTCGAGTCATGATTGCTCGTTTGATTGTGATTGCTTTGTTCTGAACTTTGCGGGGTTCGGAATTATTTTGGGTATGGACTGGCTCAAGAAGTATGCAGCAAGGATTGATTGTGAGAGGCTTGAGGTGACAGTCGGGAATGTGGAAGGGCGAAAGGTTGTGATACGATGTAAGCATGAGGAAGGCGTCTTCATGAGCTTCATGTATTCGCTGGTTGTTCCACGGGATGGACTGTCATCAGTGCCTATTGTGAATGGATTCGAGGATGTCTTTGACGAAGTCAAAGGGTTGCCGCCGCATAGGGAGATCGAGTTTCGTATCGATCTAGTTGAGGGAGCCAGACCTGTTGTGATGCCTCTTAGGCGGATGGCGCCTAGGGAGCAGCTAGAGTTGAGGGTGCAGGTTGAAGACCTTTTGCAGAAAGGATTCATTCGGAGAAGTGTGTCCGAATGGGGTGCACCAGTTGTGTTCGCAACCAAAGCGGATGGATCGTTGAGGTTGTGTGTGGATTATCGTGAGCTGAATAAGTTGACTAGGAAGAACAAGTATCCATTGCCGAGAATAGATGACTTGTTTGATCAGCTTCACGAGGCTAAGGTGTTTTCTCAGATGGATTTGGCAACAGGATTTCACCAGTTGAGAGTGGCAAAGGATAGTGTGCCAAAGACTGCTTTCAGGACACCATCCGGTTTTTATGAGTGGCTGGTAATGCCGTTTGGATTGACTAACGCGCCAGCATATTTTGTGGATCTTATGAATAGGGTGTTCAGAGATCAGTTGAATAAGTTCGTGCTTGTGTTCGTGGATGATATTTTGGTTTACTCCAGAACTGAGGAAGAGTACAAGACGCACTTGAGAATTGTTTTGGAAATCTTGCGGAAACATCAGCTGAAGGCTAAGTTTTCGAAATGTCACTTCTGGAAGAGTGAAGTGAGGTTCTTAGGCCATGTTATCTCTGGAAATGGAATAGCGGTTGATCCCGCTAAGGTGGCAGCAATCCAGGATTGGGTTAGACCTAAGAATGCATCTGATGTGAGGAGTTTTCTTGGATTAGCAGGATATTATCGTCGGTTTATCAAAGACTTTTCCAAGATAGCTGCACCGTTGACAGGATTGACGAAGAAGAACCAAGTGTTCAGATGGGATGACAAGTGTGAGCAAGCTTTCGTAATCCTGAAAGAGCGACTGACAAGTGCTCCTGTTTTGACTATTCCAAGTGGGAATGAAGAGATGGTGGTTTACACCGATGCATGTGGCACTGGACTTGGAGCAGTGCTAATGCAGAAGGATAAAGTTGTTGCGTATGCTAGTCGACAACTGAAGCCGCATGAAAGGAATTATCCGACTCATGATTTGGAGTTAGCGGCGATTGTGTTTGCTTTGAAGATATGGAGACACCATCTATTGGGAGTTAGATTTGAGTTATTTACAGATCATAAGTCGTTGAAGTATCTGTTCTCCCAAAAGGATTTGAATCTTCGACAACAAAGATGGCTAGAGTTCTTAGCATCTTATGATTTTGGTATAGCCTATACTCCGGGAAAAGGTAACGCGGTGGCTGATGCGTTAAGTCGAAGACATGCAGGTTTGGGAGCCATGTTTTCGGAATGGAAGAACCTTGAGTATTTGGCTGGATTTGATTTCAGGCCCAGATGTGAGTTGGAACCTGAAATGTTGGCAAACTTATCGATAAGACCTACTCTTGTGGAAAGGATTGGCGAGAACCAAAAGAGAGATGATAGGCTTGTTAAGATTATCCGAGATTTGGAATCCGGATTGGACCCAGAGAAGAATAAGGGATTTGAGGTCGATCGAGAGGGTTGGCTTCGGAAGCAAGGACGATTGGTTGTTCCCGACATTGATGGATTGAGAGATGAAGTTCTGAGGGAAGGTCATCACTCGAAGTTGACAATTCATCCAGGTGGAAATAAGATGTATCGGGATATGAAGAGAACTTACTACTGGGAAGGCATGAAGAAAGATGTTGGAAATTTTATTTCCAAGTGTATGAACTGTCAGTTAGTGAAAGCTGAGCAGAAGAAGCCCAGTGGATTACTTCAGCCATTAGAAGTTCCTACATGGAAGTGGGAGCAAGTGTCGATGGACTTTATCGATGGTCTACCTAGGACAAGAGCAGGAAATGAAGGAATTTGGGTCATAGTAGATCGTTTGACCAAGAGTGCAAGGTTCATTCCTGTTCGATCAACTAGGACTGCATCGAAGTTGGCTGAGTTGTATGTTAAGTGGATAGTTCGATTCCATGGTATTCCGAAGAGTATAGTGAGCGATCGAGACCCATTGTTCACTAGTAGATTTTGGAAGAGCTTCCAGGAAGTTTTGGGAACTGAGTTGTGTTTGAGTACATCTTATCACCCTCAAACAGATGGTTAGACTGAGAGAGTTAACCGAGTTTTGGAAGATCTTCTCAGAGCTTGTGTTTTGGACTTCGGAGGATCATGGGAAGATCATCTTCATTTGGTGGAGTTTGCATATAATAACAGTTATCAATCGAGTATTGGTATGGCACCATATGAGGCATTATATGGAAGACCGTGTAACTCTCCGACATGTTGGTTGGAAACTGGAGAAAAGCTGATACTTGGGCCAGAGATGATTCGACAGACTTCGGATTGTATAGAGATCATTCGGCAACGAATGAAAGCAGCCCAAGATCGTCAGAAGAGTTATGCCGATAATCGACGAAAGGATTTGGAATTCGACGTAGGTGATATGGTTTTTGTGAAGATTTCTCCTTTAAAGAGTGTTATTAGATTCGGGAAGAAAGGGAAATTGACTCCGAGATTTGTTGGACCATTCCCGATTATCGAGCGGATTGGAGAGCTCGCTTATAGATTGGAGTTACCAGAAAAGATGGCGGGTGTGCACAATGTTTTTCATGTATCTTATCTACGGAAGTATGTGCATGACCCAACTACGGTGGTTTCTGCTGATAGCTGTGAAGACTTGAAGGTTGATCCAGTGGTTACGAGACCTCGTAAGCCGCTTCGTGTTGTTGAAACTGACACGAAACAGCTTAGGAGGAAGACGATTACGTTGCTCAAGGTACAATGGAGTGATGATGTTAACGACTGTACGTGGGAAGAGGAAGAGAGGATGAAGGCAGCTCATCCCGGACTCTTCGAGGTATGGCCCTAAAGTGTCGTGACATCTCATGAATTTGTAGCTTGTTCTAAGCCTTAGAATTCTGCATGCTAGGCTAGAATTGGATGCATGGTTTGTTGATTGCTATGGATGGTAGGCATGCGGATTATCTTTGATTGCTGTTGTTTGCTTGGAATTTCGGGGGCGAAATTCCTAAGGGGGAGAGAATGTAACGACCCGTATTTTACGTGTTGATATATTGTAGAATTTACAGGTCGAAGGATTGGTTATGCTGTCTCTAGCCTGAGTCTTGTTCGAGCCATGGGATGAGTTTTGTACGAATTAAGGGTTAGCTCGTATGACCAACCTAAGGAAGTGGCCGAGCTATAGGAGTTAACAGGTTAAGGATTGGACCGACCTAAGGGGAGTGACCGACCTAAGAGCTAATGGTTTAGAGTTATGGCCGAGTTAAGGGGTTGACCGACTTAGTGGTGATCGGCTTAGTGGAGATGCCGAGCTAGCAAAGTCACCGGGATAACACGTTAAGGGGGGATACCGGCTTAAAGAGCTACGAGTTATATTGATAGGTCGAGGGATAAGGTCGTATGCGACCTAAGTTGGTTCTGTGCTAAGAGTTAGGTCGGCATCTGGTTATAACGATAGGTCGGAGACCTGTTTAAGTCTTTAGGTCGGCACTAGGGATAAGCCGTTAGGTCGGTGGGATGGTTAAGGCACGTGTGTTTTAGGTCGTAGAAGAGCATAGGTCGACAGCGACCTATGTTAGGTCGGAGTCTTTTTAGGTCGGTAACGACCTAATAGCGAACTCCGAGTTAAGACCTTGGGCGATCTAAGGTTGATTCAGCCTATAAATAGGGGGGTTTGGCTCACTTTTTGGCACCGGTTTTTGAAGCGACGAAGTGCTGCCATTTTGGGAACTCGACTACAACATTTCTTCATCTTCTTTTCTCCATTCCAATCTAGTTCTAACATCCATCCAAGATCGAAGATCAAGATCGAAGATCCAAGAGCCAAAGTTGAAGATCTTCATCCGTTCGAGCTAGATTTCATCGATTGAAGCAAGATATTGCCGGATCAAGCCTTGATCTTCGCTGTCCAGATCTGTAGTGATTAGTTTTTGAGGTGTTTTGGTGATTTGGTGAGTGGTAGTTATCTCTCACGCGGACCCAAAGGAGTATATTGGATTGGTGGTTTGTTGGAGTGTTGTAGATAGTGATTTTGTGCATTTTCCTTAGATCCAAGTATAGATCCATTGTTTGTGAAGATGTTTACCTATGAAAGCTCATTTATTAAGTTATAGAAACAAAACCCATGTTTTATATTTGCTAGATCTATGCTAAAAAACCCATGATTCATGTATGTTAGTTCTATGCTCATTTATTTACGAAATTGCCATTGTAGTTATGAATGCCTAATTAGATCTTGATTGAATACTTATTTGTTTGGATTAATGTTTGCCTTGATTGATTGTTGTGAATGAGCTATCTAGTTGATAGATTTGGACAAGTATGGTCAAAGATGATTCAAAAGCTACAGAAGAGGCTCTTGAATGGTGAAAGCTGCTAAAGGCATATGTGGCGGATGTGGAAGCTCATATGTATGGATTGAATGATGTTGAGATGGAACTTTGCCATGATGCGATGAGGCAAACCATGTTGTTGAGTTGAGACTTTGCTATGGTGTAATAAAGCGAAGTATGATGTGATGTAGACTTGGCGTAATCCAGGCAGGGATCATTCCAAGCATGTTGATAACTCGAGGGATGGTTCGAGTTGGTTGATAATGGATTGCTCGAGAGGTAGCTTGAGCTAGTATGAGGATAGTCGTCAAGGAGGATGACTAGGAGGCTTGGATCTCATCGTTGTTGAAGGTTCTAGCATGCTCAAAAGCAAGAGTACATGGGGTGCCCATAACGACTACAGGTAGGTAGTCGGGACAACCAAAAGACTACAGGTAGGTAGTCGAGTACTCTGGGCAAAGTAGATAAGTCCTAGGCACAAGGCAGTGTGCGGAGTTATGTCTGGAACCGGGGTTACCATTAGCCCTTGACGGATGGTCATTCAATCAACGGTAAAATCGAAGTAAGGATAACAGTGATAATCAGAGTCATGGATGTTTGGACGTTTGGTTGTATCATCATTCGGTCTCAAGAGCGGTATTTTCTAGGTGCTTATCTGATCTTGGTTTAGGCCTTGGGGGTTTGTATTTGGAAAACATCGCCCTTGACTCGAGTGATTATTGCTTTACCTTAATTATCTGCTATGTTATGCTTACTTCTCTTTGGTGTGTATCTGGGGGCTATCACTGTAGAAAGAGGTGGAGTGGGATGGTTTGGTTCCTATTCCTTTTATCCTTTATGCTCTTTTGGTATGTTTGATAGTTGATTTACTGCTCACTAAGACTTTGTCTGACTCAAGGTTTTATGTCTCCTCTTATTACCTTGGGCTGTTCATCCATGTTGGGATGGGCAGACTAGGTAGCAGGTGACAGGTGCTGTTCTTAGAGATCTACGCTGATGATGACGAAGACGAGCAGGAGGCTTTGCATATTAGTTTTCTTACTATATGTACTGGGTGTTCCGCTGTTATATCTGATTGAGTGTTTGTAGTGAGGCTTTGATGTATGGATGATTCATGTTTGTATAAAACTACTACGATGCTTATATGATGATTTTTCTGTTATGGGGCTTCACTATATATTTCCCTATTGTATTTTATCCATGCGCTGTGAGTTGTACGATAGAGTTTGCTGTTTTATTTTACCCTGACTATCGTCCATGGCTACCTGGCACGCCTTTCAGCGCACTATTCCATTGTTTTGATGCGGGAGTCATGAGCGGTCGTCACAAAATACATAAATAAAATCGAAACCAGAAAGAAAATGGCCGAACGATCTCGTTCAAATCGCAAATCGCGCACAGTGATCTTCCTTCCTTCCTCTTCACCTCGAATTCCCAATTCGATTTCAACCACGAGATGTGCCGATGCTTGAGATCTCCTCTTGTTCAGATCTAAAATCTGGAAACGTTCGAAGCGATGTCGCGAGCCTCCTTTCTGTCGAATCGAATGATTTTGTTCGAGATAATCAAAGAGAGGTATAACTGTGTTCAAATCTATGGCAAGCTCGAGGGGACGTACGCGCGTTCGAGGCGCGGCAGTGGCTGAAGTTCAGCGTCGATGGGGTCGCGTGGTGACCTTGGTCCTCTGTTTTTCTATAAGGTAGTTCCATCTATTTATTTATTTAATTACAAAAGATGTTTAAGTATGAAGATGAAAATATGTGAAATTTTAACCGTGGTTTCCTTTCTTTGAAAAAAAAATGTCTGAGGCTATTTTAATATATGGTTTTATAGGAAACAGTTTTTAAATATATATATATATATATATATGTATGTATGTATGTATGTATAAATTATTTTATAAGAGTTTGAAAATAAGAAGGGTTAAGATATACAATGGAGTTATATAAAGATTTAGTTTAAATCAAATTTTTAAGTTGAAATTTGAGGATTTTTGTTGAATAAAGCGTATACTGTTGGGTTGCTAAACATAAGTTATTAAAGGGCAACTATTAGTTTAAAATTTTTAAATCAAATTATAAGTGAAAATTACATAAGTAAATAGTGATTAACTGTTTGGTCAATCCAAATATTAATAAACTGTATAAATGTTTATACAAGGTCAAAATTTAGAAGAAAGCAAACTGGATTGGAAATGGAATGCTAGTAATCAAAGGTGAGTAAACCTCACGCCTCTATATTTTTATTTAAATTTAAATGGTTAAATTTAAATGATTGGTTGAATTGGATTAATGTGCTATGTAGTACATACTGGAATGATTGATATTCTGTGATGAATATTTTGGTAATTGGACAGCTAATTGCTGTGGTTTGCTTGAATATTTCGGTACCCTAAGTTATCGAAATATATAATTGGGTTTTTGGAAGAAATATAAGGGTGGTTAAAATGGATGATTAATTAATATAGTTAATTAATGAGTTGGGTTGATTAATTTAGTGATTAAGGGTTTGAATTAATTAATGAAGATTTAGGTTAATTAATGAAGTGAAATTGATTTAGAATAATCATTGGGTGGTTTAATAAGTAATTGCTTAATGTAATTAATAAAATATAATTACTTTGTGTAATTAATCAAGATATCTATTAAGATAGTTAAATAAAGGAGAAAGTAATATATTTAATGAAATAAATAAAAGGATTATTAATTTCAGATTGAGATTCATCGAGAGTGATTAATGTTGTGGTTGAATTAAAGTAATTAATTTAGATTATGATAAATTAAAAATATAATTGGGAATCATTAATTTTAAAATCAATGACGTAATTAAAGGTTGATTAATTAAATGAATTAATTAGTAATAAGTGATTTATGGGAAGTTAATTAGTATAAGTAATTATGGATTGACATAACTAAAATAGTTAATTAATTTGTGAAGTAATTAAAGACTACCCATTTATTGGGTAAGAACAAATCAATATCGTGAAGTTAATTAAGGATAATTACTTGAATGAGATTGGAAGAAAATTAATCCAGGGTGATTAATTAAGATGAATAATGATGAGTTGACTAATTAATTGGTTTGGAATTAATTAATGTTAAATGAAGTAATCTAAGTGATAGAGGTTTGAAATTCAATTTAAGATCAATTGAATTGATTTGTATGTGGTTAAGCTTTGCTTATGGATGATTGAATGGTATTGGATGATTTGAATGAGTTGATATCTCTGATATGAAATGATGTGTATTTCATTTGAATAACTTGGGTTAGGATAACATGAGTTTCGAAGAGACCGGGTTCGGGTATTAGAAAATATCCGAAACCACTTTGAATTTTTACAATTTGATTTGTGAAATCAATACTATGAAATGATTTAAGTGAATTGGATTATTTTATCTAAGTTTGGTACTTAGAAATTGACAGGGTGAATAAGTGTTGTTTATAGCTGATTGCGAATTTGTTAAATTAATATGTCACCCCGGGTTTATACAAGTTGATTGCTTTAGTATTCCATGTTAGTTGGGTTTACTCATGCCGTTTTCCAGCCTGACCCGGGTGTTACTTTGGTGTAATGCTCGGATCAGACCGAGTATTACAGATTTCCAGGTAGGTACATTCTGGAGCTCAAGAGGCGAGCTGGATGGCAGGAGCGTATAGAGTATTTTCGCTGTATTTATATTATTGTTAATCTGAGTGATGATAATTGTATGTATTCAGTGACTGGATATATGTGAAACTCTGATGTATATTAAATGTAATCGATAGTATAGTATTCTTTTGGAAACTATTATTATTTATTACTATATTTTATCCGCTGCGAATGTGAGATGTTTGGTGTTTCTGTTCTTCTTCTTCTTCTATCTCTTTCTTCTTTTTCATAACTATCTGGAATTTTCGGGATCGAAAATTTCGGGTCGTTATAGTTGGTATCAGAGCCCAGGTTAAGCGAGAACCTTGGCTCTGGTGGGAATTACTCATTAAATAGAGTCCAAAGTACTCTAGAATGAGTTGAGTGTATATATGAGCACGTACTTGTTATTTCTTATATAAAGGTTTTAAATGATTTTATATAAAAGTATATTTTGGTATGTAAAAGGAATATTTCATTCTAATAAATATTAAGACGATTGGTTGTTAAATTATTGGAATTAAAATTTAGAAGTGATAAAAATACAACCAAATTGGAATCTTGAATTGGAATTAAATTAAGTAAAAACGAAAATACAACCAAATCATAATCTAACAAATTAATAATGATATATTTGTTATTAAGTAGCCAAATAAAGTAAACCTATATGATGAGTATAACTTTTAAATTAAAATAATGAGAAATAATAAGTAAGTATTCTTTGAATAACTGGGACTTATTGCAAACAATGGGTTGTTTGAGATTTGATTTGGATTTAAAACCAAGAGAGGTTTAAAATTTTAAAATATGGCTGGGAGGGACAAGAAATAAATATGTATATATATGTATGGATATACATGATATCAGAGATAATTTGGAATAAACTCTAAGAGGTTGAGTTTTGATTTTTCCCTGAGGTGTGATGTAAAAATCCAAAGTGATATAAGCTTTGAACTTTTAAGAGGGAAAGAATTTTGAAGTATGAAGCGGAGATTCAAGTTGAGTAAGGTTGATGGGATTAAGTAAATTAAAATTTGACTTGGAAAAAAATTATGTGGTTGATTTAAATTGGGAATTTGTGTGATCTCAAAATGGGTTTGAGATTTAAAATTTAAAATAGATGGAAGTTTTAAAATAAATTGGATGATATCATCCTACGGTAAATAAAAATCTTTAAATTGAGAATGGAATTGTATTATAAAATAAATTAGGTTCGAATAATTGAATTGTAAAATAAACTTGTTTAAGAACTGGCTTCAAACTGGAAGATTAAATTGAATAATAAATTAAAGTTTTAAAATAAAATTGTATTGAACTTTGAAATACATAAGTAAAAATAATTTAAAATGGGAATTTTGAGAAATTAGGCTCAGAAATTAAAATGATTAAACACTTAGATTTAAAAATTAATTTGGTTTAAAGAGTTAAACCAACCTTTGAGAATTTAACTCGAATTTCTATAATTCGAGATATTTTAAATTCAACATTGAAATTGAATTAGTTCAAAATTTATTTGGTTTGAATTAATTGAATTGGTGATTGAAGATGTGTAAGTTTGAGAATTTAAATGGGAAATTGGACTGGATTATGTTGGAATATTTGACATTTTAATATAAGTTGAACATGATTAAAATCAACTAGAATTTGATTTAAATTGGGAAAGGAATCAAGATTGATTCAACTTGAATTGGGGATCAATCAAGTCCAAGGGAATTTGGAGTTATTTGAATTGGAATTGGGTAAATTTAAATGGAAAGTTAAATTGAATTGGCGGGGAAGCGAACAGTTGGCTCTTGGCTATTTTCAATATAAATTGTTTTCATATAAACTAATTTTTTCCTAAGCTATTAAATATATACAACTTTCTTTCTTAAACCCAAATAATTTTTTACTTGTTTTACAAATTATTTTTGAAGCTATTTAAATATTTTTCAACTATTTTATAAACTAATTATTATTTTTCGACTATATCACAAATTTATTACTATTTTTCAACTATTTTGCTATTATCTAAAATTTTTGTAACTATTCAATTATATTCCAACTATTTTACAATTAGTTAACCATTTCATAGCTATTATGTACACTAATAATTATTATTTTTCAACTATTTATCTATTTTAAAATTTTCAAGCTATTTTCTAAACTGGTCGGAGCTCAAACTATTATTGATTTAAATACCCAACTGAGATAAGAATTGGAGTGATAATCCAAATGGGATTAAGGAAATTATAAATAAGTAAAGGGGAATGTAAGGAATGTGAATAGAAAGGAAATTGATATTGGAAAGAGTAATCAAATTTGAATATTTGATTTTGGGTAAACAAAGTTATATATCTTTGTTAAATATAAGATAAATCCCCCCTTGTTGAATTTTATTTTGGAGGAAAAGGGATTTTTGGAAGTGTTTGAAGTATAAAAGGAGTTTATACATGATTGAAAAGATCCAAATTTTTAAAATTTTATATATCTGAATATATATAAAAAAAGATCTTATGAGGAATTTGGAAAAAGGGTTTTGGGAACCTTTTGATTTGGAAAGGCTTTTTATTTTTGGGTAAAATCGATATTGAATTTGGAAAGCCTAGTTTGAGAATTATCGATTTGGGATAATCGATTTTGAGTAAAGGAGCTTTGTATGAGATCATATTAGGTGTATGATTTGAAGACACTATATGTGTATAGTATAAAGTGTTTTGATGATGGCTCTGGGAAAAAGGGCGCTTCCTTGAGATGAACTTCTCAGGAGTGCCACCGGGTGGTGCTGCCTTGAACCCCAAGGAGGGATTCTAAATTTGATCCTGTGAGGAGTCCGGACAAAACTAGTTCCTGAGGATTATGAGTTGAGTATACCATAGCGTAAGTCGTGTGTGCCGCTGAAGTCAACAGTCTGCGTTTGATTTTATATCGATAGACTGCGACACTATGGTATACCACATAGCGAAAGTCATGTGTGCCGCTGAGAGCCAACAGTCTACGTTTGAGTTTATCTCGGTAGACTGCGACCTATGTAGGAGTGGAGAGGTTTCATTTCGATAGCGAAATCAGAGGCCGCGGAGAGCCTGCAGTTACATGGACTTTTGCTGTGACGGCAACGTAACCCTGGATGTAACTGTGATTTGTTGTGTGGGATCCATGGCGTAATCGAGAGGCTACGGAGAGCCTGCAGTTACATGGACTTTTGCTGCGACGGCAACGTAACCCTGGGGTGTAACTGTGACCATGGATGGAGGTGATGATTTTCAGAGCATTGTCACCAAAGATATTTCCTCTATTTTCAAAAACTGTTTTCTATATTTTCAATAAATTTATTTTTCAAGTATTTTCACTGGATGTTGAAAATGAGTCTACCAAGTACTTATAGATTTTCAGTCCTACACCTGATCAACGTATGACTGAATTTCTGTGAGAACACGGATGGACTGGTTGAGACATCGAGTCATAAGGAATATTTTTATAAAAGCTATTTTAGTAGTATGAGGTGGATTTTAAAAGCATTTCTAATTTTTTTTAAAGTAGAAGTGTTGGAATTTGGGAAAATAAATGGGAATCCAAACTGGAATTATAAAATAAAAATGAACTCAGGAAAATTTAATAAAGTGATTTTTGTAAATTAAGTTGGAGGTAAGCTAATCAGCTAAATAAATTATTTGATAGAATGATAATAAAATTTAGCTCGGCTAAATAAAATGGATTGTGAGTTAATAATAGGGTGTGGGAAAATGAATTCGAATTATAAATAGAATTTGACTTGGATTTGATAATGAATTAAATAAGAAGAGATGGTTTGAATTACAAATAAAATTCTCGTGTGATTTGAATAATATTTAATGAAATTTGCAAGTAAATTGGATATAAGAGAAGTGTTGTCATATGAAATGAAAGTGAATAATAATAGAAATGGTTGGGTTGCAAACAAAACCCAGGTAGGTAGAAATAAACTAAGAATGGTTTTGTATAAATAAAATAAATTCGCAAATGAATTAAGAAATTGAAATATAAATGAGTTAAGTATGTTCTTAGATATTATTTTGAAAAATAGAGAAGGTAAATTTAAAATTAAAATTTAAAATTGATGGGCTAACTGAATTTAATAGAAGTTGTTAAATGAGGATCAAATAGAAGTAAACTTAAGTTTGATGTTGGAATAAATTAAAGTAAATTAACTTAAGTTTAAAATTATGAAAGCTTGGCTTCGAATAAGAGTGGAAACCCATTGAATAAAAACTTGGATTGAATTAAGTTGGGAAATGGTTATTAATTTATAAGTAGTGGATGTGCCAAGCTTAACAAATAGTTTTGAATGGAACAATTGCGGAAATGAAATTAAATGCAATGAATGGTTGGTGAATAAATTAAAAATGAAGTGGAATTAATTACAGGATGGGTTGAAGAGTAATTTGAAGTAGTTATAAACTAAATAAATACTCTATTAAGCGAATATTGACGAACTGGTATAGAATAAATCGTCGTATGGCGTAAATAAAAAGTAATTAAATGCTATGAGTTAATAGAGATAAAATAGAATTTATTCTGAATCAATTAAAGTGAATATGAGCTTGTTTGGATTAAAAATCAATGGAATGTAAGCAATTGAGTTGTAAGCCATTAAAACTGAATGGAATGACATATAATTTGGTTGAAAACAAATTGAATAAGCTTTAAAATTATATAAATCGCTTATGGTAAGCGTTTGGTGTTTGTTTCTTTTGAAATGCTTGTGTTGAGCCATTAATAGTAAGTGAAATGTTAATAGATTCTCCATATGTGGCACTTACATATTTAAATTGAGTAAGTACAGGTACCTGAAGGCCGTTTGGCTGGTTTGGATATGCTAATTGCTAAAATAAATAAGCCGCATGCTTAAAATGCTAAATAAGGTACGCCTACGCAATAAAATTAGGAAATATGAACTGTTTTTGCTTTTTCCGACCGGGTGGGTCGATGTATATATATTTATATCTCTTGTCAAATTGCAAAAGCTCCTCCGTACAAAGGGGACTCTGCCAAAATTTTCCGAAAATTTTGGGAGTTAGAAAATTTTTGAAAAAATTTTGGTTAACGACAAAACGATTTCAAATTGAAAATTAAAGTAAATTAGTAAATGAACTAGTATGAATCAGTTATACTTGAAAGATAAAATTTAATATTTAAACTTTAAAGCAAATTGAAATCATATGGAAAGTGGGTATGAAACTTATGTAGGAAAGTGTATACAATGATTTGGAAGGATTTCAATTGGATATTATTGCTAAGTAGGTATGCATGTATTAAAAGGGGGAAAAGGAATTGGATTTGATTCCAAAAGATAAATGTAAATTGCCCGACAAAAAAGTATGTATTTAAAATTCTGTATGAAATTGGATTGGGCTTTTGATGTAACCACTTGGCTTTTGCTTCTTTTTGGAATTTGGGAGCCCGTAGAGGCCTTTTGTAGTAGTACCGAGCTAGCCGCGCAAAGGAGACGCTGGCAAAAATTTTCGGGAATTTAGAGAGTTAGAAAATTTTTTGAGAAAATTTTGATAATTCAAAATTTGGTTTTAATTTGAAATTTGAATGATTGAACAAAAGGGTATTGATTGAAACTATAGAAGGTTTTGGAAAGTTAGTTGATGTGATAAGGGGTTTTAATAAAGGATAGTTGGTAGGATGTTGATAAAACTGTTGGTCTTGGTGGAAGGGTAAACCGGTATTGGTTCATTCTTCCTAACTAGTAATTTCGGGGACAAAATTCTTTTAAATATTTAATTAACACTCGTATTCAAGAAGCTAACCCCAAATCCATATTTATCACCGCCCCTCTCACCTTCAACAGAGTCGAACCCAGTTTTAAAAAATATATATACATAAATAAAATCGAAACCAGAAAGAAAATGGCCGAACGATCTCGTTCAAATCGCAATTCGCACGCAGTGATCTTCCTTCCTTCCTCTTCACCTCGAATTCCCAATTCGATTTCAACCACGAGATGTGCCGATGCTTAAGATCTCCTCTTGTTCAGATCTAAAATCTGGGAACGTTCGAAGTGATGTCGCGAGCCTCCTTTCTGTCGAATCGAATGATTTCGTTCGAGATAATCAAAGAGAGGTATAACTGTGTTCAAATCTATGGCAAGCTCGAGGGGACGTACGCGCGTTCGAGGCGCGGCAGTGGCTGAAGTTCAGTGTCGATGGGGTCGCGTGGTGACCTTGGTCCTCTGTTTTGCTATAAGGTAGTTCCATCTATTTATTTATTTAATTACATAAGATGTTTAAGGATGAAGATGAAAATATGTGAAATTTTAACCGTGGTTTCCTTTCTTTGAAAAAAAAATGTCTGAGGCTATTTTAATATATGGTTTCATAGGAAACAGTTTTTAAATATATATATATATATATATGTATGTATGTATAAATTATTTTATAAGAGTTTGAAAATAAGAAGGGTTAAGATATACAATGGAGTTATATAAAGATTTAGTTTAAATCAAATTTTTAAGTTGAAATTTGAGGATTTTTGTTGAATAAAGCGTATACTATTGGGTTGCTAAACATAAGTTATTAAAGGGCAACTATTATTTAAAAATTTTAAATCAAATTATAAGTGAAAATTACATAAGTAAATAGTGATTAACTGTTTGGTCAATCCAAATATTAATAAACTGTATAAATGTTTATACAAGGTCAAAATTTAGAAGAAAGCAAACTGGATTGGAAATGGAATGCTAGTAATCAAAGGTGAGTAAACCTCACGCCTCTAAATTTTTATTTAAATTTAAATGGTTAAATTTAAATGATTGGTTGAATTGGATTAATGTTCTATGTAGTACATACTGGAATGATTGATATTCTGTGATGAATATTTTGGTAATTGGACAGCTAAATGCTGTGGTTTGCTTGAATATTTCGGTACCCTAAGTTATCGAAATATATAATTGGGTTTTTGGAAGAAATATAAGGGTGGTTAAAATGGATGATTAATTAATACAGTTAATTAATGAGTTGGGTTGATTAATTTAGTGATTAAGGGTTTGAATTAATTAATGAAGATTTAGGTTAATTAATGAAGTGAAATTGATTTAGAATAATCATTGGGTGGTGTAATAAGTAATTGCTTAATGTAATTAATGAAATATAATTACTTTGTGTAATTAATCAAGATATCTATTAAGATAGTTAAATAAAGGAGAAATTAATATATTTAATGAAATAAATAAAAGGATAATTAATTTCTGGTTGAGATTCATCGAGAGTGATTAATGTTGTGATTGAATTAAAGTAATTAATTTAGATTATGATAAATTAAAAATATAATTGGAAATCATTAATTTTAAAATCAATGACCACTACAAGAAAAATGGTCATTAACAGCTCTTAATCTCAGCGTTTAACTATAATCCGCTGTCTTTTCTGTATTTTACAACTTAATTAGTGTAAAACAATTTGTTAAACCGCTGTCTAAAACCTAGTTCCATTCCCTCCCTTCGTTTCGTTTCCCTCCCTTCATTTCGTTTCATAAAAACCTAATTCCTCTATTACAATAAAAACACTCAGCCGACCCATCCCATTAAATCGCCACAGTCCCAATTGTCGCTTCCGCACCATCCTCCTCCCACCCCATCAAATCATTGCCGCCTGGCTCCTTCTTTTTCATCTGACCCTGACGCCACCAACAACACCGAATGACAAGCCTTTCTAGTAATCTCTAACGTCGTTGCCGTGCTTTTTTTAAGGTATTTTTAATTTTAAATGTTCAATATTTTAAAGTTATTTTTATTGCTGTAACTAAGATTTGCTACACCAGATTTGCTTCACATTAAGCGAATTAGAAAAATATGATTAATATTAAGGCAGAGGTAATGCAGTTGAATGTGAAGTAGTAAACTTGTTGTATAATGGTTGGTTAGTAGTTGCAGTTGGGGATGGATGTGCAGGCTGGTGGTGACCAGCGAGGAGGCTGGAGGCAGTTAAGGCAGAGGAAGGATTGGTGAATTTTTTATGGGATGAGGCAGTGGTTTGGGATGTATGTGTGGGATGGAAAGAAATGGGTAGATGTTATAAGAGGTGGTTTGATGCAGAATGGTATGTAGCAAGTGAGGATGTCAAGGGGTTGTTGTTATAGTTACAGTATAGAAGTATGATGAATTATGATGGTTAACCGAGGGTGGAAGATTGCGATAATACTAAATAATTGTTCCTGTATTTGTAGTGTGTGCTAGCTGGTTTTAATATATTTTCTCTTCATTTAATAAAGGCTAAAGTACTCATGCTCCCAGTCAAAAAAACAAAAACAATAATGATTTCCTCCGATCGTCCATCACCGTTTCATTCCAATATGTGTCCATTCTTTGTTATTCAGACGATTTTATCAATAGATATTTGATCAGTGGTTATAGTGCTAACAGCATACATATCCTATCCCATCTGTGTCTTCATATGTTAATAGCTTTAGCTTCAACAAAAAACAGAATACTTCTAACACCAAACATTAAAGTGTAATGATTCTAAATAGGCTTAGTACAGTATATGTTTTTGGTTTTTGTTTACAGTCCTTCATATAATGTTGTCCAGGTTAAATAAATTTAACCATTTCTACTGTAGCTAGATTATGTCAAAGTTTGTTTACCTGACAGTTTATAATTTTTTTTAACATGATTTAGTACTTTGATTATAGGTCATAAGAAAGCTGGAGTTTGTTTTCCAATTAATGCCAATACAAATCGAGTGAAGGAATAATAAGAGGAGCAAAATTATACCCTCACATTCTTTGTGTGATTAAAAGAAGCTTTATGCTAACTAGATTACAATAATCTTTCATAGAAACTAAATATACCAATGAACCTCTGTTTATATTTTTTCCTTGCTGCAAATATGTTACTCTTACAAATAATAAATTTATAAATTTGTGCATAGTAGAAACTAACTTGCATATAGGCGTCACAATCAGGGTAGATTTGATCAAAAAAGTGAAAACACTTGCTTTTTTCTTGAAATTTAATATAGCAAAGCAACCAAAAAACCATATGTTATATATGCTCATAAAAAGATTTATTTAAATAAAACAAAAAATAATGTTAAAAGTATTTATTTTCTGATTTCCAAATTTATAATAATTTATGCCAAAGGTGTTTTCTTAAATTGAATCATTACACTTTGAACTTTGGGTATTATTCACAAACATGTTTGCTTCAATATCAAACCACACAATCTTCCATAATATATAAATGAATCAATCACTAGATTCTTCTAATAGTTTATTTTTGTAATATATAGAATTTTTTGTGTCACAATCTTCCATATTATCAGTATCTGTTTTAATTTATTTCTAAATCTTGGTCATTATGGTCATCTTGAAAATTCTTTTCAGTTTAATGAGCGTGACATTTATACATGTGTAATTTATACAGTTTGGGTTCAGCCAGAGCAGTCAACAGGATGATATAGATGTTGTCACTATCGTATAAGGTCTAAATGATATTGATGAGGCATAGTTGAATAGCATAAAAATTGGGAAGATTCCTAAATTTTATGCTATTTAGCTCTTGCCTTATCAATATCATAGGTAATCTGAAGATTCTGGACTTTGGTTAAGCTCCTTTACTGGGCTGGATGTGTTGCTTCACCCTATGTGTGGGACTCCGGTTCATGCTGTGATGGCACAAAGGTAACCTAAATTCTCATCACGCAAAGGTAACTAATAATATTATTTAGTTATTTTCAGCAAGTAATTTCCTTTATGTTATATACCTGATTATTTCTGAAGCATACTGTTCCTAATCTAATGGTGAGATCATTTGGTTAACAGTGAGTCTAACAAACCTCTCTTTTTTGATTTAATTTAAGCATACTTTGGCTTGCAAATACAGCAGTGGAAAAAGCAGCACATTGAATATTATCAATTTGTTGGTTAATAGTGAATATTATCAATTTAAACATCTCCCCAAACAATAAGTTTGCACTATCTTAAAGAACTGCTAACTGCCAACATCATGTTAAAGTTTGCACTATTTTCTATAAGTTGGCATTGTAAGTTTGTCTCCTGAAACAAACTCTAACAAACATAGAATTGATATCGAATCAGAACTCTATAAAGCTTCTATAAAATTCTAGTTGGAATTTTGGTCAAATTGGAACTCTACAGATTCAAATCTTTTTTTTTCAATTTATGTTGTAAAAAAACTTGAATTAAAAAAATAGTAAGTGATAATCAAATCTGATATCAGTAGAGTTAGAGTGGAGTTGATAGGAATGCAATCACAGTAAAGCACAGTGGATGGAATCGTAATAATATTTTGAGCATCTGTATGATCAAAATAATTAAGCCTTTTAAGTGATTTGATCATTCAAATTGTTCAAGTTGTTGAATTAACATCCTTTTGCATGTACAGTCATGCTAGATTCATATTCTTTTATTATATACACACGTGTGCGCACATTTTGTGTGTATTTATAAATTTATACAAGGACATAAAATGGAAGTACAACTCTTTCCGGTCTCACATATTTTTAGTTGCTCTAGCTGCAGTACCATTTCATTTAGTCTATGTATGATAAAATATGCGGATTATCAACTTATCAACTTGCTGTTTTTTCATGATATTCATTTAGTCTAAGTACAAAGGTGTCTATGCTGTTTGCATTCATGATAACTTTGTTGTTTAATTCAGCTATGCAGGTATGGTGGCTGCTCTAACAAACGAGAGTGCCACAAGCAAATCAGTGTACTTTGCGCATTGCACTTCAGAAATGATATTCATCACACACTTGTTGACAGAAGAGCCAGAGAAACTAGCAGGACCACTGCTAGCAGACACTTATGTTACCTTGCTTAAAGGGCGTAATGCATGGTACCTGGAACTTTCCTGTTTGTCTTTCCTTTTCTGCTTGAATGTTTTTTCTATTTGAGGTTATTTTGATTTATAAAAACAGACCTGATGTTTGACATATGGATTTGCATTTCTTATAGCTTGAACATGATATTGCTGCTTTCTTGATTGCAAGAATCAATTGAATTATTGTCCTCTTGCTGCATGTGCTTGGCAGAAAGTGGTCTTCCTATTGACCGTTTCATGACTTCAAAGGCACTAGGGTTTACTAAACCTTTGAGAAACAGGTAAATTATTATTATTTGGGTGAAATTTGAAACTTAACTAATGGATGTTAAGCTGATAACTGTAAAACTATTTACACCATCAATTTTGTTTAGCGAACCCTATGCATAGGAAACCTGTAAAATCATAAGGAAAAAAATGATAGGAAACCTGTAAACTTGATAACAGTTATTGGTTGTATTCTCTCTCTCTCTTTTCCCTTTAAAATATCCAACCAAAACAGGTGGTGGCATAAGTCGCCTGTTTGAAATATTTATTATACTATTTCCCGTTATTTCCCAGAAAGTAGTTCAACAATAATTAACTCTTGTATGTAGTAATTAGCATATACTTGATACTTGATAGTTGGTTAATTGATTTACTACTTGATAAATATGGGCCAGTCTTGTTACATATAGTACAGATCTAATGGTTAGTTGGTATTTCACTTTCCATTTGGTTACAACGCATGATTTGTAAGCACATATTGGCCATACTTCTTTTTACAGCTCAACTACTCTCTCCGTAGATTTTATTCTCACTTATTAGTACTCATCCAAATATGTTTTTACTGATAGAAATGGAAACTAAGTCAACAATTGGACTTTCTTGGGCTCCAAAATTACCTCCCATGCTAACTGATGCAGAAAAGAGCTCAGAGAAAGGGAAAGATAAGGTTGATTCTTTTGCATTTGCATCTTTTTGTTATGTGATGCAAATTATTTTGTACACAGGTTTGACATGCCTGCTCCGACTATGACTCCTGAGTTGAAGAAGGATCTTGAAGTTCTCCAGGTATATCATCTAAGTGTTTATATTTTATTTCAATGAAGTATGCAGGTGCAGTAAACAAAGAGATAGAGGATGAGTTTGTTGGTGGTGGGGGTATTGCAGTGTAACATAAGGTTGGGTGTTTGTGGTTTGGTGGTGGATGATGTAGTAATGGCAGCAGAAGGGAAGTGACGTGGAAGTTTGCAAAATGCAGAAGGCAGTTTGAATGTGAAGAAGTCTGGTAGATTGTTGAAGGGCAGCCTATGTGCAGTGGTAACAAAGGCTATGGTGGAATATGCAGAACAAGGCACTGTTCTGTGATTCAGTGAGGAGTGTTCGACAGTGCAATATGGTTGAAGGAGAATGAAGGAACTGTAGAGATTTAATAATGGTTGTAATTGTTTGGTGAGTAGGCTATTTGAATGGTTGTAATTGTTTGGTGAGTAGGCTATTTGAACTGTAGAGATTTGATAATGGTTGTAATTGCAAAATGCAGAAGGCTCATTTATGTAATTATTGTGACCAATAACCGATTTTGATTGAATGGACGTTTTTTTTCCAGATGTGGACTAATCTGATTCAAAAGGCAAAAGATGGTGGTTTGGATGTTATACAAAAAGTGGAAGACAATATTGGTATGCATCTTTATTTATGCACTATTCTTTATTGTTTAATTGGATTTGTTTCATTGGTATTTTCTTAATTTGGTTAAGAATAAGTGTGATGTATATAACTACATACATATTAATTTGTCATTCAATTCATCACAGGTTGAGAAGACTTTTTGGACAAAAGTTTAATTGGAAAGGTTGCTAAAATAAGCAGATCTTGACATCTAGTTGCTAGGGGAGAATATATATTTACAGGTTTCTTCCACTCTTCATGATGATTTAAAGAATTCAATTTATTTGAATTGCAAAATTTTAATTGATTATTGCTGGCAGGTCACTTTCTAGGAATCGTCTTTATGGAAGAATACCAGATGAAATAGGAAACATATCAACTCTACAATCTCTGTAATTCTCTTATACCAAAGTTTTATTCAGTCCATTACGCTGCTTGTACTTTTCCTTATTCCTTATTGAGAAATGAGGGTGACAACTATTCACACACTCTTATAATTGTATCCTTGTCTATATTCATTTCACTTCACTTCACTTCTTGCATTTCATTTAAAAAAATAGTCACGGTGCCTTTTCATTTTGTTAAACTTTCTTTAGTTTCTTTTTCTTAGTAATACCACTTGATTATGACAGTGTGATCAAAGAAAACCAATTAGAAGGTCCAATTCCCGTAACTCTGGGCAAACTTACCAAGTTAACTCGACTGTCAATATACCGTAAAGAAAATTTTATTCCAATAATGTGAAATATTATTGATTGTGGTTGCATTCAGGCTTTTATCATACTATTCATATAGGTATATTGCTTCCAATAATTTCTCTGGTGAGTTACCAGAGTCACTGGGGAATCTTAAGAAATTGTCCACCTTGTAAGTTAACAAGTATATTGTATTTTTGGTATTTTTATTTATTTATGGATTCACTATTTATACATTGCATCATTGATCCACTGGTTGGTATTGCTGATACGCATGTTAAAATGGTTGTCCAAGGCATAGTTTGGTGTTCAGTATTTTTAATATAGCTTAAAATATCCACGAGTGGGTGTGCTTAGGATTTAAATTCACAACTGGTGGAAACCTACTAATTTGTTTTCATCTCGTTTCAAGCCTTTCCAAATATATGCATATTGATATTATATATAAAACTTGTATGTAATGGAAAATGCTGTTATGTGCTTACACCTTTCTTATTAATGTAATAATGTTGTTGCTACATGTTAATAACTTTATTTAACTTTATTTATTTATAAATTAATCTGCAGTATTATGGATGGAAATCCAATCTCTGGAAAAATTCCTGATTTTATTGGTAATTGGACCCAACTCAAGCGATTGTGAGTGTAAATCGTTACTTCATGTAGACTTTCTCCATTATAATTAATTTCATTCTAGAAGACTATAATTCTCAACTTATACTTTAACTTTTGCAACCTATTTACAGAGATATGCAAGGAACATCCTTGGAAGGCCCATTTCCTCCTATTTTTGCTAACTTGAGCTCAGTCGATGAACTGTAAGACCGTTCGTTTGAAAATGACTTGAATTCTGTAGTTATAACAAACTGTCCTTTTTATACTACCTTTTCTTCTTCTTTTTATTTTTGTTTTATGTTTTTTTTGATGAAATATAGGAGAGTCAGTGATATGAGAGGGTTCACAAATTTTCCACCACTTCAGAAAATGAAAGAGATGCACCATTTGTAAGTTTCATCAGGTGTTAAACCAAAAATTGCAGGCACGTGTCTTTATTCTGGGTTTCTATAATGCATGATATGATATAGGGTTTTGAGAAATTTGTTAATATCTGATCGGATCCATGAGTATATAGGTGGATTTTCTAATTGGTATTTTCTTAATTTGGTTAAGAATAAGTGTGATGTATATAACTACATACATATTAATTTGTCATTCAATTCATCACAGGTTGAGAAGACTTTGTGGACAAAAGTTTAATTGGAAAACTCCATCAAACTGGAAAGTGCAGTTTTGCTATATCAGTGGAGATCGCGGCAATGAGTTGGAGGATGACGTGGTTCGTGCTAGGAGGAGTTCGAGGTGGTTTCGAATTAAAGGTTTGATTTTTGCGGTAGGGAAATGAAGTCGATGAGGTCACGGGTGAATTGCAGTGAAGTACAACAGTGGATAGGGTGTGTACTAGATTGTAAGGCAAGTTTCTGGTGAATAGGAGAAGAACTGCTGTGGTTGTTTGATGAAGGGGTTGTGGGTATTGGATGCCGTAGAGCAGCAGTGAGAGAAGTTGGACTGTGTGAAGTAGACTGGTGGTTGGATTGGTTTTCAAGTGGTGCGGAGTGGATGTAGGAGTGGATGATGATGTTTGTTGCTGTGAATATGGGTTTGACAGTGGAGGTGTTGATATTGATGACAGTGGAGTTATGGAGTTCAGGTGGAATGAATGGGCAGAGATGTATATGGATATTTGCAGAGTAGATCAGTTGGATAAGGAAGAAGATGGTTTAGTGATATTGATGAACTGTGTTGTATGTATGGCTGGTGGTAGCAAGTTGGAGGAGGGGTGAGAATGAAGTTGAACTACAGTTGTGAGTGTGAAGTTGAACAAGGTTATGTGAGGATGGTGGCAGATGCGTTGGAAAAGTCAGTGGCAGGTGGGTGGTTGTTGTTCAGGCTGATGGCAGCGGTTTGTTGGGCAGTTGTATGGTGATGGAGATGCACACAGTTGTGTGGACAGTTGAAGGTGATATGTGTTGTCGGATATGTGTTGTCTGATATGCTTATATGCGAACAGTTGAAGGTGATATGTTTGAAGGGTTGTTATACTGAATGTATATATTTGTAATTGTAATATACTGAACGTATATATCATGTAAACGTTTATGTATCTGATTAATAGTTATTAGAACATGTTATATATGCTAGTTGCTTCAATATACTCAAAATATAATTCTGGAATATTCAAAAATAGAGTGGAATATTAAAGCTGTTATATAAATAGAAGACAGCGTTTGATTAATGTTGTCAATGAAGAAACAACAGCGTTTAATTTGTGTTGTAATTATCTTGAAATTGTCAATAACAGCGTTTTTACATGCTGTCGAAAATAGTTGATGATTTAATAACAGCGTTTAGAAAACATAATACAGCACGTTATAAACGCTGTTGAAAACATTATTGACAGCTCGTAATAAACGCTGTCACAGAGATATTTCAACAGCGTTTATAGAAACGCTGTTGTAAGTTATGTATATACGACAGCATGTCGTTATACAGCGTTTCTAATAACGCTGTTGTATCATATTACAACGTTTATCAAACGCTGTTAAAAGCCTTTTGTTGTGTAGTGGACGTAATTAAAGGTTGATTAATTAAATGAATTAAATAGTAATAAGTGATTTATGAGAAGTTAATTAGTATAAGTAATTATGGATTGACATAATTAAAATAGTTAATTAATTTGTGAAGTAATTAAAGACTACCCATTGATTGGGTAAGAACAAATCAATATCGTGAAGTTAATTAAGGATAATACTTTGAATGAGATTGTAAGAAAATTGATCCAGGGTGATTAATAAAGATGAATAATGATGAGTTGACTAATTAATTGGTTTGGAATTAATTAATGTTAAATGAAGTAATCTAAGTGATAGAGGTTTGAAATTCAATTTAAGATCAATTGAATTGATTTGTATGTGGTTAAGCTTTGCTTATGGATGATTGAATGGTATTGGATGATTTGAATGAGTTGATATCTCTGATATGAAATGATGTGTATTTCATTTGAATAACTTGGGTTAGGATAACATGAGTTTGGAAGAGACCGGGTTCGGGTATTAGAAAATACCCGAAACCACTTCGAATTTTTACAATTTGATTTGTGAAATCAATACTATGAAATGATTTAAGTGAATTGGATTATTTTATCTAAGTTTGGTACTTAGAAATTAACAGGGTGAATAAGTGTTGTTTATAGCTGATTGCAAATTTGCAAAATTAATATGTCACCCCGGGTTTATACAAGTTGATTGCTTTAGTATTTCATGTTAGTTGGGTTTACTCACGCCGTTTTCCAACCTGACCCGGGTGTTACTTTGGTGTAATGCTCGGGTCAGACCGAGTATTACAGATTTCCAGGTAGGTACGTTTTAGAGCTCAGGAGGCGAGCTGAATGGCAGGAGCGTATAGAGTATTTCCGCTGTATTTATATTATTGTTAATCTGAGTGATGATAATTGTATGTATTCAGTGACTGGATATATATGTGAAACTCTGATGTATATTAAATGTAATCGATAGATATAGTATTCTTTTGGAAACTATTATTATTTATTACTATATTTTATCCGCTGCGAATGTGAGATGTTTGGTGTTTCTATTCTTCTTCTTCTATCTCTTTCTTCTTTTCATTAACTATCTGAAATTTTCGGGATCGAAAATTTCGGGTTGTTACAGTTGGTATCAGAGCCCAGGTTAAGCGAGAACCTTGGCTCTGGTGGGAATTACTCATTAAATAGAGTCCAAAGTACTCTAGAATGAGTTGAGTGTATATATGAGCGCGTACTTGTTATTTCTTATATAAAGGTTTTAAATGATTTTATATAAAAGTATAAATTTGGTATGTAAAAGGAATATTTCATTCTAATAAATATTAAGACGATTGGTTGTTAAATTATTGGAATTAAAATTTAGAAGTGATAAAAATACAACCAAATTGGAATCTTGAATTGGAATTAAATTAAGTAAAAACGAAAATACAACCAAATCATAATCTAACAAATTAATAATGATATATTTGTTATTAAGTAGCCAAATGAAGTAAACCTATATGATGAGTATAACTTTTAAATTAAAATAATGAGAAATAATAAGTAAGTATTCTTTGAATAACTGGGACTTATTGCAAACAATGGGTTGTTTGAGATTTGATTTGATTTAAAACCAAGAGAGGTTTAAAATTTTAAAATATGGCTGGGAGGGACAAGAAATAAATATGTATATATATGTATGGATATACATGATATCAGAGATAATTTGGAATAAACTCTAAGAGGTTGAGTTTTGATTTTTCCCTGAGGTGTGATGTAAAAATCCAAAGTGATATAAGCTTTGAACTTTTAAGAGGGAAAGAATTTTGAAGTATGAAGCGGAGATTCAAGTTGAGTAAGGTTGATGGGATTAAGTAAATTAAAATTTGACTTGGAAAGAAATTATGTGGTTGATTTAAATTGGGAATTTGTGTGATCTCAAAATGGGTTTGAGATTTAAAATTTAAAATAGATGGACGTTTTAAAATAAATTGGATGATATCATCCTACGGTAAATAAAAATCTTTAAATTGAGAATGGAATTGTATTATAAAATAAATTAGGTTTGAATAATTGAATTGTAAAATAAACTTGTTTAAGAACTGGCTTCAAACTGGAAGATTAAATTGAATAATAAATTAAAGTTTTAAAATAAAATTGTATTGAACTTTGAAATACATAAGTAAAAATAATTTAAAATGGGAATTTTGAGAAATTGGGCTCAGAAATTAAAATGATTAAACACTTAGATTTAAAAATTAATTTGGTTTAAAGAGTTAAACCAACCTTTGAGAATTTAACTCGAATTTCTATAATTCGAGATATTTTAAATTCAACATTCAAATTGAATTAGTTCAAAATTTATTTGGTTTGAATTAATTGAATTGGTGATTGAAGATGTGTAAGTTTGAGAATTTAAATGGGAAATTGGACTGGATTATGTTGGAATAATTTGAAATTTTAATATAAGTTGAACATGATTAAAATCAACTAGAATTTGATTTAAATTGGGAAAGGAATCAAGATTGATTCAACTTGAATTGGGGATCAATCAAGTCCAATGGAATTTGGAGTTATTTGAATTGGAATTGGGTAAATTTAAATGGAAAGTTAAATTGAATTGGCGGGGAAGCGAACAGTTGGCTCTTGGCTATTTTCAATATAAATTGTTTTCATATAAACTAATTTTTTCCTAAGCTATTAAATATATACAACTTTCTTTCTTAAACCCAAATTATTTTATACTTGTTTTACAAATTATTTTTGAAGCTATTTAAATATTTTTCAACTATTTTATAAACTAATTATTATTTTTCGACTATATCACAAATTTATTACTATTTTTCAACTATTTTGCTATTATCTGAAATTTTTGTAACTATTCAATTATATTCCAACTACTTTACAATTAGTTAACCATTTCATAGCTATTATGTATACTAATAATTATTATTTTTCAACTATTTATCTATTTTAAAATTTTCAAGCTATTTTCTAAACTGGTCGGAGCTCAAACTATTATTGATTTAAATACCCAACTGAGATAAGAATTGGAGTGATAATCCAAATGGGATTAAGGAAATTATAAATAAGTAAAGGGGAATGTAAGGAATGTGAATAGAAAGGAAATTGATATTGGAAAGAGTAATCAAATTTGAATATTTGATTTTGGGTAAACAAAGTTATATATCTTTGTTAAATATAAGATAAATCTCCCCTTGTTGAATTTTATTTTGGAGGAAAAGGGATTTTTGGAAGTGTTTGAAGTATAAAAGGAGTTTATACATGATTGAAAAGATCCAAAGTTTTTAAAATTTTATATATCTGAATATATATATAAAAAAAGATCTTATGAGGAATTTGGAAAAAGGGTTTTCGGAACCTTTGGATTTGGAAAGGCTTTTGATTTTTGGGTAAATCAATATTGAATTTGGAAAGCCTAGTTTGAGAATTATCGATTTGGGATAATCGATTTTGAGTAAAGGAGCTTTGTATGAGATCATATTAGGTGTATGATTTGAAGACACTTTATGTGTATAGTATAAAGTGTTTTGATGATGGCTCTAGGAAAAAGGGCGCTTCCTTGAAATGAACTTCTCAGGAGTGCCACCGGGTGGTGCTGCCTTGAATCCCAAGGGGGGATTCTAAATTTGATCCTGTGAGGAGTCCGGACAAAACTAGTTCCTGAGGATTATGAGTTGAGTATACCATAGCGTAAGTCGTGTGTGCCGCTGAGAGTCAACAGTCTGCGTTTGATTTTATATCGATAGACTGCGACACTATGGTATACCACATAGCGAAAGTCGTGTGTGCCGCTGAGAGCCAACAGTCTACGTTTGAGTTTATCTCGGTAGACTGCGACCTATGTAGGAGTGGAGAGGTTTCATTTCGATAGCGAAATCAGAGGCCGCGTAGAGCCTGCAGTTACATAGACTTTTGCTGTGACGGCAACGTAACCCTGGATGTAACTGTGATTTGTTGTGTGGGATCCATGGCGTAATCGAGAGGCTACGGAGAGCCTGCGGTTACATGGACTTTTACTGCGACGACAACGTAACCCTGGGGTGTAACTGTGACCATGGATGGAGGTGATGATTTTCAGAGCATTGTCACCAAAGATATTTCCTCTATTTTCAAAAACTGTTTTCTATATTTTCAATAAATTTATTTTTTAAGTATTTTCACTGGATGTTGAAAATGAGTCTACCAAGTACTTATAGATTTTCAGTCCTACACCTGATCAACGTATGACTGAATTTCTGTGAGAACACGGATGGACTGGTTGAGACATCGAGTCATAAGGAATATTTTTATAAAAGCTATTTTAGTAGTATGAGGTGGATTTTAAAAGCATTTCTAATTTTTTTTTAAAGTAGAAGTGTTGGAATTTGGGAAAATAAATGGGAATCCAAACTGGAATTATAAAATAAAACTGAACTCAGGAAAATTTAATAAAGTGATTTTTGTAAATTAAGTTGGAGGTAAGCTAATCAGCTAAATAAATTATTTGATAGAATGATAATAAAATTTAGCTCGGCTAAATAAAATGGATTGTGAGTTAATAATAGGGTGTGGGAAAATGAATTCGAATTATAAATAGAATTTGACTTGGATTTGATAATGAATTAAATAAGAAGAGATGGTTTGAATTACAAATAAAATTCTAGTGTGATTTGAATAATATTTAATGAAATTTGCAAGTAAATTGGATATAAGAGAAGTGTTGTCATATGAAATGAAAGTGAATAATAATAGAAATGGTTGGGTTGCAAACAAAACCCAGGTAAGTAGAAATAAACTAAGAATGGTTTTGTATAAATAAAATAAATTCGCAAATGAATTAAGAAATTGAAATATAAATGAGTTAAGTATGTGCTTAGATATTGTTTTGAAAAATTGAGAAGGTAAATTTAAAATTAAAATTTAAAATTGATGGGCTAACTGAATTTAATAGAAGTTGTTAAATGAGGATCAAATAGAAGTAAACTTAAGTTTGATGTTGGAATAAATTAAAGTAAATTAACTTAAGTTTAAAATTATGAAAGCTTGGCTTCGAATAAGAGTGGAAGCCCATTGAATAAAAACTTGGATTGAATTAAGTTGGGAAATGGTTATTAATTTATAAGTAGTGGATGTGTCAAGCTTAACAAATAGTTTTGAATGGAACAATTGCGGAAATGAAATTAAATGCAATGAATGGTTGGTAAATAAATTAAAAATGAAGTGGAATTAATTACAGGATGGGTTGAAGAGTAATTTGAAGTAGTTATAAACTAAATAAATACTCTATTAAGCGAATGTTGACGAATTGGTATAGAATAAATCATCGTATGGCGTAAATAAAAAGTAATTAAATGCTATGAGTTAATAGAGATAAGATAGAATTTATTCTGAATCAATTAAAGTGAATATGAGCTTGTTTGGATTAAAAATCAATGGAATGTAAGCAATTGAGTTGTAAGCCATTAAAACTGAATGGAATGACATATAATTTGGTTGAAAACAAATTGAATAAGCTTTAAAATTATATAAATCGCTTATGGTAAGCGTTTGGTGTTTCTTTCTTTTGAAATGCTTGTGTTGAGCCATTAATAGTAAGTGAAATGTTAATAGATTCTCCATATGTGGCACTTACATATTTAAATTGAGTAAGTACAGGTACCTGAAGGCCGTTTGGCTGGTTTGGATATGCTAATTGCTAAAATAAATAAGCCGCATGCTTAAAATGCTAAATAAGGTACGCCTACGCAATAAAATTAGGAAATATGAACTGTTTTTGCTTTTTCCGACCGGGTGGGTCGATGTATATATATTTATATCTCTTGTCAAATTGCAAAAGCTCCTCCGTACAAAGGGGACTCTGCCAAAAATTTTCGAAAATTTTGGGAGTTAGAAAATTTTTGAAAAAATTTTGGTTAACGACAAAACGATTTCAAATTGAAAATTAAAGTAAATTAGTAAATGAACTAGTATGAATCAGTTATACTTGAAAGATAAAATTTAATATTTAAACTTTAAAGCAAATTGAAATCATATGGAAAGTGGGTATGAAACTTATGTAGGAAAGTGTATACAATGATTTGGAAGGATTTCAATTGGATATTATTGCTAAGTAGGTATGCAGGTATTAAAAGAGGGAAAAGGAATTGGGTTTGATTCCAAAAGATAAATGTAAATTGCCCGACAAAAAGGTATGTATTTAAAATTCTGTATGAAATTGGATTGGGCTTTTGATGTAGCCACTTGGCTTTTGCTTCTTTTTGGAATTTGGGAGCCCGTAGAGGCCTTTTGTAGTAGTACCGAGCTAGCCGCGCAAAGGAGACGCTGGCAAAAATTTTCGGGAATTTAGAGAGTTAGAAAAATTTTTGAGAAAATTTTGATAATTCAAAATTTGGTTTTAATTTGAAATTTGAATGATTGAACAAAAGGGTATTGATTGAAACTATAGAAGGTTTTGGAAAGTTAGTTGATGTGATAAGGGGTTTTAATAAAGGATAGTTGGTAGGATGTTGATAAAACTGTTGGTCTTGGTGGAAGGGTAAACCGGTATTGGTTCATTCTTCCTAACTAGTAATTTCGGGGACAAAATTCTTTTAAGGAGGGGAGGGATGTGACAACCCGGAATTTCTAACTATGTAAATTGGAATAATTAATTGATTTTAAATATTTAAAAAGTTAATTTTAGCTTGAATTCAAGATATCAATATTTACTTGATAATTAAATCATTGAATTATATAGTATAAATATTGAATTTAATAATTGAAAATTGGGTAAATTGTTGAATCTGAAATTTCTACGCCTGTTTAAAAAATTTGAAGGCTTATAAAACTTATAATGATAATACTGGAGATAATAGAATGGTTGAAATTTAATTTAAAGGGGATTTGTTCAGTTTTGAAATTATATCGTTTAAATCGATATTTAAAAATAGCCTTCCGAGGCACAGTCTCGGAATTCGACGAAACCAGTTTCATTGGATCCGTAATAGTTAGTTATTATCGGATTTCAATATTCGTAGCAATCAGAGTTGTCGTTTGACCCTGGCAGCTCGAAACGCTTATAACTATTTTAATCGATTTAATTTTAAATTGATCGGTTCCTTCTATAACTCGTGTATATGAACGAATTAGCTTGCGAAACCTGTTCCATTGTGTTCGAAATGCGGGTAGAACCATATGAACGTCTGTCGGCATGTCTGATTTGGGGTTCGGGATTTCGCGTTATGCAACGAGAGAATATTTTCAATATTTTTAAATATTTAATTAACACTCGTATTCAAGAAGCTAACCCCAAATCCATATTTATCACCGCCCCTCTCACCTTCAACAGAGTCGAACCCAGATTTTTAAAAAAAATATACATAAATAAAATCGAAACCAGAAAGAAAATGGCCGAACGATCTCGTTCAAATCGCAAATCGCGCGCAGTGATCTTCCTTCCTTCCTCTTCACCTCGAATTCCCAATTCGATTTCAACCATGAGATGTGCTGATGCTTGAGATCTCCTCTTGTTCAGATCTAAAATCAGGGAACGTTCGAAGCGATGTCGCGAGCCTCCTTTCTGTCGAATCAAATGATTTCGTTCGAGATAATCAAAGAGAGGTATAACTGTGTTCAAATCTATGGCAAGCTCGAGGGGACGTACGCGCGTTCGAGGCGCGGCAGTGGCTGAAGTTCAGCGTCGATGGGGTCGCGTGGTGACCTTGGTCCTCTGTTTTTCTATAAGGTAGTTCCATCTATTTATTTATTTAATTACAGAAGATGTTTAAGGATGAAGATGAAAATATGTGAAATTTTAACCGTGGTTTCCTTTCTTTGAAAAAAAATGTCTGAGGCTATTTTAATATATGGTTTCATAGGAAACAGTTTTTTAAAATATATATATATATATATATATATGTATATGTATATGTATAAATTATTTTATAAGAGTTTGAAAATAAGAAGGGTTAAGATATACAATGGAGTTATATAAAGATTTAGTTTAAATCAAATTTTTAAGTTGAAATTTGAGGATTTTTGTTGAATAAAGCGTATACTGTTGGGTTGCTAAACATAAGTTATTAAAGGGCAATTATTATTTTAAAATTTTTAAATCAAATTATAAGTGAAAATTACATAAGTAAATAGTGATTAACTGTTTGGTCAATCCAAATATTAATAAACTGTATAAATGTTCATACAAGGTCAAAATTTAGAAGAAAGCAAACTGGATTGGAAATGGAATGCTAGTAATCAAAGGTGAGTAAACCTCACGCCTCTGAATTTTTATTTAAATTTAAATGGTTAAATTTAAATTATTGGTTGAATTGGATTAAAGTGCTATGTAGTACATACTGGAATGATTGATATTCTGTGATGAATATTTTGGTAATTGGACAGCTAAATGCGTGGTTTGCTTGAATATTTCGGTACCCTAAATTATCGAAATATATAATTGGGTTTTTGGAAGAAATATAAGGGTGGTTAAAATGGATGATTAATTAATACAGTTAATTAATGAGTTGGGTTGATTAATTTAGTGATTAAGGGTTTGAATTAATTAATGAAGATTTAGGTTAATTAATGAAGTGAAATTGATTTAGAATAATCATTGGGTGGTTTAATAAGTAATTGCTTAATGTAATTAATAAAATATAATTACTTTGTGTAATTGATCAAGATATCTATTAAGATAGTTAAATAAAGGAGAAATTAATATATTTAATGAAATAAATAAAAGGATAATTAATTTCAGGTTGAGATTCATCGAGAGTGATTAATGTTGTGGTTGAATTAAAGTAATTAATTTAGATTATGATAAATTAAAAATATAATTGGAAATCATTAATTTTAAAATCAATGACGTAATTAAAGGTTTATTAATTAAATGAATTAATTAGTAATGAGTGATTTATGGGAAGTTAATTAGTATAAGTAATTATGGATTGACATAATTAAAACAGTTAATTAATTTGTGAAGTAATTAAAGACTACCCATTGATTGGGTAAGAACAAATCAATATCGTGAAGTTAATTAAGGATAATTACTTGAATGAGATTGGAAGAAAATTAATCCAGGGTGATTAATTAAGATGAATAATGATGAGTTGACTAATTAATTGGTTTGGAATTAATTAATGTTAAATGAAGTAATCTAAGTGATAGATGTTTGAAATTCAATTTAAGATCAATTGAATTGGTTTGTACGTGGTTAAGCTTTGCTTATGGATGATTGAATGGTATTGGATGATTTGAATGAGTTGATATCTCTGATATGAAATGATGTGTATTTCATTTGAATAACTTGGGTTGGGATAACATGAGTTTCGAAGAGACCGGGTTCGGGTATTAGAAAATACCCGAAACCACTTCGAATTTTTACAAATTGATTTGTGAAATCAATACTATGAAATGATTTAAGTGAATTGGATTATTTTATATAAGTTTGGTACTTAGAAATTGACAGGGTGAATAAGTGTTGTTTATAGCTGATTGCGAATTTGTTAAATTAATATGTCACCCCGGGTTTATACAAGTTGATTGCTTTAGTATTCCATGTTAGTTGGGTTTACTCACGCCGTTTTCCAGCCTGACCCAGGTGTTACTTTGGTGTAATGCTCGGGTCAGACCGAGTATTATAGATTTCCAGGTAGGTACGTTCTGGAGCTCAGGAGGCGAGCTGGATGGCAGGAGCGTATAGAGTATTTCCGCTGTATTTATATTATTGTTAATCTGAGTGATGATAATTGTATGTATTCAGTGACTGGATATATATATGAAACTCTGATGTATATTAAATGTAATCGATAGATATAGTATTCTTTTGGAAATTATTATTATTTATTACTATATTTTATCCGCTGCGAATGTGAGATGTTTGGTGTTTCTGTTCTTCTTCTTCTTCTATCTCTTTCTTCTTTTTCATAACTATCTGGAATTTTCGGGATCGAAAATTTCGGGTCGTTACACAATGGATCTATGGTTAGAATCATGATGTAGAGATTTGTTCTGCTTCTCCATTTCTTCAACCGAACAGTAGTGAAATCATCAGCGTTCATGGTATCTGGCTCAAAAGAGTTCAAAGCAGGAAAACATGGTGGCGGGGCAGTGGTTATGAGCGACCGATCAGCGGAGAGGGAAGTTTTTCGGTTGGAGGAAGGGGAGGTCTCCATAGGGAAAGCGGACGACCAAGGAATGCTCAGGAGGATGAACAGAAAATCAAGGAGAAGGTGACCGAGGAAAAATCGCTTAGGGTTTCCAAACGCACAGGATAGTATACCTTTTTATTCTACTCCAAACCTACTCCAAACCTGCTGTAAAGAAATCAGGTTTTGACAAAGCAAACTTCAAAATATGAAAACACTTATAAAATGAAATTTGTTCTACTAAGCCTATGCTTTCCAGAAATATAAAGATCATCAAATTGGACTCATAGTTGGAAAGTTATGCTAAATTTACTTTCAGCTTAAATCTCATAAATTTTTGTAATAGGACAGAGATTCCCAACCATTTTCAAACACATTTTAGACTGAATAAAGTGCAAATCCTTCCAATGTAGTAAATGAAGATTTATAGCTTACTGAAAGTACTTTCATTTTCAAAAAGATTGAGCTCATTTGGAGTTATAGAAAACAAGTTATCGCTGTTTTAGTACAACACTTCTCCAAATGAAATTTCAGCTTTTAAATCAATTTAAAATTTGAAATTCCCAGACCGTTCTAACTCCAAACCACATTTTCTAAACAAGGTTTTTATGCTAAATCATTTATTACATGATCCTCTTTTCCGAAAAGTGAAGATATTCAAAATTATAATTAACTTCATGTAATCATCTTTTAAAGAAACAGTTCACTAATTGGAAACACTTTCATCACTTTACACAATCAACTTTTTCAAACAATTAACTTTGAAGATGCATTTTGAATGAGATAACTAATCTATTCCATTATAAAGATATAATTATCTATCCAAAATAAATTTTGGAGCTACATATTAATTTTTAAATAGTTCTCACAATTTAAAATGATTGTATCTCATGCCTTATTCATTTATTTTCCCTTGCACTTCTTAATATAGCATTTTATAATAAATAAATCATTCAAATTCATATTTCCTCTTATCATAAAATTAAATTTTCATCTCACTATCAACTCAAAACTAGATAAGGTTGATAATTAACTTAAACTTGTTTTTAAAAGAATTTTACAAATTCATACCAACAAAATTTTAATACTATCAAAATTTAAAGCAAAAGTTTGCTCACCAATCCATGCTAAAAGTCTAAAATTAGCATTTCTTCATTTCTTTAAGATCTAGTTTTATCCCTTTGCATTTACTATTACTCAAACAACCAAGTGTCAAAACAAATTTTCATAATCATCATTTATAACTTTGTACTAAAATATCCTTTCAATTGATATTTTAATCTTCTAACCAATGTATTTTCTTATCTTGAATACATTATTTTACCAACTAAAATAATATATGATATATATTTCTTTTCTTTTTCAATTACTACTACCTTTTTAATACTTCTCTCAAATTATTACATGTATACATATGTGTATATTTTTCTTCAAAGCGTTACTCTTTATAATACTTTTAAATGTTATTACTTAATTATCGTATCCGACTGCCTCATCATAGTGTTTAGGAAATCCCTATCAATAACGTTGATCAGACACATCAACTAGAATTCTTAGAGCACTTAATGAACAATTCAACACAAGAATCATTTTCTATATGATAAACATGCCTCTAATATAATTTTACAAAATGTTCTTTGTTTGTCTCAATAAACAAAATCCAATTATACTTATAAGTATATCTTCTAATAGAAAGATTTGCAATATAGATTGTTACTTTCACTCATCGTCATTTTTAAAAAAAGGCCTTTTAGGAATCTCAATTCTTACAAACAATCACCTTTACAATATATCCATAAAATTAACAAAACATTTAATATTCAATTTTTTAATTTCTTATAACAATTACTATTTTTTAAACATTTATGTAATGCCCAACCAAACAAACATTTAGTAAATGTGCTCAGCGAAAACAGTCCCCCCCCCCTTTCCGCTGCGCAACTTTGGTCACTAATAGATTAGGAAACACGATTTAAATCTAAGCCATCTGACGTCTAATTTCTACTATTTCATAAATATCACTTTTTAGAAAAAGTGACATTTAAAATCATATAATATTTTCAAAACTTATTATCTACCCCCAAGGACACAACAGATTAAAGGCATGATTAAGGATAACGACGATTGGAGACTATGTTAACACTTGAATTATACTTCGTGTACCGTAGTACATATTCTATTCTGTGCTTATCATATCTTGTTCTGAACTTAGCTCTGATACCAAGTGTGATGCCCCACCCCGAGACCCACACTAACAAAGAGTATTACTAGGTAATATTGTCTACTAATGCAGAGAATAGGGTTGCTTAGGAGCGACCATCCAAGAGTCATGCATTAAACAAGTATCAAGTATGTGGATTTAATGCTCTTTTTTTCCTTTTACCTCATGTGGATCGACATACTTAATTCTTGCCTAATACAATACTACGGTGGTAGGAGGATCAATCTAGAACAAAACATAATTATAAAAGTAACATGTATCACAGAACAATAAACACAGCTATGTACACAGATACAACTACAGTACAATACATAGTGTCACATAAAAGTAAGTGGTTATACAAACCACATATATATACACACAGGGTCACCAAAAGAATATAATACATCAGAGTACGCGAAATATACATCAAGTGATACACCAAAAAAACGCTAATACATGCACTACACACAAGAGGACACTAGGGTAGTCCATATATGGAAGCAAAGACAAGACGAGCATCAACTACAGGGACTAATCTGAAACAATTCGGTATGACCCGAGTACATAACATACATCGAGTCAGTCTAGCTTAAACAGTATTAGTGCATGATAAGATAGTGAATAAGTTCATATAGACAACGGTTCTCTAAAAGAGAAGGGGTCAACATGGTATGTAAGCAACTTGTGTATTTGAGATATAGTTCAACTTACACAATCAACATACATATAAATCTCATGTAATAAATAACAACATCTATTTCCATTAACACCAATTTCGCTTACTTATTAAGGTTAAGCGATAGAAAATCATAATACCAATAAACGCCAAGATGGAAATCACCAAAACCTCATATAGAACTCGTATAAGAGTTCAAAAGACCACAAATGTAATCACCTTGTATATAAAATCACCGTATAGCACTAAGACTATGTATAACACCAACGCCAAATAAAAGGTGAAAATATTTAAAAATCACCAAAATAAATAATAAAAATGGATCTGTATCAATGTTGCACGCTTTTTAACAAAAGGACTTAGCCTACCGAGTACTATAATCGACCCACCGGTCGAAATAAAGTCCCACCAGACATTTAATCGACCCACCAGTCGAATGTTTGACCCACTGGTCAATGTATGGCCTACCAACCTGTGCTGAAATCACCACCATCGAAATGTGTCACCAACTTCCATATAATAACCCAAAAAGTGGCAAAAGTGCATGCCATACCACACGTTCTCACTAATCGGTTTCCTATACATCAGTCAACTCCGTACTAGTGTAGCTTCAAGCGAACAAGTCCGAATTTAACCAGATTTAATACACATACACGTCCCTCAACACGCAGTTTATTAAATTGCTTAAATCTCTTCCTCGTTCTCCCGAAGAATTCAAAAACATGTCATTTTATATAGAAAATATACTTTGAGAAAATAGGGTTTGAAAACGAATTTCTAAAAATTATTTGAAACCATTTCTTTGAAAATTCCCACTATATCAGGGATAATATAATTTATATATTTTAAAGTGGCTTAGGAGTATGTTTTTTGTTTTTAGAAATCAATTAAAAAACATTTATTTTTAAATATAATTATATATGGAAACTTGCTTTGAAAATAGTTTACAAATCATGCGCGAAATCATCAGAGAACATGAAATCAACAGTCCAAAACTCAACACAAACACTGTCAATTCGCTTGGTGAATTGGTGTAAATATCGGCACTCCATTATGGAGTTGACTGCCTTTTGAAATCATTCCAAATGGCTTCATAAAAATGCAGGAAATAGCTTCAAAAATTCATGTGAAACTACTCGAAAATTTTTAGCTGGAGCAAAACATGCTCCGATTCAAAGTTCGACGGCAAATTTCTATAAGCTACAGAGATCGGAATGACCTGAAATTTGAAATACATATAGTTCAACAACAATAATATCAAATAGAAAACGTTGGACATAAACCAGATAAGAAACATAAGAGGTATAAGCTCTCAAAGTTGGACTCATATCCTGTTTTCACTGTAAACAGCTAGAGCAAAACATGCTCCAATTCAAAGTTCGACAACAAATTTATAAGCTACAGAGGTCGGAATGATATAAAATTTGACATGCATATATTATAAAAATAATATTATCAAAAAAAGGTTTGACACTAATTGGATAAGAAATGAGAGGGATGTAAGGTCACAAAGTTGGACTCATGGCCAGATTTCACTGTAAACAGCTGGAGCAAAATATGCTCCAATTCAAAGTTCGACAGCAAATTTATATAAGCTACAGAGGTAGGAATGACCTGAAATTTGACGCTCATATATTAAAACAACGATAGTATCAACTAAAATTTTTGCACAAATGGGATAAGAAACGAGAGAGATATAAGGTCACAAAATTGGACTCATAGCCAGATTCCACTGTAAACAGCTAGAGCAAAACATGCTCCGATTCAAAGTTCTTGGCAAGTTTTCAATAGTTACAAAGGTTTAAGAGCATTGAAATTTTACATGCATAGAGTTCAACAACTATAATTTCAATAAAAAAAGAATAAACACAATCCGATAAGAAACAGGAGAGATATAAGGTTACAATGTTGGACTCACAACTAGATTTCGCTATAAACAGCTCGAGCAAAACATGCTCCGATTCAAAGTTAGACAGTAATATGATAAAGTTATCGTGTGCATTCAAATAGCTTGAAACTTATTGTAAACAATAAAAAGCCAAGATTTATCAGCATGCACAACATATTTGAGCTAGAAGTGTGAGGTTAACTCACCTTAACATCCTCAAAGTCTGTATGCATCAACACACAAACACTCACTGAAAAATATGCATTTTTGTCATCAGTACAACATGGGTTCGGCATAGTAGAGCTAAGTATTTTCCTATGAAATTTTCGCAGAAGGTGTATTCATAAGTTGTGAACAATTATCCAAACCTCATATTTTTATGATTTTACTACAGTTAGTTATGAGTTTTCTATTGACCTTTGTTTTCAGCCAAGATCTAACCCAAAAACTAATAGAGAAAAGAGGACCTTTGACCCAACAAAACTAAACCAAATGTCAAGAAATTAGGAAAAGAGGTACTTGAATATATCAGCAACAACATATCCAAATTTGAGAATTTTTGGAAATTTATTTGACTTGTTTTGATTTTTAGAACAGCTTATGTGTAGCAACCCGCAGTTCCGTACCCTTTGAGTTGATATTAAAACACTCCCGTTCAACCTAAATTATACGAAAAAGCGAATAACTAGGGTAAAGAAGAAGAAAGAGATAGAAGAAAAATAGAAACAACAACATAGAATCTCACAATCGTAGCGGAACAAAATATAATATATAATAACACATTTTATACAAAAGAGTATGCAACAACTTATACACTTACAATCATCAGAGTACAACAACCAATACATCAAGCCGGACATTTATATAACTTGTCCTTACACAGCAGAATATAAGTCAAGTACGAAAATACGTCTGAAAACTCCTCCAGCTAGTCTCCTAAGCTCCACAGCATTCTAACATGTATCTGTAATACTCGGTCTGACCCGAGCATTATAATAAATAACACCCGAGTCAGTCTAGAAAACCAGCATGAGAACACTCAATTTGAATTATCAGCCTTTTCAAAATCCTTTGAAAACAAAGGTATCTCGTAAGACCATGTCACAATAAACACGACGGGTTTTTACCATGCGATAACCAAACCATTTATATCAAAACCATTTGATATTATAATAGTGTCTATAGAAAGTAAATAGAAAATAGCTGAAATGCTTGCATCTCACATTCTAACATAGTTAGGCACAATCAAAACCATACGACGCTTATTGGAGAATGGATTACATTGAATGACTGGGCCACTAGGGTAAACGCCCGCCACAGTACACCTCTAGAATGACGTATCGAGGACCACGTTGGGATCCCCTGCTACACAAGACCGGCTTACCCTTGACCTAGATAGACCGAATATGTTATCGCCCCGGGTGTTCCCATCCTTACCACCGAGCGCTCCTTCCATGCAAAACCATATCCATAATAAATAGGTTTTCCAAGGACATCTAGAAAGGTGATAACATGCCCTACTTGGGTGCGACCCACTTAACCTTGCTTCATCTTTCCTATTTTAGTCATTCTCGATTGATGAGGTTCGAGGCTAAGCGTCACCTTTTTAAGAACAATTTTACCTAGAATGCTCATCGTCCTCCAATGACGATGTTCTGATAGCATTCGTCCATACAAGTTGTCATGGGTCTGGATAAACTGAATCACTGTCTTCATTATCTTCACGGTATTCATTCGTAACATTCAAACCGGATCGAAGTGGCTTCGGATAATTAAATCTGTTCCAGGTCTCTTCGAAATGATTAACAAAATTGGCCAATATTTATAGTCGGTAATTTAACTATCAAATTAACAAAATTGGCCAATATTACTAGTCTTATTTTTCAAAATCCTTTCAACATTAACTTTTCAGAGAATTTTTCCGTAACTTATAACCAAAATCTCCAGAATCCAAATAAATTTCCTCTCCTCAAATCATATCCTTTTATAAGCCCCTTTTTCGATTCTCAAGAGAATTTATAAAATAAAAATTTCAATCACTTCAAACTATATATATATATATACAATAAATATTTAAAGGATAAATAATTTATTTTTAAAAATATGTCTAACTAATTATTAAAATATCGAAAAACACTTTTATAACATTAATAGCTCATTTTTAAATAGCATATAAATTTTCACAATTGAGTTTAAAAGTTAGAAATTTCTAAAATAAATAAAAATTATTTGAAAATCTACTTACCGAACTAGATTAAAATTTCATAGTTTAAATAATAAAAAATTTCCTTTCAAAAACAACTTACTTATTGAAATTAATTTTTTTTTTCAAATCTCGATAACCAATTTTAATTTATAACTTCCTCTCTATTTCACAACACATCGATTCATTGTCGATTCCCTAACCATTTTATTTTAAAAATAGTATCTACTATTATTGCTCCACGTTTTTATATTCTAATATAAATTCACCCTATGAATTTATATTTTCAATTATCGTCTGATATCGAATTCCTTTATTTATAAACATTGCTTATAAATTTTAGAACCCATTTGGTTTCACCTATTTATGAAACAAATCTTATTTTTAAAATTCCATTATATAAATTCTTTCTTATAATTCCCATTTATGCTTCCAATCTATTCTAAATGTTGACTTTAATTCCTTTTTATACTTCTAGAATATCACTTATAAATTCTTTTATACAATTCATTTTTTTAAATCTCCATTTACTAATTCACAATAATTAAGTATAACCAACTCAAATATATTTTTTTTCACTAAATCGATTTCTTTAAAATAACTCCAATTCCAGTATATATTTTTATTTCAAATTCCTTTAATTCCATAAATTTTAAAAATAAATTTATAGTTTATAAATTATCAAAATTTAGGCCAAAGCTACAATAACATCCAATAGTCCCAATCACTATAATAATCTATAATAGATTATTCTACACAAATCATATATCACTATATATGAAAAATAAACAATAAATTTAAGTAATCCCGTTAGATACCTCCAACCATTTCTCTGCATCCATAGATGTTATTACAGCATAAAATAAATACCAATCCCACTTTGAGGGCGATATCACGGTAAATAGGATCATCCGCTATTATGCGGGGCATATAAGGTCTCATCCACTATAATGTGCGGGAATATCACTCCAATACTAATATATATACTACTATATATGTATAGTCATCCAACAAATAAATTATAAACTTATCAATCAATCAAGCATCCAATAATTCAAATTTAAATATGGTAATCTAAATGAGTGAGAAATTCTCACCTTGATTTTTTTTTGAAATTTCTGATCGTTCCACATTAATTCCAGCTCATATATTTCTCATCCACGAATCCAACTCATCTTGTTTTATTTATTTGGACCTCGTATACATTTTATATGGATTAACGAACTTAAAATAAATTAATTGATGATTACTTAAATTAAAAAAATGTTTTTAAATTCATATACCTCACCGCCACTTTCTTTCTCGCTCCTCCACCCTCCACCGAGAGACCACACAACCGTTGCCGTCCCCCCTTGTTCGAGCTAAACCCAATCATGCCCTCGACATCTAATCCAGAGCCGCTGCCTCCAACCATGTCGAACCCTAGCTTCCTCGTAAGTGCATGCGCCCGCGCTATCGACTTCGGCAACCCCCTCGCGACACTGTCAAACCCCAATCTTCGAACGCCCCATCGCCCATCGACCCTGCCTCCTTCACTCGCGCGCTTCCCCTACCCTTCGTGTGCCTGCGCGCGATCCCTCTATCATCATCGCAATTTCGAACTTCTCTTCATTTTTATTCATTAATTCGAATCGGTTCTGAATCATTTCAGTTGAGGAGGAGAGTTTCAATTATCGTTTTGAATTTCAGTATTTTTTTAACGAACAAATTCGTTTCGTTATCGTCTTCTTCTTTTTTTGATTTGAAGCTACATGCTCGTCATTTTAAAAAGAAGAGGTAAGGGACAAGATACGTTAGTGGCATGTAGGAGAGGAAAAGGGTATAGTGACTTGAGGTGATCGGGAAAAATAATTGATGTTAAAGAATTAGTCAAGTCAAAGAATATATAATTGTTATTTAAATTTAAATCGTCCCGAAACCGTAACTTAAAATTTAGACCTCCTATCAAGGCATGCCATTAGGCGTGCCATTAGGCGTTTATAATGTTACACCCCTATTCCGAACGCAATGGAAAAGGTTTCGAGGCCTAACTCGATAGTATCGGGAAGATAGCTTTTGGACCCCAATTATTATATTGAATTTTCAATATAAAATTTCATTGGGCTTCTATACCGTACTGCTAAATGATAATTCCAAATGTTATGGAAATTAAAATTCGATAATAATACATTATTACAAATCTAATGGAAGTGGTTTCGTCGAATTTCAAGACCGTGCCTCGGTTAGCTATTTTTTGAATGTCAATTTGAACAAACCATTTTTTTAAATTGAACAAATCATATTTAAATTCAATTTTAAAAAAATTATTATCTCCATTATTTTAATATAAATTTTACAAGCTTTTAAATTATTTTTATCAGGCTTAAACTCAAGATACAAAAATTACCCAATATTCAATTATAAAATTCAATAATTAAATTATTTAGTAAATCTCTATATCTAAATCCTGAATTTATTTTATAAATAAAAAACCAAATTTTCCATATTAAAAATCAATCTATAACTCAAATTCAATATTTAAAACCATTTAAATATTCCAAGTCAAACTTCGAGAAATCTGGGTCGTTACACTATGGTTTTGTGAAATTTTGGAGAAAAATGGAGCTTTCTCTATGATTTGGTTTGGAAAGAGGATGGGGATGATTTGTATTTGCTGGCTTGAGAGAGAAGGAAATGAGATGAACATCTCTTCATTTGTTTAAGTTTTAATGGGCTTAGGGTATTTGTAACGACCCATAATTTCGCTACTTCAAAAATGAGAGATTTTGTTTATTTTAAATTTAAAAGGGTTTAAAAGTTAAATAAATAAGTTATATATAATAAATAATAGTAGATAATTTATAGTTAATAATTCTAAAAGTATAAATTTGGATTTTAAAGCAAATCAGCAAAAGTAAAGTTTTGTTAAAAAAATAAATAAATGCTTAAATAAATAGGTTTAAATATTTATTTGAAAAGTTAAATCTTATTTAAAATACCTAATAAAGATAATAAAAGTAAAATAAAAGATTTAAAAGTATATTAATAATCGTTTTACAAAAATAACTAAAATTTATCGCATTTTTCAATTTCACATATACTGTAAAAATGGAGATTTTGATATTATTTAAATATAATTTTAAAATACGAATAGACATTTTTTAATTTATTTAAAGAAGTAAAATGTTTATTTTTAAGTTTTTTTTACTTGAATATATAGTTTAACAAAAACGTTAAATTTTAACTGTAAAATATGTCAACAAACACAGTTTTCAACCAAAACAAGTTGTCGCAACAATGTTGCACCTTTATTTTCTTATATATGAACATATATTCAAATAGTATAAGTATTAATTAATTCACTAATCAAGTTTTATTTTACTAAACATGATTAGAAAACAATTATTAAAAGTAAACACAAAAGGACAAAACATGTAACATCAAATCTAACCAAATCTTTACTTTTCTTTACTTAAACATTAAGTGATTAAGACATAAAGTAGTTATGTAATAAGGTGATGGTAAATGTTGAAAAAGTAAGGATATTTTGGTAATTTTGTAAAGGGTTAGTTTTGTAAATTCACCACTCCTTATTTTTCTATAAATACCCATCCATTCTTCTCATTTTCTTCACACTTCTCATTCTTCTTTTTCTACATTTTTGAACTTCCTTTTCCTCACTAATGACTTCTCCTCTTTAAAAGAGGTAGTGCATAAGCACCAATCCCCTAATTACTCTCTAACCACTTCTTAATTTACTTCTACTTCTTTTCTTCTTAAAAATGGCATTAGGCCGTGAGTTTGGGAGTTGATAGGGGGAGGACTATGGCCAAGAGAAAAAAGGGATGTAGGGTTGTCGAGCGCTTGGAAAAGGTGGAAGCGTGTTTAGGTGGTGGTTTAGTGAAGCGTTGAATTAAATGAATGTTGGTAGGAAGTTAAACGTTTTAGTCAAAGCGGAGAAAATTCTCACCGCTTTCAAAAGATCATATTTTGATATTGTGATAATAATCATCTTATAACATATGCAAGTATGCACCCTTTAAATTGTTGTTATAGATTTTCGGATATGTTTATGTTATGTTTAATAGTTGCAGGTGTTTATGGTTGTGATTATTTATCATATTAGCTTATGTATGTACCATATGTTAGTGATAAATGTTAACTTGATTATTCCCATTTTGATTAAGAATCTCCTACATTAAGTAAGACCCAATTTTGGTGATATGATATACTATAGAAAAATAAGTCTCTAGAATTGAAATTAAAGTGGAAATAAAAGAGAATGTAAAATTAGAAGTGAAATTGGATTTTGAAATGGAAAGTTAAATTGAAATTGATATGAATAGTGAAATTTAAACTGAAATCGATTTTGAGAATTGAAAGTGAGATCAAGGTTGAAATTTAAGTTTAAATTGAAATTAAATTTGAAATCTAAGTTTTAATTTATTTTAGTTTAAAGTTTGAATTGAAATTGGAATTTAAAATTTAATATGAAAATAATAGAAAAAATAATATTCAATATGTTAATAGAAAATACATTTTAGAAACCTTAAATAGCAAGAATATTAATTTAAATGATTTATGAGGTTTTATAAGTAATCAAATTTAATTTGAATAAATTATTCCAAGTATTGAAAAATAAGTCAGAACGAGGCGCGTCGCGTAACGTAGTTCGTGATTTCGCCCCGAAAAGTTCAAATGAGTGCAGAGTGGAATATAGCTCGAAATTCATCGAGATAGAAAAATTCCGGTCTATTTAATCCATATCTTCTAAACAAAGAAAGAAAATCAAAATTTCGTTAAGTAGATTTTGAATTAAGTCCAAATCAATTTTCTTGAAAAATCGCGTTACTGCAGTTAAGTGACCATAACGGGAAATCCTTTTTAATGAACGTTTTTAATTATAGAAAAATATGGAATAAATTTGATAAATCTATTTAAATAGTTTAAAAGAGATTGAATTGGAAAATATGAATTTTCAAATATTAAAAAGTTGTTTAAATCAAATAATCTTTTAAAGCACTTTCCGCAGCACTTTTCTACTGCCGTTTCTACGACTTTTAGAAAAAGAAGGTTTATACTGAATGATTCTTCCTATAATCAATTATGAATGTCTTTAAATGGAAAATTAAGCGTTTAAAAGATAATTTGGAATCTTTATAATTGATTCCAAAATAAAGTTGATAACTGAATATGCGGAAACGACTAGTACATTTGCCCCCCCCTCCCCCGTGAGATCTGGGATAACTAAGGTTAGGGATGGAGAAACCAGTGCCCTGAGCTTACCTGGCCTATGTTTTCTTTTCATAGGCGAGGGGTGGAATAGATCGAAAAGAAAGCCCAATGCTCTAAAAAGGTTTTATTAAGTTTTCCAAAATAAAAGAAGATTAGTATTATCCAAAGAAAAAGAATAAACCAACTTAAAATTTCTCTAAGACAAAAGAAATAGATTTTGAAATCATTCGAAAATAATTAAAGTGAAAAGAGACTTAATAAATCATGTATACTCATATTCACTTTTTTATCGATAATTGGATTTCGAAGGAACCGGGGTCGTATTTGGTTGATTCCTATCCGAGAAACCACTTCGAACTAGTTTACATGTTCGAAAAATGAAGATATTTGATGATGGGGATATTGAGATGAATAATAACGAGGGTTTACTTGTTGATTAATGGGGGACAAACTCCCGGTTCACTATATTGTAGCAGCGGTCTATTTGTTATGGAAAATCTCAAAACCTCAAGGAATTCTTGCCTAGTAATGGCCAAGGAAAGTACCTTCGGTTTCGTTTAGTTCCAGAACGAACTTGTATGGATGAATATCTGACCTTGCATTCTAAATCACAATGAGTGATCTCTATAAACGTATATCTGTTTGGTGGTAGAGAAGACACCTTCTCTTAGCTTAACACCCTTTCCTGAGACGTATGAGCTTAGGAGTTATAAATTTTAGAAATCAGTCATGTGAATATGGAATGACAATGTGGCATTCAAATTGAAGAAGATGTGCTATGTGAAAAGATAATCGTAGGCTCATGCCTCATTAACCAAAAATGACTGAAACAGGGTTAGATGCAGCAAGGCTAAGTAGGTCGTTCCCAATTAGGGTATGATCACTCCCTTCTAGATATATTTCTTCCCGCTATGACGTTCAAGATGTAAATTAATGTGGTTTGTTTGCTAGAGCGCGCTCGGTTAAAGGTCGGTAACGACTGAGGATGACATATTCGGTACTATCTAGTTAAGAGGTAGACCGATCTTGTGTTGGTAGAGGAGCTTTGTGATGGTTCATTGGGACATCTATCTAGAGGTGTACCCATCGATAGGTGTCCTTTCACCTGGTTATTTATATGGAAATCCATTCTTCAATAAGAACCAACGGTTTTGTTTGTAGAGCCTGATATGCTGGAATTTAATAATGGTAATAATTTTGGCTAAGATTAATAAGTTTATTTGCAAATGTTCTCAAAGAATGTCATTAGAAATAATATTAAATGTTTGATATATAAAAATGTTTTAGTTATCGTAAGGTAAAAACTCATCTGTGTTTATGTGCGGGCTTGGTCTTATGAGTACTCTTTCTTTTTAAAGGATTTTATTCAAATGTTGATATATGACACTGTCATTTATTATTGAGTTTTTTCACGCTGGTTTATCAAGCCTGATCCGTGTATTTTCAATACTAGGGTCAGATCCGAGTAGTTTCAGGTTTAGTCAAAGAAGGTTGAAGTTTCCAAAGGAGAGCTGGAGATATTCATCTACGTATGGACGTATTCTATTATCCGATTTGCGTTTGGTTTTGTTTAATGTTTGTCAGCAATTGTAAGGACAGATGTTTATAACTATTCACGCTGAATTTAGATTAGACTCTGATATATGTTTTTAATTTTTTTTCTGCTGTAGAGATATTTGTTCAATATTATATATTATTCCATTCGTGTGAGATTTTTCTCTGTCGATTTTTTTATTACCCTTAATAATCCATCTTTTCATGCAATTTGAGTTAGACATGTGTGATTTATTGTCGGTGCAAAGGGTACGAAAAAGCGGGTTGTTACAGTATTGGTTAATACCCATTAAGAAGTGTTGTTAAAATCTACTTATTACAATGTGTTGCCAACTACAACTTTCAATCATAAAACACTTTATTTTGATATTGAAACCAACTTCTTCATTTTATAAATTTAACCATTATATTTAGAACAAGATCTATATTATAAAATATCTATTTTATAAATTAAAACCTTTTTAAATCTAATAAAATAGAATTTCACAATTAAATTTTGTTGTTGATATTAACGTTATAAAATACACCATTTATGTCAAAATATCATATTTTAAAATGAAAGTTTTTCTCCACTGTTTTAATAGTATAAATCATTAAATTGAGAAATCACATTCCAAATAATGAAGTTATCTCCATTAGAATCTAATTATTCGACAAAAACCATTGTCCTAGTGGTTAAGTAATTCGACTTTGGTGCGAGAGGTCACAAGTTCGAAACTTGTGTGGCGTGATTTGAACGTTTATTAACACGTGATTTGTGGTTTGATGTCCCAGTGACATGTTGTATCTAAGTGCCACTTCAACAAAAAAAATCTATTTTTCATTTCCTTTAAAATAGCTTTTATATAACTAAATATAGAGTTAAATAATATAAAAGACAATTTATCAAACTTCCAATTTTATTATATTCCAAATCCATTTAAATTTTGAGATACGATAAATTATAAATTTCCCAATTTATTCAATTAACTAATTAAAACATAATTCATCTATAGATTACAAATTTAGGTAACCTCAACCATGATTGTTATAGACTGTCCCCTTATAAATATTACGTCTTCGCAATTTCCTAGAGAAGAGCTGTATTCAACACAATTTATTTCATCTAGCAAAGGAAAATAGAAAAGCTTGAGTTAAAGTTCTCGCCCTCAAAATTAGAATATAGAAAGCCAAGATAAGATTGATCGGTAAGTTCTCTGGTTTCCCAAGTATAATCATTGGGATTTACGGACCATTAAATTTTCACGAGCGGAACATCCTTGTTTCGAAGGCGTTTAAACTTCGAAACAAGTATACGAAAAGGATTTTGCACAATAAATAAATTTGGTGAGATCTCAAGCTCTTGCAAAATGTAAGAGTCATCAGTAGAACCTGAATCTCAAAGACATTTAAGGAGTTGAGATTCATTAAATACATCGTGAATACCAGAAAACTAAACAGGAGGTGATTCACGATGAGTAACTAGGCCAACACGTTCAGTAGTTGGGAATGGTTCTATATCAAGGAGCCAACTTCCCTGGACCGACTGAGATACATTACCTCTTTCAATGGAAAAACTCGAAGGAACACAAGTGTAACGTCCCGCCTTTTCGCACGCTTTAAATTGACACACGTGCCAATTCAAACCATACGGAAGGGAGGATTGTTATGAGGTAAATAAGAAAAAAACAGGGAAAGAAAAACAAAATAGAATCTCACAGCGGAAGGATAAAATATAATAATAAATGTATAGTTCATAAACTGTTTATAAACATTTGATTCTTCTTTATACAATAAATATCAGAGTTCACATACCAGTCATGTGACGCCCCACTCCGAGAGCCTCGTTAACAAAGAGTATTACATAGATAATACTGTCGGCTAACGCGGACAATAGAGTATAATGGAAGCGACCATGTGTAATCTTACCTTAACTATTCACTAAATACGTCGAAAAGTAGAAACACATTAAAATTCGACCTATTCAATAAATATTTAAAGCAAAACTACAATGGCTAAAGGATCTATCAGAAGAAAATATAACAACTCAAATGTAATATACATCACAAAACAGTCGATCATAATATACACATACACAGATACACAACAGAGTATACAAAATAATACATGTCAAGTGGTACAGGAGACCACAATATACAGACGAGACGAAAGAGTATAAATCAGAGTTACAACAGATAAGGACTACAAAAGTCGCTATAACAAAAAGAAGCTAGCGAATAGTCCATGAGGTAGCAAAATAGGCTAAGTCCAAAAGCACCTAACCTGAAATATCTCGGTCTGACCCGAGTATAAAATGCACGGGTCAGTCTAGATAACAAAGCAGTTAGGTAAACTGAACAATAATAAACCTGCAAGGTCATACAATATAATAAATATCTCTAGGGGAGATAACACAATCATCAACAAGAGATGAATCATATAGAACAAGCCTCATATCATTGGCAACATATAGAAACAAAGGATACAATTATCCCAAAACAAGCCAGAAGGCAATAACAAATACCCATAAGGTATACAAGTTCCACAAGGTAATCGCTATACTCCATGCGGCTCAAAAAGACCAACTCCGAAGGGCAATACCAAGGGAATATACATATCAATGAAACATCATAAAATTTGCTCGAGCTCAGTACTGTACAAACAAGGATCCATGAGCCCGAAGACTCCAAACCCAAGTATCACCCATGCGGCACATAAGGCCATCATCAGAGCGAAACTATATAGGGCAACAAACCCGAAGGCACACACCCGAAGGCACACACCCGAAGGCAACATACCCGAAGGCAACAAACCTAGGGAAATAGTCCGAAGACACTATCCCAGAGGCAACAAACCGTAGTGGTGAAGGTCGAAGACCCAGTACTAGACACCACTAACTGGCGGAATGTGTCACAACTCTCGAAAAGGAATCCGAAAAGTGTTAACGTATGTCCCATAACCACTCGTTCGCACTAAACGGTTTACTATCCGTCAGTCCCTTTCACACTCAAAGCAGTACAAAGTTTACCTCATATCATCGATAAACCAAACCCGAAGGTCAAAACAATCAATCGAATAGGTCGAGGATTAATCGGAAAGATAAACGCACAGATTCATGGTCCGTGTTTTGCCCAACCATTTAATCACCCTTCCACTTCGTTCGAAGTGCGAAAGTGTGTGTTTTAAATAGAATTTATAAATTAGAGAAACGAACTTTTAAATGCGATTCGAGAGATTATTTTATAAAAACCCGTGGATTAAAATTAAAAGGAACCATCAAAGTCAAAACAATTGATAATCATACATGGGATCATCATGAATCGATTCAAATTGAAAATTCAATCCCAAAGGCAAAGTGGGCTGAAACAGCAGGTTCAGTCGACTGAACAGAGTTTTCAGTCGACTGACCCTATACCTGGAAATTTTCCAGGTTTAGGAAACTTTCTGTTTCCAAGTTCAGTCGACTGAACAGAGTTTTCAGTCGACTGAATCATGCCTGGAAACTTTCGGGTTACAGGTTCAGTCGACTGAACAGAGTTTTCAGTCGACTGAATCATGCCTGGAAACTTTCGGGTTCCAGGTTCAGTCGACTGAACAGAGTTTTCAGTCGACTGAATCACGCCTGGGCTGTTTTTCAGCCTTATTCAAATGAAGAGCAAACTCTTCCAAAATGCAATCGGACGAACATTGGCTCTAAGGGCTTATGCCAATCGACAACCCGGCCCTATATGTTCCTCGATGCATCACCAAAACATGATCAAAACATCAAAGTTAGGATTTCAAAGATTTGAACCCAAAACACTAAAAATTGGAATATTCCCCAATTCAACCCAAACCAAATGCAAGTGCATATGAACAAGGTGTTAGGAATTCATACCCAACATCAATGAAATCAAGAGAAGTAGATGTGAGTTCAAAACTCACCTTTGTACACAAAACAAAGAAGATGAAGAAGCACAATTGCAAGGAATCAACCAACTACACTCCACTTCAACACTACAAGCTTCAATCTAGAATCAAAGCAAGTATTTCCTAAGTTAGGGTTAGGAAATTACTGAAATTGAAGAGGAGTAAAGATGGAGAAGGTGGAGATGAACTTACCAATGGATTCTCTTTGATTTTGGAGCAAGAATCAAGTTACAAAGGAGAAACTAGGGCTTGCTAATTTCTATTTCTCTTTCCTTTCCCCCATTTCAGTTTTTAGCTTAAGAAATAAAATAAAATGAAGAGAGATGAGGGGAAGGGCTGAAGTAGAAGGTTAAGTGAGTTAGCTAGCCAATGGGCTGAACCCAAACTCAAGCCCAAGTAGAAAAAGGGTCAAATTTCAACTTACTCCAAATATATCAAAGATTATACTCAAAAAGATCGCAAACGCCCTTTTGGAACCAATGGAGGTAGTTTCGAGTTCCAATTCGGCCATTTGCAGAAAGTAACATTTCGGACCCCAAAATCCGAATAACGACGCTATATTTAAATCAAACATTTAAATATAAAATCGTTAAATATGCGGGTTGTTACAAGTCATAATCAATGCAGCGAAACTAAATAGTGTAGTGGAATATAATTAATAATAATAGTAGAAATCTCCGTCTTCTTCCTCCAGAAATAAAGTCTTCAAATCCTGAAACGCTCGGACTGACCCGAGCGAATTGAAAAGACAAAACACTCGAGTCGGAACTAAAAGATCTTATGTAAGTTAAATTAACAAAAATAAATACGACTGCAGTAACTCAAAAGATGCTCGGGATTTGCATCTCTTAAGGATCCGTTAAACTATTTACTATGTAGTATATCTCGCTATTACAATAGTGTCTAATTGTAAAATAAACTTACTTTTAAATAGCGTTAAGGCTTTACATTTTCCACCTTAACACATTTATATATTCCCATAGTCTATACAGTACCGTAATCTCTCCGTACTGGGCGTCGTCAGAGGGCACTCCATAGGTATGGTACAAAACCAAAATCGTATAAGGCGCGCTAGGGTAGGTGACATGGCACAACTAGGAAATGCCAGGGTAGATATACCAATTACGCTTCCGCGTCGGTGGTAACGCATATCCGCAGCTACCGCCCACCTCGAGCCACACCCCCAAATCAAAGAAATCAAAAGTGGGCCACCGAATCAATCCAAAAGTCAAAGTATAATATCGAAGGGATGTGTCCGATCAAAGGTGCTACCTTATTAACCCGTCAATCGCTCCTGTTTTAGCCACCTTATGCCAACTCACGGGAGTTGGGTCCACGTATTTATCTTACAGGAAATGCCGCCACAATCTACTTCATTCTGGAATCTCCACCGCGTACACGGTTGTTAAAGTGGTTTTCGGAGTTGGCAGAGAGTATGACAACTTCCGATCACGGTCTCTTCAACAACCAAACGTTATTATAACACCGTGGTCATTTAAAAATAATTATACTTTCAAAACCAGGATATAATTATCCATTTCAAAACCCATAAATACGATATCATTTCCTTTTAAAACCCAAATAAATATGATATCATTTTATTTCAAATATATTTCTTTTCCAAAATCATGCCACTTTTAATATTTATAATACCTTGACACCAAATATTTGAAATTTAACTTTCAACATAATACTTCGAAATCCATAGTTTTAAAACCATAACTTTCAAAACTTAAATGGTTTGGATATTCAACAGTATATAAAATAAAATAGTTGAATTTAAAATTTCTTTAGAAGTAAATAATTTCCACGCCTTCATAATTTTTATTCATTTTAAATTCAGTCTATCCCATAACTTTTAGATTCACTTTCCGTTTGAATAAAACACTTCGATTTCAATATTTCAAACTATGAGTATTTAACGAATTTCAAAACTAAGGTTGGGAATTTCTATTCAACAATTCATTTTCCTATTATTTGGTTTTGAAAGGTTTACATGATAAATCCCTAACCATTTAAAATAAAACTCAATTTATTAACACTAAATATTTCCTTCCATTTATTTGTACTAGAATTATTCATTAAATCCAGTTATAAATATCATTCCTTTAAACTTCCAATTTTAATAAGTTAACATCAACTTATGGAGTTAAATTTTTAAATAAGCTCAATTCCAATTAATTTCCAATTTATCTTTCAATCTTAATTAATTTGAATCATTTAAAACTCTCTCTATATATATATACAAGATCTTAAACCTGTACTTAATCATATAATACAAATTATCAAATTCCATTTTTCAACTTATTCGTTTTTATTTAACAGATTTATGCATAGCTTAAATTCAACAATTTAACTGTATATGTATATATAAAATATATTTATATCATATCCAAATTTAATATTTATTAAACCGTATCATGTCCAAACCATAAAAATCATTTCAGGAATAATTTTATATATACACGCGGTGCCTGTATATAATTTTCTATCCTATGGTCAAGTGATACAGATATTTGTCATTTCTATCTGCAATTTAAAAATAAAAAAAAGCGGTTGTATATCATTTCAAACCGCAATCCCGAATGAAATGAAATGCATGATAACTTGCAGTTTATGTAAATAAACATCCATACATCCAAATATCAATCATCAACCATTTATTTCAAATCATCATCCAATTTAAACAACATCAATATAGAGTATATAAAATATAACAGGTAATAAATAACAGGTATTAACTAACAGTTTATATTCAATAATAAATTTAATAACTATTTAACTAGCAGTTTATATGCAAATAAATAAATTTTTAACTGTAAATCTATATGCAATAATAAAATTAATTAACAGTTAAATTAAATAAATGCGATTTAACTAAGATGATGAATAAAATATGAAAAAATGTCATAAATAAATTTCTACTCATATCTTTAAATCAATTTAACAAAGATAAGAAAACTTTGAAGTTGTGAGTGGGTTAAAAAACTCACCTTTTGGATTTAAATTGAATTTAAATCCAATTTAAACCCAAAAATTTGACGGTCTCCAAATTCGTTCAAACCAACGTAGTTGAGTCCGGAATTTCAATACGATCCTAAAAAAAGAAACCGCACGTAAAACGGATATCGTATGCAAGAGTTATGATGATAAATGCGATTGAAATAAAAAAATGAAAATGGAACACATTTACTCACTTCAAATTGATAGCCACGTCACTCCCTCTTCAAACGCACGCCTCCTGCAGTACAGGCAACCGAGAGGATCGACCTTAACCCATAAACTCACGTTTGACCAAACTTTGACCACGTTTTGCCTCCAATCCGACCGTCCATTCGCCTCCAAACTTCGCCCATGAACAACGCGCTAGCCCCTCTACAAAACCCAGAAGGGATTTTCCGATCAGACGCACCAGTCAAAAACGCCCAATTCAATTTTGACCGCGATTCTTGGTCAAACGATGCGTCGAATTGAAAATCGAATTACACAATTGAACTACGCTCGTCGAGGGCTTCAACATATATTATTTTGAGATTTTTCTGAGGACTTTGAATTTTTGACTTTGATTTTGAAATGGATCTGGATCTGAAATTTTGTCTGCCATTGAGGAGGAGAAGGAGCTGATGAAAATTTACGCGTAGACAAATGAGAATAGGCGGAGGTTAGGGTTTAGCGGGGTATTTATAGATGAAGTTGGAATTGACAGATGGATCCGAATTATAAACGTGTTCAACGATAATTAACCCAAAAAGCCCGTTCTGACCCCGGAACCAAATTGGGTAAACCCATATATCAAAATAGGTGTTTTAAAATATTTTAAACTCAATGGAAAAGGTTTCAGGTTCAAATTCTATCGTATGAAGAAGTTATGCTAAAACCAATATTTTTCAAATTGATTTCAATTGCATAAATTTCAAGGCGTTTCGAGTCCGTACGATCAAACGACAAGTCCGATCGCTACGAAACTTGAAATACTATTATAATTCACCGTTATGGATCCGATGAAACTGGTTTCGTCGAAATCCGAGTCCGTGACCAAAATGGCTATTTTTATATTAATTAAATAAATTAAAAATTAGTCAAATTAATCAAATTTACCAATTCAACTCTAAATTATTTACAAATTTTATCAGTTTGAATTACTTGGTAAATCTAGAAATCCTTTAACCTACCTCTACATTCATTTATCGTTAAAAATTCCAAATTTACAACACTAAGTTTTAAATTTTCAATTTATCCATTAATTAAACTTAATTGCCCATGAACTTCATTTATTTGGTTTTTAAATTCTTTTATTCATTTCATTATCACCAAGTAGATAATTAGCAGTGGTTAATGGTCTAATATATTGTTATTCTTGATTTTCAACTTAAACTCCATTAACGTAATATTTAACATTTAATTCCCATTTAATTGAAATAACCCAATTTCACAATTTAACTTCAAATAAATAAACAACTCTTTATATTTCTAAATCAATTACAATAGTTTAACAAATTGAAAGTTAATTGAAAGTTGCTAAATTTATCGATTTCAGAAATTCCCTTAATTCCATTCAAATTCAGAAATTATCTATTTAATTAAATCAACGAATCTTTATTTTCAATTAGATGAATTAAATATTGGATTCACACTATTGCATTCATATTTTCCGTTTCACTTTTATCCGTATTAACTCTTTCATTTCCACTTATTGTGTAATAACTAACATAATTCGATATATAACGCCAATTTATTTTCTTGCATTAACATACCCCTATTTACATTAATTAGAATAAATATGATATTCCTAAGTGCACTTCTATCAATTAAATGTATAAATTAAGGTTTTAAAGTACTTCACACGCTATAAAATTTTTACAACATTAAATTTACATTCAATTAATTACTTTACATTCTATAGCTTACTTTACATACTATAAATTACTTTACATACTTTTCGTATTAATTATCTTAATTATCAAAATTCCAACTTATTCCCCAAATCCACAAATTATTACTTAACCTAAATCTACGCCTTTATTACATTACGTTCACACTTCCGTTACTATATAATTAATCACCAAGTAACGTTATCATCAACCAAATTAATTAATATATTAAATGCTTACATTTATTTCTCTATATCAAATTTGTTCCAACTTTATTTATCTAAATTTCCGTTATTGTAAACCTTTAATATTTCCATTTATTTTAAATATACATTCCAAAATTTATTAGTTCTCTTATATTATATTTGTAACTTTTAACTTGAATTGATTGGATTTCCTTTCAAGTTATTAATAATTAACTTAAACTAACATATTCCTTAATTTATTCCAATTACCGTTACAATGTTTTTATTACATAATTAATTGAATACTTTCCTTTCTCGTATTAAATTATACACCTGTAAAATCCTTTCCACTATTCATTCATTAGAATTCTATTTAAATTTCAATCTCTTGTAATAACTTATTTATTATACTTTTGCATATCAATAAACAAGGTTCCAAATGAATAGGGTTTATTAAATTCAATTTTTTTTATAATTAAGTCTATTACAACAATTATAATATTTCATAGGTTAATTATTAACATTTACTTCGTTACCAATAATAACAATTATATTTCTAATAAAAATTAATTACAAAAATCTTATTTAATTAACAACTTTAATTATCGAAATTTACGGGTCGTTACACTCTCCCCCACTCAAAACTTTTCGTCCCCAAAAATGAAAAAGAAGGGTGAAGGAAGAATTAAATAATAAAACATCTTATTCAAAATATTAACTTATAAACAATAATTTACTAAATTTATTATAAAATATACCCATTTTATAATTATTATATCTTTTTATACTTAAATAAATAAAGTTTGGAAAAACATTTCAAAATATTTTTAAGTTCAAAATTTACGGAAAAATTTGGCAGAGTCTCCTATGTATGGGGAGGCTCGGGAGAAAATATAATATTAAATATAAAAATATACACATATATTTTTCAAATTAATATATCCCTCCACGGGAAAATATATAAAATAGCACTATAAACCGAAATCCAAAACGTTCCTATTTGTCGGGCAATTTACGCTTAATTTATGAAACCAAAAGCAGTAGAAATTGCTTCCATAACCTGCATTTCACTTATAAAATCCAAAGGGTTAACTATTTATATAAAGTGAAATATTTAAGTGGTTTCAATTACTAACAACAAATCAATACAACAACCATCAATTTCAACAAACAGCATACACAACAAATACAAAACAACCGTTCAATCAAACAAACAACTAGTTGTTCGAGTTCAGAACCTTTAAATTGTACGAAATGAAGAAGAAACCATCAAGTGCATCATTTACTCAACAGTCTTGGATTAAACTAAATAGATTATTCATTTATCCTAATCCAATTTTAAAGTATCCTTGCCCAAACAACCATCAACTAAACAACAACAAATCCAAACAACAATCAACTTAACTTATTATTAATTTCCTTTCATACCTTTGTTGTTTCATTTTCTTTTTATCTATACAGTGATTTATCCTTTAAATTTATATTTACTCATTAAATGTTTGATTCATTTATTTTTACTTATTACTTACAGTTATTCAGTTCCATTAACTCAGGTCATGCCAATTCCTTTTATTTTGTTATAATTATTCATTCATTTATTATAGCTGACCTCTTTTATTTACACTTTAATTACTTAAGTTTATAATCACCTATTTGTCATACTTACCTTTAATTTTATTTACTTGGTAAAATTTCAATTATAACTTAAGTTTATAACATTAAATTCTCATTTAACAGCAATTTCATTGAATACTTTCATTATTTCAAATTTCTACTTGTAAAATATTCCATTACAATCTCTTATTAAACATTTCAACTTTTAATATTTGGTAAGTTATATATATGTTATTTAAGAGTGTAATTTGAAAGTTATACAAGTTTGTTCCATTTCCTTTAATTAATTCATTGTTCAATAATTGTTTTACATTTTTCTTACAAGTTACAATTTCAACTTCCTTTTTATTTCTTTTATAACTTAGCCTTAAATATCTTACCTAAATTAGAGGTTTCAATTATTAATTACTTACCTTTCATTTCACTACAATAATTGAAACAATTAATTAACGGAAATTTAAGAATTTAATAACGGGTTAAATTTTCAATTTATTTTAAAAAAATAGTTAATTATATTCTTACAACTTATATATCTCTAATTATATTTAAAACAATTCAAAATTTATATATTTTTCAAAAATAAATCTACAGTAGAACTACTACAGTGGCCTTCCCCCTTAGAAACTCGAAAATGAAAGTCGACGATGCGGCCGCCACCATCGAAATTATTTTTCGGCAATAGAGAGGAAAGTACAAAACTTTTTTCTCCAAAATCTTCTTTAAAACAATTCTTCCGAATTATAATAAATATTTATAACAGAAAGTACTTATAAACAATATTATTATATTCCAAAATTTATTCGAAAGAAATTTCAAAACCCCGGATCTAAAGTTCTAAATTTTCAAATTTCATTTATTTTATTTTTCAATCTTATTTCTATTATTTATACACTTTAATACCTAACAACCAATCTGTTGCAGCCAAATATAGATATCATTTGAATTTTTTTATTTTATATAAAAAATATAATAGGCAAAATTATTTCATTCACCTATATAAAAAATAAATATTATGTCGGTCTGTCCTATTAAGTGTTTAGAAATCCCTATTGATGTCATAGCGTCCCATGCATCAACCAGAATTTATAAATACAAAACGGAACAGATTAACACAATGTTAAAACATTTTTATAACACTAACAAATACGCTCTCTCATATATATATACTTTAACGTCCAGCCTTTACGCATGCTTTAAATCGATGATAAACCTCACACATCAGACTTAAAACATAAAAAAGGGCGGATTGTTATGGGGTAAATAAGAAAAACAGAGAAGGAAAAAAACTAAACAGAATCTCACAGCAGAAGGATAAAATATAATAATAAATATACAGTTCATAAAACTGTTTACAAACATTTGATTCTTTTTATACAATAAATATCAGAGTTCACATACCCATAAATATCAATGCAGCGGAATTAAATAGTGTAGTGGAATAATATAGTAGATAGCAATACTACAAATCTTCGTCTTCGTCCTCCAGAACTAAAGTCTTCGATCCTGAAACGCTCGGACAAACCCGAGCGAATTGAAAAGACAAAACACTCGAGTCAGAACTAAAAGATCTTATGTAAGTTAAATTAACTGAAATAAATATGAGTGCAGTAACTCAAGAGATGCTCGGGATTTACATCTCCTAAGGATCCGTTAAACTATTTACTATGTAGTATATTGCGCTATTATAATAGTGTCTAATTGTAAAATAAACTTACTTTTAAATAGCATTAAGGCTTTACATTTCCACCTTAACACGTAATAGTCCCGGTATTCCATCCAATATCATAGTCCCTCCTGATCGGGAAGCCACCGGAGGATACCACATGGGCTACGAGAGAAATCCAAACTCGTACAAGGCACGATAGGGTAGGTGGCACGACACAACTAGGCAATGCCAGGGTAGATATACCAATTACGCTTCTGGGTCGGTGGTAACGCGTAGCGCGCAGCTACCGCCCACCTCGAGCCACACCCCCAAATAAAAATCAAAAGTGGCCACCGAATCAATCCAAAAGTCAAAGTATAATATCGAAGGGATGTGTCCAATCAAAGATGCTACCTTATTAACCCGTCAATCGCCCCTGTTTTAGCCACCTTATGCCAACTCACGGGAGTTGGGTCAACGTATTTACCTTACATGACACGCAGCCACCATCCTACTTCATTCTGGAATCTCCACCGCGTACACGGTTGTTAAAGTGGTTTTCGGAGTTGACAGAGAGTATGACAACTTCCGATCCCGGTCTCTTCAACAACCAAACATTATTATAACACCGCGGTCATTTAAAAATTAATTATACTTTCAAAAACCAGAATATAATTATCCATTTCAAAACCCATAAATACGATATCATTTTCTTTCCAAAACAAACTCATTTGATATTATTTTTATAAAACCCAAATTAATACAATATCATTTTATTTCAAATATATATTTCTTTTTCAAAATCATATTGTTTTCAAACTTATAATAATCGAAAACCAAACATTGAATTATAACTTTCAAACTATAGTACTTCGAAAATTCATAGCTTTAAACCATAATTTCTAAAACTTAAATGGTTTGGATATTCAAACAGTATATAGCATCAATAGTTTGGATTCAAAATTTCTTTATAAAATAAAATAATTTCCGCGACTTACGATTTATTTCATTTAAGATTAAGTCAAAATCCATAAATTTAAAACCGCTTTCAGTTTAAATAAACCACTTCAGTTTCAATATATTTCAAACTTTGAATATTAAACAATTGGAACTAAGGTTGGAAATTTCTATTTCACAAATTTAAAGTCCTATTATTTAGTTTTAAATAATAATTGCATAATAAACCCGTAATCATTTAAGTAAAACTCAAATTACTTATAAAATAAAATTTCCTTCAATTTTTATATTATAAATATTCATTTAATTCACCTTGAATAGAATTCAGTTATAAATATCATACCTTTTTAAAATTTCAAGTTAATAAATTTTACATCAACTTATGAAGTCAACTTATTAAGCTCAATTCCAAATAAATTTTCCAATTTAACTCCAAATCTTAATTAATTTAAATCCTTTAAAATTATATGTAATTTCAATATCTTAACATGTACTTAACCATAAAATATAATATAATCAAACTCCGCCATTCAACTTATTTATTTTATTTAACAAATCCATACATAGCTTATCTTCAATACTTTAACTATAGATGTATATATAAAATAAGATTTTATATGATATCAAAATCTATATTTATTAACCATATCCTATCCAAACCATAGAAAAATCATTTCAAAAATAATTTTTATATGTATACCGCGGTGTCTGTATATAATTTTCTATCCTATGGTCAAATGATACAGATATTTATCATTTAAATCCGCAATTTAAAAATAAAAAAATGCGGTTGTATATCATTTCAAGCCGCAATCCCGAATGAAATGAAAATGCATGATAACTTGCAGTTTATATAAGATAGGACACATCATCCATTCATCCAATATCAATCATCAACCAATTTATTTCAATTATCATTAATTTATTTCAATCATCGTCAATTTAAACAAACATCAATATATAACATATGCAATATAACAGGAAATAAATGACAGTTATTTAACTAACAATTTATATTCAAAATAAATTTATTAACCGTTTAATTATCAGTTTATATGCAAATATATAAATTTTAACTGTTAATTTATATGCAATAATAAAATTAATCAACAGTTAAATTAAATAAATGCGATTTAACAAAGATAATGAATAAAACATGCCAAACAGTCATAAATAAATTTCTACTCATATGTAAAATTAATTTAACAACCATAAGAAATTTTAGAAGTTGTGAGTGGTTTAAAACACTCACCTTTTGAATTTAAATCGAATTTAAATCCAATTTAAACCCAAAAATTTGACGGTCTCCAAATCTGTCCAAACCAGCGTCAATGCGTAAGGAATTTTATTACGATCCTAACAAAAAAAATTGCGCGTGAAACGGATAACGTACGTAAAAGTTATTCGATTTATATCGCTTGAAAATGAAAATTAAATTAAAACGAACTTACCTAAAAGAATAGCCACGTCATCATCTTCTCATCAACAAGAACACGCGCATCCTTACTCACCGAACCCCTAACGCACGCAGTAACAACCCAGCCGCCACCATACAAACCTTATTCGAAAATTTCGCCGCCTCATCCCTCATTGTCATCCAGATCGAGCAACACCGGCCCCATGCCCACGTCAGGCCGAGCCTATGGACCCCACGCGCACGCCTAAAGGCCCCCCCAACGAACCGCCTCAGTCACGCTTCCATCGCCAATTCCATCAAATCCAAGCACCTCTGACATGGAGTAGCCGTATGGATTGAAAGCCCTAGTCGCCCTCTATGTAGCAGCACACTCCGATCGAACCATCGCTAGAGATCCACCGTTAAATCTCGACGATAAACATGAACGGCCGGGACGAAAACCCCAAATTCTGGTCAAACCACAAACCAAATCGAAAAACGAAATACGCCATTTAATTTCGCTCGTCGAGAGCATCGACATATATTTTTTTGGAATTTTTCTTAGGACTTTAATTTTTGACTTTTGATTTGAATTTTAAATTGGATCTAAGGTAAGCAGCCATGGGGAAAATAGGAGTTGAGGGAAATGAACGCACAAAGAAATGAAGATAGATGGAGGCTAGGGTTTATAATTGGGTTTATATAGGTAGGTTAGAGATTTGAATAGATGGATCGGATAAACAAACGTGCTACCGCTAACGTGGCCCAAAAAGCCCGTTCTGATCTCGGAACGAAATTGGGTTAATCCATATATCCAAATAGGTATTTTAAAATATTCTAAACGCGATGGAAAATGTTTCACGTCCAAATTCCATCATATGAAAAAGTTATGCTGAAATCAATATTTTCAAATTGATTTCAAATTGATTTCAATTAAATCGATTTCAAGGCGTTTCACGTTCGTACGATCAAACAACAAGTCTGATCGCTATGAAACTTTAAATCCTACAATAATTCACTGTTACGGATCCGATGAAACTGGTTTCGTCGAAATCCGAGTCCATGACCAAAATGACTAATTTTATATTAATTAAATAAATTCAAAATAAATAAATAAAATCAAATTTTATATTTAGATTCTAAAATTGACCCATTTTTCACTTTTAAAAATTCTTAATCATTTACAAAAATTCCAACAAGTTTAGATGTCAAATTAAATAAGGTAAATTGATAAATTTCAATATAAATCCTTAATTTCATTAAGTTCACAAATTATAAATAATATCCTAAAATTTCGTTTAGTGAAATAAAATTAATTAGTATTCCATTCATTCCTGTCAAATAGATGGATTAAATATTGGATTCCAAATTATCACACAAATTTCTCATATTATTCTTATTTCAAACCTGGGTACCATTTATTTTAATATATATATATATATATATATATATATACAGATACTTTAACATTTTCCAATTGTTTATCTCAATTGCATAACATTAAATTTATATTTATTGCAATGACTTCCGATTTAATTGAATGAACTAAGTATATAACTCATAAAAATTGTTGTAAAGATCTTAAACCCACATTTATAAGTTTATTATTTTCACTCAAATATTATAGATATTTACAGGTATAGGTTTTTATTCAATCATTACTTATTATTATGTATAGATTAAACAAATGCACTATTTAAGTCCGTTTAAGTTTATTACCAAATATCCATTTACCTTTCCAATCACAGTTGAATTCCATTCAATTAATATAACCAATCAAATTTTCATCCACACTTTATTTTAAACCTAAAATTTGCACTTCATCATCTTGTATTAATGTCATCCAATTTCTACTTATTATTATTACTTACTTTACATTCTATAACTTACTTTGTATATTTTTTCATGTTAATTTATCAATTATCAAAACTTAAACTTTATTCCCCAAAATCACAAATTATTACCTAACATAAATCTATTCTTTTATTACTTTACGTTCACACTTCCGTTACTATCAAATTAATCACCAGTTACGTTATCATCAAATCAACATTAATTAATATTTTAAATGCTTACATTTATTTCTCTTATAAGGTTATTATTTATCCACTTGTGCTAACTTTTATTACCTAAATTTTCCATTATTATAAGCCTTTAATATTTCCATTTAAATTAAATATAAATTTCAATTCAATCCATCCTCTTCAACACGCAACTTATAGTAACAGCTTACAAGTACGAATGGAATTTTTTATTATAATATTTTCTTAATTTACATTAGCATCTAAATAAATCTCCTTTAAATGAATTTTATATCCAGGTATCATACTTACTCTATTTCATTTATTGAAATTTATTCATATTGCTAGTAAATAGGTCATAAGTAACCATTTATATAATTTAATTTAGTGTTCATTTCAATATTAGCTTATAAAGTTTTTATTTCTACTAAATTTTATTACAAAACTCACAAATTATAACCAAATTAAATCCCCGAAATTTACGGGTCGTTACACTCTCCCCCACTCAAAACTTTTCGTCCCCGAAAAGGGAAAAGAAAGGAGAAGGAACACTAAGAAATCAATATATCTTTCTTAAATATTAAATTTATAGACAAATAAGTTTAAAAAATAAAATAATTTAAAATAAAATATACCACTTTACCCATTTAAATCTTTTATACATAAATTATTAAAGTTTGTAAAACATTTTCAAATTTTTCTAAGTCCAAAATTTACGGAAATTTTTGGCAAAGTCTCCTTTGTACGGAGAGGCTCGGGAGAAAATATAATATCAAAATATAAAAGTATACAACATATATTTTTCAAATTAATATATCCCTACAGGGAAAATATATAAATAGCGTTATAAACCATAATCCGAAAACGTACCTATTTGTCGGGCAACTTACGCTAAATTTATGGAACCAAAAGCAGTAGCAATTGCTTCCATAACCTGCATTTCACTTATAAACACTTATAAAATCTAAAGGGTTAACAATTTATATAAAGTGAAATATTTAAGTGGTTTCAATTACTAACAAAAAATCATTACAACAACCATCAATTCAACAAATAACATATACAACAAATTCAAAGCAACCATTCAACCAAACAAACAAATAGTTGTTCGGGTTCAAAACTTTTAAAATTATACGGAATGAAGAATAAACTACTAGCGCTTCATTTACTCAACAGCCTTAGTTAAAACTAAATAGATTATTCTTTCATCCAATCCCAATTTTAAAGTATCTTACCCAAACAACCATAATTTAAACAACAACAATTCAAACCAACAAATCAAATTACCATATTATCAATTTATTTCATACTTTATTTGTTTGATTTCCTTTCTTTCATTTATTCAGTGATTATTTAAAATTTTCATTTATTACTTACAATTATTCACCTTATTTCTACCAAAATTTCCACTCATTCATATCATGAATTTTCCTTTTATTATTTTACATTCATTTATTCACTGCTTAACTTATTTATTTACAGTATTCATCGTTCTGTTTATTAAAATAATTTACTTTAACATTTACTAAAGTTTATTGTCATCTATTTATGATACTTACCTTTTAATTATATTTATTTGGTAAAATTTCAATTATAACTTAAGTTCATAACATTAAATTCTCATTTAATAGCCAACTCATTGGATACTTCATTACCTACTTTCACTTGTACAAATTCCATTGCATTTCTTATTAAACATTTCAACTTTTTATATTTGGTAAGTCATATATGTTAAAGAAAATGCAAATGAACTTATACAAGTTTTATCATCCTTTAATTAAATTTAATGTTCAACAATATCACTGTTTGTTTCATATGTTACAAATTTCATATTTCCTTTAATTCCCATTTATAACTTAGCATTTACATCCCTTATTATATTTAGGGTTTCAATTATTTATTACTACTTTTCATTTCGCTACAATAATTGAAACAATTTTTTTTAACGGAAATTTAAAAATTAAATACCGGGTTACATTTTCAATTTATTTTAAAACAATAGATAAATATATTCTTACAACTTATATATCTATAATTATATCTACAACAATTCAAAATTTATATTTCCAATCAAAATGAATCTGCAGTAAAACTACTACAGTGGCCTTCCCCTTTCGAAACTCGAAATGAAAGTCGATGATGCGGCCACCATCACCGAAATTATTTTCCAGCGACAGAAAGGAAAGTACAAAACTTATTTTCTCCAAAATCTTCTTTAAAACAACTTCTTCCAAATTATATTAAATATTTATATCAGAAATACTTATAAACAATATTATTATATTCCAAACTTTATTTGAAAATTTTGAAAACCCGGAACTTAAGTTCTAAATTTCCAAATTTCATTTATTTTATTATTCAATCTTATTTCTATTATTGTTCATACACTTTAATACCTACAACCAAACTATTGCAGCCAAATATAGCTATCATTTGAAATTTTTTATTTTATATACAGAAAATATAATAGGCAAAATTATTTCATTCACCTATATAAAACAAATATCATGTCGGTTTGTCCTATTAAGTGTTTAGAAATCCTTATTGATGTCATAGCGTTCCATGCATCAACCAGAATTTATAAATACAAAACGGAACAGATTAACACAATAATAAAATCTTTTATAACACTAACAAATACGCTCTCTCATATATATACACTCAGCGACTCCCGTAGGGTATTACTACCCTATTAGTAAAGAGTCAAACCCCACAAAGCTAAGGTTTATCGCTAAACCAAAGCTCTGATACCAGATGTAATGTCCAGCCTTACGCATGCTTTAAATCGACGATAAACCACACACATCAGACTTAAAACATTCAAAAGGGCGGATTGTTATGGGGTAAATAAGAAAAACAGAGAAGAAAAAAACTAAACAGAATCTCACAGCGGAAGGATAAAATATAATAATAAATATACAGTTCATAAAACTGTTTACAAACATTTGATTCTTTTTATACAATAAATATCAGAGTTCACATACCCATAAATATCAATGCAGCGGAATTTAATAATGTAGTGGAATAATATAGTAGATAACAATACTTCAAATCTTCGTCTTCGTCCTCCAGAACTAAAAGTCTTCGATCCTGAAACACTCAGATTGACCCGAGCGAATTGAAAAGACAACACTCGAGTCAGAACTAAAAGATCTTATGTAAGTTAAATTAACAGAAATAAATATGAGTGCAGTAACTCAAGAGATGCTCGGGATTTACATCTCCTAAGGATCCGTTAAACTATTTACTATGTAGTATATTGCGCTATTATAATAGTGTCTAATTGTAAAATAAACTTACTTTTAAATAGCATTAAGGCTTTACATCTTCCACCTTAACACGTAATAGTACCAGTAGTCCATCCAATATCATAGTCCCTCCTGATCGGGAAGCCACCAGAGGATACCACATGAGCTACGGGAGAAATCCAAACTCGTACAAGGCGTGATAGGGTAGGTGACACGGCACAACTAGGCAATGCCAGAGTAGATATACCAATTACGCTTCTGGGTCGGTGTAACGCGTAGCGCGCAGCTACAGCCCACCTCGAGCCACATCTCCAAATAAAAATCAAAAGTGGCCACCGAATCAATCCAAAAGTCAAAGTATAATATCAAAGGGATGTGTCCGATCAAAGGTGCTACCTTATTAACCCATCAATTGCTCCTGTTTTAGCCACCTTATGCCAACTCACGGGAGTTGGGTCCACGTATTTACCTTACATGACACGCCGCCACCATCCTACTTCATTCTGGAATCTCCACCATATACACGGTTGTTAAAGTGGTTTTCGAAGTTGGCAGAGAGTATGACAACTTGCAATCCCAGTCTCTTCAACAACCAAACGTTATTATAACACCACGGTCATTTAAAAATTAATTATACTTTCAAAAACCAGAATATAATTATCCATTTCAAAACCCATAAATACGATATCATTTTCTTTCCAAAACAAACTCATTTGATATTATTTTTGTAAAAACCCAATTAATATAATATCATTTTATTTCAAATATATATTTATTTTCCAAAATCATATTGTTTTCAAACTTATAATAATCGAAAACCAAACATTGAATTATAACTTTCAAACTATAATACTTCGAAAATTCATAGCTTTAAACCATAATTTCTAAAACTTAAATAGTTTGGATATTCAAACAGTATATAGCATCAATAGTTTGGATTCAAAATTTCTTTATAAAATAAAATAATTTCCGCGACTTACAATTTATTTCATTTAAGATTAAGTCAAAATCCATAAATTTAAAATCGCTTTCAGTTTAAATAAACCACTTCAGTTTCAATATATTTCAAACTTTGAATATTAAACAATTGGAACTAAGGTTGGAAATTTCTATTTCACCAATTTAAAGTCCTATTATTTAGTTTGAAATAATAATTGCATAATGAACCCTTAATCATTTAAGTAAAACTCAAATTACTTATAAAAGAAATTTTCCTTCAATTTTTATACTAGAAATATTCATTTAATTCACCTTGAATAGAATTCAGTTATAAATATCATACCCTTTTTAAAATTTCAAGTTAATAAATTTTACATCAACTTATGAAGTTAACTTCTTAATTAAGCTCAATTCCAAATAAATTTTCCAATTTAATTCCAAATCTTAATTAATTTAAATCCTTTAAAATTATATGTAATTTCAATATCTTAACATGTACTTAACCATAAAATATAATATAATCAAACTCCGCCATTCAACTTATTTATTTTATTTAACAAATCCATACATAGCTTATCTTCAATACTTTAACTATAGATGTATATATAAAATAAGATTTTATATAATATCAAAATCTATATTTATTAACCATATCCTATCCAAACCATAGAAAAATCATTTCAAAAATAATTTTTATATGTATACCGCGGTGTCTGTATATAATTTTCTATCCTATGGTCAAATGATACAGATATTTATCATTTAAATCCGCAATTCAAAAATAAAAAAATGCGGTTGTATATCATTTCAAGCCGCAATCCCGAATGAAATGAAAATGCATGATAACTTGCAGTTTATATAAGATAGGACACATCATCCATTCATCCAATATCAATCATCAACCAATTTATTTCAATTATCATTAATTTATTTCAATCATCGTCAATTTAAACAAACATCAATATATAGCATATGCAATATAACAGGAAATAAATGACAGTTATTCAACTAACAGTTTATATTCGAAATAAATTTATTAACCGTTTAATTATCCGCTTATATGCAAATATATAAATTTTAACTGTCAATTTATATGCAATAATAAAATTAATCAACAGTTAAATAAATGCGATTTAACAGAGATAACGAATAAAATATACCAAACAGTCATAAATAAATTTCTACTCATATCTAAAATCAATTCAACAACCATAAGAAATTTTAGAGTTGTGAGTGGTTTAAAACACTCACCTTTTGAATTTAAATCGAATTTAAATCCGATTTAAACCAAAAAATTTGACGGTCTCCAAATCTGTCCAAACAAGCGTCAACGCGTCTGGAATTTCATTACGATCCTAACAAAAAAATTGCGCGTGAAACGGATAACGTTCGTAAAAGTTATTCGATTTATATCGCTTGAAAATGAAAATTAAATTAAAACGAACTTACCTAAAAGAATAGCCACGTCATCATCTTCTCATCAACAGGAATACGCGCATCCTTACTCACCGAAGTCCTAACGCACGCAGTAACAACCCAGCCGCCACCATACAAACCCTATTCGAAAATTTCGCTGCCTCCTCCCTCATTGCCGTCCAGATCGAGCAACACCGGCCCCATGCTCACGTCAGGCCGAGCCTATGGACCCCACGCGCACGCCCAAACGCCCCCCCCCCCCCCCCCCCAGCGAACCGCCTCCGTCATGCTTCCATCGCCAATTCCATCAAATCCAAGCACCTCTGACATGGAGTAGCCGTATGGATTAAAAGCCCTAGTCGCCCTCTATGTAGAAGCACACTCCGATCGAACCATCGCTAGAGATCCACCGTTCTCGACGATAAACATGAACGGCCGGGACGAAAACCCCAAATTCTGGTCAAACCACAAACCAAATCGAAAAACGAAATACGCCATTTAATTTCGCTCGTCGAGAGCATCGACATATTTTTTTGGAATTTTTCTGAGGACTTTAATTTTTGACTTTTGATTTGAATTTTAAATTGGATCTAAGGTAAGCAGCCATGGGGAAAAGAGGAGTTAAGGGAAATGAACGCAAAAAGAAATGAAGATAGATGGAGGCTAGAGTTTATAATTGGGTTTATATAGGTGGGTTAGAGATTTGAATAGATGGATCGGATAAACAAACGTGCTACCGCTAACGTGGCCCAAAAAGCCCGTTCTGATCACGGAACGAAATTGGGTAAATCCACATATCCAAATAGGTATTTTAAAATATTTTGAACGCGATGGAAAAAGTTTCACATCCAAATTCCATCGTATGATGAAGTTATGATGAAATCAATATTTTCAAATTGATTTCAAATTAATTTCAATTAAATCGATTTCAAGGCGTTTCGCTCGTACGATCAAACAACAAGTCTGATCGCTACGAAACTTGAAATCCTACAATAATTCACTGTTACGGATCCGATGAAACTGGTTTCGTTGAAATCCGAGTCGGTGACCAAAATGGCTATTTTTGTATTAATTAAATAAATTCAAAATAAAAAAATAAAATAAAATTTTATATTTAGATTCTAAAATTGACCCATTTTTCACTTTTTAAAAGTTCTTAATCATTTACAAAAATTCCAACAAGTTTAGATGTCAAATTAAAGAAGGTAAATTGATAAATTTCTATATAAATCCTTAATTCATTAAGTTCACAAATTATAAATAATATCCTAAATTTCGTTTAGTTAAATAAAATTAATTAGTATTCCATTCATTCCTGTCAAACAGATGGATTAAATATTGGATTCCAAATTATCACACAAATTTCTCATATTATTCTTATTTCAAATAACGAATTATTTAACTATACCCAATCTCGTTTAATTGCAATTTATTATTAGACTTTAAGTTTCAATCTAAATAAATAAATCTTGATTCCCCATTCTTAAATTCACTATTGATCATATTACCATCCTGGGTACCAGTTATTTTAATATATATATACAGATACTTTAACATTTTCCAATTGTTTATCTCAATTGCATAACATTAAATTTATATTTATTGCAATGACTTCCAATTTAATTGAATGAACTAAGTATATAACTCATAAATATTGTTGTAAAAATCTTAAACCCACATTTATAAGTTTATTATTTTCACTCAAATATTATAGATATTTACAGGTATAGGTTTTTATTCAATCATTACTTATTATTATGTATAGATTAAACAAATGCACTATTTAAGTCCGTTTAAGTTTATTACCAAATATCCATTTACCTTTCCCATCACAGTTGAATTCCATTCAATTAATATAACCAATCAAATTTTCATCCACACTTTATTTTAAACCTAAAATTTGCACTTCATCATCTTGTATTAATGTCATCCAATTTCTACTTATTATTATTACTTACTTTACATTCTATAACTTACTTTGTATGCTTTTTTTTATTAATTTCTCAATTATCAAAAACTTAAACTTTATTCCCCAAAATCACAAATTATTACCTAACATAAATCTATTCTTTTATTACTTTACGTTCACACTTCCGTTACTATCAAATTAATCACCAGTTACGTTATCATCAAATCAACATTAATTAATATTTTAAATGCTTACATTTATTTCTCTTATAAGGTTAATATTTATCCACTTGTGCTAACTTTTATTACCTAAATTTTCCGTTATTATAAGCCTTTAATATTTCCATTTAAATTAAATATAAATTTCAATTCAATCCATCCCCTTCAACACGCAACTTATAGTAACAGCTTACAAGTACGAATGGAATTATCATTTATTATAATATTTTCTTAATTTACATTAGCATATAAATAAATCTCCTTTAAATGAATTTTATATCCAGGTATCATACTTACTCTATTTCATTTATTGAAATTTATTCATATTGCTAGTAAATAGGTCTTAAGTGACCATTTATATAATTTAATTTAGCGTTCATTTCAATATTAGCTTATAAAGTTTTTATTTCTACTAAATTTTATTACAAAACTCATAAATTATAACCAAATTAAATCCCCGAAATTTACGGGTCGTTACATATACACTCAACGACTCCCATAGGGTATTACTACCCTATTAATAAAGAGTCAAACCCCACAAAGCTAAGGTTTATCGCTAAACCAAAGCTCTGATACCAGATGTAACGTCCCGCCTTTTCGCACGCTTTAAATCGACACACGTGCCAATTCAAACCATACGGAAGGGCGGATTGTTATAGGGTAAATAAGAAAAAAAACTGGGAAAGAAAAACAAAATAAAATCTCACAGCGAAAGGATAAAATATAATAATAAATGTACGGTTCATAAACTGTTTACAAACATTTGATTCTTCTTTATACGATAAATATCAGAGTTCACATACCAATCATAATCAATGCAGCGGAATTAAATAAAGTCTTCTTCCTCCAGAAATAAAGTCTTCAAATCCTGAAACGCTCGGACTGACCCGAGCGAATTGAAAAGACAAAACACTCGAGTCAGAACTAAAAGATCTTATGTAAGTTAAATTAACAGAAATAAATACGAGTGCAGTAACTCAAAAGATGCTCGGGATTTGCATCTCTTAAGGATCCGTTAAACTATTTACTATGTAGTATATCTCGCTATTATAATTGTGTCTAATTGTAAAATAAACTTACTTTTAAATAGCGTTAAGGCTTTACATTTTCCACCTTAACACATTTATATATTCCCATAGTCTATACAGTACCGTAATCTCTCCGTACTGGGCGTCGTCAGAGGGCACTCCATAGGTATGGTACAAAACCAAAATCGTATAAGGTGCGCTAGGGTAGGTGACACGACACAACTAGGCAATGCCAGGGTAGATATACCAATTACGCTTCCGGGTCGGTGGTAACGCATATTCGCAGCTACCGCCCACCTCGAGCCACATCCCCAAATCAAAGAAATCAAAAGTGGCCACCGAATCAATCCAAAAGTCAAAGTATAATATCGAAGGGATGTGTCCGATCAAAGGTGCTACCTTATTAACCCGTCAATCGCTTCTGTTTTAGCCACCTTATGCCAACTCATGGGAATTGGGTCCACGTGTTTACCTTACAGGAAACGCCGCCACCAACCTACTTCATTCTGGAATCTCCACCGCGTACGCGGTTGTTAAAGTGGTTTTCGGAGTTGGCAGAGAGTATGACAACTTCCGATCCCGGCCTCTTCAACAACCAAACGTTATTATAACACCGCGGTCATTTAAAAATAATTATACTTTCAAAACCAGGATATAATTATCCATTTCAAAACCCATAAATACGATATCATTTCCTTTTAAAACCCAAATAAATATGATATCATTTTATTTCAAATATATTTATTTTCCAAAATCATGCCACTTTTAAGATTTATAATACCTCGAAACCAAATATTTGAAATTTAACTTTCAACATAATACTTCGAAATCCATAGTTTTAAAACCATAACTTGCAAAACTTAAATGGTTTGGATATTCAACAGTATATAAAATAAAACAGTTGAACTTAAAATTTCTTTAAAAGTAAATAATTTCCACGCCTTCACAATTTTTATTCATTTTAAATTCAGTCTATCCTATAACATTTAGATTCACTTTTCGTTTGAATAAAACACTTCGATTTCAATATTTTCAAACTTTGAGTATTTAATGAATTTCAAAACTAAGGTTGGGAATTTCTATTCAACAATTCATTTTCCTATTATTTAGTTTTGAAAGGTTTACATGATAAATCCCTAACCATTTAAAGTAAAACTCAATTTATTAACACTAAATATTTCCTTCCATTTATTTATATTAGAATTATTCATTAAATCCAGTTATAAATATCATTCCTTTAAACTTCCAATTTTAATAAGTTAACATCAACTTATGGAGTTAAATTTTTAAATAAGATCAATTCCAATTAATTTCTAATTTATCTTTCGATCTTAATTGATTTGAATCATCTAAAACTCTATATATATACGCACACACACACACAAAAAAGATCTTAAACATGTACTTAATCATATAACACAAATTATCAAATTCCATTTTTCAACTTATTCATTTTTAACAGATTTATGCATAGCTTAAATTCAACAATTTAACTATGTATGTATATATAAAATATATTTATATCATATCTAAATTTAGTATTTATTAAACCGTATCATATCCAAACCATAAAAATCATTTCAGGAATAATTTTATATATATACCGCGGTGCTTGTACATAATTTTCTATCCTATGGTCAAGTGATACGGATATTTATCATTTCAATCCGCAATTTAAAAATAAAAAAAGCGGTTGTATATCATTTCAAACCGCAATCCCGAATGAAATGAAATGCATGATAACTTGCAGTTTATGTAAATAAACATCTATACATCCAAATATCAATCATCAACCATTTATTTCAAATCATCATCCAATTTAAACAACATCAATATAGAGTATATAAAATATAACAGGTAATAAATAACAGGTATTAACTAACAGTTTATATTCAGTAATAAATTTAATAGCTGTTTAACTAGCAGTTTATATGCACATAAATAAATTTTTAACTGTAAATCTATATGCAATAATAAAATTAATTAACAGTTAAATTAAATAAATGCGATTTAACTGAGATGATGAATAAAATACGCAAAAATGTCATAAATAAATTTCTAATCATATCTTTAAATCAATTTAACGAACATAAGAAAATTTGAAGTTGTGAGTGGGTTAAAACACTCACCTTTTGGATTTAAATTGAATCCAAATCCAATTTAAACCTAAAAATTTGACAGTCTTCAAATTCGTTCAAACCAACATCGTTGAGTCTGGAATTTCAATACGATCCTAACAAAAGAAACCGCACGTAAAACAGATATCGTATGCAAGAGTTATGATGATAAATGCGATTGAAATTAAAAAAAATGAAAATGGAACACATTTACTCACTTCAAATTCATAGCCACATCACTCCCTCTTCAAACGCACGCCTCCTGCAGTACACGCAACCGAGAGGATCGGCCTTAACCCATAAACTCACGTTTGACCGAACTTTGACCGCGTTTCGCCTCCAATCCGACCGTCAATTCGCCTCCAAACTTCGCCCATGAACAACGCGCTAGCCCCTCTTTAAAACCCAGAAGGGATTTTCCGATCAGACGCACCAGTCAGAAACGCCCAATTCAATTTCGACCGTGATTTTTGGTCAAACGATGCGTCGAATTGAAAAACGAATTACACCATTGAATTACGCTCGTCGAGGGCTTCAACATATATTATTTTGAGATTTTTCCGAGGACTTTGAATTTTTGACTTTGATTTTGAAATGGATTTGGATCTAAAATTTTGTCTGCCATTGAGGAGGAGAAGGAGCTGATGAAAATTTACGCGTAAACAATTGAGAATAGGCGGAGGCTAGGGTTTAGCGGGGTATTTATAGATGAAGTTGGAATAGAAAGATGGATTCGAATTATAAACGTGTTCAACGATAATTGGCCCAAAAAGCCCGTTCTAACCGTGGAACCAAATTGGGTAAACCCATATATCAAAATAGGCGTTTTAAAATATTTTAAACTCAATGGAAAAGGTTTCAGGTTCAAATTCCATCGTATTAAGAAGTTATGCTAAAAACAATATTTTCCAAATTGATTTCAATTGATTTCAATTGCATAAATTTCAAGGCGTTTCGAGTCCGTACGATCAAACGACAAGTCCGATCACTACGAAACTTGAAACACTATTATAATTCACCGTTACGGATCCGATGAAACTAGTTTCGTCAAAATCCGAGTCCGTGACTAAAATGGCTATTTTTATATTAATTAAATAAATTAAAAATTAGTCAAATTAATCAAATTTACCAATTCAACTCTAAATTATTTACAAATTTTATCAGTTTGGATTACTTGGTAAATCTAGAAATCCTTTAACCAATCTCTACATTCATTTATCGTTAAAAATTCCAAATTTACAACACTAAGTTTTAAATTTTCAATTTATCCATTAATTAAACTTAATTGCCTATGAACTTCATTTATTTGGTTTTTAAATTCTTTTATTCATTTCATTATCACCAAGTAGATAAACTAGCATTGGCTAATGGTCTAATATATTGTTATTCTAGATTTTCAGCTTAAACTCCATTAAAGTAATATTTAACATTTAATTCCCATTTAATTGAAATAACCCAATTTCACAATTTAACTTCAAATAAATAAACAACTCTTTATATTTCTAAATCAATTACAATAGTTTAACAAATTGAAAGTTGCTAAATTTATCGATTTCAGAAATTCCCTTAATTCCATTCAAATTCAGAAATTATCTATTTAATTAAATTAACGAATCTTTATTTTCAATTAGATGAATTAAATATTGGATTCACACTATTGCATTCATATTTTCCGTTTCACTTTTATCCGTATTAACTCTTCCATTTTCACTTATTGTGTAATAACTAACATAATTCGATATATAACGCCAATTTATTTCCTTGCATTAACATACCCCTATTTACATTAATTAGAATAAATATTATATTCCTAAGTGCACTTCTATCAATTAAATGTATAAATTAAGGTTTTAAAGTACTTCACGCGCTATAAAAATTTTACAACATTCAATTTACATTCAATTAATTACTTTACATTCTATAGCTTACTTTACATACTATAACTTACTTTACACACTTTTCGTATTAATTATCTTAATTATCAAAATTCCAACTTATTCCCCAAATCCACAAATTATTACTTAACCTAAATCTACGCTTTTATTACATTACGTTCACACTTCCATTACTATATAATTAATCACCAAGTAACGTTATCATCAACCAACATTAATTAATATATTAAATGCTTACATTTATTTCTCTATATCAAATTTGTTCCAACTTTATTTATCTAAATTTCCATTATTGTAAACCTTTAATATTTCCATTTATTTTAAATATACATTCCAAAATTTATTAGTTCTCTTGTATTATATTTGTAACTTTTAACTTGAATTGATTGGATTTCCTTTCAAGTTATTAATAATTAACTTAAACTAACATATTCCTTAATTTATTCCAATTACCGTTACAATGTTTTTATTACATAATCAATTAAATACTTTCCTTTCTCGTATTAAATTATACACCTGTAAAATCCTTTCCACTATTCATTCATTAGAATTCTATTTAAATTTCAATCTCTTGTAATAACTTATTTATTATACTTTTGCATATCAATAAACAAGATTCCAAATGAATAGGGTTTAGTAAATTCAATTTTTTTTATAATTAAGTATATTACAACAATTGTAATATTTCATAGGTTAATTATTAACATTTACTTCGTTACCAATTATAACAATTATATTTCTACTAAAAATTAATTACAAAAATCCTATTTAATTAACAACTTTAATTATCGAAATTTACGGGTCGTTACAACAAGATCACCAATAAAGAATTCTAGGGACTTTCTATGGTTGCCTGCGTAGGATTTCTGTCTGCTTTGTGCCTCAATCATTCTTTGTCAAACGAGATTGATCTTCACAGAAGCTCTACGAATGAAGTTGGAGCTTAGCACAAATTTACCCCTGACTCCTACCAATAAGAAGGTGATCAACATGGCCTTCTGAATAGGGCCATGAAAGAAGCCACACTGATATAAGATTGACCACAATTGTTGTGAGAGAACTTAACAAGAGGTAGATAGTCTCCCCAAATACCACCAAAATCATACTGTTGAAACTTCGTATTTATGATATTTCATAATTACGATATTTTGACTATGACAACTATACAAGTCATTATTATATACTAACTTGTTTTTACAAGAATTAATCAAGACCAGATTCAAATAAGCTTCAAATCTTATATAAGTATGCATCGAGTCCGTGTCTAAAGTTTACTCATGTTAAAATCTCTCCTATATGATATATATTTCATTTCATTAGCATACACTAATAATCTTTGCATATTCTCATTTTTAATTTACATTCATACGTCTGAATGTATCAAATCAGACATCTGAATCTGAAAAAATGAATATTGTTTAGTACAATATTCAGACGTCTGACTCGTTCATTTTAGACGTCTGAAAATGGTTATTTTTAGCCTATTTTCTTTCTGGTTTGAGCTCATGCAATTTTAGAAGTCTGAATTATTCAATTCAGAAGTCTGAATATCTACAATGGTTATATTTTCAAATAGGCACTTCCATTCATGGAGAGATGCATTCTTCATTTCAATAGATATGACCATATCTCTTTATGATAACTCTTCACGAACATATGCACCTATTTATAATCTATATAAACACATTAGAATCATGTTTTTCAGAAACTTAATTCAATCTATTCTTACTCTATCTCATATTCTTTGATTCTAATACTCTTGTGCATTCAATTTCATACAAATTCATTCTATTACTTCCTTACTCTTCATATATTTATATATACATCATAAAGGAGAGGATTATAGGAAGGGTGTACTACCATTGACAAATTCGTGTTATTAAAGAACACATAGAGTTAAGAAAACTTTATTTGTAAAATTCCTATTCTGCTGTTCAGGCATGTGAAGTTCTCTTCGGCTGTTGAGGCAAAATCTTGTTCTGCTGCTCAGGTCCCTGTTCGGCTGCTCAAGGGTTGTATAGACCTATTCCACCGGGTTGAGTGAGGGTTGTTGTTTTAGTAAAATTTCAAAAGGAGTCTGAGACTGGACATAGAACGGGAAGTTCGAACCAGTATAAAAATTCCTGGTGTTCTCGTTTTATTTTTACTTATTCACATTGCTATAGTATCTTAATTTATTTCTGCATTAGTATAGTATAATTCCATATAGCACGATCCGAGCTGTCTTTTCATTTGGTATCAGAGCAGGCATCTTATAACCGTTACACAGTTATTTGATATTTTGCTAATATGGAAAACAACACCAACACAAGCACTGTCACTAACACTAGTTTTATTGAAGGTCAATCTACTGCATGACCTCCACTATTCAATGGCATGAATTACAACTGTTGGGCAACATGAATACGTATTTATATGCAAGCCAATAGTTTTGATGCATGGAATGTTACACAAGCAGAATATACTGCACCTACTATTGAATATTCTACATGGACAGCTGCACAAAAACAAGATGCTACTGCTAATGCTAAAGCAATGAATATGTAGTTTTGTGCATTAGATAAAAGTGAATTTAACCGAGTTAGCATATGTAACACTGCATATCAAATATGGTAAACACTTAAAGTTACTCATGAAGGAACTAGCAAAGTTAAACAAAGAAAAATATTTATGCTTAAGAGTCAATTTAAAAATTTCAGAATGAAGCAAGATGAGTCCATAAATGATATGTACACCCGATTTCAAGATATTTATCATTCTCTAATAGGACTAGGAGAAAAGTATTCTGACTCTGATATCGTGTCCAAAATCCTAAACTCTTTAACCGATGAATGGGAAAGAAAAGTCTTAGCTATTGAAGAAGCAAACGACCTTTCTACCATGAAACCGGAAGAGTTAATAGGAAATTTAATGTCCTATGAAGTAAATTTATAGGCAAAAAGAGTTCAAGCACAAGATGAGAAAAATATGGCATTTCATGCAGAACAAGAGGAATCGGATACAGAGGATGAAGATTTAGCTTTCATAGCTAAAAAATTTAAGAAAATTTTGAAGTACAGAAAAGGACATCGAAATAATGGCAAAAAAACTTCAACAATAAGCCATCATCCTCAGTACTAGAATGCTTTAATTGCCATAAGAAGGGTCATATGCAAAAGGATCGTCCAGAATAAATGAAGGGAAAACAAAATAAATATAGAAAGGACGAGCTCAAAAAGAAGGCATTTTCGGTGACGTAGGATGACTCAGAGTCTTCGTCTTCTGAAAGTAGCAGCGATAGTCAAAATGAACAAGCAAATGCCTGCTTCATGGCTACTGATAATGAGGCAAATGATCTTACTTTTGATGATATGATTGAAATAAATTCTGAATTATTAGATACTTTGAAAAAAATCAAAAGAAAATATAAAGAGGATCTAGAAATCAGAGAAAAGCAGAATTCGAGAGAGATATGCTTAATGATGAAATGCAGATATTAGAAGAAGAAGTTGGAAAACTTCAAGATACTTTTTCAAACGATAACTCTCAACTTACCTTATTGAGTCAAGAAATTGAAACTCAAAATGAAAAGAATGACGCTCTTATCTTTGAAAATCATGAGCTAAAAACCAAGGTCAAAATGATTGAATTAGATAACACTGGTCTCAAAACTAAGTTAGAGGTTATTACTAGAAATGTGTCTAACTTTAGTAAAGGCAGAGAAAACTTATCTAAAATTATTGAAACTTTTCAATCTGTCTCAAATAAGAAATGTAATGACCCGTGAATTTTGTTATTTTAATTTGTCATATTAATAAGATTTTGGAATTAAATTTATAAAGAAATATAATTGTTATAATTTGTAATGCAGTAAATGTTAAGAATTAATCTATGGAATAATATATTGATTAAAATAGACTTAATTAAAAAAAGGTTGAATTGAATAAATCCTATTTATTGGAACCTTATTTATTGGTATGCAAATTTATAATAAATGAATTTTTGTAGAAATTGAAATTTGAATAGAATTCTAATGAATGAAAGTAGTGAAAAGATTATACTCGGATGTAATTGTATATGCGAAATAAAGGAAACTATTAAATTAATGTATGTAATAAAACATTGTTAACAGTATTTGATTTTAAATTAAGGAAAACGTGTTAGCGCAAGCTAATATTTAATGAACTTGAATGAACGCTACAATTTAATTAAAATTCAAATATTATGACTTGGCTATAAATAGAATATAATAAAAACAAATACAACCAATGTTAGAAATGAAATTTTAATGTTTGTTGTTGATAATAAACCTTACTTTAATGATTATTAGTATAGTAACAGAAGTGTAAATGAAAATTAAATAGAAACATAAGTTTATTTTAAGATAGTAATTGATAAATTGGGAAGATAGTTCATAGTATGTTAATTGATGAATTTATAAGCAATGTATGTAGAGTAATAAGTGGGTTTAAGGGTGAAATTAAGGAAAATTCATTTATTGGTTTTAAAACCTTAATTAATGCATTTAATTGATAGAAGTATATTTAGGAATATAATATTTATTCAAATTAAGTGGTACATAGGCGTATATTAATGTCATGAAATAAAAATTTAGCGTATATGAAATTATAAATCCGGTTCGATAAGTAACGAACTTATGAATGCAATTAAAAGAAAATAGGTGGCAATTAATATAGGTTGCTTGTTTATTTAATATGTCAAATAAATTTTTGGTAATCGATTACAATAAATCTTAATTTAACATTTGGATAATGTAAATTAAAGTAACAATTGATGTAATAAAGAATGGAAAGCCTATTTAATGGGATTATTGAAATAAAATTGGTAATTTATGAATTAGTGAAATTGGAAGTAAGGATAGTTATTATTGTAATAACTAAAAGGGGAGTCAATTAGAATTTAATGAACCTTAATGTATATTAATGAGAATTTAAGGCAATACTCACCAGATATGAAGGGAGTAGAATGAATTGAATGTAGTTTATTTGTAAACCAATAAGTGATGTAATATAGGAATAAAATCAAAATAGATAAGTTTAATTGAGACTTTAATTTCAAATAACGGATGAAATTGACCAAAATATAGTAAATAGAAATATGATAGTCAATAAATAAAGGATGAGATGAGAGCATTAATGTAATGAATGTAAAATAGATATTAACTATGATTATAGAAAGGTTTCATAGAGAATGGAAGGATTGAAATCAGGTTTAAAACAATGTACTGTAAGTAATTATAAATAACTGGATTAATTAAATTGAAAATAAATGAATTTAAACATCTAAATATTTCGTTAATAGAAATCTAAATGAAATCTAAGAATATTAAAATAATAGATTTTGAATCCAATATTAAATCCATCTATTTGAAATTTATGATGGAATAATCATTGATTTATTTAATTTAATAGAATTTTTGGAGATTTAATTTATAATTTTGAATACAATGAAATTGAAGATTTGATACTGCAATTGATAGATTAATCAACTTTAAATTGACATCTAAACTTGTTTAAATTTTTGTATAAATGATTAAGAATTATAAAGTGATAAAGATTGTCAGTTTCAGAATTTAAATAGGAAATTTGATTTAATTAATTTATTTTAAATTTATTTAATTAATATAAAAATAGTCATTTTGGCCACTGACTCGGATTTCGACGAAACCAGTTTCATCGGATCCGTAACGGTGAATTATTATAGGATTTCAAGTTTCGTAGTGATCTGGCTTGTCGTTTGATCATACGGACTCGAAACGCCTTGAAATAAATGAAATTGAAATCAATTGAAATCAATTAGAAAATATTGATTTTAGCATAACTTCTTCATACGATGTAATTTGAACCTGAAACCTTTTCCATTGTGTTTAAAATATTTTAAAACATCTACTTTGATATATGGGTTGACCCAATTTCGTTCAGGAGTCGAAACGGGCTTTTTGGGCCATATATCGTCCAACACGTACATCCATTTGATCCGGTCCATTCTTTTTCAACCTTGTGATATCCCGGAATTTTTGGCAATATAAATTTAATAATCTGTGTTAAAATTAAATTAATTTGATAATAATTGTTAATAAGATTTGAGTTGATTTAATAATCTTCTTTTAAATAAATATTTAATTGATAATTTATCTTTTAAAAACTAGTAAATTGTTTTCTAATAATAAATAAATATAAATATATATATTTGTATATAATCTAAAGATCTGTTTTAAAATTTAATAAATAAGGATTTTTTTTCAAATTCTAATGTTTTGGTAATTTGTGATTTGATTTAAAATATAGCTATTAAATAAACAATAATTTGGCTTTAAAATATATTAAAAATAAAGTTAAAATTTGTGTAAATGATTGTAACTTAAATTTAAATTTAACAAAGGTTGTTTTGTTCTTGTTTTAAATATAGTTGATAAAATAAGTAATTTATTTATATAATGATAATTTCATTTATAAATTATTTTAATTTAATAATGAGTTTTTTTCAAACAATATTAATAATGTAATATTGGAAAGTTTAAGTTTTAAAATAAATAGATAATGCTTAAGGAATAAGTGTTATCATATTGGAGCTTTATAACATGTGTTAAGTAATAAACCATTACAAGTGATAAACAACTTTATATCTATGAACATCAAGTATGAAAGCAAACCAGGTTTGTGTAAAATAAAAAAATAAAAGAGTAAGGCCTGTAGGTAGTTATGTAGAGCAAGCAAAAGCAAAGTAAAGTAAGATATGTTTGTAGGCTGTATGGTATGCAGGCAAGTAAAGGTGAGATAATAAACACAAGAATCTATGATAAATACTTAATTTAAAATTTTATAACAAATAACTAAAACAACTTCATATATGTACATAAGCAAGCCAGACAAGTGAAATATGGATATGAAAAGAAATGAGACAAGAATGAACAAAGTAAAAATGTGTTTGTATGTAACCTGTTAGGTAATATGCTAGGCTAGAACATAGTATAAATAAAATATGTTTATAAAATAAAAAATGTACCAGGCAAATTTACAAACCCATACATTAGCCACCCTATGCCAACTTCTCTTTTCTATATATTTCACTTCTTATTTCTATTCGCTCATATCAAAACATAGCAAGCATTTTTACAACTGAAGCATCATTCATTTGGACCAAAGCAAGAAGATTTAAGGAAAAGCAAAGTAAAAAAAATAAGATGCAGGCAAGGAAAGAATGCAAAGCAAAGTAAAAAGCAAAATATCTATATATATAAAAATGAGTAATAGGAGACACAAAGTACTTAAGTAGTAAATGCTAGCAACAATTGTCAATTCGAATTGTATAAAAGTAAAACTCAGCCTCCTAATATAAAAATCTTCTCTAAATTGTGAGTAACTTCACCCTTAAAATTTAAAGCAAAAGTATGGTTGCATGTTGTGCTGTGGTAATTATTGCATATCTTCAAGTGTGTCTGTGTATTTATATTGTTAAGTTCTGATATATGATGTATGCATACCAGGAATTCCTCTGCTTCCCGTTTTTAAGTTCTAGTTTTGATGTTTATTTAAAACCTCTTGATTTAATCTCTATTTCAATTCAGGTTTTAAATGAAATTTGTGTGTTACATCACCAATACTAATTTAAATTTTTACTTAAGATAAATAACTTAGTATTGCTTCTGGAAATGTAAAACACAGAGTAAACTTAAAATTAGTCAAAAATAATTTGTCATGATTTATAAATTCAGGTTTATGAATCAAATCCAAATACCAAAATATGATTTTTAAAATTAATATGATGATTTTCAGTCGAGTGGTTTAGGTGCAGTTCGACTTTGAACAAAAGTTGGTTTCTGGGTGATTTCTGGCGATCGGGGGTTCGGGAGATGCTAGGGTTGTGTGAGGAGGTGGAGGAGCCTACAGCGGTGATGGGAAAAATAGTGAAGGTTCGTCAGGTGGACGTGGTGGCGCCGACGACGTTTTCTTTTTCGTAGACCTAAATTTTTGTAAGGCCGAGTCTTCGATTCGTTCTCCCTCTCTGTGCGATCGAGCGTTACGTGTACTTGATGGGAGGTAGAGGGTACGTAGACGTGGTGATGGCTAGAAATTCAGCGTCTCTGGTGGACGAGGTGGCGAGGACGGCGAACTTCTAGGTTTTTGTAAGTTGGGTTGTCTGTGTTTCCAGGTTTGTGGCTCGAACCCTCGAATTTGATTTCGAGTTAAAGATGTTGTGTTGATGCTTGCGAGGGGGTGTTTGGGTGATGGATGATGTGGGAACATCATCGATGATGATCAGCGACGACCATTGGCACCGTGCATATGCACGGTGCACTGTGTTGTGCCTGGAGGAGTTTGTTGGAGCAGAGGGTACTCGAGTTTTTCACTCGAGTTAATTCGCGTGTTACTCGAGTCTTTAAGGGTTTGACTCGGGGAAACTTCAAGTCGAACTCGAAGCAGGGAAGGTAAGGACTCGAGGTAATTTTGGTTTGGCTCGAGTCAGTAAGTTGTTTCAGGTTTTGGCAAACCTGATTGTTTCAGGTTTAAATTTTGTTCAAAATTTAAAAACAGGATTTTTAAACTGTGTTTTAAAATTTAAAGTTCAAAGTATAGATTCAAATGAACTTTTGAATCTAAGTTTTTAAAAAATAATTTGGATTTTAAATCAAGAATTAAAAATCAAGTTTTTAAAAGCAAGTTAAACCAAAGTTTTAAATTCAAAGTTAAACTAATGAACTCAAGTTTTTCTTGAATTCAAATCTGAAATTTAAATCAGTTTTTAAATCTAAATATATTAAACAATTTTAAATCAAATAGTTTTTTCAAGGTAATTTGTTTCAAATAAATATTTGAATTGATTTTGACATAGTTCTTTTTAAAGGGATTTTTGAATGGAAGTTAAATAAATTGTTTTAACTTGAATTTGCTAGATGAAATATTAATGTATTTTGGAAGTTTAAATTTAAATAAAGATTTAAGTAGTTGAACTTAAAGGCTTTTCTTATATAAGTTCATATGTAAGTAATAAATGTTATTTACAAGATTATAAATTGAATTTACATTTGGTAAATGTTTAAACAATAATCATTTTGAATCTTAAATTCAAAATGGAATTCGAATTAAAATTTGAAATGTAATGTTCTAATACACTTTAATATTAAGGGAGTCATTAATAAAGAAATAAATTATCTTAGAAATAATTTAGATATTAAAATGATTTAATGAATAAGTTAATTAAGGAATGACTTATATATTTAATTTATAAATTAATAATTTAGATTAATTTATAACTAGAGATTAATTAAGAAGTAAATTAAGAAATGTTATTAGTTAATGAAGATAATTAACTAAGGATTATTAATTAACCAATTAATGTGATTAATTTTGATAATTAATTAGATTAATTAGATAATCTTTTGTAAATGGTTAAATGTAATTACGTGATAAAAGTAATTAAGAGATAAATTACTTATTGTAATAAATTTAGATGTTATGATTAAATTAAGTTAATTAATTTAGTTTAATTAATTTAAGGAATCATTTGATAAATTGATAAGTGTAATTACTTAGTGTATTTAATGGAGCATAATTACTTAGGGAAGTAATTAATGTTAATTACTGAATGTAATTAGTGAAAAATGATGTGTTAATGGAGTAATTTGGGTAATTACTTTTGTAATTAATCAAGGGATTAATTAGTGGAGATAATTAATTATGGAATAATTAATTTATTAATATAAGTAATTAAGGATAGTTAATTACTGGAATGTTATTAATCAAGGGTTATTAATAATTGTGTTTAATTAAAGATTATTTATTTACTGTAATTAATTTAAATTAATTAATTAATTTAAATAAAGTAATTAATTTAAATATAATTAGAAATCATTAATTAATGTGATTAATGATGTAATTTATAATGGATTAATTAAGAATTAATTAATAATGAAGTGATTAATTAATGTAACTAATTAAGGATGAATGTAACTAATTTTAGTTAATTAATAAATGAAGTAATTGAATGTTAATTACTATAAATGATTTAGGATAATTAATTTGTGAAATTAATTAAAGACTAATTACCTATTGTAATTAGAAAATGATTAATCAAAGATGTTTAATTAAGATGAATACTTAATGTATCATTAATTAATTTGATTTATAATAATAAGCAGGATTTATAGATGAAGTAATTAATTTAGTTTACTTTAAATTAATTAGAGATAGAAGTAGTTAATTTAATTCATTTTAAATTAATTATAAATGGTATGATTATAAATCATTGCTTATGGATGAATGATATTGATATTTCATTGATTGATTGTGATCTCAGATATGAGATGAGTAATATCTATGTGATATTGATGCATGGTTAAGTATGATAATAGTAAGTATCTGTTTAGATGATAATATTGATTATCTGTTTATGATGATAATGTTATTATCTATTATGAGATGTGAATTATCTATCTGTGTGTATATTGATAATATTGAATTGAACTGTTAAGACTAAATAGACAAATTGGCCTGAAAAGATACGTTTTTGGGTTTCGATGAGACCGGGATCGGGTTTCCATATTTGGACATCCGAAAACCACATCGATCCAAAATAACGATAGGTCGTGAATCTGAAGTGAAGATGAAAGTGCAAGGGTTATTGTCGTTAACTCTGAGGGTGATTCCAAAATGAGTGTAACGAGATAATGCCTTCGGTTTTGTTCGAACCCGGAACGAACTTGTATGGATTGAATGCTTTCAGAACATCGTCCGGTGGGCGATGAGCATTCTAAGAAATGTACTCTCTAAAGGTAATCACAGCCTCAAGCCTCATCAACCGGGAATGGCTAAAACAGGGAAGGTGCAGCAAGGTTAGGTGGGTCATGCGCAAGCAGGATGAGATATACCCCTATCTAGATGTCCCTTTATTTTTCGGCTGTGTGGGCGGTTGATTGCAACAACTGCTGGGGTTATCTTGTTCGGGACTGTTCAGTAAGGAATGGTTCCGGCCTAGTGTTGTAGGGGTCGGGAGTGGTCCTCGGTACGTTGATCTAGGCCACGTACTATGACGGGCGGTACCCCAGTAGCCCTGCCATTGTATGGAATCCAAAATCCAATAAGTGCCATCGGATTTGATTGTATTACCCACTTTTGTGGCTAGTAGCTGGAATTTATCATGTAACAATTTAGGCTATTTTCTATTTACTTGAAAACACTAGACCTATTATAATATCACTGAATTTCCTATCAAATGTTTTGGTTAGCGTAAGGTAAAAACTTACCCATGTTTATGTGTGGGAAGTCTTACGTGATACCTTTTGTTTCAAAGGTTTTCAAAATTAAGCAACTTTAACCTGTTACTCACACCAGACCCATGTCTGACCCGGAGTTTATTTCTGTTTTTCCTAAACTCTCGGGTACTCAAATTTTAATGAGTTGCCAAGGGATTCAGGTTAGCATTGACGAATTCTGGAGGAGCAATGGAGTAGGAGGCTTCAACGTTTGTAAATATAGTGTTCCGCTGTGTTGGTATCTCTGTGTTGTTTTGTGTATTGAGTTGTATAACTAGACATGTGTCTATAACTGTCTAGTATGTGATATATTATCTATATAACTCTGATTGATGTTGTATATTATGTAAATACTTATGTGATTAATATAATTTATTCGTTCCGCTGTGAGATTCTGATGTTGTTTTTCTTTCTTCTCTATCTTTTCTATTTTCTCACCCCTTGCTTTCTTCAAGATGATACGACTTTCTGTGCTCAGAAAGTTGGGTCGTCACAGTTGGTATCAGAGCACTAGGTTGAGTGAATACCTAGGCTCTTGAGTGATTTCTTTCCTGAGAGAGCGTATTTGTAATTTTGATATATATATATATATATATATATATGTATATATTTCAACCTATTTGTTGGATTACCAGTTCCGGTTTTCCAATGAGCTATAAAAGTAGATAGGGTAGTGGTGTGTGTAACACGACTACCAATGGTTGGAGTTTGAATGTTTGAGGTTGGAAGTGTATTTGTCGAGACTGTAGACCTAATACCGTCTCGAGTGAGCTTTGGGTGGTGTAAGGATTTCATTAATCTCTGAAGGAAACCTGTTAAGGTTTGGAGTTCATCTATGAAATGTAGTTTGGATGAGCTAGAGTTTGGATCTGTCGGTTGGACAGAAGCCAGACATGATATCTTGATACATCAAGGATGAGTAGCTATGTGATGAGACATAGTGACTATGGATGTCTCCGAAGATATTTTTTTGGAACAAGTTAAGGAAGTGTGTCTGCTTCGGTGTTGTCGCTGTGTTTAGCTGGGTGTTTCTGTTTGGTTTGAGGTCCGAGTTTCTCGAAGAGCTTTGGATCAGGAAGTCTTCTGGCTTAGCAGTTTTTCTTGGGGCAACTTCAAAAGCAGCAGAGTAGATCCATTTCTTCGATGGATTGGCTACATAAGTGTAAGCTGTTATGATTTCTAAAGAGAAAGCAGTATCTTTGGAAGTAGGCTGGGTTGATCGCAAAAGAGGCTTGCGATAGTTTGAGTGTTCTCTTGTGTTTCAGAATTTTTCTGGATGTCTTCTAGAAGTCAGAGTTTTACTAACATCTGAGGATTGAGTTTGGTATCGATTGGATTTCAGAAGTGGTACCAATGGATCAGCTTAGTAATAGGATGGTTTTTGAGTTTGGTGACGTAACTCAGGTTTTGGAGGAACTTCTGAGTTTTCTTTTTGATCTGTGAACCCTAATGTTGGAATGTGTTGTCCAGTCTATGTTCGACTTCAGTATTTTCATCTGTTCAGTCAGAGTTACGCAGTGGAAGCATGGTGGCGGCTGTTTTATTTTGGAAGCAATTGGATGTTGCAATATTTGGATTAGAGAGTTCTACAGGAAATTTTTCAGGATGTTAAGGCCAGTTTGGAGTGCACTTGTCTTATCTCTTCCGGATGTGAGAAGTGAGATCTCTCTTCTGATTTTGGAATAGAGTTTGTGTTCTTAGTTTTTGGTCAATCTTGGAAAGATCATTTTGTTGGATTTTCTTGGGTTCAGTTTGTTTCTAAGGACATCAGCAAGGGTTGAGCTGATCAGGAAGGATGTAGGCAGCCCAGGATCGTCCGAAGAGTTTTGTGGATAAGAGACAGAGGAATTTGGATTCCCAAGTCGGAGATTTGATTTTGGATAAGTGTTTGGTCTTCAGGATTGAATTGTCAGTTTGGATAACTGGAATTCGTTGTGTTTCACGTATCTCTGAGGGAGTACGTGTAAGATCTATCTCTGGTGGTAGAACCAGCAGTTCAGGGAATTTTGGTTGTTGATTCAGATTTGTCTGTAGTCTGATATCCTGTCTTGTTTGTAAATCAAGATGAGTGGGCTCTGTAGCTTAGTAGTATTGATTGTTTGGATTCTGTAGAGCGAGTCTCCCAGTATTTATATTTGGGAAACTCGAGAAAATTCTATTCGGAATTTTGTATGAATAGTTAGATTTGTTTGATTGGATAAATTGGTTGCTATGATTGTTAGCATCTGGTTGATATATGCTTGTTTTTTAAAATTAAATCTTTAATTGAATTATTAAATTACCTTTGCTTTAAATTTCGGGGACGAAATTCTTTTAAGGGGGGAGGAATGTGATATCCCGGAATTTTTGGCAATATAAAATTAATAATATGTGTTAAAATTAAATTAATTTGACAATAATTGTTAATAAGATTTGAATTGATTTAATAATCTTCTTTTAAATAAATATTTAACTTATAATTTATCTTTTAAAAACTAGTAAATTGTTTTCTAATAATAAATATATATAAATATACATATTTGTACATAATCTAAAGATCTGTTTTAAAATTTAATAAATAAGGATTTGTTTCAAATTCTAATGTTTTGGTAATTTGCAATTTGATTTAAAATATAGCTATTAAATAAATAATAATTTGGCTTTAAAATATACTAAAAATAAAGTTAAAATTTGTTTAAATGATTTTAACTTAAAATTTAAATTTAACAAAGGTTGTTTTGTTCTTGTTTTAAATATAGTTGATAAAATAAGTAATTTATTTATATAGTGATAATTTCATTTATAAATTATTTTAATTTAATAATGAGTTTTTTTGAAACAATATTAATAATGTAATATTGGAAAGTTTAAGTTTTAAAATAAATAGATAATGCTTAAGGAACAGGTGTTATCATATTGGAGCTTTATAACATGTGTTAAGTAACAAACCATTACAAGTGATAAACAACTTTATATCTATGAACATCAAGTATGAAAGCAAACTAGGTTTGTGTAAAATGAAAAAAATAAAAGAGTAAGGCTTGTAGGTAGTTATGTAGAGCAAGCAAAAGCAAAGTAAAGTAAGATATGTTTGTAGGCTGTACGGTATGCAGGCAAGTAAAGGTGAGATAATAAGCACAAGAAACTATGATAAATACTTAATTTAAAATTTTATAACAAATAACTAAAACAACTTCATATATGTACATAAGCAAGCCAGACAAGTGAAATATGGATATGAAAAGAAATGAGACAAGAATTAACAAATTAAAAATGTGTTTGTATGTAACCTGTTAGGTAATATGCTAGGCTAGAACATAGTATAAATAAAATATGTTTATAAAATAAAAAAATGTACCAGGCAAATTTACAAACCCAGACATCAGCCACCCTATGCCAACTTCTCTTTTCTATATAGATCACTTCTTATTTCTATTCGTTCATATCAAAACATAGCAAGCATTTTTACAATTGAAGCATCATTCATTTGAACCAAAGCAAGAAGATTTAAGGAAAAGCAAAGTAAAAAAATAAGATGCAGGCAAGGAAAGAATGCAAAGCAAAGTAAAAAGCAAAATATCTATATATATAAAAATGAGTAATAGGAGACACAAAGTACTTGAGTATTAAATGCTAGCAACAATTGTCAATTCGAATTGTATAAAAGTAAAACTCAGCCACCTAATATAAAAAGTTTGCCTGATACAAACAAAAACAAATATTGTACCTGCAAATTGCTTAACCCAGATATCACCTACCCCTGTAAACTTCTTTATATACATGCCTTCCTATTTTTAGTTCGTTCAAAACATAACAAACCTGAAAATATACAAGTAGCAAACATTTTCATTTTTATAAGCTGAAACCATTCTATAACTCCATCAAAATAAAAAGACAAGAAGATTGTGGGAGGAGAATCAAAACAAACAGTTTCCAGTTTTAAAAGTTCAGGCTGTTTTCAAGATAAAATATGCCATGTTCATCTTCTCTAAATTGTGAGTAACTTCACCCTTAAAATTTAAAGCAAAAGTATGGTTGCATGTTGTGCTGTGATAATTATTGCATAGCTTCAAGTGTGTCTGTGTATTTATATTGTTAAGTTCTGATATATGATGTATGCATACCAGGAATTTCTCTGCTTCCCGTTTTTAAGTTCTAGTTTTGATGTTTATTTAAAACATCTTGATTTAATCTCTATTTCAATTTAGGTTTCAAATGAAATTTGTGTGTTACATCACCAATACTAATTTAAAATTTTACTTAAGATAAATTACTTAGTATTGCTTCTGGAAATGTAAAACACAGAGTAAACTTAAATTTAGTCAAAAATAATTTGTCATGATTTATAAATTCAGGTTTATGAATCAAATACAAATACCAAAATATGATTTTTAAATTTAATATGATGATTTTCAGTCGAATGGTTTAGGTGCAGTTCGACTTTGAACAAAAGTTGGTTTCTGGGTGATTTTTGGCGATCGGGGGTTATGGAGATGCTAGGGTTGTGTGAGAAGGTGGAGGAGCCTACAGCGGTGATGAGAAAAATAATGGAAGGTTCGTTAGGTGGACATGGTGGTGCCGGCGACGTTTTCTTTTTCGTTGACCTAAATTTTTGTAAGGCCGAGTCTTCGATTCGTTCTCCCTCTCTGTGCGATCGAGCGTTACGTACTCTTGAGGTGAGGTAGAGGGTACGTAGACGTGGTGATGGCCAGAAATTCAACGTCTCTGGTGGACGAGGTGGCGAGGACGGCGAACTTCTAGGTTTTTGTTAGTTGGGTTATCTGTGTTTCCAGGTTTGTGGCTCGAACCCTCGAATTTGATTTCGAGTTGAAGTTGTTGTGTTGATGCTTGCGAGGGGGTGTTTGGGTGATGGATGATGTGGGAAGATCATCGATGATGATCAGCGACGACCATCGGCACCGTGCATATGCACGTGCACTGTGTTGTTCCTGGAGGAGTTTGTTGGAGCAAAAGGCACTCGAGTTTTTCACTCGAGTTAATTCGCGAGTTACTCGAGTCTTTAAGGGTTTGACTCGGGGAAACTTTATGTCGAACTCGAAGCAGGGAAGGTGAGGACTCGAGGCAATTTTGGTTTGGCTCGAGTCAATAAGTTGTTTCAGGTTTTGGCAAAACTGATTGTTTCCGGTTTAAATTTTGTTCAAAATTTAAAAACAGGATTTTAAACTGTGTTTCAAAATTTAAAGTTCAAAGTATAGATTCAAATGAACTTTTGAATTTAAGTTTTTAAAAATGAATTTGGATTTTAAATCAAGAGTTAAAAATCAAGTTTTTAAAAGCAAGTTAAACCAAAGTTTTAAATTCAAAGTTAAACTAATGAATTCAAGTTTTTCTTGAATTCAAATCTGAAATTTAAATCAGTTTTTAAATCTAAATATATAAAACAAGTTTAAATCAAATAGGTTTTTTAAGGTAATTTTTTTCATATAAATATTTGAATTGATTTTGACATAGTTCTTTTTAAAGGGATTTTTGAATGGAAGTTAAATAAATTGTTTTAAATTGAATTTGCAAGATAAAATATTAATGTATTTTGGAAGTTTAAATTTAAATAAAGATTTAAGTGGTTGAATTTAAAGGCTTTTCTTATATAAGTTCATATGTAAGTAATAAATGTTATTTACAAGATTATAAATTGAATTTACATTTGGTAAATGTTTAAACAATAATCATTTTGAATCTTAAATTCAAAATGGAATTTGAATTAAAATTTAAAATGTAATGTTCCAATACACTTTAATATTAAGGGAGTCATTAATAAAGAAATAAATTATCTTAGAAATAATTTAGATATTAAAATGATTTAATGAATAAGTTAATTAAGGAATGACTTATGTATTTAATTTATAAATTAATAATTTAGATTAATTTATAACTAGAGATTAATTAAGAAGTAAATCAAGAAATGTTATTAGTTAATGAAGATAATTAACTACAGATTATTAATTAATCAATCAATGTGATTAATTTTGATAATTAATTAGATTAATTAGATAATCTTTTGTAAATTGTTAAATGTAATTACTTGATAAATGTAATTAAGAGATAAATTACTTATTGTAATAAATTTAGATGATATGATTAAATTAAGTTAATTAATTTAGTTTAATTAATTTAAGGAATTGTTTGATAAATTGATAAGTGTAATTACTTAGTGCATTTAATGGAGCATAATTACTTAGGGAAGTAGTTAGTGTTAATTACTAAATGTAATTAGTGAAAGATGATGTGTTAATGGAGTATTTTGGGTAATTACTTTTGTCATTAATCAAGGGATTAATTAGGAGATAATTAATTATGGAATAATTAATTTATTAATATAAGTAATTAAGGACAGTTAATTACTGGAATGTTATTAATCAAATGTGATTAATAATTGTGTTTAATTAAAGATTATTTATTTAATGTAATTAATTTAAATAAAGTAATTAATTTAAATATAATTAGAAATCATTTAATTAATGTGATTAATGATGTAATTTATAATGGATTAATTAAGAAATAATTAATAATGAAGTGATTAATTAATGTAATTAATTAAGGATAAATGTAACTAATTTTAGTTAATTAATAAATAAAGTAATTAAATGTTAATTACTATAAATGATTTAGGATAATTAATTTGTGAAATTAATTAAAGACTAATTACTTATTGTAATTAGAAAATGATTAATCAAAGATGTTTAATTAAGATGAATGCTTAATGTATCATTAATTAATTTGATTTATAATGATAAGCAGGATTTATAGATGAAGTAATTAATTTAATTTACTTTAAATTAATTAGAGATGGAAGTAGTTAATTTAATTCATTTTAAATTAATTATAAATGGTATGATTATAAATCATTGCTTATGGACGAATGATATTGATATTTCATTGATTGATTGTGATATCAGATATGAGATGAGTAATATCTATGTGATATGGATGCATGGTTTAAGTATGATAATAGTAAGTATCTGTTTGGATGATAATATTGATTATCTGTTTACGATGATAATGTGATTATCTATTATGAGATGTGAATTATCTATCTTTGTGTGTATTGATAATATTGAATTGAACTGTTAAGACTAAATAGACAACTTGGCCTTAAAAGATACGTTTTTGGATTTCGATGAGATCGGGATCGGGTTTCCATATTTGGACATCCGAAAACCACATCGATCCAAAATAACGATAGGTCGTGAATCTGAAGTGAAGATGAAGATTTAGAGTGCAAGAGTTATTGTCGTTAACTCTGAGGGTGATTCCAAAATGAGTGTAACGAGATAATGCCTTCGGTTTCGTTCAAACCCGGAACAAACTTGTATGGATTGAATGCTTTCAGAACATCGTCTGGTGGGCGATGAGCATTCTAAGAAACGTATTCTCTAAAGGTAATCGCAACATCAAGCCTCATGTCTAAAACAGGGGAGGTGCAGCAAGGTCAGGTGGGTCATGCCCAAGCAGGATGAGATATACACCTGTCTAGATGTCCCTTTATTTTTCGGCTGTGTAGGCGGTTGATTGCAACAACTGCCGGGGTTATCTTGTTCGGGACTGTTCAGTGAGGAATGGTTCTGGCCTTGTGTTATAGGGGGCCGGGAGTGATCCTCGGTACGTTGATCTAGGCCACGTACTGTGACGGGCGGTACCCCAGTATCCCTGCCATTGTATGGAATCCAAAATCCAATAAGTGCCATCGGATTTGATTGTATTACCCACTTTTGTAGCTAGTAGATGGAATTTAATCATGTAACAATTTTGGCTATTTTCTATTTACTTGAAAACCCTAGACCTATTATAATATCACTGAATTTCCTATCAAATGTTTTGGCTAGCATAAGGTAAAAACTTACTCATGTTTATGTGTTGGAAGTCTTACGTGATACCTTTTGTTTCAAAGGTTTTTAAAATTAAGCAACTTTAACCTATTACTCACACCAGACCCATATCTGACCCGGAGTTTATTTCTGTTTTTCCTAAACTCTCGGGTACTCAAATTTTACGAGTAGCCAAGGGATTCAGGTTAGCATTGACGAATTCTGGAGGAGCAATGGAGCAGGAGGCTTCAACGTTTGTAGATATAGTGTTCCGCTGTGTTGGTATCTCTGTGTTGTTTTGTGTATTGAGTTGTATAACTAGACAGGTGTCTATAACTGTCTACTATGGGATGTATTATCTGTATAACTCTGATTGATGTTGTATATTATTTAAATACTTATGTGATTAATATAATTTATTCATTCCGCTGTGAGATTCTGATGTTGTTATCCTTTCTTCTCTATCATTTCTATTTTCTCACCCCTTTCTTTCTTCAAGATGATACGACTTTCTGTGCTCAGAAAGTTGGGTCGTCACAAACCTTGTCTATAAAAACCTTGTTATAAACCTTAGCAGCCTCTATTCCTCATTTCTATACATACAGAAACTTCTATTCTCTTTCTTCCTCAATGGCAGACAAACAAGTTCTAGATCCAAGCACAAATCAAATTCAAAACCAAAGCAAAAAATTTCAAAGTCCTCAGAAAAATTCAGAGAAAATATATGTTGAAGCTCTCAATGAGCGTAATCCTCTGGTCTTTTTCGTTTTTCGATTCAGATTTTCGTTTGATCGTTAAACGTCGAAGAATCTTCGGCCGTTCATAGGCCACACACTCAATCAACGACAGATCTTCAGTTTTAGCTCGACCGGGTTGCGCTGTTGCGTAGAGGGGATCGTGTGTTTTCGATCCATACGGTTAGTTTGTCGAATCAGTTAGCATAATCGCCACAAATCGAGGTTATTTTGCTGTTTTTCAAGCTCGGCCAGGCAGCTCCATACGGCGGCGGAGGAGGCCGCGCTCTCGGCAAAGGTAGAGGGGGTCGGTGGCGTTCTGGCGATGGAGTGGATCTCGGTGAAGTCGTAGCATGGAGGCGTGATAAATGAAGGACCAGTGGCGGCTGAACCTAGGGTTCGAACGTGAGGGGGTTGCACGTTTTCTTTTGCGCGTGCTTGTAGGGTAAGAAGTAGGTGATGATGTGGCACCTGGTGTGGGTTTTTTTATTTTTTTTATTTTTTTCAATTTCAATTTAAATTTCAACATCGTTAATGCGTATAACTTTCTCATATGATATCCGTTTTATGCGTGATTTTTTTTGTTAGGATCGTATTGGAATTCTGGACCTTTTGGCGTTGGTTTGGACGGATTTAGCGACTGTGCAAATTTAGGGTTTAAATTGGATGTAAATTTAATTTAAATTCAAAAGGTGAGTGTTTTAACCTACTCACAACTTCTAAAATTTCTTTGTTTGTTAAATCGATATATGATGTGATTTAAAATTTATTTATGTTTGTTTGGCATATTTTTAATTATCATCTTGGTTAATTTCATTTATTTAAATTAAATTTCTATTTAATTTATTCATTGCATTTAAACTGCCAGTTAAATTGTTAATTAATTATTCATTGCATATGAACTGCCAGTTAAACAGGTATTTAAATTATTATTGAATATAAACTGCTATTTAATACCTGTCGTTTATTATCCTTTCTATATTGATGCTATTGTTTGAACTTGATGACGATTGTGATAAATGCTTGATGGTTGATATTGGATGAATGGATGCTGTATTTTATATGGTTATAAACTGCAAGTTATTATGCATTTTCATTTCATTCGGGATTGTGGTTTGAAATGATATACAACCGCAAATTTTCATTTTAAATTACGAATTGAAATTATAAATATCCGTATCGCTTGACCATAGGGTAGAAAATTATATACAGACACCGCGGTCTATATATAAAAATATTTCGAAATGTTTTCTATGATTTCATAAAGAAATATATATGGTTTATGAGATATCGATTCGGATATTTGATAAAGGTTATTTTATATATAGTAAAATTCTTGGTTTTAAGCTATGCATAAAATTGTTTAAAGTATAAATAAATTTGATAATAAAGTTGATTTTATTAAATTATAATATGGGAAGTATTTACTTAAATAATATATTTTTATATAGAGTTTATATTGATTTTATAAATCAAGTGTGAGAAAACAGTTTTGAAATGGACTTGAGATTTTATTTAATAAAAAACTGTATCTAATAAAAATCCATTGGAACTTATTGAAATTTAGATTTTTTTTAAATATGGTTTTAAAACTAAATTCGGGGTTAAGGTGGTTTAAGTAAATAAATCAAGTCTAAATGAATTGAGGAATATTCAATTTTTGAAATTTGGAGTTTTATTACAGGGATACTAGATTTTAAGTAAATATTTCAGACTAAATAATAGAAAAGTGAAATTGGTATATATATATATATATATATATGAATTAAAAAATTTAGTTTGAAATATTGAATTTCAAGTTTTGAAAATATTGAATTAGAAATGATTTATTTGGAGGTTCAAATCGATATTTGGAATTTATTTGTGAAATCAAAGAAGTTATTTTATTTTATAAAGTAATTTAATATTTAAACCATTTAAGGGATGTAGTTATATTTCAAAGTTATGAAATTTAAGTTTTATGTTTGGAAGGTTATATTTCAAGCGTTTGGTTTCGAAATATTATAACTTTGAAAATGTAATGGTGTTAGAAAAGGGTATATTTGAAATAAAAATGATATTATATTAATTTAGGTTTATAAATGATATCATATTGATTTGGTTTTAAAACAGGAATGATATCGTATTTATATGGTTTTCAAATGGATATTTATTCTGGTTTTAAAGTATAAACTATTTTGAAATGACCCCGGTGTTATAATAACGTTTGGTTGTTAAAGAGACCGGGATCGAAAGTTGTTATACTCTCTGCCAACTCAAAAAACCACTTTAACAACCGTGTACGCGGTGGAAATTCCAGAATGAAGTAGGATGGTGGCGGCGTTTCCTTTGAGGTAAATACATGGGCTCGACTCCCATGAGTTGGCATAAGGTGGCTAAAACAGGAGCGATTCTCGGGCCAATTGAGGTAGCACCTTTGATCGAACACATCCCTTCGATTTTATACTTTGACTTTTGAATTAATTCGGTGGCCACTTTTGATTTTCTTTTTGGGGGTGTGGCTCGAGGTGGGCGGTAGCTGCGGCTACGCGTTACCACCAGCCCGGATGCGTAATTGGTATATCTATCCTGGCATTGCCTGGTTGTGCCATGTCACCTACCTTATCGCGCCTTGTACGAGTTTTGTTTTCTCCTGTAGCCCGTGTGGTACCCTCTGGTGGCTTCCCGATCAGGAGGGACTATGATATTGGATGGACTACTGGGACTATTACGTGTTAAGATGAATATTGGGTCACTCCTTAACGCTATTTAAAAGTATGTTTATTTTACTATAGACACTGTTGTAATAGCGAAATATTACTACATAGAAAATAGTTTAACGGATCCTTAAGAGATGTGTATCCCGAGCATCTTTTAAGTTACTACACTCATATTTATTTCTGTAGATTTAACTCACATAAGATCCGACTCGAGTGTTTTGTTTTTCAATTCGCTTGGGTCAGCCTAAGTATTTCAGGATTCGAAGACTCTAGCTCTGGAGGACGAAGACGAAGATTTTATTTCTATTACCTATTATATTATTCCACTACACTATTGTATTCCACTGCATTATCGATATTCTATGGTATGTATAACTCTGATATATATATTGTAAGTATAATTAAATATTTTGAAAAACAGCTTCATGAACTGTATATTTGATTATTATATCTATCCTTCCGCTGTGAGATTCTATTTTGTGTTTTTCTTTCCCTGCTTTTTCTTACTTACCCCATAACAATCCGCCCTTCCGTATGGTTTGAATTGGCAGTGTGTCGATTTAAAGCATGCGAAAAGGCGGGTTGTTACATCTGGTATCAGAGCCTTCGTTTAGTGATAAACCTTAGCTTTGTAGGGTTTGACTCTTTACTAATAGGGTAGTAATACCATATGGGAGTCGTTGAGTGTATATTTATGAGAGAGCGTATTTGTTAGTGTTATAAAAGGTTTTCATGTTGTGTTAATTTGTTCTGTTTTGTATTTATAAATTCTGGTTGATGCATGGGACGCTATGACATCAATAGGGATTTCTAAACACTTAATAGGACAGACTGACATAATATTTGTTTTGAATATAGGTGAATGAAATAATTTTGCCTATTATATTTTATATATATATAAAATAAATTTTATAAATGATATATATATTCGGTTGCAATATATTGATTGTTAGGAAATGAAATTTATAAATAATAGGTGAAATAAGAATGAAAATAAAATAAATGAAATTGGAAATTTAGAACTTAAGTTCCGGGCTATTGAAAATTTCTTTCGAATAATTTTGGATATAATAATATTGTTATAAGTATTTTCTGATATAAATGTTTCAATGTAATTTGGAAGAATGGTTTTAAAGAAGATTTTCGAAAAGATATAAGTTCTGCACTTCCCTCTCTGTCGTTGGAAAATAAATTTCGGTGATGAGTGCATGCATCATCGAAATTCAATTTCGAGTCTCGAAGTGGGAAGGCCACTGTAGTAGTTTTACTACAGATTTATTTTAATAAACAAATATAAATTTTAAATTGTTTTAAATATAATTGGATATATAATTTGCAAGCATATGTTTATCTATTATTTTAAAATGATTTTGAATAAAGACTCGGTATTTAGTTCCTAAGTTTCCGTTAATTAATAGTTTCAATTAAGGGTAGTAAATTGGAAGTTAATTAGTAATTGGAGCCTTTAATTAAAATAAGTAATTTAATGCCAGGTTATGAATAAAATTAAAGGTAATTTGAAATTGTAACTTATAAAACAAAAGATGTAATTATTGAACATAGATTAAATTGAAAGAAATGAGGTAAAACTTGTATAAGTTCATTTGCATTCTTTAAACATATATACAACTTACCAAAGGATGTAAAAAGTTGAAATGTTAATAAGAAGATGTAATAGATATTATACAAGTAATAAATTAGTGGTAATGAAAGTAATTGGTGAAATTCTTTAATAAATAAGAATTTGTTGTTCTAGTGGTATAAACTTAGGTATAATTGAAATTACTTCTAATAAAGTATATTATAAAGATAAGGAATATAAATAAAAGGTTATAAACTTAAGAACATGAAATTAAGCAGTGAATAAATAAATGTAATATAATAAAAGAAAATTTCATGCTATGAATAAGTGAAAATAAGACTTTGTTAGAAACGAATGATAGTAAGTGAAACTGTAAGAAAAAAAGGGGGGCAAATTAAAAGGATAAATTATTATATGAATGAAATTAATAAACTTGGTATATTGTTTGAAATTGTTGCTTGCTTGGTTTATGGTTGTTTGGGCAAGGATACTTTAAAAATTGTTTGGATGAATGAATAATCTATTCAGTTTCATCAAAGACTGTTGAGTAAATGGTGCACTTAGTACTTTATTTTTCATTATATACAATTTGAAGTTTTGAACCCAAACAACTGTTTGTTTTGTTTTAATGAATGATTGAATTGTGTTGATTCTGTATGAAGTTTGTATGCTGTTTGTTGCAATTGGTTGTTGAATTGATTGTTTGTTTGTGGTTGAACAACTTAAATATTTCATTCTATATAATTGCTAAATCTTATCAGATTATATAAGTGGAATATAGGTTATGGAAGCAATTGCTACTGCTTTTGGTTTCATAATTGAAGCGTTATTGCCCGACAAATAGGTACGTTTTCGGATTACGTTTTATAGTGCTATTATATTGTTTTTCCCGTGTTGGGATATATATTATTTTGGAAAATATATGTTATATATTGTTATTTTTGATATTATATTTTCTCCCAAGCCTCTCCGTACAAAGGAGACTCTATCGAAATTTTCTGTAAAAATTTGGACTTAGAAATTTTTTGAAAATGTTTTCCAAACTTTAATAATTTAAGTATAAAAAGATTTAATGGTTATAAATTGATATATTTTACCTAAATTAATTGATTTTGTAAATTTAATTGTTTATAAAGTTAATGTTTTGAATAAGATATATTGATTTCTTAATTCTTCTTTTCCTTCTTTTTCCTTTTCGGGGACGAAAAGTTTAGAGTGGGGGAGAGTGTAACGACCCATGAATTTCGTTAATTTAATTTGTCATATTAATAAGATTTTGGAATTAAATTTATAAAGAAATATAATTGTTATAATTTGTAATGCAGTAAATGTTAAGAATTAACCTATGGAATATTATATTGATTAAAATAGACTTAATTAAAAAAAGGTTGAATTGAATAAATCCTATTTATTGTAACCTTATTTATTGGTATGCAAATTTATAATAAATGAGTTTTTGTAAGAAATTGAAATTTGAATAGAATTCTAATGAATGAAAGTAGTGAAAAGATTATATGCGGATGTAATTGTATATGCGAAATAAAGGAATGTATTAAATTGATGTATGTAATAAAACATTGTTAACAGTATTTGATTTTAAATTAAGGAAAACGTGTTAATGCAAGTTAATATTTAATGAACTTGAATGAATGTTACAATTTAATTAAAATTCAAATATTATGACTTGGCTATAAATAGAATATAATAAAAACAAATACAATCAATGTTAGAAACGAAATTTTAATGTTCGTTGTTGATAATAAGCCTTATTTTATTTATTATTAGTATAGTAACGGAAGTGTAAATGAAAATTAAATAGAAACATAAGTTTATTTTAAGGTGGTAATTGATAAATTGGGAAGATAGTTCATACTATGTTAATTGATGAATTTATACGCAATGTATGTAGAGTAATAAGTGGGTTTAAGGATGAAATTAAGGAAAATTCATTTATTGGTTTTAAAACCTTAATTAATGCATTTAATTGATAGAAGTACATTTAGGAATATAATATTTATTCAAATTAAGTGGTACATAGGCGTATATTAATGTCATGAAATAAAAAATTAGCGTATATGAAATTATAAATTCGGATCGATAAGTAACGAACTTATGAATGCAATTAAAAGCAAATAGGTGGCAATTAATATTGGTTGCTTGTTTATTTAATATGTCAAATAAATTTTTGGTAAACGATTACAATAAATCTTAATTTAACATTTGGTTAATGTAAATTAAAATTACAATTGATGTGATAAAGAATGGAAAGCCTATTTAATGGGATTATTGAAAATAAAATTAGTAATTTCTGAATTAGTGAAATTGGAAGTAAGGATAGTAATTATTGTAATAATTAAAATGAGAGTCAATTAGAATTTAATGAACCTTAATGTATATTAATGAGAATTTAAGGCAATAGTCACCAGATATGAAGGGAATAGAATGAATTGAAATGTAGTTTATTTGTAGACCAATAAGTGATGTAATATAGGAATGAAATCAAAATAGATAAGTTTAACTGAAACTTTAATTTCAAATAACAGGTGAAATTGACCAAAATATAGTAAATAGAAATCTGATAGTCAATAAATAAAGGATGAAATGAGAGCATTAATGTAATGAATGTAAAATAGATATTAACTATGATTATAGAAAGGTTTCATAGAGAATGGAAGGATTGAAATCAGGTTTAAAGCAATGTATTGTAAGTAATTATAAATAACTGGATTTATTAAATTGAAAATAAATGAATTTAAACATCTAAATATTTCGTTAATAGAGATTTAAATGAAATCTAAGAATATTAAAATAATAGATTTTGAATCCAATATTAAATCCATCTATTTGAAATTTATGGATGGAATAATCATTGATTTATTTGATTTAATAGAATTTTTGGAGATTCAATTTATAATTTTGAATATAATGAAATTGGAGATTTGGCACTGCAATTGATAGATTAATCAACTTTAAATTGACATCTGAACTTGTTTGAATTTTTGTATAAATGATTAAGAATTATAAAGTGATAAAGATTGTCAATTTCAGAATTTAAATAGGAAATTTGATTTAATTTATTTATTTTAAATTTATTTAATTAATATAAAAATAGCCATTTTGGCCACTGACTCGGATTTCGACGAAACCAGTTTCATCGGATCCGTAACGGTGAATTATTGTAGGATTTCAAGTTTCGTAGCGATCGGGCTTGTCGTTTGATCATACAGACTCGAAACGCCTTGAAATAAATGAAATTGAAATCAATTTAAAAATATTGATTTTAGCATAACTTCTTCATACGATGCAATTTGAACCTGAAACTTCTCCATTGCGTTTAAAATATTTTAAAACATCTATTTTGATATATGTGTTGACCCAATTTCGTTCCGAAGTCGAAACGGGCTTTTCGGGCCATATATCGTCCAACACGTACATCCATTTGATCTGGTCCATTCTTTTTCAACCTCGTCTATAAAAACCCTGTTATAAACCCTAGCAGCTTCTATTCCTCATTTCTATACGTACATAAACTTATATTCTCTTTCTTTCTCGATGGTAGACAAACAAGCTCTAGATCCAGCACAAATCAAATTCAAAACCAAAGCAAAAATTTCAAAGTCCTCAGAAAAATTCAGAAAAAATATATGTTGAAGCACTCAATGATCATAATCCTCTGGTATTTTTCGTTTTTCGATTCGGATTCGTAAAGAAATATACATGGTTTATGAGATATCGATTTGGATATTTGATAAAGGTTATTTTATATATAGTAAAATTCTTGGTTTTAAGCTATGTATAAAATTATTTAACGTATAAATAAATTTAATAATAAATTTGATTTTATTAAATTATAATATGGGAAGTATTTACTTAAATAATATATTTTTATATAGAGTTTATATTGATTTTATAAATCAAGTGTAAGAAAATAGTTTTGAAATGGACTTGAGATTTTATTTAATAAAAAATTGTATCTAATAAGAATCCATTGGAACTTATTGAAATTTAGATTTTTTTTTAATATGGCTTTTAAACTAAATTCGGGGTTAAGGTGGTTTAAGTATATATATCAAGTCTAAATGAATTGAGGAATATTCGATTTATGAAATTTGGAGTTTTATTAAAGGGATACTAGATTTTAAGTAAATATTTCAGACTAAATAATAGAAAAGCGAAATTGGTGTGTGCATGTGTGTGTATATATATATATGAATTAAAAAATTTAGTTTGAAATATTGAATTTCAAGTTTTGAAAATATTGAATTAGAAATGGTATATTTGGAGGTAATGAGAGCATTAATGTAATGAATGTAAAATAGATATTAACTATGTAATTTACCTCTCATTTCCAATGTTTTACTTGTCAAAAACTTGAAGCATAGTTTTTTAAGTATTGGCCAATTGTGTGACAAAGGATTCAAAATCTCATTTTCTGAGGACAAGTGTAGTATTTATGATCAAAATGAAAATCTTATCTTTGAAGGTAATGAGATAGAAACATATATGTTCTGAATATGAAAATTAATCATAATTCAGATATGTGCTTAATACCAAAGAAAATGACTCTTGGTTATGGCACAAGAGATTTTGTCATATTAACTTCAAAGCTATAAACAAACTTTCTAAAAATGATTTAATAAAAGGATTACCAAAAATAAACTTTATAGTTGACCATATTTGTGATGCATGTCAATTAGGAAAGTTAACTAAATCATCTTTTAAATCTAAGAAAGTTATTTCTACATTACAACTACTTGAATTACTACACATGGATTTATTTGACCTACTCAAGTACAATCCATAATCACAACAGATATGTGTTTGCAATTTTAGATTACTTTTCTAGATATCATCGATCATATTTATGAAAATAAAAGTGATACTTTTGACCATTTTAAAGTTTTTGTCGAAAGAATCCAAAATTTGAAAGGGTTAAAAATAAAGAATATTAGAAGTGATCATGGAGGAGAGTTCGAAAACGAAGCTTTTGAACATTTCTGTAAAAAGAAAGAAATTTTTCACAATTTCTCGTTTCCTAGAACTCCACAACAAAATGGAGTTGTAGAACGAAAAAATAGAACATTACAGGAATGTGCAAGAACTTTGTTAAATGGAAGCACACTTCCAAAACATTTCTGGGTAGAAGCTGTAGCAACTGCTTGTTATGTTTTGAATTGTGTTTCTATATGACCTCTTACCAAAATTACTTCACATGAACTTTTTCGTGGAAGAAAACTGTCACGACCCAAAATTCGGCATCCGAAATCGACATTCATACTTCACTCGTATTCGAATGTCGTAGATTTGAATGTCGAATTCCAGTTCGGATGGAGCCTATAACACATTAAGTACAACAACACAGCGAAAAAAAATGAATATATCATATACACATCTTAATGAATACAACATCTTGATACAAATGATTATCAATATCAGAGATATAAGACAATAGTGGAAGAATGAAGCAACAGCAGCGGAAAAATATCTTCAATTTCCAAAGCTCCAAGGACTCTAATCCAAAAGCAGTTATATCCAAACTACAAGCTTGAATCACCATCCCGATGTATTAAGCAAGGTCAGTCCGAATGTTGAAGTGAAACAAATGCGATTGCCAAACCAGAAACTTCAAAGATATCGAATCTACATCTACTATCTGACTACCTGACTTTAGGTTGTCCGTGTGGAAAATTGTGGGCATCCAGAGTTTAGAAAGGGAACAATAAACTTCGGGTCAGTCATGGAACTGGTGTGAGAAAACAAAAATGGTTTATTTGAAAACAAAAATAGCAAAAGCATTTAAAATTGAAATCCGCTATGCTTTTTGGAAAATGAAATACCATAAGGCCTCCCTGTGCACACACAATGCAAGCGTACAATTGGAGGAGATTTCTCCTTATGATAGTCAAACATGCGTAATACGCGAAAACCATTTGATATTATTACTAGCGCATAGTGTAGCAAAAATTTGCAAGTATAATACTAATCCTAGCCAGCATACACATTTCGTAGTATGCCTACTATAACTACCATGTTCAATAGCAAATTACCACCACATTCCATGGCAGGTTATACAACTAAAACCGTATAAGACACGTATTGTTTCTTTGGATTTCCAATAAATGGTCATGCAAAGGAACTTCCTGGGCCACATGGGTATGCCTCTGGAGGGATACCCCGAGAACTTAACTAACTCTCTGCCAACACAAGGCCGGGTTACCTCTGTAACTAGGTAACTACTACACGAGTATGCCATACCTCGGTTGTTGCCGACCTTTATTCGAGGGTCGTCAACCACAAAGCAACAACCACAAAGTAATAAATTTGCAGCAACCACATAGGTTAAATATCTGGGCTCCATACCATGATACCACCTTTTTCCAGAAGAAAATGGACATACCCTAAAGGGCGCGACCCTCATAACCTTGTCGCATCTTTCCTATTTCGACCATTTCCGGGTTGTGAGGTTCGACGAGGTCTCGTCCACAAAGCTACGCTTTACACAAAAGCCATGCTTTGATGAACACATGATCAACAGCACTTCGTATGCCATATTACCAAATTGGGAATGTATCACTAGTATCCATCAACTACATAATGTAACAACCAGCATATTTTACGATTAAATATTTACATATTTTATCGTTAGTCGGATTATAGTCCGAAAAGTTACTTTTTGCATACGACCGAATTAGGACTCGGGACCACTCCCATTGAGTTCAAAATGTCGTTTGCGATCTTTTTAAGTATAAACTTTGATATGTTTGGAGTTAGTGAAATCTTGCCACCTTTTTACTTTGGGCTTTGGGTTTGGTTTAGCCCATTAGCCTATACTTATAACCCTAACTCAACCCCCTCTTCTCTTCATTATTTCACTTTCATTTCCTAACACTCAAGCTTCATCAAAAATGGAGGGAGGAATGGAAAATTAAAACTCCAAGCCCTAGTTCATTTGCAAATCCAACATCTAACTCCAAATTCAAAGAGAAGCCACTGATTCAAGCTTCTTGGGTTGAGATTGAAGTGTGGTTGATTCTTCCTTTGCTTTCAAGCTTCTATTTCATTGATTTTTTGAAAGGGTGAGATTTTTATCTCACGTCTTTGTCTATAGCTATCTTTGATTGTTGGGTATGAATTCCTAACACTTATTCATGTGCATTTACTTTTGGTTTGGATTGAATTGGTGAAAATCACAATTTTTAGTGTTTTGGGTTTAAACCTTTAAAAATCCTAACTTTGATGTATGAACACGTTTTTGGTGATGCATCGAGGAGCCAATAGGACCGGGTAGCCGATGGGTGTAATCCCCCAGCGTCCGTGCTCGATCGGTTGCAAATTGGAAGAGTTTTTGCATTTTCGTTGCTTAGGTCGTTCGGCCTGCACACATGACTCTCAGCCTGCAGTTAGGTCGGCCTGCCATAGGTCGCAACCCCTAGGTCGCTCGGCCATATGTGAAACCGTATCTCTTAGGTCGCTCGACTAGGTCGCGTCACTTAGGTCACGCCATTGGTCTCATTTTAGTCGCTCGGCCTTCTCTTACCCATTAAGTCGCTCGGCCTTCTTTACCCCTTAGGTCGTTTCGTCCTTAGGTCGCTCTGCCTGTTAGGTCGTTCCACCTCATAGGTCGCACCATGAATATAAGTCGCATTTGCTTTAGGTCGTTGATCCTTTAGATCGTTCGGCCTACCCAGTTCCTTAAGACACTCGGCCATGCTTAGGTCGCGTCGTGCTAGGTCGCTTCACTAGGTCGCTCGGCTTGTTGCAACCACTTAGGTCTCTTCACTAGGTCGCTCGGCTTGCTGCAACCATTTAGGTCGCTTCACTAGGTCGCTTGGCTTGGTGCAACCACTTAGGTCGCACCATCATAGGTCGCTTGGCCATGTTAAGTCACAACCTCCTTAGGCCGCTAACTCCTTAAGCCGATAACTCCTTAAGCCGCTTGCTACTTAGGTCGCTCGGCCATGTTAGGTCGCACCATTTCCTAAGTCGCTCCGCAGTTAGGTAGTGCCATGTTGTGTCGCAAGGGTATTTCCACTTCAATGAATTTGGAATCGAATTCTTTGGATTTTTATTTACATCTTCGAATGTGAATATTCGTGATTGATTGTTGTTACAATCATTTTTGTGATTTGTCACTTTAAAAATATAAGGGTTTTAATACTAGTAGTAAATATCAAATCTCTTTTATTAAAACAATTTCAACTCTATTTTCAATATCAAGCTTGTTTATAAGACCGTTTTCCAATCTACTAGTATATACAAATCTTTACCTCACTCGTGCTAGAAATATAATTAAACCGCTTAATAAAACAAGTGGTATGAAACGCTTGCGTTTACTTCGTCGGTTAATTCTTGCACGTTCGATTGAACATCTTGTGACAATTTTCGAGTGGAGATCTACAATTTGTTCGTAAATATTTAAGTTAAGATAGTGGTTATGAGACATGAGGCTAAGCTCATATATTTACTAGCTTACTGTAATTGACACTTCTTGATGATCGATGATGATCATTTTTGTGATTGTGACTAGCGACATGCTATGTTTCTTTGTCCTCGTAGGGGACAGTACCTCGTTTTTATTGAGTTTCATCTCATTTCTTTTATAGGCTAACGACCTATGTATTATTTGGAGTTTCGACTCAATTTTTATGGGCTAGTGACCCATGTTCTTTTATGGAGTTTGGTCCATCGGACTTACCTTTGTACTACGTTGTTGCACCAACTTATCCAGATCATCGGGTGTACCATTGTACTACGTCGTTGTTCCGAACTATTCGAGTTTCTGGTTCCTCGGGCGTACCGTTGTACTAAGTCGTTGCACCGGCTCTATGATTAGCGACCATGAGATAGCGTCCTGTTTGTGATACACGTGTTGGTGAGTTTTCATGCCCCCGTTTTGTGATAGGCCTTCCCCATTTTGTGATTTCTGGATTTCCATTGATGATTTTTGGAATTTGTGTTTCACCAATTTTCATGATTTACATTGTTAAGTTTTATCAATATTTGAGCATTGGTGAATTTGTGTGTCATTAACTTTTGTGATTGGCATTGATATAATTGTCAATACTTATGGTTTTGGTGAATAAAAATAAAGAGTATGACATTCTTTTTGATCTTTGAGAAGATTCTTGTGATATTGGTTAATCTCTAGTTGATTTTTAATTACATACTTATCTCAGTATGGTTTTATGATTATCATACGCTTATGTCATATCTCTTATTTTATATCATTTCATCTGATATTTATAGCTAGACTGATCCGTTTATTATTTTCTTATTAAATAATACTCGGGTCAGACCGAGATGTTACAGGTGCTTCTGCTTGACTTCACATCTGGGATTATCATCCTGACTTTTGGCTAACTACTTAGATTAGTAGTTTATTTTGTTGTATACTTTTGAGATACAGACTCCTTGATGTATACATATTCTTTTGTCTAGCACTTGTAACTATTCTTTTGTGATATTGTGGATCTTGTTTGACCACAACTCTGTTACACACTTTTAAGTGTTATATTCATATCTATTTCCGCCTTTGTGATATGGATGTCTGTGACTGATTTGTGTTATGTTTACTTCTATATTTATTTCCGAAGAATATATATAGCCACTGTGTAGTAGCTTTGAGTTTGTATCGGTATGTCGAATTTCCTCCTGAAACCAAATGCATGTTGTATTATCTGACATATCGGTGCTCGCACAAAGCAATTACATGGATGGTTGCTCCTCAACAGCCTTATTCTTCGCGCTAGTTGACGGCATTACACCGTAGTGTCCTTAGCTAGAGTGGGTATAGAGGTGGGGCGTCACTCTTAACCTCTGAGCTCGTATATCTCAGAGAAGGGTGTTAAGCTAAGAGAATAAATTCTCCGCCCCAAACAGAATGTATTTGATTGAAACCAGCTTTACATCTCAAAGTGTAACGTCAGACACACATCCATACAAGTCTGTTTCGGGTTCGAACAGAACCGTAGGCACTTCAAAGAAGCCCTTGCAATCCGGGTATTCACAATCTCAATCGGACTCCCCATCACATATGGAGATCTCTATTCCATAGCTACTCAGTGCAGAGTCATTCGACGGGTAATCCTTTCGTTCTCGAAAATACCCGGTCTTCACCACCGGTCTTTAAATGCTATCCATTTCGTCATGTCATTATTCGAAATGGGTTATATGACACAAAGTCCTTTCCCGGGTAAACCGAATAATGAGCGCTTTATTTTAAAACCATATGGATATAGTGGGATCTTAGTTAAGTCACAACTTATTACCTAAAAACTTTCCTTTGAATGGTTTAAACAAATTTCCACTTTTAATCTTTTAAATAAAAGATTCACCTTTCAAAGTTCACCATCTTTCACAAAGATTCATTCATATCTTTCAAAACTATTTCAATTCCAAATCTTTTATACAAAATATACTCCTTTAAGATCCTCTTTAATTTGCAAACAAAGTTTCACCAATCTTTCACAAAGATTCATTCATAGCTTTCAAAACAATTTCATTTCAAACTTGAAATCCTTTCAACACAAATTGAAAATCCTTTCTTTATATGAAAGCTATTATTATTTGAAAAATAAGGGTTTTCGTTTCGAAAAAATCCGATGAAATATGTACAAGTTATATCCTTTAAAGTATAAACTTGGGTTAAATTTAAATTCCCAACCTAATACTTTTAAAATATTTTAAAGATGGTTTAGAAATCCATATACATATTATATAACTTGTATCACCATTTTTCAAACCATAGTTTCCAAAATAATTGCAAATTCTATACATATATATGTATGTATGTATATATATAAAACTCAATTTCAAAATCTTGAATTCAAATTCAAATCAAATTATTTTGATTTCAAAACTCCTTTTCAAATGTTTTCATATTCAATTCAGTTCCATTTACCATAACCATTTGGATTCAAAATTCAACTTTAAAACAAAATAATATTTAAATTCAAAATATCCATGACTTAACATATTTCCTTATGAAATCCATATTTGTGTGTGTATAGTGTAGTCTAGGGGTTTTACACAATAGTGCAACATCAACCATTATAGATTCAAGCACAGCAATATCGATAAGCGGTATAATCCTATAACGCTTATTTTCATTCATAAATTCACAGATAATAAATATAAATTCATCACAGATAAATAAATAAATTACATTCATCATAGCTCAAATCAAAACAATTCATATCGCAAAGCATCACACAGCAGAGATATCAAACAATTCAAAGCATTCAATGCAATCTAAACATCCATAAGTAAGATCAATCAATCATCTGATAAATTTAAATCAGATCAATTACTTATGAATAAATTACTAATTCTGGTTAATTAATATTAATTAATTACAAACCACTTTAATTAATTATCCTTTAATCATCTATTAATTAACCTTTAATAATAATTAATTATCCTTAATAAATAAATCAATTAACCTTTAATCATTAAATAATTAACCCTTAACTATTTAATTATTCTTTAATTAATTAATCACATTAATTACATCAGTTAATTAACCCTTAATTGTTTAATAATTATCCTTAATTAATTACAATAAATTAATTAATCCTTAATTAGTTACCATTTAATTAATTATCCTTGATTAATTACAATAAATTAATTAATCCTTAATTAATTATCAAATAACTACTTCCGTTAAGTAATTATTCTTTAATCATTTTCATTTAAGTAATTATCCTTAATTTCTTTTATAAATTTATTATGCCAAAATATATTGCATAAATCGATTATCCCATAATCACTTACACTGATTATTTATCTTTTAATTAATCACTTAAACAAATTCGTCTTTAATTAACCTTTAAATTTTAAGTAATTAATTAATTAATCCTTAATTTATTTCATTAACAAATTAGCCCTTTATATTAAGTAATTGTCCTTGATTACTTTTATTAATCACATTAACAAATTTTATCTTACATAAATTAACTAACCACATAAATATGCTAACTCTTGATTGATCGATTAAATCAACTCCATTAATTATTCCTTTATTAATTAAGTCATTAATCCTTTCAAACTTATTTGAAATCTTTTTAAAAACTTTGTTTATTTTAAATTTTAACTTTGAAACCTTGTTTTAAAACTTGTTTAAAATTGAAACTTGATTTATTTTCCTTTGGAAACTTATTTAGTTTAAATATACTTTGAAACTTTGTTTAAATAAAAATTTACTTTGTAACTTAAAAAACTGTTATATTTTAAAGCTTGAAACATGTTTTTCCTTTTAAATTTGAAATCTGGTAACAAATTAAACAAACCCGAGCTCAACCTATTATTTTACCCGTGCCCACTTCAATTCTTCCCCTCACCTTCTCTCGTCTTCGAGTCAAACACGATTCAACACGAACAAAAACCCGAGCCATTTCTCTTCTTCCCCGATCCCAAAACCACCCAGATACATGAAGATACTCGTGCTTGAACCGGAGGAACCTTCCTCAACCTCATGAAACAACCAAATATACAGATGATATGTGTGCATGTGCACCATCACCTCGCCTATAGTCGACGCTGCAACCTTCAGCGAATCATCAACGATCATTTCAACCCAAGCAAACACCCAGAACCCTGAGTTGACCTAAAAATCGAGATCGAGCCATCTCGACTTTAACCATGAACCAAACACTTCAACAAAAACGCCTCGTCTAGACGATCACGACCACCAAAGGTCATGAACTTCCATCAGAAGCTTCGCCACGCCCTTGCTTTGTTTCATCCACGGCCGGACAAAACCGATACACTGACGATGCCATATTTACCTCGAAATCAACCACTACCCAAAACGAGGCTTAAACCCTAGTTCAATGTCGCACCATCCCCACGATGGTCTAAAAATCCCGATCACGAGACCGATTAATTTATCGATCACCAGGATTTACTTAAAATGTAATCTCCATTCATCCCATGAATACTCCTCGAAAACACAATTAAAATGATTTTTTTTAAAAAAAATCATGCTTTTCAAAGTTGAATCTAATGATGTAAGAGAAACAATAAATTTTGGCACTCGAATTTCCAACATGCTTTAGGTTCACTGTGTGTTCTTGTTCCAGATCAAAATTTACTTCCAGATTTTTGTTAAAAATATTTTTAAGAACTAGATCTTGATTTAACAAACACATTTTTTTAAATCCTAAGGTCTTAAGAGGATTAGAGGTAGAGAAAAAAAATTGAAAACAGGTTTGAAAACCAATTAACTTGGAATAGAGCCATTTTCTCTGTACCCAGACATGCACTTATCCATATCTATATATATGCATGCATATTTGCATACATGCAAGCACATTTACCATTTCACTTCAAACCTTAATCACCACATCAAGTCAAAGATCAGATCTACGGTAAGTTTGCTCACTTGGACATGTTGACGGAGAGGAAGAAAAAGCCTGGAATTGGTTTTAAACTTGAAACTAAATCCTTGCATTTGATCTGAACTTTGATTGTTGAGATGTAGTTGATCCGAATCTACAACTTCAGGTTTGAAGATGTTTTGATTTTGAAAAACTAAGATAATCACTGACTCGGTTGAATTTGAATATTTTGCTTAGGTTATAAAATTTAAAACTGATCCTATTTGCTTTTGATTTTGTTCTGGGTTGACTTGAATTCATATCAAGTTTGAATCTGATCCTTACTACTTGATTCAAATTTTCTACTTTGAATCTGAAAACTCGATCTTGTTTTCAGGTTGAAATCTTGTGAAGGTTGAATTGCTTTCAGGTTTGAACTTGGTTTTGATTTTCATTTTGTTTTGGTTTTGAATCCTTCTCAGGTTTTTATTATTTATGTTTTTGATTATTGGTTTGAGAAGTTTTAAAGAGAATGGACTAGTTTCTCTAATCTCTAATACATGTTTTATATGTTTTAATTTAAAAAGAAATGGATTATTTGCCACTTGTCTATATTAGTTACACTTGTAATTATATGTTATTTTCGTTCTCACAAATGTCATTTGCAATAAAATATATGTTTATATCCTTATGTTAAATAATTTTATAAATTATGTTTTATACCCTTGTTTCATTTAACTTATAATTTAGTTTTAAACCCTTATGTTATTATAAATTATGTAATATGTTTTTACAAATATGGTTTATGTTTAAATATGCTTTTAACTTTTATATTTTGTACAAGTAACATTTATTCAAGTATAGTTTTTAAAATAAAGCATATATATATATATATACACCTTACTAAATCCTATTTAACCTTTAACTTAAGTTTTTTCTAAAAAAATCTTTCAAAGAAAATGGTTCTTCAAATCTAATCATATAGTAATCACATTCATTTTTATATAGATAAGAATTTTAACTTAAAATACCCTTTTGAAATTTATTATATTAATCTCATATCACTTCTATATATATATTAGAAAACAAATTCTTATTAATTTTAAAATATAGTTTTTAAATCCAATTAAATTTTCAATTTATTCTGGAATTCCAAGTCAAAATTCTATTAAAAATACATATATTTATTTATTTCTAGAAAATTTCTAATTAATTCACAATTAACTTCACAATTAAATTACAAAAATTAAATTAATTGTCAGTTTAAATTTGGCTAAAAACCGAGAATGTTATAGACCAAATGAAACGACCCTGACTCGACCTTCGAAAATCGGCACCCAATACATCACCCATATTCGCATGCCGCAGATTCAAAAATCGAATCCGGTTCGCTGGAGCTTATAACACATTAAGTTCAACAACACAGTGGAAGAAAAAATGAATAACTTTATTGATATACAACATTTGGTACATCAATGATACAATGAATATCAATATCTATCAGAGATACACAACGGAAAGATAAATCTCAAATATCATCTTCAAGAGAGAAAGAAAATCCATCAGATTGCACTTCCAATGCCAATCTCCAAAGATGCTAAACCATAAGCTCGAACCACCATCACGCCAAAGCTTCTTTTCGGAGAAGTCATCAAAGAATTGATATCGGATGATCAAAAGAAATTGATACAGAAAGTTGTTCCTTGTTGTTACAGGGTATTGACCATTTGTAGCGGTATTCCCCTGTCCTCTATCTCATCCTTTTCTTGCTCTTATACTTACTATCAGTGAATAGTAAGAGAATTTATTGAAGCATACGGACGGATATCTTAGGGATATACTCATTTTAGGGTATTTGTAACTCTATCTCTAATGAGTCACCTAATGTGTTATACTCCTGAGCTAAAGCTCTTACCCAACCTTCAGCTTTGATACCACTTGCCACGATCCGAAATTCGGCATCCGAAAATCGACATCCATACTTCACTCGTATTCGAATGTCGTAGATTCGAACGTCGAACTCCAGTTTGAATGGAGCCCATAACACATTAAGTACAACAACAAGCGGAAGAAAATGAATATATCATACACACATCTCAATGAATACAACATCTTGATACAAATGATTATCAATATCATGGATACAAGACAATAGCGGAAGAATGTAGCAACAGCAGCGGAAAAATATCTTCAATTTCCAAAGCTCCAAGGACTCCAATCCAAAAGCAGTTATATCCAAACCACAAGCTCGAACCACCATCCCGATGTATTAAGCAAGGTCAGTCCGAATGTTGAAGTGAAACAAATGTGATCGCCAATCCAGAAACTTCAACGATATCGAATCTACATCTACTATCTGACTATCTGACTCTAGGCTGCCTGTGTGGAAAATTGTGGGCATCCGGAGTTTAGAAAGGGAACAATAAACTCCGGGTCAGTCATGGGACTGGTATGAGCAAACAAAAACAGTTTATTTAAAAACAAAAACAGCAAAAGCATTTAAAATTGAAATCCACTATGCTTTCTGGAAAATGAAACTACAATAAGGTCTCCCCGCACACACAATGCAAGCGCACAATTGGAGGAGATTTCTCCTTAAGATAGTCAAACATGCTAGATACGCGAAAACCATTTGATATTATTATTAGTGCATAGTGTAGAAAGCATTCGCAAGTATAATATTATTCTTAGCCAGCATACACATTTCGTAGTATGCCTACTATAGTTACCGTGTTCAATAGCAGGTTACCACCACATTCCATGGCAGGTTGTACAACTAAAATCGTACAGGGCACGTACTGTTTCTTTGGATTTCCAACAAATGGTCAGGCAAAGGAACTTCCTGGGCTACATAGGTACGCCTCTTGAGGGAAGCCCTGAGAACTTAACCAGCTCTCTACCAACACAAGGTCGGGTTACCTCTATAACTAGGTAACTACTACACGAGTAAACCATCCCTCGGTCGTTACCGACCTTTATTTGAGGGCCCTCAACCACAAAGTAATAAATTTGCAGCAACCACATAGGTTAAATATCTAGGCTCCATACCATGATACCACTTTTTCTAGAAGGAAATTGACATACCCTAAAGGGCGTGACCCTCATAGCCTTGCCACACCTTTCCTGTTTCGACCATTTTCGGGTTGTGAGGTTCGACGAGGTCTCGTCCACAAAGCTACGAGTTACACAAAAGCCATGCTTTGATCAACACATGATCAGCAGCACTTCGTATGCCACATTACCAAATTGGGAATGTATCATTAGAACCATCAACTACATAACCTCTGAGCTCGTATGTCTCAGAGAAGGGTGTTAAGCTAAGAGAATAAATTCTCTGCCTCCAAACATAAATGTATTTGATAGAAACTAGCTCTACATCTCAAAGTATAATGTCAGACACACATCCATACAAGTCTGTTCTGGGTTCGAACAGAACCGAAGGCACTTCAAAGAAGCCCTTTAATCCGATTATTCACAATCTCGATCGGACTTCCCATCACATATGGAGATCTCTATACCGTAGCTACTCAATGCAGAGTCATTCGACAGGTAATCCTTTCGTTCTCGAAAATACCCAATCTTCACCGGTGGTCTTCAAATGCTATCCATTTCATCGTATCATTATTCGGAATGGGTTATATAACACAAAGTCCTCTCCTGGCTAAACCGAATAATGAGCGCTTTATTTTAAAACCATATGGATATTGTGGGATCTTAGTTAAGTCACAACTTATTGCCCAAAACCTTTCTTTTGAATGGTTTAAATAAATTTCCACTTTTAATCTTTTAAATAAAAGATTCACCCTTCAAAGTTCACCTTCACAATGATTCATTCATAGCTTTCAAAACTATTTCAATTCCAAATCTTTTATACAAAAGATACTCCTTTAAGATCCTCTTTAATTTGAAAACTAAATTTCACCAATCTTTCACAAAGATTCATTCATAGCTTTCAAAACAATTCCAGTTCAAACTTGAAATCCTTTCAATACAAATTGAAAATCCTTTCTTTATATGAAAGCTATTATTATTTTAAAAACAAGGGTTTTCGTTTCGGAAAAATCCGATCAAATATGCACAAGTTATATCCTTTAAAGTATAAACTTGGGTTAAATTTAAATTCCCAACATAATACTTTTAAAATATTTTAAAGATGGTTTAGAAATCCATATACATATTATATAACTTGTATCACCATTTTTCAAACCATAGTTTCCAAAATAATTTCAAATTCTATACATATATAACTCAATTTAAGAATCTTGAATTCAAATTCAAATCAAATTATTTTAATTTCAAAACTCCTTTTCATGTTTTTCATATTCAATCCAATTCCATTTACCAAAACCATTTGGATTCAAAATTCAACTTTTAAACAAAATAATATTTAAATTCAAAATATCTGTGACTTAACCAATTTCCTCGTGAAATCCATATCTGTGTGTGTATAGTGTAGTCCAGGGGTTTTGCACAATAGTGCAACATCATCAACCATTACAGATTCAAGCACGGCAATATCAATAAGCGATATAATCCTATAACGCTTATCTTCATTCATAGATTCATAGATAATCAATATAAATTCATCACAGATAAATAAATAAATTACATTCATCACAACTCAAATCCAAATAATTCATACTGCAAAGCATCACATAACAGAGATATCAACCAATTCAAAGCATTCAATACAATCCAAACATCCATAAGTAAGATCAATCAATCATCTGATAAATTTAAATCTGATTAATTACTTATGAATAAATTACTAATTATGGTTAATTAATATTAATTAATTACAAACCACTTTAATTAATTATCCTTTAATCATCTATTAATTAACCTTTAATAATAATTAATTATCCTTAATAAATAAATCAATTAACCTTTAATCATTAAATAATTAACCCTTAATTATTTAATTGTTCTTTAATTAATTAATCACATTAATTAATCAGCCCTTAATTGTTTAATAATTATCCTTAATTAATTACCATTTAATTAATTATCCTTAATTAACTACAATAAATTAATTAATCCTTAATTAATTACCCAATAACTACTTCCGTTAAGTAATTATTCTTTAATCATTTTCATTTAAGTAATTATCCTTAATTTCTTTTATAAATTTATTATACCAAAATCTATTACATAAATTGATTATCATATAATCACTTACACTGATTAATTATCTTTTAATTAATTACTTAAACAAATTCGTCTTTAATTAACCTTTAAATTTTAAGTAATAAATTAATTAATCCTTAATTTATTTCATTAACAAATTAGCCCTTTATATTAAGTAATTGTCCTTAATTACTTTTATTAATCACATTAACAAATTTTACCTTACATAAATTAATTAACCACATAAATGAGCTAGCTCTTGATTGATTAATTAAATCATCTCCATTAATTATTCCTTAATTAATTAATTCATTAATCCTTTAAAACTTATTTGAAATCTTGTTAAAAACATTGTTTATTTTAAATTTTAACTTTGAAACCTTGTTTTAAAACTTGTTTAAAATTTGAAACTTGATTTATTTTCCTTTGAAAATTTATTCAGTTTAAATATACTTTGAAACTTTGTTTAAATAAAAATTTACTTTGTAACTTAAAAAAACTATTGTATTTTAAGACCTGAAATATGTTTTTCCTTTTAAATTTGAAATATGGTAACAAATTAAACAAACCCGAGCTCAACCTATTATTTTACCCGAGCCTACTTCGATTCTTCCCCTCACCTTCTCTCGTCTTCGAGTCAAACACGATTCACCACGAACAAAAATGTGAGTCATTTCTCTTCTTCCCTGATCCCAAAAGCACCCAGATACATGAAGATACTCATGCTTGAACCCGAGGAACCTTCACCTTCCTCAACCTCACGAAACACCCAAATATACAAATGATACGCATGCACGTGCGCCACGCCTCGATCGCCTCTGGTCGACGCTGCAACCTTTAACGAATCATCAACAATCATTTCAACCCCAGCAAACACCCAGAACCCCGAGTTGACCTAAAATCGAGATCGAGCCATCTCGACTTCAACCAGGAACCAAACACTTCAATGAAAACGCCTCGCCTAGACGATCACAACCGCCAAAGGTCACGAACTTCCATCAGAAGCTTCGCCACGAACCCTTGCTTTGTTTCATCCACGACCGGACAAACCCGATACGCTGATGATGCCATGTTTACCTCGAAATCAACCATTACCCAAAACTAGCCTTAAACTCTAGTTCAATGTCGCGCCATCCCCACGACGATCTAAAAATCCTGTTACTATTTTTCCATCGATCCCCCGGACGCCAACTTACTTCAATCCCGATCACGAGACCGATTGATTTGCCGATCACCAGGATTTACTTAAAATGTAATCTTTGTTCATCCCATGAATACACCTCGAAAACACAATTAAAAATTTTGATTTTGTTTTTAAAAATCATTCTTTTCAAAGTTGAATCTAATTATGTAAGTTAAACAATAAATTTTGGCACTCGAATTTCCAACATGCTTTAAGTTCACTGTGTATTTTTATTCCAGATCAAATTTTACTTCCAGATTTTTCTCAAAAATATTTTTAAGAACTAGATCTTGATTTAACAAACACATTTTGTTTAAATCCTATGGTCTAAAGAGGATTAGAGGTAGAGATTTGTTTTTTTTTTGAAAACAGGTTTGAAAACCTGTTGACCCGGAACAGAGCCATTTGCTCTGTACCCAGACATGCACTCATCCATATCTACATGTATACATGCATATTTGCATACATGCAAACACAATTACCACTTCACTTCAAACCTTAATCACCACATCAAGTCAAAGATCAGATCTAAGGTAAGTTTGCTCACCTGGACATGTTGACAGAGAGGAAGCAAAAGCCTAGAATTGGTTTTAAACTTGAAACTAAATCCTTGCATTTGATCTGAATTTTGATTGTTGAGATGTAGTTGATCTGAATCTACAACTTCAGGCTTGAAGATGTTTTGATTTTGAAAAACTGAGATAATCACTGACTCGGTTGAGTTTGAATCTTTTGCTCAGGTTATAAAATTTGAAACTGATCCTATTTGCTTTTGATTTTGTCTTGGGTTGATTTGAATTCATATCAAGTTTAAATCCGATCCTTGTTGCTTGATTCAGATGTAACGACCCGCAATTTTGGACCATTCAAATCGACAATAAAACCATACATATCCGAGTTGAATAATTCAAAATACCGAATTGTTAATTAAAATTTGGCAAAACTTAAAATATACAGTAAATAAATCAATCACAGAGTAATATAATGCAGCGGAATAGATAAAGAATAGTAGTTCATGAAGCTATTATATACATCAGAGTCAAAAAATACAACCGAATAGTTCAAATGCAGTGAAGTCTCCAATGCAACAGATGACTTCTCTGAACCAATCAACTGGAAAGGCTGGAATCTGAATTGATAGTTGGATTTCCAAATGAAGCTTCAAACTCCAAAGGTGAATCTCAAATGTTGTATCACTCAGTCTGACCCGAGCGTAAAGCAAAACACAAAACACTCGAGTCAGGATTAACATTCTTATATCAATAAATCCAACTCAAGTGAAATATCAACTGAAATACAAATAACTTAAAGGATGTTTGGGATAACCATCCTCTAAGGGTCCATGTAACTTTCTACAAGGTAGAAATATACACTATAACACCGTGGTCATTTCAACTTAATTTATACTTCAAAACCAAATCTCATTTTGACTTCAAATATCTCTATATTTCCCAAAATAGTATTTATATATATTAAATAATTTATACAGTAAAGTATTTTCAATTTCCTCAACTTAACAAATCGTTCCAACATCAACCCGATCTTCCCATTCAAATTAAATTCAGTCTCAATTTATCAATTTAAATTCAACTCAATTTCTAAAATAACCACTTAAATTTTATCGATCTCAAATTCGGATTTATAATCACAAATACCCCTTTATATTTCCATATATTTCAAAACTTTAAGTATTTAACGTTTCATCTAAATTTTCATTCAATTTAGTTTTCTAAATAATAAATTCAAATTTAGTTCAACCTAAATTTTCATTTTAATTCAATTTAGTTCATAATAACAAATTCAACTACGTTGATTTCAAATACAGATCTGAATCTCAACATAAACTATTTAAATTCCAATATAGTTCAAGGCTTTAATATTTAAATGTTCTATATAACAGTTTCATATAGATCTCGATTTAACCTCATTATTATTCAGTCTTGAAATACTCCCTTATTATATTCAATATCATTTAAGTAACCTTAAATTACAATTTACTCTATATTTTCTTTAATTTATTTAAACGTGAAATATTCGTTAAATCACTTAAATCAAAAATCTAGTTATAAAATCATACCCTTTAAATTTTCCATTCAAAAATTTCAAATCGATTTAATTAAGTAAATCCTTATTTAAATACCATTTTTATAAACCCAAATTTATCTCCCAATCTTAATTATTCAATTTATTACAAGAGAATAAATTTGAAATATGGGTTTACATAAATACTTAACCATATTATATGTATTAAATCAATATAATTTAAATCAAATATTACTGCTAAATCTATATATACAATTTTCATTTATATAATATCTTAAGAATCAAATTTATTAAGCCATGTATTTCTTTCCAAAATTTTAGAAATTATTTTCAAAATATTTATATGGACCAACGGTGTTTGTATATATTTCCTATCATATAGTCAAGTGCTACGGATATTTATCATTTCAATCCGTATACTAAATATATACGGGTGAATATCATTTCAACCCGTAATCCCAAATTCAATTAAATGAAAATCGCTTGGGTTTATCATTTCAACCCATAATGATTTTCTCCTATTCTAAAGTCTGTTCGGGCATGTATCATTTCAACCCATAGTGATTTCTAAACTATAGGGAACTTGGAGAGTGATAACAGAAAATACAATAAAATAACAGGCATATATCATCAATAACAATATAATATAAACAACAGGATATGGTGTCATATGCCGCAGGTGAACAGTTACAGATAATAGCATATATAACAAATTTAAATAACTACAGTAGCATATTTCAATTGTCATTTCAATTGAAATCAAATTTAATAAATAAAAAAATGTTAATCGTGAGTGATTGCTCACCTTTCGAGGATAGAGAATATAGAAGGAGACACGGATATGCACACTGATACAGACACTGAAATTAAATTTCAAATCCAAGCAAAGCAAAATCAACACGAATTCAACGATCAAAGCTGATTGGCTCGAATTGATGAAACGGATCAGATCAGAACTGGAACGATGAAGATAAATGGTATAAGCGAACCTTTTATAACCACCTATAACTATATATACACATATGAAATTTATATTCTAAGTTCAAACATCACAAATTTAATTTACATGTTTTTCAAACATATAAATAAATAAATCAAGCTTACATTTTTTTTAAAAATCAACATACACTTAAATATATATATATACTAACACCTTTGTACTAAACTTATATAACTAGTATATATATATATTCTCAAACAAATAAAATAAATGTTTAAATATGAATACCTAAAAGAAAACTTATATATATATATAACTATTTCTATATATATTAAATGTTATATATATATATAATTTAAATCCATCCATATTTTTATATTCAGTAACATATTATATTCAACCTATATAAATTTTCAAATTATATATTTGTATTAAAATAATTTATAAAGTAGAGTATTTATAGAATCATCTTAAATCCAAAATAGTATAAATATAAAACTGTAACAAAATATATACAATCATCAACTAAATAAGTCAGTACCACATAGAAACCCATATGGTAACAAACCACATAATATACATATATTAAAGTATTTTATATTGTCTGTAACAAAACAAATATATGACTTACATAAGCGAATAACCATATTATAGGAAACCTGATATCAATAAATAGAAGCTGACCCATATTAAAATATAAAACACAATATATATATATTCTTATTAAAAATGAAAGATACTTATTTTATAGTATGTTCCCTTCAAAATGTCGCATACATAATTCAAAATATTAACATGACTTGTGAGGAAGATCAAATAGAAACTATATATAAATATACACTGTCATGTTATGAAAATAAACTTTTGAAAAAATAGCATTCAATACTTATATAAATAGTATGTATCTCACAACTAACAAAACAAAAACAAAAAAAAACGAAAAAACAAAAAAAAACATGTAATTACGAATATAAATCAAAACATATGTGCTTACACGCCTATACCTTACTGATCAAATAGAAGCAACCGGAAGGCGAGGTGATGGGTTTCATTTGATGAGGAGCTTTGGAAGAAAGGTGAAGTGGCGAATGCAAATAATGGTGACAGCCGCATGCTTCAGTTTGCTTTTTTTTAAAGAAAAGTAGGGAGGGGAACGAACAGATCTAGAGAAAAGAGAAGTGAAAGCGAAAATAAATAGGGATGAACCGCATGTTTTCAGGCAAATATAACGGAAGAAAATGAATAGGCAACCAAATTTTAAGTGAATAAATAAATAAAAGTGATTGTAACGGTCAACCCTTGATTTGGTAAAAATAATTGTAGCAATTAATAGAAGAACTAAATAGCAACGGTCACGTTGCTTGATTCTGCTGACCCATAAAAGCAAATTATTTGAAATTTAAACGGTAGGAAACGTAAAAAAAAGTACCACCATAAAATGAAATTGACGTCTGTGTATTGATTCTGCAATATTTATTAAAGCAATTGATTGATGCGCGCTTAAATTTGAACGGAAGGAAAGAGAAAAGTCACAATTAAAGGTAAGCTTTAAATTTTTAATAAATACAAAACGTTTCTAAGTTTATACGTTTATAACTTTCCAGCTGTAGTGTATATATATAATGAATGGTCATAAAGAAAGAAGTGGAAACAGGGAGCGTAGGAAAGGAAAGGTTAGGAAAATAAAATTTTGTTGAGAAATGAATATTTGCGTGAGTTATATAGGTTTGATCAGAGAGGTAGCGTGATTTAAGGAGAAGAAAGAACGACAATAAATCAACTTGCTTTGAAATGGAAAGGAAATTAAACTAGCGTTGATTTTTAATGAGCAGTTATAGGCAAGAAATAAGATATTGATTTAAAAAAAAGGCCACAATTTTGATTGAGCACTGATTTTTCTTGTTATACACGGTTACTAGATTTTTAACAAATTTTAAGCAAATGAGTTTCGAAATTAAAGCAGAAGAAACGGTCAGCTAAGATTAGATTTTGGAATAAGATTTTTAAACAATATTGAATGCGTTTAAAATTTAAAGCTCGCGTTGATGGGAACAATGGCAAGAAATTGAAAAGGCGAACGGTTATAAAAATTTGTAAATAAAGTTCCTATTAAATCAGGAGAGTAAAAGGAAAGTGAATAAAATTAGAATGCAAACAACAGACGCAGTGATTTTTGTCCAAAAAAAATGAAAATAACGGATTTAAATTTTATACGTTTTCTTGTATGTGTATATACATTATTTATTCCATCAAATAACGCGCCTTTTAAACGCGAAATTAAACAGTTTATTTATACACAAAGTTCTGGAAATTTATTACTTATATAAAAATATGATTTGTTTACACATTTACTAAGAAATTTATATTCAAAAATGTATATAAGTAAAATATAAAATATAAAATTTTTAAAAGTATAAAATCAATTTTTTTTAAAGGACAAAAGGTGAAATAAACGTTGTTACGAATATATTAAATTAAACCAAAAGATTAAAAATTAAAAATTTAAAGATTTATAACTTCAAAGAAATGTTAAATTTTAACCAAAATAAAAATTTTAGAATTTTCACACTAATAAAAATCTTGGGTGATTATTTATAATTAAATTTAGACAATCAAATTTTCGAAAAATAAAACCCCAGAGTTATAAATAAAGAATAAAATATTGCTAAAATTTGGGCTGTTACACTCTCCCCCACTCAAAACTTTTCGTCTCCGAAAAAGAAGGAGGTAGGAGAATTAAAACAACCAGAAAGAAAATAGATTGAAAGACAAGATAAACAATATATTTTTACATTATATAAATTTTACTCGAAATATTCATTTGAAAACTTCACTTGGAAATCTTAAGATACTTTCAACATTATAGATACATCAATAATCATTTTGTTTAAACATGTTTTATTAAATTAATAACTCCAATGTTGGGTACGTTTCTACCACCACCGAATCAGGATAAGGATGAAGCCACCGAACCATTCGGTACCGAACCAACGCAAGGAGGAAGCCACCGAACCATTCGGTACCGAACCAACACGAGAAGGAAGCCATTCGGTACAGGACCAACACGCTACCGGACCAGGCCCAAAGTAGCCCTGCCGAATCAAAGCCTCTCCAACCACTACCAGACCAAGCCACACACCCACTGCCGAACCAGAGGCATTCTACCGAACCAACATGAAGAAGACACTACCGGACCACCCACAACCGGACCAACGTCAACAGGCCAGATCGCTTCAGCCCAGGCCCACCAGCAGCTATATACGTCCAAGACCCCTGCCCCCAGCCTCACTCTATAAATAGAGGGCGGGGGCACAACAATGGCAGACAAGTTTGAGAGCTCAAGCACGGATAGAACTTTCAAACAACTTTCAGTTGCTTGTATCCAAAGCTTTGTACTTGTAATCTGAATAGAAGAGGAGAATAACATATAAAGTGGACGTAGGCACGTTCTGGCCGAACCACTATAAACCCGTGTGTCTTTTACAATTTAGTCCCTGCTTTTTATATATTTGCATAAATCACCCAAATCACTAAGAGCAACGTATAATCAACTAAATCATACGACTTGGAGGTGTTTGCCCATTTTTTGTGCAAACATTTTTGGTGCTTTCACTGAGAACAGGAGCTCGGAGCTTCAGCTTCTCCCACTTAACCCTTTTCCTATCAGCATCGTTCATTGCTTGGAAGACATGCCTCCTGGACGGAAGAAAGATGCTAACAAAGGAAAGAACATCGCAACTGGCAGTATCCCAGACCCAGTGATCAGAGACCAAGGCAATCGTTCGGTTCCAACAGAAAATGTAAATCAGGCAAATCCGACAACCCCTGCTACGGAACAACCAATTACAAGGGCGGATCTGGACAAGGTTGTAGCTGAAGTAACTAACCGCTTCGCATCTCAACAAGAAGCCTTGGTGGGTCAACTCATGTCACGCTTAAGGGATGTTGAAGAAACCAACCGCAACACTGAATCATGGGGTGAGTCCCGGTCTGGAGGATCTGGGAGACGACAAAGATCTTTCTTCTTCGAAGAGGCTAAGAACCGAAATAGCTATGGTTGGAGCCGAGCCCGGACTAAGCCAAATTCCGACCCGAGGAAACACTTGGAACCGAACCCAATAGGGGAGGTACCAGGAAGGGGTCGGATGTAGCTGAGCCCGTCATGCTACCTAACCACGGAAACACCAATGGACGGGGCCGAGCTGGAGTCCCGCCCTAAGTTGGACCCGAGGAAGTGCTGAGAACAGAACCCAGCAGGGGAAAATCAAGGCAAGGGCCAACTGCGGCTGACCCCAGCGTGCCCCCTGAAGACCAGAGGCAGCCATTGGAGAATGTTAGGAGTGATAGATGATACCATCCCTATAGGTCATCTGGACGGAATCAATCCCGCAGGGAAGAACCAAACTCATTTCTATCCGCTCCAAGTTCTGATGAAAGGATGGCACGATTGTTCAAAGAGTGCGTCCAACAAGAACAAAGGGATCGAGGGATAGGCGCTAGGGTAACCAGCCCCTTCACCCGCAATATCGAAACAGCCATCACCCCCCGGGAATGGAAAATGCCAACAATGGAACCTTACAAGGGAACCTCTGACCCCGTCGTACACTTACAAAGATACACACAGCATATGCTCATGAGCGGAGCAACAGAGTGAGTGTTGTGTAAATGCCTCCCACTATTCTTGGCAGATCTAGCTACCTCCTGGTTCTGCCATCTACCCCAAGGGTCCATCAGCTCATGGGAAATATTGAAAGAAAAGTTCATCAGCCAGTTCCGCATTCATGTGGAACAACCCAAGGACGCTTATTCCCTATCTAATATCAAACAGAAACCTGGAGAGACAGTGCAACAATATCTAACCCGATTCAACGCCGCAGTGGCCGCAGTCCAAGATGCTGACGAGAAACTTATCCTAATGGCCCTCTGCAGTGGTGTACACCCGGATACTAAATTTTCCAGGAGACTAACGAAAGAGAAGCCAGCTACCTTGCCCGATTTCTTCCACGAAGCCGAGAAATATATGAGACTTGAAGATGCTGCCATTGAAAGGCAGACATGGCAATAAACCAAGGCAGCTCATGGCAACACATCCGCAGTAGCAAAGAACGTTCGAAGAAATGACTCCATAGATAGTGCTGGAGGCAAGAAGGGAGAAAAGCGCTTATATAGGCCAGGACCGAGATTTGACTCTTACACTCCTCTAAATGAAACAATCGAAAACATTTTCTTGGCCACCCAAGACGAAGTTAGATAAAAGCGCCCCCCGCACAAGAAGGAATCAGATAATGCAATTAAGTCTGGAAAGTTCTGCCGCTTCCACAAATCTCATGGGCATGACACCAATAAATGCCATCATCTCTGGGACTTGATTGAAGAACACATCAGAAGGAAGAGACTGGAGCGCTATGTGAAAGGTCAGAACAAGACTTCAACTCCTGCCAATGAGAACCTAGGGCTACCCCTCCCAGAAGTTGGCGGAGGAAATCGCAACACCAGCGACTCCAGTCAAGAGAAGATAGTGGTCCTTACCATATCAGGAGGACCACACATCGCCAACGGAAGCTGGCAGAGATGGAGAAATACGGTAAGTCACTTAGAAACAATGAAGGATACGTTAATTCTGTTACAGAAGAACGCCACCCGAAACGGAAAGAGAATGATGATATCACATTCAGTCAGCATGATCTAGATGGAAGACAGTACCCTCACATGGATCCTATGGTCATCTCTGCCTGGTTCGGCCCAGCCAAGGTTTTCCGAATCCTAGTAGACACTGAAAGCTCAGTAAATATCCTATTCAAGCACGCTTTCGACAAAATGAAGCTGTCAATGAAGGATGTGTCTCCCTGCAGCAAACCGCTGCATGGTTTCACTGGAGATGCGAAGATTCCCCTCGGGCAACTAGACCTCTTTGTTGAAATAGGAAGTCATCACCACTCCTTTATGCGAAAACAAACATTTGTGCTAATAGAAAGCCACTCGGCCTACAACGCCTTTTTGGGGAGACCAGCCTTGTCTGACTTCCACATTGTCCTAGCCCCATGGTGCCTGAAAATGAAATTCCCAACAGATAACGGAGTTGGGGAAATAGAGGGAGATCAAGATGCCGCTCGAGATTGCTATGTGACTGAACTTCGCAATAACCGCAGGAAGGATAAAGGGAAGGATGCAGAGACTTCTCTCTGCAAGAAAAACTTGGAAGCATAGCAATTATAGAAAGCCCCTCCTCTTCGATATACCAGCGATCCTTTCAACGAATTAGACCCCAAGGATAAAGAGGAGGAGGCCACCACCGAGCCTGCAGATGCTATGGAATTTATACCTATAGACAAACACGACCCAAGTAGACTACTAAGAGTTGGGTCTCAGTTAAGAGGGAAGTTGAAGGATCAACTCGTCAATTTTCTTCGCCACAACATGGATGTATTTGCATGGACGCACGCCGACATGACAGGAATCTCCCCAGACGTAGCATGCCATGCACTGTACATCGATCCCACCAAGGTGCCAGTAAAGCAGAGAAAGAGGAGCATGGGGGCAGAACGATCAGCAGCCCTCGAGGAAGAAGTAAAGAACTTACTTGCCAATGACTTCATAGGAGAAGCCATCTACCCAGAATGGATCGCCAACCCGGTACTGGTAAAGAAGGCTAACGGGAAGTGGCGAACATGCATCGACTTCTCCAACTTAAATGACGCTTGCCCGAAGGACTGCTTCCCACTCCCCCGAATCAATCAGCTCGTGGACAGCACAGCCGGACACGAACTCTTATCCTTTATGGACGCATACTCAGGATATAACCAGATCCCTATGCACGCCGCCGATCAAGATCACACTAGTTTCATCACTGACCGGGGATTGTACTGCTACAAAGTAATGCCTTTTGGACTAAAAAACGTCGGAGCTACTTATCAGCGCATCGTCAACAAAATGTTTGCGGAATTAATAGGACGGACTATGGAAGTTTATGTGGATGACATGCTGGTAAAATCGAGGAAAGCCAACGATCATCTAAACCACCTGGACGAGATGTTTCAAGTACTTCGCCAATATGGAATGAAGCTGAATCCTCTAAAGTGCTCTTTCGGAGTATCGTCGGGAAAGTTATTGGGATTCATCGTCCATGCCAGGGGGATTGAAGCAAACCCTGAACAAGTCCGGTATTTGCAAGATATCAAGATACCATCCATGCGAAGAGAGATGCAAAGCCTAAACGGGAAGGTGGCTGCCCTAAGCAGGTTCATCTTTAAAACGACCGACAAATGCATCCCTTTCTTTGAAGCTCTGAAGAAAGACAAAGGAAAGTTCGAATGGACTGACGAATGCTCGACAGCCTTCCTTAACTTAATCGAACACCTCCAGAAACCACCAGTCCTCTCAACTCCAAATGAAGGCGAGGAACTATACCTATACCTTGCTGTATCGTCCCATGCTTTAACGCCGCTTTGGTGAGAGAAAACAACCACGCACAGCGACCCGTATACTTTGTAAGCAAGAGATTTACAGGGGCAGAAGCCAGATACCCTAAACTTGAGAAGCTAGCATACTGTTTGCTAATCACGTCACGGAAGCTACGACACTATTTCCAATCTCATTCCATCAGAGTTCTAACCGATCAACCGTTAATGCATGTACTCCATCGCCCCGACACTTCTAGGCGACTACTTAAGTGGTGCATTGAACTGAGTCAATATGATATCACCTACCATCCTCGCACCGCCATCAAAGGACAAGACATCGCCGATTTTATTGCCGAATTCACTACCAATGAAGGTAAGGATCAATCCGAAATAGCAAAAGATATTAAGTGGAATCTCTTTATAGATGGAGCATCAAACGAACAGGGCTCGGGGACAGGTATTGTGATAATCAACCCCAGAGGAAGGAAGCTGCACTATGCCTTAAGGTTGGAATTCGCTGCCACCAACAACGATGCAGAATATTAAGCAGTAATAGCAGGACTAGAACTCACCTTAGAAATTGGAGTCAGCTCTTTATGTCTCCATAGCGATTCTCAACTTATTGTAAATCAAATACTGGGAGAATTCCAGACTCGAGGAGAACGATTCACAGCATATCTAAAGAAGACCAAGCTGTTGCTCGCTCAACTGGATCACTATTTAATCAAACACGTTCCTCGAGAGGAGAACCGAGAAGCTGACGAACTGGTAAAGCAAGCTAGCATGAAGAACAACACCATTTCTGGAACAGTAGCCATCTCAAAACAACTAGCCCCAAGTTTCGAACAAGAGGATCCGATAGCTGCAATCGAAGAAGAAACTTGGATGACTCCTATCCAGAAATACTTACAAGATGACACACTACCTAACGAGCGTAGGGAAGTCAAGAAAATCTTGAGGAGTGCCACCCGCTACACGATACAAGAAGGCATCCTCTATCGGCGCGGCTTCTCTAACCCCTTATTAAGATGTGTCGCCGGAAGGGAAGCCAAGGAAATCTTATTCAACATCCATCAAGGAAGTTGCGGAGACCATACTAGAGGGCAGACTCTGGTAAAGAAGATACTCCAATATGGATATTTCTGGCCCACCTTAAACAAAGACGCCTTGGACTTCGTCAAAAAATGCGACAGATGCCAGAAATTTGCTAAAATCCCTCGACTACCAACTAATGAGATTACTCAGATAACCAGTCCTTGGCCCTTTGCGGTATGGGGAATTGACCTGATTGGCGAACTGCCGATGGGCCGAGGCGGAGCCAAATATGCTATAGTGGCAGTCGACTATTTCACCAAATGGGTGGAAGCGGAACCTTTAAATAAAATATCTTCGGCAAAAGTTATTAACTTCTTGATCAAAAATATTTTATGCAGTTACGGGGTTCCACTCAAAATAATATCAGACAATGGACTTCAATTTGACAACGAGAAATTCACCGACTGGTGCCGAGAGCACGGAATTCACAAAAGCTTCTCATATGTAGCTTATCCCCTGGCAAACGGACAAGTCAAAGCTGTCAACAAAATTCTCAAAACTCTAATCAAGAAGAAGGTTGAAAAGTCAAAAGGCGCTTGGGTGGATGAACTTCCTACGGCACTTTGGGCCTACCACACATCTTACATAACATCAACAGGACATACTCCTTTCCCTTTGGCATACGGATCAGAGGCCATGCTCCCAGTTGAAACTGTAGTGCCCTCCCACCATAGGATCCACTACAACCCACAAGAGAATGAAGAACTCCTACACATGTCTTTGGACCCAATTGAAGAAAGAAGAAATGATGCAGCACTTAAGGCGGCAGCTACAAGCAAAAAGTGGCAGCACGATACAACTCCAAAGTCAAGCACCGTGACTTACGAGAAGGAGATCTTGTTCTCAAACGGATCTTCCCGCGCCCCGGAGCGCTAGATCCTATCTGGGACGGACCCTATGTAATTCATAAAGATCTCCACAACGGAGCTTATATTTTGTCAACAGTGGACGGAGAGGTGTTCCAGAGGGCATGGAACATCCAACACCTTCGTCGATACTTTTCTTAACTTGTACTGCCCATATGAAGTGAATTAATAAAGAGAATCAGTGGATGTAGGCATTTTCGTGCTGAACCACTCTAAAAATTTTGTCTCTTTTTTAACTTGTTCCTTTATGTCTTGGCTACTTGTTAAGCTTTATCCTTTTCTGTTGAACAAAATCCTGTATAACGACATTTCCATTCTGGACACTTCACAGCACAACCTCACATGGACAAGACCTAACAGGTACTATACGAATCTATGCCCTCGTCAATGAGACACTTTTGCTCCAGCATCCCTCAGCTGCGGGCTAACTCATTGCTCGCGAAGGCCCTCAAAGCCAACTGTAATGAGCCGATCATAAGCCACCGAGAAGGCCGACTATAGTCGAGGAAGCTCATTACAGCGTTCGGCTCGCCGGCGGCTGTGAATCGATTATAAACCCCAACATAAGGTGTGGCCAGCCAGGGGCAGTTCACAGTTGACGATCGGCACCGATGCTAGCCGGCCACGGTAAATCGAATAATGCCCACGATTACGGGCCATAATGGCCCGAGTAGTTACTGTGCGCCATCTCGGCTCCGATGTGTCTTAGGTACGGTTGTGGTAAAAAAGAAAACTCCCTACGGAGGCGTAAGATGGGTGACGAATGTCTCCAAGACCCACAGCTAGGGAAAGTGACTACAAAACCCGTTTGCCACGAACTTAAGCACATCGAAGGCCTTCCGTGATTGGAAGTTTTACTATTTCTTATATTTCCATTTTATTTATAAAAACTTTCCTCCTATCCTCTACAAAGATCACTAAAGTACATGACACAAAATGGGAGACACTCGCTAGTGGAAATGAGAACTCACAACTGGATAACAGGTCACTCAGCTGCATTTCATCCTCAGTCACACAAGACATTCAAAGCTACTGTCTACAACTAAAACATGAAGGGCGGTACTTTCTTTTCTTGTACATAAACATGTAGCCATAGTTTATTCACCCGTCACACTAACATTGCAAGACATGAAATTATACTTTAAGCAAGAGCGTAGCATCAAACACGATTGAAACACATGCATATACACAGCCATATTTCTTATGCAACGCATCAAAATAACGACAGCATCCAAAAATGACAGAATCGGCTTATGTTATAAAATTATATAAGAATAAGATCATTCACTATAATGACATAATTACATAATTACAGCCTGAAAGTACATTAATGTTTTGGACTAGTATATTCTGGAATGCCAAGTAAACCAAAAAAGTAGTCAGCTGCAGCAGGGCTCCGCCTCTATCCTGCTAGCCCTCCGGGATCTACTTGACCACTGGATCAGAACTCCCAGCATGCTGGCTAGAGGTCCCACATGTCCGATTCAGGAGAAGAATCCATCAGATAAATGATACGCAATCGAGTTAAGAAAAGATTGAGAGGGAAAACTTACCAGCATCTACTCCCTGATCATCATCCCCCAACTGCACAACCGCTTCCTCGGCGGTAAGCAGCCGCATGCCCTCCTTCACTGCCACTTTCTCCTCCTCAGTAAACTGGGCCGTGACCACATCCATCCTGAAAACTACACCAGCCTCCTTATCCGCCTCAGCCTTGGCCTCCTCCAAAGCCCGAAGATATATCCTAGCCATGACCCGAGGATAGTCGTCCATCCACGACAGGTTTCCCTGCTTCCAAGTACGGAAGTACATGTCCTGGAGCATCTCATCCATCATCCCCTCGTTCTCCTCAAACTCCCTCATCCAGGCCTCGGAAGCCGAAAGCCTTGCGACGGCAGCATCTCTCTCCAATCGGTATCTCGAGCAGTCAGCCTGAAGGGATTTCCACATCGCCTCCATCTCCTCCTTCAGCTTGGCTTGAGCAAGCTCTGCGGCCTCAAACCTCCCAGATAACTCCTCTATTTGCTCAAGATCCGCTATCCGAACCTCATCCACCATGGCAATGGCCATATCGATTCGTTCCTTGCAGGTGGCCTCCATCTTTCGCAGCTCGGCTCTGCTAGCCTCCTCCATAGTTTTCTTTAGCCGTCTGGAGGCGGCCTCATGCTGGGAGATTTGAATGGCCTGATCAGCAAGCTGTTTGGCCTGATCGGAAACCATTAGCCGCAGCCGAATGTTAGCACTTCCGATTTCCTCTCCAGCCTTGACCAGTCGGGCGTGATGCTCCATCAACTTCTTGGTCTCTTCAGCCACCCGATCGATGTTTGCCTTGGCCTCGTCCCCCATAGTCACAATCCGAGTGGTCAACAAGTCGAGATCCAAAGACTTAGCCTCGTCAAGCACCCTTACCATAAGATTGCGGGGCAGGAGGTGCTCACCGGTAACCTCATCGAAAGAAATATCATGAGAACTCGGGTCCAGATCTGGATGACCCGCAAATGGGTTATGAGCCAAGCCGGGATGATCAATATGAGTAACGGAAGGATTCTCTGATGGATGCGGAGATGGTATGGACTCAGTATCTTCCTCCGTGATGTCATGAATAGGCTGGGTTGGTGACTGAGGTCCAAGTGAAGGTTCGAACATGGAACGCCTCCTCTTTCTCTTTTGGACATCCTCTTCAATAACTCCGAGAAGAGGACGGTAGCTGACTACTCCCCCGGAACGGTCAGTCGAAGGCTTCGGTTTAGCAGAAGCTTTGAAGAGTTTGAATTGCTCGAGGCGGTGCCGAATGTCTGATGTCTTGGCCGCCTTACTCGTCCCTGAAATAAAAACCAAGTGTTACAAGCATGCATGAGACTATAATTCAAGAAACATATGAAGTTAAAAAAGGAGTTAAGAATTCACCTTGAACCGCCGGAGTTGCCCTAGCTGAAATACTCTCAGAAGATAGACTGGCACCAGTCCCGGCCTTATCAGACTTCTTCGATTTCTCCACCAAGGCCGGCCCTTCCTCCAACCCCTCAAAGGCTTGACGGAAAGCATCATCCGTCCACTCTTCAATCTCACCTGCTTTCCCAGAAGTCAAGGCACCAACGCCACTACCACTCTGCCTTTCGCCACCGTTACCACCATCACCTTCTCCATCACCTCCGCTCTCCTCCTCATCTCTTTCCTCCTCTCCACTTTCCTCCTCCGGAACATTTGGACACGTGCTGGGAGAGGGTCCATCAGATTTCTTAAGCTTCTTCCCCCCGACGACTGGAGGTATCGAGAAGGGCCTCCTCTTGCTACTCTTTGTCATGGCCCCTCATTTGGCTTTGGCAGCTCTTTCCTCAGCTGTATCCCTCTGCTTGACCATAGACTGATGTGGTAGGATTAAGTTGTGTTCCAGGAGGGTGGCATTCCTGATTAAGTAAAAAGCTGACCTATCCCTTCTCGAAATGGCCTCTATCTCCGCGGCCATCCGAACCAGGTGATCATTCTCCACGACCGCAAAGCCACTTATTGCTAGCAAGAAATAAAAACACATAAGAAGGAGCATCTCATTCAGAACGGAAATTATAAATAATCTTCAACTTACAGCCAGAGGTGAAGTGGTGATCGAAACAGTGTCCTCCCGGACGAAGAACCATTCCTTCTTGAACATGGTGAACTTTGAATACAAGTCCAGGACCGACTTGAAGGACATGACCGATTCCAAGCTGTATGGAGACCCCTTCTTGTAACCCCTCAAGTTATATAGATATCGAATTTCCCGGTTAGAAGGGGGCGCCCGTACTTTCTCTGGAAAATCATGAATAGGCACACCAAGATAGCGTAGGAGTTGGGCTGGAGCTGGAAGGGGGCCAGCTTCAAATAAGTAACGACGCTAACTATCCAGGCATTGATTGGAGGAATGGCCCCACACATGCAGTGGTACCTACTATAAGCAAAGTATTCTTCGGGGTGATTACATGGCATGACTCCCTTCTCTGGAAGCAGCATGCGCGCTCTATCAATCCCAAAGGAACGGGAGATAACATCAACTTGCTCCTCTCTGAGAGAACTCGGAAAGCAATCAGGAGAAGAGTTCAGAAGCTCTTGAGGACCATATCCGTCCACTAGTGGCCTCGGGGTGGGTCCCTGTTGTCCCGGTCCTGGCTGGGCTGGGGGCACCACAGGAGACTCTCTTCCGTCCGTAGATTTTCCCTTTTCTGATCGAGTTTCCACTTTGCAAGACATTATCTGCAACACAAAAAAGCACGTTGTTAGAACGAAGGATGTAGAAATATGAAACAAGCAAGTGTATGCTGTCTGGAGTTTTACTTGTAGTTCGAAACATAAACTCATTCGGTACTGAAAATTTTTCAAGTTCATTCGGTATCAGGTTCATTCGGTCCTGAAAGTTTTTTACGCTCATTCGGTATCAAGTTCATTCGGTGCTAAATGTTTTCACGATTCATTCGGAATTAAGTCCATTCGGCATTGAAAACCTTATGTTCATTCGGTAAAACAAAGAAATTCAACCTTAAGAAGTCGTTCGGCAGAAGAAAACTTACCTGGACCGGCAGCTAGCACAATGATTGATTCGGCAGATCAGAATTGATTCGGCTATTTCGACCGGTAAGGGATGACGAAGGCATAGGGCCTCTACTTATAGAGGAAGGTTGGACAGCCGGACCAGCCGGTTCGGTCCAAGGACCGAATATGGTCGTCCAAACTAAAACAAAGCACGACACATGCTAGCATATGCCCTACTTTGGGGGGCAAATGTTGGGTACGTTTCTACCACCACCGAATCAGGATAAGGATGAAGCCACCGAACCATTCGGTACTGAACCAACGCGAGGAGGAAGCCACCGAACCATTCGGTACCGAACCAACACGAGAAGGAAGCCACCGAACCATTCGGTACCGGACCAACACTCTACCAGACCAGGCCCAAAGTAGCCCTGCCGAATCAAAGCTTCTCCAACCACTACCGGACCAAGCCACGCACCCACTACCGAACCAGAGACATTCTACCGAACCAACATGAAGAAGACACTACCGGACCACCCACAACCGGACCAACGTCAACAGGCCAGATCGCTTCAGCCCAGGCCCACCAGCAGCTATATACGTGCAAGACTCCTGCCCCCAGCCTCACTCTATAAATAGAGGGGCAGGGGTACAACAGTGGCAGACAAGTTTGAGAGCTCAAGCACGGATAGAACTTTCAAACAACTTTCAGTTACTTTTAATCAAAGCTTTTACTTGTAATCTGAATAGAAGAGGAGAATAACATATAAAGTGGACGTAGGCACGTTCTGGACGAACCACTATAAACCCGTGTGTCTTTTACAATTTAGTCCCTGCTTTTTATATATTTGCATAAATCACCTAAATCGCTAAGAGCAACGTATAATCAACTAAATCATACGACTTGGAGGTGTTTGCCCATTTTTTGTGCAAACATCCAAAATATTTATAACACTAAAATTTTCTATTAAACAATGTAGTATACAAATAAGCAATATTTAAAAAGGATATATCTAACAAGGAAGGAAGGTAGATTTGGAAAACAGAATCAAGGTGAATAACTAAACTGAGCAGATAAGGTAGATGCGAGGAATAGTATCGGGCATGAATAATTAATCTAGAACCATAAGAATTTAAATTTCAAATATTAATTCAAAATTTCTTTGTTGGGAAAAATACTTTTATAATAAATACCTTTATAATAATACTTTTATAATAAAATACTATAATATCGGAATAGATTTTCCTTTCGAAAATACTTTTATAACTCGATGTTTCAACAAGTTTATCCTCGTTCTTGCAGACTCTGGCCATGCGTTGATCAGGCGCAAAGCTAGAATTCTTCAAGTACTTAGTAGACTTGTTTCAACACCCAGTGAAAATACTTGAAAAACCTTTAAAACAGATATGGAAAGTACAATCCAAACAAAACAACCAAACCAAAACCTTTTTTCGACCATGGTTCGCAGATACACAATGGTTACGCCTGGATCCCCCAGGAAACAATCTGTATCTGTAAGCTTTCTCAGCCCTGCGAGTTACGCCATGATGACTAGTAGAGTGCAGAATACACAATGGTTACGCCTGGGTCCCCCAGGAAACAATCCGTACCCCTAGGCTGTCTCAGCCAGGCAATTGCGCTATGCAGTCGCGAGAGAAAAAAACCATGGGTTACGCCACGGTGGGAACACTCGAGTATTACATCCGGAAAACCAAAAATCAGAGAGAATAATGTCGATAGAATGAATCCACGATGTGGCCACAAAGCGGATATCAAGCAGAAGGCACTTTCCATATCTTTACTTCAAAAATATATATCATATAGTACCTTTTCAAATCACTTTCAAATATCGTACTTATATAAAGTCCATATATATAGGATTCCATTTTTCCCAAATCGAATACTTTCCAAAATCAATAGTAGATCAAATCATACTTATACAGACTTCGATTATATAAAATCTCTTTCCAAATTGAGTACCTTTCAAATCATTAGATTTCAAATCAACTTCATACTTATACAATCCATTTTATATAAGTTCGACCACTCCCAAATCAAGTGCTTAATAATATAAGGTTCTCAAATTTCAAATCATTTCAATATCAATTCAGTTTCAAAATCATATATGATTTCACCAAATTTTCTTCCAAATTAAATATCTAAATTTCAAAGTTCCCAAAATAATAAGTTTAGAAAAGTATCCCATTTTCCAAATTAAAATAATTCAAGTCAAACAAATTCATTTCCAAAAATCACCATATAAGTACTGGTTTTTAATTCCAATTTAATTTCAAAACCAAATATTTTTCCAAAATCAATTATACTCAAAATGGTTTCCAAATTTATAATTATCCTTTTTTTTAAAACTTTTAAACTATCTATTTCTATGTGAAATATCCAATTACCTTTCTGAAAACGATTATTCAACTATTTTTTTTCAAAATATTTCAAAACTAAATTTATATTCTTTATCAAACATTTTATACTCTTCGTAATTTCTTAGCTTTGAAAATTTAATCTCGATTTGGAAGTGCTCGAACATTCAAAATAGTTAGGGAAATCAAATTTTCAATTCAAGAGTTGAAAATCAACAATAAATCAATAAATCAATTATTAAATTCGAAACTCGAGGACTGAACACCGGTCTCATTTTAAATTGTTTCAAATATATACTTATATCTTTCTAAAATATCAAATTATACTTCGGAATTTGAAATCTAAAACGGTTTTACAAAATCACTTGCATAGAGAAGCTATTAAAGTGGCCTCTCCCCACTCTGAAACTCGAAAATCAATGTCGATGATGCGTGCACTCATCACCGAAATTATTTTCCAGCGACATAAGTGAGTTCTGGACTTCTATTTTCTTGAAAACTTCTTTGAAATTTCTTCAAAATTATTGGAATTCATTTGAACTCATTTGAAACATTTCTTATTCGGAAAAATACTTCTAAATCATATTATTTTTATATATTTTCCAAAATCTTAAAACCAATTTTAAAATATCGAAATTCAATTCTCGAATTTCAAATTTAACTCTACGGTTATAAATCATTTTTATATAAATCAATTTCTTATAATTTTTCGAAATTTCAAATCCTTTCAAACCTTTTTATATAGAATAACATTTCTTATTTGCTTTATATATATAGGTATATAATCCTTATCGAAAACAGTTTCACTTTTATATATATATATATATAAAATCATAGTTATCAAAATAAAATTTTGGTATAAACAATTTCAAAAATACAAACAAAACCCGATTTTCAAAGGATGATTCAAGAATGGATTTCAAAACAAAATAGCGATTTAATTTAGAGGAACTCCAATCAATAGAATCCTGATTCGAAGATAGACTCGATCGAAGATGAGATAATTAAATTACAAAATAGAAGATGGATATACTTCTATAAATCGCGGGCGACCTTTACCGGTCAACCGTGATTCCAAAATTAGATCGGTGTAGAATTCTGAGGCAATTCGACATTCGATTGCCAGAGATATAGAATTCGGCATAACAAGATATAGCAGCATCGTAAACCGAGGGTACAGAAATCTTCGGTGAGTCAATGCCAATTGAAAAGGAGTTTTCACCCCCTTTACAAATCATTCAGTGGAGTTATGGGGTACTCCGGAATCAAACGAATATAAATAGGGAGAGACGGAATGAATTTCGAAAACGAGGGAGATTCCAAAATTCAAAGGAAATCGAGTCAAAAGGAAGAGATTCAACTCGAGCGAAAGTGATTCTGTAAATAAATTTACCATATATGCTAAGTTTTGCCTAGAGCCAAAGCTCTGATACCAACAGTAACGACCCGCAATTTTGGACCATTCAAATCGACAATAAAACCATACATATCCGACTTGAATTATTCAAAATACCAAATTGTTAATTAAAATTTGGCAAAACTTAAAATGTACAGTAAATAAATCAATCACAGAGTAATATAATGCAACGGAATAGATAAAGAATAGTAGTTCATGAAGCTACTATATACATCAGAGTCAGAAAAAACAACCGAATAGTTCAAATGCAGTGAAGTCTCCAATGCAACAGATGACTTCTATGAACCAATCAACTGGAAAGACTAGAATCTGAATCGATAGTTGGATTTCCAAATGAAGTTCCAAACTCCAAAGGTGAATCTCAAATGCTGTATCACTCAGTCTGACCCGAGCGTAAAGCAAAACACAAAACAATCGAGTCAGGATTAACATTCTTATATCAATAAATCCAGCTAAAGTGAAATATCAACTGAAATACAAATAACTTAAAAGATGTTTGGGATAACCATCCTCTAAGGGTCCATGGAACTTTCTACAAGGTAGAAATATACATTATAACACCATGGTCGTTTCAGCTTAATTTATACTTCAAAACCAAATCTCATTTTCACTTCAAATATCTCTATATTTCCCAAAATAGTATTTATATATATTAAATAATTTATACAGTAAAGTATTTTCAATTTCCTCAACTTAACAAATCGTTCCAACATCAACCTGACCTTCCCATTCAAATTAAATTCAACCTCAATTTATCAATTTAAATTCAACTCAATTTCTAAGATAACCACTTAAATTTTATCGATCTCAAATTCGGATTTATAATCACAAATACCCCTTATATTTCCATATATTTCAAAACTTTAAGTATTTAACGTTTCATCTAAATTTTCATTCAATTTAGTTTTCTAAATAATAAATTCAAATTTAGTTCAACCTAAATTTTCATTTTAATTCAATTTAGTTCATAATAACAAATTCAACTACGTTGATTTCAAATACAGATCCGAATCTCAACATAAACCATTTAAATTCCAATATAGTTCAAGGCTTTAATATTTAAATGTTCTATATAACAGTTTCATATATATCTCGATTTAACCTCGTTATTATTTAGTCTTGAAATACTCCCTTATTATATTCAATATCATTTAAGTAACCTTAAATTACAATTTACTCAATATTTTCTTTAATTTATTTAAACGTGAAATATTCATTAAATCACTTAAATCAAAAATCCAGTTATAAAATCATACCCTTTAAATTTCCCATTCAAAAATTTCAAATCGATTTAATTAAATAAATCCTTATTTAAATACCATTTTTATAAACCCAAATTTATCTCCCAATCTTAATTATTCAATTTATTACAAGAGAATCTATTTGAAATATAGATTTACATAAATACTTAACCATATTATATGTATTAAATCAATCTAATTTAAATCGAATATTACTACTAAATCTATATACAATTTTCATTTATATAATATCTTAAGAATCAAATTTATTAAACCATATATTTCTTTCCAAAATTTGAGAAATTATTTTCATAATATTTATATGGACCAACGGTGTCTGTATATATTTCCTATCATATAGTCAAGTGCTACGGATATTTATCATTTCAATCCGTATACTAAATATATACGGGCGGATATCATTTCAACCCGTAATCCTAAATTCAATTAAATGAAAATCGCTTGGGTTTATCATTTCAACCCATAACGATTTTCTCCTATTCTAAAGTCTGTCGGGTATGTATCATTTCAACCCATAGTGGTTTCTAAACTACAGGGAACTTGTAGAGTGATAACAGAAAATACAATAAAATAACAGGCATATATCATCAATAGCAATATAATATAAACAACATGATATGGTATCACATGCCGCAGGTGAACAGTTACAGATAATAGCATATATAACAAATTTAAATAACTACAGCAGCATATTTCAATTGTCATTTCAAATCAAATTTAATGAATAAAAGAATATTAATCGTGAGTGATTGCTCACCTTTCGTGGCTAAAGCATATAGAAGGAGACACGGATACGCACACTGATACAGACACTGAAATTAAATTTCAAATCCAAGCAAAGCAAAATCGGCACGAATTCAACGATCAAAACTGATTGGCTCGAATTGATGAAACGGATCAGATCAGAACTGGAACGATGAAGATAAATGGTATAAGCGAACTTCAGTTTGCTTTTTTTTAAAGAAAAGTAGGGAGGGGAACGAACAGATCTAGAGAAAAGAGAAGTGAAAGCGAAAATAAATAGGGATGAACCGCATGTTTTCAGGCAAATATAACGGAAGAAAATGAATAGGCAACCCAATTTTAAGTGAATAAATAAATAAAAGTGATTGTAACGGTCAACCCTTGATTTGGTGAAAATAATTGTAGCAATTAATAAAAGAAATAAATAGCAACGATCACGTTGCTTGCTTCAGCTGACCCATAAAAGTAAATTATTTAAAATTTAAACGGTAGGAAACGTAAAAAAAATGTACCACCATAAAATGAAATTGATAACGTCTGTGTATTGATTCTGCAATATTTATTAAAGCAATTGATTGATGCGCGTTTAAATTTGAACGGAAGGAAAGAGAAAAGTCACAATTAAAGGTAAGCTTTAAATTTTTAATAAATACAAAACGTTTCTAAGTTCATACGTTTATAACTTTCCAGCTGTAGTGTATATATATAATGAATGATCATAAAGAAAGAAGTGGAAACAGGGAGGTAGGAAAGAAAAGGTTAGAAAAATTTGAGAAATGAATATTTGCGTGAGTTATATAGGTTTGATCAGAGAGGTAGCATGATTTAAGGAGAAGAAAGAACGGCAATAAATCAACTTGCTTTGAAATGGAAAGGAAATTAAACTAGCGTTGATTTTTAATGAGCAGTTATAGGAAAGAAATAAGATATTGATTTAAAAAAAAGGCCACAATTTTGATTGAGCACTGATTTTTCTTGTTATACACGGTTACTAGATTTTTAACAAATTTTAAGCAAATGGGTTTCAAAATTAAAGCAGAAGAAACGGTCAGCTAAGATTAGATTTTGGAATAAGATTTTTAAACAATATTGAATGCGTTTAAAATTTAAAGCTCGCGTTGATGGGAACAATGGCAAGAAATTAAAAAGGTGAACGGTTATAAAATTTGTAAATAACGTTCCTATTAAATCAGGAAAGTAAAAGGAAAGTGAATAAAATTAGAATGCGTACAACAGACGCAGTGATTTTTGTCCAAAAAAAATGAAAATAACAGATTTAAATTTTATAGTTTCCTTGTATGTGTATATACATTATTTATTCCATCAAATAACGTGCCTTTTAAACGCGAAATTAAACAGTTTATTTATACACAAAGTTCTGGAAATTTATTACTTATTTAAAAATATGATTTGTTTACACATTTACTAAGAAATTTATATTCAAAAATGTATATAAGTAAAATATAAAATATTAAAGTTTTAAAAGTATAAAATCAATTTTTTTTAAAGAACAAAAGGTGAAATAAACGTTGTTACGAATATATTAAATTAAACCAAAAGATTAAAAATTAAAAATTTAAAGATTTATAACTTCAAAAAAATGTTAAGTTTTAACCAAAATAAGAATTTTAAAATTTTCACACTAATAAAAATCTTAGGTGATTATTTATAAATTAGACAATCAAATTTTCGAAAAATAAAACCCCAGAGTTATAAATAAAGAATAAAATATTGCTAAAATTTGGGCTGTTACATCAGATTTGCTACTTTGAATTTGAAAACTCGATCTTGTTTTCAGGTTGAAATCTTGTTGAATTGCTTTCAGGTTTGAACTTGGTTTTGATTTTCATTTTGTTTTGGTTTTGATTCCTTATTAGGTTTTCATTCTTTTTGTTTCTGATTTTTGGTTTGAGAAGTTTTAAAAAGGATGGCATGGTTTCTCTAATCTCTAATACATGTTTTATATGTTTTAATTTAAAAAGAAAAGGATTATTTGCCACTTGTCTATATTAGTTACACTTGTGATTATATGCTATTTTCATTCTCACAAATGTCATTTGCAATAAAATTTATGTTTATATCCTTATGTTAAATAATTTTATAAATTATGTTTTAAACCCTTGTTTTATTTAATTTATAATTTAGTTTTAAACCCTTATGTTATTATAAATTATGTAATATGTTTTTATAAATATGGTTTATGTCTAAATATGCTTTTAACGTTTATATTTGTACAAGTTACATTTATTCAAGTATAATTTTTAAAAGAAAGCCTATATATATACCTTATTAAATCCTATTTAAGCTTTAACCCAAGTTTTTTATAAAAAAAATCTTTCAAAGAAAATGATTCTTAAAATCTAATCATATAGTAATCACATTCATTTTTATATAGATAGGAATTTTAACTTAAAATACCCTTTTGAAATTTGTTATATTAATCTCAAATCATAACTTATATATATATATATATATATATATTAGAAAACAAATTCTTATTAATTTTAAAATATAGTTTCTAAATCTAATTAAATTTTCAATTTATTCTGGAATTCCAAATCAAAATTCTATTAAAAATACATATTTTTATTTATTTCTGGAAAATTTCTAATTAACTTTACAATTAAATTCCAAAAATAAAATTAATTGTCAATTTAAATTTGGCTAAAAACCAAGAATGTTACAAAAACCAAATATTTCATATTTTAAAGTTTTGGGATCGGATTTTTTATATTAAATACCAAAGATTAGATTGGCAAATTCGATGCAAAATCCGACGAAGGTATCTTTTTAGGATATTCAGATCGAAGCAAAGCTTATCGGGTGTTTAATAAAAGAGCTGATACTGTTGAGGAAACTCTTCATGTATCTTTTGATGAAAATTTTCTACAAAAACCAAGTATAAGAGATGATGAAGAACTTCTAGATAATATCACAAATATTGACAATATAAATTTTGAAAACAAAGAATGCATCATTGATAATTCTAGAGAAGATGAAAACGTTATTCATAACAACAACGAGTTAAGATCTCCACCAAAAATACCACGAGATCATCCTGTTCAAAATGTTATTAGAGAAATTAATTCAAACGTCCGAACTAGAAGTCAACTAAATCAAATGGGCCACGTAGCATTTCTTTCCAATATCGAGCCCAAAAACCATAAAGAAGCATCTACCGATGACTACTGGATAATTGCAATGCAAGAAGAACTAAATCAGTTTGATCGCAATGAAGTTTGGGAGATAATTCCTTGACCAAGTGGCCAAACTGTTATTGGCACAAAATGGGTCTATAAAAATAAGATGGACGAACAAGGTAACATCACCATAAATAAAGCAAGGTTAGTCGCTCAAGGTTATAATCAAGAGGAAGGAATTGACTACGAAGAAACATTTTCTCCTGTCGCTAGATTAGAAGTAATACGTATCTTATTGGCCCATGCATGTTTTCATAATTTCAAACTTTATCAAATGGACGTTAAAAGTGCTTTTCTGAATGGTTATATGAAAGAAAACGTGTATGTTGAACAACCTCCTTTATTTATCCATGAGAAATATCCAGACCATGTTTATAAACTTAAGAAAACTCTATACGGTTTGAAACAAGCACCATGTGCTTGGTACGAACGGCTTAAGAGCTATTCACTATCATCTGGATTTCAAATTGGAAAGGTTGATCAAAACTTTTTATTCAACATTCAAAAAGGGATATTTTAATTGTTCAAATTTATGTTGATGAACTTATTTTTGGTTCTACCAATGAAAAATTATGCCAGGACTTCTCCGATATTATGACCAAAGAATTTGAAATTTCCCACATGGGAGAATTATCATATTTTCTTGGCTTACAAATCAAACAATTACAAAATGGTATTTTTATTAATCAAGAGAAATATTAAAATAATTTAATCAAACGCTTCGGAATGGAAAATACTTCTGCTAAACCGACTCCTATGAGTACAATCACACATCTCGACCGAGATGAAAATGATAAAAGTATTGACCAAAAATTATACCGAGGTATTATTGGATCATTATTATATTTAACAGCCAGTCGTCCTAACATAATCATGAGTGTTTGTTTATGTGCTAGATTTCAAGCCAATCCAAAGGAATCACATTTAAGAGCAGTCAAATGTATATTACGTTATCTTAGTAATACCAAGGACTTTGGACTTTTCTATCCAAAAGAGCGTCCTTTCGAATTAGTATCATATAGTGATGCTGATTTCGATGGATCTCGGATAGATAGAAAAAGCACCATCGGTACGTGCCATTTTATTGGAATATCATTAGTTTCTTAGTTTAGTAAGAAAAAAAACTGCGTTTCACTTTCTACATGTGAAGCGGAATATATTTCTCCTACATTAGCTTATGCTCAAATTATCTACATGCAATAGACACTTAGAGGTTTTGATATAAATTTAACAAATTCAACAATATATTATGATAACTCAAGTGCTACTAATTTATCGAAAAATCCAGTCAATCATTCACGAATGAAACATATTGATATTCGTCATCATTTTCTTCGTGATTGTATTAAAAAAGGAATAATAAATTTAGATTTTGTTTCATCCAAAAATCAATTGAGTGATATTTTTACGAAACCACTTCTTGAAAATATTTTTATAAAACTAAGACGAGAACTCGGAATCGTCTCATTTAAAAACTTATAAATTGATTTTTCGAGATATATTATTACTAGCATACTATTCTTTTTTGCATGATCTTAAGTACAAATTTAAGGTTATTTATCTTCCAATTTTACAAGTTACATTATGAATTTCCTTTTCATTTTTTTAACCATTCATTTGCTGCAAAGAAATTATCCATTTTCTTGTTTGCTATTTTTAAATCTTTGAAGCTTATTTATTATTGGTTTCATCCACCAGTTTATTTTCCAATATATATTTTCCTCTCACCTATAAAATCCTCCTTTCATTATATTTTTCTGTATTAGCTTCCCTGTTTTGTAATTCTATCTTGAACTATTAATAAAACCATGTTTCTTTCCAAATTACTCGCAATTTTCTTTTATTCCATGGCATCGACTGGCTCTACTTCAGAAGAACATTCTTCTGTAGAGTTTTCTACACCATCATCAGCTTATTCTTCCAATTTACCAACACCAATCCCCTACTATGAACCTGCCCGGCATGTATCTTCGAATAATCATACCGGTCATACTCCAGAAAAGAAGAAAGCTCGTCGTTTCTTGTTCTTCGGTTCTTCGCAAACTAAACAAAAGATTGATGATATTTATCATTATCAATGGGAATCGTTAGGACTTCAACGAGAAATGTGCTATGAGCAAAAAGTTAATTCACAACGTCTTAACTTTCTGGAGAACCTTGGTTGGAAAATCTGTGGTTCATCTAAGTCTAATGTTCATCAACCTACATCATCTTCCCATCACAATTCATGGAATCAGACACCGCAATGTCCTCATGTGTCACCAAATTCATGGGAACGTGGAAGTAACTGGAATTCTTTAGGATCATCTAAGGGAAAGATGAAGATAGAACCAAAAGAGCCTAAGACTCCTAGAAAATCGTCTTCCTCATCGTAGACACAAAATCGTCAATTGTTTTTTGTGTGTTTATAATTCTATTTTTTTAATAACCAACTTCTGTATTTCTTGTTTTTTAATAAATATGTTTATTCTCAGGATTGGATTTTTTCTTGAAATTCAGACGTCTGAAATGGTTAAAATAGACGTCTGAAAACTATCAAATACAAATTTTTGACTTCAAAATCAAAAGTCTGAATTACCCAAAACTGTAATGACCCAAAATTTCTGGATATTAGAAATTGAAACATTGAATTTATTTAATATATTTGAAAGTTGGTTTAACATGAATTTTAAATATCACTATTTATTTGATAATTAAATTATTGAACTTAACTATTAAAAGTTGGTAAAAGGTTGAATCTTGATTTTTAAGCCGGTTAAAAATATTTCAAAGGCTTAAAAAATTCATATTGATAATAATGAAGATAGTAAAAATGTTAAATTTGAATTTGAGGGTGTTTTGTTCAGTTTTGAATTTAGATCGTTTAAATCAATATTAAAAAATAGCCTTTCGAGGCACAGACTCGGATTTCGATGAAAACAGTTCCATTGGATCCATAATTGTGTATTATTATTGGATTTCAATTTTCTTAGTGTTTGGAGTGATCGCTTGGCCGTACGGTAGATAAACGCGCTGCAATCTATATCGAAATTTTAATATAATAACTGGGTCTGAAAAGCTGTATTCTCCATACGACCGAATTAGGACTCGAAACCTTTTCCTTTGCGTTCGGAATAGGGGTTTAATACTATAAGCGCCTGGCGGCATGCCTCGATTGGACGTCAAAATTTTGAGTTGCGATAATCGAGACGATTTGAATTTAAAATTTAAATTTAAATATAGATAATTGTATTGCATTGAAATACTGTGCCCTTACATACACGTAGCAGAAATTGAAGCATGTGTCTTCACTTGAGACACGCGTTCGTTTTTTCCTTAAAAAATAGTAGGAAAGGAAAAAACATTCGAAACGAACAAAAGAAAAGGAGATAAAAATGGCCAATTAAAATTTTCTCGTCCTCCCAGTTCATTCACAACTAATCGAAGAAAATCTAAATGGTTATAGCCTCTCTCCTCCTCTCTTCTTTCAAATCTTCCTCTTCTCTTCTTCAATTCAATTCCAAGTCTCGAGCCTTTCTAAACAAAAAGGGTTGTTCGATCGAAATCATTTTTCAAATTTGGGAAAGAAGGTTGTTCGATCGAATCAAAGGCGGAATGGCTGGAAACCGCAAAGCGATTCTGTCAACGTCGCGTGGTGGGAAGAAGGGTCAGGTCGTGTTCGCTTTGGAAGGCACGACTTGGAGTAGACGTGGGTAGCACGTTCGGTCGATGGAAGGAGAAACTCGTGGCGAGTGGTTCGTGGTTGAGGCTTTGTGAGCGCGGCTAGGTTGTGCGATGCCAGAAGCGACGGCTTTGTGGTGTCGGAAACGATGGACGGTAGATTGTGTTGTGAGTCGCGTTGAGACGACCCCACTTCCTATCTCCAGGAAATCGCATCATCTAGAAGAAAGAAAGGGATAGAAGAAGAAAAGAAAGAGAAAGAAGAAACAAAACAATATCGGAGAACTCACAGCGGAACGAATAAAATATAATATATCACATAAAATATTACACGGTATCATATTACATAAGAGTACACAAAGATAGTTATAAACATCTGTCTAACTATACAACTCAAGTACAACAGATACAGATACCAAACAAACACAGCGGAACCATCATATATCTACACTTGGAAGCCTCCTGCTACATATCTCCTTCAGAATTCGTCAAGCAAACCTGAATCACTTGACTACTCATACATAATATGAGTGCTCAAGAGTTTAATAAAACAGAAAATAAACACTCGGGTCAGACAGGGGTCTGGTGTGAGTAAATGGGTTAAAATTGTTTTAACTTTAGAAAAACCTTTTGAAAACAAAAGGTATCACGTAAGACTTCCCACACATAAACATGGAAAAGTTTTTACCTTAAGCTAACCAAAACATTTGATAGGAAATCCAGTGATATTATAATAGTGTCTAGGGTTTTCAAATAAATAAGAAATAGCCGAAATTGTTAAATTCCAGCTACTAGCCACAAAAGTGGGTAATAAAAACAAAACCGTAGGGTCTCGTAGGAAGAATGGGTTTCCATCAATGGCAGGGCTACTGGGGTACCGCCCGTCATAGTACGTGGCCTAGATCAATGTACCGAGGAGTACGCCCGCTCTCCTGCAACACAAGGCCGAAACCATCCCTTTCTGGACAGTCCCGAACAAGACCACCCCGTAGTTGGCGCGACTAACCACACACTGAGCCGAAATAGAAAGGGACCTCTAGACAGGGGTAAATCTCACTCTCAAGTGGGGGCTACCCACGAAGCCTTGCTGCACCTCCCATGTTTTAGCCATTCCCAGTTGATGAGGCTTGAGGCTGCGATTACCTTTATAGAACACATCTATCTTAGAATGCTCATCGTCCACCTGACGATGTTCTGAAAGCATTCAATCCATACAAGTTCGTTCCGGGTTCGAACGAACCGAAGGAACTATCTCGTTGCACTCATATTGGAATCACCCTCATAGTCAACGACCATAGCCCTTGCACTATGAATCACCATCTCGAATCTATAAGTACTATTCCGTCAAACTCATTACAGAATCACCCATAGAGTTATACTGACGTATAGTTCTTACACCTCGAGTCTTCACTAGCTCTACTTGGGTACACGACCCAACGTTTAATTGGAATCGATGTGGTTTTCGGATCCCAAATATGGAAACCCGATCTCGGTCTCACCGAAACCAAACGCCATTTTAATGTCCAAGTTGTACTTAAGGGTTTTAACCAGTTAAACTTATATTCAGGATGATAGATGAATAACATTATCACAATAGATAAATTATAACAACATTCATCTCACACAGCAGCGTATCACATAACAGAGATATTCAAATCATCCAGTATCAACCAAACACCCCCTATTGATCATCCACTATAAACCAATCATCCAATATCAATCAATCATCCATACACAGAATTGATTAACTCTTAATAAATTGGATTACTTAAATCCTTCTCCATTAATTTATTTCAAACAAATAAATTGATCATCTTTAATGATCTTATTTAATTAATCTTTCTTTGATTAATTATACTTTAATTACATTCAAGTAATTATCTTTAACCATATTTAGTAATTAACCTTTAATTACTATCATTAATTACAATAATTAATGATCCTTCATTTACTTCATTTATTAATCAATCATAATTAATTACATTAAACCTTAATTTATTACAATTAATTAATCACACTTAAATTAAATCACTTATATTAATCAACCTTGATTAATATCATTAATTACATTAACTAATGATCCTTATTAATTAATAATTACTTTAAATTAATTAAATAATTAATTTTTAATTAATCATCTCATTAATCATAATCAGTAATTAACAATTTGTAATTACTTAACTTAATTGATTAACTTCTTTATTAATTATATTACTTTGATTAATTAATCTAATTAATTAATCTTTAATTACTTTATTAAGTAATTATTCAGCAATGAAATTATTAAATAAATCCTTAATTAATTACTTTATTAATTAATTACACTTTAATTAATTACACTTTAATTAATCTTAAATTAAACACATTTCATTAATTAATTAATCTTATTAATTAATTAACTAAAATAATTAAGTAATTAACTCTTAATTACTTACATAAGTAATTATCTCTAATTACTTCATTAATAACTCTTGATTACTTTCTAAATTAATTAATTAAAAAGTAATTACTTCCATCATTAACCAATCCTTAATTCTTTTATTAATTAATTACTTCATAATTAATTAACTTCAACAATTATATTAATCAATTCTTTAATTGATATCATCAAGTGCTTAATTAATAATCACTTCCATTAAAATACTCCCATGAGTAATTTCTCTAATTACTCCCATAAGTAATTATCATTCTTAATTACATTCAATTATTAACCATTGATTACTTTATTAAGTGATTACATTTAATTATTTCATAATTAAGTGATATTCAAAATTAAATAAACAATTTAACTAATTATTTAAAATTAATTAAACAATTAATTAATTAACAACTTATATTACAAAATCCTTAATTAATTAAGAAAACATTTATCTTAATTAATTCTTTACTTAATTACGAATCATATTCAATCAAGTATTCTCAAGTTATTACCAAAGATAAATTAACCCTATTTATCTTCATAATTAAATTTTTTGATTAAATCAAATTTTAATAACTTAAACAGATTATTGTATTGGTTTTTCAAAATTTTAACAATATCCTTATTTGAAAATAAGGCATTTAGAAATCTAATTTAAAATTTAAACTCTTTAAACATCTAATTCAAACTTATTCATTTTCAATATAAATTGAAAACTTAGTTTTAAATCATCATTTTTAAATTGAACTTAAAACTTTGATTTAATATTTAAATCCAGAACATACTTCTTTAAATTAAAAAAAATCCAAAATGTAATTAAATTACTTTAAAAAAGAAATCATTTTAAATAAATTTAAATTTTAAAATAAATTCAATTTATACTTTTAAAGTTTGATTATCAGTTACTTTTAAACAACGAGTTTTAACTTTGCATTTGGTTTCTTTTATAAAACTTGTTTATAATAAAATGCTTGATTTTTATCAAAATCAAGTTCCATTCAACCTAAAATCTACACAGTACTTTACAAAAGTACAACAACATGAACATCGAGTAAACCACCCAATTACCCCGAGCAAAACACTGGATATACCCGTGCTTAACACGAAGCAACCTAGCGCTCCTTCCTCTTCGAGTCCAACCCAAGCATAACGCGATTTCTCCCCCGAGAATGCCTTTCTTCCCCAACTCAGAATATCCAGTGCACAAGAATGTGCACGTGCACTACCCATGAGCTTCCGGCCGCCGTTGAGCGTCACGATCGACGACGTCGATCACTTGAACCTATGCGAACACAACCAAAAACCCAGATCCTTCGAAGAAGTCTCGAATCAAAATTCAACCCATACTCGAGCTACTGCAAAAAAAGTAACGACCACAAAACCCATCGTCGCTGGTCATAGCCACCACCGAAAACCCCAACAATCACCTCAAAGCATCGCCGCAACCACCACGCTACTATTCCCAAGTAGCGATCAACTCCGGTCACACATTCAAGTCAAGAAGTCACGACATCCAAACCGAACACCAATGCAAGTAAAAACCCTAGTTTTCCCAAATTCGAACAATTCAACAATTTGAAAAATTCTTTAGCATTTTTCCCTTTATCCATGACATACCAGCAAGCTTCGATCCAAATCCTAGCAACAATCATCAAGTAAATCTTCGACAATCACTAAAAACTCCAAAAGCATTCAAACCCATAATCCTCTCGAATTAACCAACTAAAAATCACAAATTTCGTATCAAAATTCATGATTTACTATCCAGATTACATGCATGAACTTCAAATTAAAATAAAGGTAGTTAATTTTTGACTAAGATTTAGTCTTACCGTTAATTCTTTCTTTTATAATTATTTGTTACATTTTAAATTATGAATCTATTTTCAAATTTATCAACAAACCATGATAAACAACTTTTATTTAGATTTCCAGATCTAATATAGTTTAGATTAAAAGATTTTTATTTATCTTTGAAATTCCTTAAGAAAACTGTTTTTTCTTCTTTCTGTAAAGAACAGAGATGAGAAAAAAATAACAGTTTCCTATTTCAAGCACAACATACATATATACCAGTACAAGTATTTATTAACATAGCCAAATCCAACACATGCATAAATAAATTCAACTACACTAGAATAAAAACTGTTTTTAAACCAAAATTTACTCACCAGTTCATATAGACAGAGCAGTTTTTTTTTATTTACTTTCAGGCACTTGCAATCTGGGTTGTTTAAATTGCCTTCGAAATGCTTTATGGTTTGCTGAAGAAAATCCTCTGCATGCCTCAATTTGTTGTATTAAACTTGTTGATGAATGTCATTTTGACATGCAGGTTAAAGTTGCAGATTTCATTTTGCTTTGCAGATTTTGCTTTTGCTCTTTGCCCTTTGATTTTGAATCTCATGTTTCAGGTTTTGATTTTTGTTTAAATTTCAGATTTACAGTAAATTTCAGGTTTTGATAAAATAGTTTTTTTCTGGTTTTCGAAAAACTTTCTAGTTTGAGTTAAGAAATGAGAATAAAGAAATGAGAATAAAGAAATGGAAGTGTTTTATTTATTAGAATTAAGAAAATGAATTTCAAACTAAAGACACTTGTCACTATATAGCTTAATTTATCAGCACATGTTATTAAATTTGTTTAATTGCCTTACATATGTCTCAAACAAGTTAATATGTTTACATTTGTACTTAAGCATTTATTTATTAACTTTTCTCTTAATTTAAATGTAAATATAACTTACATATTTTAATTCTCTTAAATAAATAAATATTTACATAACAAATTATAATACAGATATAACTTCTTATGGATTTAAAAATCTTAAAACATTTATTTATATATATTTATAACTATTTAAATTGAAGTATTTAAAAAGAAAACAAAACAAACTTTGTTTAAGTCCCTTTTTTTAAATTATCTTATTTAAAATAACAATTATCTTATACTTTTGAAAACAATTGAATAAACCTTAAATTTACTTTTGAAAAATATTAATTAAAATAAAGCTTTAAATTACAATATCAAACATATATAAATTATCAATTGATTAAATTAAATTTCAAAACAACATCAAATTATAACGTATACATACATATATATTACAATTTGAAAATTCAATCTTTATTTAAAACAAAAGATATTCTATTCACAATATATATCAAATATATATATTATAAACAGAATAAAATTTCATTAGCTTTGACAAATAATTCTTATCATATTTTATACTGTTAAAAAGATATTGATCATAATTATCAGATTAAATATTTATTAATCGTTAAAAGATTAAATTCATCGGTTTAAATTAAAATTATAAAGAAAATTATCAAATCAATTTAATTATTAACACAGGTTATTAAATTGATATTGCCTAAAATTCCGGGTCGTTACACGCGTGGCCAGGATTTCTGGAAGGAGGAGGAGGCCGACGTCGATGGCAGTTGGTTCGCAGTGTAGTTGACTTGATGTTGTTGTAGTGCTATCGTGTTGGGGAATGTGCTATCGCGACATCGCGTTCGCACTGTTCAATGTTGGCTGAAGCAGTGAAGTCTTCGCTTGGATTGGTCTGGAATCGTGAAACTCGGTGGCCTGGTGGTGTAGTTTTCAAGCTGGCTGTGAGGCATCTGAATTTTTATTTTCCAATTAAACTTGATTTAATATATATACATCTACAGATTGAGAATGTATATAAAGTTTAAAACAGAAAAAAAAATATAACAAATTTTGGAATATAAGATTTTATATAAAATTTAGATTTTTAAGCCTATATATTATTTTTATATGCAATTTGGAAGTGAAAAATAAGTTAAAATACATATACACATTTTAAAATCTTCTAGTTTATTTTTAAATAATGTATTATAGTGATTAATTTGTTTAATAAACTTATTTAATTTATTTTAGTTACAAAAAGGTTTCATAAAGGAAATTATTAGTTTAAATAAAATTATTAGTTAATTAAGACTTATTAAATGGTAAAAAAATAATAATAAATTGTTGATTATCTCAAATATTTATAAACGATGTAATGTTTGTACAAGGTCCAAAAGCATAAAGAAAACAAGTCGAGATGGAAATGGATTGCAAACATCAAAAATCAAAGGTGAGTTAATCTCACTCTTCTGGATAATTATTTAAATTTAAATAGTTAAATTTCAATGAGTGCTGAATGATTGAATGTGGTATATTATTTATAGCAGTAGTATATAGTGTGTGTGTGTGTGTGTATAGGAGTGATTGATTTCCCGTATTATATAACGGATGAGACCCTATGCGCCGCATAGTAGCAGAGGATATTATATGAACCCATATACCGTGATATTCCACCTCGAAGCGGAATTGGTATTTTATCTTGTGCTAACATCTGTGGATGCAAGGAAACAGGTTGGAGGGATCCAACTAAATTCCTCAAAGTAGTGTAATATATTTTTATAGTCTATGCTTTATTTGATAATCTGTGATAGGTTATTGATTATATTGGGAATTGGAAGATTGGATGCTATGATTGAATTGTATAATTTTGGTATTGAGTTATCAAAATATAAAGATTTGATTTTTGAAAGGAAATAAAAGGAGAAAATTTTAAGAAAAATAATTTTGAAGAGTTGGGATAATTAAAGAATGAATTGGGAAAAAGATAAAAGATGATTTTAAATTCAAATAAATAATTCCGGTATGGAAAAGGAAATATATGGATAAATGGGAATAAATTAATTTTAAATTTAAGTGGTATTATTTAAGGGAATAAAGAATTTACTTTAAATTCAAGTTTTAAAATTTGTTTAGAAAGATAATGTAACAACCCATAGATTTAACCGGTTTTAATAAAGTTATAAATTAAAATTTTGCGAAATTTTAAACGATAAAATTTTGAAATACAAATTTGATATTTGAAAATCGTCTAGTTAAACATAGCAACTTGTAAATTTTCGTCCGAAAATATGAAAGTTTATTTCATGTGTAAATTTACTTCAATTTAATCAGTTAAAAAGCGATGAAATTAAAACTTTTCAAAACCAAAATATTTTTACATAGAAAAATTCTAAACTATCTTCTGAGCAAGATGTCAGTTTGTCTTTTTTTTCCAAATTTGGACATCTTTGGCTCCGTCGATCTTATTTTTCTACATTTTTCATGCATTTTCCACTATTATTAAATTCGAATTTTTATAATTCATTCGTACCGCTAATATCCGTATGCCGTTTTGATCGTCTCGTCGTACTGATCTCTATGGTATATTTATTTCTGTATTTTGAGGTCCAGTTCGCGTCGGAAACAAATAAACGGTACGTCGCATCGGTACCGTAAATTGTGACCGTTAATTTTCCTTCACGTTTCAAATTTGTAGCGTACAGCCTGGACCACAACAATAAATTATTTTGAATCTTTCAGCTGAATCAACATGAGACTGTAACGTTTTTTTTCCTTTCCCGTTGTTTTATTTATTTATTTCGGTACTTTACCCTGCCTTTTACTCTGCCTTTTCCTTCATTTCTATTAAATACTTACAAAAGCTTAGACCTGCACTCTTCCTTCTTTCCCAAAGCTCATTGCTAATCCCGCCTGCTATTTTCCTCCTTCCCAAAAAGAACTTTATATTCATTTACCTGTTTCTCTCCATCTATTTCCCCCCTGACTCTTCCTTTGAACTAATGCCCTTCCACGCAAGAAAAAAAAATTCAATCAAAGTGTTCGTATTATATTTTGGAATTGCTTGAAACCCATCCTCTTCTGCATGTTCATCACTTTTGGAGTTCATATGTCAGCAGACTCAGCCTATAACAAGGATCTAAGCTTCTTCTACCTGTAGGTTGCCTACTCTTCTCAAGCCCATTTTTTTTACCAGAGATCCCAATGCCCATTTCAACTACTGAAGCTTCCACCACTTCGGCACCCCATCAACTCAGCCACCGTAGCCACCACTTCCAGCGAGCGCAGCTCTCCTCTTCCATGTCAAATTCGAATAGCCCAGCCGAGAACCCGCGTCCACACCTCTGTCACCAACTTCCATGGGACCTAACCCTGCTCCGACCTCCGCATTCTCTCCTCAGACCGGCCGAACTCACCAGCTTTCATCCTTTCTTCCCATAGCTGGTCAACCTCTTTCATTCTTTCGTGCATAGGTATATCTATTTATATGTTACTAAATATTTTGGGTTTTATATATATGTAAAGATTTTAATAGTTATTTATATAAGGCTATATATAAGTTTATATATTCATTTATTGTTAAGAGTTGCATGTATTTATTTGTAGTAATCTATCCTGTTTATATATCTATTGTTACAGTATGTTACAAACCCATAATATATACATATACTTTGTGTGTATACAGTATTTTTTTTTATGTTAGTTTTATAGACTAAAATTCTTTCACTTATATAAGTTTGTAGTATGAATATTATAATCTACTGGTTTACACATATATATGGGTTTCGTAATAATGACAAAAGGTGAATTTTTCTTAGTTATTTGGGCTTGTTTATATATATATATAGTAAAGAAATTTTATGTTGGTTTGTTAAAGTCACTTTTGGCCTCCGCTTGCCTCGCTGCCTCTCTGCCTTCCTCCTGTGTTACCTTGGGCGTGAGCTACCCACTGTGGTCTGCATGCATTTGTGAGTTGCATATTAAATTGTGAGTCTTCTGTAAATTTGTGAGTTGCATACATAATTACGGTGCGACAATTGTATATTAAAATTTTATATATACAATATAGGTTGCTTTATACATATATATTTATCCATATTGGTCTGCATGCATTGTATATTTATATTATCATAGATCTGTGTATATACAAAGGTGTGTGTATTTGTTTATATAGAGTTTGTATATTTATGTTTACATGCATATATCTTAGTTTACTATAGTGTATTATAAGTTAGTCGGTTGTTGTATTTTTTTTTTAAAAGTTAGTCCGTGACATATATTTTATATTAAACTGTATACATTTATATTAATATATTGTAGAGGTTACAAAGGCCATAACATGTATTGTCTTAGTGTTTTCATATGGAAGTATGTATTTCTATAGTGAAAAGTTATAGCTGTTATTCATATAAGGTTGTATATACAATACCATTATAGACCTGAAGCTTATACATTAGTTGTAGATAGAGTTTTGTAAGTTTAAATTATATGTATATCTTAGTTTAATTACGTTCTGCTGTTATATAGGTAAATTTATAACCTAATTCTCATATATGCAAACTTATGAATTATATATATATCTGTCGTGTCTGCATTTATACATATTATTAACATATGTATGGTTTATATATGTATTTCGCCTAACTGGTATTTATGCATATTGTTGATAGGATATGGGTTTAATTTACAAACGATGATTTTATTTGATATATACATTTAATTTATTTTATTTTGTCTTAAAAAAATTATATATATATAATATAAATATTTAGTTAGATTTATATCGTCTGATTCTAACTGCTTCATAAATTCTCGTATCAGCTTTATTCGTTGAATTCGTGCCAATCTATCTTTGCTTTGGAATCCGTGCTTGGATTTGTAACTCATCTCATCCTCGTTCCTCTAGCCTCGAAAGGTGAGCATTCACTCACGATTAATGTTCTTTTATTTATTAAATTTGATTTCAAAGTGAAACGACATTTGAAATATGCCGCTGTTAGTTATTTACACTGTTATATATGTTATTACCTGTATCTGTTCACCTATGACATGTGACACCATTATCTGTTAATTATTTTATGCGATGATAATACAGTTTGGTTGATAATTGATTGATTGTTGTTTATATTGGATGTACATTGTAATGTATAAAGTGATAAATATTATGCAATTGAATTTGATGTAGGATAGTTTAAAATGTGAATCGACATATGTGTTGAATTTGATTAGTTAACTTGAATAATATGACCCCTTTTAATTGTTAAGTTAATTGACACATAGAATTTGATAAATTACACTTTGAACCTTTGAGCGTATATTGGATTAATTTTTGTAGTATTAAATTTGAAATTGAAATTGAACGATAAGTGGAAAAACCGTAATGTAATAATCTTTAATCTACATGAAATGATAGTGTAGATTCTAGAAATAATTGTATTAATTCGCACAAACAACAATGCGAATTAATACGATTATTTCGGGATTATTTGAATTAATTATTGGATTGTTATTGATGTTGCTATTGTTTGTTTATTTACTTTGACACCATCCCTGTTATCACACTGCAAGTTCCCTTTGTATGCTTTGACTTTTGAATTGAAATGGAATCGGGTTGAAATGATAAATACCCAAGTGAACTTGACTTAGGATAGAAAATTTAATACACCCGATTGGTCAATAATTAGTTTGAAAATGAAATAAAGATTTTATTTAAATAAATAATAAGATTTGAAATGAAGTTAGAATTTGAAATTTTAATGAAGGAAAATGTTAATATTTAATAATTTGAAACAAATATTAACAATGTAATGGATAAAGGAACGTTGTTTAATTTAAGAAATGATTGAATTAAGTTTTGAAATTATTAATAAACAAGTTTTGAAATTATTTAATAATTGAGTTTTGAAATCATTTATTGTTTAAGATTGGAGTTATGCCATAATTGGGGTTTGGAATTAATTAGAAATTCAGTTTGGAATTGTTTAATAATTTAGTTGGAATTATTAATTAACTTTTGAAATTATTAAAAAATTAAATAAAATTGAATTATTTGATAATTAAATGAAAATTTGAATTTTTTGATAAAAGAAATTGAACTTTTGAATAAGTGAATTTGAACTTCGTTAATAAATGAAATTAGGTTTCTTTATTTATTTAATTTTGGGAAAAGTATTTAAGTAAGTTAATAAGTGAAATTGAACTTTTGGAATATGTAAATTTAGTTCTTCATTAATCGAGTTTTGAAATTTGTAACTAATTTAATGAATAAGTGAAATTGAATTTCTTTAACAAGAAATAAAATGTGATTTATTGAAATTAACGTAGGACTTGTAATTTTAAAGAATTTGATTTGACAAATTTAATTTAATTCAATTTGTAAGTTTTGAGATAATGGAACTGAACTTAAGTAATTATTTAATGGATTGGAATTTAAATAGAAATTGTTTTGAATGATAAATTTAACTTAACGAATATTGAATGAAGTCGATGAATGAATTTAAATTGATTCGAATGTTAAATTAAATTAATTTAGATAATTTCGAAATGAAACTTATAAACGAACTTGAATTAATATTTGAATTGTTTTAAATAAAAATTGAAACTGAATTATAAGATTTTGAAACGGAAAGTTAGAAGTTTTGAAACGTAAATTTTGGAAATTGTTTTAGAAAATACAAACGAAATGTTGATTTACGAACTCTAATTGAAATTGATTTGGTTTTGAAGTATATTAAGCGACCAATCGGTGTAATAATTACGAAAGTTATTAAAGAAACAGAATCGGTTATGGACATACTCTCTGTCTGAACCGAAAACCACTTTAATAACTATACATGGAGCGATGATCCAGAATGAAGTGGTTGGAATGATGTACGTGATGATTGAAGAAAGAGAACGATAATGGATAGCCTTGACACTTGTGTCAAATTGGAAATGACTAAAACAGGAGTCATGCCGGGCCAAATGGGGTTAGCTACCTCGAGCGAACACACTTCTTCGTAACTACTACTCATTACTTGTTATTGATTGGTGCACCCTCGTACTTTTGGGAGTGTTGTTTCGCGGTGTTGCGATAGTTGCGGCGATGCGTTCTCACCAGCCCGGAGGAGGCAAACGGTAATTTCACTACCTTGGGTATTGCCTCATGTGCCTTGTCATACTTGTATCCCTATATACGCGACCACTACGAATTTGTTTTGTGTCATACCTATGGAGTACTCCCTGATATCCCACCTGTTTACGATGGAGTTTACAGTGCTGTATAGACTATGACATTTATATAAAATGTGTTAAGGGGGGTAATGGTAACGCCTTAACACTATTTTGATACTTTATATTACTGATAGACATTATCTATTTAGCGTATACTACTACATAGTAGATAGTTTAACGGATCCTTAAAGGATGGTTATTCCAACGTCCTTTGAGTTACTTGTATTTCGATTGCTATTTCACTTGAGTTGGATTTATTGATATAAGAATATTAATCCTGACTCGAGTGTTTTGTGTTTTGCTTTACACTCGGGTCAGACTGAGTGGTTCAGCTATTCGAGACTCACCTTTGGAGTTGGAGCTTCGCTTAGGATCCAGCTATCTATCCAGGTTTCAGATATTTAGTTGATTCCAGTGATGTATTCTAATTCTTGTATTTGACTTTTGTATTCGAGACTTCTGTTGTAACTTATTTAACTCTGTTATATACATAGTAGCTTCATGAACTACTATCTTTTGCTTCCGCTGCATAGTATTACTCTGTGCTGTGATTCTGTGATTATTTATTTACTATATATCTGAGTTTTGCCAAATTTAGATTAACAATTCGGTATTTTGAATTATTCTACTTCGATATGTGCGGATGCGAATAGTCCAAAATAGCGGGTCGTTAGAGATAAAGAAGAGATTTGGAAAAGTATGAAATTGGTATTTACCTTAAATAAGATTTTAGATTATAATAAAGAAATTAAACCTGAAATTTATGGGTTTCGAAATAAATTTGGATAAGTAAAGGAATTTATTTTAATGAAGTACATATTGGAAATCAATTTGGAAATTGATTAAGTGTTTGAAATTATGTTTTAAAAGAAAAGATGAGACTATGGAATTTATAAACTGGGTTCATAAAGTGAAATGGATATCAATGGATATTAGGAAGTATAAATTCACAGTAGGAATTTATAAAGGAATACCAATTTGTTCTAAAAATAAACAGTTGTGATATCCCGGAATTTTAGACAATATCAATTTAATAATCTGTATATAAAATTAAATTGATATTGACAATGTTGATAAAATATGTTTTGGTTTAATAATCAGATTTAAATAAATATTTAATTTGTGAATTTATCTTTTAAAAAGCTAAAATAAATGTTTAAATTATAATGTGTATATATATATTTGTATATATATTATAGTTTATTTTTGTTTTAGAATTTAATAAATAAATAAAGTTTTGTTTTTAAATTCTAATAAATATTGAATAATTAGTAAATTTTGTATTAAATTAATATTAAGCTTTTAAAAATCTATTTAAATCAATAACTATATGGTTTGATAATATTTAAAATAAATGAAATTATATAAAATTTGTCTTAGTTTAAATTTTTGTTTTAAATTTAAATAAAAATTGATTTTTATTTCTTTTTAAATATTATTGGATTAAATATGAATTGAGACTCTTTTATATAAGTTTAAAATATGAGATAACATATGATTTAAATTCATTTAAATATAAAAGTGATTTATAATTTCTTTATAAATCATATAAAATTTTGTTAATTGTTATTTTAAACCTTATTAATAAACATTCTATTTTCATAAATATAAAAGGAAAATAGAATCTTTATTTTTAACTTGAATAAATTGATTTTGGTTTTCATAGAATTAATTTGATTTGGCAATTTTATTTTGAAATTCAAATTTATTGATTCTTTAAAATATTTTGTAAGTTTTATATTATAAACAGTTTTATTTACATTTTCTTAAAAGAAGTAAATCATATATATGTATATTCATTCTAACATAAATTAAATTTAAGAAAAACCCTTTTATAAGCATTTAAATATATAACTTAATTTAATTAAAACAAGTGTAATCAAATTAGCAATCTAAGCAACATGTGTTAGTTGTAAATCAAGCAATGTGACATGTGTCATTGCTTTCTTTTATCTTTTTCTTTATTTTGATAAATTAATTTCAGCCTTATAAACATTCTCATTTTTTCCCTTATCCTCTTTTCAAAATCAAAAGAAATCAAAAATATACTTCACTTAAAAACCTGAGAACTTAAAGCTTCTCAAAAACTAGAATCTGTAATTCACCTCCCAAACAAAATTACAAATCAAGTTTTAACCTGTAACAGAACATCAACCTGCATTTTTAAACCTGGAAATGAATCTGCAAATTCATATTGGAGTCTGCAGTTGTACCAAAAGATCACTGCAAATTTGATCATATCAAAATGAATTTCTGCATAGTGAAGTCTGCATTTTCAAAGAGCCTGCATTCCTTTTAAAGCCTGGAAGTTTGCATGCACATAATTATAGGATAGGAAGCTAATGCAATTGCAGTTTCAAGATCAGGAAATTTGTACTCTGTTCTTCAAATCTAAAGGTGAGTAACATTTTTAATAAATTACGTAAGTTACATGGTTGCAAGATTTTTCCAGTGATAAGTATGATACCTATAGATAAGCAAGTTTATATATTTGAATGTGAAATATCTTTGAATATTTGTATGAATGTGTGCATGACTGTAAATAGGAAAAAAAAATATATACCTCTGTTCTTTTCTCTAGGATCCAGATTTCACACATAGTCCTATCTTTGGTTTAGGATCTGTTAGAATTTAGAATATAAACTAATATTGTTTGTTTAGTATACAGTAAGCTATAAAACTTATTTAAGTTAAAATTAGTTGAAAATCTTACCGAAACACATCAAAGAACAGTGCAAGCTTCATTAATATCAACATTCATACACATTGATTCACTGATTTATGTATAGAATATGAAAACTTATTTAAAATCTTGATTTTTAAAATTTAAAACAGAATTTCTAGATTAGGTAGGAATGTACATTACTGTTTTGACCCAAAAATGGAATTTTGAATCATCTCTGGTGATTAAAGTTGATTTGAAGGTCATGTATTTGTATGGAGGAAGATGGATGATCGGGGCATCTTGGAAAATTGGTTGTATGGTGAATTAATTCATGATTTGGCTAGAAGTGTGAAGGATTGTTCTGTAGCCCTAGGTTTTTAACACAGTAAGTATCTGATTATCACTACCTCTAGGGTTGTTCGAGTGTCGAGCTGTTTTGTGGAAGGGTAGATGGGTCCCTGACTAAGTAGTGGTTGGAGTTTCAACTGCAGCAATGATCGGAGGAAGGTGAATTCACCGTTGATAGGATGGGGTTTTGGAATGCATTGTGTTTCCAGGTTTTATAAATAGAGTCTAGACTTGAATTTTTGGCGGTGGAAGGTTTCTGATGTTGGTGATCAGGTTGGATTCAAGAGGGGGTTTATGGAGGTGGATGATCATCACTGATGATCGGGAAGTTGGCCATAGTGATGTGCATGTGCATAGAGTCGTTTTGAAAAGGTTTTTAGTTTCCTGTAAGTTGTAGGGGAAACTCTGGTAGCTTGAAGATATGACTCGAAGTTGGGGCAAAAATGACTCGAAGTAAAAACAGTTTTTACTCGGGTAGTTCTCTTTGTTTGCAGTGTTTTTGTTTCCTGTAACTTGAAACAGTTTCAGGTTTCAAAATTTTAAACTAATTAAAAAAAATAGGCAAAGCAGGTTTAAACTTATATTTGAAGCAAGTTTAAATCTAAACTAAAGCAAGATTAAAACATGAATTCATGCAGATTTTGAATTTCAGGTTTGAATAACAAAATTTGCAGTTTTGTTCCTATAGCCTGAACAGTTTCAGGTTTTTTGTATTTCAAAACCAAATTTAAAATAGTAAAGCAAGTTTAAAGATAATCTTAAGTAAGATTTAAACTATGAATTCAAATAAATTCGAATTCCTGATTTTAATAAATTTGTAGAATAGAATAAAGTATTTAAATAAAATTTGAAACCTGCACAGATTGATATTGGGTGATTTTTTTTTAAATCTGAAAGTAAGTTTTTTTTTAAAAAGATTTAAATTCTAAGTTAAATCTAAAATCGAAATCCGGGATTCAAATTTGAATTTGAATCTGAAAGTTTCAAAGAGAAATTAGGTTGATAAATTCAAATGATATATTTTAGTTTGAATATTTTAAGTATGTTTAAAATGTGTTTTATAAAATCTGTAATGAAATTTAAAATAGGGTTTAATTTTAACCTTTGAATTTAAACCTGAGAACATGATTTGGACCTTAGTTGTAATATTAATAAAATTTGAAATTATATGTTCAATATCATTTGAATAGTTTAAAATATTTTAAACTTGTTAAATTTGAATGTGGGATAAGCTAAACCATTCTTTTAAAAATATTTTAAAAGATAAGTGATCCTTTAAAATGAAAATTTAAGAGTTTTTAAAATATTTAAAATCTTGTTAAGTTTGATTTCATTTTAAATTTTAATTTAAAATGGAATTTAGGAAAATTCAAAAGCAAGTTGTTTTTAAATTTCTTTGATAATGATAATTAAATCATTAATGGAATTAATGATTATCATTAAGTTGTTTTGAACTTAATGATGTATTAATTAATCAAGGTAATTAAGATTTTAATTAATTAATTAAATTAATTAATAATAAGGTTAATTAATTAAATAATTAAGGACTTTATTTAATTAATTAAAGAATTAGGTAAGTTAATTAAATTTGATTAAAGTGTGATTTAGAAATTAATTTAAATAAGATTTGATTAATTTAATTAATGGATTGAATAATTAATCAAGTAATTAATAATTAATTAAGTTTAATTATCACTTGATTAATTTAATAATTAGGAATTAATTAATGAGTTTTGTAAATAAATTAAGAATTAATATTGATTAATTCAATTAATTACTTTGAAAAATAATTAAGGATTTGTTATGAGTTAATGAAGGTCATTAACTTAATATTATTTTATAATTAATTAATGTAATTAATTTTAATAATTAATTGGATTAATTAATATAAGATAATCATTTGAATTGTTTAAGAGAATTACTTAGTGAAAGTAATTAAGGAAATTAATTACTAATTGTAATAATTGAGTTTATTTTAATTGATTAAGTTAATTAATTAAGTTTAATTAATTTAAATTAATCATTGATTTTATTTGAGAAGTAATTACAAATGGAAAATTACTTAGTGAAGAAAATAAATTACTGGATGTAATTTAATGGAGGAGTTTTGGAATTAATTACTTAGTATAATTAATATGTAATTTGTATGTTGAATGATTACTTAAGTAAGTGATTAATTACTTAGTGTAATTAATGTAGGTTTAGATAATTGAGTTATTTGAAAATGATTAAAAGATATAATTAATTTAATGTAATTAATTACTTAATCAAGAATGATTAATCAATAGAGATAATTGATAATTAATTAAATGGAGTTATTTAAAATAATTTGAGATCATTAATTTATATAATTAATGATATGATTAAGGGTTGATTAGTTAAGAAAATTAATCAATGAAGGTATTAGTTAATTGATTAAGGATTAATTAATGAAGTAATTACAAGTTAATTACAGGGATTGGTTTGGATTAATTAAATTGTGAAAGTAATTAGAGGTTAATTACTTGAATGTAATTAAAGAATAATTAATCAAGATGATTAATTAGGGTAATTTGTTAAGAATAATTATTTGATGTATAAGCAAGATTTATTTGGATGAGTAATTAATTTAATTTATTTTAAATTAATTTAAGGAAGAAGTAATTAATTTAATTCATTTTAAATTAATTATAGATTGGATTGATAAGTAATTGCTTATGAATAATGGTTGATATTTATTACCCTGAATGGTTGGAATCTCAGTTATAAGATAAATGTTGTTGTGTGATTTGGATGTTATGGTTGCTTTGAGTTGATGATAGAAATTATCTATTTGAATTGATAATATAGATTATCTGATGTGATGATAATATGGATTATCTATTGTGATGTTGAGAATTATCTATCTGGGTGTATATAGGTAATACTGAATTGAATTGTTTTAAACTTTAAAACAACTTGGACCTAAAAGACACGCTTTGGTTTTCGATGAGACCGGGGTCAGGTTTCCATATTTGGATATCCGAAAACCACATCGATTCCAAATAACGTTAGGTCGTGAATCCAAATGGAGCTTTGTGAAGACTCGAGGTATAAGGGCTATACGTCAGTATAACTCTGTGGGTGATTCCGTAATGAGTTGACGGAATAGTGTTTATAGATTCGAGATGGTGAATCAGAGTGCAAGGGTTATCGTTGTTAACTCTGTGGGTGATTCCGTAATGAGTGTAACGAGATAATGCCTTCGGTTTCGTTCGAACCCGGAATGAACTTGTATGGATTGAATGCTTTCAGAACATCGTCAGGTGGACGATGAGCATTCTAAGTGTTATGTCCTATAAAGGTAATCGTAACCTCAAGCCTCATCAACCGGGAATGGCTAAAACAGGGGAGGTGCAGCAAGGCTTCGTGGGTAGCTCCCACTGGAGAGCAAGATTTACCCCTGTCTAGAAGTCCCTTTATATTCGGCTGTGTGGGGCAGTTGATTGCAACAACTGCCGGGGTTGTCTTGTTCGGGATTGTTCAGTAAGGAATGGTCCCGGTCTTGTGTTGCAGGGGAGTTAGGGTGGCTCCTCGGTACGGTGATCTAGGCCACGTACTGTGACGGGCGGTACCCCAGTAGCCCTGCCATTGTATGGAATCCACAATCCAATAAGTGCCAACGGTTTTGATTGTATTACCCACTTTTGTGGCTAGTAGCTGGAATTTAATGAATGTAACAATTTCGGCTATTTCTTATTTACTTGAAAACCCTAGACACTATTATAATATCATCGGATTTCCTATCAAATGTTTTGGTTAACGTAAGGTAAAAACTTTTCCATGTTTATGTGTGGGAAGTCTTACGTGATACCTTTTCTTTTCAAAGTTTTTTTTAAAGTTATGCAACCTTAACCTGTTACTCACACCAAACCCATGTCTGACCTGGAGTTTATTTTTGGTTTTCATAAACTCTTGGGTACTCAAATTTTTACGAGTAGCCAAGGGAATTCAGGTTAGGATTCAGGATTAACTTTGACGAATAATGGAGGAGCAATGGAGCAGGAGGCTTCCACGTTAGATATAGTTTTCCGTTGTGTTTTCTCTGTGTTGTGGTTGTATTGAGTTGTAAATACTAGACAGGTGTTTATAACTGTCTAGTATATGTGATGTGTATGTTGTGTATCTCTGATTGGTATTGTATATTATGTAAATACTTATGTTATTAATATAATTTATTCGTTCCGCTGTTGAGATTCTTGTGTTGTTTCTTCTTTCCCTTCTTTCTTTTCTTCATCTATCCCTTTCTTTCTTAATTCATGATGCGATTTTCTGGGAGTAGAAAGTCGGGTCGTGACAGTTGGTATCAGAGCATTAGGTTGAGTGAATACCTAGGCTCTGGAGTGGTGTCTATCTTGAGAGAGCGTATTTGTAATTTCTATATATTACTACATATATATATATATATATTTATTTTATTTCTATCTATCTATTGGGTTACCTGTTCAGGTTTTCCAATATAGGTTATAAAGGTATATTCGGGTAGTGGTGTGTATAACACAACTACCGATTGGTTGGAGTTTGTATGTTTGGTTGGAACTGTATCTGTCGAGACTGTAGGCCTAATACCGTCTCGAGTTAGCTTTGAAGAGATGTAAGGACTTCATTGATCTCCGAAGGTAACCTGTTAAGGTTCGGAGTTCATCTTTGAAGTTGAATGAGTAGAGTTTGGATCTGTTGGCTGAGCAGAAGCGAGTATTGATATCTTGTTATCTCAAGGAATGGTAGCTGCGTGATGAGATGCAATGACTATGGATGTTTCCGAAGATGATTTCTTTGGAACAAGTTTAAGGAAGTAGGTCTGCTTCGGTGTTGTGGCTGAGTTCAGCAGGGTGTTTTTGTGTTGTTTGAAGTCCGAGTTTCTCGAAGAGTTTTGAATTGAGAATTCTTTGGCATTGGTGTCAGCAGTGCAGCTCGGAGTGTTCTGTATGTCGGCAGAGTTTTCTGGCTTATCTGTTTTCTGGAGATGGAATTCAGAAGCAGTAGAGTGAATCCATTTCTTCGTTGGATTGGCAAGACTAGCATAAGCTGTCCTGATTGGTTTAGAGAGAACAGTTTTCTTTGGATTTTAGTTTGGATTGATCGCAAAAGTGACTTGCGATGATTGAGTGTTCTCTTAGGAATGTTGGAGATTTTTCTGAATATTTTCAGAGAAGTCAAAGTTTGTCTTCATCTAAAGATTCAGTGGTACCGGTGGTTCAACTAATTGAAGGTTGGTTCCTTGAGATGTAATTTGTGAAGCAACTCAGGATTTGAGGAAATTCTGAATTTTCTCGGGGTTATCGAAGATCTTTTTGGTTTTGCTGTCCGGTTGTGCTTGTGTTCTACAACAGCATTCTTTTCTACTCCAGATCAGAGTTGTACAGCGGAAGCTGTTTGGGAGTGCATCTGCTTTTCTTTTCCGGACAAGAGAAGTTTGTTTTCATCTGATGGTTGTGAGAGGAGTTGATCTTGATCTTGATTGATCGAGGAGGATCATTCTAGTGGATTGGGATTGGTCTAGTTGTTTCTTGAGTCATCAGCAAGGATTGAGCTGATCAGGTAGGAGATAGGCAGTAGAAGATCTGATTTTGGATAAGTTCTCAGTTTTTAAGAGCTATAAATTTTGGTAAGGTTGGGTAAGCTAGCTCCGAGATGTTTTGGATTTCTTCTGTGTTCTGTTTTTGGATAAGTGTTTGATTTTCTGGATTGAATTTCAAGTTTGGACAACTGGAATTCGTTGTGTTTCACGTATCTCTGAGGGAGTACGTCTATATCTATTTCTGGTTTTGGAATCAGCTGTTCTGGGAGATTTTGGTTGTTGAGTCAGACTTGTCTATAGTCTGATGTCTTATTAGTTATAGATATAGATGAGTAGGAGTTCTGTAGCTTAGTAGTGTTGATTGTTTGGGTTTTATAGAGCGAGTAACCCGGTGTTGACTTGGGAAACTCGAGGAAACTCTATCCAGAATTTTGTCTGGATAGTTAATTTTGTTTGATTGGATGAATTGATCGCTATGGATGTTAGTAGATGTTTGATATATGCTTGGTTTTAAAATTTAAATCTAAAATAGGTTATTAAATTACCTTTTTTTTAAATTTCGGGGACGAAATTCTTTTAAGGGGGAAGGAATGTGATATCCCGGAATTTTAGACAATATCAATTTAATAATCTGTATATAAAATTAAATTGATATTGACAATGTTGATAAAATATGTTTTGGTTTAATAATCAGATTTAAATAAATATTTAATTTGTGAATTTATCTTTTAAAAAGCTAAAATAAATGTTTAAATTATAATGTGTATATATATATTTGTATATATATTATAGTTTATTTTTGTTTTAGAATTTAATAAATAAATAAAGTTTTGTTTTTAAATTCTAATAAATATTGAATAATTAGTAAATTTTGTATTAAATTTATATTAAGCTTTTAAAAATCTATTTAAATCAATAACTATATGGTTTGATAATATGTAAAATAAATGAAATTATATAAAATTTGTCTTAGTTTAAATTTTTGTTTTAAATTTAAATAAAAATTGATTTTTATTTCTTTTTAAATATTATTGGATTAAATATGAATTGAGACTCTTTTATATAAGTTTAAAATATGAGATAACATATGATTTAAATTCATTTAAATATAAAAGTGATTTATAATTTCTTTATAAATCATATAAAATTTTGTTAATTGTTATTTTAAACCTTATTAATAAACATTCTATTTTCATAAATATAAAAGGAAAATAGAATCTTTATTTTTAACTTGAATAAATTGATTTTGGTTTTCATAGAATTAATTTGATTTGGCAATTTTATTTTGAAATTCAAATTTATTGATTCTTTAAAATATTTTGTAAGTTTTATATTATAAACAGTTTTATTTACATTTTCTTAAAAGAAGTAAATCATATATATGTATATTCATTCTAACATAAATTAAATTTAAGAAAAACCCTTTTATAAACATTTAAATATATAACTTAATTTAATTAAAACAAGTGTAATCAAATTAGCAATCTAAGCAACATGTGTTAGTTGTAAATCAAGCAATGTGACATGTGTCATTGCTTTCTTTTATCTTTTTCTTTATTTTGATAAATTAATTTCAGCCTTATAAACATTCTCATTTTTTCCCTTATCCTCTTTTCAAAATCAAAAGAAATCAAAAATATACTTCACTTAAAAACCTGAGAACTTAAAGCTTCTCAAAAACTAGAATCTGTAATTCACCTCCCAAACAAAAATACAAATCAAGTTTTAACCTGTAACAGAACATCAACCTGCATTTTTAAACCTGGAAATGAATCTGCAAATTCATATTGGAGTCTGCAGTTGTACCAAAAGATCACTGCAAATTTGATCATATCAAAATGAATTTCTGCATAGTGAAGTCTGCATTTTCAAAGAGCCTGCATTCCTTTTAAAGCCTGGAAGTTTGCATGCACATAATTATTGGATAGGAAGCTAATGCAATTGCAGTTTCAAGATCAGGAAATTTGTACTCTGTTCTTCAAATCTAAAGGTGTGTAACATTTTTAATAAATTACTTAAGTTACATGGTTGCAAGATTTTTCCAGTGATAAGTATGATACCTATAGATAAGCAAGTTTATATATTTGAATGTGAAATATCTTTGAATATTTGTATGAATGTGTGTATGACTGTAAATAGGAAAAAAATATATACCTCTGTTCTTTTCTCTAGGATCCAGATTTCACACATAGTCCTATCTTTGGTTTAGGATCTGTTAGAATTTAGAATATAAACTAATATTGTTTGTTTAGTATACAGTAAGCTTTAAAACTTATTTAAGTTAAAATTAGTTGAAAATCTTACTGAAACACATCAAAGAACAGTGCAAGCTTCATTAATATCAACATTCATACACATTGATTCACTTATTTATGTATAGAATCTGAAAACTTATTTAAAATCTTGATTTTTAAAATTTAAAACAGAATTTCTAGATTAGGTAGGAATGTACATTACTGTTTTGACCCAAAAATGGAATTTTGAATCATCTCTGGTGATTAAAGTTGATTTGAAGGTCATGTATTTGTATGGAGGAAGATGGATGATCGGGGCATCTTGGAAAATTGGTTGTATGGTGAATTAATTCATGATTTGGCTAGAAGTGTGAAGAATTGTTCTGTAGCCCTAGGTTTTTAACACAGTAAGTATCTGATTATCACTACCTCTAGGGTTGTTCGAGGGTCGAGCTATTTTGTGGATGGGTAGATGGGTCCCTGACTAAGTAGTGGTTGGAGTTTCAACTGCAGCAATGATCGGAGGAAGGTGAATTCACCGTTGACAGGATGGGGTTTTGGAATGCACTGTGTTTCTAGGTTTTATAAATAGAGTCTGGACTTGAATTTTTGGCAGTGGAAGGTTTCTGATGTTGGTGATCAGGTTGGATTCAAGAGGGGGTTTATGGAGGTGGATGATCATCATTGATGATCGGGAAGTTGGCCATAGTGATGTGCATGTGCACAGAGTCATTTTGAAAAGGTTTTTAGTTTCCTGTAAGTTGTAGGGGAAACTCGGGTAGCTTGAAGATATGACTCGAAGTTGGGGCAAAAATGATTCGAAGTAAAAACAGTTTTTACTCGGGTAGTTCTCTTTGTTTGCAGTGTTTTTGTTTCTTGTAACTTGAAACAGTTTCAGGTTTCAAAATTTTAAACTAATTAAAAAAATTAGGCAAAGCAGGTTTAAAGTTATATTTAAAGCAAGTTTAAATATAAACTAAAGCAAGATTAAAACATGAATTCATGCAGATTTTGAATTTCAGGTTTGAATAACAAAATTTGCAGTTTTGTTCCTATAGCCTGAACAGTTTCAGGTTTTTTGTATTTCAAAACCAAATTTAAAATAGTAAAGCAAGTTTAAAGATAATCTTAAGTAAGATTTAAACTATGAATTCAAATAAATTTGAATTCCAGATTTTAATAAATTTGCAGAATAGAATAAAGTATTTAAATAAAATTTGAAACCTGCACAGATTGATATTGGGTGATTTTTTTTAAAATCTGAAAGTAAGTTTTTTTTTAAACAAGATTTAAATTCTAAGTTAAATCTGAAATTGAAATCCTGGATTCAAATTTGAATTTGAATCTGAAAGTTTCAAAGAGAAATTAGGTTGATAAATTCAAATGATATATTTTAGTTTGAATATTTTAAGTATGTTTAAAATGTGTTTTATAAAATCTGTAATGAAATTTAAAACAAGGTTTAATTTTAACCTTTGAATTTAAACCTGAGAACATGATTTGGACCTTAGTTGTAATATTAATAAAATTTGAAATTATATGTTCAATATCATTTGAATAGTTTAAAATATTTTAAACTTGTTAAATTTGAATGTGGGATAAGCTAAACCATTCTTTTAAAAATATTTTAAAAGATAAGTGATCCTTTAAAATGAAAATTTAAGAGTTTTTAAAATATTTAAAATCTTGTTAAGTTTGATTTCGTTTTAAATTTTAATTTAAAATGGAATTTAGGAAAATTCAAAAGCAAGTTGTTTTTAAATTTCTTTGATAATGATAATTAAATCATTAATGGAATTAATGATTATCATTAAGTTGTTTTGAACTTAATGATGTATTAATTAATCAAGGTAATTAAGATTTTAATTAATTAATTTAATTAATTAATAATAAGGTTAATTAATTAAATAATTAAGGACTTTATTTAATTAATTAAAGAATTAGGTAAGTTAATTAAATTTGATTAAAGTATGATTTAGAAATTAATTTAAATAAGATTTGATTAATTTAATTAATGGATTGAATAATTAATCAAGTAATTAATAATTAATTAAGTTTAATTATCACTTGATTAATTTAATAATTAGGAATTAATTAATGAGTTTTGTAAATAAATTAAGAATTAGTATTGATTAATTCAATTAATTACTTTGAAAAATAATTAAGGATTTGTTATGAGTTAATGAAGGTCATTAACTTAATATTATTTTATAATTAATTAATGTAATTAATTTTAATAATTAATTGGATTAATTAATATAAGATAATCATTTGAATTGTTTAAGAGAATTACTTAGTGGAAGTAATTAAGGAAATTAATTACTAATTGTAATAATTGAGTTTATTTTGATTGATTAAGTTAATTAATTAAGTTTAATTAATTTAAATTAACCATTGATTTGATTTGAGAAGTAATTACAAATGGAAAATTACTTAGTGAAGAAAATAAATTACTCGATGTAATTTAATGGAGGAGTTTTGGAATTAATTACTTAGTATAATTAATATGTAATTTGTATGTTGAATAATTACTTAAGTAAGTGATTAATTACTTAGTGTAATTAATGTAGGTTTAGATAATTGAGTTATTTGAAAATGATTAAAAGATGTAATTAATTTAATGTAATTAATTACTTAATCAAGAATGATTAATCAATAGAGATAATTGATAATTAATTAAATGGAGTTATTTAAAATAATTTGAGATCATTAATTTATATAATTAATGATATGATTAAGGATTGATTAATTAAGAAAATTAATCAATGAAGGTATTAGTTAATTGATTAAGGATTAATTAATGAAGTAATTAAAGGTTAATTACAGGGATTGGTTTGGATTAATTAAATTGTGAAAGTAATTAGAGGTTAATTACTTGAATATAATTAAAGAATAATTAATCAAGATGATTAATTAGGGTAATTTGTTAAGAATAATTATTTGATGTATAAGCAAGATTTATTTGGATGAGTAATTAATTTAATTTATTTTAAATTAATTTAAGGAAGAAGTAATTAATTTAATTCATTTTAAATTAATTATAGATTGGATTGATAAGTAATTGCTTATGAATAATGGTTGATATTTATTACCCTGAATGGTTGGAATCTCAGTTATAAGATAAATGTTGTTGTGTGATTTGGATGTTATGGTTGCTTTGAGTTGATGATAGAAATTATCTGTTTGAATTGATAATATAGATTATCTGATGTGATGATAATATGGATTATCTATTGTGATGTTGAGAATTATCTATTTCTGGGTGTATATAGGTAATATTGAATTGAATTGTTTTAAACTTTAAAACAACTTGGACCTAAAAGACACGCTTTGGTTTTCGATGAGACCGGGATCATGTTTCCATATTTGGATATCCGAAAACCACATCGATTCCAAATAACGTTAGGTCGTGAATCCAAATGGAGCTTTGTGAAGACTTGAGGTATAAGGGCTATACGTCAGTATAACTCTATGGGTGATTCCGTAATGAGTTGACGGAATAGTGTTTATAGATTCGAGATGGTGAATCAGAGTGCAAGGGTTATCGTTGTTAACTCTGTGGGTGATTCCGTAATGAGTGTAACGAGATAATGCCTTCGGTTTCGTTCGAACCCGAAACGAACTTGTATGGATTGAATGCTTTCAGAACATCGTCAGGTGGACGATGAGCATTCTAAGTGTTATGTCCTATAAAGGTAATCGTAACCTCAAGCCTCATCAACCGGGAATGGCTAAAACAGGGGAGGTGCAGCAAGGCTTCGTGGGTAGCTCCCACTGGAGAGCAAGATTTACCCATGTCTAGAAGTCCCTTTATATTCGGCTGTGTGGGGCAGTTGATTGCAACAACTGCCGGGGTTGTCTTGTTCGGGACTGTTCAGTAAGGAATGGTCCCGGTCTTGTGTTGCAGGGGAGTTAGGGTGGCTCCTCGGTACGGTGATCTAGGCCACGTACTGTGACGGGCGGTACCCCAGTAGCCCTGCCATTGTATGGAATCCACAATCCAATAAGTGCCAACGGTTTTGATTGTATTACCCACTTTTGTGGCTAGTAGCTGGAATTTAATGAATGTAACAATTTCAGCTATTTCTTATTTACTTGAAAACCCTAGACACTATTATAATATCATCGGATTTCTTATCAAATGTTTTGGTTAGCGTAAGGTAAAAACTTTTCCATGTTTATGTGTGGGAAGTCTTACGTGATACCTTTTCTTTTCAAAGTTTTTTTTGAAGTTAAGCAACATTAACCTGTTACTCACACGAAACCCATGTCTGATCTGGAGTTTATTTTTGTTTTTCATAAACTCTTGGGTACTCAAATTTTTACGAGTAGCCAAGGGAATTTCAGGTTAGGATTCAGGATTAACTTTGACGAATAATGGAGGAGCAATGGAGTAGGAGGCTTCTGCGTTAGATATAGTTTTCCGCTGTATTTTCTCTATGTTGTGGTTGTATTGAGTTGTAAATACTAGATAGGTGTTTATAACTGTCTAGTATATGTGATGTGTATGTTGTGTATCTCTGATTGGTATTGTATATTATGTAAATACTTATGTTATTAATATAATTTATTCGTTCCGCTGTTGAGATTCTTGTGTTGTTTCTTCTTTCCCTTCTTTCTTTTCTTCATCTATCCCTTTCTTTCTTAATTCATGATGCGATTTTCTGGGAGTAGAAAGTCGGGTCGTGACAACAGTGGTTTATTTTTTTTTAAGGGTATGGAAATGGGAAGTGTATTTCCCTGGAAAGCCAAGTATATTTTAAAAGGAGACTTTTATAAGTTAAAGACTTTAAAATTTTGTTTTGAAGAAATGTTTTAGAATATTTATTATTTTTAAATGTTTTAGAATTTTAAAGTAAATATTTTTCAAATTTATTTTAGTAATAAGCATTTAAAGGTTAATTGGTATTATGTTTTGAAAAGATAATTATTGATATTTATATTTTATAAAATAGTTTTATTTTAAAAGATAGTTTAGTTAAAGTTATATTTGAATACTTGTATAGAATTTTGTAACTCTTATTTTAAATTTAGTTTGGCTTAATTTTTATTTTAAAAATCAGTTTTATATTTCATAATGTAGTTTATTTTAAATATTTTTAAAGTATATATTTTCGAATAAAGTGTTAAGTAGTTTTTAATTTAAATGTTTTAAAGTATATTCTAAAACAAATTTGTTTTAAATTGTTTTAAAATCTAAAGTATTGGTACTTGGCGATTTCAGTGGAAATCGAAAATATTTGGAGAATTTATTCCATGAGAGAAAGATGGTTTGAAATTGTTTTCAAACGGTTGCAAAGTGGAAAAATATCTTGCGAAGATATTTTGAGGTTAATAAATAATTTGGGAGAAATTGTTATGGCTTGATGATTGTTTGTGAATCTTATTTGATTGTTAAATAACCGACTATCAATATTGGCCAAATGTTTCGAAGAGACCAGGATTGGGATTTATTTTCCGAAAACCACTTAGATCCGGTTTGTACGTTTTCATGAGGAAGATAAGAGCTGGTAGTCGAAGATGGAGCGGTGAAATGCAAGGGCTAGTCGCTACTAATCCTGAGGGTGATTCCAAAATGGATGTAGTAGGAGTAGTGCCTTCGGTTCCGTTCGAACCTGGGACGGACTTGTATGGATGAATGCTTTCAATACATCTTCAGGAGGACGATGAGCATTCTAAGAGATGTGTTCTAAAAAGGTAACGCTTAGCCTCGAGCCTCATCAACCGGGAATGACTGAAAATCGGGCGTTATGCAGCAAGGCTAAGTGGGTAGCTCTCATTAGGGTAAGGTCATCCCTGTCTAGATGTCCCTTTTATTTCGACTGTGTGGTGCGGTTGCTGATCCCAACCATGGGGTGATCTTACTCGGGTTTATCCAGTAAGGGGCAGTCCCGGGTGTTGCAGGGGATCAGGAGGGATCCTCGGTACGGTGATCTAGGCCACGTACTGTTACTTCAAGAAAATCAGCTTTTGGTTGCAAAATTTGGTGGCGTTTGAATGTAAATGCAACTAATAATATTTTACCTTATTATATAAATGTAACAAAAAATATTTCACTTCCCGCCTTTATAAAAAAATCCGTGTTTTCCCACATAAACGTAACCCAAAAGATTACCGCCTTGTTATTCCTTTGCTACTTAGAAAAATTCAACTCTTTCCCCAAATAAGCAACCCTAAATCAAATACGTTCCCCAATCCAAATTTGTAATGCTTAGTTGTTCCAATCCATGATAAGGAGGCAACTTCTAGAAGCAACAAGGTTGCCTTCGATTCCCATTCGAAAGAATCTCGAATGATCCATATTTACCATAGTAATCTCTACTCAAGCTTCCTTCTTCTTTATTTACTTGTAATCTTTACTCGAATGATCTGTATTGTTGAATTCGTTATTGAATTCATTGCGCGTACCATGAATTTGGATTTTAATCAGTCAAGACTCTTCTATTGTTGAACTCATTATGCATAAAATTTAGATAAACAAATCTAACTGTTGATAAGTTTCCAGCTCTTTGGTGTTGCAATAGGATTAACAAGCACTTTGGTGAAAATGAGTAAGTTTCCAGCTCTTGATACATGAATATGATAACGACTATGACGATGTTTTCTTCCAATGGAAAATGTTTGAGCAAAAGTTTTAGACATTTAAAATTAAGCCTGTGGTGCTTAAGCACCATTAAGCGATGCAACAAATTCTATTAAGCTTTGTAGTGTTTGATCACTAAATTTTGGTCACAATGGATGTGTTGATATCCAAGACTTCTTGTCTTATTATGGCATAGGGAATTTCCATCTTGCTGAAAAAGTCAGTTATCATTCCTAATTATTTTATTCTTGGTGTTTTGACATATGCACATTTTTGTCTGTTATATACAAGTACTACTTGCAAACCTGGTACAGTATTATAACTTGCTGTGTTGCTTCTTTCTCGTTTTATTTGACCTGTAATGTAAAAAATAACATCTTGTATTGTCTTTATTGGTTTGTATAAACCCAATAATAGAAAATGTTTTTTATTTATATAATGGCTCCAAACACAGTGTTTCAAGTTTATAAATACCTGTATTTTGTTTGGCTACCACAACACCATTTGATACCGCTTCTAACAGATTTTTATTATTCAGACATGGAAAAGAAAGGATCTATCACATTTCGTTAGGTAATATTTTCAGTATCACAAAATACATAACATGTAGCCGATAAAAACCAAATATTATTAGTGTTACATAAAGTCTAGCAAGGGTTTTAGAAAGTTTTCTCTATCTTTAAGCTTCACGGATCAAATGTTAGGAAAATAGACACAAACTGCAGCTGGTTTAATGCATGTAACAGTCAAAAATTTAAAAATATCAAATCAAGGGTTGAGGTAAAAGGACTATAATTTTTATCGGTTTTCAACAAAACGTACATTAAAATTTGGCTGCCCTATTTATCACCTACCTTACATTGACTCAAATAACTTTTGATTATTGCTTCAGCTATATATCTTCGCCTTAAAATATCCATTATGTAATATTTGTTTAACAAGGTGTTTTAGTTTATGACTTCTACTCTGTCGCTTTGTTTACTTCATATGAACATATCCAAACAACTTATAGTCTTCCATTTAAAATATTATTAGCGGTAATTAGTTGTTCATTTTCTATAAGCACCCTTGCTTCATTACAGTTAAACATTACCAAGCTAAAGTCTCATCCATATTCATATGATAACAATATGAAAGTATCACATTAATTGAAATAATCGTCAAATTCTTAATATATTTTTTCCAGTTAACTACCTTATTCACTAGATACGAATTAGTTGTGGTTCAACCATAACCATTTTGATTCACTATTACAAAATATACATATTCATATCAAAAAGTCTCAATATTTAAGCAAAATATACATTATAGATAAATTAGTTAATTGAAAATGATTCACTGTTACAAAATATAACTAGAGATGAAGGAAAACCATTTTGATTTGGTTGGTAGCAAAAATCGCAGTGGTAAGATTTCTTATCTCTAGTTTTGTCTTATACTGTTTTGGACGTTTGATATGAACAAACTAGTGGTTGCATTTTCTTTTGGAGGTATCCACTACACCGAGTGTTAATTTCCAGTGGAAAACATGTCCGTGAACTCTTTGAAAAATAATTTGTTGCAAACTAGAAGAATTATTTATGTTCTTCTTTTTTGTTTTTCCATGCCATTCTATTCGTTTTCACGTGAGATTATTTGTGTGATAAATGACGTATGCGCTATCTTCCACAGTTCTCTAATTCATTTAAAATTGTTTATGATTTCAGTTGAGTTGAAGAAGCAAAGCATGTGTACTGTACATTTTGTCAATAAGTCAAATGAATATATTGCCTTCAAGGTCAGCAACATCCACATCTCTCGTTGTGCTATCATTGTCACAATATTGTGTTGTAAATTTTAAACTATTTAAGACACAGTTAATCGTGTTCTTGTTTTGAAGTTGACAAATAATTATATCTATAGTATCTTAGCATTTCAAACAACCCTTTTAATTTTTTTTCTTTAAACTATTCAGACTGAAAATGCGATAACAATAAACTTACTATTATATCAGTATGAATCTTGTCTATTTTCTTGCATTCTTTTGTCTAACATAAGCATTCATGTTTTTAGATCAAAACCACATCTCCAAAGAGGTATTCTGTTAAACCAAATAGTCGTGTCATTTTACCAAGGTCATCGTGCGATTTTATAGGTAACCATTTGGGAACTGCTTATATTCATATAGAAAATATTTATCACTTCTTGAATATTTGTTCGATCATTTTGAGTTTGTTTTCTAGTACTTTCAAGATGCACTACTACAATGTTTCATAACTATTTAGTTTTCTTGATTTATCATGTTCATGCATCCCTTACCTTGTTCTTGCCTTCCTTAGGATTGAATTTATGAGTGGGTAATATGCCATATGCATTGCATAGACTTTAAGAAACTGTCTAAATCACTGCACTAGCTCTTACGTTTGTATATATATTTTTCTAGAATATTAAACATGTTTAATTACTGTCCTAGAAACTCAATTAAGGTACAAGGTGTTTTGTATGGAGAATACCTTTTTATTTTAAAATTAGTGCATAACCGTATATAAATTAGTGGTTTGGAAAAGCACATATTCAACAGATTTGCATGGAGCGGGTTATCGAATTTTAAACACTTTAGTTTTCTACTTTTCAAGAAACCAGTATCAGGATCACAACATAGTGGAAGTTAAAGTTTATTTTAATGATTTAGAAACCAGCATCAGAATCATGAAAAATCCACTCTTGTCTAAATTACATTGTATTAAGTAGTTGAGGTGCCACAGTAGCAGAATTATTTCCTATTTTTTGTAATATACTTACTGAAATAAAAATTTATGGCAACGTTTTCTATCATGCTTAATTGTAAATTTCCAGTTGCTATGCAAGCAATGAAGACTACTCCACCAGATGTGCAATTAAAAGATAAATTTTTAGTCCAAAGTATACTCGTTCCATACGGAAGTGTGGATGTGGACACCATACCTGGCATGGTAATAAAATTGATTAATGTTAATATCTATAACCTAGCTCTGTATTTAACCTTTCATTTCTTAATAGTTCTCAAAAGATAATGGAAGATATATCGAAGAAAAGAAGTTAAGGGTTTTTCCTGTTAGCCCACCTCAATCTCTAGTATTACAACAAGTTAATCGAACATTGAATGAAGAATCAATAAATGAATCTGCATATGTGAAAGAAGCATCCTTTTTAAAAATACAAGCACCAATAAGTGGAATTGAGACTTTCCCTCCATCATATGTAACTAATTAATTTAATGTATAAAATGCATCATCATTATACGCATTGCAAAAAACATTACTGGTTATATAAATGAATAAGGCAAGAAATTAAATGAAAAATTGTTTTTGTTTTTAAAAGGAAAATTTATTTTTCAAAAGAGATGTTTTATTTTTATTTTGTTTTTTTGGCTTTTCAAATTTTTTTATATGTTTTTTTAAATTTTTAAATTTTCAAAAAAAAATTAATATGTTTTGAAAAGAAAAGAAGAGCTTTTATTTATTTTATTTTTTTATAGAATTGTGTTTAAAATTTTGTGAATGCCAAGTGTTTTATAGTCAAATGGAGGAGTGGCGATATGCAATGATGAAGTTTTGCTGGGGACAGGTGTATTAACAGAGGGAAAATGGGAGTTCAGAGATGTTATGTGCAGAGTTGTAGAAGTTGGAAGTGGTGGTGGCTTGATGATGAGGTGGTGATGAGGTATTTCAAGGCAGTAGTGTGCTGTGATGTTAGAAGGCTGTATGTCAGTGGATGGTGGAGTGATTGTTTAGAATTATGGTGAGGAAGTGATGTATGCCTGTATGTTGTTGTATGGTGGTAGGCAAGTAGTGTGTAGGGGTATGTTATGCAGTGTTTTGGGTATGGTTTTCCAACTTCCGTGATGTGGAGCAAGACGATGTTTGAAAGTTTAGGGAGGTGGTCAATTATTGCGATCGTGTCTGGTTTGTAGGAAGAACTGTGTGTATCACTGTAGAGGGGTGATGATGAATGGGTAGAGGTGAATATATGACAACGGTAAGTTATTGTTGTGGCTGTTGACAGTTGTGATTGGAGATTGTCACAGTGGTAATGGGTTATGTAAGGAGGTTGGATGATATGATGCATAGTGCAATTATGTGAATGGATGAATAAGGATGTAGATCAAGTGGGAGGTTACACTGTTATGGTAAATTGTGGGATAGTTGTGACAGTGAAGTGTGCTTGCGGCGATAGTTGCAGAGAAGTGTTGATCAGGGAGTTGACAGAAGTGGATGTGTGGTTAGCAGGAACGTGACAACAAGCAGGTAGCAACAACAATAGTATGAAGTGGATATTTTGGCTGAATGGCCAGAAGTAGTAGTATGTTACAGTGTTTGGCAGTAGTATATTAGGAATTTTCTCAGTGATGTGCGTGTACGTGGTTGTAGGATGTTAGACTTGATGGTTGCTATTGTGCACTTGAATGGAAGGTGTGGCAGTTAGGGGGATGAATTGATTTGATAGTGGAAAGTGGTGCACTGAAGTTGTTGTGAAGGTTTGCAGGGGAATGTTATAGTGATGAAACTGCAAAGGTGGATGGTTTGTGGTTGAACTATGTTGACAATGGCTGGAACTATGAAGTATGTTGTTTTGGTTGGATGATCAGAAGTGATGACAGTGAATTGTATGGTTGTGAGCTGAAGTTGTGAGATGAGCTGCTTGTTGAAGAGGAGTATGGTGTACGCTAATGTTGAAGAGGAGTATGGTGTAAACGTATGGTTAACCTTTTGTCTCGACACTAATGTTATGATATAGTGGTGATTATGTAATTGCATTTGTTTGTGTTATTGTGGTTCATTGAATGTGTTATTTTTGAATGTGTATGTGTTTATATTTTTTGTAGCGTTTAAAAAGCACTACAGAATCAGCAATTATAGTAACTCAGATAATCTCCATGGCGTTCAAAAAACGCTGGAAAAAATAATAATAAATGCAACAGAAAAATAAGGTAGTAAACGGCACCTTTTCGGTGGCATTTCTTAAACGCTGTAAAAATGATCTTTAGTAACGTTTAAAAAACGCTGCCAAAAATTCATTTATAGTGGCATTAAAATAAATGCAACAAAAAATCATGGATTTTTAGTCGCATGTTTTCTAGTGGCGTTTACCAAAACGCCACCAAAACTTTTTGTAGCGTTTTTTGAGCGCTACTAAAAATCAAATTTCTTGTAGTGTGTGAAAGGTGTACCCCAGTGCCTAGTCATTAGTTGGAAATCCATTCTCCCTGTGTGCCTTTACGGTTTTGTTTGTATACCTATTAGCTGGAATTTAATAAATGTAACATTTTCGGCTATTTGAATAAGTATTTGTATATAGACACTATTATAATATTAGAGGATTTTATAAGAAATGTTTTAACTATCGTAAGGTAAAAACCCGACATGTTTATTTGTGGCGTGGTCTTACGAGATGCTTTTGATTTTCAAAGGATTTTGAAACTTTAATAATCCAATTGAGTGTATTTCTCAAGCTGGTTTTCCAAACTAACTCGAGTGTTATTAACTATAATGCTCGGGTCAGACCGAGTATTATAGAATACAAGATATAATGTTGTGGAGCTCAGAAGACGAGCTGGATGGCGAGACGTACATCCGTATTTGATCATTATTCCGCTGTGTATTCTGTTATGTGGACGAGCTCATATAACTGTCCAGCATTTGGATATTGATTGTGTGAATTAATTTGAGTTGTGCTCTAATGATGTAATGTATAAAACTGATATAGTTTTCTTTTGTGTAAAGATCGGTTATTATCTATTATATTTTATTCCGCTGCGTTGGTAAGATTTCTGATATTGTTTCTATTTCTTCATCTATCTTCTTCTTCTTTAAACTCTAATGGTTTGATTTTTCGGGCGTCGAAAAATCGGGTCGTTACATTTGGTATCAGAGCTGAAGGTTAAGCGAGAACCTTGGCACTGGTGGGAATTACTCATAGAAATAGAGTTCGTAGTACTCTAGAATGAGTTTGAGAGTAGTAATAGACATGAGCGTGTATTTTGTTAGCGAATATAAAATTTTTTTTTTTATATTGTGTTGACTTATCGTTTGAGTGTTTATGAATTCTGGTCGATGTGTGGGACGCCACGTCATCGATAGGGGTTTCTAAACTCTTAAACAATATAAACCGACACAGTATGGTTTTAAATAGGGTAAATGAAATAATTTTACCCAAAATATTTTTTGTATATAAAGAAAATAATTTTCCGTAAGTTATTATAGATATATATGGTTGCTTGGTTGTTAGGAGATGACAATATTAAATTATTATCATTGTTAAGTGAAAGTTGAATAAAGGGTTAAAATTTTAACCAAAGGTTAAGGAATAAATTTATATAACAAAATGGGATTTGTAAATGTGAATTATAAATGTGATTTATAATTGAAATGAAAAAAATTCCAAAGTAATATTTGAATATGAATTGAAACGGTTTGAAATTTGGAATTTTGGGAAAAATTTAAATTCCTTTGGATTTGAAAATGGTTTTCAAAGGTTTTGGAGAAATGAAAATGATATTGTTTTGGAAATTTTTTTGAATTGGATAGGAAATCTTGTGAGATTTGGAATTTAAAATATTTGAAGGGTTTTAAAGAGATAAAAGCATTTAACTCTTTTGGGTCACTGGAAAATAACATCGGTAATAACTGCATCATCATCGATGTTCATTTTTGAGTTTCCAAAAGAGACATTGCTACCCGAATGATTTAATTTGGAGTTGTTTACAAAACTGGGTTGGTTTTAAAAATTCAAGGAATAATTGGATATGCAATTGAATTATGGATTTCAAAAATAGTTTTTGAAATGTCGAAGTTTGGTTTGGTAAAACCTTTTGATTTTAAAATTCAAAGGATAATTTGATAACAAAGGATTTTGGATATAATTGATTTCAAAGATGATTTTGAACTGTTGACTAATTAATGAAAAGACTCTTGGATCTTATTTAAAATGTTTATGGAATTTAAATAAGTTGGAAACTTAAGGAAGTTTAAAATTTTGAGTGGAAATGGAATGTAATTGAATCCAGTAAATAAAGGTAAAAATGTATTTTATTGGAAGTAAATTTATGGGAGAACAAATTTATTTAAATTTGTAAGTAAATGAATTAGAATTAAAGTTAAATAATGTAATCAATTTAGATTGTGTTGAGAAAAGTAAGTTGTAAAAGAACTAAAAGAAGTAAAAGTTTAGAAATAAACCTTTTATTAAACTTTGTGGAATAAGATTCAACTTGAAAAGGGTCAAATAAAGGTAAGTGTGACTAGAGAATAGAAGTTAGAAAGATAAGCTAGCTAAAGAAGGTTGGCAAATGGAATGGAAATAAAATCGTGAATTTTCATTTGTAAGAAAATATAATTGAAACTGAATATTGGGAATTAATTTGAATTGTGTGTAATGGAAGTTAGTCAAGATTTGGCTAAATAATGTAAAGAAATGAAATAAAATTTGTAAATAAACAAATTGATTTAAGTGGGTTAGAAAATGAATTAGAATGAGATTTGATTTGAATCATGCTGAATAAAATGAAGTATTAAATTTGTTTGGAAATAAATAGGTGGAAGGAAGGATAATTTAATTCAAGAGGAAATGAAAATGAAAATTTGAATTAAAGTATTAAGATTTGAAATTTATTTGGTTGTAACTAAATGAAAGTGAAAACTGAATATTAAAATTTAAAATTGAATTGAGTAAAGTAAAGTTGTAAAATTAGTTCAAAATGGACTAAAAATAGTAAAAGATTGGGAATAAAAATTGATTGAGATTGAAAGTAAATTAGTAAGTGGAACTAATTTCAAAAAATGATATGAAATAGTCGTGAATGGAAGGTAGTTGATAAAATTCAACATTCAGAGTTTAAAGATGAATTGATTTCAAGTAGAATTGGAATTGAAATTATGGATGAGAATTGAGGAAATATTGAGATTTGAGATAAATTAGTAAATTGAAGCAAGTTGAATCTATATGGAATTGGAATCCAAATTGATTAAATATAGATAAAAACCAAGTGATAAAGTGAAGTTGAAAGATTAAATTCTTAATAGACTAAAAATAATTTAAAGTTGGAAATAAATCCATTGGGATTTAAGTAAATTAGTAGTGATACTAATTAAAGAAATAAATAATTGAATATGGCTTGAGATGAAGGTAAATTGAATGGGATTGGAGATCCAATTTAAAAATAGGTGGATATAAAGGCTAAACTGGTAAAGTAAAAATAAATATAAGAAGTGTATAAAATATTTATATTGAACTTAAGAAATGAATGGTGAAATTCTTAAGTAAGTTTGGTATTGGAAATATACTAAGTAATTTTGGAATGAAGATTAAGTGAAGTTATGAAATGGGGTAATTGTGGATAAGAGAATGGAAACCAAAATTAATGTGAATAAAAGAGAATTGACATAACTAAAAATCAATTAGGGCTAAATATGTAGGATGTACGTATATTATTTTATTCGCATAGTAATTTGATCCAGATTCGAGCACAGAATTTCGAGGTAGTTATATCGATCCGAGTTGGGATTTTTCACTCGATTTTCGACAGCGAACCGTGGATATGGATTTTTGATTGATTCTGGAAATTCTCTATCATAGTTGTGGCTATGCAAGGAGAATGACGGTTTCTGATCAAGAAACCAGATCTGAGTCCGCACTAAGAAGTCGAGTGAACGATACTTGTTCGGAAACGGAATTGTGTGATTGAGTGAACGATCGAATAGGGGTTGCGTACGGATGATATATGTGCATTGTACGGGTTTGAATGAAATAAATATTGGAACTTTTGTAAAGAAATGTATATAATGATTTTGAAAGCTATGATTGGATGTTATTGTTAAATAAGATAACTTAGGTGTTAAAAAGCAAAAGCGAATTGAGATTTTTGATTTTTGAAGATAAATTGAAATTTGCTCGGCAAAGGTATGTATTTGAATTTCTGTATGAAATTTGATGATTTTCTGGCCTAGCCACTTGGAGTTTTTGTTTTCTTTTGAAATTTGAGGGCCTGTAAAGGCATTTTGTAGTTGTACCGAGCTAGCCGCGCAAAGGAGACGCTGGCAAAGATTTTCGGGAATTTAGCGAGTAAGAAAATTTTGGGAATTTTTTTGTTAATTTTAAATTTGAATTTGAATTTAAAACCAGAATGGTTGGGTAAGAGATATTGATTGGAACTAATGGAAGAAGTTTAGAAAGTTTGTAAGGTTGATGGTGTCTTTATTAAAAGACGGTTTTTGGTATTGTTAAAAACTGTTTGATTTTGGGAAAATAGAGATCGGGTTATGGATCGTTCTTAACAAGTAATTTCGGGGACGAAATTCTTTTAAGGGGGGAGGAAAGTGATGACCCGAAATTTCTGGATATTTGCAATTGAAATATTGAATTTATTTGAAATATTTTAAATTTGGCTCAACTTGAATTTTAAATATCACTATTTATTTGATAATTAAATTATTGAATTTAATTATTGAAAGTTGGTAAAAGGTTGAATCTTGATTTTTAAGCCGGTTAAAAATATTTCAAAGGCTTAGAAAATTAATATTGATAATTCTGAAGATAGTAGAAATATTAAATTTGAATTTGAGGGTGTTTTTTTAAGTTTTGAATTTAGATCATTTAAATCAATATTTAAAAATAGCCTTCCGAGGCACAGTCTTGGATTTCGACGAAACCAGTTCCATTGGATCCGTAATTGTGTATTATTATCGGATTTCAATTTTCATAGTGTTTGGAGTGATTGCTTGGCCATACGGTAGATAAACGCGCTGAAATCTGTATCGAAATTTTAATATAATAACTGTGTCTGAAAAGCTATATTCTCCATACTACCGAATTAGGACTCGAAACCTTTTCCTTTGCATTCGGAATAGGGGTTTAACATTATAAATGCCTGGCAGCATGCCTCGATTGGAGGTCGAAATTTTGACTTGCGATAATCGAGACGGTTTGAATTTAAAATTTAAATTTAAATATAGATAATTGTACTGCATTGAAATACTGTGCCCTTGCAGACACATAGCAGAAATTGAAGCACGTGTCTTCACTTGACACATGCGTTCGTTTTTTCTAAAAAAATAAATAGTAGGAAAGGAAGAAACATTCGAAACGAACAAAAGAAAAGGGGATAAAAATGGCCGATTAAAATTTTCTCGTCCCCCCAGTTCATTCAAAACTAATCGAAGAAAATCTAAATGGTCGTAGCCTCTTTCCTCCTCTCTTCATTCAAATCTTCCTCTTCTCTTTTTCATTTCAATCCGAAGTCTCGAGCCTTTCTAAACAAAAGGGTTGTTCGATCGAAATCATTTTTCAAATTTGGGAAAGAAGGTTGTTCGATCAAATAGAGGCGGCATGGCTGGAAATCGCAAAGCATTCTGTTAATGTCGTGTGGTGGGAAGAAGGGTCAGGTCGTGTTCGCTTTGGAAGGCGCGACTTGAGTAGACGTGGGTAGCACGTTCGGTCGATAGGAGGAGAAACTCATGGCGAGTGGTTCGTGGTTGCAGCTTGGTGAGCGCAGCTAGATTGTGCGATGCCAGAAGCGGCGACTTTGTGGTGTTGGAAACGATGGAGGGTGGATGGTGTTGTGAGTCGCGTGGCCAGGATTTCTAGAAGGAGGAGGAGGATGACGTCGATGGCAGTGAGTTCGCGGTGTAGTTGACTTGATGTTGTTGCAATGCTATCGTGTTGGGGAAAGTGCTGTCGCGGCATCGCGTTCGTACGTGTGGGCTCGACGAGTTTCTGTTCGATGTTGGCTGAAGCAGTGAAGTCTTCGCTTGGATTGGTCTGGAATCGTGAAATTCGGTGGCCTGGTGGTGTAGTTTTCAAGCTGGCTATGAGGTATCCGAATTTTTATTTTCCAATTAAACTTGATTTAATATATATATACAGATTGAGAATGTATATAATGTTTAAAACAGAAAAATATATACACACAAATTTTGGAATATAAGATTTTATATAAAAGTTAGATTTTTAAGCCTATATATTATCTTTATATGCAATTTGGAAGTGAAAAATAAGTTAAAATACATATACACATTTTAAAATCTTCTAGTTTATTTTTAAATAATGTATTGTAGTGATTAATTTGTTTAATAAACTTATTTAATTTATTTTAGTTACAAAAAGGTTTCAAAAAGGAAATTATTAGTTTAAATAAAATTATTAGTTAATTAAGACTTATTAAATGGTAAAAAATAAATAAATAAATTGTTGATTATCTCAAATATTTATAAATGATGTAACGGTTGTACAAGGTCCAAAAGCGTGAAGAAAAAAGTCGAGATGGAAATGGATTGCAAACATCAAAAATCAAAGGTGAGTTAATCTCACTCTTCTAGATAATTATTTAAATTTAAATAGTTAAATTTAAATGATTACTGAATGATTGAATGTGGTATATTATTTATAGTAGTAGTATATAGTGTGTGTGTGTGTGTATATATATATATTGGAGTGATTGATTTTCCGCATTATATAGCGGATGAGACCATATACGCTGCATTATAGCAGAGGATATTATATGAACCCATATACCGCGATATTCCACCTCGAAGTGGAATTGGTATTTTACCTTGTGCTAACATCTATGGATGTAGCAAAACAGGTTGGAGGGATCCAACTGGATTCCTCGAAGTAGTCTAATTTATTTTTATAGTCTATGTTTTATTTGATAATCTGTGATAGATTATTGATTATATTGGGAATTGGAATATTGGATGCTATGAATGGGTTGTATAATTTTGGTATTGAGTAATCAAAATATAAAGATTTGATTTTTGAAAGGAAATAAAAGGAGAGAATTTTTAAGAAAAATAATTTTGGAGAATTGGGATAATTAAAGAATGAATCGGGAAAAAGATATAAGATGATTTTAAATTTAAATAAATAATTCTGGTGTGGAAAAGGAGACATATGGATAAATGGGAATAAATTAATTTTAAACTTAAGTGATATTATTTAAGGGAATAAAGAATTTATTTTAAATTCAAGGTTTAAAATTTGTTTAGAAAGATAAAGAAGAGATTTGGAAAAGTATGAAATTGGTATTCAGTTTAAATAAGATTTTAGATTATAATAAAGAAATTAAATCTGGAATTTATGGGTTTTGAAATAAATTTGGATAAGTAAAGGAATTTATTTTAATGAAGTAAATTTTGGAAATCAATTTGGAAATTGATTAAGTGTATGAAATTGTGTTTTAAAAAGGAAAGATGAGACTATGGAATTTATAAACTGGGTTCATAAAGTAAAATGGATATCAGTGGATATTTGGAAGTATAAATTCACGGTAGGAATTTATAAAGGAATGTCAATTTGTTTTAAAAATAAACAGTGGTTTATTTTTTTTAAAGGTATGGAAATGGGAAGTGTATTTCCTTGGAAAGCTAAGTATATTTTAAAATGAGTGTTTTTATAAGTTAAAGACTTTAAAAATTTGTTTTGAAGAAATGTTTTAGAATATTTATTATTTTTAAATGTTTTAAAATTTGAAAGTAAATATGTTTCAAATTTACTTTAGTAATAAGTATTTAAAGGTTAATTGGTATTATGTTTTAAAAAGATAATTATTAATATTTATATTTTATAAAATAGTTTTATTTTAAAGGATAGTTTGGTTAAAGTTATATTTAAAAACTTGTATAGAATTTTGTAACTCTTATTTTAAATTTAGTTTGGCTTAATTTTTATTTTAAAAATTAGTTTTATATTTTATAAAGTAGTTTATTTTAAATATTTTTAAAGTATATATTTTCGAATAAAGTGTTTAAGTAGTTTTTAATTTAAATGTTTTAAAGTATATTTTAAAACAAAGTGTTTTAAATTGTTTTAAAATCTAAAGTATTGGTACTTGGTAATTTCAGTGGAAATAGAAAATATTTGGGGAATTTATTCTGGGAGAGAAAGATGGTTTGAATTTTTTTTCAAAGGGTTGAAAAGTGGAAAAATATCTTGCGAAGATATTTTGAGGTTAATAAATAATTTGGGAGAAATTATTATGGCTTGATGATTGTTTGTGAATGTTATTTGATAGTTAAATAACCGACTATCAGTATTGGCCAAATGCTTCGAAGAGACCGGGATTGGAATTTATTTTCCGAAAACCACTTCGATCCGGTTTGTACGTTTTCGTGAGGAAGACAAGAGCTGGGAGTCGAAGATGGAGCAGCGAAGTGCAAGGGCGAGTCGCTACTAATCCTGAGGGTGATTCCAAAATGGATGTAGTAGGAGTAGTGCCTTCGGTTCCGTTCGAACCCGGGACGGACTTGTATGGATAAATGCTTTCAGTACATCGTCAGGAGGACGATGAGCATTCTAAGAGATGTGTTCTAAAAAGGTAACGCTTAGCCTCGAGCCTCATCAACCAGGAATGACTGAAAATCAGGGGTTATGCAGCAAGGCTAAGTGGGTAGCGCCCATTAGGGTAAGGTCATCCCTATCTAGATGTCCCTTTTATTTCGGCTGTGTGGTGCGGTTGCTGATCCCAACCATGGGTAATCTTACTCGGGATTATCCAGTAAGGGGTAGTTCCGATCTTGTGTTGCAAGGGATCGGGAGGGATCCTCGGTACGTTGATCTAGGCTACGTACTGTGATAGGTGGTATCCTAGTGCCCAGTCATTAGTTGGAAATCCATTCTCCCTACGTGCCTTTACGGTTTTGTTTATATACCGATTAGCTGGAATTTAATAAATGTAACAATTTAGGCTATTTGAATAAGTATTTGTAAATAGACACTATTATAATATCAGAGGATTTTACAAGAAATGTTTTAGCTATCGTAAGGTAAAAACCCGACATGTTTATTTGTGGTGTGGTCTTACGAGATGCTTTTGATTTTCAAAGGATTTTGAAACTTTAATAATCCAATTGAGTGTATTTTCTCACGCTGGTTTTCAGACTGACTCGGATGTTATTTAACTATAATACTCGGATCAGACCGAGTATTACATAATACAGGATATGATGCTGTGGAGCTCAGGAGACGGGCTGGATGGCGAGACGTACATCCATATTTGATTATTATTCCGTTGTGTATTCTGTTATGTGGACGAGTTTATATAACTGTGCAGCATTTGGATATTGACTGTGTGAACCAATTTGACTTGTACTCTGATGATGTAATGTATAAAACAGATATAGTTTTCTTTTGTGTAAAGATCAGTTATTATCTATTATATTTTATTCCGCTGCATTGGTAAGATTCTGATATTGTTTCTATTTCTTCTTCTACCTTCTTCTTCTTTAAACCCTAACGGTTCGATTTTTCGGGCGTCGAAAAATCGGGTCGTTATAAAAATAGACGTCTAAATTTTCCCAAAAATAAACTACTTGCATTCTGTTTAAAAAAAATTGATTTCAGACGTCTAACATACCACATCCAAACGTCTGAAAAGTTCCGCCGATTCAAATTTTAGGGGCTTTTCAACATTTTTTTTCTCCCCACCTACCATCTTAAAAACGTTAGAATCCTCCTCTATACCCCATTTCCAACAAACCAGTTCTTTTTATTTCACCATAAACCATTTTTTTAAAAAAAACTCAATCTTTATCATCAAATCTTCACAAATGGCTCCAAAACCAAAGAGACCTAGGGCCTCAACTTCCTCATCCACTCCTAACATTGATCAATGGCTTTGGAATGACGAGGCAAACGACGTTTTGCTCAAATGGATAGATCCAACTTCTCTCCCGGTGCCTTCATGAAATTTGAAGAATTGAAGCCTTATCAACTTCGACAAATAGCTCGCTCTAATGGGTTAGAATCTCTTCTTTCATTTACTGCCAATAATGTAAAGATTAATCATCTATTGGTCAAGCTTTTTTATGCAAACATGCATTTGGATCATCACCATCCTTACAATCGTAAAGATTGTATTTGGACTATACTTTGTGGTACTTAAATTTACCATCCACTTGTCCGTCTTGGAGAAATCATTCAATGTTCTTCAACCGGAATTGATTTAGATGATATTGAGGTCTCTCTATCCTTAGATGAACGAGATGAAGTTTCTCACCGTTTTCTTTCTAACAACATTACTAAACTCACCTCTATTCAACTTCGGCCACATGCCCGTATCATTCATAGAGCTTCGATTCGCTCCGTTTTACCTCGAACCAGTAGCTATGAAGTTGTTAATAAGCGTAACTTTCAAGCTCTCTATGCTATATACTCGGACAACCCGTGGATTGGGGCCGTGCCATTATGGAAGAGTTTACGGATGTGAATCGCCATCGTCATTATAAAAAATTTCATTATGGTGCTTATATAATGAAAATTCTCCAAAACTATGGTATTTCTTTTCCTGAATTCGAATTTTCAACAAATAAAGAGCTTGGATCCAAAACATTGGGACTTATGAACTTACCGAAACATTCACAAAGTATAGCTTTTATATCATTCCAAGAATGGACCGCCATCTGTGATCAAAATTGTCCTCAACCTCCTCAACATCATCGCCATGTTGCTACACAAGTTCAAGAGGGAGATGATGATGAAATAGAAGTTCTAAATCTTGAATCTACCTCATGAAAAGCTTTGGTTACTCTTTCCCAAAATCAAGCCAAGCTTAAGATTAAAATGGATAAGTTCGAGAGGCAAACCAATAAAAGGTTCAACTCCATTCGTGGTTTTCTAAATAAAATATGGGAACGTATTGGTTGTTCTTCCTCGACTTCTACCAAAGCTTTTGATCCAGCCCTTTTCAATGGTCCTCTAGCTCCAGCACCAATAATGATGATAACAATGACGATGAAGAAGAAAGTGATGATGAGTCAAGTGAAAAGTTTTAAGGTAGTGGTATGGTTGTTTTCTTATCTCAAACATTCATAGTTATATTGTAACAACCCGCATATTTATCGATTTTATATTTAAATATTTTATTTAAATATTTCATCGTTCGTCGGAATTTTGGTCCGAAAAGCTACTTTTTGCAAACAGTCGAATTGGGACTCGAGACCACCCCCATTGAGTTCAAAATGCCGTTTGCGACCTTTTTGAGTATAAGCTTCGATATGTTTGGAGAAAGTTGATTTTGCTACTTTTTCCCGCTTATGACTTTGGTTTGGACTGCACCCTTATTAGCTCAGCCCAACCCCCTTCTCTTCATAACTTCTCCTCCTTGCTTAAACACTCAAGCTTTAACAACAATGGTGGAAGAGAATGGGAAATAGAAATTCCTAAGCCCTACCTTGCTTAGAAAATCCATCTTCTTGCTCCAAACTCAAGTGAACCCATTGGTAAGCTTCTCTTTCTTCTTCTCCAACTCTTTCTCCATTCAATTTCAGAAATTTCCTAAACCTAATTTAGGAAATGTTTCTCTTTTAAGCTTAGATTCAAGCTTCTTGTGTTGAGATTGAAGCGTGATTGATCTTCCTTCGTCTTCAAGCTTCTCATTCATTGTTTTCGGATTCAAAGGAGAGATTTTTATCTCACATCTATTCTTATATTTATCTTCGATTGTTAGGTATGAATTCCTAACGCTTATTCGTGTGCATTTGCTTTTGGTTTGGATTGATTTGGTGAATATTTCAATTTTTAGTGTTTTGGGTTCAATTCTTTAAAAATCCTAACTTTGATGTTTGAATGTGTTTTTGATTGTGCATCGAAGAGTTTATAGGGCTGGGTAGTCGATAGGCATAAACCCTTAGCGTCGTTGCTCGAGCGAATGCAATTTGATCGAGTTTGCACCTCTTTTGAAATAGGGAAGGGGAGTGCTGGCAACAGGTTCGGCCGACCGAGCCCCTGGGCCGGTCGACCGACCTGCTATCCAGGCACTTCCTGCCTCTGTTTGGAAGTGCCGATTACAGGCCTCGGCCGACCGAGCCCCTGGGCCGGTCGACTGACCTGGTGCCCCGGGCACTTCCAACCCCTGGTTCGGTCAACCGACTCAGGGAGTCCGGTCGACCGACCTGCTGCTATTTGCCAACTATGCCTATTTTGCCTAGTTGTCTAAAATTCCAACTTTAATCGACTTGTGTTATTTCCCTATCTGTTGTTATCATTTGTTATGGACTTTGATGACTTATTTTCTTCGAGAATTCTTGGAATATCCAATTCGATGGATTCGGTATCGATTTCTTTGGATTTTATTCACATTTTCGAATGTGAATCTTAGTGATTGGTTGTTCCTACAATCTTCTTTGTGATTTGTCACTTTAAAAATATAAAGGTTTTCTATACTAGCAGTAAATATCAAAACTCTTTCTTCAAATAATTTCAACACGATTTTATTACAAAGCTCGTTTCTTAAACCGTTTTCCAATCTATTAGTATATACAAGCCTTTACCTCACTCGTATGAGAAATCTAATTAAACGACTTAGTAAAACAAGTGGTATGAAACGCTTGCGTTTACTTCGTCGGTTAATTCTTGGACTTGTTCGATTGAATCTCTTGTGACAATTTTCTAGTGGAGACCTACAATTTGTTCGTAAATATTTAAGTTAAGCTAGTGGTTATGGGACATGAAGCTAAGCTCATATATTTACTAGCTTACTGTAATCGACACTTCTCGATTGATCATGACGATCATCTTTGTGATTTAGACAAGCAACGTGCGATGTCTCTTTGTCCATGTCGAGGACGATACTTCATTTTTGAGGAACTTTGGTTCACCAGGAGGAGCTTCGGCTCAATGTCCACAATGGGGGACTATACCCTGTCGTGAGGAACTTCGGTTCACCAGGAGGAGCTTCGGCTCAAAGTCCGCAATGGGGGACTATACCCTGTCAGGAGGAGTTTTGACTCACCAGGAGGAGATTCGGCTCAAAGTCCGCAATGGGGGACTATACCCTGTCAGGAGGAGTTTTGACTCACCAGGAGGAGCTTCGGCTCAAAGTCCGCAATGGGGGACTATACCCTGTCAGGAGGAGTTTTGACTCACCAGGAGGAGCTTCGGCTCAAAGTTCGCAATGGGGGACTATACCCTGTCAGGAGGAGTTTTGAGTCACCAGGAGGAGCTTCGGCTCAAAGTCCGCAATTGGGGACTATACCCTGTCAGGAGGAGTTTTGACTCACCAGGAGGAGCTTCGGCTCAATGTCCGCAATGGGGGACTATACCCGTCTGGAGGAACTCCGGCTCATTTTTATGGGATTGGCCATCCTTTTTCTTGTGATTTTTGGATTTTGTGTGTTGAATTCTGGAACTTATGATTCACCTATCTTCGTGATTTCTATTGATTTGATTTATGAATTATTGTGGCTTGGTGAATGAAATTAGGAGTATGACATTCCTTTTAATCCTTGAGTAGATTATTGTGATATTGATTAATCTCTTGTTGATTTTCAATTACTTATATATCACAGCTTGGCATTGTGATTATTATATGTTTAGTCATATCTCTTATTCTATATCATTTCATCTGATATTTATAGCTAGACTGATCCGTTTATTATTTCCTTATTAAATAATACTCAGGTCAGACTGAGATATTACAGGTGCTTCCTCATGGCTTCCTATCTGGAACCATCATCTGATCTTTTGGTTAACTACTTTAGTTTAGTAGTTTTTGTTGTATACACTTGAGATACAGACTCCTTGTTGTATACATATTTTTGTCTAGCACTTGTATCTATTCCTTTGTATTATTGTGGATCTTTTTGACCACTACTCTGATGTACACTTTCATGTGTAATATTCATATCTATTTCCGCCTTTGTGATATGAGTTGTCTGTGACTGATTTATGTTATGTTTATTTATATATTTGTTTCTGAAGATGTTATAGCCACTGTGTAGTAGCTTTGAGTTTGTGTCAGTATGTCGGATTTCCCTCTTGATAAGAAATGCATGTTATACTATCTGACATATCGATGCTCGCGCAAAGCAATTACACGGATGGTCGCTCCTCAACAGCCTTATTATCCGTGCTAGTTGACAGCATTCACCGTAGTGTTCTTGGCTAGCGTGGGTATAGAGGTGGGTCGTCACAGCTTGGTATCAGAGCCAAACTTCGGAACAATATGGAATATTATTACAAGGATCATCGTCCTAAGTCTTTCTTAGGAGTCGTGCTTTAGGATTTTATTCGAGTCTTCGTACCGATTCATCCTATTTTCTTTTATGATTCCTTGTTTTATCTATCAAGATTGCTTGATATTCATTAGTGAATAATCTTCTTCTTGTTCTTCTTTCTTTCTTAAAGAAGAGAAATGGTTAGACCAGGCTGTTCCAGCGCCGGTCAATCTAGTGCTACTCCCCAGGATGGAGTATTTATGTCTGTCCAGCAACTTCTTGATTTAGTAAAGAATGCTCAAGCAACCGGACCCAATCCAGAGCCTACTCATCCTAGATCCGGTTTTGCACGCTTGTGCAGAGACTACACCGATTTGGATGGAAGGCCATTCAAGGGATCCGAGAGTGTTATTGAAATTCAAGCTTGGCTCAAATCATGCGATCGCATCTTTTCTCGCATGAACCTTATTGACCTTCATCGAGTCCAAGTGGCTTCTAGCATGCTCCAAGAAAGAGCATTAGATTGGTATGAGCTTTTGGTTTCTGAAATCGTTGAGGCGGATCTCACTTGGGAGCAATTCCGGGAAAGATTCGAATTGAAATTTGTGCCGGAGGCTGAGAAAGTAACTTTAGCCCGGCGTTTCATAGACCTTATTCAAGGTGTATCTTCTGTGACAGACTATGTTGCATCTTTCGAATCTCTATCCAAATACGGGGTTGAATACATTAACACCCCATTTAAGAAAAATCAGAGATTTGTCTATGGCTTGAATAAGAATCTTAAGAAGTCATTACTCCTGAAACTTGAGGTTTCATTTGATCAGCTTATTGATATCGCTCTTCGTCTTGAAGAGGCCGATAGAGAAATTGATGTCGAGGTTGGGAGTGCCAAACCAAACTCCAACAACAACAAGAAGAGGCATCCCTTTATTAGGTTTGAAAGTCCTAATCCTAACAAGAGAGAGAAGCAAGAGACTTCTGTAGCAAATACTCCCATCCCTAATCGCGGAGAATGCTACAATTGTGGCTCTAGGGACCACTATATAAATAGGTGTCCAAGGCCTATTTCTTGCCGCTATTGCAAAAGTGCGGATCATTATATCTCTTCGTGTCCCAAGCGTCAAAGCAGGAGAGAAGGAAAGCTGCAAGCCCCTAGCAACTCTTCTCTTAGTCAAGGTATTTTATATTCAATCCTTGATGGCATTGTTTTATTTCGTGAACTTTCTATTTGAGTTCTTTTTTATATGGCTCACTATTTTATATCAAAAGAACTTGTCGATTCATTTTCTTTGAAAATATTTTGTGCTTGATGACTTCTTTGAGGATTGCGAATCCGGATGGTAGATCTGCAACACTCAATTCGCTTTTATTTGATGTCGAAATTATTTTATGTGATTTATCTTTCCGAGCCGATATTACTTAGGCTTCGGAATTGATTTTTGTAAGGATTGGCTTAATCGTTGTGAAGCGCATATCCTATTTGTCCCGTGTGGACTATTCATCTTTGACATTTTCAATCTGTTAAGAAGATTTCTATTTTTCCTTTATGATTTTGATTTCAACTTGATGGCATCATTTTATTCCTTAAGCCCACTTATAAGGAAAGTGTTATTTCTCTCATTCATGTAGTTTGAGAAATTTTCCGGTATTTTTGAGCTTGTCTTAGGATTTATCACCTAAGTAATCTTTGTGTGGTGCTAAGGTCTTTTCAGTTTGACCTTACCACCGGTTTTCATTTGCTACGAGTTACGGAAGTTAGCATTCCATTTACCGCATTCCGCACTTGTTATGATTCCTATGAATGACTTATTTTGTCATTCAGTTTGTCCAGCTTATTTCATCCATTTTATAGATCGAATATTCTATGAATATCTCGATGACTCCATTCTTGTACTTATTGATTTTGGATGAAAATAGCAATTTAAAATTTTGCAAATCTTTTTCATAAGATTTATTTATAAGTACAATTTGATTTGCTCTTAAACAAGCAAAGAATATTCTTAAAGGTTTTTAAGAAACATGTTTACTATATAGAAGATGATTTTGTGATTGTATTGCCCATTTAGTGTGTTAAGAATTCCGGTCGATGCGCTTGATCAACGTTATCGATAAGAATCTCCTAAACGCTTTGATGAGACAATCAGACACAATATATTGACTTGTAAAAATGTAAAAAAAAATTTGTAGAAAGATTATTACATAAAGATAAAAATGTAATTTTGAAAGTTTTAACTTTTCGGGAAAGAGGATTATTTAAAAGAACTCTTCCTTTCGATACTCTTATTCTTGTGATTCCTGAAGGGGAACCAAGACTTTGCTATTTGTACCAATACTAGTCGTATTGGCTTGGATGCCATTCTCTTGCAAAGGAGAACGTGCTATCACTTGTGCTTCTAAATCATTATAGCTTATCGGGACTAGATATGCCACTCATGATCTAGTGCTCGCGGCTATTGTTTTTACTTTTGGAATTTGGCATCATCACATTTGGATGAGAAATTTGTTCTCCATCTCGATCATAAATCTTTGGAATATTTATTTTCTCATAAGGAACTTCATGTCGACTCGAGTTCCTAGCATCTTGTGATCTTGATATTCTTTTTATTCCCGGAAGGGAAATCGTGTTGCCAATGCGCTTTGTCGTAGGCAACAAGTGGTTGATTCTTTGATGATGTCTTAAGGGAATTATCTTTTTATCAAGTTCATCGGGCGTTTTGATGTACTTCGTTTTATTGAGTTTCATCTCATTTCTTTTATGGACTTGCGTCTGATGTTCTTTTATGGTGTTCGGTTCATCGGATGTACTGTTATTATACTACATCGATGTTCCGTCTTATTTGATTCATTGGATGTACCGTTTGTACTACATCAATGTCTTTGCTTTTGATTCATTGGATGTACCGTTTGTACTACATCTATGTCTTTGCTTTTGATTCATTGGATGTACCGTTTGTACTACATCAATGTCTTTGCTTTTGGATTCATTGGATGTACCGTTTGTACTACATCAATGTCTTTGCTTTTGGATTCATTGGATGTATCGTTTGTACTACATCAATGTCTTTGCTATTTGATTCATTGGATGTACCGTTTGTACTACATCAATGTCTTTGCTATTCGATTCATTGGATGTATCGTTTGTACTACATCAATGTCTTTGCTTTTGGATTCATTGGATGTACCGTATGTACTACATCAATGTCTTTTCTTTGGTTCATTGGGCGTACCGTTTTTGTACTACGCTGATGTCCCAAATTATTTGAGTTTCTAGTTCCTTGGGCGTACCGTTTTTGTACTACGCCGTTGCACCGGCTCAATTTTCTGCTATTCTTGACGTTCCCCACGTCTTTTATCTACGAAAATACCTTAGGGATTCCGGTTTTCATTCTGGAGCCCGGTGATATTGTGGAAATTGAAATTTCACCAGATTTGATTTTTGAGCAACAACCTATTCGAATTATTGCTTCGGAGCTCAAACGACTTCGAAATAAAGATGTTCTTCTTGTGAGAGTCCAATGGTTCTCAAATCCTAGGGATTACTCTTGGGAACCTAGAGAATTCATTGAGCGATCCCGTTCTTGCTAACTCTTTCGTGCTCCTTATGGTGAACTTCCTATTTCAAATTTTCCTTTGTGTTGATATGCTTCTACGGTTGTTACTTCTTATTTTCTTCTTAAGTATTGCGATGACGCAATTTCTTTAAGGAGGGGAGTCTGTAACAACCCACATATTTATCGATTTTATATTTAAATATTTTATCGTTCGTCGGAATTTTGGTCCGAAAAGCTACTTTTTGCAAACAGTAGAATTGGGACTCGAGACCACCCCCATTGAGTTCAAAATGCCGTTTGCGACCTTTTTGAGTATAAGCTTCGATATGTTTGGAGAAAGTTGATTTTGCTACTTTTTCCCGCTTATGACTTTGGTTTGGACTGCAACCTTATTAGCTCAGCCCAACCCCCTTCTCTTCATAACTTCTCCTCCTTGCTTAAACACTCAAGCTTTAGCAACAATGGTGGAAGAGAATGGGAAATAGAAATTCCTAAGCCCTAGCTTGCTTAGAAAATCCATCTTCTTGCTCCAAACTCAAGTGAACCCATTGGTAAGCTTCTCCTTCTTCTTCTCCAACTCTTTCTCCATTCAATTTCAGAAATTTCCTAAACCTAATTTAGGAAATGTTTCTCTTTTAAGCTTAGATTCAAGCTTCTTGTGTTGAGATTGAAGCGTGGTTGATCTTCCTTCGTCTTCAAGCTTCTCATTCATTGTTTTCGGATTCAAAGGTGAGATTTTTATCTCACATCCATGCTTATATTTATCTTCGATTGTTAGGTATGAATTCCTAACGCTTATTCGTGTGCATTTGCTTTTGGTTTGGATTGATTTGGTGAATATTTCAATTTTTAGTGTTTTGGGTTCAATTCTTTAAAATCCTAACTTTGATGTTTGAATGTGTTTTTGATTGTGCATCGAAGAGTTTATAGGGCCGGGTAGTCGATAGGCATAAACCCTTAGCGCCGTTGCTCGAGCGAATGCAATTTGATCGAGTTTGCACCTCTTTTGAAATAAGGCAGGGGAGTGCTGGCAACAGGTTCGGCCGACCGAGCCCCTGGGCCGGTCGACCGACCTGCTATCCAGGCACTTCCTGCCTCTGTTTGGAAGTGCCGATTACAGGCCTCGGCCGACCGAGCCCCTGGGCCGGTCGACCGACCTGGTGCCCCGGGCACTTCCAACCCCTGGTTCGGTCAACCGACTCAGGGAGTCCGGTCGACCGACCTGCTGCTATTTGCCAACTATGCCTATTTTGCCTAGTTGTCTGAAATTCCAACTTTAATCGACTTGTGTTATTTCCCTATCTGTTGTTAACATTTGTTATGGACTTTGATGACTTATTTTCTTCGGGAATTCTTGGAATATCCAATTCGATGGATTCGGTATCGATTTCTTTGGATTTTATTCACATTTTCGAATGTGAATCTTAGTGATTGGTTGTTCCTACAATCTTCTTTGTGATTTGTCACTTTAAAAATATAAAGGTTTTCTATACTAGTAGTAAATATCAAAACTCTTTCTTCAAATGATTTCAACACGATTTTATTACGAAGCTCGTTTCTTAAACCGTTTTCCAATCTATTAGTATATACAAGCCTTTACCTCACTCGTATGAGAAATCTAATTAAACGACTTAGTAAAACAAGTGGTATGAAACGCTTGCGTTTACTTCGTCGGTTAATTCTTGGACTTGTTCGATTGAATCTCTGGTGACAATTTTCTAGTGGAGACCTACAATTTGTTCGTAAATATTTAAGTTAAGCTAGTGGTTATGAGACATGAAGCTAAGCTCATATATTTACTAGCTTACTGTAATCGACACTTCTCGATTGATCATGACGATCATCTTTGTGATTTAGACTAGCAATGTGCAATGTCTCTTTGTCCATGTCGAGGACGATACTTCATTTTTGAGGAACTTTGGTTCACCAGGAGGAGCTTCGGCTCAATGTCCACAATGGGGGACTATACCCTGTCATGAGGAACTTCGGTTCACCAGGAGGAGCTTCGGTTCAAAGTCCGCAATGGGGGACTATACCCTGTCAGGAGGAGTTTTGACTCACCAGGAGGAGCTTCGGCTCAAAGTCCGCAATGCGGGACTATACCCTGTCAGGAGGAATTTTGACTCACCAGGAGGAGCTTCGGCTCAAAGTCCGCAATGGGGGACTATACCCTGTCAGGAGGAGTTTTGAGTCACCAGGAGGAGCTTCGGCTCAAAGTCCGCAATTGGGGACTATACCTTGTCAGGAGGAGTTTTGACTCACCAGGAGGAGCTTCGGCTCAATGTCCGCAATGGGGGACTATACCCTGTCTGGAGGAACTCCGGCTCATTTTTATGGGATTGGCCATCCTTTTTCTTGTGATTTCTGGATTTCGTGTGTTGAATTCTGGAATTTATGATTCACCTATCTTCGTGATTTCTATTGAATTGATTTATCAATTATTGTGGCTTGGTGAATGAAATTAGGAGTATGACATTCCTTTTGATCCTTGAGTAGATTATTGTGATATTGATTAATCTCTTGTTGATTTTCAATTACTTATATATCACAGCTTGGCATTGTGATTATTATATGTTTAGTCATATCTCTTATTCTATATCATTTCATCGGATATTTATAGCTAGACTGATCCGTTTATTATTTGCTTATTAAATAATACTCGGGTCAGACTGAGATATTACAGGTGCTTCCTCTTGGCTTCCTATCTGGAACCATCATATGATCTTTTGGTTAACTACTTTAGTTTAGTAGTTTTTGTTGTATACATTTGAGATACAGACTCCTTGATGTATACATATTTTTATCTAGCACTTGTATCTATTCCTTTGTATTATTGTAGATCTTTTTGACCACTACTCTGATGTACACTTTCATGTGTAATATTCATATCTATTTCCGCCTTTGTGATATGAGTTGTCTGTGATTGATTTATGTTATGTTTATTTCTATATTTGTTTCTGAAGATATTATAGCCACTGTGTAGTAGCTTTGAGTTTGAGTCGGTATGTCGGATTTCCCTCTTGATAAGAAATGCATGTTATACTATCTGACATATCGATGCTCGCGCAAAGCAATTACACGGATGGTCGCTCCTCAACAGCCTTATTCTCTGTGCTGGTTGACAGCATTCACCGTAGTGTTCTTGGCTAGCGTGGGTATAGAGGTGGGGCGTCACATATATGCTTTTTGTTGTGTATGTATTTATGTGGTGATCTCGTACTTGCTATGTTGGTTTGTAAAATTAAACTTCTATGTATCTTTTGGAATAGTGTAGTATGTTAACTATTCTACATTATCTATGCTATTCTTACTCACTGCCGTTCATATGATATGTGAGTATTTCATATATATTATGTTTCCTTTTTGTCGATGTCAAAGGGGGAAGGAGTTTAAAAACTACCATCGACAAGGAGAGCTTATGTAAGGGGGAGTACGTATAATTCTATTTCCTATTTATATATGTTCATATTGTGTATATACTTATATAGTTGTCATCGTCAAAAATGCGGAGAATGTTGAAAATTCATATTTACGATATTTCATAATTATGATATTTTCACTATGATAATTATATAAGTCATTATTATATACTAACTTGTTTTTACAGGAATTAATCAAGACTGGATTCAAATAAGCTTCAAATCTTATATAAGTATGTATCGAGTCTGTGTCTAGAGTTTACTCATGTTAAAATCTCTCATATATGATATATATTTCATTTCATTATCATACTCTAATAATCTTTGCATATTCTCATTTTTAGTTTACATTCAGACGTCTGAATATACCAAATCAGATGTCTGAATCTGGAAAAAATAAATATTGTTTAGTACAATATTCAAACGTCTGACTCTTTCATTTCAGACTTCTGAAAATGGTTAATTTTAGCCTATTTTCTTTCTGGTTTGAGCTCATGTAATTTCATAAGTATGAATTATTCAATTCAGAAGTCTGAATATCTACAATGGCTATATTTTCAAATAGGCACTTCCATTCGTGAAGAGATGCGTTCTTCATTTCAATACATATGACCATATCTCTTCATGATAATCTTCATGAACATATGCACCTATTTATAATCTATATAAACACATTAGAATCATGTTTTTCAAAAACTTAATTCAATCTATTCTTACTATACTCTTATATTCTTTGATTCTAATACTCTTGTGCATTCAATTTCATACAAATTCATTCTATTACTTCCTTATTCTTCATGTATTCATATATACGTCCTAAAGGAGAAGATTATAGGAAGGGTGTACTATAATTGACAAATTTGTGTTATTAAAGAACACATAGAGTCAAAAAAAACTTTATTTGTAAAAGTCATGTTCTGCTATTCAGGCATGTGAAGTCCTCTTCGGCTGCTGAGGTGAAATCCTGTTCTATTGCTCAGGTCCCGGTTCGGCTGCTCAAGGGTTGTATGGACCTGTTCCTTCGGGTTAAGTGAGGGTTGTTGTTTTAGTGAAATTCCAGAAGGACTCTGGGACTGGACGTAGAACGGGAAGTTCGAACCAGGATAAAAATTCCTGGTATGGTCGTTTTATTTTTACTTATTCACATTGTTATAGGATCTTAATTTATTTACGCACTAATGTAGTATAATTCCATATAGCATGATCCACATTGTCTTTTCACATACTACTGCACAAATGCAAGTCACTAAATAATTGCATTAAGGCAGGTCAAACACAAGGAATGGATTTATACTTTCTTTTGCAAATAAAATGTTCTTAGAGTTTTCAAATCCATTACTTCTTAAACAAATCTCAAAATTCAACACTTGAAAATTTTCAAAGCATCTTACTTAAATTTTTAGTTTAATCTCATAACTCTTTACTTAAAATAAATAAAATTTAAGTTGTTACATCCTCTTATTCTACCATATATATACTACAGTTTATAGCATATTTTCCATAGTAATAATCAATTTCAAAACAATTTCATTCAAGACTTGAAAAACACTTATTATTAGACCCTTCATCAATGGCTATTTACACTTGCTATCTCCCTCTCCTATTTGCTACTATTGTGGACTTTGAGTCTTACATTACTCAATTTAGGAGACACTAAAACTACTCAAAACCCATAGAAATTTTTTTATTTCATTTCTCAAAAAAAATTAAGTGTTAAAAAATTTCCGAAAAAATTAGCGGAGTCTCCTTTGTATGAAGGGCCATTTACAATATCACAAAAAATGATTTATATAATGTAGGTCGACCATTAGGAAACACAATATATATCAACATTTAACACTTCAAAATTTAATCCAAAAACATACATTTCTTTTTAGCATTTTAAAGCGAGTTAGCTTAATCTTATATATATGAGCCTTTTTCTCAAAATAAATTCCAACTATACTCTTTCAACTGTACTTAACTCAAGTAGATCATATTAGGTTACATTCATAAAATAAGAAGCACTACATTTGACTATTAAGGGAAACAAATCATTTTTTTCTACTTCAAATCTGCTGTAAAGAACTCAGGTTTTGACATGGCAAAATTGAAAATCTTAAAACACTTATGAAAAGAAAGTTGTTCTACTGAGTCTAAATTTTCCAAAAATATAGATCATCAAAATCGGACTCACGGTTTAAAAGTTATGCTAAATTTACTTAAAGCCCAAATCTCAGAAATTTTTGTAATAGGACAGAGATGTCCATCCATTTTCAAACACATTTTAGACTAAATAAAATGAAAAACCTTCCAAAGTAGTAAAAAGAAGATTTATAGCTTAATGAAAGTACTTTCATTTTCAAAAAGAATGTGCTCATTTGGAGTTATAGATAACAAGTTACCGTTGTTTAAGTACAACACTTTTCCAAATGAAATTTCAGCTTTTAAAATCAATTTAAAATTTGAAATTCCCAAACCATTCTAATTCCCAAACCATTCTAATTCCAAACCACATTTTCTAAACAAGTTTTTTACGCTAAATCATTTATTACATGATCCTCCTTTCCGAAAAGCTAAGACATTCAAAATTATAATTAACTTCATGTTATCTTTTTCTAAAAGAAACAATTCACTAATTGGAAACACTTTCATCACTTTACACAATCAATTTTTTCAAACAATTAACCTTGAAGACTCATTTTGAATATGATAACTAACCTCTTCCATTATCAAGAGATAATCACCCATCCAAAATAAATTTTGGAGTTACATATTAATTTTTAATTTGTTATCACAATTTAAAATGATTGTATCTCATGCCTTATTAATTTATTATCCCTTGCGCTTCTTAATGTAACATTTTATAATAAATGAACCATTCAAATTCATACTTTCCCTTACCACAAAATTAAATTTTCATCTTATCATTAGCATAAAACAAGTTAAGGTTGATAATTAACATAAACTTGTTAATTTTACAAATTCATACCAACAAATTTTTAATGCTATCAAAATTTTAAACAAAAGTTTGCTCACAAATTCATGCCAAAAGTCTAAAATTAGCATTTCTTTATTTTCTTTAAGATCTAGTTTTATTCCTTACCATCTATTATTATTCCAGCAACCAAGTGTCAAAACAAATTTTCATAGTCATCATTTATAACTTTGTACTAAAATACCCTTTCAATTGATATTTTAATTTTCCAACCAATGTATTTTCTTATCTTGAATACATCATTTTACCAACTAAAATAATATATGATATATATTTCTTTTTTCGGTTACTACTACCTTTTAAACACTTCTCTCAAATTATTACATATATAAATATGTGTATATTTTTCTTCAAAGCATTACTCTTTATAATACATTTAAATGTTATTATTTAATTATCATGTCCGGCTGTCTCATTATAGTGTTTAGGAAATTTCTATCGATAACGTTGATCAGGCCCATCGACCAGAATTCTTAGAGCACTTAATGGACAATTCAACATAAAAATCATTTTCTATATGATAAAAATGCCTTTTATATAATTTTACAAAATATTCTTTGCTTGTCTCAATAAACAAAATCCAATTATACTTATAAGTATATCTTCTATTAGAAAGATTTACAATTTAAATTGTTGCTTTCACTCATCGTCATTTTTCTCAAAAGCTCTTTTAATAATCTCAATTCTTACAAACAATCACTTTTATAAAATATCTATAAAATCATCAAAACATTTAATATTCAAAAAATATTCTGTTTCTAAACAATTACTATTTTGTTAAACATTTATGTAATACTCAACCAAACAAACATTTATCAAAAATAGACTAGTAAATGTGCTCAGCAAAAACAGTCCCACCGTTTCCACTGCGCAACTCTGATCACTAATGGATCAAGACACATGATTTAAATCTAATCCATCTAAGGCCTAATTTCTACTATTTTATATAAATATCACTTTTTAGAAAAAGTGACATTTAAAATCATATATTATTTTCAAAACATGTTATCTACCCCCATGGACACGAAAAGATTAAAGGCGATTAAGGATAATGACGATTGGGGACTATGTTAGCACTTGAATTATACTTCGATGTACTGTAATACACGTTATGTTCTGTGTTTATCATATTTTGTTCAAAACTCAGCTCTAAAACCAACCTGTGATGTCTACCCCGAGACCCACACTAACAAAGAGTATTGCTGGAAAATACTGTCTGTAACGACCTAGAATTTTGAGTATTTGAAATTGTTATTTAATTGATCTTAAATATTGAAGAGTAAATTTTTTATAAATTTAGTGACTTGAATTTCTAATATAATGTATTATTGGATAATTTAATTGTTTAATCTAATAATTGAAATTTGGGTAAATAATTGAATCTTGAGTTTTATGTTAGATAAAAATAACTTCAAAGCTTATTTAATTCCTATTTACAAGAATGAAGGTAAATAAAATTATAAATTGAATATAAAAGTGATTCATTCGATTTTTTAAAATAACTCATTTAAATTAACGAGTAAAAAAATAGCAATCCGGGGTACAGTCTCGGATTCCGATGAAACAAGTTTCATAGTTATGTAATAGTGTATTATTATCGGATTTCAAATTTCGTAGCATTCGAAAACTTAATATATTAATTGGGTCCAAAAATCTATCTTCTCCATACGATCGAATTAGGTCTCGACGCTTGTTCTATTACGTTCAAAATAGGGGTATAACATATGAACACCTAGCGGCACGCCTCGATAGGGGTTCGAAATTTTAAGTTACTTAAATAGAGATATTTTCGAATTTAATATATATATATATATATATATATATTAAGTCAATCACAGTCGTATTCTATCCAACCAGATGTGATCTTTCCTTCTGCAGTACACTTCCCTCTTTTCTCATTTAAAAATCACAGCATGCAACACAGAAGAAAAAAAATATGGAAATGAAAACTTCAAAAAAATTATTTCTCTTAATATACAAAACAAAAAAAATATGAAACCAATTTAAAAAATCCTATTTTGCCTAGAGCTTATTGCTGGTATAGGTTATAGGGGGTTCGATTGCCGTTGGGGAGAGTTCGTGGTTAATGGTCGTACTAGGGTTTGGGATAATCGCTGATTTGATCGACGATGTGGACATTCAAGGTTGGAACCGTGTTCGTAGTGGTGAGGCGCACTTGGAGATGAGCTTTGGTGGCATGCAGTGGTACGAGGTGGTTTGCAACCTAATGGTGGTCGAACGGCCTGGGTAGTGTCGTATTTCGGTTTAGAGGTACGGACGAGGCGTGGAGGTGATGGTCGTGACGAGCGACTGAAGAGAGATTTGATGGTGGAGTTGTTTCGAAGGATTGTTAAGTGTGGAGGCTCTATGAGCGTGTGTGCACAAGTTTGATCGTGGGTTACTGCATGTGTGTGTAAGCGGAGAAGAAACTTTTGGGGCAGAAGGAGTCTTTATGGGCCGGGTTTCTTTTCATTTGGGTATGGGCTTTATAATAAGTAATTAGAATTTAATTTAATTTTAATTGATCGATGAAATTAAAAATTGTATAACTTCTGCATACGAGGTCCGATTTGGACAAGACTTTTTGAGTTGTGATCGTAATGATGAGAGATTCGCAATGAAACTTGTTTGGACAGATGTGATGACTGTTGCAATTTGGGCTAAAAATCGGACGTTGTTCGATTGTAGTTCCAAACCGGAACGCCTCGGCGACAACAAAAATCAAGGTGAGTGTTTTATAATGCTCACAAGTACTAGAATATTTTTACACTAGTTAAATTCGAAATTATGAAGTGATATGAATTTATTGATTGTTTTTTATAAATCGTCCTTTAGATTGTCGTTTGAATTAACTATTAGAAATAATAATTGACGATTAAATTTGAAATTGGAATTGAATTGCTTGTAAAATAGATGTTAATAACTATGAAATTGTTGTGAATTATATTGTCTATTTGTATAATTGATTGTGTTGGACGCAAATTGGTTGATATTTGGACGATTGGATTTTTATTTATATATATATAGACACACACACACACATCATGTTATTACCTGGTAAATTATTTCGAATAAATTAACAAATAGGTTGAAATGATATATACCTATAACATTTATTTTGGATTGAATGATATATATCCATCCTTGAAATTAAATTGAAATAACTGATCGCTTGGCCATAGGATAGAAAACTATACACAGACACCAGATTAGTTAAATGAAACAATTCTGAAATTTTCAATTTGAAATTATTTGAATGATTTTTATTTAAGAAATAAAATCAAATTTTTAGAAATCAAATTATCTCTGATTTTGGGCGCGAAATGTTGAAATTTAAACTTTGTAAGGGAAATTGTTTAAATAATCGTAGTAAAATTTGAAGTTATATTAGAAAAACGATTTGAATTTCAAAAATTGATTTTTTTTGAAAGGATTTGAATTTCATTCAAACTTGGAATATTGCTAAATAAAAGTGGTATAAAACGATATTTCGAAATTAAGCTCGGAATTGAATTATATTTGAAGATTGGAATCTTAAACTTAATATTGAAGGTTAATCTGGTTTAAATGTTTTGAATCAATATTTTGAAAATCAAGCTCGAAATCGATATAAATTGAAATTGAATTAACTAGATTTAAAAGTGGAATTGAATTAATTTGAAATCGAAGTTGAAATTGATTTGAATTGAAATCGAAACTGAATCGATTGAACGAAAATTGGGATTGATTTGAATTGGGAAGTTGGAATTGAATCGGTTTGATTTGAAGCTATTTTTAAAGAAATTATTTTAAGATAAAACTATTTAAAATCTATCTTCTTAAATATACAAATTATTTTGATTTTCCAAATTATGTTACTTTATAAACCATTTTAATACTTAAACTATTTTCTATTAAACTATTTTAACCATTTAAATTAATTCTTACTATTCTAACCATTTAAATTATTTTTAACTATTTTAATCGTTTAAACTATTTTTAGCTATTTTAATTATTTAAACTCTTTTAAAACTTTTAAAACTATTTTTCTAAAATTCAATCTAGTTAGAGATGGAAGGTTTATCTTTAAATCATGGATTTAAAAACAAATTAGGACGAATGAAGATATAACCCAAATGTAAGTTTGAAACAATTTTGCAATCGAAATTGAGAAATTAAGGCAAAAATGATTTTGAACCGAAGTAGTATATTTTGAGTAAATATGATGATTTCGAAATGGATTTGATTTTGAAGCGAACATGATATTTTGATATCAAGTATGAACTGCTTTCGAAATGTAAAAGTACCAACCGATGTGTAAAATGACGTTTGGTTGTTAAAGAGACCTAGGTCGGATATGGGCATACTCTCTGTCAATACCGGAACCACTTTAACAACTGTGTACATGGAGTGATGATCCAAAATAAAGTGGTTGGATTTGGTGTCGTTTTGCTGGATTTGAAGAAAGAGAACGATGATGGATTAGCCTGACACTTGTCCCAATTTGAAATGACTAAAATAAGAGTCGTACTGGCCAAGTGGGTTAGCTACCCCATGCGGATGCACTTCTTCATATTACCATTATTTACATTGTGATTGATTGATATGCACCCTCCGAATTTTGGGAGTGTTGGACGCAATGGGCAATCATAGCTATGATGCGTCACCATCAGCCGGAAAGGGTAAACTTGTAGTATCCTACCTTAGGTATTGCCTCACTGCCTTATCATACTTTTATCCCTATATGAGACCCATATGATTTTGGTTTAGTGTTGTTGTATCACGGTGCATCCCTATCCACTGACCATTTAATGATTTTTAATATGCAAACTGTACGACAATGCTTAAAAACGCATTAAGGGGATCAATGTAAAGTCTTAACGCCAAGAAAAATATTTATTTTTATTGACTATAAATTATATATGTCGCATATTCTACTACATATAAATATTTTGACGGATTCTTAAGAGATGGAAAATCCTGTAACATCTCTTGAGTTATTGCATGCACATTATACACTGCATATGAGATGTGAAAACCCGTAAACATCTGTGACGCCATGACACTCATGTTATATGCAATATTTATTTGACTTACATAAGGATATTTTGGTGCTGACTCGAGTGTTTTGTCTTTTCATTACGTTTAGGTCAGTCCTGAGCTTTTTAGCTTATTGGAGATTTATTCTGGAGGATGAAGATGAAGATTTGGTATATTATTAATATTAGTATTACTACATCATATAGTCTGCTGCATTACTTATTTATTCTTGAAGTATTCATAACTCTGATAAATGTTGTATAGATTATAATCAAATGTATAATACAAACAGCTCCATAAACTGATTATTTGATTATTATATTTTATCGTTCTACTGTGAGATTCTGTGTTTGTTTTCTTCTTTTGTTCTTTTTTCTTAATTAACCCCATTGATTATCTATATTCCAGATTATCTAAGTTGGACATGTGTGGATTATTATCGATTTAAATCTCCTGAAATATGGGTCACCGCAGTTGGTATCAGAGCTTTGGTTTAGTGATACCTTGGCTTTGTGAGGATTGACTCATTAGAAATAGGTCCAGTATTACCCTAGAATGAGTTTGGGTTATTAATAGATATGAGCGTGTATTTGTTAGTGAATATAGAAATTGTTTGTATTGTGTTGGTTGATTTGTTGAGTGGCTTATGGATTCTGGCCAATACGAGTAATTAACGTTACTGATAAGGACCTCTAAGCACTCGAACGGAACAACTCGACATAGTATTGTTTGAAATTGAGTAAATGAAATAATTTTACATTGATTATATTTTATATATAAGGAAATAATTTTCATAAATTATTAGGGTATATATAGTGTGTTTGGTTGTTAGGAATGATGATATTGATTATTATCATTAACTGGTTGTTATGCCTTAATAAAAGATGCTTAAAATAAACAATGATAAAAAATTGTGAAATGTTTTAAGAAAGTGAAATTTCGAAAATATAATTTATAAATATGACTTATAAATTAAAATGCATTTTAAACTGAGAAGCTTTGAATCTAAGTCCCGGAGATTTTGAAATGTTTTCAAAGTGTTTTGGAAATAATAATGATAGTATTATTTTGGAAGTTTTTTTTGAATAAGAATGGTTTTTCAAAAGAAATAAAAGCAGTAAACTCACCTCGGTCACTGGAAAATAATTCTGATGATGATCGCAACACCGTCAGTGTTCATTTTCGAGTTTCTAAGTGATGAATTGCTACTGTAATAATTTGGTAATGGATTCTTGCTTTGATAAACAAGTTTTTGATTTTAAGAAATTTAAAATTTTGATTTGATATAAAAGTGAGATGTGTGTGTTAAATGTAACGACCCGGAATTTTCCGACCTGAAAATTCCAGATAGTTAGGAAAAAGAAGAAAAGAGATAGAAGAAGAAACAAAAATGAAACACGGAATCTCACATTCACAACGGATTAAAATATAATATCAAATAAAATAACAGTTATACAAGGAAAAACTGAATCAGTTAATTTACATTAATACATCAGAGTTACAACATTTCACGGCCTTTAATTAATTACACAAATTAATTATCCCTTAATAATTAATTAACCCTTAATTATTCTCATTAATTAATTATTAATTAATTACATTAATTAATGATCCTTAATTAATTACCTCCATTAATTAATTAACTATAATTAATTACATTGATCCTTAAGTAATTACAATTAATTACATTAATTAATTATACTTTAATAAATCTCTTCCATTATATTACTAAAAGAATTCATCACAATCATCTAAATTCAAATCACAGTTTCAAACTGTTTTTAAAATAATGATTTACTTACCAGCAATTTATAAAACAGAGAGCAGTTTGTATTTTGGATTTCGACAGATCTTAGAAGGACCATTTCGTTGAGAAGGATCCGGAGATTGGTTGTTCTTGGTCCAGATTTGTTTCAAGAAGCATCAGCGAAGGTGGAGCTGATCAAGAAGGTTGAGGGCAGCCCAGGATCGTAATAAGAGTTTTTATGGATAGGAGACGATAGGATTTGGAATTCGAAGTTGGAGACTTCGTTGTTGTTAAGGTTTCTCTGGTTATAGAATCTGCAGTTCAGAAGGATTTAGAAGTTGAGCAGGACTTATGTGTAATCTGATATCTTGTTCAGATTGGTAGATCAAGATGAGAGGGAGCTCGGGATCAGAGTGGTGTAGTTAGTTGAGATTCAGTAGAGCGAGTATTTCAGTGAATTATATTTGGGAAACTCTAAATAGTATTAGGTAGGCCTATCATGATCGTATTAGATTGGTAGATCAAGATGAGAGGGAGCTCGGGATCGGAGTGGTGTAGTTAGTTGAGATTCAGTAGAGCGAGTATTCCAGTGATTTGTATTTGGGAAACTCTAAATAGTATTAGGTTGGCCTATCCTAATTGTATCAGAATAACTAAGGTTGTTACAGTATGTGTATGATTTCAAATTGAATTGAAATTAAACCGGGTGTTTAAATTCTGAAATTTGCTATCTAAGTGTTGTGAAATAAATAAAATAAGTTTTAAACTTATAAATTTGAGAAATGATATAGACAAGAAAAGAAATTTTGAAATTGAGATAAGAGATTAAATTTAACTTAAGAAAAAGCGTAGTGATTGTAGCAGAAGAATAAATTAGTGAAGTGAACAAATTAAGTGAATTAAACTGAAACTAATAAAGTGAAATTTGGACATTTAGCCTAAGTGGGGCTAAAAAAAATAAATTTTTGGAAATGAAATTTATCGAGATTTGAAATAATTAATGAAATGGGCTAAGTGAACTAACAAATTTAATTAGTGAGTAAATATGGTTTGGGATATGGTTGGTAAAATTCAATATTTAAAATTGGTAGATAAATTGAGTTGAATGGAATTGAATTTGATTTTGAACAGGAGTGGATATAAATTTAAGTAGTAAAGTGGCATTGAAAAATATACTAAAAAATTAAGCAACGTGAATAATACAAGGTGGATAATAACTGTGAATAATCGAATGGAAATGAAGTAAATGTAAAAAAAAGAATTCGGTACAGCTAAGAATCAATAGAAATAAATACGTAAGTTGTACGTATATTATTTTATTCGCATAACGATTTGATCCAAATTCGAGCAAAGAATTTCGAGATAATTTATATCGATCCATGTTAGGATTTTTTACTCGATTCTCGACGACGAGCCCTGGATATGGATTTTTGATTTGATGCTGTGATTCTCCATCATAGTAATTGGCTATGCAAGGAGAATAACGGTTTATGATCAAGGAACCAAATCTGAGTCCGCATTTGAGAGTCGTGTGGATGATACTAGTTTGAAAGTGAAATTGTGTGATCGAGTAAGCGATCAGATTTGATATTGCATACGAATGATATATTTTCATCATACCGGTTTATGTAAAACAAATATTGAAAAATGAAAGTGCAAAATATAAAATGATTTTAAATTAAATGATTGGATATCATTGGTAAAAAGATGCGGGTGTTTAAAATCAAGAAAATTTTGGATTGCCCGACGAGAAGGTACATGTTTATTTTGTCTTTTGATTTGATAGTTTTATGATTGAGCCACTTGGCTTTGGTTTACTTTTGAATGGTTTGTCCCCATAATGGCATTATGAAGTTGTTATGATCTAGCCCCGCAAATGAGACACTGGAGAAATTTTTTGAAAATTTAAGGAGTCAGAAAATTTTGAAGAGAAATTTTTAATAATTAAAATTTGATTTTTGATTATAACTTGAAATGATTGAGTAAATAATTTTATTTGGAATCTATGGATGAATTTGAAATTAGTAAAAGTGATAATGTGGTTTCAATAAAAATTGATTTTGGAAGTTGTTTCAACTAATTTGTTTTGGGAAGGTTAATGGGTTTTGGGCCATACTTCTTATCTAGGCAATTTCGGGGACGAAATTCTTTTAAGGGGTGAGAAGGTAGCGACCCAGAATTTTGAGTATTTGAAAGTGTTATTTAGTTGTTCTTAAGTAATAAAGAGTAAATTTAATAACTTGAATTTCCAATATAATGAATTATTGGATAATTTAATTATTTAATCTAATAATTGAAATTTGGGTAAATAACTGAATCTTGAGTTCTATGCTAGATAAAAATAACTTCAAAACTTATTTAATTTCTATTGACAAGAATGAAGGAAGATAAAATTATAAATAGAATATAAAAGTGGTTCACTCGATTTTTTTTAAAATAACTCATTTAGATTAATGAGTAAAAAAATAACGATCCGGGGCACCGTCTCGAATTTTAACGAAATCAGTTTCATTGAATCCGTAATAGTGTATTATTATTGATGCGTCTGGGGTTATCGTTTGGCCATATGGGATAGAAACGCATTGAATCTAATAACAAAAACTTAATATAATAATTAGATCCAAAAAGCTGTCTTCTCCATACGATCAAATTAGGTATCGAAACTTGTTCCATTGCGTTCGAAATAAGGGTATAACATTATGAACGCCTAGCGACACGCCTCGATAGGGGTATGAAATTTTAAGTTACTTAAATAGAGATATTTTCAAATTGTCTATATATATATATATATATATATATATATATATATATTAAGTCAATCACAGCCGTATTCTATCCAATCAGATGTGATCGTTCCTTATACAGTACACTTCCCTTATTTCTCGTTTAAAAATCACAGCATGCAACATGTAAAGTACGCGATTTTTCGTTGACGAAAACCGACATCAATACGTCCACTGTATCAACTGCCGAGCAATCGAAAGCCGAAAAACCGTACCGTTAGGGTTTTAGAAAAAAGAAAAAGTAGAAGAAGATAGAAAAAGATAGAACATAAGAAATAACAGAACAACATCAGAATCTCACAATTCGCAGCGGAACAACATATAATAAATAAATGAATAATCTTTAAACAAAGAACTATATCAGTTATTACATTACATTACATTTCATTACATCATCAGAGTGTACAACAACAAACAACATCAACAGCGGAAAAGAAATACTATATAATAGTAATACGCCATGTCATCCATCTTGCCTCCAGCAACTCCTGAATATCCTGAATAAACCTTAACTCTTGACTGCACGTGTGGAAATTGGTGGGCACCCAGAGTTTAGGAAGGAAAACAATAAACTCCGAGTCAGTCATGTGACTGGTGTGAGAACTCAAAACAGTTTATTTATCTTTAAAATCAAAATAGAGGAGTACTTTTAAAGTCAATTCGCAATGCTTTTAAAAATGAGACTACCATAAGGCCTCCCGCACACACACACAATGCAAACGCAGAATCGGAGGAGATTTCTCCTTATGATAGTCAAAGATGCTTGATACGCATTAAAAAGAAACATTTGATATTATTACTAGTGCATAGTGTAGGAAAAAATCATTTCGAAAGTAGAATATAAATCTTAGCCAACATAGACATTTCGAACTATGTCTACTATAGCTACCATCCAAACAGTGGGGCGCCACCATAAGTGAATGATAGGTTCTACAACTAAAACCGTACAGGGTTTCGTATTGCGAACTGGATTTCCAACAAATGGTCAGGCCAAGGAACTTCCCATTGCCACATGAGAACGCCTCTGGAAGGACGTCCCCGAGAACCAAACCGGATCTCTGCCAACACAAGGCCGGGTTACCCCTAACTGGGTAACTACTGACACGAATATGTCATCCCCCGATCGTAACCGATCTATCCGAGGATCCTCGATTTCCAACAACCACAAAATATGCAGCAACAACATAGGTTAAATATCTGGGCTCCATACCATGATACCACCTCTATCCACAAGGAATGACATACACTAAAGGGGCGCTACCCCCTAATAACCTTGTCGCGTCCTTCCTGTTTTGACCATTTTTGGGGTGTGAGGTCCGACGAAGTGTCGTCCACAAAGCACACTTTATACAAAAGCCGTGCTTTGGGTCAACAAATGATCATAGAAATGATCATCAAGATAAATGATCAAACAAATTATCCTATCACAAATGATCAACACAATGATCATTACACAGCAACACTCAGCATGCCACACTACCAAATTGGGAGTATATCACTAATAACCTTCAACTATATAACCTCTGAGCTCGTACGTCTCAGAGAAGGGTGTTAAGCTAAGAGAATAAATTCTCCGCCACCAACAGAAATATATTTGAAAGAAATCAGCTTTATATCTCAATTTGTAATGTCAGACATACAATCCATACAAGTATGTTCTGGGATCGAACAGAACCGAAGGCACTTCCAAAGAAGTCCTTGCAATCCGGATATTCACTAATCACGACCGGACTTCCCGTCACTAAGGGTGATAAAACCTCTATATTGAAGATCAGCCGATGTAGAGTAACTCGACGGTAATCCTTCCGTTTTCACAAACATCCGGTCTTCAACACCGGTTATCAAATGCAATCCATTACGACGTATCACATAATCCGAATGGGTTATACGACCCCAAGGTCCTTTCCCGGCTAACCCGAATAGTGAGCGCTTATTCAAAAATAAGTGTGGCATTCAAATTCAAACAAATCACAACAAATACCTATTTAAAGGTAAATATTGATAGTCGGATTATTTAACTATCAATAGGCATGCTCAACATCACCAAATCCAAATAATTTTTCAAATTATTTATTTTCCAAAATATCTTTACAAGATATATATATATTTCCCACGCTTCAACATTTGAAAACTAATTTTCAAATCACTTTTCACCTTTACCACTTTTGAAAACAAATTTCAATCAACATGGTTCATTTAAACCAATTTAAATAAATCCTTAACGATTTACTTTATATTTACGTTCCAAATCCGTAAATTAATTCCCACACTTTAAAAATAAATCAACGTTTATTTTTAAACAAATTCCCCTTTTCATTTATAAATTCCAATGTGAATTTACATTCCAAAATATTTATGAATATACGATTTCAATTATTCATTTTCAATTTATCTTCAAAAAGATAAATTCTCAAAACATTTCGTTTCACATTGAAAAAACATTCCCATACTTATTTATTCATAAGTAATTCACAAATCCATTCAATTTCAACACTTGTAAAATATTCAATATACTTAAATCGAAAATTAAGTATATATTTCATTCTTTAAGAAATCATTCTCTTAAACACATTTGTTTGGGCCAAAACGAATGTTACGTAAAACATCGTTACGACGACCCACAATCACTAGTATAGAGATTCAAAGTTTAAATAGATATATAAATCCCAATACTATACAAAACATTTCCTTTCGGAAACCATTTACTATAACAACAGTGTTATAGTCCACCATTTCCTTCTATTTCTCGAAAACGTCTATTTCAACAATGAATGTTGAAATCTATGTATTCGATACTTAATGCATTTTAAAACGTCTTTAAAATCATTAACTTCATTTCATAATGTTCCTTCCCCAAAAACATATCCATTTCATTTAATAATATATTCGCTGTCCAAAATCGTGAATATAATTCCTTTCATATATTCCTATATCCAACTTATCAAATTCAATTGATTTTGGATTTATAAACAATGTTATAAACTCCATTTATATTTTTATAAACTTCTATTTATAAAAATCCTTTTTATATCTCATTTGAAATGCCAAAATCCGATTTATAAGTTGATTACTTATAAATCTTATATTTACAAACTATCCATTTTATATATATTCATATTTCATAAATTTATAAATCTCAATTCACTTATGAAATCCATTTTTTATTTCACTTTATTACTTATAAAATCTCGTTTTATAATTCCAGTATTTTTAATTTATAAATATCAATTTTATAAATGTTTTATATAAACCGTTTATAATAATTCAAAATTCCCAATTAAATCATTTTATAAATTAATCACTATTTATTTCAAAAATCTTAATTTGGTTATATTTTACAAAAATTATAACTTTTATAACATTAAACTTATAACGTTAATTTATTTAAAATAAATCAATTCAAAATTTTAATAAAACGTATACTTTCAAAAATCACTTTAAAAATTCCTTTAAAACCAAAATCATTATTTTAAAACTTCAAAAATGGATCCGATGATGCAACAGCACCAAATATTCAATCACGACATCCGAATATCATATATCGATATGATAATCAACAAATATCAAAATATCTGTAAATAAATCAATACAGTTGAGGAATCCAGTTGGATCCCTCCAACCTGTTTCCCTGCATTCACAAACATTAGCACAATACAAATTCCGCTCCATTACGGAATTATCGCGGTATATGGGATTTATAAATATTATCCGCTTAATAGACGGCGCAATAGGGTCTCATCCGCTATACAATGCGGGAAATCAACAACTGCAATATATACATATGCCAATATATATATATATATATATATATATATATATATTGCTATTATATATAATACTAATTTCACTGTTTATGAAATATTCGCGGTATATGTTTTTAATAAATAACATCCGCTTACTAACGGCGCATAATGTCTATTTTAACAATCAATAGATAACAATCATCATTCAAACATGCATTCAAGTATTTCAAATCTAACTATTTAAAATATTAAATCGAAACTATTCGATTGAGTGAGAAGTTCTCACCTTGATTTTATTTCCGATTCAGTGTTCGTTTCGAATAAAATTAAACGAACGTTTAATTTTACCCGAAATTCAAATGAGCTCCAATCGACTCCAAACTGGTTGCATCGCGAAGTACTCGACGATACGATTCCAACGCACTTTGATTCGCCCAAATCGGACCTCGTATGACCAAAATACAACATTTCAAAGATTATACGATTTATAATAGGATTAAATTACAATTTCTTTTAAAATTTTCAAACCCTCACTGCATCTACCGTTCGTTTTTGTGAGATTGCATTAGGGCCGTGCATCTCTTCTTCTTCCTTCCCACCTGTATCCACGCGACAATGCCCAGTAAAACACGCAAGAACCGAACCCATACAATTTAAACTAGGGTTAGCGAATCCGACCACCACAATGCATGAAAACACGATCAGGAAGCGTCACTTGGAAGCTCCTAACCTCCTCTACCCTCGGCCTGGGTGGGGCCAAGCTCAGCCATCTCTGGTGCATGCAAATCGAGAACGAACGCATGCCTTTGAACACAAATTCCCGTTGATTCGTAGCTCCAGTTTCGATCTCTACCGTTGAACACGAAGATCTCGCTGCCCTCTACAATATTGTAGTTAAACATTTTTGATAATTGTCGACGGATTGAGAGATCGGAGGGGAAGAAATTGGAAAGAGTTCGGCCATTGATATCATAGCCGGCGGCTACAACTAAATTAGGGTTTTATTTATTTTTTTAATTTGTGTGAAGAGAGGGGACTATTTATAGAGAATTAATGAACATTATTCATCCGGGATTTTAAAACTCCGATTTACGCGCCCAAACTGGCGTTTCTGGGGTTTATCCCACGTTTCGGACGCAATGGAACAGGTTTCGAAAGCTAATTCGATTATCTGTGCGAGTTATGGCAATAAACGATCGATTTAAAATTAAACCGATTTCTACGCGTTTTCGCTTGCACCGGACAAACGATAAATCCGATTGACTTGAAATTTGAAACCTTACAATATTATCACATTACGGATCCGATGAAACTGGTTTCGTCAAAATCTGAGGCTTTTTGAAAAATGGCTATTTTAACTCGCCAAATTAATATTAAAACAATTTCGATGCGTTTCGAGCTGCCACGATCAAACGATAACTCCGATTGACACGAAAATTGAAATCCGGTAATAACAAACTATTACGAATTCAATGGAACTAGTTTCGTCCAATTCTGAGACTGTTCAAAAATTGGCTATTTTTCAGTCGATAATTAAATATTAAAATATTCAATTCTCACAAATTAACTTTTAATTCGATTTTAAAAGTTCTAAAATATCATTCTAACTCCAACATGATTGAATAAAATTTTACAAATCATTTTCTATCATATTTAACCCAATCTTCAATTATTTCTGGAATTTCAACTATTAAATAATCGATTTAATTATTCAATCAAATCCAATTATTCGAAATAAATTTATTCGACTTATAAATTTCACTTATTAATATTTAAATTCAATTAAATATTTAAATTTAAATTAATTAAAATTCTGGGTCGTTACATACTTCCCCCCTTAAAAGAATTTCGTCCTCGAAATTACCAAGTAAGAAAAGTTACAAAATCTATTAATTTTCCCAAAATCCATAGTTAAACTTCTTACAATACTTTACTAAGTTTTCAAATCATACTTAGTTATCTTTTCAAAAACAACTACTATTGTTTAACTTTCAACTCCAAATAAAAATTTAAGTTTTCAAAATTTTCCCAAAATTCCCAAATTTTTCTAACGCCTTAAATTTTCGGAAAAATTCGCCATAGTCTCCTTTGCGCGGCTCGATCCGAAAAAAAAATGACAGTATATATATCACAAATATACATCTCATCAAGTAATGAGGCATCCCGCAGGGAAAAAAAGTGTAAAAGTACGATATTTAATCCGAGATATGTACCTTATATTTTATTAGCGAGCATATACGGCTAATATAGCGCGAAAGCGAGCTCCAAATGCGAAGCAAACGCGATCCGCACCTACTAAACACTCAACAACAACATGAGAATCATGCATATATGAAAATAGGATCAATATACAATATATAGCAACATAACAACTGCATAATATAGCAAATGCAACTAAAGCAACAAATGCAATCATCAACCAACTATAAATTCACTTCTCATTAATATTCATTGAATTGGTTTTCCAATTGATTCATTAACATTGGACTTTACTAACATTCATTCATGTCCAATTTTCAGTTAGTTTACATTCACTAATTAAATCCAATTCACATTCAATTCTATTCAAATTCATTTTCTTCCAATTTGAATTCAATTTCATTAACACTTAATGAATTATATACAATCAACTAATAATCATATAACAACCAATGTTTATTCAATCCAACCAAATTTATTCACTTTACATTCAATTTGGTTCAACACTTTTAATTCCAATTAGATCATATTAAATTGACTTTCATTCAATTTATCCAACTTCCAATAACATTAGCTTTTAAAGAATTTACACTTACATTCATTATTTTACATTCGGTTGCTTAACATTCAATCCATTCATTAATTCAATTGCTAGTTCATTTAACAATATAAGGTTGAATTTCATTCATATAACTCAAGTTCAAATTCCTAATGACTTCACTTCATCAATTTACTTATTAATTAACTTTGACACCAAAATCAACTTTATTCAACATTATTTAAGTTATATTTCATTCCAACACCTTTTGTTTAATTTAACTTCATCCTTTTAGTTAAATTTATTCTATCAAAATTCAAATTGTATAAGTTATCAACTCATTTATCATTCTCATAAATATCTTAAATAGGATTCCAGAGTCCTTTCAAATCTTTCAAAACCATTTTTGAAATCAATTCAATTATCCTTTGAATTTCAAAACCCAAACTCAAAATTTTCCAAACAACTTTCATATAAAATTACTTGGCAGCAATCCCTCTTTTGGAAACCCGAAAATGAACACCAATGATGTCGCGATCATCACCGGAATTATTTTCCAGCGACCGAAAAGAGTTTAGAGCTTTAATTTCTCCAAAATAATTTTCCCCAAAATATCAAATCTTTTCAAAATACATCTTTGGAATTTCATTTCAGAATATAAATCATATTTACAAATCTTTTACTTATATAATTTCACTTCTTATATACAAGATTATTTCACAATTGTAAATCATTTTAATTATAACTCCATACTTATAATTCAATTGCTTATACAATTCATTCTTTTACAGCTGTTGTTTTTATTTAACTTATTCAACAACCAAACAATCAATTCATATACATTTTAATAATTCTGAAAAAATATTTCTTTATATATAAAATATAATCAAGGTAAAATTATTTCATTTACCCAATTTAAAACAATATCGTGTCGAATTGTTCTACTCAAGTGTTTAGAGATCCCTATCAACAACGTTAATTACTCGTGTTGACCAAAATCCATATACCACTCAACAAACCAATCATCACAATATAAAACAATTTATATTCACTAACAAATACGCGCTCATATCCATTATTACACTCAAACTCATTCTAGAGTACTACTGCCTCTATCTCTAATGAGTACTACCCAATAGAGCCATGGTTGTCGCTTAACCATAAGCTCTGATACCAAATGTAACGTACGTGATTTTTCGTTGACGAAAACCGACATCAATACGTCCACTGTATCAACTGCCGAGCAATCGAAAGCCGAAAAACCGTACCGTTAGGGTTTTAGAAAAAAGAAAAAGTAGAAGAAGATAGAAAAAGATAGAACAGAACAGAAGAAATAACAGAACAACATCAGAATCTCACAATTCGCAGCGGAACAACATATAATAAATAAATGAATAATCTTTAAACAAAGAACTATATCAGTTATTACATTACATTACATTTCATTAAATCATCAGAGTGTACAACAACAAACAACATCAACAGCGGAAAAGAAATACTATATACTAGTAATACGCCATGCCAACCATCTTGCCTCCAGCAACTCCTGAATATCCTGAATAAACCTTAACTCTTGACTGTCCGTGTGGAAATGGGTGGGCACCCAGAGTTTAGGAAGGAAAACAATAAACTCCGAGTCAGTCATGTGACTGGTGTGAGAAACAGTTTATTTATCTTTAAAATCAAAATAGAGGAATACTTTTAAAGTCAATTCGCAATGATTTTAAAAATGAGACTACCATAAGGCCTCCCGCACACACACACAATGCAAACGCAGAATCGGAGGAGATTTCTCCTTATGATAGTCAAAGATGCTTGATACGCATTAAAAAGAAACATTTGATATTATTACTAGTGCATAGTGTAGGAAAAAATCATTTCGAAAGTAGAATATAAATCTTAGCCAACATAGACATTTCGAACTATGTCTACTATAGCTACCATCCAAACAGTGGGGCGCCACCATAAGTGAATGATAGGTTCTACAACTAAAACCGTACAGGGTTTCGTATTGGGAATTGGATTTCCAACAAATGGTCAGGCCAAGGAACTTCCCATTGCCACATGAGAACGCCTCTGGAAGGACGTCCCCGAGAACCAAACCGGATCTCTACCAACACAAGGCCGGGTTACCCCTAACTGGGTAACTACTGACACGAATATGTCATCCCCCGATCGTAACCGATCTATCCGAGGATCCTCGATTTCCAACAACCACTAAATATGCAGCAACAACATAGGTTAAATATCTGGGCTCCATACCATGATACCATCTCTATTCAGAAGGAATGAGATACACTAAAGGGGCGCTACCCCCTAATAACCTTGCCGCATCCTTCCTGTTTTGACCATTTCCGAGGTGTGAGGTCCGACGAAGTCTCGTCCACAAAGCCACACTTTATACAAAAGCCGTGCTTTGGGTCAACAAATGATCATAGAAATGATCATCAAGATAAATGATCAAACAAATGATCCTATCACAAATGATCAACACAATGATCATTACACAACAACACTCAGCATGCCACACTACCAATTTGGGAGTATATCACTAATAACCTTCAACTATATAACCTCTGAGCACGTACGTCTCAGAGAAGGGTGTTAAGCTAAGAGAATAAATTCTCCGCCACCAACAGAAATATATTTGAAAGAAATCAGCTTTATATCTCAATTTGTAATGTCAGACATACAATCCATACAAGTCTGTTCCGGGATCGAACAGAACCGAAGGCACTTCCAAAGAAGTCCTTGCAATCCGGATATTCACTAATCACGACCGGACTTCCCGTCACTAAGGGTGATAAAACCTCTATATCAGAGATCAGCCGATGTAGAGTAACTCGACGGTAATCCTTCCGTTTTCACAAACATCCGGTCTTCAACACCGGTCATCAAATGCAATCCATTACGACGTATCACATACTCGGAATGGGTTATACGACCCCAAGGTCCTTTCCCGGCTAACCCGAATAGTGAGCGCTTATTCAAAAATAAGTGTGGCATTCAAATTCAAACAAATCACAACAAATACCTATTTAAAGGTACATATTGAGAGTCGGATTATTTAACTATCAATAGGCATGCTCAACATCACCAAATCCAAATAATTTTTCAAATTATTTATTTTCCAAAATATCTTTACAAGATATATATATATTTCCCATGCTTCAACATTTGAAAACTAATTTTCAAATCACTTTTCACCGTTACCACTTTTGAAAACAAATTTAAATCAACATGGTTCATTTAAACCAATTTAAATAAATCCTTAATGATTTACTTTATATTTACGTTCCAAATCCGTAAATTAATTCCCACACTTCAAAAATAAATCAACGTTTATTTTTAAACAAATTCCCCTTTTAATTTATAAATTCCATAGTGAATTTACATTCCAAAATATTTATGAATATACGATTTCAATTATTCATTTTCAATTTATCTTCAAAAAGATAAATTCTCAAAACATTTCGTTTCACATTGGAAAAACATTCCCATACTTATTTATTCATAAGTAATTACAAATCCATTCAATTTCAACACTTGGAAAATATTCAATATACTTAAATCGAAAATTAAGTATATATTTCATTCTTTAAGAAATCATTCTCTTAAACACATTTGTTTGGGCCAAAACGAATGTTACGTAAAACATCGTTACGACGACCCAAAATCACTAGTATAGGGATTCAAAGTTTAAATAGATATATAAATCCCAATACTATACAAAACATTTCCTTTCGGAAACCATTTACTATAACAACAGTGTTATAGTCCACCATTTCCTTCTATTTCTCGAAAACGTCTATTTCAACAATGAATGTTGAAATCTATGTATTCGATACTTAATGCATTTTAAAACGTCTTTAAAATCATTAACTTCATTTCATAATGTTCCTTCCCCAAAAACATATCCATTTCATTTAATAATATATTCACTGTCCAAAATCGTGAATATAATTCCTTTCATATATTCCTATATCCAACTTATCAAATTCAATTGATTTTGGATTTATAAACAACGTTTATAAACTCCATTTATATTTTTATAAACTTCTATTTATAAAAATCCTTTTTATATCTCATTTTAAATGCCAAAATCCGATTTATAAGTTGATTACTTATAAATCTTATATTTACAAAATCTGTCCATTTTATATATATTCATATTTCATAAATTTATAAATCTCAATTCACTTATGAAATCCATTTTTTATTTCACTTTATTACTTATAAAAACTCGTTTTATAATTCCAGTATTTTTAATTTATAAATATCAATTTTATAAATGTTTTATATAAACCGTTTATAATAATTCAAAATTCCCAATTAAACCATTTTATAAATTAATCACTATTTATTTCAAAAATCTTAATTTGGTTATATTTTACAAAAATTATAACTTTTATAACATTAAACTTATAACGTTAATTTATTTAAAATAAATCAATTCAAAATTTTAATAAAACGTATACTTTCAAAAATCACTTTAAAAATTCCTTTAAAACCAAAATCATTATTTTAAAACTTCAAAAATGGATCCGATGATGCAACAACACCAAATATTCAATCACGACATCCGAATATCATATATCGATATGATAATCAACAAATATCAAAATATCTATAAATAAATCAATACAGTTGAGGAATCCAGTTGGATCCCTCCAACCTGTTTCCCTGCATCCACAAACATTAGCACAATACAAATTCCGCTCCAGTACGGAATTATCACGGTATATGGGATTTATAAATATTATCCGCTTAATAGACGGCGCAATAGGGTCTCATCCGCTATACAATGCGGGAAATCAACAACTGCAATATATACATATGCCAATATATATATATATATATATTGCTATTATATATAATACCAATTTCACTGTTTATGAAATATTCGCGGTATATGTTTTTAATAAATAACATCCTCTTACTAACGGCGCATAATGTCTATTTTAACAATCAATAGATAACAATCATCATTCAAACATGCATTCAAGTATTTCAAATCTAACTATTTAAAATATTAAATCGAAACTATTCGATTGAGTGAGAAGTTCTCACCTTGATTTTATTACCGATTCAGCATTCGTTTCGAATAAAATTAAACGAACGTTTAATTTTACCCGAAATTCAAACGAGCTCCAATCGACTCCAAACTAGTTGCATCGCGAAGTGCTCGACGATACGATTCCAACACACTTTGATTCGCCCAAATCGGACCTCGTATGACCAAAATACAACATTTCAAAGATTATACGATTTATAATAGGATTAAATTACAATTTCTTTTAAAATTTTCAAACCCTCACTGCATCTACCGTTCGTTTTTGTGAGATTGCATCAGGGTCGTGCATCTCTTCTTCTTCCTTCCCACCTGTATACATGCGACAATGCCCAGTAAAACACGCAAGAACCGAACCCATACAATTTAAACTAGGGTTAGCGAATCCGACCACCACGATGCATGAAAACACGATCAGGAAGCGCCACTTGGAAGCCCCTAACCTCCTCTACCCTCGGCCTGGGTGCGGCCAAGCTCAGCCATCTCTGGTGCACGCAAATCGAGAACGAACGCATGCCTTTGAACGCAAATTCCCGTTGATTCGTAGCTCCAATTTCGATCTCTACCATTGAACACGAAGATCTCGCTGCCCTCTACAATATTGTAGTTAAACGTTTTTGATAATTGTCGACGGATTGAGAGATCGGAGGGGAAGAAATTGGAAAGAGTTCGGCCATTGATATCATAGCCGGCGGCTACAACTAAATTAGGTTTTTTTTTAATTTGTGTGAAGAGAGGGGGCTATTTATAGAGAATTAATGAACACTATTCATCCGGGATTTTAAAACTCCGATTTACGCGCCGAAACTGGCGTTTCTGTTGTTTATCCCGCGTTTCGGACGCAATGGAACAGGTTTCAAAAGCTAATTCGATCATCTGTGCGAGTTATGGCAATAAACGATCGGTTTAAAATTAAACCGATCAAACCGATTTCTAGGCGTTTTCGCTTGCACCGGACAAACGATAAATCTGATTGACTTGAAATTTGAAACCTTACAATAATATCATATTATGGATCCGATGAAACTAGTTTCGTCGAAATCCGAGACTTTTTGAAAAATGGCTATTTTAACTCGCCAAATTAATATTAAAACAATTTCGATGCGTTTCGAGCTGCCACGATCAAACGATAACTCCGATTGACACGAAAATTGAAATCCGGTAATAACAAACTATTACGGATCCAATGGAACTAGTTTCGTCCAATTCTGAGACTGTTCAAAAATTGGCTATTTTTTAGTCGATAATTAATTATTAAAATATTCAAGTCTCACAAATTAACTTTTAATTCGATTTTAAAAGTTCTAAAATATCATTTTAACTCCAACATGATTAAATAAAATTTTACAAATCATTTTCTATCATATTTAACTCAATCTTCAATTATTTCTGGAATTTCAATTATTAAATAATCGATTTAATTATTCAATCAAATCCAATTATTCGAAATAAATTTATTCGACTTATAAATTTCACTTATTAATATTCAAATTCAATTAAATATTCAAATTTAAATTAATTAAAATTTTGGGTCGTTACACAACACATAGAAGAAAAGAAAATGGAAATGAAAACTTCAAAAAAAATATTTCTCTTGATATAGAAAACAAAAAAATATGAAACCGATTTTAAAAATCCTATTTCGCCTAGAGCTTCTTGCGGGTGTAGGTTATAGGGGGTTTGATTGCGATTGGGGAGAGTTCGTGGTTGATGGCTGAACTAGGGTTTGGGATAATTGCTGATTTGATCGACGATATGGAGATTCGAGGTTGGAACCATGTTCGTGGTGGTGAGGCACACATAGGGACGAGCTTTGGTGGCGTGCGATGGTACGAGGTGGTTCGCGACTTGATGGTGGTCGAACGGCCTGGGTAGTGTCACATTTCGATTTAGAGGTGCGGGTGAGACAAGGAGGTGATGGTCGTGACGAGCGACTGAAGAGAGATTCGATAGTGGAGTCGTTTCGAAGGATTGTCGCGTGTGGAGGCTCTTTGAGCGTGCGTGCACGAGTTTGATCGTGGGTTACTTTTCATTCGATAGTGCGTGTACGCGGAGAAGAAAAGGTTTAGGGAGTCTTTATGGGTCGGGTTCCTTTTTTATTTGGGTATGTGCTTTATAATAAGTAATTTGAGTTTGATTTAATTTTAATTGATTGATGAACTTAAAAATTGTATAACCCCTGTGTACGAGGTCCGATTTGAACGAGACCTTTTGTGTTGCATCGTGATGACGAGAACTTCGCAATGAAACTAGTTTGGATGGATTTAGAGACGGTCAAAATTTGCGCTAAAAACGGACATTGTTCGATTTTAGTTCCAAACCGGAATGCCTCCACAACAACAAAAATCAATGTGAGTGTTTTATAATGCTCACAAGTACTAGAATATTTTTATGCTGGTTAAATTCGAAATTATGAAGTGATATGAATTTATTGATTGTTGTTTGATAAATCGTCCTCTAAATTGTCATTTGAATTAACCGTTAAAAATTAAAATTGACAGTTAAATTTGAAATTGGAATTGAATTGCTAGTAAAATACCTGATGTTAATAACTACGAAATTGTTGTGAATTATATTGTATGTTTGTATGATTGATTGTGATGGATGCCAATTGATTGATATTTGGATGTTTATTTATTTTATATATATCCTGTTATTACTTGGTAAATTATTTATAGTATATAAAACTGTAAATTAAATTATTTCAAATAAATTAAGAAATAGGTTGAAATGATATATACCTGTGACATTTATTTTGGATTGAAATGATATGTATCCATCCCCGAAATTAAATTGAAATAACTTATCACTTAGCCATATGATAGAAAATTATATACGGACACTGGATTGGTTAACTGAAACAATTTTGAAATTTTCAGTTTTCAATTTATTTAAATGATTTTTATTTAAGAAATAAAATCAAATTTTAGAAATTAAATTATTTTTGAACTTGGACTCGAAAAGTTGAAATTAAAATTTTGTAATGGAAATTGTTTAAATAATCGAAGTGAATTTTGAAGTTATATTAGAAATACGATTTGAATTTCGAAGTTGAATTGTTTTGAAAAGATTTGGAATTTAATTTGAACTTAGAATGTTGCTAAATAAAAGCGACATAAAACGATATTTCGAAATTGAGCTCGGAGTTGAATTATATTTGAAGATTGGGATATTATGCTGAATATTGAAGGTTAATCCGATTTAAATGCTTTGAATCGATATTTTGAAAATCAAGCTCGAAATCGATATAAATTGAAACTGAAATTGAATTAACTAGATTTGAAAGTGGAATTGAATAAATTTGAAATCGAAGTTGAAATTGATTTGAATTGAAATTGAAATTGAATCGACTGAATGGAAATTGGAATTGATTTGAATTGGGAAGTTGGAATTGAATCGGTTTGACTTTGAAGCTATTTTCAAATAAATTATTTTAATATAAAACTATTTAAAATCTATCTTCTTAAATATACAAATTATTTTTATTTTCCAAATTATTTTACTGTATAAACCTTTTAATACTCAAACTATTTTCTATTAAACTATTTTAACCATTTAAATTAATTCTAACTATTCTAACCATTTAAACTATTTTTTAACTATTTTAACCATTTAAACTATTTTTAACTATTTTAAATATTTAAAATCTTTTAAAACTTTTCAAACTATTTGTCTAAAATTCAGACCGGTTAAGGGTGGAAGGTGTATTTTTAAATCATGGATTTAAATACGAATTGGGTCGAATGAAGTTATAACCCAAATGTAAGTTTGAAACAATTTTGGAATCGAAATCGAGATATTAAGGCAAAAATGATTTTGAACTGAAATAGTATATATTGAGTAAATATGATGATTTCAAAATGGATTTGATTCTGAAGAGAACATGATATTTTGATATCAAGTATGAACTGTTTTTAAAATGTGAAAGTACCAACCGGTATGTAAAATGATGTTTGGTTGTTAAAGAGATTAGGACCGAATATGGGCATACTCTCTGTCGATACCAGAACCACTTTAACAATTGCGTACGTGGAGTGATGATCCAGAACGAATGCTGGATTTGAAGAAAGAGAACGATGATGGATTGGCCCGACACTTGTGCCAATTTGAAATGACTAAAACAAGAGCTGTACCAGCCAAGTTGGTTAGCTACCCCGAGCAGACGCACTTCTTCGTATTACCATCATTTACATTGTGATTGATTGGTGCACACCTTCGAATTTTAGAGTGTTGGACGCGGTGGGCAATCTTAGCTATGATGCGCCACCACCAGCCGGGAAGGGTAAAATGGTAGTATCCTACCTTGGGCATCGCCTCACATGCTTTGTCATACTTTTATCCATATATGAGACTCATACGATTTTGGTTTAGTGTTTTCGTATCATGACGCATCTCTATCCACCGACCATTTACTAGTGTTTTATATCCAAACTGTACGACAATGCTTAAAAACGCGTTAAGAGGGATCAATGTAAAGCCTTAATACTAAGAAAAATATTTATTTTACCGACTAGACATTATATATGTATAGTATTCTACTATATATAAAATATTTTGACGGATCCTTAAGAGGTGGAAAACCGTAACATTTCTTAATTTATTGCACACACATTATACACTGAATAGGAGATGTGAAAACCCATAAACATCTCTGCCACTGTAACACTCATAATATATACAATATTTATTTGACATACATAAGGATATTTTAATCCTGACTCGAGTGTTTGGTATTTTCATTACGCTCGGGTCAGTCTCGAGTTTTTCAAATTATTGAAGATTTATTCTGGAGGACGAAGACGAAGATTTGGTATATTATTACTATTAGTATTCTAGCATCATATAGTCTACTGCATTACTTATTTATTCCTGATGTATTTATAACTCTGATAAATGTTGTATATATTATAATCAAATGTATCATGTAAACAGTTTCATGAACTGTTTTTATATATTATATTTTGTCGTTCCACTGCAAGATTCTATGTTTGTTTTCTTCTTCTGTTTTTATTTTTGTTAATTAACCCCATTGATTACTTATATTTCGAACATGTGTGGATTATTGTCGATTTAAACTTTCTGAAATGTGGGTCGTCACAATGTCTGCTAGTGCAGAGAATAGGGCTGGTTAGGAGCGACCATACGGGAGTCTTGCATTAAACAAGTATCAAGTACGTCGATTTAGTGCTCATTTTTTTTCCTCTTACCTCATGTGGATCAACATACTTAATTCTTGCCTAATACAACACTATGGTAGCTGGGGGATCAATCTAGAACAAAACATAATTATAAAAGTAACACGGATCACAGAACAACAAACATAACTATATACACAGATACAACTACAGTACAATACATAGTGTCACACAAGAGTAAGTGGTTATACAAACCACATATACATACACATACGCACACATAGAGTCATCTAAAGAATATAATACATCAGAGTATGCCAAATGTACATCAAAGTGATGCACTAAACAAAACACTAATACATGCACTAAAACACAAGACGAGACTAGGGTAGTCCATATATGGAAGCAAAGGCAAGTTGAGCATCAACTACAATGACTAACCTGAAACAACTCAGTCTGAACTGAGTACATAACACACACCAGGTCAGTCTAGCTTATACGGTATTGGTGCATGATAAGATAGTGAAAAAGTTCATATAGACAACGGTTCTCTAAAAGAGAAGGGGTCGACATGGTATATAAGCAACTTGTGTATATGAGATATAGTTCAACTTACACAATCAACATACATATAGATATCATGTAATAAATAGCATCTATTTCCATCAACACCAATTTCTCTTACTTATTAAGGATAAGCGATAGAAAATCATAATACCAATAAACACCAAGATGGAAATCACCAAAATGCCATATAGAACTCGTATAAGAGTTCAAAACGCCATAAATGTAATCACCTTTTATATAAAATCACTGTATAGCACTAAGGCTATGTATAACACCAACACTAAGTAAAGGATGAAAATATTTAAAAATCGCCAAAATAAATAATAAAAATGGATCCATATCACTATTGCATGCTTTTTGATAAATGGCCGAAGCTTGCCGAGTACTATAATAGACCCACTAGTCTAAATAAAGTCCTACCAGACTTTTAATCGGCCCCCGGTCGATATTCAACCCACCAGTTGAATGTTTGACCCCACCAGCCTAGTATCGACATCACCACCATCAGAACGCGTCACCAACTTCCATACGATAACTTGAAAAGTGACAACAGTGCGTCTCATACCACACGTTCTCACTAATTGGATTCATATACATCAGTCAAATCCACACTAGTGTAGCTTCAAACAAACAAGTTTGGATTTAACTTGATATAATAAGCATATGCGTCCCATACCATGCAGTTAATTACATTGTATAAATCTCTTCCTCGTTCTCCCGAAGAGTGCAAAAATGTGTCATTTTTTATATAAAATATACTTCGAGAAAACGGGGCTTGAAAACATTTTTCTGAAAATTATTCTAAACAATTTCTTTGAAAATTCCCACTGTATCGAGGATAATATAATTTATATATTTTAAAATAGATTGGGAATATTTTTTTATTTTTAAAAATCAATTTGAAAACATTTATTTTGAAATCTAATTATATATAGAAATTCTCTTTGAAAGTAGTTTATAAATCGTGCGCGAAATCATCAGAGAACAATGAAATCGACAGTCCAAAACTCAACACAAACATTGTCAATTCGCTTGGCGAATTGCTGTAAATCTCGGCACTCCATTATGGAGTTGATTGCCTTTTGAAATCATCCCAAATGGCTTCAGAAAAATGCCGGAAATAGCTTCAAAAATTCATGTGAAACCACTTGGAAATTTTCAGCTGGAGCAAAATATGCTCTGATTCAAAGTTCGATAGCAAATTTCTATAAGCTATGGAGGTTGAAATGACCTGAAATTTGACATCATATAGTTCAACAACAATACTATCAAAAGGAAAAAGTTTGACACAAGTCAAATAAGAAACGCGAGAGATATAAGCTTTCAAAGTTGGACTCACAGCCTGTTTTCATTGTAAACACCTCACCTGGAGCAAAACATGCTCCGATTCAAACTTCGACAACAAATTTATATAAGCTAAAGAGGTTGGAATGACCTATAATTTGACATTCATATATTAAAACAACAATATTATCAAAAATAATTGACACAAATTGGATAAGAAAGAGAGAGATATAAGGTCACAAAAATAGACTCACAGCCAGATTTCATCTTAAACAGCTGGAGCAAAACATGCTCCGATTCAAAGTTCCGGGCAAGTTTTCGAATAGTTATACAAGTTTACAAGCCTTGAAATTTTACACGCAAAGAGTTCAACAACTCTACTTTCGGTAAAAAAAAGAATGAACACAATCCAACAAGAAATAGGAGAGATATATGGTCATAAAGTTGAACATACAGCTAGATTTCACTGTAAACAGCTGGAGCAAAACATGCTCCGATTCAAAGTTTGACAGTAATATGATAAGGTTACTATAAAAATTCAAATAGCTTAAACCTTACAGTAAACAATTAAAAGCCAATATTTATCAGCATGCACAACAAATTTGAGCTAGAAGTGTGAAGTTAACTCACTTTAACATCTTCAAAGTTTTCATTCATCAACAAATAAACAGTCACTGAAAAATCTGCATTTTCGTCTTCAGTGCAGCAAGGCTTTTGGCATAGCAAAACTAAGTATTTTCCTTCGAATTTTCACCAAAGGTGTATTCATGAGTTGAGAGCAATATATCAAAACCTCATATATATTTTTTATGATTTTTCTGCAATTAGTTATGAATTTTCTACCGACCTTCGTTTTAAGCCAAGATCTAACCCGAAAACTACTAGAGAAAAGAAGACCTTTGACCCATCAAAACTAAACCAAATGCCACAAAATTTGGATCAGAGGTGCTTGAACGTATCAGCAACAATATATCTGAATTTAAGAATTTTTGGGAATTTACTTGATTTGTTTTGTTTTTTAGAACAGCCTATGGTTTTATGAAATTTTGGAGAAAAATGGAGCTTGCTCTTTGATTTGGTTTGGGAAGAGTATGGGAATGATTTATGTTTGCTGGTTTGAGAGAGAATGAAATGAGATGAACGTATTCTCATTTGTTTAAGTTTTAATGGGCTTTAGGGTATTAGTTAGATACCCAATAAGAAGTGTTGTTAAAATCTCCTTATTACAATGTGTTGCCAACTACAACTTTCAATCATAAAACACTTTATTTTTATATTGAAACAAACTTCTTCATTTTATAAATTTAACCATTATACTTAGAACAAGATCTATATTATAAAATATTTAATTTATAAATTAAAACCTTTATAAATCTAACAAAACAAGATTTCACAATTAAATTTTGTCGTTGATATTAACGTTATAAAATACACCTTTTGTGTCAAAATATCATATTTTAAAATGAAAGTTTTCCTCTATTGTTTTAATAATATGAATCATTAAATTGAGAAATCACATTCCAAATAATGAAATGACCCCTGTTAAAAAATATATATATTTATTCATTTCCTTTAGCTCTTGTATAAGTAAATATAAAAGTTAAATAATATAAAATCCAGTTTGTTAAACTTTCAATTTTATTATATTCGAAGTCCATTTAAATTTGAAGATACAATAAATTATAAATTTCCCAACTTATTCACTTAACTAATTAAAACTTAATTCATCTATATTTTAGATTATAAATCTAGGTAACCTCAACTAGAGTTGTTACAAGAACAACCTGGAGATCTTTTTTGGTATATTTTCGGCTCCTTACCTCTATAAATAGAAGGGTAGGGCTTATTTTTAGGATCTTTTTGCTCTTACTCTCCTTATTCAGATTTCTTGCAATCTCTATCGGAGTTGTACCGACCCGTAAGAACTTTTGCCTCCAAGTTAGAATATAAGCAATAAAATCATTAAGTGGACATAGGTCGAGATTAGTCAAACCACTATAAAACATTTTGTGTTCTTTTCTGCTTGTTTTTAATTTATTTTTTTCACTTTTATTTCTTCACTTGCTTTCTCTAGGATTTTATGCCATTTTTTGTTCAAACATTTTGTGCTTTCACTGAAAACTACTCGAACTCGCTAATTTAAGAGTTGAGAAGATTTTAAATGGTTAGATGATAAAAAAAAGACTGTTGTTTAAGGAAATCAACAAACGGGCATCCAAGAGGCGTCTTTAGGAGCTAACCCTCATCCATATACATAACCAGGGATGAGATGGAAACAATGATGATCAGATTGTAGGAATGGACGATAGATTGCCAGGAATAGATGATGGAGAACTTCTTCAAGAGGATACGATAGATGGGAATAGCAGGAGTTGCTGCAAATCAAAATCAAAGACAAAAAAATTAAAGCATAGATAACTGGAAGTGGAGTAGGACAAACAAATAGATGTCGAGCAAAATATACCGGTCAGCATTGACCCATAAGCAAGGGTCGATATTGACCCCTAAAGGCTCGGGGGCATGGGTTATCTTGGCCTAGAGAGGAATGACATGCGTTCAATAGATGATGCGAGAGTATATGAACTTAAATCAGAATGTAGAACGGAGGAGTATGCGCCAGAATTTCCTCGTTGAGTCAGGGGCATGCCGAGGATGCAATTTTAGGAGTCCATTTGAATGACGATGACAGACCAGCTGAAATGGTGATACTGGCTACGATCACTACACCATAATAATTTCGCAACATTTATTTTTTTCAATTGCTAACATTTAAATGCGTGGCATGTTAGTCACGGTAATACACGTTGCAACACCATAAATGCGTTGTTAAAAATACACCTCTACCCATTTTACTATAGCAACGCTTTTTTAACCGTTGGAAGGTGGGGATGAATTGAAATCAATCGAAATGTACTGGGGAAAAATTGTAAATGAGTATTATAACTCAGCCGGTGCCCTAATCCAACGCTTTCTCAATTAAGTCGTTCTCGAAACAGATTATCCGTATACCATCGATCCCTCAAATTTTCCGATCCCCTTGATTTTCGATCGCTCAATCTCTTGTCCAATATTTCGATCGGTCTCTCATCCAAATTCTTTATCAATCTCCGAGGCGGTTTCTATTTCAAGCTGGTTTTACTGCACACAGGTCTAGTTTTTTTGTATTTTTCTGATTTTAACTTTGCAGTGGTTTGGCTTCGTGTTTTATCACTTTTTAAGTCGTTTCGATTAATTGTTGGAATGGATTATTAGGTGGATAAATGGTAGGGTCTTTTTCCTTGTGTGATTGAGCTCTGGTTACTGTCATGGTAGCATCAAAATTATGGTGTTCGAATACAAGAAATTATATATAAGAAAGAAGAAGAGGTGGTGACCAAACAGTTGAGAAATGAGACGAGTTCAAGAGAAACAGAAGCAGGTAAAGAAAAAAGAAAAAACAGCAGAAGAATAATGCACGAGCAAGAACAGATAAAATAAAAAATGATATTTTTATTAACTTTTCTCATATATTGTGTACACAAGCTCTGACCATATTTATACAGTTTGCATCACCGACTTATTCAAACTAGCCGTTGGAATTAGAACTCATAGCCAACTAATCCTGGTTTAAAAAAAATAAAATAAAGATAGGGTATTATATCTTAACCTGGCTATGCATGAGCATGATGTGCACCTTATTTTTTCTAACCATCCATTGTTATTTTCCTTTAACTGATTGCTTCCTCAGGGTCCTATATCTCCATTGAGTCTTTAGAAGCTTGTACTTTGAATCCAGAAGAGCTGCAGGATGATTTGCTATGTGTTCGACAGCATATACTAGATATTTGATGAAATGCCATAGTATAACAACTCCCCCTCCCATGAAAGAGGGATCTTGTCTCAAGGTCCAAAGTGGGAAATTTTCAAATTGTAATCCAGTAGTCTTCCCAAGTTGCGTCTGTTTCAGGCTTATTCTTCCATTTTATCAGAGCTTGTGCGACAGGTTTGTTGTCTCGAGGTATCAACCTTCGATCAAGAATTCTTTCAGGCTCATTGATAATTTATTCTCTGAATGATGGAAGGCTTCGAAGAATCATTTCTGTGCCCAGTTTCTTTCATTTGGCTGATATGGAAAACAGGATGAATTTGAGCGCTTGCAGGCAGTTCTAATTGGTATGCAACTTCTCCAATATTCTTTATTATTTTAAATGGTCCAAAGTATTTTGGAGAGAGTTTATTTGTTTTAGTTGTACTGATGGAAAGTTGTCTATATGGCTGTAGTTTAAGATAAACCCGGTCATTCCCAGAAAAATGCCTCTCTGTCCTATTTCTGTTGGAAAATTTTTGCATTCTTTCTTGTGCATATTGTAGAGTATCTTTTAGGAATTGCAATGTTATATCTCTAGAAAATAAATGTTGTTCCACTTGCTCTACTTTTGCGGCGTGAGGAACATAAGATAGAAGTGATGGCGGCTGCTTCCCGTTCATATGGTGTCGGCTTTGTAGGTTCTTTCCAAGAAGTATTGAACCAGTATTCTGCCAATGTTAGCCACTTGGTCCATTCACTAGGCTGGTGTGATATAAAACAACGCAGGTATATCTGTAGAATCTTGTTTGTAACCTCAGTTTGACCATCTGTTTGAGGATGGTAAGCTGAGCAAAATTTAAGAGTGCAACCTTGAAGAGAAAATAATTCTTGCCAAAAATTACTCAAAAAATATTGTTTCTCTGTCACTGACAATTGTTTTGGGCATTCCATAGAGTTTGAAAATTCCATCAAAAGTTATCTTTGCTACTTGTTTTGCTGTGTATGGATGTTGCAGGGAAAAGAAGTGTGCATATTTTGATAACCTATCGACCACTACATAGACTACTGTAGCATTGTTACTTTTAGGCAAGTGGGTAATAAAATCCATTGATAAATCAATCCATATATTGTCTGGGATAGGTAGTGGTTGTAAGAGGCCAGGATAAGCAACATTTTCTGATTTTGATTTTTGACAAGTATCACATTACTTGACATAATCCTTTATTGATTTTTTAATATGCTTCCAGAAAAAAGTTTTCTTTATATGCTTGAGAGTCCTTTTTACCCCTGCATGGCCACCTAAAGGAGATGAGTGAAATTCAAAGAGGATTGAATTTATTAAAGGGGTTTGTGAATGATCAAGTAGGATTCCGCCCTTGTAGAATATTAAATCAAGTATTTGGTATTTGTTGGAGGATAGACTACCATTTAAAATCTGCTCTTTCTTTAATATGAAGAAGGGAGTTTGGTGTATTCGTCTTCTGTATTGAGTTATCCAGTCAGGTTGTACTACTGACAAAACATTCAAATCCGTGTTTTGATGAATTCTTGAAAGACTATATGCAATTATATTTTCTCGACCTTACTTATATTCAACTTGGTAGTCATATCCATGAAACTTTGCTAACCACTTGCCTTGAATTCCAGTAGTCAATTTTTGAGATAATAGATGTTGTAAACTTTGATGGTCAGTTCGTATAATAAATTTTCTTTCCAATAAATATTGAGACCGCTTTTTGGTTGCAAGAATTAAAGCTAGTAGTTCTTTCTCATATGTGGATAAATATAAATTTCTCCCTTGTAATGGTTGACTGATATATGCAATTGGTTTACCACTTTGAAGAAGGACAGCACCAATTCCCAAGCCACTAGCATCACATTCAATCACAAAATCTTTGGTAAAGTCTGGCATTGCTAAAACAGGTGGGCTAATCAAGCAAGATTTTATTTTATAAAATGCATCAATAGCCTCTTGAGCCATAAAAATGAATTCTTTTTTAGCATTGTTGTTAATGGTTTTTCTATCAATCCATAACCTATGATAAATTTTCTGTAATAGCCTGCAAGTCTTAGGAATCCTCTGAGTGATTTGATATGAGGCTGTGGCCACTCCATCGCTGCTTTTGTTTTTTTCTTTGTCTACAGAAATACCCTTTTTTGAAATAATATGGCCCAAGTATTTCATCTGGTCTTCAGCAAAAGAACATTTAGATAAATTGATAATTAATTTATTGTCTTGTAGAGTCTGTAGTGTAATTTCCAGATGTTTTAGATGATCTGTCCAGCACCTGCTACATATTAAAATATCATCAAAGAAGACAAGCATAAAATTTCTTAAATAATTTAAAAAAATGTTGTTCACAAGAGATTGAAAGGTAGATGGAGCATTTGTTAACTAAATGGCATAACTAAAAATTCATAGTGACCACCATGTATTCGAAATGCAGTTTTATGGAAATCAGACATGTTCATTCGAATTTGATGGTAACCAGATTTTAAATCTATTTTTTTTAAAAAAAATTAGAGCCATAAAGTTCATCTAGTAAATCATCTATTAAGGGGATTGGAAATTTGTTTTTAATTGTTTGTTTATTTAATGCTCTATAATCGACACATAATCTCCATGAGCCATCTTTTTTTTTAAACATCACAACTGGTGCTGAAAAGGAGCTTGAACTAGGCCTAATAATGCCAGAATTGAGCATATCAGTGATTAATTTATCTAGTTCGTTTTTTATATGATGTGAATACCTATAAGGTTTTAAACAGATTGGCTTAGATCCCTCTAACAGTGGGATTTGATGATCACACTCACGTGTAGGAGGCAGTGAATTATGTGTAGATGTTACAGCAGGGAATTTATCAAGTAAATGTTGAATATCTGGATGAATTTGTGACAAAGTGGGTGGTTATACAGGTGCAGAAAAAAGCATGAAATGTAAATCGGCTGATATAAATTCTTTTATGGCATTTTTATCATTTAGAGTTTGAAAATCAGAGGGGAGTAAGGCTTTCCATCTATATTCCTTACCATTATAAGAAAATATGATTTGTAATTTTTTGAAATTAAAACAGACTTCATCAAGTTCTCTCATCCATTGGGTACCCAATACAATATCACATCCTTCCACAGGTAAGACTAATAAATCTATGAACATTTTACAACCTTGACAAGATAATAAAACTTGAGAGCAAATGTAATTACCTTGGAGCTTTTGACCATTAGCAACCTAAACTTCATAAGCCGCAATTTGTGTTTTCTTCAATTTTAACTTGTGAGCTATCTTGCTATCAATAAAACTATGAGTGGATCCCGAGTTGATTAATAATATAACATTTTTATTGTTAATACTACCTTTAACTTTGATAGTATGTAGAGTGAGAATTCCTAAGAGTGCATTAATAGAAATTGACAGCAAGGTAGTGTCAGTGTTAAAATCATTATCTGATACAGCTAATTGTAAATGATCACTGCTTGCATCATCAGTTTCAGAATCAGTGTTTAACTCAATAATACATTCTAAGATATGAATTTGTTTAGTTTTACATTTATGGCCATAGTGATATTTCTCATTGCAACCAAAACAGAGATTCTTTCTTTTTTTGTCTAAAATTTTTGATGGGGTCAGAGTTTTTATTTTCCCTTGCTTGGAAGAAGAACTGTCTTGTTTACTGGCAAAAGAGTTTTAAAAATTGGCAGAATCCTTGAAATTATTATGTTGAGTAACTTTATTGGTTGAAAGCCATTTTGTTTCAAAAAAATTTGCAAGAGAAACTGCAGCATCAAAACTTGAAGGATTATTAGCAATAACATCATATTTTATTTCTTCTTTTAAACCACCTAAGAATTTTTGTAATAAGTGAGCAGGTGATACTTGTTCAATCATGCCTTCAAATTGTTCAAATTGATTTACATAATGCATGACTGATGTTGTCTGTTTTAAAGAAGAAAAAGTATTATATGGTCTTTCTAATTCATTAGGCGTAAAACGTACCTGAATTGCCTTGTAAAAAACTGGCCAGTGATCATAATCTTGAACCGTGTGTGAATATCTATGGAACCACTGCAGTGCTTCTTTTCTGAGGTGATAGGAGCAGACATGTAACCATTCTTGCATATCAGTTTTATTGTATTTAAAGAAATTTATGACTTGCTTTAACCAATCAATAGCCCTATCTTCTCTAAAAAAAGTTGGGGAAGTCAATCTTTATATTTAGCTTAGATAAATCTCTTCCTGGAGTAAGTGGAATATCAGGGTTTCTTGATGGAGAATTCTGATCAGTGTGATTATTTTCTGGTCTAGCAAGTATAGGAGGTCTATTGTTGGGAGGGACATAAATATGTGATCTTGCTGGAGAAGAAGAAGTAATTATAGAAGCAGGTCTGTGATCCAAATTTTTGTGATTCCTGATGTCATGAATCTCCAAAAAAAAAATGCCATCGTTTCTTGTATTTTATCCATCTTCTCATTGTTTTCTTGACTGCTGCTTGTGATAGGCTTTGAGTTGTTTATTCTAACCTTTTTAATGATAGAGCAGTCCTATTATTAATCAAACATTGTTTCTGTCAAATTTCAGGTAGTGTCTCATCAATGGCAGACTCAATTGAGGAAGAAGCTTCGGGATTAGAAGAGACACTTGGTTGGTGAGGGTCTGTATCACCCTCTGGATGCTCTGATACTAATGTGGTAGGATCCTTTTCCTTGTGTGATTGAGCTCTGGTTACTGTCATGGCAGCATCAGAATTATGGTGTTCGAATACAAGAAATTACAGATAGGAAAGAAGAAGAGGTGGTGACCAAACAGTTGAGAAAGGAGATGATTTCAAGAGAAACAGAAGCAGGTAAAGAAATAAAAAAAACAGCAGAAGAATAATGCACGAGCAAGAACAGATAAAATAAAAAACGATCTTTTTATTAACTTTTCTCATATATTACACAAGCTCTGATCATATTTATACAGTTTGCATCACTGACTTATTCAAACTAACTGTTGGAATTACAACTCATAGCCAACTAATCCTGGTTTAAAAAATAATAAAGACAGAGTATTATATCTTAACTTGGATGTGCACGTGCATGATGTGCACCTTCTTCTAATCATCCATTGTTATTTTCCTTTAACTGATTGCTTCCTTAGGGTCCTATATCTCCATTGAGTCTTCAGAAGCTTGTACTTTGAATCCAGAAGAGCTGCAGGATGATTTGCTATGTGTTCGACAGCTTATACTAGATGTTTGATGAAATGCCATAGTGTAACAATAAATTGGTCGATTTATCTCGGGAATTTGGGTTTCATAATATTCTCCTGAAAGAAGGTATTTTTCTCAGTTTTAAACATTTTCCGTACTGTTCATGAATTACTTGAATTAAACAGCTAATTGAAGTGTGTATTGGTAGTTTAGTTATGCATTGAAAGGAAGAGGATAAGAAAATGGCTCTTTGACTATTACATGTCTATATAATTATATAAAAAATGCTAGAAGCCATCGGTTCAGCATCCTTATTGTTAAAATATTTTTTCAGTATTTTTTTATCCTTATGAAAAGAAACTTCAAATTCTTTTTTATTGAAGTTATACCATTTTATATCACAATATTTTTAATATTTTACCATTGTAATCATCTTTGTGGAAGCATTCATTACCTTTTGAATAGCCATTCATCTTTTCGGATCATTCTCTGTCCTATATATTTGATACTTTTTTAACTTTTTTGAATGGCCATACTCTGGTACATGAACATGTTCCATAAAAGGTTTTAAAGAAGTGTGATCTGATCTATTTTGAAAAGTCATTGTTGCTAACGAGAAATAACGTGGGAGATTTTCTTTGATTTGTTTATCATAGATAGCCAGATGGCGCGGAATGTCATTGTTGCTACCAAGAAAGACAAGCAATGCTTTTACGGTTTAGTTTTAGATTCTCTGTTGAATTGTTAAGCTAGAAATATGATGAAAATTTTGTTAAAAATGTTATTTCAGATTTAGTTTCGCTTGTATAGTTGATAAGAATATCTTAGCAAGACACCAGACATACTCAAATTGATCTTTGCGATTCGTCATATAACACATGTTTGTTGTTAGTTCACCATGAAATGTTATTTTCTTGACAATTCTTTGCTTCTGTCTCAAAAAAATAATCTGTTACTGTTGTCTTCAAATTTTAATATATTGCTTTTTGTTGTTAATATGAATGTTTCATCGGTTTCTTCTTTTCAGAATCTGGCTAAAAGAATTTCAAAGAGATTCTTAGTCGAGGGAAGAAGAGAACTACATGAAGACAATTACTGAAACATGGAAAAAGGTAAGCTTTAATGATTTTCCTAATCATTTTCAGTCCATACTTTATAGTTAATTATCATTTGATCACATGTTTACCATAGATGCCATATTAGTTGCATGGATTTTTCTCTTGGACATTGAAATGCATATGCTACATTTATTGCTTGTATTCATGAATAACTTTGTAATGCTGCTCTCCTTTTAATGAGATCCATTTTGGTTTCAAAAAAATCAATTGAAATAAATGGAATACATGTGTATTTTGTTACCATAGCAGTCGTCAATTATTGAATACATGCATTCCCCACAATTAACATTACAACAATAACAAACTGAATATTTTAACTGGTTTGAAACAGATTAAATGTCTTCCACCAATTCATGCATAATTAGATACTTTTAATTAAAAAAAATAACAAATGTGCAACGTCACATGTCCCTGCCATTTCAAAGCATAAAATAATATTAACATGAAATGTTGTTTAACCAAATAAACATAAGACCTGAAAAAAAGTGTTTCATGACGTGTAACATTATCAATATCTGGAGGAAAAAGGAATATGCTCTACTGGTCAGTGAAAATTCATTTAGTTTCCTTTTTTTACTTCGTTTCTTATTATGCAAAAAAGTAAAAGAGGTGAGGTGAGAATAGGAATATATAGCAAAAAAGTAGGCAGAGCGAAGCGTTTAGCCTCATGTAGCAAAATTCTTTTTAATATTCGAATCATATACCCTGTATTCCATACCCCAAAAAAAAAATAAATGTGCTTTTATATTTTTTATGGAGTCCACAAAGTAAGTTTGATTACTCTGAATACAAATGTTTTATTGAAAACAACAGCTGACTGAACCTGATATATGTGTTGTTATTGCTCTCCTGTGTAATACCCTCTTTTAAGGGAAAGCGGTGCTATCATTACTCGGAAAATCTTTATGCATTTTGATGAAGAAAAGGCACGGTGTGTGTACCTTAAAGGAAACCTGGGTGTAGACCCTTTGGTAGGGATGACCTGCCAGGTGACAAGAATTGCTCCAGTGGCCACTGAGTCTTAAATTTGTTGCTAATACCACACATGGCACCATTCAGCACCACACCTTCATATTTCTCTCCTCTTAAATGAATCAGAAGTGCAATAGCACCACCAAGCGACTCTGCATACAAAAATGCAAGAACTGATGGACTATATATGTTCACATTGATAGAAATGCAGTAATAATCAAACACACAATAATCAAAGGCTAATTGTAACCAAAGACACATGAACCAACAAATACCCTTTACTTTGAGTAACATTTTTGTTAACAGTACGTAAAAATAACTTCTATTTTAATGCTTTTGCACATGGTTTCTGCCATCAAGCCAATTAGTTAACAAAATTAATGCAATTAACACTTGTATTCCTATGTTAGTATGATTCTTATATTCCATGAGACATTATAGTTTGTCAGTTTGGGATTTAAATTGTAAATCGTAAAGATAGAAAATTAAATCGAATCAGTATTTAAATCGTGATCGTAGATTTGAATTTTTTTATTTTAAGCATGTATATGTTAGTTAAAAATCCATATCTATCTAATATTTTTATACATTTACCAAAAGTCAATTCTTATTCTTGTTTATCTAACAGGCTTCATCATCAGAAATCGGGTCGGGTCACGTCAAAGTGGTTGTCGATTTGAGAAATGGTTCATCTCTTTTACTTACAAGAAGAAAGAGTTTATAAGAAAAAAGAAAGAGCTGCACTTATTTGATTCATCTAATGTACTTATTTGTATGAATTTCATTTAACATGCAAAAAAAATGTGCAAATTTGTAAAGAAAACAAAGTGAGATATGTTTTTTGATTTGAACTTCGTCATTATTTTTACAATAAAATATCAAACAAGCATTACTTTGAAAAAAAAAACAAAGCAAATACAAGACAACATACAAAACAAATTTCTATTCATCATTAGTTCCATTGTTGTCCTCTTTATATCATTTATTTCCATTTCTTCATTCTCATCGTCTGTTGAGCAGTCATAACCTTCTTCCCCAGCATCTTCTTCATCAACTAGAACTTCCTTTCCTTTTCCTTTGTACTGAGTGTTCCTTAGACCACGCTTTCGTTTTTTTGGAATCTTGCGGCTTGCTTCTTCTTCTTGAGTTTTGAAACATTCATCTACATCCATCCAAGCAGTGTCGACTGGTAGAGTTGGATCTCCTTGCTCACATATCCATTCATCATCGCTATCCATGTCAAATAGACATATTGGATCTAGCCCATCAATTGCCTTTTTTTTTTTGCATGCCTAAGTTCAAGTTGAAGATTGTACTTTACAAAAACCAGTGCATTAGGCTTTTTTTGTTCCAGGCGGTTTCTTCGTTTTGTGTGAATCTAATGTTTTGAATTAAAAAGTTAGAATGATTTAACAAATACACAAAAGAAATAATTTATTATGCTTATACCTGATCAAATGTGCTCCAGTTACGCTCACAACCAGTCGAACTGCATGTCAAGCTCAAAACTCTTATTGCAAGCCTTTGTAACTCAGGACATTCACCCCCGTAGCTCTCCCACCACAAAGCTGTTAATTTAAATAAATGCACAATTGTTATACATAATTTTATGTTTTATAATAGTAATAAAAATAATAAAAATAAACTTACGATATTTCATAAAACTCGCCCGATTGTTTGGTTTTACGACTGTCAATTGCCATGACTCTTACACACTCTCCTTCTGCCGTTGAATACATATCAAGTTGTCTATCTATTTTGGCTCTTTCTTTTTTGGTTGGGATCATTCTTTCTATAGTGTCATACAATCCTTTTTTCACTTCCAAATAAATTTTAAATTTATCATTAGAACGATATTTTGGATTCAAGACATCCCTGCTGCATGTAAAGTTCTATAAAATTGCGCATTCCATCGTTTGTCGATGATTTCCCAAACATCCTCGTATCTAGACTCCACATTTTGAAAATTTAATGCTGTTTTTTCTTTGGCTTGATCCATTGCTTCATAAATATAACCCATTGCGGGTTTTACATCACCATCTACTAGTCTAAGGGCTTTAACTAAAGGAATTGTACTTTTCAAGCAATACTTTATTCCATCCCAGAAAATTTGTTTAGTCAAAATAATATCTTGGACCTCTTTTCCCTCTATTTTTTCTAGAAAATTGACTATCCTCCCATTCATTAGAGGTAAATATTTTTCTTAGACCAACACGTTGTTCTAACGCACTTTTAAAGTTAAGTATTGAGTTGCAAACTTTGTAACTGCTGGTCTTGTTAAATCTCTACCTTTAGTATACTTTCGCATAAGATTCAAAAGCTAGCTGTGTTTATAAATAAATTGTGTTACCTTTTTTGCACGTCCAACAATCTCAACATGGGTAGGCAACTATCCAGTATCAATCAAAATAAGATCTGAGCAATGAGCTGTATAAGGCGACCAAAATATTTGTCTTTTTTCGATCATCAACATCTCACCAGCTTTAACATAAGCTGCAGTACTATCGGTAACAACTTCAACTACATTTTCTTCCCCAACTTCTTCAACCACATTAATGAGCATTTCGTAAATATTTACAGCATTTTTTATAATTGAGGAGGTATCAATGGATTTTAAAAACACGGTTTCCTTAGGACTATTTACCAAAAAATTTGCGATGCTCCTATGTTTTTTATCAGTCCATCCATCTGACATAATCGTACAACCCGTCCTTTTCCACTCTTCTTTGTATATTTCTAGTTGCTCCTTAACATTTTCAACTTCCTTCATTAGAAAAGTATTCCGAACTTCATGATAACTAGGAAGTTTTAAACCTTTTCCACTAGTAGAAATACCTTCTACCATAATGCTAAAAAATGGCTCTCCACTAAATTAAAAGGCAAAGCATTTGCATAGAAAAAAGACAAATTTTCATGCAAACATCATCTATCTTCCTTCCACATGGCATTCAATGTCTTTTGCTTTTTCGAACTTGCACCAACAAGAGCTTTATTGATATCATCATCTAGATCATCTGCTTCATCATCGTTATCAAATGTGTTATGTTTATTCTTTTTCAACATGCTTTTCAATAGCCCGGCTACTTGTTCTGAAACATTGGAACATGCTTTCACATTTGATGAGAGCACGGTGGTGTTTCATTCTAAAAATTCCACCAGATATTATTTTTGAGCAATAATTACAACGATTGACAATTTTATCATTTTCTTTCACAGGCTTGCAGTGATCCCAAGTGATATCGGACTCTTTTAGGCATTTTTATAATAATAAATCAATAAATTTAATATATTTGTTTAAATAATTTACAACAACTAATTATATAAAAATAATTTACACACTGTAAATTTTCTGAAATCAATCTATGTTGTTAGGGGAAGAAAAACACTTTGTATGCTTAAATGTCATCATCGCAAATCAATTACAACATATTTTTCTTCAAAGTACATGTTAAAGGTTTACAGCCAGTACTCTTATTAAAGCATTTCTACAACTTCACAAGAATAATAAGTCATGACTCATGAGTACTAGCTGTAACACATTTTTGAATGTCAGGTTTGAAAACCGTGCATATTAAATTTTTAGTAAAGTCAGTGAGCAGTGACAGTAAACAATGAGCTGTATATCAATGAAAAATTGTTATTTCTCTGTAAACTCAGAACTTAACAGTCAAAACTAAAAGAAAAATTCATCGTTTGTCATACAGCAGTAAGGATTACACTTTTTTCTTACAGCAATAGAGTGCTATTTTGTTCATGCTTTGTCAACATAACAGATGTGGAGCCCACTGATTTCAACCAATAGTGGCTGCTGTTTTATTCACGTCGGCGTGAACAAAATAGCACTCTGCAGCAGTAAACTTAGAAGTTAACAGCAACTTAATTTCCTTAACATTTCAAACCACACTTCAACTCAATCATAACAGGAGAAAAAAGATTATAGAATTCTTACCTTCAGTTGATTCCTAGTGATCTCGGACTGCCTCTCTTCTGTATGCTGCTCCGGTGTAACTTCAGAGCCTTTTTACTTCACCTCGATGTCTTCACGGCCTCTTCCGAGCAAGTATTTTTTTTGTTCCTGCTTTTCGATTTTGTTTTTCTTACTTTGCTACTTCACTTCTTCTTCGATTTCGCTGTTTAAATAAGAGAGAACACGGCCATGACTGTTGGTTTTGAACGATTAAGTTTCCATCTCTATGATTCTGATTCTGTCGTTTTAGCTGGAAGCGACTTCTAGGATTTCGGTTTTAGAAGGTACGACGCGATAAATCTGAGATTCAACGATTTAGAATGTGCGATTCGATTTGAGGAAACATCGTGCGATTTCGGCGTTTGGTGATTTTTTCGTCGATTCAGATCGGAAGAAGTGCGTTCGATCTGAATCGCGATCTGAATCGTACGATTTAATGATTTTTGATAACACTCATATGTGCTTCTATGTTTCTTCTATTCAAAAGCTTGAGATATATGCGTCTTCCTTGTTCTTTTCTTACTCTTTCCTTTTCATAGTTTTTCTTCTTTAGGTTCAGCTTAATCAGATGTTCATTCACATCGACCTCTAAGTTCGACCATTATATTTAAGGCACTCATTCTATTTTTCTAGGATAAAAATTAATGTTTTTGTTGTTGATTTTAGTATTTCTATATGTTTCAAAATACATAATAGACAAAATAATTTAAATCATCTTTAATAATAGTTGTAATAGCTTTGGTGTCACACTTTTTTGGTATCAACGTAAACTACAAAAAATGCCCCTTTATATCTTTCTTTAATAATAGTTGTAATAACTTTGGTGTCACAATTTTTTGGTATCAACGCGAACTATCAAAAACGCCCCTCTATATATTATCAAATCTTAATCACTTAAAAATAGGGTCTAATGTTAAACTTTCTTTTACAAATACAAATATCCTTAAAAGTAGAATCTAACAATTAAACATGTTTTGTAAATTCAAAACACTTCTAAAAATAGAATTTAAAATTAAATTTATTTACAAATTCAAAATACTTCTTTATAAATATACAAATTTTGAAAACAAAAAATCATTTTTTGGGACTGATTTAAACATATATAATTTATAACAAAAAAATTCACGCGCGAAGCGCGTGCCGTTACACTCGTAATCATAATCATAACAGGTTGTTTGAGTTATTTATAGATTTTTATCTTGATATTTTTTGGTTTGTCCTTGGCAAAGAAGAGCAACACCAAAATTCCTAATTATGAGGTGTGAAAATAAGAAGGAAAAGTTATGAATGTGTTTCACACTATCACTAACAAGATATACAAGATAAACTAATGCTGTATATTATGCTTTACAAGATATGCATACGAGCTGAATAATTTGCAAGTTGCGCTCGTGTAATTTAATCGTACTTAAAAAATTGCATGACCTTTTGCACCGTATTTTCACATAATGAGCTGTATATTTTGATTCATTTATTTTTAGTCATCATAATGTAGATATCGACACTAAATAAGCATTGTTGACTTATGAGAAATGGTATATTAAAATCTTTACTATAATGTTTCAGACCTAAATATATGAGAAATGGCTGTATTTTAAAGATCGTTTTTTTTCTTTTTGATTGTACATGCATGTTAGTTTCTGCTTTCAAACATATTGAATGTTTTACACCCAAACATCGGAGACTGTTCTCCAGCATTATTCCTCTTCTTTTTCTATTTTTCATGTTTTGTTTTTTTATTTCAGGTGTCAGTATCATTCATAATTGATGCGTGATTACATAAAGCATTTTCTTAGAAAAAAAATCATCTGTATCAGAATATTTGTGGTATCATTTATTATCACATTAAAATGATCCGTAGTTGCATATCTTGTATGCTGGTGTTTTGTTAACTAATAATACAATTGTAAAAAAAATTGATATTGGAAATATTGGATTTTGGGGAATATTAAATTTAGAGTTTGAAATAAATTTGATGATTAAAATTTATAAAATTTTGAATATGATCGAAATGGAAAATCTGTCTTTTCCATTGTGCATAGAGTTTTAGGTGGTAAGATTAGAAACAAGGTGCTTACTATGCGTCTGTTGAGTCATTTATCTTCCGTAATTGTGAAAATTTTACCATTTACTCTAATATATGTTTTAATATTGTAGATCAAATTTGAGGATTATCCTGAAGAGTATCTGGTTAATGTCCAAGGAATTTATGGACCAGCTGATGGAAGCTCTGGATTTGAAGTCATCAAGTCGCTCACGTTTTATATCTATATATAATAGGAATACACTTAAATGAAGCTTTTGAAATATCTGAAATACCCTTCTAACATTCTTTGGCAAGAGAAGGATGTTTATGTCATTTTTTATGCTGCACGTGCTTGGGTCCTTTATTATTGCCACTCTTCTTTCCCACTTTTCATTTGCAGATTCGTTTCCACAACTCACTCCACTTTCTCCTATCCCACGCAAAATAAACGAAAATGGGGAAAGGTGAAGAAGAAGAATCCAAATCAGACTATAATCTTCAAATTCGGGTCACTCCACTTTCTTCTATCCAACATCAAAATTTTCTTTCATAGTAATTGTTGAACGACAGTCTATTTCAATAAAGGGTGTAAAAGTAGATTAGTGTTCAATTGCTTAAGCACACATTGGATTTTGGAGTTGATATATTTTCACCTACAGAGGAGGCTAGGGTGGTGATTTTTTGGCCAAGCGTGGACGAGATGTAGGCAGGCGGAGGCGGCTAGGGTGAGAGGGGTGATCGGTGCGCTTAGGCAACGGAGGAGGTTGGTGGTTTTGGCAGGTTGGATGCAGGCCGGGGTGGAGGAAGGCAAAGGCGCAAAGGCAAGCGGATGGTGATTGGATTCTCTTTCTTTTATTTTTCATGGGAGTTGAATATACGTTAAAGATGGTGCCTTCTTCTTCTCCACCATTTGATGTTGGATTCATACTCACAAAGTAGTTGCATTGTATAATAGAAGTCAAGCCTGCACTCAATTCTGCCTTTGCCGCTTTCAACACTGTGAGTATTTTTTTTTTTTTACATTGATATTTGTTTTATGTTACTACTTCTCATGAATGGGTGACGGAGTATCATTTCACGTTGATTGCTATGTTATGCTGTTTATGTATATATGCAGTCTATAATTATGCTATTTTGTAGGATTCTTTGATCATTTTGGTTTTATTTTACTACTACAATGATCATGTTTTAAAACATACTGAAAATATCTATCATTTTTCCCTCAACTGAATATAAAATTTCTTTGGTTCTGGCGGGTAAGATGCAGGCTGGGGTGGAGGAAGGCGAAGGCGCAAAGGCAAGCGGATGGTGGTTGGATTCATTCTCTTTTGTTTTTCATGGGAGTTAAATATACGTTGAAGATGGTGCCTTCTTCTTCTCCGCCATTTGATGTTGGATTCATCAATTTGATGTTTTTGAAGTTACAAAAGTATCCCTTATGTTTATTAAATTTTTAAAACAGTAAAGGGTATTTTTGCCATTACCCTTATCCCATGTTTTAGCTAGCACGTATTGAATGTTCAAGCCTGTATCTCCTCGCCATTCACAAATTCACTTCCCTATGTTTTTTTTGGGATTGTTCTCATTCCCATTATTCTTAAACAAACCCCTTTTAGAATATGTATACCCCATGGAATGCTTCAAAGCATGTTGGCATATCCCCCTCTATAGAAATGAATGATTCAGTTGAAGATTAAATATTGCATCTGATCATTTCTCAGGTTTAGGAGCTACAAGTTTCATTGTTTAGGATTCGATAAATTTTTCTAAAAATAGTTTTCTTAAACATTTCAAGCAAAACATTTTCTGCAATTTAAATTTTGTTCCTTTTATCTATTCGTTTTTGAATTCTGTAAGTAGTTTTCTAAAGGATGTTTAATTAGATTTTGTTTTATATTAGGTTCCATTTTTCAAATGATTGAGATATAGGATACTATTCTCTTGCTATTTAGAATGATTGCTTCATTCAATGGAAACATTAAGGTGATTGAAATAATGTCAGAGTCATAAAACCTGAGATACGTAATGTAATGTTATCATCTCCACTAATGAAGTAATGACCTTATGTTGGTGGATCTTTTACTAAATCCTTAAAATGTCCAGTATTTTGCAAGAAATTAAACAACTAGGTAAATAATATTTGATATATTTGTTTCCTTATGTTGGTTGATTGCATGTTTGGTTTTAGGTGTAACTTTAACTCATTGTATTTGTTTTCTATAAAAAAAAATATTTGAGTTTCGTGGCTTTATATTTCATATTCCAAAGATGTAAATTTATGGAGTTAAAGACTAGACTGCAACAAAATCACATGCTTCTACTATCGAACTAAATACTGAATTTCATAATTAGTTTGTGTCTATGTAGTTTTACTAAATAGGATATCTGGACATTCAAGGCGGTGTGTTGTATTTTGAAATTTATGTTTGCTCTAGGTGGTATCGATCTTTTTCCTCTTGAATATCAATTACTTACATAGGTTACGGTTGACATATTAAACTTATGACCTGGAAATTAAATATATAAATAAATATGTGTTTGTGATATAGATTCCATATACCATTAGGAAACCAAGCGGATACTACATACAGGCGTGCTCTCGATGCTCTCTAAGAAAGCCAATGCTGACTAACTTTTAAATATTGGGCAATATTGACTCTTCTAGAGGACAAGGATGCTTATAATCATTACTTAGGCAACGATATCACTTCACAATTTATTGAACCACTTTTTAAACCATGGGTGACAGGTGCATATTGCATCATGTTACAATAATGGAATATTTGCTCACATTAATAACTACATTGGGTAGATGGTTTTTTTTACTGCGATAGCTCATGGACATTGAATATTGTAGTGCATGTCTTTTTTTGCTATATGTTCATAGAAAATTGATGATAGTATATGACCAGATGTTATTAATTGAATATTGTAGTGCACGTCTTTTTTTGCTATATGTTCATAGAAAATTGATGATAGTATATGACCAGATGTTATTAATTGACTCAGCTAATATCAAGGACATGAGTTCGCTATAAAAATGGGGCACTTACTCATAGTAATAAGTAATAACTTTGTACGATGGATGGATATTTTAACTGCTATAGTTTATGTGACACTAAATAATGAATATTGAAGTTTAAATGACATTTTTTGTTTGTGTTTAAGTGTATATTCATTCCAAATTAATGATAGCATATGACCATAAGATGTTGATTTGCTCAGCTAATATAAAGGACATGAGGTTGCAAGATTTTGAGGACTAGATTATGTACATTATTATACGGACTGTTGTATCTTAATTTGAAT